>OY728148.1:285884489-287226489 GCA_963277665.1 Viscum album
AGTAGGTCTCACAGAGAGGGTTCCATAAGACTTGTATCTTTATATTACACAATTTGTAAATAAGGATTTTATAGAACATCCTAGTTCATGTATATGTTTCAATACACACTACCTCTACCATGATTCTAGGCTAGAATCATTGATCCATGTCAGGTCATCCCCCGTCATCACCGATGGGTGAGATCTAGGAACCAATCTATAAAGAAATCGCCTCATTCGATCCATATTTATCCATTGTACCTCCAAAATATAAAAAATATGAATCAATGGTAAAATATATTCCCTATTCAATCATATTCCATAACCACATATCAATATTTCTATCGATCATGAACCTATCCAATGATATCGATCAGTGATGATGTAGAATTTCTTTGAAATGCTAGAATACATGGTATTTCATCAAACCCTAGTACAAATAATATCCCATGATGAATTTTTTCAAAAACATGGAAGAAATACATAACCCCTAAAATTTGAGGAATGAACGACCTTCATTTTTTCATATTCATTTTTGATTCATTGACAAATAATTTGAGGAAAATAGATTGAAATAATCAATGAAAAAAATAAATCAACGGTAATAAAATTAGATGTCGATAGATTAATCAATTATTTTTCATTGAATTGACATGTTTTTAACTTTGATAAGAAACATTATAGAAAAAAAATATATCCTTACTATAGTTTCTATAGATTATTAATGAAGAATGGTAATTTTTTTACGTCATTGGTGACATATATGAACATCATTTTCACATGGTCCTTGATCTATTATTGATCAGATATCATATATAAAAATATCTCATTTGATCCATCTCCAATAGATCCTATTAATATATATTTTATGTGTATAAATGTAGGTATTGATAAATATATGTATATTGATAAAGTATTTTAGGATACTATTTCAATGTAAAAAAACTAGACAAATTAATTAATATTATTATATTCGTATGAGAAATAATTTTATCTTAATGACTAATGCCGATAAAAATTATTCCATTCCTAGGGTGAAGGACATGATCTAATATCAATAGAGGCCTCAATTATTCATTATTATCCACCATTAAAGAATCATTTCAACCATTTTGGAAAACATCACATATGTGATGTTCATAATTTTAATATTTTTCAAATATAAATTTTGGATCATGTAACCTCAAAGCCCAACACTATTTTAGAACCTATCTTAAAAAATAAATACATATAATATTAAAAAGTAATATATAGGAAAATATGAGATAGTATTTTATTTATAGTAAAAGTGGATTAATTGTGTAATTATTTATTAATATAGAAATTCAAATTCTATGTTATGGAAAATAAAATATTATCATTTCACTCATGGTTTTATATCATGTTTTAAGGAATTTAAGTCATGTTTTATAATATTTTAACGATGTAGAACCAAAAAATATTTAATATTACATTAATTGTGGATAATTAAATAGTCATCAAAATATTGTTTAAGAAATACAAATATCAATTTTAGACTTTGGAAATAAATTTTTTGGTTGGAAATTGATTCAAATTTATTAAAATATAAATATTAATAAAATAATATTTTTTGGACTTAATTTATATCTATTAATAAATAATTATTAATTATTTATAATTAAATAAAAAAATGAAAGAAATGTTTTTTTACAATTCATATAAAAATAATGTATTCATGAAAATTCATTTAATTATATGATAATGTATTTTCAATGTGATGATTTCAAGCTTAATGATTATATTCTGATTTTTATTTCATAAATATGGTAATTTTATCATTCAAATATATAATAATTATATGTTTAAAAATAAATTTCTTTACCACATAGTCACTATTGTGATATTGATAAAAAGTTTCATTGACACTATATTCTATTATTGTCAAATATATAAAAATAAATAATTTTATGTATTATTATTTCAGAAAAAATTACACTGAATACCTGAATTTATTATAACAGTTTATATATTTCTAAATTACATTATGTATTATTAATAAATAAAAAAATTAAATAAAAAATTATATTTATATTCATGTGTATTTTATTAAATTAAATAATAATTAAAATTGGATTGAATCGATACATAATAAATTTCTGAATAATAAATTACAGTTTTCTAATAATAAATTCTATTTAGATATCCCTTTATTACACCTACATAAAAACATAATGTATGGTGTGTGATAGTGTTTCATTCATGAGGTGGATCCATTAACATTGACCTTGTGGTGATCTCTACTAAAATATACTTCACCCATAGTAGATTCCTTATGAGTGATAATTTTGATTCTTTCCATGTGAATTTTCAAGGTAGAATTATAGTGAAGCTATGTCCCTCCCATGGATACCTAAATGGTCTTCAAATGAAATGAATAGAATAGATGGGGCCATCATTTTTCATTCTATTGATGTTTAATTTTTTCATTACCTTTTATAAAAAAAAATTAATATTAAATGTTTAATCATTGGTAATAATTCCCAATTGTCATATTGATCATAAGTCATGTCAGATAATTTCAAATATATAATTCCATATGGGCTTGTCACTATTTATAGTGTTCAGGATACTACAATAATGGTTGTATCATAATTCCCGCAATCATATTAACTCCTAAAAATACATCTTAATTCATTTATTAACCATTTACCTCAATTCCCGTAATGGTTGTACATATCAAAATGTTTTATTAGACTACTAATATTTAGTTTAAATTTTTATATTTTTGGTAATTATTGTAATGATTCCATAAGACCAATATTATCCTATTATTTTAATTATTTTAATTTTGTTTCTTTAAATTTATATACCCATTTTAATATTTTTAATTCGCATAGTTATTTTTATTTTACAAATGTACAACTCTTAATAAATGTATTATCCCTTTTATGGGATTAAATTAATTAATAAAATAAAATAGTCACTATACTAAATGAAATGTTTTACTATATAAATTTTTTTATTGTAATATAAAATACCACCAATAATATCATTATACGTATTTAGGATGTCAAGGGGGAATTTTTCCTCGATTAAATCATAATGTGTATACAATTAAATAATATACTACCACTCAAGGGTTAGTCTATCCTACCCATGTAACACACCTTGATTTTGCATATAAATTTAATTTAGGAAACAATGAGTATCTAATATACAGATCTTTTTAATAACCTAGGTAGTAAACATAATTTTCAATCTGTTTGTTTTGAATTTGGAACTACTGACATACACACTTGCATTATGAATGATATTTTTAGTATGATATGGAAAACTTAATATTTGTGAATCATAAAATTCCACTATTAATAGTAATATTAATATTAATATGAACCATATGAATATTATATCATGTAGTATTTTTTCCTAATGTTATAAAATAATGAGATCTTGATAATTTTTTTATAGTGATACAAAAGAATTATTGATTTTAAAATCATAATTTTAAAATATATAATTGTTTTGTTAAAAAAAGTAATCATATTTTGAAAATTATTTTCATAAAATGTATTTAATTTTTTAATTTTATAGGGAAAAATGGTTAGGGTGATTTTTTTGGATTTTTCTAAAATAGATGAATTTTGGGTGAATAATAAAATACGATAATTTATGATAAATAAAAAATACATGATTTATTTTGTGAGAAGTGATGTAAGAATAATTTAATCCACCTATTTTAGATTTCACATTCACTTATTACTATTATGGGTTACATTAATCAACACTTTTTATTTCCTTGAATGAAATAATAAAATAAAGTGTAAAATAATGGGAAAACCTTCTTATCCTCTACAATAAATCTCCCCCTCACTCCATTTTCTATTCACTCATCTAAGCCTTTATTATCCTTAAATTTATTCCCAAATACCCTTATTGAATCACTCCCCACGTTCAGAAGCTCTTTGCCTTGTAAAAATACCAAACCCCTTCCTTTAAAAATATACTCAAAGAGGTGGATTCATGTGGTAAATTCGCATTTCATTTCATTAAATTTCATTTTTTATTCCTTCCTATTATTATCTTCTCCTCCACCCCTCTATCTAAATGAACATGATAACTCAAGTATAATCTATATAATATAATTATATCATTTTAATGGACTAACCATCTTCAATATCTTTACTCTCTCTCTTTTATTTTATAAATGAAATCATCATCTCTGAGGTTCCTATTTACAACCTTCATGGACAAATTCATTATTCATATTAATTTTTAATACTAGTCATAAAGATATTTATATGTTTGAAATAGGATATAATTACCTATATAATATTTAATAACCATTGTATGTACATAATATTAAATAATATGATGAAATTAGTTTCTAATAATCACAATACCTCTAAAATAATCCAGGTGATTGTCATTAATAAATCATCTAATGATTCATCATCATTACATGTAACAAAATGATATAAATAACCATTAACACCTATTTATATTAATAAATAATGTGTAAATTTAATTCTGAATATTTACAATCATTCCACACGAACTCCATTACATTTAAACAAGTGCACCGATTTTGATAATCAAGAAAACAAACACAACGGATTGAGAGAATTAAATATTAGAACTTATAAATAATGACATAAATGAAGTAAATCAAATTATGATAAAATAAATTAATTTATAATAGGTTATTAATTAATTTATTAATGATTATAATTTCATATTCGTAGATCATAAGGTCATGAGCAGAACATTCAGACTTAAGGTAAGGGTTTTCTACCTAAACCTCAATTTTAATTCGGGTTACACTTATTGTATGATAACATCAATTAAATTATTATTTATTCATATATACTACTCATATATTCTATGAATATGTTACATATATTTTAACCAACCATAATACACCTTTCATTTATATGCAGTTATAAGTTTTAAATGGATATTCCTTAAATTCTTCCAGAAATACTAGCCTAATTCATAGAAATGTATCAAATTCTTACATATATTCGAGGGAACTATATAATATGTTTCTGGAAACATTTTTTTTATAAAATCTCATAATTTATTATCAAAATACTATCTTACTTCACTTCTAGTTTTATACAATAATTTTTCCAAAAGAACTGTTCATTTAAAAAAATGAGTATTCATTTCATGAATCACTCATGATTTTATAAGAGAATATTAATATATTTCAAAAAAAATTTGATTCATATATATTATTGGGATTAGTATTTTATGATATCATCTACCATATATAATTCATTATTTTATGATTATTTTGACAGTGGATATTCAATATTAAAACTATTCAAAAATTTACTCCAAATGGTTAGTGTTTGTGCTTAATGATCCGAGAAAGTTATTTACATTTCATATATTAGATTAAATATGAATTTATATGTTCTTTATATTTATTTCTACTAATATGAGGAATTCATTGGAAATAGTATCTTTTTTTGGTTCCTTTTATAGCGCCTCGGTGCATCGGTAGGTCTCATAAGAATAACTACAGTCTAGGTAGATGGCCTTGAAAAAATGAATATTTATTGTCCTAGAATGAGGAATTGATGTTATGGTTATGATTTCCCTCATTAGGAATTCAGTCACTAAGAAATTTTTTTTGATGATTCTTGTGATTATATAAATATTATAATAACCTTGATTATGTTTTAATATGGAATTATTTATTTTTATTTTATTCTTCGCATAATGAGTTAATGTTTATTGTTAAAGGAATTTGTTTTCAGTTATTAATCACAAATAATATTTATGTATGTGATGTCTTATGTTTTATTTCTTACCCTTACTCAGTGTTTCAGCTCACCCCTTTCTTATGTATCATTTTCTCATGACATGAAATTTTTCATTATGAATTCCATTAAGAAATAACCTATGAGTTATTTTTTGTCAATAGAATTTATATGTTTCTCGTTTCATGATATAATTTTGAAATTATCTATGTTTATTCTTTCTACTTCTAATAAACAACGTATTCCTTTCGGTTAAATATTCCATGTTTATATGCTAATTTAATTAAATATGGAACCAACTCTAGGGAATTGGGGTTGGGTCCATACAATTGGTCTCAAAGTAAGTTTAGTATAAAACATGTAATCTTGATTTAAAAAACCTATATTTGTGAAAAAAAACCCATAATATAGTCATTAAGGATAGAAGAACATCCTGGAATTTTTGTTAAGGAATGGGTTATGTGGGATTTTCTTGAAAATAAATCCATATAGGAATACAGTATGTGGATGTGGTTCTATAACTGATAGGCCCAGGGGAAGAAACTCTAACAAGGAGTTTGGGCCTTGACATGATGTATCCTGGTAATGAAAATGGGCCTTACTGCACACCTGGATTGAAACTATTGGGGGATTTGTTTGGATAATTACCATTTTCATTAACAACCATTATGAAGGATTTAAATGTTTATTTTTACAGAAAGATTTTTTTTTTGTGATTTTTGGATAATCCATGAATATGATTTCAATTTTTGCAAATTATTTTTCTATGTTGAGATAATAAATTAGCATTTTTAACATAATCTAGTTTATTCCATTATTTAAAAAGTTCTTCTAGTGGAAGTAATGTAAACTATAGAAACATCCATATCCCATGTAGGGATTTCCCTCCAATTAAAGATAATGATATTGGATATAGAGCTACGATTGGTTATTAGAAACATAAATCTATATTGGAACAACTTACTGAGTTTATAAAAAATAACCTTACCAATATAGAGCATCCAGATCAACAATGTGGAGATGATATTTTAGATCACTTTATGTGAAAAAAATTCATCATTCAATGGGATGAAAAACCCATTTGTCACTGTGTAGTGGATATTTTCCCTAGATAAGATATATCTCACTTTGGAATGTAATAAAATAGAGAAGGTTGTCATAAAAATTTATCTTCTACTGGGAAATGTGAATCTGTGGTGGTAATTAATCCAAAACACAAATGAGGAGGAGGAAATATATGTTATATAATTAAATGATCTTCAGGAAATATTTGAAGAAAAATATTTTCCCCATGAACAATTAGTAGATATGGAATGAAAATTCCTGAATCTGAGGTAGAAGGAGGATGAAAATGTGGCAATGTATGAAGCTAAATTCACATGGTTAGCACGATATGTTTTGGACTAAATACATTAACCAAGAATAATGATTTATTGATTCAATGAGGGTTAAGAAACATTCCTATGAATGGAAATAGTCTCCCAATGTATTTCATCATACGAAGATATAGTCTGAAGTTATATCAAGAACAAAAAATAATTTTATATGACGTATGAATTTTATCGGAAAAAAAGAGAGAAATAGGGTTTCCCAAAACACAGGAAAAGGAAATAAAGAAATGGGGAATAAGGGAATTTTTGACCTTATATCCTACTGTAATGGTGGGATAAAACGCATATGAACTTTCCTGAAGGGAATTGGGGTTTGTTAAATATGCGGTGAATAAGGACACCTATCATGGTATTCTAAGGGGAATAAAGAATCTATTAATGTTCAATGATACAATTACATGGATATGGGACATTATGAAAATGAATATCCTAAGAATCAGGTAATAATTCCCCAATGAAGGACAAGGGAGCTAGGCCATGATTTTACAGTCACAATTGAAGAGGTTGAAGCTCCTAACGATGTGGTGGAATGTACTTTAATCATTCCCTTGAACATATCCTATGATTTATTTGATTTTGGATAATTACCTTCATACATATCTTCATAGTCTTCAAAGAAAATTATATTTTTATAATTGTATTTAATAAGGGAGTTTCTATTAATAACTCCTAAGGGAAGTATCATTAAAGAAAAGCTCATTCAGGATGTCCCCATTATGGAATATAAACATTCTTTCATTTCATGTTTTATTATCATACCCTTGATTTTTCATGATATAATCCTCGTTATTCATTGAATTTCAAACCATTATGCGAATATTTATTGCGAGAAGAAGGAGGTTACATTTTTTGAGGATGATGTCGAATCCCATATCTTTAGAGAAGAAACATCAACATTTGTTTCTCATCTAGATCCACCCCCAGTAGCTCTATTTAATTCAATTATTTGGGATGAAGGGAATCTAATAATAATGGATGAGGAAATAAATGTTCAAATTGAGGATATACCTATTGTGAATAAATATTTTGATGTCTTTCTAGATGATTTACATGGTCATCCTCTAGAGAACAAAATTGATTTATCCATTGACTTAATTCTTAATTAAAGGACCATATCAATAACCCCGTATAGAATCTTTACTTTGGAATTAGTGGAAATGAAGAAACAACTAGAGGAATTGACTGATAAAGGATTTATTCTACGTAGTGTTTCCCTATGGGGAGACCCTCTTATTTTAATTAAGAAGAATGATAGATCTATATGGTTGTGAATTGACTAAAGGGATCTCAATGCTATAAAAATAATGAACAAGTATCCCCAACCAAGAATTGATGATTTATTTGATCAAATTCAATGAGATCAATATTTTTATGATTGAACTTCATTAAAGATATCATCATTTTCTTTTGAGGTATGAAGAGATTCCAAAAACAACATTTCAATCTAGGTATGGGAATTATGTGTTCAAAATAATTCATTTTGGATTGAATAATGCACCGTAAGTTTTCATGGATATAATTAATAGATTTCTCATGGAATATATTGATGAATTTGTGGTTGTATTTATTGATTATATATTGGTATAATTCAAATTCTATGAGGTTCATGAAAATAACATACACACAATTCTGCATACTCTTAAAAAATGAATTGTATTTGAAGTTTATCAATTGTGAATTTTAGATTCAATATGTTTCCTTTCTTGGCCACATTGTCTATATGGATAGAATATTTGTTGACCCTATAAAGAAAATGGATGATCAATAATGACCTACTCCAACGAACATAACTGAGGTACATAGTATTATTGGGTTAGAATATTATTATCCATGTTTCATTCAGAACATCTCCCATTTATCAAACCCAATGGCCAAGTGTACACATAAATGGGTTAGGTTTGTATGGAAGAAAGAATATGAGGACTATTTCAAAGAATTGAAGACGATATTAGGGAGTGCTTCAATCCTAACCCTACCATCATGGAATTATGGCGTTGTGATCTATAGTGAAGCATCAAATAAAGGATCTGGTTTTGTCCTTAGGTATAATTATTGAGTTATTTCCTATGTAACAAGGATGTTAAAATTTTATGAACAATACAATCCTACTAAGGATATTTAGTTAGCTGATGTGATCATTTCTCAAAAAATATAGAGACACTATCTCTATGGTGAATGATATGAGATATATACAGATCACAAGAGTCTAAATTATATCATCTTACAAAATGAAATCAATATAATGAAATGATGGTGGCACGAAATACCCAAGGATTATAATTTTACCAAATAAAACAACCTAGCAAATGCAAATAAGGTAGCTGATGCATTGAGTAGGAAGGATCATGGAGTTCATAACAAAATGTGGATTTACAAGGATATGTTGTACATGGATCTAGTGAGGGTGGATATGTGAATTATCAAAAAGGATAATGATAACTACTTTTTTATTTGGTTTCCAACCAATATTTATTATAAATGATTAAAATCACTCAGTCTGATTATGAGAACCTTCAAAAGGAAACTAATGATATGAAAGGGGTATTGTTGGGTGACTTAATATGTGGGGGTGGAATACTAAAATTTGGGAATAGGAAATGTGTTCCCACTATACACGAGATAAAAAGGGTGTTACTGGATGATGGACAAAGCTTAAATTTTACAATACACCCTGGTAGCACTAAAATGTATAGAGATTTTAAAGAAAATTCTTGGTGGGACCACATAAAGTAACAACTTGCTATCTATGTATCAAGATGTCTAGTATGTCTACAAGGGAAGGTCAAACTATGACATACAATTGGATTCATGCAACCTATACCTATTTCAACAAGGAAATGGGCTGAAATAACCATTTTGGATTTCATCGGATTACACAAAACATCATGAAAGAATGAAGCAATATGGGTAATGGTGGATCAACTTACAAAATCTGCACTTTTCCTTGCTATAATGGAGTATTTACAACACGAATTCCTATCAAGACACTATATCAATTATATTTTGACACTAGATGGAGGACCTCTGTCATTTTGTTTCAGATTTTGATCCACATTTTTCATCGAAATTATTGAAAATTAATCTGAGCACTTTGGATACAGAGCTTCATTTGAGTACGGCTAATCACCCACAAACTCACTATAAATCAGAAAGGACCATCCAAACCATAGAGGACATGTTGAGATCATATTAACCAATATTTTATGGTATGTGGGATCAATATTTAACTTTATTATAGTTTTCTTACAATAATAGAATCCATCCATGTATTCTAATGGAACCATATGAAGCATTATAAAGAAAGAGATGTCATACACCAACGTGTTGGGATGGAGTTGGTGAAAGGAATCATATAGGGCCATAGAATGTGGAGTAAACAATAGAAAAGATAAATACTATTCAAGTCCATATCAAATAATTTCAAATTAGACAAAATAGTTATTTCGATAATTGAAGTAAGGTTTTGGATTTTGATGTGGGAGATCATGTTTTCTTAAAAGAATCTATATAAAAGAGAGTTATAAGAGTTAGGAAGAGAGGGAAAATGAGCCCTAGGTACATATGACCTTTTTATATTTTGGTAGAAAATTTGAGCTAATTTATTTCATTTTGATATTATAAATATCCTATCTAAGTTACAAAATGTGTTCCATGACTCATTACTGAGAAAGTAAATGCCAGACCCAATTCATTTCGTCACTTCTGAATGTATAGAATTGGAACCCGACCTATATTATTGGGATGATCCGATCTAGATTTAGGACACTAAAGAAAAAGTTTTTAGGAATCGTACAACATGACTGGTAATGATAAATTGGAAAAATTCATAATATCAAAGAGGTAATATTGGAGCCGAAGGAGTGTCTCATAAAGAACTACCCAATTATTTTTTTGAGGTAACATTCTGGTAATTTTGAGGATGAAATTTTTATAAGGAGGGGACAATGTAACACCCTTGGATTTCGTAAATAAATTTAATGCATGAAAAACTAAGTATCTAAAAAACACCCATTTTTTATAACGTATCAATTTAACATAATTTTCCACCTATGCGTTTTGAATTTTGAAAAACAGACATACATAGTTGCGTTTAGTAAGACATTTAGAGTCTGATAAGTTAAATTTATTCTTTGGGTAATATTAACATACCATTATGAATTATAATTTGAATAATAATATGAAACTTATGAATAGTAAATAAGTTAATATATTATTTTAATAAGGTTATATGATAATGAGATCTTGATTAATTTTTCAAAGAGATATAAACAAATTGTTCTTTTAAAATTGTTATTTTTTCAAATAAATAATGGGTTTATGAAAAAAATAAAACTAATCATATATATAAAAAAAATTCTAGAAAGGGATTTAATTTTTTAATTTTACATTTTGAAAAATGGATAGGGTAAATTTTTGGGATTTATATAAAATACTTGAATTTTGGGTGAATTTTAAACTACGATAATTTACGATAAATGCTAAATACATAATTTGTTAGGTAATAAGTGATGTAAGGCATATTTAAGTCAACAAAGATCATACCCACATGAAATTATTACTATTATAGGTCTCATGAATCAACACTATTGGTTGTCTTAAGAGAAATTATAAAACAAAGATTAAAATAATGGGAAACCCTCCTCTCCTCCACTATAAACCCCCTACCTCTAATCTTCAATCCTCTATTACTTGATTATCCTAAATGTTCTACAAAAATACCCTCCCCTAGTCACTACCAACGTACAAGAGCTCTTTTTCTTGCCAATATACCATAACCACATCCATTAAAGGTATTCTCAAGTGGGTGGATTCATGATGTAAATTAAAATTCTATTTCATTCAATTTCATTTCATGTTTTTTATGTATTATTATCCTCCACTAAAATATTCTTATCAAATGACCATTATAAATCCATTATCATCTAAATAATTGAATAATATTTTATTAATGAAATAACCAACATCAATATATTTAATCTCACTCTTTTATCTTATAATCCAAATCATCATCCATGAGATTCCAATTTACAACCTTTGTGGACGACAATGTTTGATTCCTCATTTTCCCCTTAAATATTGGTCTTAAAACTAATTTTATTGTTTAACTAGGATATAATAACATATTTAATAGTCATGAACTTGGATATGAACATAATATTAAATCATATGACCGAACAAGTTTCTAACATTAAAAATACCATTTAAATAATCTAAGTGATTGTCATTAATATTTAATCGAATGATTCATTCTCATTACATGTAACCAAATGACATAATATACCATTAAACCCCATTTATGTTCATAAATAATTTTTAAATTAAATTTTGTATATTTACATCCATTATACATGAACTCCATTACACTAGAACAAGTAAACTGGTTATGAAAATAGAGAAAACCAACACTCTGGAATGAAAAAATTAAATATTATAACATATTAATACCCACATAAATAATGTAAAATATTATCATAAACTATATACATTTCAAATAGGTTATGATATAAGTTATTATGAGTAAAATTTCATATTATATATCATAATGTCAGGAGCGGAAGATTCGGACATAAGGTAAATGATTTATACCCAAACCTTCATTTTTATTCGGGTTACTATTATTTTCTACATATCTTAAATAAAATATTATTTTTTATATTTTAAAACTCATATGTTATGTGATAATTTTATATATTTTTTAACCAACAATAATCCTACTTTCATTTATGGGGATTCATATGATTTAAAACGATCTTCCAAAATTCTTCCGAAAAAACAATCATGATTCACAAAATTTTCAACAATTCTTATATATTTTCAAGGGAACTATATAATATATTTTTGGAAATAATTTTCATTTTAAAATATCTGATTTTATCATTAAAATACTATATTTCCTCACATCGGGTTTTATACAATGAATTTTCCAAAATAACTCTTCTTTTCAATGTAAAAGTGTATTCATCTTAGGAATAACTCGATGGTTTTATAAGAGAATCATCATCTATTTAAAATATATTGTGGATTATTATGTATAGTTGGGATTAATATTTTATTAAATAATCTACCATATTTAATTTACTGGTTTAGGATTATTATGATTATGGATGTGCTATCATAAAACCATTCACCAATTTACTCTGAATGGTAAGTGTCTCTGCTTAATTTTTGGGGAAATTTATTTACGTTTCATATAATATTTTTAATATGATTGTATATGTTATTTATGTTTATCCAATTTCATATAATAAATTCATTGGACATTTTAAGCGTAGGTTGGGGCCTGATATATCCCCTTGGTGCATTAGTAGGTCTCATGAGACAAACTACAGTATTGGCACAGAGCCTTGAAAAAAAATATTATTTATAGTCTTTACATGAGGCCTTGAAGGTATAATTATGATGCCCCACATTATGAATAACATATTTATGCATATAGTATTGATGGTTCATGTGTTTATTCTACTAGTAGAATACCCATGATTATATTTTACTATGGAATTATTTATTCATCTCTTATTCCTTCCATAAGGTATTCTACATTATTGTTAAAGGCATGTGTTTCTATATATTAAACATGCCTAATGTTTATGTTCATGATATCTTCTAATGTATTTCTTACCATTACTATGCATTTAACCTCACCCCTTTCTTACGATACATATTCTTAGGACATGAACATTTTTATTATTAATGACATGCACAAATAACTAATGATTTATTGAAGTTGTTAAAGGAATTTCTATGTTGTTTTTCATTTTAAGTTGTAATGTTGAACTTATGTATGTATCTGTTATACAATTATACTAAACTACTTGTTACTTCTAGATGCAAATTCCTAGTTTATTTGACAATGTAATGAAATAAGGATCCAGCTCGGGGAAACTCGGGCCACGTCCATACAACCCATACCTTACCATATATATATATATATATCAATGAGTGGTATTTCATCTCTCATATACATATAAATTTTTATATTCAATCATTATCATGGGTTCAATAAATCCATTCAATTAACCATGTATATTAATCACATTGGGGGTAGTGTGTCCCACCCATTCTTAACATTTATTACACTATTTTATTTTTGGTGGTTGTGTGACCCTCCAACCCATAACATATAATATGTGAAGTTGGTAGTGATTACCAATAATATATATCAATTAGTACATTAATTTATTATTGGTGGTATTTATTACCTCATTTAACAATCATATAATTCATTATTTGTTATGTGTGTCCCACTCATCCATCTCAGTTAATACATTGATATACTATTAAGGGAAGTGTGGTGCATCACTATCATCTATCTTATTAAATATATTCAAGTAGTATTGAATCTCCCCCATCAATATTATGTAATATATTTGTGTGGGAGAGTTTATCCCACCTGGACTATATAATTAATTACATTAAATTATTATTATTGGGGGAACTGTGTCCCTCACACCCATATCATATAATATACCTGGGGTTGATAATCCCACCTATCCATTACATCTATTACCTTAATTCACTATCAGGGGATTTGGAGATCATCCATCATGTACTAATTATATAATGTATTCTGGGGATGTTAATCCCACCCAAAAATCCTATATAACCCCTAATGTAAGAGTATACCACTATGAAATATCTCTTAAATATGAAATATATTCCCACAATAATACCATGATCATAATAGAGCCCCACATTCTCATAATAAATTTGAAACCAAATTCACTATAGACTGATGGAGTAATTCCAATAACACTCCCTAAGTCACCCTTGGTCAGTTCTCTTTCACCCAACCTCTAGATTTAAAAAACCAAGTCAAAACTACATGAATACTCACATACCTTAGAGAAAAATTCTCTCCAAATTTTTAAACAATGTCTTCAAAGTGATATAAATCAATTAATAGACCCATAATTGATAAATGAATCAAATTATTCTTAGTATAATAATTTATAATTGATAAATGGGTTTATGGGAACCTATTACATGTTCTTTTATATACATTTGTTGAGTATAAACCCTTCTCGAGTCCATGTATGATAGAAAACAACATTATGATCGAGCCTTAACTACTAGAAGTTAAGGCACTTATAGGCTCCCTTAGGTCCATCACAGTCTATGATATATTTTATTTATTGGTGAATAATGATTAGAATAATAAAATTCAAACCAATTGGAAAAAAATAATATTTTTGGAGTATATATATCTCATACTAGAAAAAAAACTTGAACTGTATAGAGAAGATCATGTGACCACATTACTCATTCGTGTAATTATTCACTTCTAAAAATTATTGGTCATCCTCAATGATCCTCATCTAATACCATTCAACAATTTTCCATGAACACAAGGTTGTAACACATTTATACACCATCCTAATAGATTAAAAAATATGTATTATAATTTAAAAAATTATAAAAGTAATCATTATATAATTAATATTTTTGGACTAATATTGAAATCACTAAAAGACTGCATTTTTCTTACATAGATAATCACTCATTAGGGAGTTCACTACCAATGTATCCATCTATATTTAAAATATGTTAAATCCAAAAATTATAACATGAGAAAAAATCAATTTAAATGAAAAAATATAAATAGAAATTATCATAGAGACACTAATTAATGATTCGGGAAAAGATGTGTTTTTAGAACCCTCAAGGGAACTATTTTGGATAACTGTAGAATGTAAAAATTATATTGGGATGATTAGATAATATTACAGTTTCATCATCACTAAATCCATCTACCATCATGAATAAATTAGAATCATGCATGAGGGGAATAAATTGTGTAATAATATATATAATGTGTTATATTTTCCACAATATGACCCTTAGATCAAATGGAGAATGTCTATATTAAAAAAAGTTGGAAACTATCTTTTAATAATATAAATTCTTATAATTATAAATTAGAATTCACACTATAATAATGGGAATGGAAGAAACTACATTATTTTAATACCACTATAATATAATTTTCATCACGAATAAGATTTTCTCTAAAAATTATAGATTGTATTTTGTTTTCTAAAACTATATATCTTTTTTTGAACTTTTCAAAAAATTCATATGTAATATTAGTCTTGTAAATAACATTTTATATTACATGTAACGGTTTAGTTGGAAAATCGCTATAAGAAATTTTGTAATTTTCTGATGAATACATATTTCTCAAACATAAAATATTAATCTATACTTTTATAGATTTTCTAAAACTCCATATGTGTTATATATAAGTCATGTTTAAAATAAATATGAAATGCATATCATATTTTTGTTAGATGTGATATTTTCATTAAACAGTTATAATACATAATATATTTTAATCCATATATATTATAAATCTTCATAAATAATATATTTTCCTTTTTCCACTGTTGATATATAACAAATTTTCCATAATATATATCATATTTCCCATATATATTTATATATATGATATTTTAGGATTGAAAAAATATCCTTATGTAATTTAATTTTTTGATGAATGGTATTTTATTTTTGAAAAATATCCATACATAAAATATATAATTCTATCCACTATATATTAATAAAATATAATATATATTTTTGTAAATAGATGCCAATAATTAAATATATCAGTTTATAGGTAATATAATTCTCTTAATATATAATATAATTTAATTATGCAGAAAACAATACATAAGATAATTTAGTATACACAATAGAATATCTATTGTTAAATTTTTTTGTTAAACATATTTACCTCACTAAAAAACCATATGAAATATTTTTATACACATTATATATTTTCTACAAAATTTATATTAAATATGTAATATACTTTAAATTGAAAATATATTTTCCATAGATAATTTTTCTTATCAAATATTTTTGATGTCGTTATTTTTTCTATATAGAATATACATATGTAACATTTTTATTCAATATATAACAAATTACTTGAAGATTATGATTTTCCCTTATGAAAATATACAAAATTGAAATAGTTGTTCTAATGAAAAATATATTACTCATATTTATTATATTTCACATTGAAGGTAGTCAATAAGTACTATATTCCATTCTAAACATATCATATATCCCTATTGAAAATATCCTTATGTAAAATAATTTAATGTATCTATAATATATTTCCATATATAAAATAATTTCATTGTACCATATCTATGTGTATGCTATTTCCCACTATGTGTAATATACTAATAATATTCATGATTTTAAAATTATATAAAATTTTTGTATATAATATTTTTTTACTTTTCTATATAATATATTTTATCATATTTAACATTTATTACGTTAATAAAAAATCAATCATGGTATTTTTTTCATGTATTGTATATTTTATTCCCACACCTATGGTTTCTCCATCCTTATTATTAGCTATTATGTTTAAGAGTAATGAAAAAATTTGAATGACAATCAAAATCAACCAAATTTCTCTAAAACACCCAATTTAAAATAAAGAACCTATAGTACCCCAAAAAACACATAAAATACTAAAAATTGTTAACATTATCATACTATAGTGTGTTCAACTATTATGACATAATTTACAGGTAGTTTAAACAATTTCACACTACATATTATGTCCAAATTCACATTTCCACATACATTCCCCATTACACAAACACATCTCAAACAATAACTAGAGAAATTGATGAGACTATAAATTGTTAAAATGTATATATATACATTCTATAATGTTGTTACAATTATTAGTACCAAATTAGAGTCCAAATTAACAAAACTCTTAACTCTCAAAGCCCAAAAAATCCAAAAACATCTATTAGTGAAACTAAAAGTTATGTTTCATTAAAAACTCAAAATAAGAACATATATAATTATTGAAAATACTCATTGTTTATACCTAATAAAGTATTTAAATCACCAATTCTGAATGCACATACCCAATTTCATATATCTGGACAATTATGGAAAAACCAATACCTTACCACGCCATAATTTTCTTAGTTGTAAACCTGTGCATCAGCAGTTTATCCCCATTATAATCTATCGTCTAACTCCCAATAACAACACTAAAAACCAAATCCCAAGCCTGATTCTCATATTCGTATATTATTGGTTATATGTAACATTTCTATTGACATGGTAAAAACCTATTTTGTTTTATAAAATAACTACATACTAGTACCTTATAACTGTCGTCCAATATTCTTTTCTTGTCATATACCAAAAATACTTACTAATCATTATTTCCGTAAACTAATTCAACCATTAAGGAATTTTTAATTTTCCAAAGATATCGTAGAAACCTATATCCACACTATATCATAAAAACATTGTCCAATACCAACGTTTTTCCACTTTTATAATTACTCTACACTAAACTATAAACTACAAAAAAACCCATCCTATTAAAACACATATGTTGTAATCTATAAGAAATAACATTCCTCAAACCAATCATTGATTAGAAAAGTTAACAATCCCATAGGTATAAATTTTTCAATAATCTTTGATAATTCTCACCCACCCAATTAAACCATATCATATCCTAGGGCTTGAACTATTATAACATGGTACTATAAATAATTTATAATGTTTTCTATCAATATATGCCAAACACCTCTCATTCTCACCAAAACCCATGTATACCATTACCCCACCAAATAATTCAAAAAAACCTTCTACTTAAGAAAATATATGATTATAAAATATTCCCCACCATTTCATGTGAAACTCATACCACTAAAAATGTATTTTTTATTAGTTATCAACATACCATGTTTGCATAATAGATCATACCCAAGAATTTTCACACCCTAGTGCTACCTTATTTTATCTTCGGATTCATGAAATCATGAGTTATATCTAATAAATAATTCTCTCACACACCTAATTCCCTAAAAATTATCCTTATATTTTAATCTCAACTTAGAACAAGAATCACACATGATGGTTTATCTCCATCATGGTAAAGGAAACTCAAATGAGACGGTGAAAAATAATGGGTAAGACAATACCCCAAATGTTATCAATAAAGTATTTTTTCTAACCTAGATTTCTTCACAATATATAGAATTCATAAAAAGAACATAATTACAGGAATCCAAATAATTTATGCTTTTATATCTAGCCATAGTACCAAATGCACACTGTATAATTTTTATCATAAAAATACAAGGTGTCACAAATAATTTTACCTTGTATCTAGTGTCATATCTCATTTAATAATAAAAAAAATCTCTATCGATATTTCTCATATATAAGGAATTAAAATTTATTGAAAATACATATCTCATATTTCCATTGATATATAAAAACCATCTCTATCAATAATGGGAAGGTATCAGACTATTTAGTTCTAAATTCCTATCACCATTATCATGATCTACATCCCAAGGAACTAGTATCCCAAAATAATCACAGAAATCATTTCTAGTATAACTAAAAAACATAGGTAAACACAATTAATCATCCCTCCAATAATATAAGGAATCCCACATTACCAAACACCTAATATAGTGTTATCATAAATATTTACATATCATCTATCATATTCAACATCAACCTCACCCTCTAAGGAATCAATCCTCACTATGAAATTGTGCACCCAAATACACCTTTAGGATATCAATATCATCCATACATATATACTAACATCTTCCTATGATGTTTTTTATTGTGTGAAAATATATTAATTAGGTTATGTATTTTTGTTTGACGTTAAGAATATAAATGGTAATACACCATGTTTGTTGTTTCTAACGCACTATATAATTTATCACATACCACATTCACATAAAAGTGGTTGACTATGATGGTATCAAATCCATATACCAACACGTCATAAGTAGCTATGAATCTCTATCATAGAGGGACTACATTTTCATTATCAAGGAATACACCACAAGGGGTCCACATGACCATTCTTCAAATAAACTATTACATGGTTTAGTTGTGTAGAATTCCCCCAACTTGTTACTTAGGATTATCACAGACATGTCTTTATTTACACATTAAATAGCTAGAACCACAACTTCAACTATATTAACAAAAGTCATGTAATTGAATATAATATAATTCATACCTACCAGGACCAGTTCAATAACATAGACCTCTTGAAAATATGCCATGTTTTTTTACATAAATTTCAATATCAAATTCACAAATCATATTCAGTAAATATCTTAATCAAAACATTGATAACCAAGAATATCAATCCCAAATCAATTGAATACTTTATATTCCACCAAAAATGTATCGAAGATACCCTAGTTTGAGGTATATCAAAAGTTCAGAAACTTCCCCATTATGTATATAGCATCCCTAAAATAGAAATAAAAATAAAAAGGTTTCATGATGTTAATTTATAACACCCTACCAGAACATGACAAATCACCCTTGTCCCATATGAGGTCTGAATTAATCCTCAGGATCACCACCCCATACTCAAGAGGAATAACCTTTTTTATGAGGGTCCATTGTGTATTTTGGGTATGCTATACCCATATATGATAGGGAAAAATTGAAACTAAGTGAAAACATTTAGCAATAATTAACATATCATGTATAATAAATGAACATGATTTATCCAAAAAAAAAATAAGGAGTAAAAATCATTTATCATAACTAACAACACTATATTATAATCAACTATGAAATATAAATAGAATATATAAATATAATATTGAACAACAATAATCTTTGATGTATATTTCATCCCAGTCTTAGAATACTGATCGATATGATTTATCCCAATCATGAGACACTCGGTCACTACACAAACTGATGCTATAAAAAATGATGTCCCCATAGATACTCAGATTCCATGGATCCTAGAATAGGATGACTTTAAATTTCTAGAGGGAACAAACATAATCTTACCTAAAATGGAAATTAATTATACATTATTCCAAAGTGATATATGATGAAAATACATATTTTTATCTTGAAAGTAAAATATTCCCCATCAATATTTTTGTATAATCATACATTCATGATCTGACTTAACAGCATATACTAGTGATATATTATCTCTATTAGTATTCAGTGACCCTATTATGGTTTGGGTAAATGTTTTTTAACTTTATAATCAGTAATAGATATGATTACTATTTGTTCGGTGATTATCCTACAATGATCATCTCATTTACACCTCTTAAGAAAATATTTTCTGTCAATGGTGTTGTATGTCCTCGACAAATCATCTAATATATGAATATCATTGGGGTAAATACACCCCCTTTATAATACTTTCTTACATAGATTTATAATTAAGCTGAATTTTCATCACTTACATCCATCACATTTATATCACATCAATTAGATTTGTTGGCATCCAATCCTTCTCTTTTATTAAATTCATTCAATGTGGGGGGAAATTTATCTATCTCTTCTTTCTCATATAAAATTTTTAGGGGGAATCATGTCCCACTAAACGACCTAATTTATTATATTCAATAATTATTATGGGCCATATATCCTTCATTTAATATATTATAACATATTTTTAGAAGGGAATTATTGTGTCCCACCATGATATTAGATTTAATGTAACCATTTATTATCATGGGGGTAGTATGGCCTTTTTATAAAGACAATTTAATCTCATACATAAATATAAAATATTTTTAGATAAATATTGAATACATTAAATACATACTCACTCAGTGACCATAAATATTTATTATTTTTGGAAAATAGAAATAAAATCATTATATTTCATAAATGACCTCAAATTTCTCGCAAAAACGTTTTCCAAATTAGTAGTCATTATAGACATTCCCTACATGAATCCATCACTATTTGGGTTAGGTAAATACAATAAAGGGTGACCTTATATGTTAAGTAATATTAATCACTTTAGAAATATATAAATTATCATATAAAATAATAAGATGACCATATGGGTTTGGGATCATTAAAATTGTATAAAAACTAAACTATTGATCTAAAATTGACCAAGAATGTGATTCATGGAATAAAAAATTATCATTTAAGAATAAATGAACCTATTGGATGATAAATTATCATAATTAAATCATGAACCATAATATTATGTCATAAAATGGTAGAACCATTACTAGTATATAATCCATTTCACAAGTCTATATTAGCTATCGAGACTATAAAATCAAAATAGATCAGCCATAAATACTTGTTTCCCAGAGAGGATCAAGCACATTGATTTGTTTCCCATAATGGATCAATCACATCAACTTGTAACATATATTAGATCAAATAAATCATCTTATTTACCATAATCATCTCTTAAGATATAATCCATTACCAATTACATTTTTGGGATATATAATTCGTGTACCACACATCACATAATGGAAGACATACAATATTTTCCATAAAACCATTACTCATTAATCATATCATTGTATCATAACCCGTAAAAGGAAATATGTTTTACATAATATTCGACCAATAAATCATCACATATCCCATAGAATATGAAGGGGTTTCATAAAACACTCATCAATATAGTAAAAAAATATCCAAAAAAATATAGTGAGGTTACAATGGAATCATATCCCATATAAAACCAAAGCCACACTAATTGTTGTTGTTGTAGATGAATAAATATATAACTAAAATATAAATAAAAAAAATATTGTAGAAAATAGATTATACATTTAAAAAATGATTTTTAAAACTAATAAATTACATGATATTTCCAATATCCATTATATTATAAAATAAAATTTGTAACTTATAAATGATTCTCATAATAATTTAGTGTCCATGGTGGTGGGAAATTTAATTCATGACATACAAATTAAAATAAAACATTTAATTGACATTATTGTAAAAAAATTAAAATTGCATCTTTGGAAAATGATAACAACATTTCATTTAAAACTTTTTGTAGAATATAAAATAAGTGTAAAATTGTATTTAATTAATCAATACAGAGTAGTAAAACAAAATATAAAACATTTTTAGAAAACATGGTAATGGGGAGAATATCATTATGATAAAAAATTGTAATATTGTGGATTTACTATAGAAAAAAATTATTTTGGTCTCATTTGTTTGAATGAAATGAAAATTTAAGGAAAAAATTATTCTATAGAAATTACCAAATAAGAATTAATGTATTGTGTTTATTGAGAGATCATTCCTAATATTTCATCATTATAATTATAATAATTAATAATCATGTTAAATAATGAGATTCTATCATAGAACACATACCACTTAGGATAATTTGGAATCATAATTCCCATGAATTTAATGACCATATGTTTTTATTAATACACCATGTCAGGAATTGGAATAACCATCAAATACATTCCAAAGAAATATTGAACACCCATAATGGAAACATGTTTTTATTACGCAATGTGTGACACAAATACAAAATTGAGATGAAAATCCTTTATGTCCGGACATAACATTCTGAATACAGATTCTAACATATTATAAAATAAACATGGGTCTATTAAAAATATATTTAAGAACCCTAATGTAAGGTCCATTTCCTTTTCATTACCTTGATTAGGTGGTTGAGTGATATGTCTCCTTAGTAGACATACCCAAGGCACCAAACACTGTAAATAAATATGGAGGGCTTTATGATAAGTGGGGGAAATTTTACCGTAAACAAAAATAACCCACTAACCAAACATATCATGATAAAAATTTCCATATGATTCCTGTCAACAATGTATTACAATACTAAAATACCAATGTATGACCATAACAGCAACCATATAACCAAAATTCCTAGTACTATAGTGGAAAACTATGATAAAATAATCAAGGGATAAGATAATGCAACATAGCTCCAAACAAAGCTATGTTGTAAGAACACAAGATAGCACAAGAATCACAGTTTACCCCTAAAGGGATGAGATATTGTACCATTACATTTGTCATGGAATAACACCCCTACAAAAGAACCAATGTTCCAAATAATGGTTGATTAATTAGAATCAGTCAGATTTTTTTTAATTAATTCAATACAATCACCACCAAGATAGATCTTGTTTTTACAATTATATAGGAAAATTTATATAAGAAAGTTTAATCTGTCAAATAATTTCCAATAATGCATATGTAAAGACCCGTAAATTTTAAGGTAATTTTTTTTTAATTCTCTGAGATTTTTCGAGTACGTAGTTTCTGACGATGCTTGATTCTGAGGCCTGGTGTGCCTGGAATCAATTTTCGAAGTTTAGCTCAGGTACGTTCAGTGAACAAAAGAGCAGATTTATCTAACATTTGAACCGGTGCTCAAAATTAAAATCTGAGGGCACTGACGAACTCACAGTGCCGGTAATTTCTTAAGGGGGCACTTACCGTAGTTGTGTTCGCAAAAGAGGAGAAGTTAATTTTTTGGGGGTTTGATTATGAAATAAATAAAAATTGTCAGAATAATTTTTATTACTAAGGGAGGTTACTCCCTCCCATGGGTAGTTAACGGTGGGGCCTTTACCCACCTAACTACCCAAGTGTGGGTGTTAGAGAGGTGGGGTCTGCAAGACCCCCACCATTTAATTCCCTCTAATCCCATTATTAAACCCCCCCATTAATTTGACAATCCTCCTTTTTATTGTCACCTAAAACCATTAAATTTCTCAACTGATAATTTCTTGAGGAACCATACCCTTTCCCCTTTTTTATTTAATATCCAAAGCGTTTAATTAAAAGGGAACCTTCACTCTCCCTTCCTTAATTAATTACCGGAGAGATTCTTTACGTGTGAAATTAAATAATTGGTGGAACCTATTATTTAATTTTTGGGAGAGCATCATTGGAAAAGGAATGAACGTGGGTGAGACTCTTAAGATTTGGACAAAGAATAGCGGCCTCTGGCGAAGAACAATGAAGAACGCTGGTTCCTCGGAGATTGATGATGCGCCGCCAAATCCTCTCCTCCGCGATGTCGTGTACCGCGATTCCTACGATCCACTTCTCTGTGACGTTGTATACCACGATGCCGACGATCGTCCTCCCAGTCTAGGTAGGGTTTTATTTTGAGAAAGATAATACTCCCATGTTTTTTCCTCTAAAACATGAACGGAGATCAACTAATTATCATGTTGATCCGCGAACTATTATTTTCGGGTTGGGAATTATTATTTGCGGGAAATACTTGGGAGTTATCTCAAACCACTAACGCGGTGGGTGCGGAAAAACGAACAAGTCCGAACCCACCGTTTTTTTGATCATGATGCTCAGAACGTTAGGAGACGGTGGAACGGAACCGCAACAGTGTTTTAAGTCCATTGCAGTAAAGAGTGGGTCCCGAGATGACCACAGGTGCAGACAGGAGCAAGAACAGACCACCAGAAAGACTCTGGTGGCCCGCGGAAATTTCTAGCGGTGCGGCCGGCCGGAGGCTGCGGTGCCCCGGCGTGCCGCCGGCAGGAGCCACCATGGATGAATCCGCAACTGCAGGCAGCCGGATCCCGCGACCGTGTGGTAACCGGAGGGGACGTGGCGTCTGCGTACAATGTCCGTGGAGCTCAAGGGAGGGGGACCACATCCCCCCTCCTTGGCCTGCTGGCCGAGCCAGCACACCCCCTGGCCGGGCCGGGTTGGGTCACGCGGACCGAGTTGGTCCGCCCCCAGCCAGTCCGGGACGCGCCTAACCGGGCCGGACCCGGACCCGGGTCAGGTCGACCCAGGGGGTTGGGTCGGGCCAGCCCGGGCCCAGACTCCCACATCAGTTTATTTTCTGCCATTTTCCCATAACATAGGGTAAAGACCACTGATCAATGTACCGTTAGTTGTGTTGGGATCCTTGGATCGTGATGGTCGTTTCGGTATATTATACTCAAGGTTTCGGAGAATTTGGGTATGGCCGGGTTGGTTCAAACTCGAAACCAACCAGGCCCTCGGAGTGGAAACGCATATTACTCATACTCCAGACGTCCGATTGATGTTCCATCAACTTTTTTGGTTTCCTCTTTGTGAGATGGTTCTTTTGGATTACTCTGCTTGATGTTTGGACACAGCTGGAGCACGGGCGGGTTGGTTTTAAATTAAAAACCAACAGGGACCCTATGACGGAAAATCCAATATCTCTCAGACCCGGCGTCCGACTGACGCACCGTTTGTCACGTTGAGTTTCTATTGGCGAGACAGAACATTGAGATACATCATATAAAAACTTCGTAATAGTTGATGTATCAACCCTCTTGGCTCATGGAGCGGATCCTCCTGGAACCGAGTGTGTTGTGTGCGGGAACCCTAGAGCTTGCTGCGACTGCGACGATGACGACTGCACTTGGATCCTTCGTGGGTTCGACAGTGAGGATGAATGTACTTGGATCATTTATGGGTTCGGTAGTGACGACGAACATACTGGGATCCTCTGTGGGCTCGACAGCGATGATTACTGTTCTTGTATCCTATGTGGGTCCGATAGTAGTTGACTCTATACTTGTATCCTATGTGGGTCCGACAGAGTAGCTAGTCTTGTATCCTTTGTGGGGCCGAAAGATTAGCTGGTCTTGTATCCTATATGTGTCCGATATCTTATATGAATCAGTGGATAAATCTGATAATCACTATTGCCTAACGAAGTGTATGCCTGGGTAAGCTGAGTCTTGATTTGAAATCATTATTATTGTTGTGGTTGACTCTCTTTCCTTTGTGGACTGGGTTGTATTTTTCCTTTGTGGACTGAGTTGAGATATCCTTTCTAGACTGGGTTGTGCTTTCCGTTGTGGAATGCGTGGTGCTTGCGAGTTTGAGATGATCTGTAACTAAGGAGTTAGGTATATGTATGGGCATATACCTATGTGGTTTTGTTGATATTTCATGATAATATCTTTCCTTTGTAGTTTATCCATTGTGGATTCTGAGAGATCTTCAGGGGTCATGAGGTCCCTACTGATTATTGTATACTCACCCCTACAAAGGATATGCCCACACTATATTTTGTTGGATGTAGATGACGGACATAACTGATCGAGGTGGAATCTGGTGGTGCTGGATGGTACCCAGAGGTGGACAACTTGGTGGGACGTAAACGGAGCGGATGACCGGACCAATGAGCTGTGGAGGCTATATGTACCCACCCTTCAGGTGGGAGTTCCGAAGGATGGTTCGGAGTTGCTTCTTTACTTTTCTACTACTGTACTTTCTTTTCAGTTGTACATTACTTTTAGTTGGGTTTGTATTCTGGCCCATTTACTCTCCATCACTTACATTTGTACGCAGTTTACATAGAGTTTACTCCAGCTTGTTTACTCTGTGGTGTTTTTTTCTTATATAAAGGCAATTCTTCCACTTTTATCGGAATTTACGCCTTTGGTGCTAGTCTCCATCCCCTGGCCTATGAGAGGAAGGCTTGGGGTAGTCACGGCACAGGCCCTGAGGACGAGTCATGAAAAATTGGTATCAGAGGAGTTGGTTCTATCGCAGAACCTAGGACTTTGATAATTTATTCTCTATGAGGCAATAATATTTAGAGTAATGAGTGTGGTTATAAATATAGGGAGTCCAGTGTTGGTGTGGTGATGGACGTATCCATACAACAGGACCCTAACTTTTGATTTCCAACACCGTGTACAAAAACATTGATTGCATGTGTGTTTCAAAAGTTTTATTTTTGATTAGTTTATGTCATATCACCAGGTATACTATATTAACCATGGTGCCCCTATTTCTTTCAGGATGCCCCCACAATGGCAGCCATCTTGGGTTCTAAGCATTGTGCAAGACAACAGCCCACCAAAAGATGAGGCCTCGGTGCAGTGGGTCATTACCGTGGAGGCACCAACGGTACCTCTACCCATCGAGCCACTGATGCCACCCTCCCTAGCGGCGGAGAGTGCACGTCGCCTGAGCGCATTGCATGGGTCTCAGAGGTAGAGGCCGCCCAGGTTCCATGGATAGACGGATCCTCAAGTAGCCGGGGATTTTCAAGAGGCTGTCATCAGAGTCTTAAGGTTGGTAGGGATGCCAGCAGACCTCATGGTGATCCTTGCAACATGTCTCTTGCATGCAGCAGTAGGTAGATGGTGGAGCCTAATTCTCCAGGTGCATGATTAGAAAACTCTTCTTTGGATGGACTTAGAGAGCCTCTTTCGCTTGGAGTTCGTTCTGGACACCCTCTGTGCGGTACTCATCCAAAAGTTACTACAGCCACGACAAGGCAGCATGTCGGTACCCCTATACTTTGAGAGATTTACCTACCTCTCATGCTACTCCACAGACATGGTACGGGACCCATTATTCTGGGCCCAGACATTTGAGGAAGGGATGAGGAATGAGATCAGAGCTTCGATGATTCCACTCAACATCCCGACTCAGGCGGGGGATGCTAGAGCGTGCCCTGCATGTGGAGAGCTTTCTCACTGAGAATCCATCAGTAGCGAGACCCACCACAGGATGGCACAGGGCAAAGTCTTCCATAGAAGGTAGTCGAAGGACGACACATTGGTCCAAGCAGACCAAGCTGTCAGGTGGGTGACCTTAGGACACAGGTTCCGTTGTGCAGGGCACATGGCGCAGAGCCAGCCTTCCGAGGAGCAGACAATTCTATGCATGCGGCGGGCAGGGTCACAAGGCTCGTGACTGCCCGACCCTCCATGTAGATGAGCATCAGACAGTGGTGGGACCTCTGAGGTTGAGGTAGAGTTTCGACCATGGCGGTCCACAGGGAGGGGGCGGACGGGGCAGAAGAGTTGGCCGAGCAGTGGGTGGTGGAGGACGCTTCAAGGCTCTAACACCACCACCCCTAGGAGGTCCACCCCGACCATAGGGAGTTGGCGGGCAGAGGGAGGATCAGCTCCAGGAAGCAGAGGCTTATAACCACGACACACCCGAGATGATTTGAGGTACTATATGTGTCTACTCCACCCTTGATTTAGTTCTTATAGACACTGGTGCGAGTCATTCTTTTATTGCCGCAGACCTTGTTCGAAGCTCGTAGATTCTGACGGATCCCTTGGCTCTATCTTTGCGGCTAGAGACTCTTATGGGAGCATATTCGATGATTACGCACTGGTTCCGGTAGTGTGAGAATACTCTGGGAGGAAGAGCTTCATCTGACATCTTCTTGTAGCGACGTTGAGGCATTTTGACGTCATCTTGGGTATGGACTGGTTATCTACAGTCCATTCCCTGATCGACTGTATTAGGTGAAAGGTGCAGTGTGTCCGCACAAATGGGGCCTGGTTCACCTTCACCAGCGAGAAGGGATCCTTCACAAAATTGGATGGACTCACGCAGAGTAGAGGGTATCCGATCACACATCAGTTGTCTATTCACATCTTTGGAGCAGTCGACGTGCGAAGTCTGAGTTTTCTTTTAGTGGTGGACCAGTATGCAGACATTTTTCCTGATGATGTTCCACGACTACCACCTCGTAGGGAGGTATATTTATACATAGACCTATACCCCAGGATATCACTGATATCCACCCCAGCATATCGGATGGCTCCTGCCAAGATTCGTGAGCTGCGGGTACAACTGGCGGACTTACAGGTGAAAGGTTTCATCCGACCAAGTGTTTCACCCTGGGCTTCTCCAGTACTTTTCAACAAGAAGGCGGATGGGGGCTTGCGACTTTGTGTCGATTATAGTTTCCTAAACTAGGTGACCGTGATTAACAAGTATCCAATTCCAAGGATTGAGAACCTCTTTGATCAGCTCAAGGGAGCATAATGGTTCTCGAAGGTAGACCTCAGGTCAGGCTATCATCAACTCTGAGTTCGGGATGATGATGTGCACAAGATGGCCTTCAAGTGTCGGTACAGACACTATGAGTTCTTGGTCATGACTTTCGGTGTGACCAACACTCCAGCAGTGTTCATGAGTCTCATGAACATGATCTTATATCCCTACCTCGATTGGTTTGTCGTATTCTTCATTGACAACCTACTGATTTACTCGTCGACTGAGGAGGAGCACGCCTACCACTTACGGGTTGTACTAGATACACTCCAAGAGCACCAGCTTTATGGTAAGCTCTCGATGTTTCAGTTCTAGATTCCAGAGGTCAACTTCTTTGGGCATGTCATCTATGAGGTGGGAGTTGCAGTGGATCCTACGAAGGTCAAGGCGGTACTTTCATAGGAGCCACCCAGGAGCATGACAGAGGTGTCGAGTTTCCTAGGTCTGGCTGGGTACAATCGGAGATTTGGGCCATAAATCTCCAGAGTTACAGCACCGCTTACAGCTTTCACGAAGAAGGGGAAACCCTTCTTGTGGTCAGACAGATGTCAGCAGAGCTTCCAGGAGCCGAGGTAGTGATTGACCAGTGCGCCCATCTTGAGGCTACTAGAGGAGGGCGTATGGAACGTATTTTACTGCGACACATCAAGGTCTGAACTCAGGTGTGTCTTGATGCAGGAACAAGAAGTGATCGCTTACGGTTCATGGTATCTAAGGTCACACGAGCATAACTATGCCACCCATGACCTGGAGTTTGCAGCAGTGGTCTTCGCCCTGAAGATGTGGCGACACTATCTGATGGGCGAACACATTAATGTCTACTCTGACAACTAGAGTCTCTGGTACATCTTCTCACAGAAGGACCTAAACCTGAGATAGCGGTGATGACTCATGTTCCTCCAGGATTATGACTTTGAGATTTTCTATACTTTTGGGAAGGGGAACATCGTGGCTGATGCTCTCAGTAGGAGATCAGACATTCAACTACTTGGAGAGATGGCAGAGCAGTTAGCCGCATTGCAGATATCCTTTGTGGATAGTGATGGTGCAGCCTATCTTCAGTCCCTCGCAGTCACTCCTCCACTACTTCAGTGGTTCAGAGAGGAACAACATGGGGACGTGGAGTGTGAGACGCGACAGGCATAGATATCCTCATGACATACACCTGATGGATTTCTTGTAGGAGGAGGGAAAGTCATCCATTTCAGGGGAGGTACTACATTACCAGCTACACTACAGGAGGAGGTGTTGAGGGAGTTCTAAACTTCCCATCTAGAAGTACATCCTGGAGTAGCGAAGATGTATCAGGATATCAGATGTCAGTACTGGTGGCCAGGTATGAAGATGGATATGGGATGATTCATTTCTCGATGCCTCCCTTATCCACAAGTGAAGGTAGATCACCATGTACCTACAAGATTGGTACAACCCATAGAGGTCCCGGAGTGGATGTGGGATGGGATATCCATGGATTTCGTGACGGGGCTTCCACATAATTCTAGAGGACGCGACTCCATTTGGGTGATTGTAGACCAACTCACCAAGTCGGCCCACTTCTTACCTATTAGAGAGCATGGCTCAGTAGAGAGCTCAAGACATATCTACGTTTAGGAGATCGTATAGCTTCATGGTGTTCCATCATCTATCGTCTCTGATCAAGAAACTCTCTATACTTCCTGGCTTTGGAAGGGATTCCCGGAGGCCTTTAGGACACAGCCACGCCTGAGAACTACCTTTCACCCACAGATAGATGGCCAGACAGAGAGGACCATTCAGATGCTCGAGGACATGCTGCCCGCATGTGTCCTTTACATTGTTTGTGGCTAGGAGGATCACATACCATTGGTGGATTTTGCGTACAACAACAGATACCACTCTACCATCAGGATGGAACCTTACGAGGCACTGTATGTCCGACCTTGCAGATCACCTCTATAATGGACTGACCTTGGGGAGTCAGCTCTCGTGGGACTAGAGATGGTTCAGGCTATGACAAAGAAGGTGCAGATTATTCAGGAGCGGATGAGGACTCCTCAGAGCTGACAGAAGTCCTATGCTGATAGAAGGGGGAGAAAACTGGAGTTCAAGGATGGAAACCACGTTTTCATACGGGTCTCACCTCGACGTGGATTACAGAGATTTGGTCGGGGCGGAAAGTTATCTACATGCTTCATCGGGAATTTTCAGGTCCTCAGCAGGGTAGGAGAGGTGGCTTATCACCCGACCCTTCCACCTAAGTTGCATCGGGTGCACGACGTCTTTCATGTATCTCAGCTGAGGAGATACATGCACGACCCGACGCATATCATCGATCATGGGGAGCTGGACATCGATGATGAGGCCACTTTTTTAGAGGTCCTGATAGAGATAGAGGATCGACAGGAATGGTTCCTGTGTGGGCAGTTGATACCTCTGGTACGGATCTGGTGGCAGCACCGGAACCTCCAGGAGAGAACATGGGGGCGGGAGGCTTAGATGCGAGCTCAGTACCCACTTGTGTTTCCATAGTTTATGATGTTGCTTTACTAGGACGTAAGTCCCTGAGGTGTGAGTAATGTAAAGACCCATAAATTTCAAGTAAATTTTATTTTTAAAATTCTCTATGATTTTACGATTATAAAGTTATTGACAGCGCTTGATTTTGAGGCCCGGTGCGCCCAGAATCAATTTTCGAAGTTTAGCTCGGGTACATTCAGTGAACGAACGAGTGGGTTTTTTCTAACTTTTGAACCAGTGCTCGGAATTAAAATATGAGGGAACCAATGAACTTGAAATGCCGACAATTTCTTAAGTGGGAACTTATCGTAGGTGCGTTCTCAAAAGAGAAGTTAATTTTATGGGGGTTTGATTATGAAATAAATAAAAATTGTCAGAATAATTTTTATTACTAAGGGAGGTTTCTCCCTCCCATGGGTAGTTAAGGGTGGGGCCTGTAGCCACATAACTACCCATGTGTGGGTGTTAGAGATGTGGGATCCCCATGACCCCCACAATTTAATTCCCTCTAAACCAATTAGTAAACCCCCCCCCCCAATTAATTTGAAAAACCTCCTTTTTATTGTCACCTAAAACCATTAAATTTTGTCAAATCTAATTTAACAAGGAACCATCCCCTTTACCCTTTTTAATTTAATAGCCAACGAGTTTAATTAAAAGGTAACATTCGCTCTCCCTTCTTGAATTAATTACGGTAGAGATTCATTACGTGTGAAATTAAATAATAGGTGGAACCTATTATTTAAATTTGTGGAGAGAATCGTCGACGAAGGAAAGAACATGGGGGAGACTCTTGAGCTTTGGATGAAGAACAGTGGACTCCGGCGAAGAACGACGAAGAACACTGGTTCCTCGAAGATCGAAGATGCGTCGCCAAATCCTCCCCTCAGCGACGTCGTGTACCGCGATGCCTACAATCATCTTCTCTAAAATGTCATGTAGCGCGACGTCGATGATCGTCTTCCTTGTCAAGGTAGGGGTTTATTTTTAGAATGATAATACTCACATGTTTGTTTTCCTGTAAAACATGAATGCAGATCCACTCATTATCATGTTGATCTATGAACTATTATTTTCGGGTTGGGAATTATTATTTGTGGGAAATTGTTGGGAGTTATTTCAAACCACTAACGCGGTGGGTGCGAACAAATGAACAAGTCTGAACCCACAATTTTTCTGATCATGATGCGCGGAGAATTGGGTGAGGATTGAACGGGACCGAAATGACATTTGAAGGTCGTCGCAGTGAAGAACGGGTCCCGAGATGACTGCAGGAGAAGACGGGAGCAAGAACGGACCACCGAAATTACTCCAGTGGCCCGTAGAAATTTCCAGCGGCGCGGGTCGTCGGCGGCCGGCACCGAACGGCTGCCAGGAGGCTGTGGCAAGCTTCCAGATCCCACGGCCGCACGGGATCCAGAGGGGACACGGAGACCGCGTGCCGTGTCTGTGGAGCGCAAGGGAGGGGGGACTGCGTCCCCCCCCCCCCCTTTTGGCCCGATGGCCGAGCCAAAGCGCCCCCCCCCCCCCCCCCCCCCCACCCGGTAGGGCTGGGGAAGGTCGCGCGGACTGGGCCAGTCTGCAACCAGCCGGGTCGAGCCATACCCTACTAGGCTGGACCCAGACCCGGGTCGGGTCAACCCAGGTCGGGCCGACCCAGGGGGGCTGGGTCGGTCCTATACCCCCCACTTCGAACTGTTTTCATTCATTTTCCCATAACATCATCTACAGACCTCCGATCGACGCACCGTCAGATGCGTTGGAATCCTTGGATCGAGATGGCCATTTTGGTATATTACACTAAGGTTTCGGAGAACTTTTGGTATGTCTGGTTTGGTTCGAACTCGGAACTAATCGGGCCCTCTGAGCGAAAACGCTTATAACTCGAGCTCCGGACGTCAGATTGACGTGTCGTCAAATTTGTTGGTTTCCTCTTTGTGAGACTATTATTTTGGCTTACTCTGATCGAATTTGGATATTGCTGGAGTATGGTCGGGTTGGTTTTAACTTAGAAACCAAGCGGTCCCCTATGACGAAAAAGCCAATATCTCTCAGACCAGACGTCCAATTGACGCGTCGTCTGTCGCATTCTGTTTCTATTGACAAGACATGACATTATGATACATCAGCTCCAGACTTCGTGATAGTTGATGTATCGACCTCCTAGGCTCATAGAGTGGACCCTCTTGGAACCGAGCATGCTGTGTGTAGGAACACTATAGCAGGATGCGACTGCAACGATGATGCCTGCACTTGGATCCTGTGTGGGTTCAGCAGCGAAGACGATTGTACTTGGAACCTCCGTCGGTTCGGCAACAACGACGACTGTACCTAGATCCTCCATGGGTTCGACGACAATGACTTCTGTTCTTGTATCCTATGTGGGTTCAGTAGTATTTGACTTTGTACTTGTATCCTATGTGGGTCCGGCAGAGTAGGTGGTTTTGTATCCTTTGTGGGTTCGACAGCTTAGATGGTCTTGTATTCTATGTGCGTCTGACAACATAGATGAATCAGTGGCTACATCTGATAATCTCTATCGCCTTACGAAGTGTATACCGGGGTGAGCTGAGTCTTGATTCTCAATCATTATTATTGATGTGGTTGACTTGATTTCCTTTGTGGACTGGATTTAGTTTTTCTTGTGTAGACTGAGTTGAGCTATCCTTTGTGGACAGGGTTGTGCTTTCTGTTGTGGACTAAATGGTGCTTGGGAGTCGGAGATGATCTGTAAATAAGGACTTTGGTATATGTATGGGCATATACCTAAGTAGTGTTGTTGATAATTCGTGATTTCATCTTTACTTTGTGTTTAATCCTTCGTGGATTCTGAGAGATCTTCGGGGGTCTCGGGGTCGCTACTGAGTATTGTATACTCAACCCTGTATGGGATTTTTCCGCACTACATTGTGTTGGATGCAAACGACAGACATCACTGATCGAGGTGGAAACTTGTGGAGCTTGACAGTACCCAGAGGTGGACCACTTAGCAGGACAAACATGGTGCGGACGGCCGGACCGAGGATCTGTGGAGGCTATCTGTACCCACCCTTCAGGTGGGAGATCCGAAGGACGGCTCAGAGTTCTTTATTTACATTTATTATATTGTACATTCTTTTCAGTTGTACTTTACGTTCAGTTGGGTTTGTATTCTGGCCCATTTACTTTCTATCACTTACTTTTGCACTCAGTTTACTTAGATTTTACTTCATCTAGTGTACTTTGTGGTGTTTGTTTTCTTATATAGAGGCCATGCCTCTCCTTTTACCGGGATTTACACCTTTGGTGCTAGTCTCCAGCCCCTAGCCTGTGGGAGGCAGGCTTGGGGTAGTCATGGCACGAGCCCTGAGGATTGGACATGACACCATACACATCCTTACAGAAATAGTCACCCCAAATAAAAAAATTCAATGGAATGAAATCAAACATGGAATTACAAATTTACCATTCATTGTTGTTATTACCCATTTCTACTCACAATACTATATACATAACAAAACCATAATCAAAACCAAACCACGTGATCTTGGTGCTCCCATTGATGGTGGAACATTACATCCAACCCCCTCACCTTTTTATAGTGGTACTTCAAGCCACTGTTTCATCATTTTATGGTGGTACATCACGCCAACTATCCATCCCCATTATATCAATTCTCAAACTATTATTCCAATAACCAAAAAATATTCTTTCTCTAAAATCATATCATCCAATAATTTCAACATCATACCACCCAAAAATCACCAAACCAAAATACCATATATAACCAATAATGTTTCCAATAAATATGTATAAACCAGTTCAACCATTAATACCAAAAAAACAACTCAAAAAACGAGGTTTTTTTTGAAAACTATTTTCCCAAACCATTTCTATAAATCAATTCATGAAACCAATTTTAAAAATAACATTTTAATAAAAGAAATATAGCATATTGCACAATAATATAACATTTTAGCCAAAATCTTTAAATTTCAACACAAGGGTTTTAAAAAATCCTCTCACATCTATTTCATAATCAATATCAAGAAAAAATGAATTTAATTTCAAATTTTTCATGTTCTATCAAGATGATTCAAGAGTGAATCCACCTACTATTTTGGTTTTTTTAAAAATGACCAATTACACAAACAATGAAAAAATCATGGTGAGAACTCCGAAAAACGACCTTAGATCCATTACCCAAACAATGTAATGGAAAAACATGCAAGTATTGGAAGCAATAACACTAGGTTTATCTAAAATAGAACTATAACTAAGAAATTGTGAGTGATATAGAATATTAGATCTAATTGGAACCATGAATCTACCAACAACGGTGAAATAACATAGAAGATTCACCTTAAAACCCCCATGAAACCCATTAAATTGATCCCACAAGGTGTTGGTGAGGTTCTAAAACCATGGAGAGGATGAAAACCCAAGTAAGGCTCAAAATGAGGCTCTAAATATGGTGTTTTGGATTTAAAATGTGTGAGATGAATTTTTTTAAATCCAACTTTTTAACTTATGAATGGTTTAGCAGCATGGTTAGAAAAACCATGTCCTAATTGTTCACCCGATACTACCTCAAGGGGGAACTCGCATAGTTGGATGACATAGTTAGCAAAATTATGAACCAACCCTTCCAAATCCCACTTTCTCATGCCACATGCTTTCATGGAGATCCTATATGGTTTTCCCTAACCATTCTCAATCCAAGTGCCCTTTAAAAAACTCTAAAACCATTCCAAAATACTTATGAACTCTCACAATCATTATCCAAGCACCTTATATACATATGAAGAATAATTAAAGGTTTAGCTACCACAAACTAGGGGGGTCTATATTCTACCCTCTATTGGACTTTATATCCCAAGAAAGTAGAAAAACATCTTTATCATAAAAGAGATCAGGCATTTACTTGACCATTTCATTTTCCCATTCGAATGTGTCCTCTAGAATTTGACTTTGTTTCCACAAAATCCTAACTAGAAAAATATTTTCCCATTTAAAACATTATATTTCCTATACACAACCCACAATAGCATGGGCACCAATGAATCATACCTCTCTATCTCAATGTGATCCCTTTGAATTACATTGTCAGGATCCCACTAATACTTCATCTAAGATACATGAAATACAATTTGCACCACGCTGAATAGTTCTGGAAAGGGAAATTGTCATGAGACCTATCCAAAGTGAAAAATTATATCAAAAGGCATAATATACATTCTTGACAACATTACTTGATTTCCAAAACAATGATGAACATGAATAAGATAGACTCTCAAAAACACAAGATTTCCCACCTCAAATGACCGCATCCATCGAAGATTGTATGAATACAATTTACAATGACACTGATCCCTCTTCATTCTCTTTCAGATCAACATAATCTTCTCTGTAGTCTCTCAGAGAAGGATCATTCCCATCATCAATGATTCTCCTATTTTTGTCCAAAACAGTGGAGAATGACATGGAATCCCACACAATTCTTCCAAAAGATCCATATGAGTCGAGGGAGGATAAACATTATTATATGTTAACCCCACAAAATGTATCTGATCCACCCATAAGACACTGAGATCAATCAACCATTCCAAAAACATATCTTCCAGCGTTTTTATCATCCTCTCAAATTTCCCATCTGTCTTGGGATGATACTCAATACTCCTAGACAACTAAGTCCCTATGGGCTATTTAAAGGATTTCCATAAATGAGTAGTCAATAATCGATCACTATCAGATTCCAGAAAAACTAGTGCCCCATGCTTATTTACCACCTCACTGAAATAGATTTGGGAAGATCCACAATTTTATAAGATTCAAAAATCTGGTTGAAATAGATTAATATCTTAATCTGATCCACTATGAATCATATGGCACCGTTCTTTTGAATCATTCTTGGCAGGCCTAAAATAAAATCCCTAGCTATATTCTCACATTTCGACACATCTATAGGTAAAGACTACAACATACCTATTTTTCGATGATTCCCCCCATGACATGATAGAATTTCATGTATCTCAATAAGAATTCTTACACTTTTCATTTCATACCCACCCACCAAAACTGTGATTTCAATTCCCTATACATTTAATGAATTCCACGATTGACTGCCAATCTCGAATAGTGGTAAGCACTAAGTATTTTTTACTGAAAAGATACTAATAAAAAATTAGAATCTAATACCAAAAAACTGAATTTCCACCTAGTTTCTATCCCTCAATGGTCTTCTAACCATTGATTTTTTACTGCACAACCATACACTCTGAATCAGAGGTCTTCACCCCCTCAACCGTATTAACCAAATTAGGAACCAAAGAAACCTAAAGTAAAATTACTACATTACAACGATATTTACATTCCAAATGTATGTTAGATATGACTGAAATATAATACCACTAATCTATATCTTCTATTCCAACTAGAAAAAATGGATTCTAACTTAATGTATCTCCCATTGAATTTTCATTACCCTATGTGTACATAAAGTGAATGTCAAACATATAGAGTTAATCTGTCCATACCCTCTATATAAAATTATAATACATTGGTGATAAAATACAATTTAAACTCTCATGATCAATAAAAACCATCAATTTATCACCTAAGAGATAATGAAAACACATTTACAAATCATGCACCACAACCTCTAACTCTTAATCATTTTTCTGATAGTTCTTCTCATGAAACCTCAACAATCGTGTGCCATAGGAAACAACATGATCACTATACACGAGAACAAACCTCAATCATGATCCTAAAGAATCTCAATAAACTACATAACCTTGCTCTAGTCCAAGAAATACCAATATCGGTGCTGATGTAGGAGAGAAAATGAGCTCCTCAAAAGACACATAACATTGTTCATTCAATTGAAATGGAACATTGTTACTTTTCAAATCTATCATCAGTGAGGATAATCCTGAGAAATCACAAAAAAACATGCATAATACCTAGTTAGACCAAGGGTGATCTATATATCATAGAAAATCTTTGGTGGTTTCAATTAAATTACAGCCTCTATCATTTCTGTAGCCACTGAATCATTCTTCAAGGAAATAACATGGACATGGAAAAGTACATCTTTTTCTTCAAAATTCATATTTTGATAATTTAGAATTAATCCAATGATTCCTAATGATTCCCAACACCATTTCCATGTGTTTCTCATGATCAGCCCTTCTTATGGAAGCCACCAATATGTCATTTACAAAAACCACCACGAATGTGTCAAAATATATCTATAATAATATATTCATAAATACCATAAAGATAACTAGTGAATTTCTCAGACCAAAGGGAATAATGAAATACTCATAATTCCCATATATACTGCTAATACCTATTTTTCAGATATCCTCTTTCCACACCCATGAATGATGATATCCTGATCACACGTCAATTTCGAATACCACTTATCTCTACTTAGTTGATCAAATAGATCATGAATTAATTGATTTGGATATTGATTTATTATTATAACTTTATTAATCTTAAAATAATCAACACATAACCATATATTTTCATTCTTATTTTTAATTAAAAACATCGAAACTTCCCATAGATATGTGATGGGTTGTGTGAACCCTTTGTTTTATAACACTTTTAACTGCACCTTCAATTCTATAAATTCTTTTGTTCCATCCGGTAACACGTGAGTGAGATAGGATTGGTGCTCAAGTGGTGATCAATCATAAACTCCACTTACCTTGTGGGTGGAAACTAGAATATTTCATAATTAAATATACCTAAAAATTAATCAATAACTGTTGGAAAGGTGTTTCTCTCAATATCTTCTATAGTTGATAAAGATGGAGCATCCAAATAATATAATATCGTCCATAATACAGGTTCAAACAAGTTTATTACACTCACAATTTGATTCGTCTTTCCTCTAAATAGATGCCTGACACTATTCTCATTAATGAATCTTACCGTTAGGACATACAAATCGATATGGGCCTTAAAAATGACCCACCAATCCATACCCAAAAATATATCATAAAAATCCATATAAATAAATGAGAAGTCCCATATCAAAAATCCCCAAAAATAGTTACATGACATGCTCCCCATAGAAAGGCTATAGACTCTTTTTAACCAAGAGGATTTGGATGTTTTAAAAAGGATGGAATCATTTCAACATTTAAACCAAAAAATTGACAATTTGAAACGAAGTGACAGATTGAGGCACACTGATATAAAATAAGAATTTCATAATGTTGAAATTAAAAAGAATCATACCTCTCCCCATGGATGGTCCTGACTGATCATTCACCGCAACCTTTTCAGCCTCATACACCATCATATTATACACAAATTTATCTATACTCTCTCACTAAAATTTACCCTACTAAGGGGGTAATGGTCGCCCTAGAATTACCATGACTATATCTGCAATGCTTATGCTAGGTATGATGCAACCCTCATCCCCTCAAACTATATGATGTCTGCGACCCCTAATATTTTTCCAAAACACATGACCATAGGGAAGTGTGACAATAATGATGAAGATTCCCCATATAGTTACAATCTTCTCATGTTGTAGGTGTTGTCATACATTATCACTTCCTGAGTCATATAGAGCCATATTGGAAAATTCCAAACATGATTTGAGGCTTCAAAAGAAGATACACCATTTCTTCCAGCAAAATTGAGATATACTCCCACATTAGAAATAAGTGGCCATCTTCTGCTCTCTCCCCACGTTAGTGTTCCCACCATTTACCATGGGTATGAACATAACTCCTCCAACTGTAGCTTCCATGATATATCTTTCTCCACTATTACTCTATTTAAAATCCCTGTATAGACCATTATTTAGAGTAAAAAATCATGGAAATAATTTCCTACTCATCCTATATTCAAAAATGATCTTCTTTACGGATGAAATAGTTGTAATGATTATTTGAAAACTGATCTAAAAGGAGGAATTTATCCAAGTATTACTTCTTTGAGAGTTTTTCCTTATTTGTTATGAAGTAATCAGTTTTTCCTTGAATTATGAATCATTAATGGTAGAGTTTTTTTTAATAAATTCCTCAAAATTCTCCGATGAAATTCCTTGGTCAACATTAGCATGGATCACTAACTCCCACTAGAGACATGAAAGTTCTACATACATGTATGATTTTAATTTTACATTTAAACCCAAATATGTGCCAAGAAAATTGGAAATTTGATTCATCCCACTCATCCAAATCTACACTTTTTATGGATTCGAATCACCTCGAACGATGGGTGAATTCTTCTTCTGAAACTAAATTGAATGGTCCACATAACTCAGAATCATTCCTTTTAATCCCACGATACATAGTCTGTAAGGAATTACCTATCCTCTGAATTAGTTCCTAGTTCACCATGGGCTCAGGTGGAGCCACATTTCTAGTACCTCCCTCTGGTTAGTCTCTACGAAGCTTACCTAGTGCGATTTATATCAAAAGAATGACCACCATTTTTCTCACTCTCTATAAACTAATGGATTACGATTTTAAATTATATAAGAGTACAACCATCAAAATAATGCATTCCCAAAATTAAATTTTTTTTTATGTTTAATAAATTATATAAAATCCTCCATGTTTTAAAATCCAACAATTTTTAAAATACCACAATATATTTCTTTTTAAAATCACTGAATTGAAAAAAAAATTCCAAATTTTTTAAAATTCAACAAATTCAGAGAACAAAGTAAATGATTACTCCAAATATGATATGAAATTTTTGTGGGAATTCATTCCTACCATGACATCCATGCCTGTCTTATGGTGTAAAAACATGGAAATGAGATTTCAATGCCAATAAGTGTCTCCAAAACACTAATGTACTCGTGTATGAACCCAGATATTCTTTTCAGGAATGTTTTTCATTTTTGTGTAGTTTTTGAGAAAAAATGAATTTTCCGGAAATTTTTAAGTACATGTCGTGTACTTTCTGAGTACACATCGTGGACTCTCTTTTCCGCTCGAATCTGTGTGCTGGCCATGTCCGGGCCACACACACAGTGTGTAAGGGTGAGGTGGAGGCCGGTTAATTCGGAGTATGGAAAACTGAAGTACACACCGTGTACTCAAGAAGTACACACCGTGTACAATATTTTTTTTCATTAAATGGACCGGGGTCGCGCCTCATCATGATATTTCCATTCTTCTAGGTCTGGTTCATCCGAGAGAGACCCGTACGGCCGAATCCTCGACAAACTCCCGCCTCACCGTCCGTTCTCCGATTCGAGCATGGTCAGTTGCATTGGAATCGCTGCGGTGAGTTATTCCTTATTCTTGAGTCTTTTTCCTATTTCCTCCTCGTTCCCATGTAATACTGGGATGAACTTTTTGTGTGTTTTCTCAGATCTACGTCGTTCTAAGGGGAATCGGTCACCGAGGTTCATGTATATTGATCTCCAAGGGTCGAGGTAGATGGTTTGTTGCCCTACGTTGATGTTCTTTGAGTTTTGGTTTCAAATGTGCTGGATACCCATGTATCGGGTATCCCTGGTTTAGGATTTTGATCCTATTGTTTATCGGCCTAGATTTCTTGTTAGATTATGATAAATTTCAGCTAATTTATGCTTGTTTGCATTTTTAAGGATCACCCCATGGGTGTTTTCCCTTGTTTTGGCTGTTGATTGTAGTTTGACACAGTTTTCCTATGAGGCAACCCTTCCGCACATTACTAGTATGCCTATTGACTTTATTTCTTGTATTGCCTGCTGTTTATATGCTTGTGGATGCTTTTGTATCTATTAGCCAAGTAGTTTTTTAACACACTTAGGGATGCTAACAGTCGATTACGCACGACTGGATTTCTCAGGGCTGTGAGAACCTGGTGCGGGAGATCAAAGAGGGAATTAATGATTAAGTGCTTCTCTAGAGGGTCTGTTGGTTTTAGTTTCGTACGCAGGACCTATGTGAATAAGACTTTGTGCTTCCCCGGAGTGTTCTTTGTTTACCCACGCATTTAGAACACATGAAAAATTAGACATAAGTGCTTCCTCCGAGAGTCTGTAGCTATCATTGCAAGACCATAGGGGAATTGACGTAAGAGCATCCCAGAGTGTATTTTCCTTGTTTGTTGACTGGACTATAGGGGTCTGCTGGTTTTATCCAACCAAAGAGTCAGTGTGTGTATTCTTGATGGTTGGTTGTGACGAGTCCACCCATCTAAAGAACAAGCTTGGTTTTTGTACTTCTTGGTGTAGGTAGTCTTTTTATATACTTGTTGTGTTACTTGCATATCTTGGAATAGAAACCTTGTTGGTTTTCCCTAGTTGAGAAATTAAATTAATGTGAATGGTAATTGGTAGAATTGTTTACTGCATTTATTTACTTTTACTTTTTCTATATAACTCAATGATAATAGGGCACAAATCTGGTAGTGGTAGCCTACTGGGATTAGGCTCACACCCTGTTTGGGTCCTGCTTTTTGGCCCAAATAGATTATATGGTTGCAGGTATAGGTAGGGATTGTGTCCCTTCTACCTTAAGTACTTGATTTGTAGTCGGAGCTGGAGAGCATGGGACCGGGCCTTGGCCTGCGATGCTGTTGGAGTTGCTGTTTACATTTAGTACTTTGGTTTCAGTTGTATTTCAGCACATTTTTTTTCTTACTGCTTTCCATAGATACATGTAACATTCTGCATCATTATTATATCAGACATTTCTTTTACTTTCAGTTCAGTTGTTTCATGCTATTTACTGCTTCCGCTATTGTTTATGCTTATTCTGCTGCTACATACTTTACCAAATGAGGTCATTGTTTCCCCACTAGCTCACTAAGGCCCTCACTACTAGTTGGAAACCTCTGGAATTTGGGGAAACTAGCTTGTGGTCATGTGGAGAACCGGGTATGGGGCGCCAGTGGAAGGGCTTTGGATTTGGGTCGTTAAAAAGTGGTATTAGAGGAGTTTTCGTTCATTACTATTGGTTACTATTTTGCAACAATAGCCAGGGATAGGAAGAAATGGGTTGTTAGTACTTAACCATGCCCAGGAGTAATTAACCAGTGTACAAGGAAAAGCTATATTACCTCGTAATTGCAATTTTCAGTTTTTGCAAGTGTTAGAATTTATTATATTTCACCATTGGGTGATGCAAATGTTTTGTGTTGTTACAGTTTATATGATTATGGTTCTATTTGGTTGCAAACCGATGATATGAGGGTGTGCCATCTCATGCATCATGTAGGCACTGGTTACAAAATCACTTATCAGGCATTTTACCATGCCATCTAGGGTGAATTAGACTTGCATGTTGTTGTGATAGATGTTGTGATAGATTATGCATGCCATTGCTGTAGTTGTAGTGATAGAAATACTTGTTGCACTAATAGAGTATTACTTCTTTTACAGCCTGTTTAGTATGGGTGCCATGCTCTGGTCTTGGAGGTGTTATGGGGCCTCAAGGATCGGAATTTGGCGGATCATTGTTTGTTGTGCTGTTTACATGTTGTATGCATTGTTATGATTCCAAGATTTGATTTGCGGGGAGTGTGGGACCCCATAGATTGGAATTTGGCACATAGCTGGTTGTTTTTCAGTGTTTCTGGCGTTTGGAGCAGTTTCAGAGCTACTTCCCGGAAAAACCCATAATACACGGCGTGATTTTTATTCATACATAATGTGTAGTTTTTAAACTATGTTACTATCTGGGTAAACAAAAACGAGGGGTGTCAGAAAATCTTTAGGGACATGCCATGTACCATAAGTACACACCGTTTAGTAGTCAACCGTGTACCCGGCCTTGTCACTAACAACACGGGTTGGGGAAACTCATGTGGTATATGCCGTGTGTTATAAGAACACCTCGTGTAGGTTTCTTTTGGGTACCCGACCGTGTCACGAACAACACAGGTCGATGTTATCTATCCTTATACACGTCGTGTTTGTTCGGAACACGCCGTGTAGGGGTCAGTCATGTATCTGGCTGGGTGACCTGCTACATGGGTTGCTGAGCCTGTCCAGTACATGTCGTGTGTTATAAGAACACGTCGTGTAGGTTTCTTCTGGGTACCCGTCCGTGTCACGAACAACATGGCTCGGTGTTATCCATCATTATACATGTCGTGTTTGTTTGGAACACGCCGTGTAGGGGTTGGCCATGTGGCCGGCTGTGTAACCTTTTACACGGGCCGTCGAAGCCTGGCTTGTAAATGACGTGTCCTTAGTGAACATGCCGTGTATTCTAGATTTTGGAGGACTATGTAGGTTAGTTGTGCAAAGAGACTCGGGCAAGGGAGTGGAGTCCAAGTACATGCCGTGTTTTGGGGACAACAAGCCGTGTATTCTGGAGCGTTACATGACCAATGGTGGTAGAATTTCATGCCATGTAAATGGCTTTAACAAACACTTCTTGTATCTTAAATACATGTCCTGTATTCTTGTTTTGAAAATTTAGGTGTTTCTCTCTCTTGTTACCGTTTGTACTATTGTTTTTTCTGCCCTAAATAATCCTATATCTGGAGTGTGCTTTTGACCATTCAGGGTTATGGCACCAAGACGTCCTCCCGTTGCACGCCAGGAACTAGGCAGTGACCATACGCATTATACGACAGACCAGAGACTACCAGTAGTTTTGTCGATTGTTCCGTATATGGAACCTGTAGTGATTACAGACACTAGTGCGGATGCTCAGTCCAGAGAGGGTTTCATGAGTTTCATGCAGACCTTCCAGGGAGCTCAGCATCCTGCCCCGTCTATGGCAGAGCTGACGCGAGTCTTCCAGTAGCAGCATCCTCCGACATTCACAGGGGATGGAGGATTTCAAGTTGTTCAGTCATGGCTAGAAACCATGATTTCCATCTTCGAGCATCTGAAGACACCCCCAGACAGACGGGTGACGCTCGCGACTTACATGCTGCGAGATTCTTCCAAGAGATTGTGGGATGTAGTCTCACAGGAAGGGCGCCCGTGGACTATGGCTAGGGACGAATTCCAGCGTGTGTTATATGACTACTTATATCCAACGACACTGAGGGCCTACAGGGCCAGGGAGTTCATGAACCTGCAGTAGGGTACTCTTTTAGTTATACAGTATTTGTCCTGCTTCACTGAGTTACAGCGTTTCACTCTCGTTTTGGGAAATGATGTGCTATTTTTGGCGAGGAAGTTTCAGGGAGGCCTCAAACCAGAGATCAAATCACAGGTGAACATTTTTCAGTTGACTTCTATTACATTGATAGTCAACCAGGTGATGATCACTGAAAGAAATATGAGGGAGACTGGAGCTGTTGACCAGGGCAGTTCAACATCCAAGGCCGAGTCATTTCATACTGACAGCAGGAAGCACCACCGAGAGTCTACTCGAGGTAACTCGAGGAAGTAGGGTATTTCTTCTATAATATGGGATCTTCCTTATGGAAACCCGGTGGTGTGATAATAGTGTGGAAAGAGTGGGAATAAGAATCCTCATTGCCTAAAATATCTAGTGGAGTTTCGAGATTGTGGCAAGATGGGTCATCTGTAGCATTTTTACAGGGTTCTCCTTCTAGCGGCTAGTAAAGGAGGATATGTTTCTACCCCTCATTCTGGATCAGGATTACCAGTCCAGCAGAAAACAGGGGGCTGGAGTTCTTCAGGTCGTTCAGGCCAGGGTAGAGTTCGTGGACACGGTGGTCAGGCTCAAGGGGGGTCAGCTCAGGGATATCAGGCTGCTACACAAGGCCGCGGTACTGTCCAGACGTTTACAGTAGAGAAAATTCATCAGGAGCCAGATCCTGGACCTTCCACAGTTGGAAGTACGATGCTAGTAGCCTCAATTTTAACATATGCACTTTTTGATACCGAATCTTCTAATAGATTTATTTCTGTGCACACTGTGGAGAGCCTTAGACTCATTGTCCTTACTTCTGAGAAAACCTTGGCACTAGACACTCCTTTGGACATAGAACTTCTAATGTTCGTTAGTGCAAGGCATTCCCCATTGAGGTTGTTGGGTGTCACTTCGTGTGGGATTTTAATGTCCTGGAGATGACAGGTTATGATGTCATTCTCGGAATGGACTGGATTGTTCCTTTTCAGGCCTTTTTCGACTGTTATCACCGTAGGGTGAGATTCACGTCACCAGAGGGCGAGTATTTTCTTCACAAGGGCGAATGGGATGTCCAGGAAAGCAGAGATGGACCAGAGCATCATGGATTGGGCAGAGTTACGGCCCAGATTTCTAGATTATATTTGGATGATTAGGAGACCTCTCAGATGGATTTTCCTCCAGTAGTCAATTGCTTTCCAGATATCTTTCCAGAAGATTTCTCATGTTTGCCTCTGGAGCGTGAGGTAGACTTCTTGATTGAGCTCATTCCAGGAGCAACGTCGGTGTCCATTCCTCCTTATAGGATGGATACACCCTATGATGCAGGAGCTCAAGAAGCAGTTGGAGGAGTTGCAGGCAAAGGGTTTCATCTGACCCAGTACTTCTCCTTGGGGTTCGCCTGTCTTGTTTGCGAAAAAGGCAGACGGTACCTTTAGGCTTTGCATGGATTATCGGAAGTTGAACCAGTTGATGGTCAAGAACCGATATCCCTTACCAAGGATTGATGATATTTTTGATCAGCTTCGAGGAGCCAGGGTGTTTTTGATGATCGACTTGAGATCCGGCTATCATGAGCTGCACGTTAAGCCGTCAGATATATCCCAGATAGCCTTCAGGAGCAGGTATGGCCTCTATGAGTATATGGTTATGCCGTTCGGACTTACGAACATGCCAACATTTTTCATGGCACTGATTAACCGAGTGTTCCATCCTTACTTGGATTCCTTCTTCGTGGTCTTTTTTGACAATATCTTAGTGTACTCTCACACTTGACACGACCATGCAACCCATCTTGAGATCGTTTTGAGTACACTAAGGGAGAATCATCTTTTTTCTAAACTGTCAAAGTTCCACTTTTGGATGGATGAGATTCACTTCCTGGGTAATGTCATCTCGGAGACAGGAGTATCAGTAGACTCAAAGAAGGTGAGAGCAGTATTTACCTAGAAGCATCCGAAGAAAATCATTGAGGTACAGATCATCTTAGGGTTGGCTGGTTACTACTGGCAGTTTATACATGACTTCTCACACTTAGCAGCACCGTTGACGAGCTTGACTAAGAAGGGGGTGAAGTTTGATTGTTCAGAATCCTAGGACCCAGCCTTCCAAGAGCTGAAGGGGTGATTGACATCAACACCGATTCTAGTTTTTCCAGAGTCGGGCAAGAGTTATAGAATTTTCTGTGATGCATCTGGCATCGGGCTTGGAGCGTTGCTTATGTAGGAAGATCTTGTTGTCGCATACTGATCTCGGCAGTTGAGGCCACATGAGAAGAACTATCCTACGCACGACCTGGATTTTTCTGCTGTTGTTCATGCTTTGCATTGTTGGAGTCACAATCTCATGAGAGAGCATTTTGTGGTATATACTGACCACAAGAGCCTCATGTATATATTTACGCAGCGTGACTTGAATATGAGACATCGGAGGTGGGTTGAGTACCTATAGTCTTTCGACATCAAGCATACTTATACACCTGGGAAAGGCAATGCTGTAGCAGATTCACTAAGCAGGAGGACTTAGTTGCAGACAGTTCAGGAGGCCAGCAGTGAGTGGTAGCTCATGGCTCTGTTCTCTGAGATGAATTTGGAGGTGCACGACAGACAGGGTCAGACGGTTCTTTCTTCTATAGTTGTTACCTCTACCCTTTTCGATCGAGTTCGAATGAGGTAGCTATCAGACCATGAAGGCCTAGTCCTATGGGAGGGTGTGTCAGATGGAGACCCTACACTGGGGTGGATAGTGGGCGATGACGAGGTGCTACATTTTCATGGCCGGGTATGGGTTTCAGCGGACATATGTGAAGAGCTGATGCGGGAGTTTCATGCTTCAGCTTGGGCAGTTCATCCTGGTGTCACCAAAATGTACTGAGACTTGCACCACTAGTATTTGTGACCAAGTATGAAGAAGGATGTGGCTGGTTTTTTTATGCGGTGTTCCACCTGTCAGTAGGTAAAGTCAGAGCATCAGCAACCAGTAGGGCTTTTGCAGCAGTTACCCATTCATGAGTGGAAATGGAATGATTTCGTGATAGACATCATGACAGGTTTATTGAGATCACCTAGAGGAAATGATGCAGTTAGGGTTGTAGTGGACAGGTTCATGAAGATTGCACACTTCTTGAAGATCAGGTAGACCTTCAATGTTGATGAACTAGGACGGTTGTACATCCGAGAGATTTTACGTCAGCATGGAGTTCCACACTCCATTATTTCAGATAGGTATGCATGTTTTACTTTTCACTTCTAGAAGGGGATACCGAGGGTGTTGGGTACACAGGTACTTTTGAGTACAACATACCATCCCCAGACTGATGGCCAGTCTGAGCATACAATCCAGGTACTTGAGGATATGCTCTGAGATTGCATTCTATATTTTGGTGGTTCTTTGGAGAAGCATATTCCCCTGGTGGAGTTCGCCAACAACAACAGTTTTTAGGTGACTATTCAGAAGGTACCTTACGAGGCATTGTACGGTAGGCCATGCTAATCAACTTTATGCTGGCTAGAGGTAGGACAGGCAACTTTGGTAGGTCCTTGTCTTGTTCAAGAGACCTCAGAGCAGATAGAGCTGATTCATAAGTGAATGACTATAGCGCAGTCTTGATAGAAGTCTTACGCTGATCAGAGGAGACGACCTCTAGAGTTCAAGGTCGGTTATTAGGTTTTCCTACATGTCGCACCGAGGTAGGGACACAAGATGATTCAGAGACAGGGTAAGCTTTCACTGAGATACATCGGTCCATTTGAGGTTCTGGAGAGATTCGGGCCGGTTGCTTACAGGTTGCAGTTACCTCAGAGATAACAGGCTATGCCCGATGTCTTTCATGTTTCTCAGCTTCGACCGTATTTCTCAGACCCATCTCATGTTTTTCAACCCTAGGAGTTTTTGTTGCAGAAGGATACGCATTTCGAGGAGCATCCTATCCGGATTGTCGATCGCAGTACGAAGGTTCTTTGTGGGCAGTCTGTTCCTCTGGTATGGGTGCTATGTAAGCACAGACAATTACAGGATAAGACCTGGGAGAGGGAAACCGATGTATGATCGCAGTGTCCGGTGCTATTCAGGGTTTCTTCTTCTCCGCCTCGTTAGGGAAATTCAGGGACGAATTTCTTTAAGGGGGGGAAGTTTGTAAGAACCCAGATCTTCTTTTCAGGTACGTTTTTATTTTTTCAGGAGTTTTTGAGAAAAATGAATTTTTCTGAATGTTTTTGAAGTACACGCCATGTACTTTCTGAGTACACACCGTGTACTCCCTTTTCCGCTTGATGTCGTGTGCTGGCCGTGTCTGGGCCACACACATGGTGTGTAAGGGTGAGGTGGAGGGCGGTTAATTCGGAGTACAGAAAACTGAAGTACACACCGTGTACTCAATAAGTACACGCCATGTAATTTTTTTCATTAAATGGACCGGGGTTGTGCCTCATCACGATATTTTCCTTCTTCTAGGTCTGGATTGTCCTTGAGTGACCCATACGACCGAATCATTGACGAAATCCTGCCTCGTCGTTCGTTCTCCGATTCAATCACGGTCAGTTGCGTTGGAATCACAGTTGTGAGTTATTTTTTCTTCTTGAGTATTGTTTCAGGTTTCCTCCTCGTTCCCAATTTATCATGGGATGAACATTTTGTGAATTTTCATAGATCTACATTGTTCTAAGGGGAATCTGTTTCCAAGGATCATGTATATAGATCTCTGAGGATCGAGTTAGGTGGTTTGTTTCCCTATGTTGAAGTTCTTTGAGTTTTGGTTGAAAAAGTTCTGGATACCCATGTATCGGGTATCCCGGGTTTATGATTTTGATCCTATTGTTTATCTGCATAGATTTCTTGTTAGCTTATTATGAATTGCTGCTAATTTATGCTTGGATTCGTGTTTGAGGATCACCCCATGAGTGTTTTCCCTTGTTTTGGCTGTTGATTTCCGTTTGGAATGGTTTCCCTAAGAGGACAACCTTTTTGCACATTGCTAGTATGCCTATTAATGTGATTGCATGTATTTCCTTCTATTTATATGATTTTGGATGCTTTTGTAGCTATTAGCCAAGTAGTTGTTTAATTTACATAGGGATGATAACAGTCAATTACGCATGACTAGACTACTCAGGGTTGTGAGAAACTGGGGTCGGAGATCAAAGAGGGAATTGACGATTAAGTGCTTCCCTAGAGGGTCTGTCAGTTTTAGTTTCATACGCAGAACCTACGGGAATAAGACTTTGTGCTTCCCAAGAGTGTTATTAGTTTACCCACACATCGAGACCATGGGAGGAATCAGACGTAAGTGCTTCCTCAGAGAGTATGTAGATATCGTTTCAAGACCATTGGGGAATTGACGTAAGAGATTCCCAAAGTGTATGTGCCTTGTTTGTTGGCTGGACTATATGGGTCTACTGGTTTTAGCCACCCAGAGAGTCAGTGTGTGTATTCTTGATGGTTGGTTTTGACGAGTCCACCATACCAAAGAACAAGCTTGGGTTTTTTACTTCTTGTGTTACGTAGTCTTTTTAGATACCTGTTGTGTTACTTGCTTATCCTGGAATAGAAAACATGTTGGTTTTCCCTGGTTGTGCTATTAAATGAATGTGAATGGTAATTGGTAGAATTGATTACTGCATTTATTTAATTTTACTGTTTCTATATCACTCACTGATAGTAGGGCACAAATCTTGTGGTGGTTGCCTACTGGGATTGGTCTCACACCCTGTTTGGGTCCTGCTTTTCAGCCCAAATAGGTTATATAGTTGCAGGTATTTGTAGGGATTGTGGCCCTTCTACCTCAGGTAATTGATTGCTAGTCGGAGTTAGAGAGCATTGGACTGGGCCTTGGCTCATGATGCTGCTGGACTCACTGTTTATATTTAGTACTTTGGTTTCAGTTTTATTTCATCATGTTGTTTTTCTTACTCCATTCCATAGATACATTTACCATTATGCATCATTATTATATCAGACATTGCTTTTACATTCAGTTTAGTTGTTTCATGCTATTTACTACTTCCTATATTGTTTATGCTTATTCATCCACTGCATACTTTACCAAATGAGGGGATAGTTTCCCCACTGACTCACCAAGGCCCTCGCTGCTGGTCGACAGCCTCTGGTGTTTGGGGAAACGCGCTTGAGGTCATGTGGCGAACCGGGTACAGGGCACTAGTGGAAGGGCTCCGGATTCGGGTCATTACAACATGACTCCCATGAAACTTAATCTTCAACATTAAATGGTTAGCTATGAATTTTTATGATATAAATTTTAATTTATGAAAATCCTACAACTTTATAAAATCTCTACTCAAGGTATAATCTATGAATGAATACCAACTCCTGGACCGAAAATGCAGGCCAGAGAGTTGAACAAACTGATACAACTTGTTACCTACCACCCCATATCACTATCTTGAGAAGGTAATTGAATGATAAATGTCCTTATGAGATATCCTAATGGAAATACATGCTGTAATAAATGTAGTGGGATCTATTATATGTTTGGGATTATTTTCACGTAAAATAGAAAAAAAACCCTAATGAAACATTCTTTTGAAAAAAATTACATATGATGCTTGTCAAAATTGTCTAAACATACTACAATACCAAAATATCACCATAACCACAACCATATAACCCAAAATAGAAGTAACGTAAACAAATAGTTAGACAAAAAACTGAAGGACTAAAGATCGAGAACCATATCTCCACACCATACTATAATATCGAATAATAAAATATTTGAACGTCATCATGATACTTCACCAAAATGATGAGATGCTTTACCTTTACCTTTGTCTCAGAATATAACAACTGCCAAAAAACCAAAGTTCCAACAAAGTGGGTGAGTAATAAAACTAAATACGATTTCCCAGATGAAAACCCTACACATTCCACTGGGATAGAACATGTTAAAAATTTTAAATGAAAAAATTATATAAAACAATTTAAATAGTTCAAAAAATTTCATCAAGCTAAACACATCTTTTCAAAAACTATTCACCCCAAATAAAACAATTACAATGAAAATAATAAAACCAATAACTTCCCATTTCAAAATTATTTTTTTGTAAAAAAACATTTCAACTCGTGTGACCACACACATATCAAATCCATACTCAAAACCCAACCACATTAGCTTAGTGTTCCCATTGACATTGAAACATCACATCTATCTCTTTCCCCCTTTTATATTGGTATTTTATGCCAAATTTCAATTTATTGATGGTGTCGATCCATGCTTACTATCCATACCCATTCTACTGATAAAAAACCATAATACAAAAAATGATTAAATCAAATTTACCAAAATGAAATCAACCAATAATTTCCAGACCATGCCACCCCATAATTTCAAAACACAACAACCCTTTAAGGAAAACGTCATTTCTAAGACACATGTAAAAACCATTTCATGCATTGATTCCATAAAACAACTCAATGAAGCCCCATTTTTTTGTATTTTCTTTCAAAAAACCATTTCAATAAATCAAATAAAGAAACTTATTTTAAAATACTTATATAAAATTCCCACAATAGTGTATATTGGACAATAATATCACATTTCACCGAAATTCCATAGATTACCACCCACGGGTACCAACAATGCTTCGTACATCAAATTTTCAATCAATATCAAGAAATTAATAAATTTGAAATCTAATATTTCATTTTATAGAAAGAGGAGTCCATATTGAATCCATATATCATTAGAGACTTGGTGGAAATGACCAACGATGAAAACACATAAAAAATTCAGGTGAATACAATACAAAACATCCTTGGATACCACCACCTAATTTAAAAAGGCAAAAAATAAACATTATTGTCCAAAAACCCTAGATTTATTCATAACAGAAGTATATCAATGATATTGGGGGAGATATGGAGTAGATATATGAAAAACCATGAATCTACCATGAAAGGAGACTTACATAGGAAGATTTTCCTTGAATCCACCAATAAAACCCTCCGAAATTCTTCTAAAATGTCTGAGAGAGTATTTATGACAATGTAAAGGATGAAATAGTGAGTGTGAGTCAAAATGGGTCTCAAATTGAGATTTTAGGGTTAGAAATGCATGAGATTTATTTTTTACCCACTTTTATTCCAATCGACGGTTTAGAAGCATAGTTTGACAAAATGTGCGGTAATCCTGATATGACATCTAGGGGTACCTCACAAGGTTGGCACACCCGATTAGACAAAACCAATGCCATCCATTCCAAATCCCACTATCCCATACTGTATGATTTCTAATAGATTCTACATGGTTTTCACTAATGGTGCTCAAACTGTCTGCCCTTATAAAAACCCCAAAACCTTCTTAAAATAATTTTAAACTCTTCCAAAATGTTAATCGTCCACATTATATACACAAAAATAATTTTTTATGGGTTAAATATGTCTAACCATGGGTGATACACAACATCATATATACATCATACCAAATAAACAATTTTTTAAATTTATTTCACCATTTTGATAGAAATTCTTTATAAAAATAACTATTTTGGGTTATAACCACATTTTTTTAATATTTGTTTTGTTATATTGGTTTGAACCTTGTAATATTATTTGGGTTCCATAATGTCAAGTATATTAATCTTGATGTAAATATCATATATATAAATTATATGTATATATATATTTATTTATTGTCACCCATACAAGTTTTAGATAGATTAACTAATTACACCATTCATGGAGATTGTATGCCATATATACGCTTTAAAGGTATCTCCATTTTATTGATGGATGGAATGATATAAAGGAATATAAAAATTAAACTTTAAAAAATCATTTTCATATATTATAAATCATATATGTTCATTTAATATATACTTATTTTTATCCATCTAAAAAAATGAATCATTATTTCGCATACCTTCTTGGAGGTGGTAGTCCACTTGTTTGAAAGAGTTATATTATAAATTTTTAATAGATTATATGGTTATAAGATATATGTGATATTATATTACCATTTTCATAATTAGGTCATAAATATAATATATATTATTTAAATAAATGATTATTTTTGGTTTTCATAAATGGTGCTGGATGGTGAATTACAATGGTTCGTGAGGTGGTAGTCTAATGTACACCTAATCGGTAGTTTTTTCCAATTTGATTTTAGAATAGATATATATTTGTTATGAAATTAACATTATATAATATCATTATGTCTATTATAATTGTGTTAATATTTTTAATAGTTGAATAATATTTGAAGAAGGTAGAAAAATAAATAAAAAAATGATCGGTTAGTAATGTTAACTCTTATTCAGAAAATAGCATAAAAATTTTCACCAAAATCCATCCATTGATAGTTTTATAATAAAAAATCTTAAATTAAGTGTTTAGGGAATTATTTAATGGAACTGGGTTAAAATTTAATTCAATAAAAGGATTTTTATGTTTGATGAAAATATAAAAAGAGGTTCCCCATTATAAGTGAGAAAGGGGTGGATTTTGGAAAATACCGGAAATTATTCAAAAATAGGAAGTCACATTCAAGTCATGTTACTAAAAATTGATAAATAATATACTTTAGGAACGATATGCTCCATCCAATCCTCTTATAAAAATACCCATGTTTTAAATATATTATTCCCTTAAACTCTACGTTTACTTAATTTTATAATTTTAATATTCACAACAGTAACTATTTTTTAGATTAGTAATTTATACATTAAGAAAAAAATAAAATGACACATGTTAGTTAATTATGAAAAAGAATATTATAAATATTAAATTTAATTAATCTATTAGAAATTATTTGTCTCTTTAGATTCACTTTTAACACAATGTTATGTAACATGAAAAACAACATTTTAACCATAATTGAAATAATTAATTTTAATTGTTTTAATATTAATTAATGAAATAAAAAGAAAAAAATATTAAATAATACTAATTATTTCAATTTCAAATATAGAATACATTTTACCATATTCAATTAATATTAGTGCAAGAATTTAATTCAAAATAACACATGAATTGATGAAGGTAGTATAGTTATCCATCTAAAAGGTCTTATTATGTATAGCATGTTTTTATATTATAATAAAAAAAATATTCAGAGGAATAAAATTTAATTAAATTTAATATAATTAAACTAATTATAAATTTATTACATTATAGATAACAATGTAACTTTTTAATTGCGTTATACAAAATCCATTTTATAATAAAAAACATTATTTTTTATTATTAAATTTGAAAATTATATTTCATGAACAACCTCTAAAAATCACAAAAAATTGAAATGTTTATTTTAACAATTAATTCCAATTTCACATTTTTTTCTATGTTTTTTTAAAATTATTTTTTAAATAAGTCAACAAAACATAAATAATCCATTTTTACAAAAATAATATTTTCATGATTTAAATAAAAACTATTATTTTCTATTCCTATAAAAAACATTAGATGAATGATAATTTTTTATTGATGAAATAATATATAATTTTTGTTAAGATAATTCAGAAATGTTGGTTAATGTAATTTTTGACCTAAAAGACATTGCACATATTGAAATATCTTTTTTTCAGAAAATATTTATACTTATCTCTAATGATTTACTTTATTTTCATTTCTAATAAATTTATAAGAATGATTTAATTTTATATAGGTTTATACTATATGGTTTATTATAATTTTTTAGCCTTATTCATACCCACAAATGTTATCTCTTGTTTATAATATAATAATTTTTTAGGGTTCGTTAAAACTCAATTTTGTATGCACCAAAAGGTATCCAAGATTTTAAATTCATTTGAAATAAAATGATTAATAAAATATAGAGATGTTACATTCCACCACCAATAAAATTAATTTTTCCCAAAAAATTCTATTACTATTCAAAAAAATATTAGGATTCTTATGTCTTATCATATCCATAGTTTCCCATGCATCTTCCCGAAAATGGTGGCCTCACCACAAAACATTGACCAAGTGAGTGGTGTTGTTTTATTCCTCATATGGTATCATATTTTAGTTCAATACATCAAAAAATATGTTATATACATCCCCATTGGATATACATGGAACACATCATATTGTTTATAAATGTTTGTGGGATTTTCCATGTGATAAGATTCCATCATTACATAATTAAGAAAGAGGAAATGGAATTGAAACATAAGGATAATCTTTTATTCTATCCAAGTATCTTAAACCTATTTCATAGAGAAATTATTTAAAAAAATATCACTATCTTAATATTATAGACTACTCTGATGATTGTTTGTTTTGATTTTATATAGACTCTAACACTACTACAAAAAATGGACAAGGGAAGCGCTACCCCTTTATCAGTGCTTTCATTAGTAGCGCTGATAAAGGGGGGATTTATCAATCCTTTTTTTTACTGGTGATAAATTTTATGTTTAAAAAAATCATGAAAAATAAATTATTGTTAGATATGTATATTTATATTGATAAAAATAAAATATAAATTTTTTAAATATGTTTTAGATACATATAAATACACTATTAAATTTAATAAATAAGGAATTTAATGAAAATGGATTTAAAATATTTAAAAAATATTATTAATTAATAATTTTCTAATTATTATCATTTAAAAATAATTTAAGAACAATTTGAAGACACAATAAATCAAAACAATTATTAAAAGATCTAAAATAAGTTGAAAATGTATCTCATACTTCAAACGACCATAAATTTTGATCTGGTTGTCTATTTGAGATTTACAGCATATCAAATCAAAGCCTGCGATGCGTTTTACATGTGGTTAACCGGGTAAATGCCTCTGTCACATATTTTTAGGCCAAAAAAGGCCTAGAAGGTCTCCAAAACTGAGTTTTTTTTTGGGATACCCTGATTTGTTAACATTCAAATAGGTATAACTTCTGATCCGGATGTCTATTATCTCTGTACCACATATTATATTGAAGATAGTTTCATTTTCTCTGATTTGACTGATTGTGGAGTTGAAACGGGATTTTTTATTATAAGTTATGATCGTTTTAACATTCTATGGCTTTTCAAATACACATATATTTGCATTTATTCGTAAATATATATGTGTTTGTGTGTGTGTGTTGCGTATAGGTATGTAGGTATTTATTTATTTAATTATTAACACACATAAAAAAATATTTCATAAATGTGTTTAAAAATAATCTTAAAAGTATATATTAATTTACAAATAAATATATGGATAAAAAACTACAACTAAAAATATATATATAAATAAATAAATATGAATATATATTAATATATGAATGAACATATATATAGTAATATATTAATAAATATATTTATATTAATATGAATCTATATCAATATAAGAATAAATAAAATTATATATATATATATATAAATTGATATATCATAAAATAGGGAAAAAATGAAATAACGTAGTGGTAAAGGTGCAGCCGCGAAAGGGGGAGGTTGCGGGTTCAAGTTCGTGTGGAAGAACAAAGGGGTGCATGCGTGTGAGGATGTGTGGGAAGGGAAGCGCGTGAGAGACCTCCTAGTGCTGATAATGGCGAGGTCAAGCACTGTTAAAATCTCTCCCACATTATTTAATTCTTTATAATTTTTTTATTTTTTTTACTTTTATCAGCACTTTTTAAAAGAACTGATAAAGGTCCCTTTTATCAGTGCTTTTTTAGCACTCATAAAAGTGACATTTATCAATGCTTTTTAGAGTTCTAATAAAAGGGACCCCCTATATTAGATCTGAGATCTTCAGTGTTTTTTTATCACTTTTTAAGGCCATTTTGAGCCCTGATATATTCCATTTTTGTAGTAGTGTAAGTTTCTGTAATGTGTTTATTATTAACATTGGAAATCTCTACCATTCCCTCAGATAGCTCACTTCCCAATAGCTTTCACTCACCAGCATTATTTTATAACATTTGAGTTCAAGACATATTTCCATATAAGACATCATTAAGATCTTTTTTCACAGATCTATTATAATATATTATTATTATAAAACTGAACTAGAGGAAGGTGTTGATCCTAAACATAATGTAATTAAATATAATAAGTTCTTGTCATATCTAATAGAGTTTAAATGTTTCACTTGGACTTACCATCCTTATAGGGATGATACATTATGTTAAAACTAAAATATATATCTACGTCTTATTGAAGGATTCACCACAATACCATGGTAAACAAAAGATTATTATATGATACAATTGATTGTGGTATTCCAGGACACTTACATGTTCTTTAATGTATATCTTAGAATTAATATTAATATGTGTGTATTCTTAGATACTAATTAAGTGTTCTTACCTCATAAGAAGATCGATTAAAAAATAAATAAAATTATTTACATTAAATGTTTTTGGGAGTCTGATGAAACAAATGGTTATTTTTTCTAATTTCCATTATGGTTTGCATAATGGTCATAGTATGCCTTTATAATTATATTTCTCATCTATAACAAACTTATATACCTTTAATTTTGGTTTATATTCATTATTATATCCATATTCATGTTTTCCTACTATAAATACTCGTTCAAACCTCTATGTATATTCATAATTCCATGATAAATAGAGAATTAAGAACTATGAGACTCCTATAATAAGTCTTTTTTATAATTTTTTATTGGAGAAACAGATACATTATTCCTAATTTTTTTTATCTCAATCAAAGATAAATTCCAATTCATTTCTCATCATCTTATACAGTTCTTAATTGTCCTTATATGCCTCTTTAATCAACATATGGATTAATGGTAGGGCACTCATTTGAGAAAGATAATATTTACCCTATTCCATTAAGATTTCATGAACCATAATTTTAAAATATATAAACATTTATACATTTTTTCCATCATCAAGGATTATCTAACAAGACCCTTTAAACAAAAATCATAATACAAATTGTTCAAATTCCTATGGTGGTAATATAGTGTGATGTCAAAATATTTAATCAAAGAAATAAATATTCTATATAGAACATATAATGGATTATTTAAGAATATATGACTAAAAAATTCATTATTAGTCATTATATCTTACCTTTACCCATTATGATAATTCATCTATGTCTATAACAAAATAATTAAGACATGCAACTCCAAATCACGGGATGTGTAATTTTTATCATGAACATTTAATTGTTGTGAGGAATAATATACAACAATATCATTATCCTTGTAAAATCATTCAAAACCCTTTTTAAATTCATCAATATAGATTAAAACCCATTTTACATTATAGGGTACTGTAATCACAGGTGCACTGACTGATGTTCTCTATATTTCCTTGCATTTTTTTTCATATTCATTTGTTGATAGAAACATGGATCCCTTTGGATTTTACATTGTTATTGGATTAGATTATCCTGAGAAATTCATTGTACATCATAGATAATAACCATCAAATCCATGGAAACTGAGGATCTCAGGAAAAGAGGATAATCATTTCCAACAATTAACATCTTCAGTTTCTGATGGGTCTCATTATATACAATCTCCAAAGATTATATGACCCAAAATTGAATGCAATTATAACAATAATTCACTAGTCAAAAAGTGTTCTTCTAACTTCTACAATCATAAAACAATAAATTGAATTCTTAATCTATACTCATGATATTCCATTATATTGGAATATACAATAATATCATCTATAAAGATTACCCCAAACTGAGGCAATCTTTAAAGAAACTGTTCATTAAAACAATGAATATAGTGTAGGGAATTAAGAAAAATAAATATAAACACTATATAGTTATAGTTTCTATACATTTTATGAAATAAAAAATTTGGTATATACACTTTATTGACCCCCCCCCCCCAATTGATGATATCGAGAGTGAAGATAGATCTTTGAAAGTATTGAGCTCTACACAATTAATCAAAAAAGTCATTATTGAGGGCTATAAGATACTTTTTCATGATTTTGATTCTGGTAATTTCCTAATAATCACAGAAGAATCACATAGATCCATCTTTATTCATAAAACAATTAATATGTGAACCCCATAGTGATAATTGTATGAATAAATACATCATGAAAATTCTATTGGACTTTCTTTATAAACACGTACAAATAAATTTGGGACATTCAATCGAGAGTCTTAAAAATAGGCTTGGGACAATGTATGATTTCTATTGATAACTCAACTTCATGATTCAATAGAAGAAACCAAAAATATTCTAAAATAACATCTATAAACATCCACAAAATTGGTATATAGACATGTTTCTTTCTCCACAACCAGTGAGATAAACATCCCATTAGGATTTAAATTAATACATATCAAATAAATTCAAAATTAATTGGATGTTTGTAATCCTCATTGAACATATAAAATAATCTGGGTTTATTTTAAATATTAAACGTGACATCCCTCCTTTGAAGATTGATATTATATTGATACAATGAATTCTAATACATGCCTCGAATCACCTGAAATGCATTGAAATAGTGAATCCCAAGATTTTTTAGAAGAAAATTACCATAAAAATCAATATGAGAGGAATTATATACTTTATATGTGGAAATTTAACCTCCAGATTTTTCACCACTAACTAAATATTTAATTGTTGTTGATAATAATTGACATCATAGAGACTTTCAATGATATATTGGAACTCATACCAATATTCTAAAATAGTTCACATAATTATTTGATCATAACTGTTACCACGCCCACTTTACCATTCAATATTCAAACAATTATTAAAATGAAAATGGTTTACATGAACACCATAATCCTTTAACAAGATTCATAAATCATGAAAATTCATTCATTTGATTACTAAATCATGATATCTTCTTTTAAATCCGTTAACCTATAGGTCTAACATAGGCTATCCATGAACAATATGATAACAGTAGTTTCTTATAATATACATATAATTATCCATTTTCTTCATCAAAATGATTCTATATCCTATGATCCAATGGTTAGATAAACCTCGCTCTTATTCTAACAATAGTAATCTAGACAACTGATACATATATATCAAATAATATTATAAGAATATTCAATACAATTAAAAAATAATGGCATGATGAAAGTAAAAGTTTTGTGAAATTGGAGACTAGATACACAATCATCTCTATAGAAGAAATATGTTCAATATATCCCACAAATATCTTACCATTTCTTTCACATTTTAATCATAATATAATTTTATCATTCTATATAACTTGTGTTTTGGAATCATACCAAAGAGAATTATTTTATTCTTGTTAAGTATAAAAATCGTTGATATCAGTCAATGATCATATAAAAGAATAATATAAGAATTATGGAATGAGATAATAATTACAAAATTAGAAATTAACACCCAATCAATTATGGAATATAAAAACTTTTCATGACATAAAAAACATACATCTTAAAAAACCTAAAAAATAATAGTGGGAAATATTCATAAATATATCATGTACCAAATGTTCACATCAAATATGTCTGGGAAAATCGTATGTATAGAATAAATTTCATATTTAACATTTTAATTTTGTGTCTAAAAAATAATAACTATTTATATATAAACACTTGTTTATCATTCTGGATTAATCTCGTTGTCTTATATCCCATAGTTTTCAAGTCCATCGACCTGTTTCCCATAATTTTTTGATGAGTAAACTAATTTACCAAATGTATTAGAAGGATATTTAATTCCAGTATAGACCATATCATGATAAAATCCACACATTTTCGCACCATAAAATAATCTAACATCCATCATATAATTTTACCTTAAGCCATGAAAATAAAAAAAAAGTTTCATAAAAGTTTCATCCATCCACCATAGCATACCCCATGGAAAATAAATGTGTTTCCTGAAAATACCATGAACATAATCCTTTCTATCTAAAGAAATTATAATATTGGATCCATCAGATATATCACTAGAAAAACCTAATAAACACTAAAAGTTACTACCATTTATGAATAGAAATTCCATTAGAAGGCCATTAAAAAACTATTTTTGAAAATATACCTTTTAAATTTGATTTTTTTTTTAAAAAATCGACATAAAAATATAGATTGGAAATAATTTTCCATTGAAATTATACATTGTGTCGCATATATAGATTAATAAATAATTGTTATTTCAAGAAAATATGAAATTCCATTCATTTATTACAATTTAAAGGAAAAAATTCATTTGAAATTATTGTATCAGAATAAAAAACTATAAATCATTTTTAAAACATCATGAAGATTCCTTTTATAAAATTATATTTGAAAAAAAATATGGTTAAAAATATTATTACTAACTAACGATAGAGTTGTAAAAAAAATTTGGAAATAATTTTTCAAAATAAATGACATAGAATGGATTAACCTTCTGACCTAAGAGATAAATAACGTTTTTTTTTCTTAAAAAGAATTCTTTTGGTATAATTATTTATTAAGGAAAGAAAAATGGGTGTAAAATTCTTGTTATCTACAAATAACCATTTGTGATGAAAATTTTTGAGCTTCTTGATGGATATATTACTACATTTAATCATTAGAATCCTAATCATGAATAATCTAGATAAACAATGTAATTTCATCATAAAACCCATACCAATTAAGTAATTTTTCATCATAATCCCCATTAAATAAGTAACTATTAGTAAATATTTGGCCTTTTACAAAATTATTAAAATCAGATTATTATCCCTATAGAAGTCATAATAGTGAGAAAAATGTTAATGGGTTGATTTTAACAATGATCAAAATAAATACTAGTAATGTCACCATTAGCAGTACCAAAAAAATCAACGATAATGAAGGACTTTAACAATAGTAAAAAAATCAGTGCTAAATCACCCCTTTATTAATTCTTGTTTTTATGTGATGATAAAGGGTGAAAAAATATTTTTTCCAGACCTCTTACCTCACCACCTTTTATCATATAGTCACTCCCCCAACTATCAGTGCTTTTTACCCACTCATCCTGGTGCTCCACCCTTTATTATCACTTTATATAATTCTATCCTCTTGTGTGCAGTTGTATTTTATTCATGTACCTCTCCTTTGTAACTAAAAGTCCTTTTACACTACACCATGTAGTTTGATTTTATATGGTATGATATTATATATCTCTATATATATAATTTATTATGAATATTTTTATTCATATATTTAAATAATTGTGTTTAAATAAATCAAAAAAATATATATTTTTCTGTGTGAGATATATAAACCTGTTTTATATTTAAAATTATTTTATATTAATATTCATTTATATTTATATATATTTACATATTCACATCAAATAGATTATTTATATATAAGTAATTTAAAATGTATTTAGGAAAATTTAATTTAAAATAATTTTATATTATTTATTTAATGATATTTATTTGTTGATAAAAATAAATTTTTATATGATATATATATATTAAACACACATAGACAAATTAGCACACCCATGTATAGAATTATATTTCTCACATACCCTTACAGATATTTAAATATATATATATTTTAGAATATACATAACAAAATATTTTTTTAATAGAATAAAAGATGATTACATTAAAACATTACTTGTGTAGGTTTATATATGCATATTAATGCGTTTTTTAGAATGTAATGAAAATGTAGAACATTATATTTAAAATAAAACTAATAATTAATAATTTTTTATATATTTCAAAATATATATTTTGTAAATATGTTTAAATATGTATAATTATATTTGAGTAATTATAAGTGTATATAATAAAATATTAATATAATTAATTAAAAATAGAAGTACATTATGAAATAAGAAAAAATATCAAAACCATAATATCAATATTAATTAAATACCAAGGAATAAACATTTTATATATTGAAAAAAGAAAATAAGATCCCCTTAAATAAAGATGAAATTCAATAAAATTTTAAAACAATTGGATAACCTGAAAAAAACCCCAGTTTTAGATGAATTATAGGACATTTTGGCCCTAGAAAAGTTGTATTGGGGGTTCCTAATTGATCCTTATAGAATAGATATTTTTGAAATCATTGGTTTGATATGTATTGGAGCTCAAAGAGACACCCTTATCAGAAGATATGTATTTTTTAAGTTAGAGACACACTTTTGAACTTATTTTTGACAATTTATTGTTTTTTAATATTTTCCCTATCATAAATTTCTTATTAAATGACTATCGATATGTAATAATGATCAAATTATTAAATAATATTATTATTTATTATTTGATAATCTATTTTCAGTAAATATACTATATATCAAGTATAAATGTGTAACTATGCTTATATAAATATTATTTAATTGAAAATATTATATATATCAATATAAATATATTTTTATTTTAATATATTATTTTTAATAATTTATACATTTTTTTTGAAATTTAACCTTAATATGATATAGTAAAAAAGTTATCATAAAGACCCCCCTTTATCAGCTGCTTTTTTACTAGTGTTGGTAATGGTCCACATTCATCTCTACCTTTTTTATAGCCCCAACAGGGGGAGGGGTCATTATCAGTGCTTTTTAATTATAAATGATAAATGTACAACCATTATCCATTATTTTTTATAATCTCTAAAAATGGCCACCTTTATTAGCACTCTTTTATTAGTTCTAATAAGGGGCCCCTAGTATCAGCACTTTTTTAGATCTAATAATGGAAAGTTTTGATAAAAGCTTGTTTTCTTGTAGTGAGATTTATATGGATATGTATGTCTCATGATTTTATTTAGAATAATAACAAATTTTATTCATGGGACTTATATACATAACATAGAAGAAACATGTGGTGAATATTTCATGTGTCCCATGAATATAAAATTTAGATTAGAATCACTTACCACAACTATCAAAATTCATCCAACAAAATAAATGATCAAGTATAATAAATTAATTTTCAAAAAAATATTTAATTTAACCTTACTCATATATTTCATATAATATAAAATTTACTTACAATCATTTACCACAGGTTTATCAATAATTCATTATTAAAATAATACTTTCTAGTGAAAGTTGCAAAACTTTTTAGGTTTGTTTTGGTTTTGTTTTTTTTGTTGACATTGTAATTTTATTATGGTTACACAAACTACATAATTTTAATAGTGATATAAATATCATATATATTAATTATATAAATATTCATTTTCCCTAACAAACAATAGAGACAATAGAATAAAATTCATCATTCAAATAGATGTTAGGTCATACGTACGAATGAATATTGTTTCAATAATTTATACCAATAGAATTGAATAACGGTATAGAATTATTCAAATTTTTATTTTTTTTATATTTTAAATATAAAATATATTCCTTAAATATTTCCTTCTTAGAGTAAACTTATTATTAAATTTAAACAGTGTATTATTTCTCTTCTTGGATGTGACAGTCTAAACCTTAGAAAAAACAATGTTATTGTTATTTAACATATTGAATGTTATGATGTAAAATATAATATTATAATTTATAATGTTTAATAACTTCATCAATATCATTTATATATATTAAATCCATTATTATTGAAATCCATTAGTTGAGGTGATGTAAAACTAAAGACATTGATTGTGAAGTATGAAGTCTGTAGTACACACAATCAATAATTTTATTTCCCATTATATTGAAGAGGAGATAGATATAGGTTTTTCCATTGACATAATAAAATCATAGAATGTGGTTTCTTTCGGTGTCATTATATCATCATATTTGAATATAACATTAATTATATGGTATAATAATGAAAACAAACACTCAATTTAGAACGATACAACTTTTTCGTACAACAATTTTTTGGTTACCTCAAAACACATTCTATGAGGATTTTATAATCAAAGAAAGACTTATAGGGAATGAGAAGGAATGTAATGAAGGAAATTGGGTTATTATTGGATTAAATAAAAGGGTATTTAGGTTTTTATAATAGAGGATATGTGGATCTATTTTATAAGTAATAAAGTATTAATTTTTTTAAATACCCAAATTTATGCAACAAGGGAATGACAACCATAATACCATAACCCCAATTTTTACATATTTTCCATTATTGTTTTCACAATAATATCTATATTTTATATAGATTTAATTTTCCCTTCAAATAATAAAATTAAAATCATCATTATTATAATATTTAAGTAAACATACTATATGTATGAAATAAATTTTATCAACGAAAAATAATATGTGATTAGAAAATCTATATTAACAAAAGTATATATAATGATTGAAACCATGTTTTAGATTTAATAGCATATATTAATTCTTACAATTTATACAATCCATCAACAAAAAAAATATTCTGAAATTAATACCTAATATAAATCTTGAGGATTCTACATATAAAATCCATTTCAACAAAATAAATTTAAATAAGGATAATAGTTTAATTTAATATTAAACCCCAAAATGTGATTAAAAAAGTAGTCTTCCAAAGAAAATGTTTTCTTATGTATAAAACATTTTCATATCAAAAATAAACACAAAATTTATTCCAATGAACTATATTTTATTATTATAAATAAAAAAAAAATTTAGTTTTAAACTACTTTAAAAAAAATTAAATTTTTTTATACATTAAACAAAAGTAGTTGTTTTTTAAAAGAAATCATTAATTTTTACAATTCATAAAAAAAAATTATATTGCAAAAATTATAAAAAAATGAACCCAATATATTTTAATAATAATTATTTTAAAAAATAACATTTTTAAATATATTATATTATTTTTTAGAAAAAATAAAATAAGTGTGCAAAACATGATGAAAAAATTTCTTAGAAATATACCTTCTTAATCTTAAAACTGGAATACATATTTTATATTACTAAAAAAATTAAAAGAATGACAAATAATTTAATTAAATATATAATATTGAAGGATAATTTAAATAATTTTTCCAATACTGATTAATTTAATTTATTGAGTTAAAAAAACATTGCGCACATAAAAAATGTTTTGTCAATGAATATTTATTTTACTCTTAAGTTATGGTTTATTATTATTAATTATTAATTGATATATAATGAATATATTTTATACATTTGTTAAGAAAGGTTCTTGCTGTAATTGATTCATTACACATCATACATACCATTTTAATGTCTATGTAAAAACAATATCCAAAATTATGATTGATAAAAAATCGACGTTGCATGTAAAATGAGATATATAATAAATTAAATACATTTGATATGAAATAGGAATCATAAAATATCAGTGTGTTAAAATCCCTTCCATTTCGTATTATATATAAATTCTTAATTTATTCCCTCTTGTCAGCGTAATTTGTTTTGTTCTTCTAATATTGGGGGGAAATGCATCACTCACATCTTGTTTATTTAATATATTTGAGTGATTTGTCTCCCAAATGGGTGTCTCGTTTTTTTCATTCATTAATTATCTGGGTTTTTTGATCCATACACATCAATTTCTATAATATACTCTAATGAAGATCATATATCCTTGGCTTCCCATATATGACATTCAGTCATTGTTATGGTGGGGAGGTAGTATAATGTTCCCCTATCCTTCGTCTCATATAATATATTTTGGGGGAAGTGTACCCAAAATCCAATATATACACCTAGGGGAATAGAATCCCACCACATAATTTCATAAAGAGGTTATAGTGTCCCACTACATAACTATACACATTTTATAACCACATATTTTATTAAAAAATTATATAATGACATCACTATTGGGCAATGGAAAATTTCCCATAACACACTCCATGTCAATCTAAGTCAGTCCTCACACATAGTACTTTCTCGTAATCTTACCCAAGGAATATCATGATAGGTACATATATAGAAGAGGATAAAAACACATTCCACATTTTTGTACCAATTTTCAGGAATTATAAAAGGAATCTTGTGCTTCAATTATGGGGTTTTCAGACTAATAATTACTAGTCATACACTTCAATTTTTAAGGATAAGTCTAAGGGATCCTCTTCTAAAAGACATTATTAATGTTAATTATGTAATAATACTTATAATACTCACATAATCCATTGGTTGTATTTATAATAATTCCCAGGTAAATTAGATTATATTATAATAACTATTGTTCATGGCTCTATCATGTCGGGAGACAATTATAAACTTCTAAAGAATGTTAAAGGAAAACTTATTTATAAAAATTATGGTCAGTCCCTCAAATGTGGTGACGATCCATATTACATTCCATATAAAATAATGACGAACACAATTGAGATATTCAGGGGATAAAATACATCATTCGTGATGTTATTCACTGTAATCAATGATCTTCTAAGACAATTAATACACCATAAAACATTAAGGGAACCAAACATCCGAATTTTTTTCATAATGATTTAGTAAAAAATTTAAATTTAAACATTATTCCAATGTTACATAAAAATATAATATTAAGTTAATTATCCCTATATATCCCCCAAAAAATAATATTCATCTTAAATCTTTACACATAGTGTTGTGAAACACAACTAGTGTCTATCTAGGAAAATAACAACAAAACATCCCAATTTATCACTTCAATAAAACCATAAATTTCATGTTAAACACCCCACACAATAAATATATTAATTAACAAACTTATAGTTAGTTATTATATGAAAACATATGTTTATCATATCCCTATTATCTCTTCTAGTAATGTCTTAAAATTTACCCATGATATGGGGATGATTCCACCAGTATTATTTGGAGTCTTCACTGAAACAATCAGTTAATAATAAATGGTTGGAAATAAGTAAGAGTAATTTAAATAAAGAATGAATTAATAATTAAAATAGATATACCAAAAATAGTCCTCCAAATTCATCATGAATATATATTTCGTAATAAATAATCCCTTTTACATAGGGTTTTCAAAATCTTACATAATTTATTTTACATTTGATATAATATTAACATATTTTGTATTCAATACATAATAATTTTATTCCATATATAAGGTTCTTGGTAACAAAATAACCACATCAATTTCTCTAATATTATTGTTTATATATATTTTTGATATGTACTATATAAATATATTCATGGGTTTTTCACCAATCCAAAAGTTCCCTAAATTAAATATATAGGCCATGTGTAAAATATTTTTCTTTATGAATGAGATTTTATATAGAAACATTGAATACATTATATATTTTATTGTAAATTTATAATTATTACTTATATATAATATGTTGTCATCATTGATATTTTAAAACATAATAAATATTCCAAGATACGTAATATATTTTCTATATCTATCATACTATCAAAAGGAAATGTATCACTTCATAATATTCTTTTGATATATATTATTCATCATTAATAAAACATGTATACATAACATATTACATTCTATTCATACTATATTACGGATAAGTATTATATTTTACTTGGAAAAAAAATAAATATATAATATATTACATCATATCTAATATATTTTTTCCTAATATATATTTTATTTTAAGAAGTCATAAGTCTATATGTAAGATAATATTTATAAATACATATTTATATATGTGAAATATTTATACATGGCTTATTTCACATTGGAAAAATGTGATACATAATATATTTTTAGATGAACTGTATTTTAATTCACAAAATATTAAATATATAACATATTTATCAATGACAATGAGATTTTTCATAGAAATGATTTCATTCATACCTTAATTTTATTAAATATGATATTTTCCTTATGGAAAAAATATATACATAACATGTTTATTGAAAATATAATATATTTATTCATAATTATTATATTTTTTATATAAATGTCTATATGAATCATTTATAACCAATTTATAAAATATAACTCAGTCATTATATATTTTCATTAAAAATAAATAAATATGTAATATATATCAAATAATTTCAATGATATTTCCCTTAGTAAAATATCCATGAATATGATAATTTATCATTCTCATTATTTACATTTATTTCTCTAATAATTTCAATAAAAAATTTAAATATGTATGTGTATATCCCTTCTATGTGTCATATTTTTTATTTTTTTATTTTAATAATAGACAAGGTTTACCTATGTAAAATATTTCATCTACACAAAATATATTTTTATCATACATAATGTATTTTCCAATAGATTAAATAAAAAATGTAACATATTTTTTCCGGGGTAACTTATTTTCTCCCCCTATATAAGATATATGTCCCTAATCCCTATGAGATTCAATTCATTATAGTGACAATAATTATTTTAAAAATTACTATACATAGAATCAGTACAAATGCCCCAAATCAACTTTATTTGATTATAACACCAACGAATCCATGTAAAATCACTATGATGTAGAAAATTGTAGTAAATAATATCTATGAAACCAAAAGAAATTCTAATACTTTATTTAAAATAAATTCAAATAATTTGAAACCCTTTCTAGATAGAAATTCGCATTTAGACATACACGATGCATTACACTAAAACTTTTCCCATATTCGAAAAATTTCCTAAAAAACCTCCAGTTCTTCTAAATATTTTCAAAAACAAATTCAACAATGTCTTCCAACACTTAGAATCTGAATATCTAGGACAGAAATTATAAGAAAATTAAAATTCCCTTCATTTTAATTACCTAAAAACATCGAATATTACACAAATTATCCTAATTTACATTCATAACTTTTCCTGGGAATATTAATATTATGTGAATTAAATTTCCATCCTACAATAAATCAAAATGTTTCCGGATAATATATCTCTCTTATGTTTACATGAATTTTCATGAAAATCTGGATAGGATATCTTCAATAATAAATCCATCATTGTTTGTCTCACTTGTAACATGAATCATTCTAAATCTTGAATATATATTTTTTAAATTAGATGGATGTTCTTTATAGTTTCATAGTATGTTCATAATCCACTAACTAATTATAATTATTTTTTAGGGACATATAAATGAGATGTTACTATCAAATAGAAAATAATTTTTATTACAAAAAGTTGAAAATATTCTATAGATTTTAATCAAAACATCAATACTATTAAAATTTTCCACATTTAAATTGATTGATCCCATAAAATTAGTATCATGGTTTAATAACTAATAAATATTTTCGTTTGGTTCTATATTGGAATCCAAAAATTTGATATGTGAAACTTGTAATTCCACTTTGTTAACATTATTTTCAAAGTTATAATTATTTTATTCATTCCCCAAATATATATATTTTTACATTGGACCTCATTATCATCATATAAAATTTTCTTTTAGAGGATTTAGGATGGTAATTTTGATGTGACCACCACTTCTTAGAAGATTTTTCATTAAACAAATTTCATTAGATATTTATTAACATTTTTCAATTTTTTCCATGAATTGATGAAGAATTAACATATGTTTTATAAGAAATTATATTATATTTCATCTTAATATTTCATATCATGAAATTGTTTTCATCGAATAATGGATCTATATTTCAATTAAAAAAATTTACAATGGAACCACCCTAGTATAGATTTATTTGTTATGAATTTACATTGTCACCCTACTAAAACTTTTGGAAACCATAATCTATATACACTCTTATATGGGGGACAATTAAATATCATGTTCAATTTTTCTTCTTTTTTTCCTGATTTTTTTTCATTTTAGCATAAATACCACGAAATTGGTTTCATTTAATAATAATAAATATCATGACATAGGAAAAAAATTCCCGGATATGATGATTTAATGTGGTTCCCCATAAATGAATAACATAGATAGAAAAATATTGTTAATTTTTTTATACAACTATGGTAATATGACTCAATACATGTGTTATAAATTTTTATGAAGGATTCCTTGTAGACATTGAAGAAAATATATATTCATATCTCTATATGATGAACATTGAAATATATAATACCTAAGAATTTCATATTATTATCACTAACATTTATTCCTTACAATAGAAAACCACTTCTTAAATAATGGAATTTTCATTGATATTCTATTCCCAATTAAATTCCTATTCATTAATGATTTTTATTATGGATTCAATTATTTCAATATTTCAATATTTCATTGAATCAATGATTATTTTGCTGATAATATCATAATTATTAGATTTTATTCGTATCCACTTCATATAAATTTTCAAAGATTCTTAGGAATATTATTTCTATAACATTTTGTTTAATTTTTTTTAATATTTCAAACACTCAAGAAAATGAAGAAAATATATACCACCTTATTTATTTGTCCTTAAAAATAAAAAATCATTATGAATCATTATCTTTTTTCATTGGTAACTTTATCACTTAAATATATTTAATATATGCAACCATTAAAAATATCTAGAATATTTTTTTCTTCTTTTTTCTCAATCATGACATGATTCCATGAATTATGAAATGACTAAATTGACAATATTTTTCATTATAAATCATTGTTTCTGATTGATAGTGTATATCATAATTTATTGATAGTTGTATTATTATTAATATGTTATAATTGATAAAATCATAATCTATGGCTAGTGAATAAATTCTGTTAGAATTAGTCAATTATATGAATTTACTTTGAAAAAAGTCATAAAAATAGAAATGTATGAAAGCATAAAAATATTCATAAATTATATATATATATATATTTCAATATTGTATCCACTAATGGAATTAATTTATATTGCTTGAAAATAATACATAACATATCCTTAAAAATCATTATGTAACATTTTTAAAAATATTATGTACCAAATATCAAATATTCTAAAAACAATACATTTACCCCAAAATTTTATCCTATGGAAAACTATATATTTAATTCAAAATATATTATGGATCATTAGAAAACATACATAAAATATTATTTCAATTTTATTTCCATTTACATTATGAAAACATTAGGATCTCACATGATCAATACAAATAATATATAAACATCCTACATTGATATGTTTCTTGCTTAATGTATTATAGAAATAAGTTCTATACATTCATATCATATTTGGAACATGATATAGAATAATAAATTTCATTAAAAAATTTCCATCTATCATCTACCCTTTTGGTTATTTAATACTATTATTATAAAAAATTACATAAACATGTATTTGAATATAAATCCATCATTACATCTTGTGGGTTTGGTATAATACAATTTTTATGAAATTAAAAAACTCTATAACCAATATTTCCATGTGCTATGATGTTATTTTAACTAGTGTTTATAAATTTATAAATAATGATAAACTCGTGTTATATTACATATGAAATGATTATCACTAAATGAATTTAGTTATCCTCTGATATTAATGTTTTCAAGAGTAAACGCTAACATATGGATGTATAGTTTATTTATGATATATATCTATAACTTATTTTCATTATTAATTCACTTGATTATTCTAATGAATATATCAATCAATCCTTTTTTTAGTATTCATTTCTTGTATAGTTGTTTAGTAATGAACATTAGATAATGAAATGAAATGAATCTATATGAAGAATATAAAACCATGTTTACATTCTTATTATAGACTATGGTATGAAGTAGGCAGTAATAGTTTAGAATGTTTCAAAATTTGTTGTGGGGATTTTTATAGTGGATGCTTGAAATTTTCAGCCTATATGTTGGATATAACTTCATTAATACTAATAATGTAATAGTATGAAAAGTTATGCACATTCATTGTTAATTTACAAGTCAAGTATTCCAAAACCTATTTTTCTAAAAATGACGGATTCATTATTCATTGTCATCTTCAGTTATAGAATCATGAAGTTATAAACATATCAATATATGATTTATCTAGTCCATACCATTATTATGTATACAATATTACTTACAATGGTATTTTATTATTATGATGGATTTATAGAAATACATAGGGAAGACTCTTTATAGTAGATACATGTTAAAATAGAGGTTATACCAGAACCTAGTGTTTCTTATGTTAAAATAAAACATTGATGGGGACCCTGATTTTCATATTGTTTTATATTTTTAATTCAAAATCATATTTAATTTAATGTTGTTCCATTTTTTTTAATAAATACTATCTGAATATGAATTTAATTTTTATTTAAATGTTCTAACTAAAATTAAAAATCAATTTATTAATATCCATTAAAAATGTGTTTATCTTTCACAAAATAATTAATTGGGATATCAATTTATAAAATTATTAAATAATATAAAAAATCATCTTAAATTTTTTATAAAGTTTATAATTATGCAGTGCCATTTTGAGATGAAAACATACATGTTTAAATATAATCTCATATATTAACCTTCAATATGTATATATTAATTCATGCGATATGAGAGTTTGAAATGTGTAATATAAGATATTGTATTAAATGATACATAATGAAACAAAATTTCACAGAAGTATTTTTATATTTTCTATAAGATGGCACTAAAATCGACCAAGAAATTCGGTGATAAATTTTTTTATTGAAGTTTAAAATTTTTCATCACTTGAATAAAAATAGAATAATTAACACATTTTATAAATTGAATATATTATGATATAATCCATATACATAACATAATTTTTCTATGTAATTAATATAAATATTATTTCTCATATTATTGAAGGAAATTGTGTACAATGAAATATTTTGACAATTGCATGGAATGTATTATGATTCATTCATTTCAAATAAAATATAATATATTGATATAATCAATTCTCAATTATTGTGATTGTACTATCACACACATGTGAAGGAAAAATTCTATTGAATTTCTTGATAATTTAAATTCCCCATAGATAAGCAATATATTAATGAATATATTGGACATATGTCTACTATATTAATCAAACACACAAAAGTTACACAAATCCTGGGTCAATGAAGTTGCTTTCAATAAACTATATCATTTCATATGAAGAAACCTAGGGAATTTATTTTAATTTTCAAATAAACATTTTTGTTACATTTATTTTTTTAGGAAGTAATAAAAACAAATTATTTATATATATGAGATGTGTTGATGCTTTACTTAGAAGATATAACAATAATCTATTATCTTGGTCCAATGATCACATTAACAATTTAATAGTGTCTCTAATAATAACATTATATTGTAAAAGACACTACAACTAATTACAGGGAGTTACCATAAGAATATTTACATTAAGAAAAAGAATTCATTTAATTTATTTAATGATGAACCATCAATAATTTTATGATTGAATCAAACAAGTTATATCTCATATTTCTTCATTAAAAATGATCTTGTTTAATTTAGTCAATTTATGTTTGTGATTTTAGGAGAACAAGTAAAAAATTAAAATTATATGGTTATCTACACGGTTCACTTTTAAAAATTAATAGATAAATCATTATCATGAGAAATTTTTATTCTTTTCATTACAATCTCCAAGGACCACTTAATGAAGTACAATGTATGTGATATGTCATTTAAATTATGTGTGTAGAAATGTTACCCAAAAATTATTATTTTATCACATATAAAACAAGATGAAAAAAATTGTATATAATATTATTTACTATGAATCATATTAATGATGTTCACATCTGTATTCAATTCAATTTCAATTACTATTTATTAAATCCATAAATTATTTAGTGGAAATTAATTAAAATTATTCTTCTAGAGCTCCCACATTATTTCTCCATATGTTTCTGAGTGATCTTAATGTATTGATGAATCATTAAACTTCAGTAAAAAATAAAAAACTCAGTTACAGATATAAAACTATTGATGTACATATTGTTTAAATAAATAAGTTTATAGTCACTATTATTTTATTTAAATTGCATGAATTGATTTTGAAAAAAATATATATATTTTTTCACATTCTTATGGAATATAAAGTACTCATATCCTCGCCTAGGATCATGATACAAATTATTAAACATCATAAAAAAGTAAATATCTTCTCATTTATGAATTATTATGAATTATGTTAAAAATATAATATCCATCATATTTATTTTATTATAATTTTTTCGATGAAATTTGATAAAAATGTACTTCCAAATAATTTTTAGAAGTATAGTGTGATGATGAGTGACGAATGTGAGTGAATACACATGGACCATAAAAATACACAATATTAGTATAATGTAAAACTAATAATTTACATAAAATATTAAAAAATTCTATTCATAATGTCATAATAATTATATTTAGGATGTTTTTATCTTGAAATTATATTTAATTTATATTTCATAAAGGAATTATTGATGTAATACATGATGAAATAATGAAAAAACTCCAAAATATTGATATTTTCCTTAATAATTATATTGAAATAGTCTACATAAAATGACCACTATATTATTTATTGATTTTAATAATATTATAGTGCAATATAAAAATCCTTTATGTAATCACTCCATTCAAAATACAGTTTTCTTACAAAAACATCTATCTAATACACATGTTGTAAAGAATCGTAAATTTAATGGAAAAATTTTTCTTAAATTCTTTGGGATTTTACGAGTACACAGTTTCTGACGGCACCTGATTTTGAGGCCCGGAGTGCCCAGAATCAATATCTGAAGGTTAGCTCGGGTATGTTTAGTGAACAAACGAGCGGGTTTTTCTATCTTTCTAACCGGTGCTCAGATTTGAAATCTGAGGGAACTGATGGAACCGCAGTGCTGTTAATTTCTTAAGAGGACTTTCACCCATGGTGCGTTATCTTGGGAGGAGTTATAAAAAAAATGTGTATTAATTGATAAGTAAAATAAAATAGTGTACAATATTATTTTATCCATGGAAGTTAAACTCTCTCATGGGAAGTTGTTGGTGGGGTCTACGACCACCCAACTTCCCATGTGTGGTTATGAGAAAGGTGGGTCCCACAAGAGCCCCAACCTTTTCACATTCCTTAACTCCATAACTCTCCTTTAATGTGAGTAACTCTTCTCTCTCTCTCTCCCTCATTAATCTTGTCAACATAACACCTATTTAATTAGACAAATCAAGTTTAATTAATTAAGTGACTTTTGATTTTGATTTTTACATTTTGAAATTCTTTTCATGAGTAAATAAAATAAGGGAAAGTGTTCTTTTATTTTGGTTGGCTTTTGTTGTGCTAAGAAATAGGGGAGAGAGATCTTGAGTTATTTTTGATGAACTTTATCTACTCGCAAAGAACGTATCCACTTTGACGAAGAATGACACCACCGCAAGGAGAGACGATGTATTCTTCTAACTTCTCTCCATAGCTAGTGTGAGACAACGCCCCCTCCTTGGATGTGTGCCAATGTCGTCTTTGAAACCTCACTCTGTGACGCTGACAAACATCATCATTTCTCGAGGTAGGGGTTAATTATTCATTCAAGTATTATTTAACGATCGTCGTTGTTTAATGTTTGGCCTCTTGTTATCGATATAACGGGAGGATATCGGACTACACAAACATGGCTGATCCTCCTCCTTTTTTGTTGATCTTTATTGTGGATTGAAACGGAGGCGGCACGGTGTCGTTGCACCGCGCGGGAATGAAAAGGACCACGGCCGGAGCGGGCCGCGGCGGAGGTGTGTGGAGCCGTCGCGCCACACCGGAGAACCCGAGGGAGGCTGTGGCCGGGGTGGGCCACGGAGCCATTGCGCCGCGCCAGTCGGACGGGAGCCCTGACCAAAGCTCACGTCAGTCTCAATCAGGGGGCGACCGGGCTTGGCCAACCACCGGTGCTTTGGGAGGCGGGACCCCGAAGGGTCCCACAGCAGTCCGACCAGCCGGCCTTAATGGAAGGACATTTTCCGAATAAACCGAGGGTTGAAACCCCTGGCCGGTGTAAAGGGAAAACACTGTAGGGTCCGCCGTTATGGAAAAAGGGGGCAGCCCCCCCCCCCCGATCGCACCTCGCTCGGCCGCGAGCCGAGCCGCGACCAGTGTCCGAGTCGGGCCACAGGCTGCGCCCCACCGCGAGCCACGCCAACTGGGCTGGGCCGTGCCCAATTGGGCCGGACCCGGACACGGGTCGGGTCGACCCAGTTCCGGCCGACCCGGTGGGTATCAGGCCCGGTCGGACAGGGCCCGAACCCCCTATTTTCAGACAGATTCATTCAAATGACCATATCATGGGCTACAGACCTCTGATCGACATACTGTTAGTTGAGTTGGGATCCTTGGATATAGACGATTGTTTCGGTATATTACACTCATGATTTCGGTAATGTTTGGGTATGACCGGGTTGGTTCAAACCCGAAACACACCAGGCCCTTGGAGCGGAAACACATATAACATAGCAGCTGGACATCCATATGACGTGTCATCAATCACGTTGAATTCCTCATAGTGGGACAGTTCTTTTGGGATACTCCTCTTGTGGTTTGGATGTAGCTAGACTATGGTCGGGTTGATTTTAACTTAAAAACCAACCGGGCCCCTGGGAAGAAAAAGCCAATAACACTCAGACCGGGCGTCTGATTGACGCGCCGCCTGTCGTGTTGAGTTCCTATTAACAAGACAGAACGTTTTAATACATAAAATCTGAACTTTGTGATAGTTGATGTATCAACCCCCTTGGCTTGGGGAGTGGAACCTACCGGAATCGATCGTATTGTGTGCGGGAACCCTAGTGTTGGCTGCGAACGTGATGACGATGGCGACTGTACATGGATCCTACGTTGGTTTGGCAGTGAGGACTAGTGTACTTGAATCTTACGTGGGTTTGGAAGCGAGGATGAATTTACTTAGATCCTACGTGGGTTCGGAAATGATGAGAACTGTACTTGGATCCTACGTGGGTTCAGCAGCGAGGCCAACTATACTTGGATCCTTCGTGGGTTCGGCAGCGATGATGACTATACTTGGATCCTACGTGGGTTCGGCAGCGATGATGACTGTACTTGGATCTTACGTGGGTTCGGCAGTGATGGATACTGTACTTGGATCCTACATGGTTTCGGAAGCGACGACTTCTATACATGGATCATATGTGGGTTTGGAAGAGTAGATGATTTAGAGGCTACATCTAATCATCACCACCCCTCTTCGTGAGTAGTATACCTGTGTGAGATGAGTCGTGACATTCAATCATTATCTCTGATATTATTGACTTGCTATCCTGTGTGGATTAGATTGTGCCTTCCTGTGTGGATTGGGTTGTACTTTCCTGTGTGGACTGGGTTGAACATGGGCTCGTGAGTTGGAGTAGAACTAGAAATGATGACTTAGGTATATGTATGAGCATATACCTAAGTAGAGTTGGTTGATACTTCATGATTGTATCTATCATTTTTGGTTTATCCTTCGTGGAATCTGGGAGACCTTTGGGAGTCTCGGGGTGACTACTGAGTATCGTATACTCACCCCTACACGAGCTATGCCTGCACTACGTTGTGTTGGTTGCAGACGACGGACAGCGCTGATCGTGGTTGAGGCTTGTGGAGCGGGACGGTACCCAGAGGTGGAATACCATGTGGGACATACACGGAGTGGAATAGCGGACACGATGAGCTAACGAGACTATCAGTACTCACCCTTCATGTTGGAGCTCCGAGGGACATCATGGTGGTTGCTGCTCTACATTTCAGTTGTTGTGTTTTCTTTTCTCAATTGTACTGTACTTTCAGTAGGGTTTGTATACTGGCACATTTACTTTCTAGCACTTACTTTTGTACTCAAATTACTTAGTGTTTTCTTCAGCTTATGTACTCTGTGGTGATTGTTTCTTAAATAAACGCTATGTCTTCCCTTTAACTGGTACTTCTGATTTTGGTGCTAGTCACCAGCCCCTAGCTTATGGAAGGCGGGCGTGGGGTAGTCACGGCATGATCCCCGAGGATGGTTCATGAAAAATTGGTATCAGAGGAGTCGGTTCTACCACAGAATGTCGGAATCTGATAATTTCTTCTATGTGAAGCAATAGTGTTAAGGGTATTGAGTGTGGTTATCAGTCCAGGGTGTCCAGTGTTGGTGTACCGGCCGACGTATCCATACACCAAGACCCTGACTTCTGATTTCCGACTCAATGCATGAAAACATTGATTGCATGTGTGTTTCATAAGTTTTCTTTGTAATTACTTTGTTTAAGCTCACTAGGTATACTGTATTAACCATGGCACACCTGTTTCTTTTCAGGATGGCCCCATGACAGTAGCCAACTAGGGTTCCGAGCATTGTGTAAGACGACAGCCCACCGAGGGACGAGGCCTCGGTGCAGGGACCTATTGTAGCGGAGGCACCCACTGTACCTCTACCCACCGAGCCACTGATGCCACCAGCCCCCGCAGCTGAGAGTGCACGTCGCCTGAGTGCACTGCATGAGTTTCAGCATCAAAGACTGCCCAGGTTACCCGGAGAGACAGACCCTCAGGCCGCCAAGTATTGGCTGGAGTCTATTGTTCGAGTCTTCAGATTAGTAGGGACACCTGCTGACATCATGGTGATCCTTGTGGAAATTCTCCTGAATGTGGCCGCAGGTTGATGGTGGAGCCTGGTTCTCCAGGTGAACGATGAAGCATCTCTCCTTTGGTCGGACTTTGAGAGGATTTTCCACTCAGAGATCATTCCAGCCACCATCCATGCGCTGCGCATTTAGGAGTTGCTACAGCTGTGCCAGAGCAGCATGACAGTATCCCAGTACTCGGTGAGGTTTACTGATCACTCACGCTACTCCATAGACATGGTACGAGACCCATTCCTCTAGGCATGGTCCTTCGAGCAGGGACTGAGGCATGAGATCCGGGCATTGATGACCTCCCTCATCATTCTGACCCAGGTAGGAGTACTGGAGCGAGCCCTTCTCGTGGAGAGATTCCTTGCCGAGCCTACGACAACAGCGAGGCCAAATACAGGGCGACACGTAGCGGAGTCCTCTGTAGCTGGCAGTAGACATACGACGTAGAGGTTCAAGCAGACCAGCCATCAAGTGGACGTCCTCAGGACACTGGTTCTAATGTGGGGGGCACATGCAGGAGAGCCAGTCAGCCAAGAGGCAGACAGTGCTATGCATGCGGCGGGTAGGGCCACATAGCTCGTGACTGTCCGACCCACTGTGCAGAGGAGTATCCAATAGTTGAGGGACCGCCTAGGAAGAGGCAGAGATTCGACCGTGGAGGTCCGCAGGGAGAAGGGGGATAAGGTAGAGGAGTTGGTCGAGCATCGGGTGGTGGGTGATTCTTTGAGGCTCTACCACCACCACCACTAGTAGGTCCACCCTGACCACACATAGCTGGCTGACAGAGGTGGGCTCAGGTTCAGGCAGTGGAGGTATATGACCACGGCGTACTTGAGATGATTCGAGGTAATATTTGTGTCTACTCCACCCTTGTTGCAGTTCTTATAGACACAGGTGCAAGTCATTCTTTCATTGTTGCTGCCCTTGTTCAGAGCTCAGAGATTCCGACGGAGCCGTTGGCTCGATCCTTAAAGATAGATACTCCTATAGAAGCAGACATGATGATTATGCACTGTTTCCAGTAGTGTGAGCTTACTCTAGGAGGTTAGAGCTTCGGATGGGATCTTCTTATAGTGGAATCAAGGCCTTACGACGTCATCTTGGGCATGGATTGGTTATCTACGGTCCATGCTCAAATAGACTGTATTAGGCACATGGTGTGATGTGTCCGCACCGATGGGAGCAGGTTCACCTTCACCGGTGAGAAGGGAGCCTTTTCCAGACAGGATGGACTCACGTAGAGTAGAGGACACCCGATCACCCATCAGTTGGCTAGTCTCATTCTAGGAGCAGTTGATGTGCGGAGTCTGAGTTTCCTATTTTTGTGGATCAGTATGCCGATGTTTTTCCAGACGATGTTCCCGAACTACCTCCTCTTAGAGAGGTAGACTTCTAAATTTACCTATACCCCGAGACAACCCGGATATCTACTCCAGCATATCGGATGGCTCCCGCTGAGCTTCGAGAGACACAGTTACAACTGGAGGACTTGCAGGGCAAGGGATTCATCCGACCCTTTGTTTCCCCCTGGGCTTTCCTAATATTGTTCGCCAAGAAGGCGGACGGGAGCTTGCGACTGTGTGTCAATTACCTTCTCCTGATATGCGTGACTGTGAAGAACAAGTATCCACTACCGAGGATCGACAACCTCTTCGATCATCTCAAGGGATCACGATGATTCTTGAAGATAGGCCTCAGGTCATGCTATCATCATCTCAGAGTTCGAGACGAGGATGTGCATAAGACGACCTTCAGGTATCGGTATGGCCACTATGAGTTCTTGTTTATGACTTTCTACATAACCAACACTCCTGCAGTTTTCATGAGTATCATGAAAAGGATCTTCCGGCATTACCTCAATCGATTTGTCATAGTCTTCATCAGCGACATATTGATTGACACGGCAACTGGGGAGGAGCATGCCTACCACTTGCGGGTTGTACTGGATACACTCCGAGAGCACCAGCTTTATGGTAAACTCTCGAAGTTCCAGTTCTAGATTCGAGAGGTCCACTTCTTGTAAAATGTTATCTATGAGGTGGGAGTTGCGGTGGATCCTGCAAAGATCGAGGCAGTGCTATCTTGGGAGCCACCGAGGAGCGTGGAGGAGGTGTGGAGTTTCCTAGGTATGGTAGGGTACTATTGGAGATTTGTTCCAGACTTCTCCAGAGTTGTAGCACCACTCTTAGCTTTGACGAAGAAGTGGAAACCCTTCGTGTGGTATGATAGATGTCAGAAGAGTTTCCAGGAGCTAAGACAGAGATTGAACTGTACACCCATCTTAAGGCTATCAGAGGAGGGTGAAGGGTGCATAGTTTACTGTGATGCATCTGGGACTGGACTCGGGTGTGTCCTGATGCAGGAGTGGGCAGTGATCCCTTATGGATCATGACAGTTGGGGAAGCACGAGTAGAACTACGCTAGCCATGACCTGGAGTTAGCATTAGTGGTCGTTACACTAAAGATGTGGAAACACTATTTGATGGGTGAGCGCTTTACAGTCTATTCTGACAACCAGAGTCTCAGGTACATATTCCCACAGAAGGACCTAAACCTAAGACAGTGTCAATGACTCGAGTTCCTCTAGGACTATGACTTTGAGATAGTCTATACTCCAGGAAAGGGGAACGTAGTAGCTGATGATCTCAGTAGGAGGACGGGCATTCAGGTACATGGAGAGGCAACAGAGAAGTTAGCCACATTGCAGATATCCTACGTGGATAGAGATAGGGAATCCTTTCTACAGTTTCTCATAGTCACTCCTCCACTACTCCAGTGGTTCATAGAGGCACAACGTGGTATGTTGACAGTGAGACATGACGTGCACAAATATCCTCAAGATAGGAACCTGATTGATTCTCTATAGGAGGGGAGCGTGTCTTCCTTTTCATAGGACATATCATGGTACCTGTTTCATTACAGGAGGAGGTGCTGAGAGAGTTTCACACTTCCCCATTAGCGGTCCATCCAGGAGTGGCGCAGATGTAACAAGATCTCAGACGACAGTACTGGTGGCCGGGTATGAAGAAGGCTATGGCAGAGTTCGTTTCATGATTCCTCACCTGCAAGTAGGTGAAGGCGGAGCACCAGGTACCAGCAGGCTTGGTACAACCCTTAGAGGTCCCGGAGTGGAAGTGGGATAGGATATCTATGGATTTCATGACGGGACTTCCATGTACATCTAGAGGTCAGGACTCCATCTGGGAGATCGTAGACCGACTCACCAAGTCATCCCACTTCTTACCCATCAGAGTGTAGAGCTCAGTTTAGAGCTTGGGATGCCTCTACGTTCATGAGATCATACGGATTCATGTTGTCCTATCAACTATCATCTCCGATTGAGATGCTATCTTTACTTATCTACTTTGAAAAGGGTTTCAGGAGGTATTTGGGACGCAGCTATTCCTGAGCACCACCTTTAACCCACAGACATATGGTTAGACGGAGAGGACCATTCAGACTCTCTAGGAAATGCTCCGTGCATGTGTCCTTGACTTTGGTCATAGTTGGGAGGATAACATACCCTTTGTGGAGTTTTCGTACTACAACAGCTACCACTCCACCATCGGGATGTCACCATATGATGAATTGTATGGCTGACTTTGTAGATAACCTTTGTGCTGGATATACCCTGGGGAGTCAGCACTTGTAAGACCAGAGATGGTCCAGCCCACGACGAAGAAGGTATAGATCATCCATGAGTGGATGAGTACTACTCAGAGCATCCATAAATCCTATGTTGATAGGAGGTGGAGACCACTAGAGTTCGAGGATGGAGACCACGTTTTCATACGAGTCTCAACTCGGTGTGGATTATAGAGATTTGGACGGGCAGCAAGTTATCTCTGCGCTTCAACAGACCATTCCAGGTTCTCAATAGGATAGGCGAGGTGGCTTATCGCCTAGCTCTTCCACCTCAGTTGCACCAGGTGCATGACGGCTTCCATGTATCTCAGCTTAGGAGATACGTGAACAACCCGACACATATCATTGATCACGGGGAGCTGGACATCGATGACGGGGCGACTTCTACGAAGGTCCAGGTGGAGATCAAGGACCGACAGAAGCAGGTCCTACGTGGATGGTCGATTCCTCTAGTCCACGTCAGGTGGCAGTACGAGAACCTCTAGGAGGGAACATGGGAGTGGGAGGCTCAGATGCGTGGACAGTACCCTCATTTGTTTCCCTATTTTATGATTTAGCTTTATGGGGACGTAAATCCCTGAGGTGGGAGTAATGTAAATACCCGTAAATTTCAAGAAATTTTTTTTATTAAATTTTTTGGGATTTTATGAGTACGTTGTTTCTGACGGCACCAGATTCAGAGGCCCGGAGTGCCTGGAATCAATTTCCGAAGTTTAGCTTGGGTACGTTCAGAGAACGAACGAGGGGTTTTTCTATCTTTTGAAATGGTGCTCGGATTTGAAATCTGAGGGCACGGATGGAACTGCATCGTCGGTAATTTTTTAAGAGGACTTTTACCGAAAATGCGTTTTCTTGGGAGGTGTTGTAAAAAAAATGTGGATTAAATGATAAGTAAAATAAAATTGTGTACAATTTTATTTTATCCATGGATGTTAAACTCTCTAATGGGAAGTAGTTGGTGGGGCACACAACCAACCAACTTCTATAGTGTGGTTATGAGGGAGGTGGGGCCCACACGATACCCCACCTTTTCACATTCCATTATTCCATAACTCCCCTTTAATGTGACTAAATCTTCTCTCACTCTCTCTCTCCCTCATTAATCTTTTCAACATAACACCTAATTAATTAGACAACTCAAGATTAATTAATTAAGTGGCTTTTGTTTTTGAATTTTGAAGTTTTGAAATGCTTTCCATGAGTAAAAAAAATAAGGAAAAGCCTTATTTTATTTTGGATGGATTTTTTTTGTGCTAAGAAAAAGGGGAGATAGCTCTTGAGTAATTTTTGAATAACATTTTCTTCTCGTGAAGAACGTCTCCACTTCAGCAATGAACGTCATCACTGCAGGGAGAGACGACGTATTCTTCCTACTTCTCTTCATAGCTAGTGTGAGACATCGTCCCCTCCTTGGACGCGTGCCAAAGTCATCTTCGAAGCCTCACACCGCGACACTGACAAACATCATCCTTTATCGAGGTAGGGTTTAATTCTTCGTTCAAGTATTATTTAACGATCTTTGTTGTTTAATGATTGTCTGCTTGTTATTGATATAACAGCTGGAGATCAGACCGCAAAAACACAGCCGATCCTCCTCCCTGTTATTTGTTGATCTTCATTGTGGCTTGAAACAGAAGCAGTGTGGTGACGTTGCACCGCTCGTGAATGAAAGGGACCGCGACCAGAGCGGTCCGTAGCGGTGGTGTGCAGCGCCGTCGGGCCGCGCCGCAGAACCCGAGCGAATCTGCGGCCGGGGCGTGCCATGGCGAAGGGGTGTGGCGCCATCGTGCCCCGCCGGTCAGACGAGAGCCGCGGACTAAGGCTGTGGCAGTCTTCAGCAGGGAGCGGCTGGGCTCGTCCGACCACCATTACTCCGGGAGGCGGGACCCCTAAGGGTCCCACGGCAGTCCGACCAGCCGTCCATAATGGTCGGCCATTTTTCTGGATAAACCGAGGGTTGAAACCCCAGGCAGGCGAAAACGGAGGACCCTGTAGGGTCCGCCGTTACGGAAACAGGGGACAGCCCCCCCCCCCCCCCTTCTCACCCCACTCGGCTGCACGCCGAGCCGCGGCCGGCCTCCGAGCTGGGCCGCAGGCCGCACCCCGCCACGCCGGGCCGTGACAGTCGGTCCGGGCCCCACCCAATTGGTACGGACCCGGATTTGGGTCGGTTCGACCCAGTTCGGGCCAACCCAGGGGGTATTGAGCCAGGTCAGACCGGGCCCGAACCCCCTATTTTCGGACAGATTCGTTCAAACGCCTATATCTTGGGATACATACCTCTGATCGACACTTCGTCAGTTGCATTGGGATCCTTGGATTGAGTTGTTCGTTTCATTATATTAAACTCAAGATTTCGGTAATGTTTTATTATGGCCGGGTTGGTTCGAACCCGAAACCAACGGGGCCCTTAGAGCCGAAACACATATAACGTAACGATCGGGCGTCTGAATGACGTTTCGTCGATCACGTTTAATTCCACTTAGTGATACGGTTATTTTGGATTACTCTGCTTGAGGTTTGGACGTAGCTGGTGTACGGTCAGGTTGGATTTTACCTAAAAACCAACCGGGCCCCTGGGACGAAAAAGCCAATAACTCTCAGACAGGGTGTCCGATTGACGCGCCGTTTGTCACGTGGAGCTTATATTGACGAGACAGAACATTGTGATACATCAAATTAGGACATAGTGGCAGTTATTGAATCGACCCCCTTGGCTCGTGGAGCAGACCCTCCCAGAATCGAGCGTACATTGTGCTGGAACCCTAGAGCTGGTTGTGACTGTGACGAAGATAGTGACTGTACTTGGATCCTACGTGGGTTCGGCAGCGAGGACGGCTGTACATGGATCCTATGTGGGTTCGACAACATGGAAGACTATACATGGATCATATGTGTGATCAGCTGCGATGATGACTGTACTTGGATCCTTCGTGGGTTCGGCAGTGAGGACTACTGTACTTGGATCCTACATGGGTTCAACAGCGATGATGACTGTACTTGGATCCTATGTGGGTTCGGCGGCGATGGTGACTGTACATGGATCCTACGTGGGTTCGGCTGTGATGGTTACTGTACTTGGATCCTATGTGGGTTTAGCAGCAACGACTTCTGTACTTGGATCCTACTTGGGTTCGGCAGAGGAGATGATTTAGAGGCTACATCTAATCATCACCACCCCTCTTCGTGAGTAGTATACCTGTGTGAGATGAGTCTTGAATTTCAATCATTATCTTCGATATGATTGACTTTCTATCCTGAGTGGGTTGGATTGTGACTTTCTCTGTGGATTGGGTTATACTTTCCTGTGTGGAATGGGTTGAACTTGGGCTCGTGAGTTGGAGCAGAACTGGATATGATGACTTAGGTATATGTATGGGCATATACCAAAGTAGATTTGGTTGATACTTTTTGATTGTATCTTTCCTTTGTGGATTATCCTTCATGGATTCTAGGAGACCTTCGGGAGTATTGGGGTTTATACTGAGTATCGTATACTCACCCCTTCACGGGCTATGCCCACACTACGTTGTGTTGGTTGCAGACGACAGACATCGTTGATCGTGGTTGAGGCTTGTAGAGCGGGACAGCACCCGAAGGTGGACTATCTGGAGGGACGTACATGGAGTGGACAGCTGGACTCGAGGAGTCGATGAGACTGTCTGTACTCACCCTTCAGGTGGGATTTCCGGGGGACATCTTGGTGGTTGTTGCTCTACTTTTCAACTGTTGTATTTTCTTTTCTCAGTTGTACTGTACATTCAGTTGGGTTTGTATACAGGACCATTTACATTCCAGCACTTACTTTTGTGCTCACATTACTTAGTGTTTACTTCAGCTTGTATACTCTGTGGTGATTGTTTCTTATATAAAGGCTCTGCCTCCCCTTTAATCGGGACTTACGCCTTTGGTGCTAGTCTCCAGCCCCTGGCCTAGGGAAGGCGGGCTTGGGGTAGTCAAGCCACAGGCCCTGAGGACAGGTTGTGATACATGTGAATCTAAAACTATGAATTTTTATATGATATACCTTTCATTACAATCAATAAAACATTTATCTCCAAAAAATTGCAAATAATAGTGTAATAGATGACCCTTGTAGTATGAGATCTTCTATATTCTAAAAAACATATATAATAATATTTAAAATAAACATATTAGTTCTATAATTTTAAAGTAAAATAATTCACATGATCTTTATGTAATTAATAATCCTTAACCAATGAAATTCATTCAGTATATGTAATAGGTGTTTTTACGAAAAGGGTACACCATCCTTCCACACGTAATTTCTGTTTTGTCTACAAAACAACAAACAGTCTCATTTAAAAAATCATATCATTGGGATGGAGACACTCTAAATATTTCTCTAGGGAAAAAATATACCCATTTGGATTATATTGTGAACTAAATAAATACAAATCCCAATCACACTTATAAATGAATTATAATTTAATTTATAATTTCTAATATAAGAAAATTTTTCAAAGGAGATATTTAATATGAATACTATTTATAATCCTACCAAGATGATTAATGTAAATTTATGACACAAATTCACATTGTTCTTATTATCATATCACCCAAATATAAAATATTTTTTAATTTTATTTATAAAATATTCTCATATTTATTTTAAATTATAAAATTATGTAGCGATCGTAGTATTTAATATCAGTAGTGCAAAATTAAGTAAAGATACAATTAATTTAAATAAGTGTTTGTTTTTATTTAATAGAATACAGGAAGATAAATGATATTTATAGATTTAATTTTACATTTTATTTAAAATTTTATAGGTTCCTTTGGTATTTTTAGGAGTTAGAGTGAATTTTTTATATGGAGGCATGCAATAGTTCATTACATGGTATATTGGTTACCCAATAGAGTCTTAGTTGTAAAGGGATGGGTGACATAGTGGTGGAAAAGGATTATTAGTACAACTGGGTAGCACGTTGAATATAATTAGATAATGAGTATGAAATTTTTTTTTCTTAATTTATAAATAAAAATAATTATTTTGGGATTTAATTAAAAATTGTTACCCCTCACCGATAACAATACTTGCAAACAATTGGAGATTAAGCATCAAAACCCTCTTATCTTCCTACCATTCATCATCATTTATATTTTATAGTTTTTAATCATTCATAGAGCAATGAGTGTTGTTTTGTTCATATATATATGAATTTTTTTATTATTCTATTTATCATATTTTTCAGGAATTGTATAATATCAGTGAATTGAAACCCTAAATTTGGGGGGTTTTAAAAATTTCATCATTATCATGCATTTACAAGATAATATAATATAAATAATTTTTAGTTTTAATCCAACTAGATAACATAAGGATATCACTTCTATTTTACATTGTTAATTCCCTTTTTCAAGTGTAGTATGTCGGAGAACATATGACGGCGGGTGATTGAAACTCAGAATTTTTCCAATAGCCAGGAAATTCATCATGTTTTCATCCCATAGGGACCCATAAGAACATATATGAAGAAGAAAATATTTTATATTAAAATTTTATCATTTTATATTCTTTATTATAATATACTAAGGCTGACTATAATAAGGATTATAACATATGAATGGTGATCATGCATCACATGGTTATGTTTTAGAATAATTAAAGTCCATTATGTTAAATAGCAATTATATAATTTTTAAATGAATTCCAAATAAATATTTAGGCATTTTATGAATTTTTTTTATTAAAATATTCTATGCCTATATAAAATATTATAAATTCCAATTCTTGGTAAAAAAACATTACGTAGATTCTTGTGTATCATTGTATGTAGAAGTTTAATGGTGTTTTTCAACTCCATATTGAGTTATATATATTAAAAAATTAAAATTTAATGACATAGTGTCTCATATTGTGATGCAATATTTTTAAAAACAAATAAAATAAGATATTTTAATGGCCATTTTTTATTTTAAAATTATCATGTATCCCATCATAGAAACCGGTCTATACACACAATATACTAATTTAATACTCATATTACTATGTGTATACAAATATTTGTGGGAACCTAATGTTTTAATTAGGTATTTATATAAAAACTATTTTTAATATCTTAAATTAATACCTAATTCTATGAAAATTTTTATACCTTTCTTATCATGAATAAGCATTAAAAAATATAAAAAATATTTTAGGGAGTACCTACTAAACATTAGAATCAATATCGATGCATTAATTTATTTCAATTCACCCAAAGAATACCAAAAACCCTCACAATGATACCCAGAAAAATTAATATAAAATGATATAGAATTAAAGAACCCACATATTAAAGAATAATATGATTATAAATATTTAAAATTAAAGGATAATTTATCTTTATATTAATATAATATATGTTGTAGTGAAAACCCCAAATATTTTAATTTTTTAGATAGGGTAGAATAGAATGTATGAAAAAAAGTGAAAGAAAGATAAAAAATTACAAGGAATGTATTATAACTTATGGATCAATGAGTGGATGATAACTTAAGAAGATGAATGATAAAGAAGTGGATGTGTAGAGTAGGTTTATGTGCCCTGGGATCCAAGTATAATAGTCGAGAGAGCGTGACAGATATGGGGGTATTTTTGGTGTATAAAATCAATATATATAATAATATAAAACCAAATAAAATATTACAACATCCCATCTTGAAACTATTAGATGGAACATAAGTTCATATTTTCCCTTTTAGGACTCCTCCTCCTCTATACCACTTTTTGGGAGCATGTTTTAATCAATAGGGAAAACTAATTTATTTCTCATAATAACCATTATTCAATATTTAGAAAATCTTTCATAATGTAAAAAAAGTTGAAAAAATGATTAATTTTTAAAAATATAGTGCCTTATTTCGTTTCGAAATATGAAAACAAAAAAATCCACATATACAAATTAACTTAATCATAATTTCAGTTTATCATTTTCAAAACTGAAGGGAAAAATCAACTAATGATATTAACTATTCACAAGCCATAAAATTCAAATAGACAGTTTCTAAAATAATGGCCTCTAGCACGCGTGAAATATGTATATAAACTCATATAATTTCTCAAGGATAGTTGTCTCTAATATATTTACTCTCCCTACAATGTTATAATTCTCTAATGAATATGATATATATCCTTAGATATATAGTGTAATATTTATCCACCATTGGAAAAAACATTTAATGGGCACACTAGAAAGGTCAAATTACACAATATATTAGTATTTTAAATTTTAATTTTCACATAATAATTAACATGGGATATTAACATATATAATTATTTTTCAATTTTTTAAAAACATTCCCTAGTTTTTCTATTAATATAATTTAAACCATCTATACAAAAAACAGAATGAAATTCTCCTGGATAAAATTATACATCATACTAATTTTCATTGAAAAATAATGATCAAAATTATATGTTAAATGATTGACATAACTTTCATTTTCTCATATAATTAACATAGTTGTCTTTAAATCCAATTTTGAATTATCATATTGTGTCTCTGTTTAAATTAATTGGGTCATTTCAAGGGATGAAACCAAATTTCATACATCATATATACTTAAGGAATCAGAAATATATATTCTATATATGTTATATAAAATTCCGTTATCTATATAAAATAACTCTACTAGACGTGTATTTTTAATTAAAAATAATTATAAAACAATATATATCATTTTATTAAAATAGATTTTTCTTCATTCAAATTTTATATATCATGAAAAAGTCTATAGTTATTTTACATACTATTTTAATGGTCGCAAGATAAAAAAAATGAGAATCTATAGGTGATTATTGATAACATAGTAATAATATAACTGAAATGCAAATATCTATTATCAAATAATTAAAATTAATGAATTTCCAAAATTAATTTTTTTTGAACGATGGATCTGTATCATGTTCATATTCAAAACTATAAATCCCTGTTCCATGTAAAATTATGATATACTATGTCTTACAATTAATAATTATAAAAAATTAAAATAATTACATATCATAAAAAATAGATAATTCAAAATAATATCTTTATTAATAATACCCTATTAAAGGCTTAATCAAAGATTCATTTATAATATCTCTATATTTATCATAATAAAAAACCTCTAGATCACTCTCAAGGAAGTAGATCCGCTACTCTTAGTGACTCTCATAAAATTTATGATTATATTTTATATTTTAATGGAAAAATGAAAACTAAATGAAAAAATATAAATGGAATCATTTGTGATGGTGATTACAATTTTAATGCTGGAAGTGGGAAGTAGAATATAATAAAAAGGGAATGAAGACTATGGGAATTAGGATAAGGCCAAGGTTGACACAATCTTAATCAAACTATCATGGACCAACATAATTAAAATATCAGAACTAATCAACATCACACAATGTATTACTATTTTCTTGAATTTTGAACCTCTCTCACCCTAAATATTTAGCACCTAGATGGCTCCCCAATCCTATTGTCTATACCATGAGTAAAAGAGTCACCCAGTTGCTCATTTGTAATTAAGAATTTCATCATGTCTATAATGATCATCAATAAATAACTATTCAAACATCTTCTAATAGAAATATAATTAACTATTTATGAGAAAATTTGAGATTATATTTAGGGGGAAATATTTAAAAAAAATTTTTTTGCAAGAGTTCACAATCTCAACATCGTAATTCTCCTTCACAATGTACTATGGATGATGAACAATTTTGATGGCCAGTTTGATTATTGGACTGATGGGTATAATTTAATTAAATATCCTAGATCTAGATTCATGAATCCACACACCATCACTAAAGGGTTGCGATCCCAACATAATAATTTAAAATAAAATTTCACTAATGAATATTTAGAATCAAAAATAATGTTACACATATAGTTTATCGAATATAATGACTTTTAGAATAATTATTGGTAAATTAGGAATTGAGATCAAAAAATTTAATCTACTTCCACATTCAGAAATGAATTGTAAAAAGTGGTGGAATTATTACTGTTAGGTTGAAATTATACCTATATTCTTATTTTATAATCCCTTCCTCATCGATTGGTGGATCCAAAAATTACTGCAATAATTAACCTATAACTACTTGGGAAATCTCCAAGTTCATTCTTCTTAATAAGTAAGTGAAATAAAAATCAGGGTTCATAATCCAGAAATTTGTATTACAGAGTCTAGATGTGTTCAACTCACTGTATGTATATCTCTATCTCAATATATTTGGAAACAATTTCCAAAATATGAACTACTTTACATCACCCTATTTTTGTTAAATATATTGACATATGTTCATTTCTTATTACCAGATTATCTTTCATTACGATGGTTGGATTTTTATCAATATCTATTAGGATTATGTTCCAGAAACAGTTATAGACAACATCTATTCATAGAGAATCATGAACAACTAACCATTATTTAGTTCAATTAATTAAATCAAAATGATGAGTACCAATCCTGAAATTGAATGCATCATAGGTTCCAGTAGGGGATATGTTATGAAAAATAAACAATTCTATGGAGACAACCAAATGAAGGACATCACAAGCCTAAAAAAATTATAGAATGGTGTTTCATTTCCAATGTAAAAATCTTTTAAAATCTCTTCACTAAAACTATACAAACATTACTTCTATTCATTAATAACCAATATCTGCCAACATTAGTCACATCGACCAAATCTCTTAGTGTTGAGAAATCACATTCATGAAAACTCATGGAGACTTCCTTTACAGTATTCAAAATAATGGAGTCCCTTCATTAAACACCTTTACATATCCCAATTTCATCATATCAACCACATTATTAGTGAAACAATTTCCCCCTTAATCTCCACCGAACATACAACAAGAATGAAGTAGTTATTATAAGTACTCATAGGCTTCAATATATATATATATATATTCATCATATTGATAAATCCATACATCATTATTAATAGTATAACTCAAGTTCTTTATCCATAAAAATTTGTATTATGATTCATATAATTTAATATACACATATAGTTCAACTACACTAAAACATTTCACAATTTCCACCGACATCAAATAGGTTCACCAAATTTGAAACACGGTGTTATTGTTGATCATGAATATATCTCCATGTTTCCCTCTGGAATGGGGGATGATCTCATTGATTTATGATTCAAACAATCCAAACGGCTTCTAACGGGTTTGTTCGTCGAACCGGAAACATCCAATGATTCCATATCCATTTGAACATATTTCCAAAGGTAGACACTCATTAGTTGTGGACTGATGGGGATTAGGAATTTTAATTGGTTGAGAGGATGGGAGGTCGGACTCATCACACCTTTTTTAGGGGAATTATTGTCTACTCTGGGACTCTCTTTATAGATTTAAGTTATGTTCGTGAATCCTTATTACATTACCAAGTAAAAAAATGAGATTTCCTTTAGATCTGACAATCAATGATTGATATTTAGGAAATTTAGAGAATCTTTTATATGTATTCTAGGTTCTTCATTGATAGAGAATCCTCTATATTTTTTATAGATTCTTAGTCAATGGTATCCTTTGATACATAAAAGTCTCTTTGTCAATATGATTACCATGCTGGTTTTAAAGCCACTCAGTGGGGCACTTGAAGTTAATTGTCATTCAGAAGGACATGGATTATTTCAAAGTTGGGATCATTCCCGCAGATGGGCTGCCTACGAATCCTTTTTTTTTTGGAAAAGGAATCATAACCCACATAGTTCAAGTAAGGGATTATGATGTTTATGCATGATTGATGGCTCAATGAAAAGATTTCTTGATTACTTTTACCCTCTAAGATCGCGTGAGTCATGCTCAGTGTGAGAAACAAGAGGTATTGGTGAAACCAAAAAATTATGCCACAAAAGCTGCAATGATGTGGGGCTTATGTGTGTATGACTACCCAAATATATGAGGATTAATATTTACTTTAGAGAAGGAATCTAAGAACAATATCCATAAAGGTATATGTGCTTCATAGAGATTTAGATACTCTAATCGTGGGGCTTACTCCTAAGGAAGGTTCCCAAGTTAGGATGGGACATATGATTGGGTTTAACTCTTGAGAAGGAAGCCCAGATCAAAAGGAAATTAAGACTAGTAAAGAGAGATTAAGGCTGGGGCTTACTCCTGAGATAATGTCCCAGGTTAGGGGACTTGAAAAAACTAAGGGACATGGGGCTTACTCTTGAAGAGGATGCCCTTATTTGTGACTGGGGAATAATCTTGAAATCGAAGCCCAGGTTAAGAGAACTATGGTTTGGGCTTACTCCTAAGGAGGATTCCCATATTTGGGAATTTTAAGATTGGGGCTTACTCCAAAATAGGATGCCCATATTACGGGACTTGAGACTTAATCCTAAGGAGGATGCCCAAAATTAATGGGAATTATGACTGGGACATACTCCTGAAAAGGAGGCCCAGGTTAAGGGGTTCTCTCATATTAAAGGATGAGGCTGAATGAATGAAATCTCAATCATTATTGACATAAAGATTTGTAAATCACTACGTTTTGAGAGATGTTCCACAGAGTTCCTTTCAGATAAGGAATTCAAATAATGAAATCATGACATAAATTTCTTTGAAGAGTGTCTTGAAGACTGAATCTTGAATAGGAGAGGTGGAATGGCATAAGAGGGGTGAAATGGGCAGGAAAGGCACCCAAAATTATAGGGGCGCACAAGTCTTGGCATGAGCGTAGGTACTGCATGGGTGCGCAAGTCCTGGGCGCGTAGGTATACCTACGCGGCACATCGGTACATGTGCGATTGTTAACCAGTAGGGTAATACTTGGGAAATAATTGACCAAAGCCTTTAGAATTATCCTGAGGTACTTCCAGAGGAGGGGTGCACAAGTTTTAATGAATAGGTAAGGAGGCGTGCAAGTATGTTCATTTCTCATAAGGGTAAAACACCTTAGGTGCACATGTGTTACTGAATTCTAACAATTAGACCTTACTCCTCTAGTTTAGACCTACCATTCTAGGTAAATAATTACCATGGAAGTGTTTGGAAGACTTGAAAAAGAGACTTGGGAATTCAGAGCACTGTATCCTAATTCTGGATAAAATTCCTCCTGAAATGGGGGGCCCACTGGGGGTATTCATAGGCTAGAGAAGACCCCGAGCGGTTATCAATTAGGGCGCGCAAGTCAGTTGCGCGACCATTAGGTGGCGCGCAAGTATACTTGAGCGATAGTAAGTGAACTTGCACGACCCTATGTCTTTTGAATCCTTTTTAATTCCTTTGTTGATTTTTGATGTTTTCTTCAAAGGATGAATCACTTTGTGCTAAGTCATTTTCCCTTCCAATCTTTTAGAAAATGTGACGAAAAGGAGCTTCAATAAAAGTCCCCCCCCCCTCAGAGTTGGATCCGAAAGAATAAGGATGTGACTCTGAGGAAAAGAAGAAAACCCAAGGGAAAGAGGCGCGCATGTGTTCACCGTGTAACCATCATCGCGCAGGTGCGAGTCACGCAGGGCTGGAGCATGCTGTCTATAGGCACGTAGGTGGCCGGCCTGGCCTATATATATGCACTCATTTGTCGCGCATTGCACAAAACATCAGATTTTTGAGCTCTCGCTGTGCAGGTCATCTCTACCGCACAAGTTGCTCTCTTTTCTACTTTTCCTTTGTTGTCGTGCTGCTGTCAAGGAATCTGGACCGACACGGTGATACTTTCATGTGAAATACTTGTGTGACACATTATACTTGTGTGACACATGAACACTTGCACGCCAAGTTTTAGACTTGCGAGCCTTAATTCATTTTCCATTTTGTTTCTGAAAATCAACTTACGTAAGAGTTAATTATTCAAATTTTGTACAGAATCAATGGATCTCAAGAGAATCGAAATAGCTTATGAACTGGAAAGAAAACATCTTAATGATATGATTTATATAATTGGCCACAAATATTATACCGTCTGTGATAGTACTCTTTTGGATTGGGCCAAGTATCTAACGAAATATCATCGCGACTTTCCCCAAAGCATTTATCTGCCTCTTTATGGCTATGGTCATCTACAAGAAGTTACTATTCCAAAAGAAAAGAACTATCTCCCAATTTCATGGTTTCAGAATTATACCAATTTTGCTTCAGCATATATCTCATGTGGAGGAGGATTTATAAATGCTGGAACAGTGGAGAAGGCCCACATGATGCATCATATCCCTTGTACGCCAGATATAAAACCTCATAAGCCTGAGCTGCAATCACATTGTCATGCTTCAATCATCCGAAATGATCAGATGGATCAATCCAAAGGCTGGAAGAAAAGTTGTGACCTTCGCCCTGGGGGAGGTGTGAAGCCATCTTGGATGTGGGCATACTGGGTGCGAAAAAACATGTGTAGATTTTGTCGAGTATCTGAAAAGAGTGGCGATATATGAAGCTGTTTGGGTTGTGCAAACATATGTTTACAGACATGATAACTTCATGTCAGAGATACTCGGCCACTAGAGCCTAGAAACTAATTCATTCCATCCGACTCATGGAGAAGTAGGCATCAGTCTGTGGGATGTCCACAGGTTCTCAGGGATCCAACTTTGGACGACATGTATGATGAATTCATTCCTCCCAAGGTGACTTGGAATGATTCAGAGAAGACTCCTGCTTTAGATCAGGAATTATTTAAAATCTTCCACAGGCTCAAGATTTTAGAGACCTCCTTAACACATTTGAGAAAGGATATTAATCCATAGGAGTGTATGAATAAATTTATTATTGAGAAGAAAGAGAAGGATCCAAAGGAGAAGGTGTTGAAGGAGAAAGGATCCAAGAAAAAGAAATCCAAGGATACGAGTCCCACCCGTCCTACCATCTGCCCAAAACCTGAGAAGAGGGGTGCTCCTGGCACATTCTGTCCAACTCTAGAACCAGGAGAGTTTGAGAAATGGTGATGTGATGTGAATCAAAGGACCCCGAAGAAGACTCGTGTGGCAGGCTTCTTGGCTTTGTGGCTTAGTGTTTATCTTTTTCCAGTCAGGGATTTGAAGGGAGGTGTCAGGCCAGGGACCTTCGTCATTGTGACAAAGTTGGCCGAGGGAAAAATTGTTGGGTTGGCTAACCCCATTTTTGCAAAGAATCACAAGAGTTTACTTCATCTCTTCATGGGTAAATCTCTTTTAAGAATAGTGGGACTATTCCATGTTTTATGGGGATAGATCGCCACTATCTTCAGGACATATAATGTACAGAATGGATTACAAATTCCTGGATGTTCTTTTAGACCGTCAGTGCAAGCATTCTCTAGAGTTACACCATTACATATTAATTCCAATGACATGAAAGTGAGGCTGAGCATGTTTAAGGAATTCAACTTCTTTACCTATGGAAATCTGCCAACCAGGCGATTTGTTGATGATGGGACAACCCACTTGGATTTTAGGGCATACATGCTAGCTTGCAGAGATGGTGTGCTAGTTTCCAGGATTGATGGATAAATTATATGCAAGGCCTATGCTCCATATATATTTTCACATCAATTCAAGTGTCTGCAATAGATTTTTGTATCTCCCCCAGTACAAGTCAGGTTAGAGTAACATCTGATGGTTGCTCGTCAACTGTGGCTAATAACGTCAAGGGAGAAGACTGGGGAGGTATTTGATCTACCAGTTGAAAAAGAAATTCATAACTTGACCACTTGGTATGCCGAGCACTGGATTGAATCATACCCTAAAGGGGTGTTGAATCACCCAGTTTATCAGGTGGGGAAAAGGAAGAGTACTGTAGAGAAAGAAACCCTTCCTCATGAAGGTGATGCTTCCCCACCCGAAGCTGATTTTCCAGATTCCTCCTTTAGGACTGGTTCATCGGATTCCCAAGATGGGGATAATGAGGCAAAACAAGTGGCAAAGAGGCCTCGTGCTCGATATAATCTGCCAGTCATAATCAAAAGACCCACTCCATCAACTCCTAGTGAGTTACTTCATTGGGGTACTTTAATCACTACTACTTTATACAAAAATAATTCGTATTTTCTTATTCTCTATCTGTAGTTGCAGGTGATGGGAAGAAACTGAAATCAAAGATTGTAGTACCTTCCCTGCAGCCTTCATATCATAGAGTAGAAGCTATCCAGACATGGAAAAGTTTATAATGTGGTGTTTAAACTGCATGGATGGATTTATTCGAGGGTCTATGCCTCCCTGGAATAGGGAATCTTCTGCCTTCTACGGACATTAGTTTTGAGAATAACCCCGATGAAGTGAGGATTCATATCAGAGAGATGGAAATGCTCATCTATTCCACTGATGAGTCCATTCCTGTCACCAAGAGGGTGATGGAATTGATTGATCGTTGCACCGATGAGGGGACTGATGAGGAGTGGCATTATTACGTTGCTCCTAAATATGTAAGGTTTATTTCCTTATTTTAGTTGAAACTTTATTTTAGTTGAAGCTTTGTTACTTAAGGGACTTATTTTATATATCTTGAAGATTGCAAATAAAGGAACTACTGAGGTTCCATAGCCACAATATAGCCCTGGTGGTACTGCCATCGGGGTTGCTGAGGAATCTCCTTGCGAACTAGGTGAGATATCTCCAGGACAACAGGCCATGAATGAGGATTTTGACATGACATTCCATTCTCCAATTCAAGTTCCAATAAGGGAGACCGCCAACACTCCCAAATCACCAAAAGGTGAAAGGTGACGAAGGAGGAAGTCCACTGCTAAATGCTTTATCACTCGTGGTATGCCCTTTGGATAATCCGGAATTTTAAACCATGAAAAAGATTGCTCACATTCCTTGGGATTGTAGGGGATTCTTCAATTTCCTCTCTAAGGGAGAGTAATGACCCTCCTTTGACGACCACGAAGGGTGCTGTGGAACAAATGCAAATTCTTGCTGACTTGGTTGCTTCTGAAAAAGAGCCAACATCTATTCCCAGTACTGCTCATGCTGCTGTTACAAGTAGAGAAGAACCTACACAAGAATCATTGGTGGCCATAGCAACTGAATCTACCATCCTTCCTGAAGAAGTTTTCCAGGGTCAGGGGCCATAGAATGATGGTCGCCAAGAGGACACATCCAATTCTCCCACTGGTGATACTAACTAGAATTCTGAAATATCATTGGATGAAATGATGAATCATGGCATGTCTTTCGAAGAATTTTATGATCATGCTAAGATATCATGTTATTTAGAACTCCTTGGGAATGAATGTTATCCTTCATCCAGTAAATTTTCTTATAATTTAAACTTCTAATCATGACTGAAAATACGATGCAGTACCATCCCAAGAAGCTTCTGATCTGCCAATTCCTGAAGAGGGTGTAGACCTTGATGTCAACCCTACTATTGTAGAAACATTATCTCAAGTGGAGATAATACCATTAAACCCTCATGAGACCCATCTTGATGATCCTGTTGAAACTGGGAATGATGAGGAGGAGTCCTCTCAAGCTGCTGATCTATTGTTAGGTAATGACTGGACTGAGTTTTCAAGATAGACAACCAACTTCCATTATTCTATGAAACTAACCATAATTTTAATTGATCGAACAAGTCTATCAACTTTAATGGCTAGAACTGGAGGTCAAGTCTCAAACTTCTTCCAAACAATAGTTGATGATGAAGCAACCCTGGTCAGGGGGGAAGGAGTAGAACATAGAACTTACTTAAGTGAATTAATCCCAGATTACATGCCCCTATGTGATGATGATGTTGAATCAGACCCAGAGGTGCTTAAGGCGCTCATATTTTCATGACGCAAAGCATGGAACAACATATGGAAAATCATATCTGAGGTTCCTTTAGAATATCTTTCATCGAAAGTCCCTCGATTGTCGTCCCAGTTCATCATGATAGGCCTTGGCGGTTTTGGATACCAAGAGATCCATACTGCGGTGAGACAAGTCATCTTAAGAAGGGAGGAGGAGATTTTTTTTTTTTTTGAAGATATTAGCAGAGTGAAGCTATCAGTCAATTTCAACAAATTTGAGGCTGCATTATTATGAGTTGAGGCAAATTATGCTGCCAAGATGAAGGAGCTGAAGCATAAGATCAAAGAAAAACTCATCTAGCAGGTGCAGCTCCAGCAATAGTAAGTTGTTGTTACTGGGGTACTTGACCAGCTCAATAATTCATTCGAGGTAGCTCAAACGAATGGTATGGAAGCCATTACAGATTCCAAGAAGGCACCCCATCAATTTGAGAATAGTGAAGCTAGTCGAGGGCACGAGCATCAAGTAGCTGATGATGAAGCTCGTGATGTTGAACATAAAGTGAAGACATATGTTGACTGTCTTTTGTAATTTCCTCAAAAATAGAAGATGCTCCAGTATGTGGATGTCCCTCTAATTCTTGTACATCAAATGTAAATAATTCTTTCATCTTTAATCACTTGTGCACATATTTTCCTGGTACCTGCTATAAATTTTACATAAGCCAATGGGCCTAGTAAGCGTAGTATAGTTTTTACTAGGATTATTATAAATAACCCTACAAACTTTGAATCTTTTAATTTCTCAATATTACCTAAATCATACAGAATGTATGTTTAGTGAGATGGAACTTGACTTTTATTCATAGTTCATTTGTCTTTGGGGGCAGTTTAATGTCATGCACGTCAGACATAAAGAGGATAATGTTTATGGTCGAAATAGATTTGATCGAAATGGATTAAAATTGACTCAATTGCTTTACAATTTATCAGAAAACATATTACCATAATCAAGTATGATGGAAAATATGTAAACTATGACATAAGAATATTTGAATTTGAGGAATGATATGAAAAAGAGCTAAAAGTCATTAGAAGAAGTAGTTCCAAAGAATTATTTAACAAACCCATTAGGGGGTTGAATTATGCAGGGCCACCTATGGGCATTGGTTGCATAGTCAAATAAATAACATCTTTTGGATGACTGGTCCGTTATGTAGACTACTTATGCAAGGCCACCTAAGGTCACATGCTATATAGTCCTGCAAAAGAACTCTCAGAAATTTACTTTTCGAGTGCTAAAAATCAAGTGAATGTTTATGGGGATTCAAATTTTCCAATGTATAGAGTTTGCTATATGGAAAGAGGTATTTGGATATGGAGAAGATATTTCCATACAAGATTATCGAAGAACTGGATGGATATCACTTCTACAAATTTATGATCCAAATGTAGGGAAGGATAATATAAACCATAGACTTGAATACTTTCAGATCATGAAAAAAGATATGGGACAAATATGTTAAGGATGGATATTTTTGTGGATCCCTACATATTATCCAGACAAATAAAGACAAAAGAGGTTTTCCTCCTTATAATGAAGTTACCACTGTTTAACAAACCCGTTTGGGGGATGAATTATGTAGGGCCACCTAAGGGCATTGACTGCATAGTCAAATAATAGCATCTTTTGGCTGACAGGTCTGTTATGTAGAATGTCTATGCAAGGCCACCTAAAGTCAAGTGATGCGTGGTCGGGCAGAAGAACTCTCAAATGTTCAGGCCTTTTATGATTAGAAGTTAAGAAAAGGGTTATGAGGATCTGAAAATATTTAAGGTTAGGATTATGACACATAAATATGGGTATTGTCCAATGTATGCAGAGATACACAGATCAATGCTAACAATAATAATGTTGTGGCTGGGTCCTGAATGGAAATGTTGGACTTCACTACGTATTCCATAATGATGGGAATCAAGCCATACGTAGTTCTTTAAATACAGTTTGACATCGTGTGGGAAAATGATTGGAGATCTTATTTTAGGGTCATAGAGCTTGGACCATTATAATAAATACACAGTTTGTATTTTCATGGGGACTTTTCAGTCGGGGGACTGAAAGAGGAATTTGGGGTTAGGCTCAAAAGACATGGGCATGGATTCGAGGGACACTCAAACGTTCCTACGTATCCTGTAAGGATGGTAATCAAGCCCACATATTTCTAGAACTACCCTCTGTACAAAATGGGTTTGTACATGTGAAGGGTGAAAGGGGATTTTAGTGCAATGATGGTTTTACCCAGGATAAAAGGTTCAGGTATTGCCATCTATGCACATAGTCTTTCAAATGAAACATGATTGAAAATCAATGTAAATAATGATTCCCTCTCGGGTGAGGGTATAAAAGAATACTGTAGTATATTGTCATACTGGACAAAAGTGTTGTATAGTTTAATGTCGTATAGCAAGGATGATTGTGAACAAATGTAATGATATTGACTCTTGGGTCGATTTCACGAATCAACATCGTATGAGATGGAGGTGAACCGATGTGAAGAGATTGGTTTTGGGGTCGAGCCTTGGGACGTTGCCTACGTACCCAACCTGGAAGGCATGGATCAATGTCCGCGTTTTCAATTAAATAATGAATTAGTGATCTTGTTGTCCTTGGGGAAAACGACCTAAACAAATAGTGTTGGGACTTACACAAGGTTAGTAGCCCAGAGAGAGTGTTATGGTTGATGTTTTTTCTAACCTCACATGAGTCATACTCGGTGTGAGAAACAAGAGGTAGCAACAACCCTAACGATGCACATTTTAATGTCATGTAGAACATATAAAGGGACTATGTAGTTTTAAGGTCTTGTAGTTAGGACTATTGGTGCTGCATAATTTAGCATCATGTAATTAGGATAATGGGGACAATACAGTTTTAATGTCACATTGGACAAAAAGGGGGACTATGTAGTTTAATTTCATGCAGTGAGGACAAAAGAGTACACCATTTAACATCATTTTGGACATATTAGGGACTTTTTCACAGTTTAACGTCATGTTCGACGAAAAAGGGGCGATACAGTTTAGCGTCATATTGGACGTAAGTGCCAATAGTTTATGGTCATATGCATGGACCGTTGGATATGCAGTTTAATGTCTTGCTGGACCTAAGGGACTTCTATATAGTTTAATGTCATATAGCAAGGATGATGAAGGCGGACACAGTTTAGCATTATGTTGGATGAAAGTGGGAATATTTTAAGGTCATATGCATTGACCGTAGATGGTGCAGTTTAACGTCATGCTGGATGTAAGGCATGTGCAAATAGTTTAAGGTCGAATTCATGAACTGATGAAGTGGGACACAGTTTAGCGTAATGATGGACGAAAGTGAGAATAGTTTAAGGTTATATGCATTGTCCCTAGATGGTGTAGTTTAACGTCAGGCTGGATATAAGGGACGTGCAAATAGTTTAAAGTTGTATGCATGGACCGTTGATGTATTTTGTGTTCATACAAAATATTTCCTCATAAATATAGCATTGGTTGGAGTAGTGATGAGTTCTCCATCCATTTAGATTAAATAATAAGCTTCGTTGGAGTAGACCTTATGTATTGAGTAAGGTCCTTCCCATTATTTCTCAAGCTTGGGAGGTTTCTTTCCTGGTATCATTGGAGTTCTGATAACTAATACCAATTCTCCCTGAGTGAATGGACGAAGATGAACTTTTATGTTGAACGCTCATGCTATTCCATTCTGATAGACTTCCAAGTGGTGCAAAGTTCACAATATTTTCTCATCTAATTGTTCCAATTCATTCAATCTCTTTTGAGATTTTTCATCGATAGATGACTGATCAAAAATGGCTACTTTGAGCGAGGGTAGTTGAACTTCAATGGGAATGACGACTTCTATTCCATATACCAGTGAATTTGGAATTGACGATGTTGCAGTGCGGGTGGTAGTCTAATAAGCCCATAAATCATGAAAGAGTTTATCAGGCCATGATTTCTTATCCTTATCCACAATCTGTTGCAGTGTATTTGAAAGAGTCTTATTGAAGGCATATATATGGCCATTGTCCACTGCATGATACCGAGATGAATGGTTGGATTTGATGTTGTATTCTTGATACAACTTCTTCACCTATGATGAATAGAAGTTGGTGCCATTGTCAGTCAATATGGTATGAGGGACACCCAATCTGGTAATGATGTTAGACTTGATGAATCCAACAATGCATTTAGAACTATCTTCCTTAAGAGGTATTTCCTCTGCCCATTTGGAAAAGAAATCAGTAGCAGTAAGAATAAACTTAAACTGCTTGGCCATAGCTGAAGGGTAAGGTCCCACCACATCCATTCCCCATGTGGAAAATGGCTATGAGTATTTAGTTGTATGAAGAAACTCTAGAGGTTGATGAATGAAGTCAGCATGTACTTGGCATGAATGACACTTATTTGTGAAATAAACACAATCTTGTATCATTGAAGGTGAAAATTATCCAAGCCATTGATTCTGATCTGACAGTCCATGTCCAGACTGATGGGAACCACAGACTCCTGCATGCACTTATTTCATGATAGCTATTGTCTCTTCACCATCAATGCATCTGAATAGAACTCCATAAAAACCACGTTTGTAGATAATTTTTTCTAGGTGATCTGGGCTATCATAAAGAGTAAAATTGACCACACGTCTCCAGATTTGTTCTTTCTCGGCTCTATCAGGTGGAAGTGTTCCATTTTGAAGGTATTCCCTAATAGGTGACATTCATCCTGTTGTATGACCATACGGTTCATGAATGGGACTAATTTCATTAATTTCCTCAGTTCTAATTCGAACATAAGGTGAAATTTCACAACGGTGGGCAATACTGATGGTTGTCTCATCCAGATTTGGATCTACCAGAGTTGTGGCTATATTAGCCAGTGCAACATGTTGATCATATTATGATCGCAGGACATAACAAAATGCCGGTTCCGAAGGGAATTATGCCATTAACTCTCTTACGTAATCATACAAAGGGATTAGTTCTTATTTTCTGATTGCATAATCACTATTTCCTTGTTTTGATTACCAGGTTTGAATCACCTTTCTCCTTTAAGTGATTCACTTGTGCTTGAAGGGCCAATTCTAAGCCTATGATGAGAGCTTGGTATTCTGCTTCATTATTGGTACCACCTTCCAACAATAAGAATGAATAATGAAACACTGCATTTTCTGGAGAAATGAGCACAATTCCTAATCCAACTTTGTTGAATTTAGGATTTTCCATTTTCTTCCCTGGTGGACTTCTGGAATCACCATCAAAATACATTTCCCATGCCCAAGGACATTCTTGAATAGAGAAGAATTCCTCATTAGGGAGTTCATTATCTAAAGATGTGTCTTCCATTGAAGGGTGTTCACCCAGGAAATCAGCAAGATCTTGGCCCTTTATTTCCTTTTGAGACACATACTGAATGTCGAATTGCTTCAAAATAACAGCCCACCTTGCCAGACGTCGTGTAAGCATTGGACGACTGAGGATGAATTTGAGTGGGTTATTGCGAGATACCAATTGGACCTCTTGATGTTGCAGGTAGTGTCTCAACTTCTGAACTGCAAAGATTATTGCCTGGAAGCACTTCTCAATACTTGAATACCGGGTTTCTACTTCAACCATAGTCCTACTGATGTAGTAGAGTCTGTTTTCATTCCCAGCATCATTCTTCTGACCAAGAAAGGCACCTAATGATCGCTCTAAAGTTGTCACGTAGAGGATTAGTGGTCTTACTTCACTAAGTGTCATGAGTACCGGTGTAATCAATAGGTATTTCTTGAGAATATCGAATGCTTCTTGACATTATTCAGTCCACTGGTAAGTGACTCCCTTCTTCATGAATTTGGTGAAGGGTAAACATTTTCCTGCCAAATGGGTGATTAAATGAATAATATAGGCTATGTGTCTTTGAAGGTCTCATAATTATTTCAAATTTCGAGGAGGTGACATACCAAGTATTGTATTTTTATTCTTAGTATCAACTTCAATACCGCGATGGCGTACTACAATGCTGAGAAATTTTCCTGAGGTTACCCCAAAAGCACATTTTAAGGGGTTCATCTTAAAATTATGTTGTCAAAGCCTGTGGAATATGACATCAAAATCATCCAAGTGATTAGAACGTTGTTTGGACTTTACCACCAAATCATCCACATAGATTTCAAAAAACATTCCTAAAAAGGGTTTGAATATATGATTCATAGCACGCGGATATGTTGGACCTGCATTCTTTAAGCCAAAGGGCATTACCCAGTAGCAAAACACACCCTTAGGGGCTCTGATGGTCATGGATTCCTCGTCTTCTGTGGCCATTCAGATTTTATTATATCTAGAATATCCATACATGATTGAAAGTTCTTCATAGCCAGTTGTTGCATCAATTAAAAGTTCTGTAATCAGAACTGGGAAATCATCCTTAGGAAAAAGCTGATTAAGATCTCTGAAATCGATGGAAACTCTAATTTGTCTGTTCTTCTTCTTTACAGGGACAATATTAGCCAACCACTTGGGATATTGAACTTCTCTGACGATGTTAGCATTGATAATCTTATCCAATTCAGCTTCAATTTTGGAAGCATATGTTGGGTGTGATCTTCTCGCGGCTTGCTTAAATCCTCGATGTTCTTTTGGTAATCCCAAATGATGAGTAGCAACATCAGGATCAGGCCCGGGTATCTCTGTATAGTTCCAAGAAATTATGTCTCGATTTTGTTTTAAAAAGGAAATATATATATCTTGTTCTTCAAGATTCATGTCCGCACTGATTAAATTAGGGTGTGGATCTTCTTTTGTACCCAGATTTATTTCTCTGAGTTCATCCACGGTGGTAGAGATACCTGATCGTACCACGATTCACTATTTTATTCCACCCTTACATCGCAGTTTTCAACTAGTATTGTAATGAATATTCCAAATAAAATAAAAAATTGAACATTATGTTTTAATAAATCAATTAATGTTAAAAAATATTAGAATGGTTTATGTTACTTGTTTTTAATGTTTCAATGTAGGTGGAGGTGATTTGGAGGGCCCTTGATGAAATGGAAGAAAAATGGGCCAAGATTGAATGGATCCATGGACATCTGTCCACTGTTTTTCATAGTACATGAAATATGTGAATCCAAATGGGCTTAATTTTTGTGGTCCTATCCAAATTTTAGTAGGCTACATTTAATATGCAGGACCCCAATCCCTATTCCGCTTCTATAAGACCCATTCGAACTGATCTGTCCAAGCCACCAAATTTGGACAAAGTCAAATGCAGTGTTTTGTATTTTATCATTATCTTGAGCTGTAGTTGTCCAAATGGTTCCAAACATTTGGTGGAGACAGTCAAGAGGTAGGAATACAACTGTCCAATTTTATCCAATGTGAGATAAGACTGTATGAAGGCCAAAATGCATGGTGAAATTGGATTGATGAAATCTGTGTCCCTAAAACCACCTTCCAATTTACCTATAAAAGGGCACCAAGGGAACCTCATTGGTAATTTCGGCCATGGAGTGACGTGCTACCAATTTGGAGTCATAGAGGAGTCTCATAATCACCTTGGAGGTTCTGGATGCCCCTATATTCATAGGGGAATCAAGGATAAAGAAGGAGTTCTACCCGGGCTTCCTCCTCCCTATGTCGAGCTAAATGTTGGGTGTTTGTTGTGAGGGAGCTACACACATTTCAAGGAGTTCCGATGCATAAAATAGCTACTGGTTTGGAATAATTTGGGTGTTTAAACATTTCATTCCATGTATCTTATTTAATTTCATATTTTAATTCTTGATTTGATGCATGTGAGTGTTATTCTCTTAATTTCTAACTGATCGGTGTGAGGTTTTGAGTGTGTGACTTGTGTTGTTCGGGTTGGAAATCACAAGAATCCTTTTCATACCCACCTTATTTGGAATTAAATCTTCTTTGTAAGCTCTTATTCAATTAATAAGTACTGGACCTTGACAATACGATTTTTACATCAAGGTTGGTTCCTTAAAGCATTGAAATAAAAGCTTGTGAATTAATCGGGATTCCAATTAACTCCAACCAAAGAATTACTCTAATCCTAAGATGAATCTCTATGAAAAATTTACGTGATATGTGTGTAGTGAAATCACATCGACCCGTTTATCTCATATTTTTCAAAATCCACTAGGTCACTCAAATTTTAAGCTATTTCAACTAAGTCATTGTTTTAAACTCTTTTCAAAACCACCACCTCTCTTAGTCAATTTTATTAAAAATACACACTCTAAGCCTATCAACGCTCCATGAGAGATGACCTAGGGTCTACCCTAGACAATAAATCAACCTTAAAAACATAATCAATTTGATGTGTCATGACAACGCGGTCAAATTTTTTTGCGCCGTTGTTGGGGAGTGCTTTGGTTTTTTGTGCGTGTTTTTGATAAATTTATTGTAATTTTTGTGAATAATTGTTTTGTTTATCTTCTACATTTGAATTTATTTTTGTGTTCTAATTTATTTATTGTGTAGGTTCTGTGTATGAGGCATTCTACTCTAGGAGACCTACAAAAATTTGAGCCCGAACCGGAGAGGATCCTACATCAATGAAACTGAGACATACAAGACAACACTTTAAAGGAGGATACATCACATCTTAAAATTATTCTTGATCCTTCTTGTTCTTCTGAAACCAAAGTTAAAACTGAAAATTACTTTTATAAAATGGATGAAAATAATAGAACACTAAAATAACTAACCTTACTTTATGTTGCTATCTGAACCAGTTACATTCAATTACAAGGCGATGCACCCAATTTTGAATTAAAATCTGGTTTAATTCATTTATTACCAAGATTTCATGGACTGCATGGAGAAGATCCACATAAGAATTTAAAATAATTTCATAATGTGTGTTCAACATTAAAACCTGCTAATGTGGATGAAGAAAAAGTAAATCTTAGGGCATTTCCATTTTCATTAGAATACATGGCTTAAGATTGGTTGTATTATGTTAATTCACCTATTAGAGGTTGGGCTGACATGAAACGACTTTTTCTTGAAAAATACATCCCAGCCTCTCAAACTACAACAATAAAGAATGAAATATGTGGGATAAGACAATCTCAAAGAGAAACCCTTCATGAATATTGGGAACACTTTAAAATATTATGTTCAAGTTGTCCACACCACAAAATAAGTGATCAACTTTTAATACAATATTTTTATGAAGGTTTAATTCCAATAGATCCTAACATGATTGATGTTGCTTCAGGTGGTGCATTAGTGGATAAAACCCCAATCGCTGCAAGGACCCTAATTGAGACCATGGCATAGAACAATAAAAAATTTAGTTCAAGGACTAGTGTACCCATTCGAGGTGTCCATGAGGTGAAAAGTACTGAATTTGAGAAGAAGGTGGACACAATGTTTGAAGAGGTGAGTACCCTTCTACGACAACTTACTCTTTCCCAAGGGAAATTCAAATCTCCTCCTCTCATATATTGTGGTATATTCTCTTCTAATACCCACTATTCTGACCAATGCCCCCAATTGAGAGATACTTCTTAGAGTTGTGAGGAAATATTCCCAGGACGCCCCTATAACCAACCCATTATGCAAGAAACTTACTATCCATCCAACCTTGGGTGGAAAGAAAACCAAGCATATAGAAAAGGGGGGTATTCAAACCAGCCTCATCAACCATGGAACTAACCAGGGCAAAGTAGTCATCAACCACCACCACCTAGAAATTTTTAACCACCCTAAAGGCCTATTGAACAACCCCCTCCAAAAATTGAGCCTAGCCTAGAAGATATGATGAAACAAATGGCTTCCAATAATCTACAGTTCCAAAAAACCTCCCAAGAAGCCATACAAGACCTCAAAGCCCAATTAGGACAACTAGCTAACTCAGTGGGTGATATCCAATGCCATGGGTCTGGTAAACTACCATCTCAACCACTTATCAACCCTAGGGATAAGGGAAACTTTTGTGACATCACCCTTAGGAGTGGAACTCAACATAAAAGACAAATGAACCCTCCATTAGAGTCATCTAATCCTAAGGGAACCACCATCCCAACCACTGAAAAAGGTTCAAAAGAGATGGAACCTTGTCTTGAGAGAAGTCCTACCAAAGGAAAGAGTGTGTCTATTGATGAGTTACCAAGACCAATAATTCCTCTTCCATTTCCCCAATGATCCACCCATCCAAATAAACAAAAGAAAACTGAACTTGATAAAGAAATCTTAGATACTTTCAAAAAAGTGCAGGTTAACATTCCATTGATTGATGCCATCAAGAAAATTTCAAGAAATACCAAGTTTCTAAAAGAGATGTGTACCCACCGAAGGCGACTTAGAGGTGATGAGAAGGTGAGCCTGGGGAGGAATATCTCATCATTGATACAAGCATCACTTCCGACCAAGTGCAACGATCCTGGAACATTCTTGATTCCGTGCACCATAGGGGATTATTCTTTCTCCAATGTTATTCTTGATTTTGGTGCTTCTATTAATGTGATGACTCACTCTATATACTCTTCTTTGCAGGTCAGTGAACTAAAGACCTCAAGAATAGTTGATCAACTAGAAAATCAGAGTACGGCACACACTTTTGGTGTGTTAGAGGATGTTCTTGTGAGGGTTCAAAATTTAATATTTCCTGCTGATTTTTATGTGATAAAAATGGAAGATTATAGGATGAATGGACATGACCCAATTATATTGGGGATACCATTCTTTAAAACTACCAAATCCATAATTAATGTCCATAATAGTACATTATCTATGGAATTTGGTTGTGACATAGTCCATTTCAAAATCCTTGATGCCATGAAGCACCCCTTAGAAGAACATTCCTCTCTCTCGGTAAATTCAATTGATGTACTCTCTTCCCCTAAAATCACTTCATTTGTTTCCCCTAATCCCCTTTCTGAATTTTCTTCTTTGATTGAAATTCTTGGAAATGAATCATGTGTTGATTGTTGTAGTGGTCTAGAAAGGTGTCATGCATGTTTATTAATTGATAATTTCTTGAACACGGAGGATCACATGACCATCGATGATACTGTTATGCTGGTAAAAGATAATTCCTCATCTAAGGATGATACCATTGAGTAGTTAGATGAGATTCGTGACCTCTCACTTTCACACACACTCCAATTAATCCAAAATCCACCTGAATTGGAACTAAAAAAATTGCCTCAAGATATAAAATATTCATATCTTGAGAATGGAAACAAGTTTGCTGTCATCATTGCTAGTTCACTCCCTCCTGAGCATAAATTGAAACTGCGTGAACTTTAGAGGGAGTATAAAAAAGCATTAGGATGGAAACTTGCAGACATTCATGGTATTATCCCATCAATTTTTACACATCATATTTTATTAACTAATGAGGATAAACCAGTGAGGTAGGCACAACGTCGACTGAACCCAAACCTATTAAAAGTAGTTAAAAAGGAAGTAACAATGTTATTGGCTGCTGGAATCATTTACCCCATCTCTGATAGCCAATGGGTCAGTACCATTCAAGTAGTTACTAAAAGAACAGGCCTAATGGTAATTAAAAATAAAAACAATGAATTGGTTCCAACTCATGTGCAGAATAGTTGGCGCATCTGTATAAATTATCACCGACGAAACCAACACACTAGGAAGGACCATTTCCCATTTACATTCATTGAATAAATTATAGAGAGGCTAACGGGGAAGTCCCATTACTGTTTTCTTGATGTGTATTCTGGATACATTCAGATCCATATTTCCCCCGAGGATCAGGAAAAGACAACCTTCACTTGCCCCATTCGAACATTTGCCTATAGAAGGATGCCATTTGGCATGTGCAATGCTCCCGGTACTTTCCAGTGATGTATGGTTAGTATTTTTTTGGATTACCTGGAGAATTTCATGGAATATTTCATGGATGATTTTACTGTTTGTGGATCCTCTTTTGATGAATGTTTAATTAGTATTGGTTCCATCCTACGTCGCTGTATTGAAAAGAACCTTGTATTAAATTATGAGAAATGTCATTTCATGGTGCAACAAGGTATAGTTTTGGGACATGTCATTTTGGGGGATGGTATCCAAGTAGATAAATCAAAAGTGGATGTCATTTATTCACTATCGTTCCCTAAAAATGTACGTGATGTGCAGTCTTTCCTAGGTCATCCTGTATTTTACCATCATTTCATTCGTGATTTTAGTAATATTGCACTTCCCCTCTCCCGCTTACTACAAAAAAATGATTTAGTTTTTGATAAACAATGTGAAGAAGATTTTAATAAATTAAAATGGAGTCTCACATCACCCCCGATAATCCAACCACCTCGGTGGGATTTCCCATTTGAGCTCATGAGTGATTACTCTAACTATGAAGTTTGGGTAGTCTTGTCACAAAGGGTCGATCGAGCTCCACATGTCATTGCCTATGCCTCACTTACTTTGAACCCTGCCCATAAAAACTACACCACTACTGAAAAATAATTTCTTTTCATTGTGTTTTCCTTGGATAAATTCAGGTCATTCCTTTTGGGGTCCAAAGTCATTGTGTTCTCAGACCATGCATCCCTCCGATATCTCCTAAAGAAACCGGAAGTCAACCCACATCTCATTTGTTGGATGCTCCTCCTTCAGGAATTCAATCTAGAAATTAGAGATAAAAAAGAGCAGAGAATGTGATGGTAGACCATATCAGTAGGATCCCCCCATCCTCAGACATTGTATCATCCCCCTGTATTCCCATTAATGACTTGTTTCCTAATGAGAAATTGTACAAAGTGCAAGTTGTTATTTCCTAGTATACTGAAATTGTAAATTATCTGGTAGCATCTTGCATTCCTAATGATTTCAAAAAAAACCAAGCATGTTGTCTAAAATATGAGCCTCGTTGGTAAATTTGGGTAACCCCAACCTTTGGCGCACATGTAGCGATCAGGTCCTTAGGAATTGTGTTTCCGATAGAGAGCTTCAGTCTATCCTTATATTTTTCCACAATCTTGCTTGTGGGGGCCACTTTGGTCCCCAATGGACTGCTCGCAAAGTTCTTGACTCTAGTCTCTTTTGGCCAACACTTTTTCGGGATGCCCATGAATTTTGTAAATCTTGTCCTTATTGTCAAAGAATGGGGAATGTATCTAAAAGGAATGAAATGCCACAACAACCCTTTCTCTTTCATGACATTTTTTATGTTTGGGGAATTGAATTTATGGGGCCATTTCCCAATTATTTTGAAAACTTGTACATTCTTTTGGTCGTTTATTATGTATCAAAATGGGTAGAGGCACGGGCCACAAGGACATATGATTCTGAAATAGTTGAAGATTTTTTAAGAACACAGATATTTTGTAGGTTTGGATTACCTAGGTCATCATCAGTGACCAGGGTTCTCATTTCTGCAACCGAACAATGCAATCACTTTTGCGTCAGTATGGGGTCGGTCATCGTGTTTCTACTGCATATCATCCACAGACCAATAGTCAAGATGAGGTGTCAAATAGAGAGGTAAAAAAATTCATGAAAAAATGGTTCAACCTAATAGGAAAGATTGGAGTCTTAAACTTGATGATTCATTATGGGCCTATCGTACTGCTTTCAAAACTCCCATTGGAATGTCACCTTATAGGCTTATTTTTTGAAAGAGTTGTCACCTCCCTGTTGATATTGAGCACCAGGCCTACTGGGCCATAAAAAAAATGCAATTCTAATCATTCTGGTGTAGGTTCTCAAAGGAAGTTGCAGATTCAGGAGTTAGAGGAATTGAGTAGAGATGCATATGAAAATTCCAGGATTTATAAGGAGAGAACCAAGGCTTCCCATGACCGTATTATCCTTCATAGTCAGATCCGTATTGGGAAAAAGGTCCTCTTTTATAATGCAATGCTTATGTTGCATCCTGGTAAGCTTTGTTCCCGCTGGTTTGGACCATACATTGTTACTAATGTCTCTCCATTTAGTGTTGTTCAGGTTCAAAATGAAGAATTGAAGAAAAACATCACTGTCAATGGGCAGCGGCTGAAGCACTTTCATGAACCCGTTCTGGAGTCCCCAATGGAGGAACTCTAAGTTCAAGAAGCACACTATGAATGAAATCCACCAGGTTGTATCCATCCTTACCACATTCTCTTTTACTATAGTAAGGACACATCATACTCTAGGTGCGGGGGGGGGGTGGATACATTCCTGGGATAGTTAGGAATTTTCATTATTTTCTCCTTTTGTTTTCTCGTTCTGGCCTTCTTTATGGTATTTTCATTTTTCTCCATCCACAATTTAGAAGATACATGATGTGGAGACCATAATGTGGGGAAAGTAAAAAGACCATAATGAAGGCTAAAAAGAGTATTTGTATGAATTTAACATCAAAGAGTGATTTTTTATAGTGAATTGGTTTTATGTCAATGATATAAATGGTTGTATCACTGTAAAACATTTGAGATGATTGATTCCCTTTGTGTGACTAGTTTTTTTGGAAAAATGTGTCACTAATATCTCCATACATTTTTCCACTAAACCACAAACTGTAAATATTTCTTACATAATATAAGGTAAATATATGTTGGGTTAATATTTTTCATCTTGAAATGATATTTCCAAACATTCATTCCTTATCCGATCTGTTTCATTACTGTACAAGATTGACATATGTGTGTGTACCTAATGTCCAACTGTTGTACGCCCTCAAATAAAATTGTTGTGTCTTGGGCAGGTCAAAAACCACTCATCCTCATCCTTCGATCTTGTTATAACTATTACAATTAGTGTCATGAGGAGATCAAACAACGGGTTGAGAGATGAGTGTGAGATTTGTTCCAATTTTTACTTCAAAAAAAATATATAATAAAGGAGGGGAGTGATGAAATGTGAAACATATGGGGATATCTAGGTCGAGAGCTTGTGTTTTGACTTCTGGGAATCCTTAAATGAGTGGTTCTTGGAATATTATTGCAAAGGATGTAGGACAGGTTCGGTGAAAAATCATTTAAATCTGAATAATATTAAAATAACCTATATTTATTTGATAGAAAGTGGAAAGAATATCATGGAATGGTTTTCACACGCACACATGGAGAGTTAGTGTAATGGATAACCTTTGAATTCATTACTCATATTGGTTTCATAAATCTCATTGAATTTTATTGTGATATGATTTATGAAACATCTTTTTCCATTTTCACTGGGAAGAACTCCTTGGTGTGGTTCGTGCATTAATCACTTTACTTTAAATAAAATTGCCTAAAATGATAAATCTTTAGGATGTTGGAAATATATATATATATATATATATATATATATGCATTATTGTATTTGGATATGTGACTTTTCCCATGAGTGCAAATGTTTAGGTGTGGAGGTGTGATCGTACCACGATTCACTGTTTTATTCCACCCTTACACAGCAGTTTTAAACTAGTTTTGAAATGAATATTCCAAATATAATAATGAATTTCACTATATGTTTGAATCAATCAATTAATTTTAATCAATATTTGAATGGGAAATTTTACTTGTTTTTATTGTTTCAATGTAGGAGGAGGTGATTTGGAGGGCCCTTGATGAAGTTGAAGAAAAATGGGCCAAAAGTGCATGGATTCATGGACATCTGTCCACTGTTTTGCATAGTACATGAAATCAGTGAATCCAAATAGGCTGAAATTTTGTGGGACTATCCAAATTTTGTAGGCTAAATTTCATATTAAGGAAGATAATCCTGATTTGGCTTCTATGGGGCCCATTCGAACTGATCTGTCCAAGCCACCGAATTTTGACGTTGTCAAATGCGGTGTTCTGTATTTTATCAATATCATGAGATGTAGTTGTCCAAATGGTGCCAAACATTCGGTGGATACATTTAAGAGGTATGGATACAACGTTTATATTTTCTCCAAAGTGAGATAAGAATGTCTGATGGCCGAAACGCGTGGTGCAATTGGATTGATGAAATCTGTGTGCCAAAAACCACCTTCCAATTTTCCTGTAAAAGGGCACCAAGGGAACCTCATTTGTATGTTCGTACAAGGAGTGAAGTGATGCTAATTTGGAGTCCTAGAGCAGTCTCCTAATCACCTTGGAGGTTCTGGAGGCCCCTATCCTCATAGGGGAATCAAGGATGAAGAAGGAGTTCTACCCGAGCTTCCACCTTCTCCTGATGTCGAGCTAAAAGTTGGGTGTTCGTTGTGTGGGAGCTACACACATGTCAAGGGAGTTATGATGAATACACTAGCTACTGGTTTGGATTAATTTGGATGTATAAACATTTCATTCCATGTATCTTAGTTTATTTCAAATTTTAATGCTTGATTTGATGCATGTGAGTGTTATGCTCTTAATTTCTAACCGATCGGTGTGAGGTTTTTTAGTGCGTGACTTGTGTTGTTCCAATTGGAAATCTCAAGAATCCTTTTAATACCCACCTTATTGAGATTTCAATATGATTTTGATGCTCTTATTCCATGCATAATTATTGTACCTTGACAATACGATTGTTACGTCAAGGTTGGGTCCTTAAAGCATTGAAATAAAAGCTTAGGAATTAATCAGGATTCCAATTAACTCCAACCAAAGAATTACTCTAAACCTAAGATGAATCTATATGAAAAATGAACATGATATGTGTGTAGGAAAATCTCATAGACCCTTTTATCTCATATTTTTCAAAATCCACTAGGTCCCTCAATTTTTAATCTATTTCAACTAAGTCATTGTTTTAAACTCTTTTCAAAACCACCACCTCTCTTAGTCATTTTTATTTAAAATACACACTCTAAACCTACCAACTCACCTGGAGAGACTACCTAGGGTCTACCCTAGACTATAAATCAACCATAAAAACATAATAAATTTGACATGTCACGATAACACGGTCAATACCCTCTTCAAATGCTGGAGGAGCATCTCTGAGATCTTCCTCTTCTTCTTCAACATGTGTTATTTTTTCCGTTTCTACATGCATAGTAGATGATAAAGCAGAATTTCCATGATTAGAAGAGATGTTAAAATTTGAACCTCTTGAAGAAGAAGCTTCCATTTCTGATCCGATTGATGATGAAGGGTCTTCCTTGGTAAATAAAGAGGAGATGATGGATTGAGAATCGATATCATTGTTCACCTTAGATGTTGCTATAACTTCTTATGGTCTGATTGGTGAAGTATAGACTTGTTGGATTTCAGTAGATGAAATGAAGATGTCACCATTTGGGCTTTAAGCACTACTTGGTGGGTTTCCAGTTTCTCCCATGTTGACTGGCACGATTGTCGTAATTGACATTATGGATCTTTCCATAAGAGTATTTTGATTTGGGTCTATCTTGTCAATTTGACTGATAAGAAACACATTATCTCTACTCACATGTGTAAATGGATTTACTGGAATCTTCTCCAAACAATATGGAGAATTAAATTTGGTAATCTTCTCTGTTGTGGATTTCTCCCTCCCCTTCATGTGATAGAATTTTGCCTCAATGTATTGAGATTCACATGTCTTAAATGGGGCCTTATCACTATACAATGTCCCAAATTGACCATCGAAACAATATTTAAGACAATGATTGTATGATGAAGGGATAGAAACATGTTGATGTAGCCAGGGTCATCTAAGAAAGTTGTTGAAGGCTGAGTGTTGGTCAACAACCATGAAATATGAATTGGATACAAGATCTCCAAATTGAGTTCTGAGTGTATCCTCAACCAGTGGTTCTTGTTAATTTTTATCATATCCTTGTAACATCATGGTAGAAGGAGGTAAATCAGATTTCGTGAGGCCCAATAGATGAAGTGTGTGAATGGGAATGAGGTTTTCTTCTGAACCATTATCAATGAAATCTCCTCGGACATCTACGCCATTGACCCTGACAGATAATTACAAATGTCTAATATGTCCATCCACGACATCATCTTCATATTCATCATTAGAAGATACAAATGCATGGCATTCAGCAGGATTATTCTCTATGTGATAGACTTCAGCTGCAGAAATTTCAGTTTCAATCTCTTGAGGACTTGACAAAGCCTCAATGAGTGCTTCCTGAAGATCATTTGATAAATTCAAGGCATCCAGAATTGATAACTTGACTGGTACATGGTCTAGGTGTTTCAATATATCATACTTTTGATCCAAAGGTCTGTGTTTCCCAACAAGAACATGTGGTTTATCAGGTGTCTTGGAAGTTGATGCTTTGGATGTTAATGCATCTGGTATCAGGATAGGAGTTGGCAATATTTCTGGCTTTGGAATATTAGACTCATTAGATCCATTTACTTTATGAGAGGAATAAGATGGATCCTTCAACCGGTCTTCCAGATTAACTGTGCCAGGACTGAATTTGCTATTGGTGGAAGAACATTCTTGTTCTTTTTGAGCTATCTGAAGGGCTCTTCCATGAGTTTCTGCTACATAAACAGTTATAGAAGGGGTAGAATTGGAATAGTGGCTTCTTAAAGATCCATGACTTCCCATGTATCCTGAGCCTCTGGAACTTCCTCTGATTCCTCTATTTGATATAGGGAATTTTGGCTCATCAAAATCAAAATCTCAACTAGAATATGGATATGTTAATTGAATCATATTAACATAACAGAAAATCAACTCTTCATCTGATGAAGACTATGCCTGATTATCCCATTTTAGCTGTTCCATTTGGTGGCACGGTGCCCGTTGCTTCGAAGTAGATGACATGAAATATTCTAGAGTCAAAGACAGCTTAGGCTATGACACATACTCATCTTCTTCTGATTATTCCTCCTTAGAATTGTACTATTTATTTGAGTGTATTCCCTCTTATGAAGAGGTTTTTGCTGCGACATTCATGGAAGAACACATAATTGGTTTCTTGAATTATGTTCGCAAAATAGCGTGAGTTCGGTTGATCATCTTTCTGACCATCCAATCATCATATTTTTATACATTTTTTCTTTTGAATTCTTACCACTCGCCTTCCTCTTATGGAACTGTAGTAGTAACACATGCTACCTAGGTCAAAGAGCCTTTTAGTTTGACTTGTCCCAAGTCGACCATCTTTTCCAAGAGGTCCCTGAAAACAAAACACTCATGAATGGGATGCCCCAAAATCTGGGGAAATAGGAAATAGTTTGGACGATCTTCATATCCTTCCTTGTTTGGCCTCTTGGGCCTTGGCAATTGAACCAAATTATTTTCCAGAACCAAAATGAACTAACCAGGAACTTGTTCATTTTGGAAAGAGTAAAATTTGCTTTTCAAATCCTCAAATTGTTTTTGTCTTTGATCTCTTTAATCATATTGAAAAAACGGCCTCTGTTGTTGACGCTCGGAAGGTGGATCCCTTCGGAAAGATGACAGTTTTGATGTAGAAGCAGGTACAGGTACTTGCTTAAGAATAACGGTATCAGTCTTTGCATTACCCATTCTTCTTCCTGGAGCTGATGGAATTACATGAGATTTAGACTTAGTCTGTATAAAACAATATTCAATCTGTTGAGCGATGGAAGTAAGGTCTCGAAACCCTCCTGTGTATTTCCCAGGGATCAACGGTGTGCGTAATTTGTCACACAGATTTTCCACCCAGATTAGAAACTATTCCTCTTGAGGGAGTGTTATGATCAGAGAATATGTTAATCCCTTCTAGCAAGAAATGAAATCAGAGACTCTTTCATTCTCCCTTTGCTTACAGTTTGTAAGATCGAAAACTATTTTCATTGGAAATGTTGAGCAGAATTGAAAAATAAATCGTTGATGGAGATCTTCCCATCCGGTAATTGACCAAGATTTCAAGCTTGTATACCAGACAAAAACTGGTCCTTGCAAGGTTCACACGAAGCATATGAGTTTCACTACTTCTTGCTGCTCTGGAGTTCCCATCATAGGATCGCAACAAGACATGTAATGTGTCAAATGCTATTCAGGGTCGCCTGATCCATTGAAAATAGGGAATACAGGGTTCCCAGAACATGATGGGGGGATATTGAATCTACCCATTTAGGGTAAGCATTCTTTTTTTGGTTGAACCTGAGAATGGTCCCCTTCTATTGTCTCTAAACAAGCTGTTAATGGCTCAATGGTAGTTATTAAATTTTGATAAACATCAGGTTGAACTTGGACTTGGGAAGGTGCAATGACTGGAGTTTGGACAAGTATGGAAGCTGGTAATGCAACTGATTGCAGCACTGCCAATTGTTGTTGCACATGACCCGTAGGATTAGACCTGTTATGGTGTATTGATAGAGAAGGATATTCTTGATCCATCTCAGTAGCTGTAACAAACTCCCTTGGCTGACATACTCTAGCACGCATAGGAGGAAGACTACCTTGATGTAGTTCTGCGTTCAACCTCTTCAATTCTTTCATTTCTTCCTCCTTTTGCGTGAATCTTTTCTCTAGTGAGATCGATTGGCCTTCTCTAGAGGAAGGATATGTAACCTGATTATTTCCATTCCCCTTGTTTGATCCCTTTCGGAGAGGGGGAAGTGGGTTATTTGACGGAACACCTAGATTTTGGGTAAACCATTGATTTCATGTACGCACACCTTCTTCATTTGTGTTTGTGCGTACAACTTCATAAACATGAACCTCTTCATCGGATCCCTCTGAGTGAGCCTCATCTGGTGGATTAGCAACAACAGAATTGGTGACATTAATTGATTCATAATTCATTGAATCCCTTTCATTAGCGCTTCTATGATATTTTCTTCTACCATGCCCCTGACAAGATATTGCCTTTTGTTGGTTTGATCCCTTAGGTACTTCTTGGCGAATCGTAATTTGGAGTGAATCTATTGATAACTTGGCTCTTCGTTTCTCTTGAGGCTTCTTCCCTGTTCGAGAAAAGACTGAATTTCACTTAGGAGGGGGTTGATGATTTGAAAAAGTCCCCAGTCCGGTGGACTGGGCCTGTTCCTGCTATCTTTTCTCAACTCCTCTAATCCTATTTGTTGATTATGATGGTTGGTTTAAAAGATTCCCTAGTCTAGCAAGCTGAGGTGGCTCTTGACATGCTTTGTCTGAGACTATCTTAAAAGCTCTCCTGATCATTCGGATCTTGGTCCATAAATTAATTGGATTCATCAATCGACATTCACATTTATCACCTGGCTCGAAAGACCGTTGGATAATTTCTAACACTTCTGTAACTTGATGATGTGCTTTCTCCATTAGAGAGGCATGTTCAATATTATCGTTTGCTTGATATAGGAGTAATTCAACAACTTGTTCTCTGTATTATTTATTTTGATAAGAACTTGTTGAGTCTTGTTCTTGGTAAAGCTTTTGATTATAAACAAAACCCATTGATTGTGGCTGGCCACGGGCAATAACATTGCATGAGACCATTTTCAGTGGGCTTTGCTGACTAGAGAGCACAGTGAAATGTAGTGCTCCATGAACACCCCATCCTCTGACATGAATACGAGATGGGGCATTAGTAATTAACTGGCGGAATCTTCTTAGTGCACCAAGGCATGAAATCTAAAGGGTTCTCTGCTTCATTTCAGCCTTCGGATATCAAGAGACTGATAGAGATTCCAAATCAATCTAACGTTATAACCCTTCTATTATCATAACATTATTTTTATGTTTTTTATAATATAATACATTTTTTTCAACTTCCAAAGAGTTTTCCATATGTTGATATGAATATCATGAATTCCATCTTCCTTCAACATATCTGGAATGTCATACTGAGAGTCATCCAGAGGCCAAAACATGACTGGCACTTCACCTTTTGCCAGTTTTTTTCTCATATTCAGCATTTCTTCTTTATCATTCAATGAAGATTCTTTTACCTGATTTGACCAGAGCTGGTGCATCCTTGTAGCTTTATCGGATTCAACAAAATTGGTAATGAAATCACTGATCAAACTGGAAGATGTATGACTTAGGGGTGGTTCAGAGAATGACCTACACCCTGGGCTATCTTCCGATTGAGAACGTCTTTCACCTGCTAGAGATGAAGCATTAGACATGACTGGTTTCTCATTTCCATGTGCCTCAAGATAAGATGGATTTCTCTGTAATCCATTGTCCACTAGAGAATTTTCCAGGCAATGTGCATCACTGCTGTGGAGAGGACTTTTGCAGAGAAATTCATCATCATGGGTAGGACCAACATTCTGGGTTACAGCAAAAGATGAGATCTCTTGCACTTTGGTGTTCTGACCACACAAAGGGTTCCTCTGGCTCTCATCTGAAGATGAAACTTTGAGATCGACCAAATTTTCATGAAGGATGCCTTCATGAAGAAGTGTCTCTTGAAGACCATCAGAATTATTGTTCCCACTATTGGGATATGAGGGAGTAGAATCTTGAATTCAAACAGATAACTGTCTGAGGGCTTCAAGAATTCCAGTGTCGAGCAAGGCCTTGTTACAGATTGTCTCTTGATCTCTTGATTACTCTAGGTGGGTCTTCTTCTTATACGCCTTCTTACTCACCTTGGAAACCACTTGTTGATGAAAGTGGATGCTCTGATCATGTGTATATGCCTGATCAGGAAAGATGGCCAGGATAGGCTGACGATATATACTCAAATTAGGTGTATGTGCCTGACTTGGTTGTCTGTATGATATGGGGGAGTATGCCCCACAACCCTCTTGGACTGGAACAGAGGTTTGTATTTGCTCCATAGTGATCTGTTGATGATTCACTCCACTAGTAGGGATAGACTTATGTGTTTTTCACTGATATGTTGTTGAAGCTGTTATAATATCCTCACAAGCATCCAGAATATGAGCATAGATTTTCTTATGCTCTATCACCATTGATAGAACATACATGGTTCCTTTATCTGCTGGAATGGGGATATACGTCCATTACGTGCTAGGAGTAGGTGTATGTGCCTGCTCCTATCCTCCTTTTCCTATCAGTGAATCTTGACAGTAATCAAGTGTGGGGGTAGAAAGTTGAGTCTTCCTCATGTTTGTTGCTGGAGCTTTCCGAATGACTTCTCCGTGTGATACCAAGCAAGATTGTTGGTAGGCTTGATCAATACTAGCATGTCTATGTTCCAACTGATTGTACTTCTCCAAACGTGGTTGAAGAGATCCATCATATGTAGTCAGACGAGCCTGCTGACCAGCTGATGACGTATAAAAAGGTGTATGTTCCTGCCTATAGTACTCCACCGTAATTGCCTGGAGAGATTGGCGTGATGCTGTCAGACGAGTCTGCTGGATAGTGGAATTAAAACAGACGAGTGTATGTGCCCGTTCATTGCTTTCCACCAAGTTTAGTTGGTGGACTTCTTCAGAGATGCTAGAAATGAGAACCTGCTCACTATTGACTAGATTTCACCTCGGGTAATTCGTCTTGCCTTCTTGAGTTCAAGGACCCTAATCCGAACGCCTGGAGTCAACACCCTCATCATGTTTAGGTCACACTACCGCACGAGTCTAGCGGTGATTGTTGATAGGAGCCCATGGGAATAACTCATGTCTTCTTGAATTAATGCCCTGAGGGACCTTCTCATTCACCTCCCCAGAATAAGGGAGCGAATGGTGATTGCGTTCTGGGGATAACGACCTGAAATGGTTGGAGATGGAGGTTAGCACCGCCTGCATCTTGATCACTGGTCGTCACTGTCCAGACGACCAGGATGAATTGTTCACTTGGAGGGATTTTGGGGAAGCCTCCAGAGTTGGGATAGTACCGTTTTGACGGTACTCTTTAACCATTGCATTTGATACCCAGCATTGAATATGCTGAGTAGGTTATGTCATCCTCAGAGCGGACAATGATATAGCAGGAGTAGCAGTAGTGGAATTCGAAGCAGCGGTATTCAGAAGTGTGAACTTGAGATCATCCATTTCTTAGAATGCATAAAATCTTGGAACGGAGTGCATGTTTGATATAACATATGTAATCAAGATAAATTCAGCCACTACATCTTTTGGATGATCACATTTGTCAATGATTTTTTTTGTTGGCCCTCTCATTGAGTTTTAAACATGGGCCTAACAAATAAGAAAAAAATAATTTTAACGTGGTTAAGGATTCACGTTGGGTTCACCATTATTTTTTTCCCTCTAGAATGGGGGATGATCTCATTGATTTAAGATTCAAACATTTAAAGAGGTTTCTAATGGGTTTGTTCATAGAAGCAGAAACATCCATTGATTCCATATCCATTTGGACCTACTTTCCAACGGTAGGCACTCATTAATTGAAGAATGATGAGGCTTAGGAATTTGCATTGGTCGAGAGGATGGGAGGTCAGACTCATCACACCTTTTTGAAGAGAATTATGGTCTACTCCGGGACTCTCTTTGTATATTTAAGTTATGTTCGTGAAACCTTATTACATTACCATGTAAAAAATGAGGTTTCCTTTAGATATGACAATAAATGATTGATATGTAGGAAATTTAGAGAATCTTTAATATGTATTTGAGGTTCTTCATTGATAGATAATCATCTGTATTTGTTAGAGAGTCTTAGTCAATGGTATCCTTTGATACATAAAAGTCTCTTGTCCAATGTGATGACCATATTGGTTTTATAGAAACTCAGTGGGGCACTTGAAGTTTATTGTCATTTAAAAGGACATGGATTATTTCAATGTTAGGATCATACCCACAGATGGGCTGCCTACATATCCTTTGTTTTGAAAAAGGAATCAGAACCCACGTAGTTCAAGTGAGGGAGTATGATGATTATGCATGATTGATGGCTCAAAGGAAATATGTCATGATTACTTTTACACTCTAAGATCACGTGAGTCATGATCGGTGTGAGGAACAAGAGGTATTGGTGAAACCAGAAAATTGTGCCACAAAAGATGCAATGATGTAGGGATTATGAGTCTATGACTGCCCAAATTGATGAGGATTAAGATTTACATCAGAGAAGAAATCTAGGAACATGGTCCATAAAGATATATGTGCTTCATGGAGATTTGGATACTATAATATTGGGGATTACTTATAAGGAAGATGCCAAAGTTATGAGGGGACTTATGATTAGGTTTTACTTCTAAGAAGGAAGCCCAGATCAAAATGAAATTAAGAATGGTTAAGAGAGATTAAGGTTGGGGCATACTCCTGAGAATAAGGCCCAGGTTAAGGGATTTGAAAAAAATTAAGGGACATGGGGCATACTTCTGAAGAGGATTCCCATATTTGAGACTGGGGCTTACTCTTGAAAAGGGATCCCATGTTAAGATAATTATGGTTGGGGATTACTACTAAGGAGGATTCCTATATTTGGGAATTTTAATATTGGGGCTTACTCTTAAGGAGGATGCCCAGATTAGGGGACATGGTGCTTACTCCTAAGGAGGATGACCAAAATTAATGGGAATTATGACTGGGACTTACTCCTCAAAAGGAGGTCTAGGTTAAGGTGTTCTATCATCTTAAAGGATCAGGTTAAATGAGTGAAATCTCAATCTTTAGTGACATAAAGATGTGTAAATCACTAGGTTTTGAGAGATGTTCCATAGATTTCCTTTCAGATACGGAAGTAAAATCAAGAAATCATGCCATAAATGGCTTTGAAGAGTGTCTTGAAGAAGGAATCTTTAATAGGAGAGGTGGAATGGCATAATAGGGATGAAATGGGCAGGAAAGTCACCCAAAAAGATAGGGGCGCGCAAGTCCTTGTAGGCGCACAGGTACTGTGTGGGCGTGCAAGTCCTGGTCATGCAGGTATACATGCGCGACACATGGCTACTTGCTTAATGGTTAACCAGTAGGGTAATACTTGGGTGATCCTTGACCAAAGCCTTTAGAATTATCCTGAGGTACTTCCAGAAGAGGAGTGCATAGGTTTTAATGAATAGGTAAGGAGGCGGGCAAGTATGTTCATTTCCTTTAAGGGTAAAACACCTTATGCATGCATGTGTTAGTGAATTCTAACACTTAGAACTTACTCCTCTTGTTTAAACCTTTCATTCTAGGTAAAGAATTACCTTAGATGTGTTTGGAAGACTTGAAGAAGAGACTTGGGCATTCAGAGCTCTGTATCTGAATTCTGGAAAAAATTCCTTTCGAAATGGGGGGCCCACCGGGGGTATTTATTGGCTGGAGTAGACCCCGGGCAGTTATCACTTAGGGCACACAAGTAACTTGCGCGACCATTAGGGGGCGCGCAAGTCTACTTGCGCGATAATAAGGGAACTTTCCCGACCCTAGGTCTTTTGACTCCTTTTTCATTCCTTTGCCTATTTTTGATGTTTTCTTCAAAGGATGAATAAATTTGTGCTAAGTCATTTCCCTTTCAATTATTTTAGACAATTGGATGAAAAGGAGCATCAATAGTCCACGTTGAATACTTCTCAATATTTATCTTTATCAAAATAGTTTTTTGAATCCTCTTTTATGTTCATGTTGTTTCTTCATTCACCATGATGATTAGTGAAAATAGGATCTTCCAATGAGAAACAGAAATTTTAATGGGTGGATCAGAACTATAAATCATCAGCATGTTCTAAATGTTTTGTTTGAATTTTTCATATAGTGTATTAGAATCCTGTTGAGGGATATTCATAAAATTAATGACAGAGGTAAATGTCCCACTGAAGCATGGTTAGATTGATTCATAGACTAAACCCCCATGGAAGAACACAACACATGGATGATTCATTATGAATGGATGATTTATTAGGGGTATTAACCTGAAATACTCTAAATAGAAGTGTGTGTATTGAAGACAATAAATTTATAGGTGTTGAATAAATTCAATGATGGATTCTCAGGACATGGATGATAGTTATATGGATAATACATTATTCAAATCAATATAAGAATCCCCTTATCATATTCCAACAATTCAACTTCCTGGAAGGAGTTAATTTTAAATTAAAAAAATCTTCTTAGAACATTACAATAAATTAATTTCACAATGATAATCAAAAAAAGGATAAAAACTGAATTAGTAAAATAATTTTTTTTTACTTCATAGGAATTAACATTGAATAATAGAATCACAAAAATAAATTTCAAAATCATATTCATGAAAATAAATTTTATTCATGATAATCAAATTGGAATCATGGAAAATTATACAATTTTATCCCCAGTAATCCAAATTTTAAATAAAATATTCAGTTAATTGTATCATCGTCATAGATTATGACATATCTATTAATTTATCAATTAGGGTATAATTTTAGTCATTAAACACTAATTAAATCCACAAGAAATATATTTCCAATGTATCCAAATAAATGAAACATAAAAATATATCACACATATTATATTTCAATAATTTTAAATATAATGATTTTTTAAAGAATCATATCAATAGTTCATTATATTACTCATTTAAAATTACTAAACAGAAATAAGGAAAATAAATACTGATCCATCATTATAAATTTCATACTTATTCTTTGAAAACCGCTTAGTATACCATTTCATTCCAAATTCATGTTCAATATCTAAAGGTGATGATAGTTATCATTTAATTAAAATTTAAACATTAATAAGAAGTTATTTTATTTTTCAAACATCCCAAAGTTCCAAAAACATATGATCTACATGTACCATCTACGATATACCTCAACTGATTTTATTTGAATTATATTATCTGCTTCTTCATTTGTGTCTATAATTTCACCCACTATAATGAATTAATTATTGATACACTAGAACATATATTCGAATGTTTGTTTCCATCCATAAATGTGAACATCACATATTTAATAGGTAAATGGGTTTTGTAAATAATAATTTAGTGACTAATTTCTAATCGATTCACTATGGTATCTTATTTTCCCATTTTACAATAGTTATAATAAAATTATATAACAATATTTTTAGTTGGATCCCAGTTATGTTTTATTTTAAAAATTATAATTTTTCATTTTCATGTTCAAAAATCCATTTACCAAAATATATAACCCAAATGAAAAAAGTATATATTTTATCATAATCAATTTACATGTTCCAAAATAGAATCTCTATAAATTGAGTGGATAATATTCAATCATTATAATTCTAATCAAGTAATTTCAAAATAAGTGAAATTCCAAGAAACAAGCATGAAACATTCTCTATAGGAAGGAAACATTGTTTTTTAATTTTCATATAACAATCTATCTAAAGACTATAAATGAAATTCTAATGATGATTTTGTTTATAGTAATAGATAAGATCTTAAAATGAATAATTTAAGAGAGTTAATTGTTTTATAAAAATAATAATTTATGGATATTGGATGTCTGCAACATCATAAAATTGATTTTTCATATTATAAAAATCTATCCTTAACACATAAAAACTCGATATATATCCAGTGGTGAATACAATGGGAGTGTATCCCATAATAACATTTTTCCTAATGAAATTTTCAATGACACAACTAATGTTTGATTGAATGTGTTTACAGAGTCCAAAACAACACATTTTCCAAATTTCAAATGAATTGTAAAAAACAGTCATACAAAGACTCATTGATTTATCCATGTAAATTGAATATAGAATTTAATTTTTATTAAAAATGGTATCACATTTAATAGTGGGTACATTATAACAAATATTTTATTCTATATTAATTTCTTTGGGATTGTTATATTTTAAAATTGGATGTAAAATAACATTAAGAATCCTATATATTAGTATACTAGAACCTAGTAAAGAATAACATATTCCCTAATTTTCATCTAAAATTTGAATAACATTACTTATAAATAATTCATATAAGAATGAACAAAAGATAATTTAACTAAGATATTAGATTAATACATACATGAATGTTCAATATTTAGGAATTTTAAAAACCCTAACGGTTTCCTCCCCTGTCGACATTCTTAAATTACAAATGGTTAGTAGTTGAACTACCATAACATTTTAATTTTTAAAAACCATAGAGTTAAATATATATGTTTATAGGTGAATGGAAACTAAACACTGAATTAGATTGGGGGAATTATCCATATACCTTAATCATATATATCCTCTCATTGATGAATAATACTAAAAAATCATGATTCATGTTAGCTTCCATAATCGATCATTGTCTTCCAGTTTAGTATCTTGATTCATTTTCCCCATTTGAATATTTCTCATGGGAATTTCCTTCATGAATGAATTAATATATTTAATAAATAAAATTAAAATCAATGAGGGAAAAAATTAAATACTAGATAATCTTGGGATAAACCCTCCAAGGGTGTTGTATTTATATTATACACAACTAGAATGGTATTGAGTCAACCCTAACCTAATGGAAGATATGGGTTCATCATTATGAATAAAATAAATCGATTTCTTTGAAAATAAATGCATTTCCATTTTTGATGTACCCCATGTACAAATTCCATCATGTCCCCTCATTGGAATTATATCTATTTTGAAATAAGTGTGAGGAAAATAGAATGTATGTGTACATACCTTCTATTTCATTTTTATTTTTAGAGTGAATATGTTGTAAGTATTAATCATGAAAATATTACTTGTATTTTGGTTTAGTAAAATATATATTTTTTCATAAAGATTATAAAAAAAATTCAACATTTTATATAACATCCATGAATAGAAAAGAAACATATTCTTCTTCATAAGCAACCACAAGAAATAAATTCCAAATGAAAATAGGGAGATCCATTAATTACTTTATAGGTTTAGCCTTATCAATAATCGAAAATCAATTGCTAATTCTTGTGCCTCAACAGGGACAAGATTGGTTCAAGAAACAATTTTCCTTCAAATATTTTATTATGAAATAATATAAATGATTATTCTGTAATATTAATAAATCCCTAAATTTGTATTTTTACACTTCATTATAGAATTATAGTACCTATGGGTGTAATTATTATTTATGTGTGATGTGATATACCTCATGAAGCCTCTATTCTAAAAAAATTAATTTATGTGCAATGTATTCCATGGAAAAGAATAATTTATCCTCAAATGGTTTTACATACTCATTAATGATTTTTCAATGAACATGTTAATCAATCTTAACTCATAAAAATAAGCCTTATAACTAACTTTATCTTCTAAATTTTTTTGATCCTTTTTATTAGGAATGATCCATCTCCATCTAGTGCATAAAAATGTCCATATAATGTAATGATTGAAGTTCCACATATGGATATAATTCCATTACCTACAAAGAATCTAAATTCCTTTTATTATTTTTTCTTTAGATTTATTTAAAGTATTCTAATGTTCAATATTCTATTTTTTGACCCTCTAAGGTTTAGGTATCAACATTCAATCATTACAATCACCACTATATTAACAATGAATACTATATTTTAGGTTCTATAGTTATTATTGATTAATCCAACACGTAAAATATTCCATGGATTGACTGAGTTCCCACACAATAGACTGTTCAATCTACCATTTATTTAAAATAAGTTTTATATCCCTTGGTGATGACATTCATATAGTAATTACATAAAAATAGACAAATAATTTGAGTAAGAATTATTTCAGCAATAATGGATCAAAAATTGTATTATCCCCAATCATAATAGGATGTCATATATGCATTTATTATATCCCCAAATATAGCATTTTGGATGACTAAGGGGTCACTCTAAAGGAAGAATTGACACTTTTACTAGTGATATTTTTTATTTCTTTTGTATTCTGGTATATAAATGTAAAAAAATAAAATATCATGAAAACATAGAGATGGATGAATATATGATAGTGATAGAATTGGATAATGTAGAAGAATAAAGAAAAAACTATAATATGAGGGATTTATATTACTAATAAATAATACTATACATATGTTGAGTCAATATTCAACTACATGACATAGAAATAATGATGTTAAATCCCAATCAACACCATATAGTTCATTATTTACTTTTAGAATCACTCACCTCTGTTACACTTATCCTAGAGAGTCTATGAATTAAATTTCTACAAATAAAAAATAATTCTCCCATTAAAGATGGAGTGACATAGTTTAACTATTCCATTCATGAATATTTTCCTGGATATACTAATATTCATGGTATCATCAATTTCATGGCCCTACCAAGTCATTGGATCCAAAATTTAAGATAATATGGGAAAAATAACCATATGGAAAAGGGTGGTAATGTTGATATTGTGAAGGTTTAGAATATAGAAATATTTAAAACCACCATTAGAGACATGAATAAAGAATAATAAATATTATTATCACTGTGATACCTGGATCTCCATGAATTGCTGAGATTTAGATAATAGTTTCTAAGTATTTGATTATCCCTCTTATGGTGATGGTTTGTTAACAAAACACATAGACGGAGATTTATATGTGATCAACATGTATTAAAAAAATTACACATAAAGGGAATTGGAGAGTATGATTTTTAGAATAAGTTGCCATGAATTTGTAATTGGATGCAAAATGGTGAATTCCTCTACTTTTAAAGAAATAAAATTGATAAAGTAGTTACATTCCAATGAAGATGAAATGGTCATCCATGGGGCATTATTTCATGTTCTATTTCCCCTCTACATGTGGAACTAAGAGTGAGTTTAAAAATTCTCATTTAAAATTGTGTGACATCTCCAAAAAAATTGGGAATAAGTGACCACCCAACTTCTTTTATTCTCTTGAATTTTGTATATACCTCCCATTAAGATTCAATATAATTATAATCTCAACTCAATCTCTATAATAATTGATAATATTAATTAAAATTATCACAAATACATGTGTCCCTTTTTATTTTACTAAGATATGTATGTTCATAGTTCTTATTATCTCGTAATTTTCCTTCAAGATTATTTGCAATATTTATTACCGTTTCATATATGTTTAACCAAAATTATGATAAAAATTCCATTCTATAAAGAAGAATGAACAACGAAACATTTTTTTATTTGATTTATTGAGGTAAAAAAAATATAAATTTCCAATTCAATAAATATTATCCCAATATCAATTAGTAAATTCTATGAAACAAATAAACCTTGATGGTTAGTTATCCATGAACATGGATTCACTATTATCAACTCATTAGATTTTTTTTGTTACCATTGATTAATAAAAAAATAGTAGACCTTCAACCAATTAAAATATAGTCTCAAACACATCATGATCTAATATTAGACTATAACATTCACAATAATAAAATTGTTGATATAATATCTTAAAACACCCCACTATAAGGGGAGGACACATATACATTTATAATCTCCCTAAAAATAATATATTGTCTAACATTGGAGTCATTATCAAGAAATGTATATATCTAACCATAGTTATTATCTTAAAATAATTTTGTATTATTATATATCTGATAGATGAAATTGATTACATAATGATATCACATGGATGGGAAACTTGATGAAACTTATTAAAATGTTAAAATAACATATATGATGTAGAAGCATGAAAATGTGGGAATAATGTATGTGGGAAGAAGAATAGACTGAGTTTGATTCACTCTTCTATTAACATTAATAGATCTATTTATTTAAAAGTAGAACAATACACCTCCTCACATAGTGCATGACCAATTTCTTTATTATACACATCATTCACCCAAAACATATAGAACCTAATAATTGAATAGTTCTAAATACCTAATAATTCAACAATTAATAAATGATTGAAAATATTAAAACAAATTAATATAGAATGTCTTCTTGGATGTAGTGGTCATCATTGGGTCACCAATAACAAAACCATAGCTTGTAACTCAATTGATAAATTATTTAAATTTGTGGTAATAGTTTGTAGGTAAAATAATATAAAATTGATCCTTTTCAAGAGTTAACTGATTTAACACTCCAAAAAACCTTCACAATATGATAAAGATGATGAGAAATAATTATGCTCGATGTGATTCTTGAATGTATAGATCTCATTCAACATAAATTTCCAGTTAAGGACACAAAGTTCATCCCACCATAAATTTAAAGACCCAACTTTTACTATGTATGTTTTTTAATTATATGTAATTATTAGAAGTTTTTGAAAATTGACGGTGCGTGATTATGAATCCCGATGTTCCTAGAATAAATTTAAGAACTTTTTTTAATGTACGTTCAGTTAATGTGAGAGAGGCATTTTCTAACGTTTGAACTGGTGCTCATATTAACAATCTAAGGGAACCATAGATTCCATGGTGTCTGGATTCGCTTATGGGAGACTTCACTTACACCACAGCAGGTTGGGAGAAAAAGATATATTTTGGGAGTTTTAAAATAATAATAAAATATCTTAGTTATTTTTTTCTCTCATATATTTTCCTCCAATGGACATGCGGCAGTGGTGGGACCAATGATGTGTCAGGCCATTAAATGGATTGGCCCTTCAAATCCTTTGTTATATTTTCATGGGAAATTAGGAAGGTTACTATTAAATTAACCCTCAAAATGTCCACCATAATTACTCACCATCCCCCTCTCCTATTAATATGGAGCATGGGGGGGGGGGTTAATGGCATGACTTCATCAAGTGACAAAGTTCGGATAAAGTGTCCTGGTGCCAACCACTTAAAGGACGAGACTGGTTCTGGTGAGTAGTGATGAGTGACCCCAAACCCTAGACCTAAGAACGATTATTTAGTGGAATTTTTTGAGGCTTTTTGTGGGGGTGATGAATACTGACTCTTCCTCAATTGTGGGAGTTCTCCAACTATCTCAAGGTAGGGTTTAATCTAGTTTTGTTTCCAATATTTGATAAAGATTTCTTGCCACCATCTTTCAATCAAGCTATCACGGAGGGGAAGGTCCAAACAAACAAGGCCTAGACCCTCTGCCCTTGTTGGAATTTTAGTGAGTTCATCGCAGGAATTATCTTCTGGTTGGATGAGATCTGGGAAGACATATGATGGCGGTGACCGATATCGGTCGACCATGATGGAGGCGGCGCGTTTCCTCTCACCATAGGAGGAGGTCGCGACACTATGATCTAATTGTCAGTAGCACGGCTGGAACTGTCCAACCGTAGTGTTTAGTTAACGTGCTGTCACGCCCCCTGGTGGAGAAGGGCCACAACTTCTCTATCATATTGGTGTCAAACAGGGTGGTCGACTACAGGAGGAGGCAGCAGTGGGGAAAGGCGCACCTCTGGAGGAGCCTCGGATCCAACGTCGCAGTGGTGACACCCGTAGTCGGTCCCAGGGGTGACCTGGCAGTGTCAATGGTCGATGCCACTACGTCTTCCATATGAAGAACCCCTCACGCCATCTTAGGTGGGCCTTGCTCCAGCAGACCACATGTGCCAAGCAGGCTAGGTTGTTCCCCCTTGCAAGCCATATTAGACTACGGCCCATCGGGCCAAGCCTGCCACAGCCCCGCCTAGCTATGTCAGACTCGGAATGGGTCGGGCCGACACAAACCGGGTCGGTTTGGCCCCGACTGGGGTCGGGCCGGGTCTAACCGTACCCGGACCCCACTAAGCCCAGTTTCGGTTAAAGAACCATAACTTGAGAATTAGGAATCCATTTGAGGAACCATCTACAGTGTTGAGACCCTTGGAGAGAGGTTGTTCTTTTGGTATACTATACTTGACTTTTGATGATAGTTGGAGTACGGTTGGGTTGGAGAGAAACTGAATCCAATTGGGTCGTTAGAACTAAAGTGCATATTACTCACAGACTGGGTGTCTAATTGACGCACCATCTATCACGTTGGAACCCATAAGACATGGTGGTTATTTGGGTTACTCAATTTTAGAGCTTAGTGGTGGTCAAGGTATGAACAATATCTCGAGGGGAAGATCCTACGAAGCTCGAGCGCACCAGGTGTGGGGAATACTGTAGCAGGCTATAACATAAAGAAAGAACATTGATCCTAAGTGGGTCAGCATATATCGATCCTGGGTGGGTCAGGATCTATCAAATCCTACATGGGATAGCACTCAAGGATCCTATGTGGGTCATCACATACCAATCATGTGTGGGTCAGATCTTGTGGTGGTCAGCGGGAGTTATTACCTATCGATCTAGTCTGGGTCAGTAGTAGTGCCTCATAATAGAATAAGATGATCTAGCTTACGACTAATCATTTGTAGTTCTAAACATATGTTATACTAGTGTGGCTGAGTCTTTTACCTTCATGGTGTTATCTTCATGGTGTTATCATTATAGTGTTACCTGTGTGGTAATTCTACCTTCGTGGTGTTACCTTCATGGTGTTATCTTCATGGTGTTACCTATGTGGTACTTCTATCATCATGTTGTTATAGGTGTGGTAGTTCTACATCCTTGGTATTACCTTTGTGGTGTTATCTTTATGGTGTTACCTATGTGGTACATCTACTTTCATGGTGTTACCTATGTTGTATTCTTCCCTCATGTATAAGATGAGTATATCTTGATAACTTAGGTATATTTATGTGTATTTACCTAGGTAGAGTTTATGTCTATCGCTTCATGCTTCAAATTTATGGTCTTTAATTTATGGTTTTTCATTTTTCAAACGTTGAGAGACCTTTGGGGGTCTCGTGGTCCCTACTGAGTATCATTATACTCACCCCTTCACATGTTATTCCCGAACCTTGTTGTGTTTTGTGCAGACAACGTACATCATTGATTGAGGTTGAGGGAGCCAGGACTAGATAGTGCCCATAGGTGGACCATTTACTGTGATGTGACGTAGGGACTACTAATTGTAGAATATACCTACCCATCAGGTAGGATCCTCAATGTTCAATCCATGATCTATTTTTCACTTTTTCATTTGTATTTTTACTTTTCAGTTGTAAATGTACTTTTCAGTTGGGATTGTATTCCAGCCCCTTTACTTTCAGAACACTTTTTACTACATCACTTTACTTTGTGGTTGATTCTTGTTATGTTCTTGGACTGTGTGTCTATATAGGTTAAAAAAGAAATGCCTACCTGTTTTAGGGATACACATTTCCGATTCTAGTCTCGAACCCATTGACTATGGAAGGCAAAGCTTGGGGTAGTCACGACATGGAACCCGAGAGACGGGTTGTGAAAAAGTGGTATCATAGGAGTTGGTTCTACCAAAGGACGTAGACTCTGATTTTATCTATGCGGAAAAGTGTTATGTTTTATTAGTGTTTTTTTGAGTTTGGGTAATCCAGTGTTGCTGCGGCGCCCAACATATCAAAACACCAGGACGTCGAATACTAATTTCTGACTCAGTACATGGAAACATTGATTGGATGTGTTTTTTTAATTGTTTTTCTTTTAATTTCTTGTAGTCATCTCACCATATATAACTTATTGACCACGGAGAACCTATTTACTTTCATGATTTCATCACGTAGATAGCCATCCCAAATTCTATGGAGATTACATGATGATGGCCCACCGAGAGATGAGGCTTCGGTGCAAGGCCCTCATACGACGATAACACCATCAGGCGTGAACTAGTAGCACCACCACCCATTGGCTAATTGATGGAAATAGGCACACCAGCAGTTGGTTTAAGACAACTTAGAACATTTCATGAGTTTTAATGGCAAAGATCTCTGAGGTTCATAGGTGAGACGGGTCCTCAGGCGACTGAGGACTGGCAGGAGGCTGTAACCATAGTTTTTCTCTTAGTTGGGACACTATCTGATCTGATGGTGATCCCAGCTATTGGTCTCTTCTATGGACCATCTGGGGGATGGTGGAGTGTGACACTCCAGATATATGATGAGTTGACCCTCAACTAGGTTGAATTAGATGACCTTTCCAGGTAAGAGTTTGTCTCTGTGACTCTACGCTTAATGTGTATTCAGGAGTTGCTGAACAAACGGGAAGGAAGTATGACAGTGGCCCAGTACTCGGTGAGGTTCATAGATGTCTCCTGCAATGCCACCGACATGGTATGGACCCTTTCTTCAGGGCCCACACCATTGAGCAGGATCTCTGACGTGAGATCAGAGCATTGATGATATCATTCAGCATTTCGACATAGGCTGGGGTACTAGAGAGATCACTTTTAGTGGAGAGCTTCCTAGTTGAGAAGGAACGGACCGTGAGAGCCACCACCCGATGTCAGGTAGCAGAGTCATCTATAGAAGGCGGTAGATAGATGACTCAAGGTCACAAGCGGGATAGAACTTCCAGTGGATGACCTCAGGATACATGGTCGGTGGTGCAGGGATCACAGGACAGTAGAGGGCTTATTAAGAGCAGGTAGTGATACTCGTGTGGATGGCAGGGTCACATGGCTCATGAATGCCAGACGCACCATACATACGACCAACATATGGTATAGGGACCATCGAGGTAGAGGCAAAGCTTTGTTTGGGGAGGTCCGTAGGAAGCAGGAAGACGTGGCCGAGGTGCTAGTCATGCAGCAGAAAATGGGAAGCGATTCAATGTTCTACAGCCACCACCTTCGGGTGGTCCACCTCGACCAAATGGAGTAGGTGGACAGGGATGAGCTCAGCTCTAGGCAGCTAAGGCTAGTGACTACGGAACTCTGGATATGATTAGTGGTATGATCTTTGTCTACTCCAACATAGTTTTAGTACTTATAGACATAGGTTATAGTCAATATTTTATTACCATGAACCTCATTTAGAGCTCCGAAATTCTGGTGGAGTCGTTGGATCAATCCTTACAACTAGAGACTCATATGAGAGGGTTTTCACGATTACACACTAGTGCTGGTAGGGTGAGTTTACTCTAGGAGAACAGAGATTTTTATGGGATCTTATAGTATTGTTGTTGAGGACTTACGACATCATCAGGGATATGGAATTGTTATCCATAGTTCATGCCCAGATTGACTATATTAGGAGCAATGTGTGGTGTGTCTGTAAATATGGGACCTAGTTTTCATTCACCGGTGAGAAGGGAACCCTTGTAGCACAGTATGGAATTACCCAGAGGAGGGTGCAGCCGATCAAACATTAGATGTCTAGAATTAACCTTAGAGTAGTTGAAGTTGAGATTACTAGCTATCCTATAATGATGGACCAGTATATTAATGTCTCTCTTGATGATGTTTGGGACTACCTCCTCACATAGAGGTGCACTTTTACATTCACCAATGCCCTGGGATGACACCTATAACAAAACCATCATATCAGATGGATCCTGAAAATATTTTTGAGTTATGGATATAGTTATAGGGAATGCAAAAGAAGGGGTCCATAAGGCCTAGTGTTTCTCCATGGGAATCCTTGATTTATTTCTCCAAGAAGGTAGATGAGAGTTTGAGACTCTATGTAGACTACCTGCACCTAATCTAGGTGACCGTGAAGAACAAGTATCCACGTCTAAGGATTGATGATCTTTTCAATCAGTTGAAGGGAGCTTGTTGGTTTCGAAGATTGACCATAGATCATGAAATCATCTGCTCAGGGCACGAGATGGGGATGTGTAGAAGACAACATTCAGATGTCGGTATGGACACTGTTAGTTATTGACTATTCCATTCGGTGTGACCAATGCCCCATAAACCTTCATGGGACTCATGAACATGATATTTTAACTATAACATGATCACTTTGTGGGGGTCTTCATCGATGAAATCTTGATATACTCAGTGTCATAGGTGGAGAATGCCTATCAACAAAAAATAGTTCTGGATACCCAATGATTGCACTAGCTTTATGGTTTCTATCAATGTTCCAATTCTGGATACAAGTGGTCCACATTCTATGACATGCTATCTCGGAGGTTGGAGTTGCTGTGGATCCAGATAAGATAGAGGTTGTGCTTTCATGGGAGCCATAAAAAAGTGTAACTGAGGTGCATAGATTCTTGGTGTTGGTTGGATACAACCAGAGATTCATGCCTAACTTTTGCTGAGTTGTGGAACCCTTTTCAGTGTTGATGAATAAGTGACAACCCTTAGAATGGAAAGAGAGATAATAATAGTACTTTTAGGAGCTAAGGTGGAGATTGATGAGTGCCCCAATCTTATGGATACTAGAAGAGGGCATTGGGTATGTTGTCTACTACGATGCATTAGGGACCGTACTTGGGTGTTTCCTGATGCAGGAGTGAGAAGAGATCACCTACGGTTCATGACAGCTGAGGCAACATGAGCATAACTCGGCTACCCATGACCTGGAGTAAAGCGCAGTGGTCTTCACCCTGAAGAGGTGACTACATTAGTTGATGGGTGAACATTTTATAGTCTACTATGATCAGAAGAGTATCAGGTGTATCTTCTCTCATAATGACTTGAACCAGATACAACGATGATTCCTGGAGTTCCTCCAGGACTATGACTTTGAGATAGTATATACTCTTGTGAAGGGGAATATGGTATCATATGCACTCAGTAGGAGGTCGGGTCTGAAATTGCTGAGTGAGGTGTCATAGAAGCTATCTGTGTTGCATATATCCTTCATGGATAGAGATGGAGCTGTTTAACTCCAGTCTATGACTGTCACTACCCCAATTCTTTAGCGTGTTTGGGATGCACAACTTGGGGACATTGACTATGATGTTCGAATTGTTCAGATATCCTCAGGAATGGCACCTGAAATATTTTCTGATGGTGGGAAGCACGTCATCCTCTTCAGAGGATATACCATGGATACAATGGCGCTAAGGGAGGATGTGTTGATGGAGTTCCATATGTCCCCTCTAGTGGTACATTCTATTGTGGAGAATATTTCGTAGGACCTCCAATTTCATCACTGGTTGCCTAGGATGAAGAAAGCTCTGGAAGTGTTTGTTCCTCGATTCCTCCCTTGTCAGCAAGTGAAGGCCAAGCATCTGGTTCTAGCATTCTTAGCACAACCACTAGTGGTACCAGATTGGAATTGGGATAGAATCTCCATAGAAGTTGTTACAGGGCTTCTACATACATCCATGGGACATTATTACATCTGGGTGATTGTTGACCAACTAACCAAGTCGGCCTAATTTCTACCTATCATAGTGTAGGGATCAGTAGAGGGATTTGGATGCCTCTACATATAGGAGATTATAAGACATCATGGGGTTACATCTAAGATTATCTCTGACCATTACATCCCGGTTGTGGAAGGGATTACAGGAGGCGTTCGAGACTCAGGTACGTTTGAGCACCACCTTTCATCCTCAACAGATGGTCTGACAGAGTGGACCATATGGACACTCAAGGACACGCTTTGTTCTTGCATACTAGATATTGGCTGTAATTGGAAGTATCAATTTCCCTTGGTAGAGTTCGTATACAACAAAAGTTATCACTCCACTATCGGAATGGCACCATTTGAGGCCTTGTACAGTCGACCATGCAAATCACCTCTATGCTGGACGGACCCAGGAAAGTCATCACTTATGGGCCTAGTGATTGTATGGGCTACCAATTTGAAGGTGTAGGTCTTTCAGTAGTGGAATAAGACTGCACAAAGTAGACAGATGTCTTATGCTAATAGGAGGCGGAGAACATTGGAGTTCTAAGTGCGAGACCATGTCTTCCAATGGGTCTCACCTCGACGAGGTTTACTATGAATTTCTCGAGGCGACATGATATCACCAAGGTTTATCAAACCATTTTTAATACTTCAGAGGATTGGGGAGGTGGAATACCACTTTGAACTACCCCCGTAGTTGGAGAGGGTGCACAACGTCTTCCACGTATCCCAACTGATGAGATACATACATGGCCCATCTCACAACATTGAACATGGTGAGATGGACTTTTATTATGGAGAGACATTTATGGAGGTTCTAGTAGAGATTGAGGATAGACAGGAAAGAGACCTCCGTGGAAGATATATACCTTTGGTGTGTGTTTTCTGGCAGCACTGGAACCTTCATGAGAGCACTTGGGAGCAAGAGGCTCATTATCATGCTCTGTAACCCCATTTGTTTTCATAGTTTATGTTGTGTATTTCAGAGAAAAAATGCCCTAATGTGGGGAGAATTTAAAGGCCCAAATATTTCCATTTAATTTTTTTAAATTATATGTTATTATTACATGTCTTCAAAAATTAACGGTACGTGATTCCGAGGCCCATTGTGCCCAAAATTAGTTTATGATATCATTTAAGGTACGTTAGCAAATACACTAGCTGTATTTTCTTACATTTGAACCAATGCTCAGATTAAAAATCTGAGGGCACTGTTGAATCCTCAGCACTAAGACTCATTTATGGGAGACTTCACTTCAACCGTAGTAGTATGGGTGGAAAATATATATTTTTGGACTTTTAAAAGAATAATAAAAAACATATTTTTTTTCTCTCATATCTTTTCCTCCAATGAAAAGTGGTAGTGGCAGGACCAATGATTTGTCAAGCCATTAAATGGATTGACCCTTAAAATCATTTGTATCAACATTGTCAAATTTTATGAAGGTTTCTATTAAATGATCCCCTCTAAATTTTACATGTGTTACTACCCCTCCCCCTCTCCTATTTATATGGATCTTGGAGAGGTGTATTAGAACAGCTTCATCAAGCGATGATGTTCGAGTAAAGTTTCACGGTGCCAACCACTTCAAGGATGGGACCAATTCCGAAAAGCAGTGATGAGCGACACTGAACCATGAACCAAAGAACGATGATTGTGGGGCAACTATGGAATCATTTTGTGAGGGCGAAGAATACCGAATCATCCCCAATTGTGTAATTTCTCCAATGTTCTCGATGTAGGGTTTTAATATTTTTTTGTTTCCAATATTTGATAAAGATTTTTTCCTACCCTCTTGATATCAAGCTAATGCCAAGGGCATGCGCCAAAAAAACAAGGCCCGGACCCGCCGCACCTATTTGAATTTGGGTGAGTTCCTCACAAGTATAATAATCAGGTTGGAAGAGACCCTGGATAGAAGAAAATGGCAATGGTTGGCACCAACCAACTGCAATGATGGCGGTGAACTGTCGCGCACCGTAGGAGGAGGTCAAGAGACTATGCCATAGCCGTCAGCAGAGCAGCTGATACCGGCCAGCCGTGGTGGTGACACAGTGTGCCATTTCACCTTGCTAGTAGAGATGGGTCGCAGCTTCTCAACCATGGTGGGGTCGAACAGGGAGGCCATCATCAACCGACTACTGGAGGAGGCATCGATGCGCAAGGGCGCACTGCCTGAGGAGCCGCTGCAGCAGGACCCACAGTGGGTCACACGGGTGACCAGGCAGTGTCGAAGGGTACATCCACTCTATCTTTCTTTTGGGGAATTCCCCGCTCGTTCCAGCTTGTGTGGGCCCAGCTACAGAGGGTCGTACGTGCCCAGTAGGCCGATCTCCACTGAGTGTTGGGTCGCGCGAGCCCAGCGGGCCACGCCCTTATGAGCGGGGCTACGCCCCCTTGCACTCGGAACTGGACCATGGCCCAAAAGGACAAGCCCAACATTTCCAAGCCCCACTGAGTCAGACTCGGACTGGGTCGAGACATCCCGGAACGGGTCGGGTCGGTCCACCTAGGCCTGAATGGACTGAGACCCAACTATGCCAAGTAATGCTCAATGGGTTATAACATGAGAACCAAGAATGCGTTGACATACCGTCTACAGTTTAGAGACCGTTTGATTGAGAGGGACCTTTTGGAATACTCCACTTTATTTTGTAGATAGTAGGAGTACATCCGGGTTGGATCGAACTCGAGTCCAACTGGGCCCTTGGAACTAAAGCGCTTATAAGTCACAGACCGGGCATCAGATTAACACACCATCTATTGCATTGGAAGCCCTAAAACATGGTGGTCTATTCGGTTACTCTTTTGAAGAGATTAGTGAAGGTAAAGGTATGATCGATATCTGGAGGAGCATATTCTGTAGAGCTCGAGCACACCGACAGTGAGGAATCTTGTGGCTAGATGTAACATGTAGAAAGAACAATGATCCTATGTGGGTAAGTATATATCGATCCTATGTTGGTCAGCATCTAACAGAACCTATTATGGTCAGTGCTCAGTGATCATGTGAGGGTCCGCACATACCGATCATGTGTGGGTCAGATCGTGTGTGGGATTGTGGATGTTATTACCTATAGATCATGTGTGGGTTAGCAGCAGTGACTCTTAACAGAATAAGATTATCTAGCTTATGAATAATTATATGTACTTCTATAAATAAGTTTAACTGGTGTGAGATGAGACTTTTAACTTCGTATTTTTATCTTCATTATGTTATCTTCGTAGTGTTAACAGTGTGTTACTTCAACCATCGTGGGGTTACCTTCGTGGTTTTACCTTTTTGGTGTTACTTTCGTGGTTTTATCTTCATGTTGTTACCTTTGTGGTACTTCTATCTACATGGTGTTACCTGTGTTGTACTTTAACCGTCATCATTCTACCTTTGTGGTGTTATCTTTGTAGTGTTTTCTGTGTAGTACTTATACCTTCATGGTGATACCTTTGTGGTTTTCTTCCCTCAGGTATAAGATGAGTATATCATGATAACATAGGTATATGCATGGGAATATACCTAAGTATAATTGATGTCAATCGCTTCATGATTTGATTTTGAGGTCTTGATTTGTGGTTTATGCTTTGGGGAACTATGGGAGACCTACAGGGGTCTTGAGTCCCTATTAAGTATCGTTAAAATCACCCATGCTCACGCTACACCCGCACCTTGTTGTGTTTCGTGTAGATGACCTATAGAATTGATCAAGGATGAGGGAGCCCGAACTGGACGATGCCCAGAGGTGGACCATATGGAATGACGTGAAGCAGGGACTACCGATCGTGAATGATACCTACCATTTAGGTAGGATCCTCAGTGGTCGATCCAGGAGCTGATTTTCATATTTTTAGTTGTATTTTACTTTTTAGTTGTACTTTAACTTTTATGTTGATCTTGTATTCTAGCCCCTATACATTATGAACTCTTTTTACTACAGTCGTTTACTTCATGGTTTCTTCTTGTTGTGTTCTAGGACTTTGTGTTTGTACAGGTTAAAAAGAAAATGCCTTACCATTTTATGGATACACCTTTCCAGTGCTAGTCGCTAGCCCCTGGCCAATGGATGGAAGGCATGGGGTAGTCATGGAAAGGACCCTGAGGGATGAGTCTTGAAAATAAATGAATGTTTGGGATTATAAAATATATAGAAATAATATAATAAAATCAATATATATTTATAACAAAATACACAAAGATATAGAGAGGTATTGTGGGTGATGAAGGTTTTGAATTAGTTATGATGAATTATGAATATGAAAAACATATGTCCATCCCCCAAATTATTTGAGACAAAGAAATAAGAAGTAGTGAAATTATACCAAAAAGGTAGTGACCATATAAATGGAACACTTTCTAGTTCCTTTTTTTAGGATTTGATGGAACCCTCACCAAGTGATGAAATTCTCCTTTAACAATATGTGAAATCCTTACTTTCTATCTAATTATGTAATAAGATACTTCCTAACCCATTTCATTCTCAATTGGACTATATAAAACTCTCGAGAAGACTCTATATCACTATAATAATTTTCATATCAATGCCTCAATAGGATTAAATTTCAGAAATTTCCATTATTCCATGTGGCCATCTATAATCTAATTAGATAGATAAATGGCTGGTTATCCTTACTATATCCTATTCCACGACATTGATGGATCTATCTCTATATTATTCGGAACATAAATCACAATAGTTTTATTGTAAATTGATCATCAATAAAAATATTTAAAAACCATACTTCAATTGGTTTAAATGAATGGGACTAAATGATGGGCACCACATATACACATGAATAATATGTATGTTCCATAAGTGGTAGCCATTGGAAAAAAAATATCATGCATTCATCAACATGTTGGGAGTCAGAATTCTCAAAAATCTATATAAAACATATTTTATTTCTATAAAAAATCATATAAAATCACATGTACAACCTTTAAAAAGATATTCTTCAACAATTCATGCACTAAAATCAGTAGGATTCAGTAAATTTTTCTAAAAAAATAGTTTTGACCTATATCCATTATGAAAAATAAAATAAACTTCCTTTGGATGAGCTTTAAAATTTTCACCTTCATAAAAACGCCTATAGTTTACATGATTTCATTATCTCAATCACAACATTGGGGAAACAAAAGGCCCCTTATGTATCGATATAACCTTCAACAATAGTCCCCTAGTGAGCTTAAATTCCCAAAGAGTCACTCTAATAGAATTTTTATTCGTTCTTCAAGATCATCCAATATATAAATCTCTAAGGTCATGTTCAAGATTGGTTGCCTCATATCAAGTTAATATTCATCCTCTACATCAAAAGTCTAAATACAGTTCAATTGAGCCCAATAATTTCACTATTTATACATCCTCTGAATAGATTCTATGTGTATGATGCTCAGTATTACTTATGTTCATGTTCATATATCTAATATTGAGGCTACATTTTATTCATTTAATCAATTCAAGGATTAGGATCATTTTGTATATTCTGAATCTTCCTTCATTTTACACGTTCTTCAGTGATAATAGTTTCATAAAATAAAATCATGGTTTTATATAAGGATAAAAAATATAATTCATTAGTGGGTTATCATATTTTTGTTTCTATTTCATCATATAGTTGTCCAAATTATTCGTTGATGGATCTTGAGAAACAATCAGAAAAGTAAAAATATATGATGAATAATTACTAGGGTGTATAATCAATAAAATTTCATAAAATCTTGGGAAACACAGAAGATTCTCCAAAAAAATATTGATTTTTGTTGTTTACATGTATTCCTCTCCATGTAATGGTGGAGAATGAAATGATGAATTCCTCCATGGATGAATGAATTATCGCTTGGATGATCAGGACCTGTATGAAATCAACAAGGAAGACCCTTCACTCTCAGAAACTGATGATTTCCCCATTACAGATTTTTAAAAACATACTTCAGATAAGAAGTTATTGAAACACACATATTTAATGTGATATTAATTTATTTCATTATAAAATAAATCTAATTATTCAAGAATTTTTTAAAATGATTATTTATAATTGAATTTAACAACTGAACTATTGAAATAAATTTTTGGAATTTACCATAAATTAATCTTGAAAATGAAAAATCAGTCTAATTTATTCCATATTCATTTAACTAGAAATTATTTTTCATAAAGAAAATGAAATATGAACATAAGAACAATTTAACACCAATAATATTCATTTTATTTAAACTATTTTATAAATATAAGTATATTAAAATTTTAGATATATTTATGAATTTATCATTTATAGAAAAGTTTCACTAAGTAGACTCTCAGTAAATCCCTAGAAAATATTTTCCAAAAGCATCCAAATAAATGCTATATAACATATTTTGATATATTTTATGTCCAATGGAATATATCATCTCTCCTAATATCAATATATAATATAGATATTTCTATAAAGGAAAATTTAATAAAAATGGCTTCATTATTTCCATTAATGGTAATTTAAATGTATTAAATAATTATGATAGGTAATACCACCTTTATTTGTATAATTTATAATTTATTTTTAAATATTCAATTCAAAAATACTAGAGACACCAAGATTTACCCTAGTTTTAAATTCCATAATATCCTAAAACATTTTAACCCTTGAAAATTTGACATCAATATTCCAAAATATCTTTAACCTCACCAATAATAATGATATCATGTTTCTCAATATTCACCTCTTATTCATGTTCATCATTTTGAATTGAAAATTTGAAATCAATTTTGAAAATCATTTATCATATTTTTTTATCTATTATAAGAAATGTATATATTAGTTCATCCTTGGGAACTAGAAAAAATTTGTAGTATGTATATACAATTGTAACCTAGTATTACAAAAAAAATGAGTATTAATTGAAATTGAAAAAATTTGATTGTGATATGTTGGATTTCATATTTAGAAGAATTTGGATACTATATAGATAGAATAATATTACAACTCACATTTATATAAAAAATTTATTCTTCGAAATAGAAAAATATTTTTCATTAATCCTTCTATATCCTTATGAAAAAGGATATATTATTCGATATTTCATTAGGAAATAGATATAATGACTATATAGTGATATATGTTACTATGAAAATGGTTTTGAAGTGAAAATATAGATTTATAAAATAATTGAATATAAAATAGAATGGTGTAAATAACTAAAGAAATGATTCCTATAAAAATGATAGTATAAACCAAGTATTTTTCAAAACAATGATACAAATAATTAAATGTATAGTAATAAATGTAAACATAATTAGGGATTGAAAAATATAGGATATAATTATAATACCAACAAGACCTCATGTAAGGATATCATATATAAAATTTTAGACATGGTTTCAATATGAAAGTTACATTGTCACATGAGACATAAAAATTCAAGATGGGATAATGTTATTCCTATCCCAACCTATCACAATATAAGTATGATATGTGTATTATATTTCAATAATGGATAATAAATATGAAATTTTAATTTGGTTACCCCTATTTTAATCATGTATAAGTAATCTATAATTATTATTAATAATGTAATTGATATAATCATTGTGAAGGTTTCCCCAATCAAAAGGACCAATAAGTATTTCTTGATCAATATATATTAATAAAATTGAAATCATAATTTAATATTCTCAATTATAAGGGAAAATCCATTCTATTATATTAATTATAGTATATGAAAATATGTATATTTTATAACAATTAATTATTAAAAATTCCATTCATGATAATCAACCTAGTTTTTTTTGATTTGATACAAAAGGTTTACATTGGCCAAAGTGTAGTTTATTCTAAAATAAACATAATAGGGGTGTATTATATCCCTAGAAAATATACCCACTATTATAATTAATGAATCGATAACACTATTATTACATGAAATACAACCCAATTTAATTAATATATTTCTAGGCTATGAAGATATTTATTCATTATTTTAATTTATGAAGATAGTATATAGATAGATAATGGAAATTATACATTAATATTAGAGTAAGGGATATAAATTAATTAGTCATAACTAATATATATTTAAATATATGTGTATATTAATTGAAATTAATTATAAATTATATGTTAGTAGAAGATACTATAATTCCATATCATTCTTTATCTCTTCCTTAATCATGACAATGAACATCGAAAAATCATATGTGTATATGTGAGTGACTCTTCATAGGGAAATAAAGTGGATACCCATGATAAATGGTTCTAGATTGTTGTTTATTGTTAGTATGACTGATAATTCATTACAAATAAGATATAACATATTAATATTAATCAAAATTAGTTTTCAGAAAAAAAATCAATATGAGAAATTTAATACCATTGGTCGACCGACAATTTTAAATATTTTTGTTGGAATTTTAATATACTGATATCTATTTTTAGAAAAAAATAATTGGAATAAAATTTTTAACAGTATTTTAGAAATGAAAATGGATTGTTTTCACAATGATATATTTTAGAAACATAAAATATATTATAGATTTTAAAATTTTCATTCTAGGTTCTGAGGACTTATTTTAATATAATTAAATAAATAAATATTTCGTATAGTCTTATATTAGTCCATTGGTTAATATTTTTTTAATTACATCTTGCATTCCTCAAAAATTTGAATAAATATAAAAAATAAATATAACATATTTTACAATTTAACCTAAAATTAAAATAAATAGGGAAGAAATAAAATATTAACCATTAAAATTATACAATATAAAGAACCAGAATTTAGAGTATTTTAATGTGAAATTATTTTTAAAAAAATTATAAATTTAATATTAAAATAATATTATTTATCTTTTAAATCATATATTTGTAAAACATTATTCAATTTTTTTATTGAAAATAATTATTATATAGAATATAAAATTAATTTCCTTTTAATATATTATTTAATTCAAATAGTTTTTATTTATTAACATACATATTTTTATTAAAAGTTTATTGGACATTACAACCAAATTATAATTATAACCAACACATTACTATGTTAATTTTTTAACTAATAAAATTTTGTTATAATAATCATGGTTCCAATTATAAATAAATATCATGAAATTATATAAAATCCTTATTATCCATTATCCTTATTTCTTTGATGTTTAAAATAAATTTCATATATTTTTATTAATAAAATATAAATATTATTTAATAAATACTTATTTAAAATAATATCTTAGTGTATTGATGATTTAGTTATTCTCAAATATTATAATGTATTATATATCTCTATTTTTTGTGTTTCAAGTAAATATAACTATCTTGTATGTTTTGTTCAACTACAATGAAATAAAAGGTTTTGTATTTTATTATAACTACTGAAATTATATATTAATTTATTATATTAGAATATAGTGTCTTATAAACTCACCCTATATAAATAATTTTAAAAATAAAATGTATGCAATATTTAAATCTATATAAATCATGGTTAATTCATCATTTTTGATTCCTCAGTATCTTATAACATTTACAACATCCACTGTATCATATATCCTATTTTCTCTAAAAACTTTTTCAAATTATCCAGAAAGTGATGTCTAGTATCCTGAATCTGGATTTGCTCTACATTCTATAACTTTTTATCCTATTCCAGCATTTATTTAGTAGTGATTTTATGTTTTATGTTTGCAATTTTCATCCTATACAATAAAATATTAAACAAATAGGTAAATTTTATAGGTTTGGTATAATAAACAATTGTTAATAAAACATATACAATTATACAAAAAAATCAAAATGATAACTGTAACTTAGACATGGATTAAAAATTTTCAACACATTATAATTCCATTACAACATGATTATATTAAGTAATCATCCTCAACGACATGGAAATTTAAGTACTTAATGAAATAACTTATAAATACATTTTTCAATTTGGATATTTAAATATGATTTTCAATATGTCATAAATTTCTATTGTCTAAATAATTAATTCTTTAAAAATGTCCCTTGTTTCCCTAACTTTGTCTCATTTGGTTTTTTTGCAATCATTTATAATATAATTCATTTTATTGTTCCATTTTATGGTTAGTTGAAAACTATAATTTTACAAATATTATATCATTGATAGATATTCATCTTATATTTCATTTATGTAATGTAAGGATCACCTCATCGTGTCCACTAATGATTGGATATATATTAAATTATTAATTTGAGGATGAATGGAAGAACTCACATGTATCCTAGTGTTCAATTATTTTGATCATTCATAGGGAGTTATAATGAAAAATGAGGTCCATGATCGCATTGAATTGATAGAGGTGAATCACAATGTCTTACAATAACATAAATATACTTCCTTTCATATTTATCTTGGGGTAGACCAACTATAAATAATATTAATTATGTAATAATTTTTATGGAATCCATAATTAGTCAAATTCTAAACTTCATAATGGATTTATTTTGTCATTCAATAAAAAAACAATTGTGATATTTTCTAATTTTCATAAAATAATTTTGAAAGATCTGTGTCACACTATTAATGGTTTCTATGAACCATTACATATATACATACCTTTTGTCTAGAAATAAAACCATAAATATCCCACTTCATGTGAGCCCATAACTTGTGTTCTCAGAATTTAGATTATAATTTTGTGATAATATATATATATATATATTGTGAAATTATCTAATAAAGTCATTATTTAGCCACAATATTTATGAAAAAAATATTACGTTTCTAAACAATAATTATCTATATTTTTAGTTAACGTCCAAATATAAGTAATCATTCAAAATGATAATATTATTTTCTTCATCAATTATATTTTTTTATAAATTATTTAAATTTAATATTATACATGTTAGGATAACTACACAGAATCCGGATGATGGTCCCAGTACCCTAATAATTATTATTTTGAATTTTAGGATATATAGAAATATAAGATCCATCTTGAATAATAACATATAAAAAATTATTGAACTTTGTATACTTATTAGACTCACTATTATTAGTTCACTCTAAAGGATGTAGTATATTTTATAGTATTTGTACACAATTAGTTTTTTCCATTACTTAAATATCATGCCGATCCCTTTTTATATATATATATTCTGAAAACTTATGATCCACATATATGTCATATTATTTACCACAAAATAAGTGCATCTATTTATTAATGTCTAATAAAAAATCCACAGAATATATATCATGTGTAAGATAATTTTTTTAATGATTCATTAATTTATTTTATGTTCATGTAAAGAACAATTATTTTTTTATAATGAGAAACCTGATTAATTTTTTAATGCATTAAAATATAGAATAAATCAGTCCTTCTATATCTATAATTTAACCTCTGAAATATTTCTTTGAAAAAATATCAAATCCCAAATAATTATCACATTTCAAAAACCATGTTAATTTGAAACCATTATACAAGACATTGATTAATATCCATGATAATTTGGAAGTTGGTTCCATATATCTCTGATGGTAAAAACCGAACCAATGGTAGTATGTTTCATTGTTATATTTGATTGTAATTTTCATTAAATGTCTTTCATTGGAATATATGTTTACAAAATAATTACAACTTAATGGACTTTACATGAAAAAAGGTAACATATTAAATAAAAAAAATTATCTTTTACATAATATCACAAATACATTTATTCAATAATGAATAATATATGAATTAATAAATAGTTTTTATTCTCTTCATAAATTATTTAGTACATCCAAATATTATTATTAATTAAAATAAAAATATTTAATGATAATACATGCTTATTCAACTTTTCATATTTGTAAGAACATAGGGTATACTTGTTACCTAAAATTGAATTATTTTTAATCTCATTATTTTTATCCTTTATTTGAATATATATATTTTTTATATAATCTATATTGACCAACAATTAATGATTAAAATATATAGAAATAATCATCGAGAATTAATTAGATATAAAGTTCATCAAATCGGTAATTAATGAATTGTAAAGGATACTTTTTATAAATAGTAAAGAATATTATTTTATATAATCAATGGAAAATATCGTATATTACTAAATATCATACATTTAGTATATAAATTCTATATCATATTATTTGATTATTCAATTGAAATTAATATTATCCATACTAGAACTATACTATTTTAGTTTCATGGAAGCATATATACATAAAATACTTTTATATTAAAGTTGTAAATAATCTCATGTTAATGTATTCACATCTAGGACCCTTCTCAGACACATAATACAAAAATCGTATATTCATATCCCAGATAAAACATAGAATAAAAAAGGGCAAGATCAGATGATCATTATGGGTAAAAATTAGACAAATATATGGTAAATAAACCATTCCACGATTAAAAGTTTATGAGTAAAAAATATTTATATTTTAAAACCATAAATTTTTAAGAAAAGATCATAAACATGTGTAATTGAATATTGATTTAAAGATTATAATGCATGATTTATAATCAAATTAAGAAACATGATCCATAAGAGGATAACATTGGTATATGATCTTGTCAAAAAAAGAGTGGTATAATTAAAATCATATAAATATTATGATAAGGCTACCCCCCATGAAATTCATTAAATGTTAGTTTTGGATATACCTATGTGTAGCTAATTTTGTTTGGGGAAAATATCCCATGAACACAATCTAGGGAATGAGAAACCTTTTTTGTACTGTATGATCTAACAAAAAAAATATCATTAAACAATTAATTATTGGCCTATATAATTTAATTCAAACATATTATGAAATTATAATCCATTCATATGTTTCTTATAAGATAATTAAAGAATTCATCATAACATTAATTTTGGATTTAAAAATTTGTTTTATCATTATTTATCCTCATAACTATATACAATCTATATAAATAATAAATATTATATCATATGATCAATTCCCAAATGAAGTCAAACTATCAATAAACGAAGTAATAATAGTTGAACAGTTTCCTAAAAATACCCCAAATACATTTCTTAAGCAAAATACACTTTTCATTTTAAAATCACTTATTTGAGATCTATTTATTTTTAAAATATTACGTAAAACATTATTTGTACTGAACATAAAAACATATAAAGGATTCTTCAAATAAATAAATACTTATATAATTAGTAAAAATTATTTCATCGAGAAATCATTAATATAATAGTTTCGTACAAATTTTTTGTAAATAAACTACTAATTGATTTTCATGAAAAATAATAGGAATATTTTTTTAATCAATTTACCCAATATTAAATAATAGTTAACATTTAATTTAATAAATCATTTCATTGAATAAAACCGTTAGTGTCTATTTTTAAATAAATATGATTATCGATTAAAATTATTGTGATCAAATATTTAAAGGAAATTGGGTTTCCATAAAATAATTCTTCCAATCCCCACAGAACATAATGAGGGCAATTTCAATGGTAAATTTATATCATTTATAAATACATGTAGGGGAATAATATCCACAAGGTTTGAGAAATAATGATCATATAATTTCATCGTTGTAAATATGATAATATTCAATCCTTATAAAAATGATATTGTAACATAAAACCCTTTCTGCATTGGTAACTCTTAAATCCTAATTATCCATAATGGTATAAAATAAAATGAAACATTAAATAAAAATAACATATGGATATTAATGATAAAAATATAAAAATGGGTGGTATAATTTGTAACACCTTGATATTTTATGATATATTTCTCTATAAATTTGTTTTACTTCATTTATAACATTCATAACATGAAAGAACTAATTTAAATGAACATAGATATAATATTAAAATATAATTTTTTAATGTGATATGTATCACCTAGGAATTTATTTGGTAGGTTTTAATATTAATAACTAAAATATGAAAAATATTTCCTTTACAAATGGATAAAATCAATTCATTGGTTATCAATTGGTTATTTTGAACACAAATTATCATTTTAAAGTGAAAAGGATGTTTTCCTGAATAAATCGTTTTATTAAAACAACGTTTTTATCATAATTATATAATTTAGTTACCATTGATTAATAATTTTAAGTAAATGTACATATTACACATTTAGTAAATTATTTTATCATTTATTTGTAGATTTTTATGAAGGAGATTAGAATAAATCCATTTTTTGTATTTCAGAATGTATTATTCTGAAAAACAGCTCCCATCATGGTTTTCTCCCTTATTTGAAAATGAATTTCAATCACATATATAAACATAATCTTGATAAATGTATATACTATTTGGAATCAGAGGGTTAATATTTTTAAAATAGGTCCCATTTATTTTTTTACTATGAATCGAATTAATCATAAATATTTATCACATTGGTAAGAATAAGTGGGTAATAGTGGATTAAAACCATCAGATAAGATCTCAAAATTAACCAAAATATTTCATTTTACTTTTTGTTGGGTGATGTTTTTATGTTATCATGAAACTATCAAATATATTGACAATTTGTGCCATATTCCTATGATATTAATCTTTATATTAATTTAATGAACGAATCCGTACAAAACCATTATCTCTTGAATTTAATATTTTTCATTTTTATATATAAGTGTAAAAAGGGTATATGTTTGGTTATATATTTTTATTTGATATATAACTTAATTTTTTATAATGTTAATATATTTCTAATAGTTAGTGATAGATAAATTTGTATCGATCCTTACCCTAGTATCAACCTACTAGTGGTTACATTATTACATTTGTGCTATATAAAATCTGTAACATCCCAAGAAAATAAAGAATATAAAATTTTCATATTTATTAATATTTGTGAATTAAATATTAATTTTATTTTAAAGGGGTTGCTATGTTCGATAGCGTACCTGATATGCAACAACGAGTTTCCTTGAAATCTTACGTAGCACACTAATAATATAATATTATAATTTTAAATGGAAGTTAACTCCTAGTAGTTGTATTGGAGGGAATGAAAATAACTAACTACTATATGATAATACATGTTTGTTAAATGTATTCCCATTTATCTAATAAAAGTTAGAGGCTTAAAATATGAATGAATCTATTGTTATGCATAATTTACATTAAAAGGTCGATTTACAACCTTTTAATAGAGAACCCTATTTAAATATAGTTTTGGTCAATTTTATATGTTATATTTGACCAAATAAAATTATCTTTTAGATTTGGGACATCAAATTTTACTTTTGGTAATTTTTTGGGATTTTTCAGACAAAGGTCTTTTATAATGAATAGTGGAAAATATTGTATTTTAAATCCAAATTTCCTTTTCATCAAATTTATTTATAAAGTTATATTATCTTTGTAATTGGTTTTAAATTGTATTCAAAATTTATTTCTACCATTTAATCCAATGTTGGTCATTTGAATTAACTTCACTTTGAAATTGGACATAAACACGTGCCAATCTTTTGGTAGTTATTGTTTCTTAAAAACACGCTATTTGTTTTAAAAACATGAATTATTTTTAAATTAATTAATTCTAAATCATTTTTTTAATTTGAAAAAATATACATCATTTTTGAATTTTTAATATCAAATATATCATTGGCTGAATTTTTGGTATTTATCTAAAAAACATCAATTTTTTGATGAATAGTGAAACCACTTAGTAGTAGTTAAAAAACTGACTTCTTCATTTAAATGATATTTTACCCCTACTGTGAATTGAATTTCGAAAATACGACACACATGGTTGTTATCATGAAGTAAATTTCAGTTCACTAAGATGAAAATAATTTTTGGTGAATAGTAACTTTTGACTTTTATTTAATGCATTTAAAGGTAAATAGGGTAATTCAAGGTTAAAAGAATATTATAATAATTCCAAATTACCTTAACACATATCCAAACATTATTGGTCGAGTCATTTACGACCATGGGAATATTTGGGTCGATTTTGGGACCCCATTGAGCCACTTGGGAGTGATAATGACATTTTAGATTAACTAACTTAATGTAAAGGCAAAAATGAAAAAAGAAAATATCTTTTAGTAACATAATTTTTTGAAGGGGTAATATAAATTATCATTTAGACTATAAATATTCATTAGAAACATAAAATTATTTCCTACATCATGGTATTTTTTTATAATTTTTAGGCATAAAATAAATTAAATTATTTATGACACAATAATGATACATAATTTACCTCATTAATAAATGATCAAATAAATAAGATTATAATGATTAAAATATTATACAAAATATTTCCAATTCTGATTTGATGAATTTATTTCTAATATTAGTCATCATATCTTCGAATATAATGATTTTTGGTCCTTTTGAAATAGAAGATATGTTTATAATAAAATAATGTTTTCACACATTCCTAAAGAGCCCCTCCTCTCCCTTATAAAAGGAGACCACTTCTAACGAATTCCTAAAACCTATCAATCATTTTGGCTCGTCCAAAAACTGCCCAATTAAGCTCCATACATCCCTCTCCTTCTCCTAGAATCCTTACCTTAGGCATAAGGCACTTTAATTTTTTTTGGTTCAAACCAAAGAAAGTTACCCAAATTAAAGTTAACAGTTTCTCTTAAATTGTTTTATTTTATTTTACTTGTCCAACAACTAAAATCTTTTTATTCTGTTATTTTGTAACAACATCAGTATCCTCAATATACTAGGATGTTTTAATGAGAAGTATTTGAGCTACACTTACACACACCTCCATCTAATGGATGAAAAACATAATGTTCCTGTGGATGGAAAACTAACGCCTCACGAAATGATGATTGTTCGATTATCTCCTACCGCCTCTCATGGTGGCCATTATGACGGAACTATAATTATATATGATATATATTATGTTTTTTCTTTATTTTTCTTTAATTTCCATTTATATCATGACTTTATGGCTTCCATTATGGGTAAACATAATAATCTCATTAGAGGAAGTGTAGACTACCACCCCCTCAAAGTGATATGACTCGTTCATACCATATGTGGTACGTATAAAGGATATATTTAATGATATTATATATGATACAACACTGGAATTATAATACTACTATGTATAAATATTTTTTAATACCATTAGATATGAAATATAAATGGATGTAGCGTTCATGTGTACGTACAACATACCGTCTCCATGAACGGTGCATTTCATTTCTTACCTCTAAATGTTATCTACTATTATAAATATATGTATATTCTGGATATAAATGATATATATGAGATCTAAATCATGAATATAATTTTAGATATAATGAACCTATGACCAAATGAACAACATGTAATTATAAGAAGTCCATTTTTGACTCAAGTACCAAATATCGACAAAATGAATATTATTAACTTAAATTATTACATAATCATTATAACATGATAATAAGTGATATAAAAGGAATAAAAAAACATGAAAAAGGTTCTTAAGTAAGTAGAAATAAAATTTAGTTAATTATTTAAGAGATTAATGAGCGATCGAGTCTAGTCAGACACGAGGTAAGGGACTTCGTCTAAATATCCTTTCATTGATGCATATTTTGTTTTAATACACGACATTATTTTATAGGTTGTGTAAACACCCATGAATTTTTAAAGGGAATATTTTTCTACAAAGCGTTTTACTAAACAAAAAAAAAGGAATGTTTCTTTTAACATGATCACTGACAATGACCTTTTCTGCTGTCGTGAGTATTATTTGATCATTGGATTCCTCAACAAGCCGTAATGTTTTTAAATGAAAATAAATACCATATACTCTTTTATATATTTTCGTATTGAAAATGGTATTGATAACGGATTTTTTATGTAAATTTATTTAAGTGATATATTGTGATTGAAATGTGGATATTTTTTCTTTCCTTTATATTTGTTTTATGTCTTATGATTTTTTAATGGTACATGGACATTTTACGGATGGTTAAATAATAACCAAATGACGGGTGGTGTCGTGAATACTAGGATGGGTGGTTATGTAATAACCTCCAATGTATTAGGTACGGAAGTCATTCATATGGCTATTCCATTTAGTGATAAGTGTGGAAGTCGGTCGTATGGTTATTCCATTTATGTTTGTTTAAGTCCCAAGTTACCTTTATATGTTATGTGTCCTTTATATGGGTTTTATGGTAATATTTTGGTTACAAAAGTTTTAGTAATGATCTTTTGTTCTGTAAAGTGTATTTACAACTTCATAAAGGTGAAAAGTGTTACTTATGTTAATGTATTCATGGTTTACTTGTTGTTTTGAAAAACTAACATTTTTCCTTCTTTGTGTATCCCTTTCTGAGATTTTTATGCTCATATCAAGTTTTTGAAATCTTTTCACAGAACATAATGTGGAATAGGGTCAATGTTGGGATCATGGAAAATTCATGCTTCTTAAACATGGAACTAGACATGACTTTTTTTTTCAAGATTTCATGTTTTTCAAAAAAAAAATGAAAACTGTTTAGGAGTGTCTACATTGTAATATTTTGAGATGTAATAGTTATGTCCTAATTCTCTAAAACTCTAAACCTGAAAAGATCTGCAATGTGAATTATTCATTTAATTCAAGTTTATGTAATGTTTTATGGTCAGGTCCTTATAGTTGTTATCAGAGGTCAGTTTAGACAACTTTAGGATATAGGGTATTGTTAAATTAACAACCATAAAGTAATTTAAATTAATATTGAAATCATATAGCATTCAAAGATTACCATGTTGCTTCGCCTAAGATATTTATGTGATCAGAATGATTTTATGCAGATGAAATAGGGCAGCTATGTTGGGACGACATCAGGGGGAATAAAACCATCCAAATTAGCAACATGAGATGGTCAGAATCTGAACTGAACAGTTTGTTATAGTGATGGAAAAGTTGACTCATGATATTAATTGTGTTGGTATCCATGTACGTGATCATCTAGATCAACCACAGAGGAACATGTCAGTAGTAAATCATTTCATAAGGAAACATACCCAATCATTTAGAGGATCATCTGACCCTGTGCTAGTAGAAGGGTGGATTATAGCACTGGAAAATATTTTCAATGTCATGGGTTGTTCAGAACATTAAAAGGTTAGTCTCGTTGTTTACTGTTTTGAAGGTGAAGCTGATCGGTGGTGGTCGATGGTAAAACGTATCCGGATAGTGAGGAGATTGATTCTCTTGATTGGGATGAATTCCATTGTATGTTTCTTTAGAGATATTTTCATAAGGTGGTTCATATTAGGATGGAAAAACAATTCTTCTAATTGAGGAATGAGGATGACTGAGTGGCTGCTTATGAAGAAAAGTTCACTCGACTGGCATGGTATGCACCAAATTTCATTAGAGATATTGATAGTAAGATAAATTGATTTTAATCAAGGCTGAAGCTAAGATATCAAAGAGTATTAGCCTCTCGTGAGTTCAAATGTTATGAAAAACTTGTTCGATATGCAAAGAAGGTGGAAATGGAGTTTACAGATGATCAGGTGTTCAGTGAAAAACAACAGAATAAGAGGTCTAGTTTGCATGAAAAGGGATAGAATTCATCAAAAATCCTAGAGGTAAGAAAACTAAATATCCATCATGTGATAATTGTGGTACAAATTACACTGGATAATGTTTATCAATGTTTGGAAAGTGCTTCTAGTTTGGTAAGTCTGTTTATTTTGCTCGTAACTGTAAGGAATATGATCAAGAAGTCAATGAAAAGCCATCAGTAAGATGTTTTTAGTTTAATGAAATGGGTCATTATGAAAATTAATGTCCATAGAATAACTCAACTGAGGTAAAGTAGCGATACTACAAGTAGAAAGGGTTGGTGAAATACTTTGCATCTACTTTAGTAGATGATGGGCCATCAAATGAAGTTATATCAGGTACACTGTTTTTTTTTCATATTATTCCAACGTATTGTTTGATTAAAGGTCTACACACACTTTCATTTCTGAGAAGTTTTCTAGTAAATTGGGAATTCCTTCTCAAGATATGAATACAGGACTTATTGTACAAACACCTGGAGGAAATGTTGAGACAAAAATAAATTATATGAACCAACATGTCCTTATGTGCGGAATGATCCTACCTGCAAACCATATTGTTTTTCCTCTAGTAGAGTTTTATGTTATTTTGGACATGGATTGTCTTTCTGTTTATCATGCTAATATTGACAGAAAAGCAAAAGATTTTTCTTTTTAGAAAGATTTAATGTTTTTGTACAAGAATGAACCCATGATTTTGATAACATATCAGGAAGTTGAGAAACTAGTAAAAATGGAAATGAATGTTACCTTTCGCATATTGATGAAAATAAAGGAACTGTTAAAATTAATTATGTGCTAGTTGTAAATGAGTACCTTGATATTTTTCCGGATGATTTTCCTATTTTATACCTGATTGGGAAGTAGAATTTACTGTTGACTTAGTTTCTGATACTAAGCCAATTTCAAAACCCCTTATCAAATGGATCAAATTGAACTTTTAGATTTATAGAAGCAATTGCAGAAGTTATTATATAAAGGTTTCATTTTACCTAGAACAACACCATGGGGTGCTCTTGTATTTTTTGTTAAAACGAAATATGGTTCAATGAGACTTTGCATTGATTATAGAGCATTGAATAACATTACTGTTAATAACAAGTACCTTTGCCTCATATCGATGATTTGTTTGATCAGCTCAAGGGAGCTAAGTATTTTTCAAAGATTGATTTGAGGTCGGGGTACCATCTGTTGAATGTAAAAGAAGCAAATGTTCTGAAGACCACATTTAGTACTTGATATGGACAATATGAATTTGTAGTTATGCCTTTTGGGTTAACAATGCACCTATTGTATTCATGGATCTATTGAATAGAATTTTCCGTGAGTTCTTGGATAAGTTTTTGGTTATGTTCATTGATGATATTTTTATTTATTCAAAAAGTAAGGAGGAACATGAAAGTCATTTAAGTGTCATCTTGAAAACCTTAAATGAAAAGAAACATTTTGGGAAATTCAGCAAGTGTGAGTTTTGGTTCCAAATAATTTCTTTCCTTGGTCACATTGTTTCAAAAAAATGGAATAACTCTTGATCCTAAATAAATAAAAGTTGTTGAAGAATGACCAAGACCCAAAAATATAACCGAGATTCGTAGTTTTCTTGGTTTGGTAGGTTATTACCAGAGTTTTGTTGAAAATTATTCATGGTTATGTAGTCCAATGACTAAGCTAAATTGAAAAGGTGTTAAGTTCATCTGGACAAAAGAATTTGATGATTGTTTTCAGGAATTGAAAAGAATATTGGTGAATGCTTTAGTTTTTTCACTACATTCCAGAAATGGTGAGTTTGTTATATATAGTGATGCTTCGTTGAAAGGACTTTGTTGCGTCCTTATACAGAATGATCAGGTAATTGCTTATGCTTCACATTAGTTGAAACCCCATGAGTAAAATTACCCTACACATGATTTGGAATTAGCTTCTATTGTTTTTGCTTTAAAAAATTGGAGGCAACATTTGTATGTAGTTAAATGTGAGATATATACTGACCACAAAAGTTTAAATTATATATTCACTAAAAAAGAAATGAACATGAGATAATGGAGATGGCTAGAATTAATCAAGGATTATGATTTCATGATCCATTACCATCTGGGAAAAGCAAATAAAGTGGCTGATGCTTTGAGTCAAAAAATTAATTCTTCATTAACTATGGTACATTTGGAACAAGATCATATGGTTTTTGATTTGATAACCATTGGCATAGAATTTGTTGGTGAAAAAAATTCTTCTGTTTTGTTTGACATGTCAGTAAAATACTCTTTATCATATAGAATAAAGCAAGAGTGGAAGGAAGACATTGAGTTATAGAAAAAGGTATAATTGGTTTAGAAGGGTAATTTTCATGAATTTAAAATTGGTAATGATTTTTTTATGGTTTAGAAATATATTATGTGTACCTTTTGATTCACAGTTGAAGAATGAGTTGTTATGTGAAGCACATAGCTCCCCGTTTTCAGTTCATCCTGACTGTACAAAGATGTATAGAGATCTTCATGAGTATTACTGGTGGGATAGAATGAAAAGATATATTGCTGATTTTACTATGATGTGTTTGACTTGTCAGCCGGATAAAGCTGAGTGGCAGTTATCGAAAGGGACGCTTCAGCCTCTACCAGTGCCAGAGTGGAAATTGGAAAATATATCCATGGACTTCATTGTGGGATTACCAAAGACATGTCGAGGTAATAATGCAATATGGGTTATAGTTGATAGATTGTCTAAATCTTCTCATTTCCTTCCTATTAGAGATATATTGTCTCTAGATTAACTTTCTTGATTTTATGTTAAAGACATAGTCTAGTTGCATGGAGTTCTCCTCTATATTGTATATGATCGTGATCCCAGGTTTACTTCTAACTTTTGGAAAGGCCTTTAGAAGTCGTTGGGTACTGAATTAAATTTTAGTACAACTTTTCATCCACAATCAGATTGGCAATCAAAATGAACAATTCCGACATTAGAGGATATGTTACATGCTTGATCAATGGATTATCAGGGAAGTTGGGACCAACATCTTTTTTGGTTGAATTTTCATATAATAACACTTTTCATTCTAGTATATTGATGGCTCCACTTGAGGAAATATATGGAAAGCGTTGTCAAACTCCAGCTTTTTGGGATGAAGTAGGTGAAAAGAAGATAAAGGGACTAGAATTAGTAGAAGAGATGGTAGAGAAAGTTCTGTTGATTAAGAAGCACATGAGAACAGCTTAGAGAAGACATAAAAGTTATGCAGATAACTGGAGGAGGGTTCATTCTTTTGAGGTACGTGATCTTCTCTTTCTCAAAGTTTCTCCATGGAAAAGTGTGATGAATTTTGGTAAGAAGGGAAAGTTGAGTCTGAGGTTCAATGGACCTTATGAAATCCAGGAGAAAGATGGATCAGTTTCATAAAGAGTGGCTTTACCTCCATGTTTATCCTAGGTACACAATGTTTTTCATGTTTCGTTGTTGAGAAAGTTTATGCATTATTCATCTCATGTTTTGGGCCCATAGGTTTTATAGTTGGATAAGAATCTCTCTTATGAAGAACAACCAGTCTAGATTCTTGACCATATAGAGAAAGTGTTGCAAAATAAGTTAATTTACCAGGTAAAGCTTTTGTGAAAAAACCATATGGTTGAAGAGGCCATGTAAGAATCTGAAAATGCTATGATGGATAAATACCCCCACTTAATTTTATAATTGAATAAAAATTGTGAGGACGCAATTCCCAAAAGGGGGGAAAGATGTAAAATCCTAGGAAAATAAAGAATATGAAATTTTCATATTTATTAATATTTGTGAATTAAATATTAAATTTAATTTAATAAGGTTTCTATGTTTGATAGCGTACCTAATACGCAACAACAAGTTTCCTTGAAATCTTACGTAGCACACTATTAATATAATATTATCATTTGAAATGGTAGTTAACTCCTAGAAGTTGTATTGGAGGGAATTAAAAAAACTAACTACATTATGATAATACATGTTTGTTAAATGTATTTACATTTATCTAATAAAATTTAGTGGCTTAAAATATGAATGAATCTAATTTTAAGAATAATTTACATTCAAAGGTTGATTTACCACCTTTTAATGGAGAACCCTCTTTAAATCTAGTTTTGGTCATTTTTATAAGTTCTATTTAACCAAATAAAATTCTTCTTTAGATTTGGGACATCAAATTTTCCTTTGGCTAATTTTTTGGTATTTTTCGAATAAAGGTCATTTTTTAATGAATAGTGGAAAATATTGTATTTTAATTCAAAATTTCCTTTTAATATAATTTATTTATATGTTTAGATTATTATTTTAGTTGGATTTAAAGTGTAATTAAGATATATTTCTACTATTTAATCCAATGTCCGTCACCGGAATTAAATTCACGTTGAAATTGGACATAAAAAAGTGCCAATATTTTAATAGTTATTGTTTCTTATAAACACACTATTCTGATATAAAAATGGGAATTAATTTTAAAATAATTTATTCCAATTCATGTTTTGAATTTGGAAAAATAGGCATCATTTATGAATTTGGAATATCAAATATACCTTAGGCTGAAGTTTTTTTATTTCTATGAAAAATGGCAATATTTGATGAATAGTGAAACCACTAAGTAGTAGTTAAAAAACTAAATTTTTCATTTAAATGAAATTTTACCACTTCTGTGAATTGAATTTCAAAAATCCGACATACATGGTTGTTATCAAGAAGTAAAATGTGGTTCAATAAGATGAAAATAATTTTTGGTAAATAGTAACATTTGACTTTTATTTACAGAGGTTAAAGGTAAATAGGGTAATTCAATGTTAAAATAATATTATAATAATTCAAAATTACCATAACACTTGTACAAACCTTACTGGATGAGTCATTTACGACCATGGGCATCTTTGGGTCGATTTTGGGACCCCATTAAGCTAACTTGGAGTGATAATGACAATTTAGATTTATTATCTTAACAGGAAAAAAGAAAAAAGAAAATATCTTTTAGTAAATTAATTTTTAGAAGAGTTTATATAAATTATCCTTTCTAATATAAATATTCATTAGAAATCTAAAAATATTTCCTATATCATGGAATTTTTATATATTTGTTAAACACCAAATAAATTAAATTATTTATGAAACAATAATGATGCAGTATTTATCTCATTAATAAATGATTTAAATAAATAAGATTATAATGATTAAAATATTATCCAAAACATGTTCAATTCAGATTGGATGGTTTTATTTCGAATATGAGTCTTCGTATCTTCGAATATAATGATTTTTGGACCTTTTTAAACCAAAGATATGTTTATAATAATATAATGTTTTCACACTTTCCAAAAAAGCCCCACCTCTCCCTTATAAATGGAGACCACTTCTAACCAATTCCTCACACCTATCAAGCCTTTTGGCTCATCCGAACTTTTCCCAATTAATCTCCCTACATACCGCTCCTCCTCCTAGAAGCCTAAACTTATGAAAAAGCTACTTCAATAAGGTCTTTGGTTCAAACCAAATGGAGTTACCCAAATTAAAGGTAACAGTTTCTCTTAAATAGTTTTCTTTTATTTTACTTCTCCAACCCCTAAACTATTTTTATTCCTTTCTTTTGTAACAAAATCAGTATCCTCAATATACTAGGATATTGTTATGATAACGATTCGGACTACACTTACACACACCTCCATCTAATGGATGAAGAACGTAATGTTTCTGTGGATGTAAAACTAACGCCTCACAAAACGATGATTGTTCGATTTTTTCCTACCGCCTCTCATGGTGGCCATTATGATGGCACTGTATTTATATATGATATATATTATGTTTTTTTTCTTTATGATTCTTTTATTTCCATTTATAGCATTCCTTTAGGGTTTACAATATGGGTAAACGCGATAATATCATTAGAGGAAGTGCAGACTACCACCCCCTCAAAGTGATATGACTCGTTCATACCATATGTGGTACGTATAAATGATAGATTTAATGATATTATATATGATAAAATATTGGAATTATAATACTACTATGTATCATTATGTTTTAATTCCATTATATATGAAATAGAAATGGAAGTAGAGTTCATGGGTATGTACGGCGTACAGTCTCCATGAACGGTGCATTTCATTTCTTGCCTCTAAATGTTATCTACTATTATAAATACATGCATATTCTGGATATATATGATATATATGATATCTAAATAATGAATATAATTCTGGATATAATGAACCTTTGACCACATGATCCACATGTAATTATACGAAGTCCATTTATGACTCAAGTACCAAATATCGACAAAAAGAACATTATTAACATAAATGATTACATAATCATTATAACATGATAACAAGTGATATAAAAGGAATAATAAACATTAAACAGGTTATTTAGCAAGTAGAAAATAACTTTACATTATTATTCAGGATATTAAAGAGAAATTGAGTCAATTCGGACATAAGGTAAGGGTCTTCGTTTCAATCTCCTTTCATTGAGGCATATTTTGTTTTAATACACGACTTTACTTTATATGCCGTATAAACACCCTTGATTTTTCAGATGGAATCTTTTTCTACGAAGCATTTTACTAAATGACAAAAATGATTTTTTCTTTTAACATGAATGGTGACAACGACCTTTTCTGCCGCTGTGAGTATTTTTTTTATCTTTGGCTTCCTCAACAAGCCGTAATGTTTTTAAAAGAAAATATATACCATATACTCTTTTATGTATTTTTGTATTGAAAATGGTTTTTATAATGGATTTTCTATGTCAATGTATTTAATTGATATATTTTGATTGAAATGTGGAAATGTTTTATTTCCTTTATATTTGTTTTATGTCTTATGATTTTATAATAGTACTTGGACATTTGACAGGTTGGTACATGATAAACCAAATGACAGGTGGTGTTGTGAATACCAGGATGGGTGGTTATGTTATATCCTCCAATGCATTGGGTATGGAATTCGGCTCTATGGATTTTCCATTTAGTGATATGTGTGTAAGTCGACCATATGGTTATTCAATTTATGTATTGTTATATCCTGAGTTACCTTTATATTTTATGTGTCCTCAATATGGGTTTTATTGAAATATTTTGGTTACAAAAGGGTAAGTAATGATTTTTTATTCAGTGAAGAGAATTTACTACTTTCTAAAGGTGAATAGTATTACTTATGTTAAAGTATTCATGGTTTACTTGTTATTTTGAAAAACTAACAGTTTTCCATCTTTGTGTATCCCTTACTGAGCTTCTTATGCTCATCCCAAGTTTTTGAAATTTTTTTCATGGGACATAATGTGGAATACAGTCAAGGATGGGATCATGGAAAAGTCATACTGTCTTAAACATGGAACTATACATGAGTCTTTTTTTCAAGAGTTCATCTTTTTCAAAAAAATGGAAACTGTGTAGAAGTGTCTACCTTGTAATCTTTTGAGATGTAATAGTTATGTCCTAATTCCACAAAACACAATACCTGAAATGATATTCAATGTAAATTATTAATTTAATTAAATATTATGCAATGTTTTAAAGTCAGGTCTATATATAATCGATCACGTCCCAATGGACCGAAATTTGTAGTGGTATTATAGAACTGAATACATAATTGAATTCTACAATAATTTTAGACAAAACAGTACTTTCAATGAGAAAAAATTTAGTCCCTTAAGCATATATCCCTACATACCAGTCATTATAAACTTCTTAGCATCATATTTAATGGAAAAAGAATAAATGGGTGTGCTATAATTCTCAATAAAGAAATGCCTAGACCATAATATATAACGAATACATAAATTATAATAAATATATAATAAAAAAATTCTAAAATACATTACATTTAATCAATAACTTGATCACACAGAATAATATGGTTGGAATAAATAATGATCAAAATAATTATGTATACATTATTTTATTAGCTTGAATCATATCCATGGATATTCTAACTAATTAATAATTCACATGGAAATCAATAACTAATCCCATATTAATTGAATAAATAATTTATTACATCATAAAAATACATTCATATACTTTTTCTTAGAAAATTTATGAAAATGACTAAGGCCTCATCAAAATACCCATGCAATCTTGTCTCAAGAGACCCTCTATTTCTTCGAGGGGCTATAGAGAACACCACCTGTCACATAATATATCCAATGCATTATTCGCATGGATAGAGATAAATATAATTTTCATAAAAATTAATATTGGAAAACTATCATATGAAATCATAATAATTTCCAAATCAATAAACAAAATAAACCAAAACATTCATATTGAAAAACTAGCATATGAATTTTTATACATTCTCCAGTTTAATTTATCATAAAAAAATATAAATAATAATGATGGTATCAAAATAGTGCATTACTAGAAATTTCATTATAAACCTACTGAAGTAATACAAATAATTTTATCATTATAAAAAATCATGAGTGAAGCCTAATACAAACAATAGTTTTCAACATTCATGAATATAAATAACTTAAATGTTTAATTAAAAAAAGTTCGTAGGAAAATATAATTTTCTATTTGAAAAATAAGTTTTTAAAAAAATTCTAGAATATTAAGATTAAAATTTTCCATGAAAAAAACCATATAAACATTTAAATTATGCTTCAAATCAATTATAGTCTATGACAACTAGAAATTTTTTATGTGTCGAGTATGTTAATACAATTATTTCTTTAATGTGTTTTGGTAAAAAGTCACAATTTGCAACAACCCAAGATTTGGAATATAAATATTTAATGCATAAAACACCTAGTTTCTATAAAACAACACTTTCTTATAATCTAGTTAATAAACATAATTTTTTCATTTAGTTGATTTGAATTTCATAAACTGACATTAATTGGTTGTGTTCGGTAATATATTTAGAGTTTGATAAGATCAACTTAAATTGTGGGTGAGTAGTACCTTGACCCTTATGAATAGTAACATACCATTATGAATATTAATGATTAGTAAATTGGCCAATGAATATAGAAACTTCACCCATGAATGTATAAATTCTATTTTGATATCTTATAAGTGAAAAAATGATCATAGAATAAGTAGTGGTATTGTTATATGTCATAAATATTTTAGTTAAAATATTTCGTTTAAATTTAAAATTTAAAATATAAATTTTTTTCATAAATTTTTTTCATAATTTTTTATTTTATTTTCTTATTGGTGTAAGATAATTTTATGAGACCATGATTAATATTCCAAGGTGTGTAATTATTTTTATAGTTTTAATGTTTTCTATTTAAATGAATAATTATTTCATTTAGAAATAGAATTGAATGTATTTACAAGATTATATTTGGAAAATAGAATTCATAATGGAATTCTACAAGTCAAAAAAATAGGATGAATTTTTAAGAATTTTCTAAAATACATGAATTTTTTATGAATGGTGAATTACCTTAATTTACCGTATATATAAATTATGTTTTAAATACGTTATACCAAGCATAATCGCTGATGTAAGCACCCATTGTTCGAACTCATATGAACTTATTACAATTTTTGGTAATGGAATCACCGCTATTCCTTATATTATGGTGAAATAATAAACTAATGATTAAAATATTAAGAAAACCCTCTTATCCTCCACTATAAAAACCACACATACTCCCCTCTTATATTCACTCCTCTCAAGAATTGTACCATGTAAAAATTCAACTCAAGTATCCAACCAATATCCTCCGCCATGAATTTCATCCATTTTTTTTCATAAAAAATCAAATCCTCACCCATAAAGAGGCTCTCAATGAAAGTTAATGCAAGAGGTAAATTCCACTTTTCAATTCATTTACTTTATTTTCAAGTTTGTTTATTTTATATTCTATCCTCATATATCCTCAACCAATTGTTATGAAAACACTAGTACCATACATGTACTATAATTTTTTTTTGATTACGGAATAAATTATTATCATATCCCCTTTTTCCTTCTTTTATTCTAGTAGTAAAAAACACCATCCTAGATGTGGTAATTTAAAACACTCAAGGACGATGGGTTTTGATTTTACATTACCATATTAAATTATGGTCATGAAACCATTATTAAGGTTAAACTAGACTATAATATATGTACTATTTCTCATCTATCATTCTGGAATATTTTGTACACATTGTTTTATTTTATAATGTAAAATGAGTTTGGTGTCTTCAAAAACTGCCAATTAATCCAAACGGTTAGAATTAAATAATGTATATAATAATTCAAAATCAATCCAAGTAACCAAATTAAATTTAAAACTATGTATAATTATTTTTGTTCTCTAATAACCTATAACCTCATGTCCTAAATACAATCATCATTTTTCAAGAATCTCTATTTATATATATAAGTATACCGCTCATGAAACAAACTGACCCAAAAAATCAAATTCATCCTATTAAGCCATCAAAAAGTCCATGAATGAACATAATAAGGTTATAATATATAATTAAATGGAGAGGATGTTATGTAATTATTAATTAATGAACCTAAATTTGATTATTTAGGTCATTATGATCCACTGAAGAACACTATCAGACTTTAGGTAAGTGGTTTCTTCATCTCACTTCCAATTTTGTGAGACATTTTGTATTCACTAATATTACACATTTATGGTGAATTTAAACATGAACAATCATATTTAATATCATTAATATATTTATTTTAATGATATTCATTTTATTACTTAATTATTATTAATTTTCAGGCATACGATTCAATTGACTACAATGTTGTAAGAAATTTCTAAAGGAACCACCATTTTCCTTTGGGTTACTCTATTTCTCTATTCACCGCAATGAAATTATTTTTAAATCTTATATACTATTCAAAAATTAGGTGTGATTTTCTATATATGTGTACCAACCAGTATACTTCTTTTCGTTATGGATAATTACAGGTTATAGAAGCATCTTTCAAAAATCATTCCCGATAAACAAGCCTGTTTCAAGTGAATTAATCAAAATATTACATATTTTTTAGGGTACTATATATTATATTTAGAGAAACAATTTTCCTAATAAAACTAGTCATTTTATTTTGAAAATACTATCTTAGATTACTTCTAGTTGTATACAATGTTTTTTTTTTCAAAATAACTCTTCTTTTCAAAGTAAAAGAGTATTTATCTCAGGAATGGCTTGATGATTTTTTATGAGTGTCTCTATATATATCAAAACTCATGTTTATTATTATGAATTTTTGGTATTAAAATGTTATGATATCATCTTAACTATTTCATTATTTGGTTTATGATTAGTTTTATAGTGTATGGTGTATCATAAAACTATTCAAGAATTTAATCTGAATGGTTAGTGTTTACACATAATGTTTGGGGAAAGATATCTATATTTCATATGTTAGTTTCAATATGAATGTATATTTTGTTTATGTTTATACCCATTCATATGATAAATGAGTTTGACTTATTATGTTATTGGTGTGGCCTGCTTTAGCACCTTGATGAATCAGTAGGTCTCAAGAGACAAACTACGTTGTTGGCACGAGGCCTTTAAAAAATTGTTATTTATTATATTGGCATGAGGCATTGGAGGTATGGTAATGATGTCACACATTAAGCATTCCATCATTATCAAACTAGTAATTAAAATTTCATTTGGTTATTTGACTAGTAGAATACCCATTATAGTGCTTTTTTATGACACATTTACTCTGATCATATTCCTACCATAATATGATCTTGTTCATTTTTTAAAGGTGTGTATTTTTAGTTATTCATCATGCCTAATGTTTAGGTTTATGATATCTTACACTGTATTTATTTCCCTTACTAATCATGTAAGATCACCCCTTTCTTATGTTTTACTTTTTCACCGGATATCAAGAAGTTTATTATGAATGACGTACATGGATAAACATACAGTTGTTGATGTTCCCAATAAAACATATATATATTCTTTCATTAATTGCTATATTGTTGAACATATGTATATATCTAGTTTTCCAAAACTACTAAACTCATCAGTACTTTAGGATTTTATTCCTTTTAATCATTCCAATGTATTAAATAATTAACCATCTTCAAGGAACTAGGGTTAGGGAATTATAGTTGGTATCAATGTATGTTTTGATTAAAAATTGAAAACAAGATTTAGAAAATATAGATTAGGTAACAAAAACCTAATACATACTATAAGTATAAACATACAAGAACATCATGTAATTTTTTATAGTATTATATTATGTGGATATTTTTAAAAAATTCATCCATGTATAGATTCTATAAGTGGATGTAGTTCTGGCACAGATGTACCTAGGAGTAACAACTATTTCATAGAGTTCCAGGCTTGACCTAAGGTATCTGGGTACATGACAACAATCCTGACTACGCACCTCGATTGACAGTCTTAAGGGATATGTATAGGATAATTCTCCTTTTTTTCTTACATACCACTATAAAGGATTTATTCTTCCAATGTTTCCAAAATATATGGTTATAGGATTTTCGATGCATAAATTTATGATATATTCTATACCATGATTAGAGTTATATAAAGATCATAATTTTATGAGATAATATAGTATATAGAATTGATTAGAAATGGAACCTCGTAAAATGAATGAGAACATCACTTATGCACGTGATAGAAGTAGTATTAAGGATCATATTTCTCATGGTCTTAAGTAATATTTTCAATGGAAGATAGCCTCCCATGTATCCTCATTATATGAGGAAATATTATCAATTATTAACAAGGTATGTCATGACATCCCTGATTCCTATGTATTTTAAGGGAAACAAAAGAATAAGGGGACGTTAGAGATAAATACAGATAAATAGATGAAGGGTTACAGGGGTTCAACCACTTATAATAACTATGTAATGAATCACCATGAAAAATTCATGAATGGAATGTTATTTTTTTATAAGTGTTGAGAAAATGGAAACCAATTTCGTGATTACAAGGTAAAGGAAATGGTTTCCAATGTACAAAGATTGAACTGCAAGGTGATGGGACACTGTATGAATCATTGTCCCAAACATTAAATGAATATACCACAAATGATGATACATGATAATGATTATGTAATTATGTTTCCGCAGTTTAAATAGAATGATTAATATTCTGAGTCAAGATTCATGTCATATAATTTTTTTCATCAATGTACTAGTTATATGAAATGTGGGATATATGAGGATTGTATTACAATATTTTTTTCATTAAGGATTTGAAACCATATATTGAATTGTACCAAGAAATGTTATTTGGTGGGAAGCTAAACTTTTTGGAAAACAAATGATTGAGGAAAGTACAACCCTTAATTTATTAATAATGATGAAGATAATGATGCCGAAATGATTCATTTGGATATGTATTTACATACTCGAAACTGATTTTTGAGTAGTCGACAAGTGTTTTATGCTATCATTGATGCTGTTTAAAATATTTTTAGATATAAGGACTATTTATAATAGCATGTGTATGGAATAATGCATGATTATAGAAAGTTTTTATGGTAGTTTTAGTAATTAACATATTTCAAGTGGACACATAGTGAGGATATTCACATGTCAGGAATGTGAAAATTTAGGGCACCTTCAGGATGATTTGAGGAAAACATGGTAGTAGATGTGTTGAGTGGGATAAATCATTGATTTCTAATCCAATAAGGATTTATAAGGACCCCATGTACATGGAAAAGGAAAATATGTATATTAGAATGATTTTAATGTATTAGATAATGATCATTTGTAATGTTAAACCAATTTTGAAATGGTTTATTTTGATCATTTAAGTGGTTTTAGATTATAATGTCACTACATGATGCATCTTACTCTAAGTGATGAAATAAAGATAGTTCAAGGCACAAAAAATTATAATATTTTTCTTATGAAATAGAAATGTATATTTATTATATTATTAAATGTAATAATTCATCAATTATAGGAAATAGCCTTAAATAAAAATGTTGTCCTATTATCATATTTTTTTCATGGTATTAGTGAAATTATTCAGAACTGCAGTTTATGTTTTTTGGTAATGATACTTCGTCAGATCATGTTCTCTATTAGATTTCATCTAAACAATATGGTTTTATTATTCATCCATGACCATGTTGTCAAATATAATGCATATATCTGTAATAACTTATGACTTTCCATTTCCATCTTGTTAATAGGACATTTTAACCGTATTCTTGATGTTAGATTCCCACAATGTAATTTTCAATTATCAACCATTAAATTTCATATATTAATTTCAAATTTCAAGGGTGATATGTTTTTAAGGAGGGGAGAGTGAAACACTGAAATATTTTTCAAATAAATATTTAATTCCTAAACAAAGAGTGTCTACAAAATAAAAATTCATATAATCTAGCCAATAATCAAAATTATGTCACTTCAATGATTTGAATTTCAAAAAACTAATAGTCACAACTGCTTTCAGTAAAATATTTAGTGTCTGATAGGATCAACATACATTTTTGGTGAATAGTTAATTGTCCCATATGAATAGTAACATACCAATATTGAAATTAATGTATAATAAAAAAATATAAAATTCACCAATGAATGTCTAAATTATATTTAGACATCTTATAAGTGACAAAATGATCAAATCCTAAGTATTGGTATTTTTAGAAATCATAAATATTTTAATTAAAATATTTTAATTAATTTAAATATTTAAAATGGAAATGTATATCTATATAATTTAATCATAAATATTAATTTTATTTTCTTATTTTTATAAGAAAATTTTATGAGACCTTGATTAACTTTTCATTGCGTTATAAAACGAATTATAGTTTTAAAGATGTTGTTTTTTGAATAAATTATGATTTCACTTAAAAATTTAAGTAAAAATATTTAGAATATTAGTTTTGAAATATGGATTTCATTTTTTAATTCTATATATTAAAAAAAAATTGGGGTTAATTTTTTGGATTTTTCCAAAATACATGAATTTTTGAGGAATAGTGAAATACGATAATTTACCGTATATATACCTTATGAGATAAACACACTATTCTTATAATCATCGCTGATGTAAGAACCCATGTTTTGAACTCTCATTCTCTTATGACTAACTTTTTTCATGGAATCGTCACTATTCCATGTCTTATGGAAAAATAATAAACTAATGATTAAAATATTAAGAAAACCCTCCTCTCTTCCACTATAAAAACTACCCACACTACCATCGACTATTCACTCATCTCAAGCCCTGTGTGTTTACCAAATTGAACTGAAATAACCTCCAAGGATCATCCACCATGTCCCTCAGCCCTTGTCATCCTAAAAAGAAAAAATACTCTCCCCTAAAGAGGCTCGCAATGACGATGTATTCAAGTGGTAAATTCGTCTTTTCTATTCTTTATCGTTCTTTTCATGTTACTTTTTTTTCATTTCCATCATCACGTAACATAATCCAATTGTTATAACATCATTAGTACTATACATATTTGTAATTTTCTAATTATTAAGAAAAATGTTATTATCATCTCTTCGTTATCCTTCATTTATCTTAGTATTAAAAAACCCCCAATCCGAGATGTGTTAATTTACTACATTCAAGGACGATGGGTTTTAATTTTCTGTTACTATCTTAAATTATGGTCATGGAACCATTATTAAGGTTGAACCATATAATAATCTGTATATTTTTTATCATCTATGTTACTGTAATCTTTTTGTACACATGGTTCTGTTTTATAAATCAAAAATGAGTTACTTGTGTTCAAAAACCAAAAATTAAACCAAACGGTTATCATTAAATAATTTATATAATGATCCATCTTTACTCTAAGTAACAGAATGAAATTTACAAACATGAAACTATATCGATGATAAATAATAACATATAACTTCAATTTTATTAATCCATTCATATTTTCCATTAATCTACATTCATGTGTATAAGTATACAGATCATGAAATAAACTAACCTGAATAATGAAATTTAATCTATTAACCCATCAAAAAGGACATGAATGAACATAATAAGGTTATAATGAATAATTAAATGTATATAAGTCTCTGGAATCATAAATTAATGAACCTAAATGTTATTATTCAGGTCATTATGATCATGTGAAGAACACCATCATACTTAAGGTAAGGGGTTTCTTTATCATACTTTCATTTTTTTGAGATATTCGGTATTCACTATTATTACTAGAGTATGGTCTATGTGTAATACCCATGGATGTTTCATATCATTATTCTATTTATTTACATGATATTAAATATATCATTTGATGATTATTAATTTTGGGGTATAATATTCAATTGATTATAATGGTTTATGTGTTTTTATTCCAAACCTCTATTTCCATATCAGTTGCTCTTATTCTCAATTCACCTAAATAAAATTATTATTTTTTATTATGTACTCCAAAAAAATTATTTTCTAATTTTCTATATATGTCTACCAACCAGAATCATTATTTCAAAAATCACATAAATGGATGTTTTATTTTTATGAGGATCAGGTTCCCGTGTGACTTCAATTATTCTACATATGGAATTTTTTTTATTATAAAATCACAAAAAAAAACACTTCTTGAATATCCCTTGGATAAACTCATATTTATAAAATTTGTAATGGAATCAAATTATGTGGGTTTCCCCAAAAAAATAAGTGTGTTAAAATATTATCAACATTCAATCAAGTGCTATAACATAATAACATAAGAAAACATGTGAGTTAATGAAATTTATTTTTAGAAACAACATTGGATGGTAAGATTAACCCATATGTATTGAATGTGGGACAAGAAATCTCAAATGTAAAAACAAGTTCCATGATATAAGACACTGATATAGTAAACATAATACATGAAGAATACTATTTTCAATATAACTTATAAATATGGAACTAAAATAATCATAGAAGTCATAACATAATGGACCAACCATTATAACTTATTAAAAAAGTATATTAGGAATTACATGTTGGGTTTCATTGTTAACATGGAATTATATATATATTTTCAATGTGTATCAACCATTATATTTTCTTTCAAATACTTTAATAATAATAAACAAAATTTTCCCAATTTTTATTAGGAATTATATCATATTTTCCATAGAGGAACATTAATTACATCATGTTTCACATAGTAGATCGAGCATAATTACTAATTTTAATTTTTTATCTAATGAAATCTATACAATTAAATTATAAATTGTTTGTCTATTAAGGGAATACACATAATATAATGTTCACTGACATATTAATATTCCATTACTATATAAAAACCATAATAATTTAATTATCACTTAATTAACCCACGAAAATGAGATTTGTTTAATGAACATCGTTTCTTCATCATTTCATAATCCATATAGTGAATCATGTTAGATGGTGTCCTATAAAATCGAAATAGTATAATATAAGGATCATTTTGGGTGATCAATTTTACAAAAATTTAATTTTTAATATCATTTGATATATCATATAAAAGTTACGTGGAAATTATACATATCAATTTTAAATTCATTATAATTTTAAATTTTATGTAGTTAATATCATTTGATATATCATATAAAATTTACACTTGAATCCTTTACCTTAAATATTGAAATTTTTCAAAGCATATTTCCTTATAAACACTATGGAAGATCTAATTTGTAAATTTGATTAAGGTTGTTATAGGATTTATTTCAAGAGTAATGAAATTTATAAGGAATATCTAGTAGTTTTTGAAGTTAGATGGGAATTTATTATCGGAATCATTGAGGCTTTTTGTTAAGGGATACTTGTTTGGTTATGAGTCCTTTTATATGTGGTAAGAATAGATATTGATAATAATATAAAATTTTAATTCTTGATTATAATATTTGGTGGATCAAGTAATAGAAAATTATCGAGTGGGATAATGGTTATGTTCAATAAATACAAATTTATATATTTACCCATATATATTGACATGTTTTTATGTGTTTTATTTATAGAAATATCACATTTACAATTGATTTTTAAAACCTTGATAAATAATTTTATCTAAGTTATTTACTTTAATTAATAAATATTATATAGGCCATGTTAAATAATTTTTACGTAATGATTAAAAAAATATGAAATCCATTTTATTCAATAAAATTTTCATTGCTACAAAATTAAATATTAAAAATAGAACATTGAATACCAAATAAAATATAGTAAATTTTTATTTTTATCTAAATAAAAGTATCATAAGGATTAAATTAAAAATTATTTTTCTGTATGACATCAATTAGATAATTATTTAAAAAATGATTGAAGTTAAATTAAATATAAAAAAATACTTCCACCTTCTGTATAGTAAATTAGTTTGAATGGAACCATATGAGTATGTATTAATGTAAATTTTGTATAAACTTGTTTACATTGATATCAGTTGGTACTCTAAATTCATCATAGTATATAATTAATGAATCATTTTATACCTTAAATGAATTATTATTCATGAAAAATATTTTATAAAAGTTATATGTCATTTATTGTTCTTAATAAATTCAAAAACACTTCAGTAAAAATAAAATCAATATTTTTACTATTTTCCTAAAATACATAATTTTAGCAAATATTAAAAAACAATCCTAAGAAAACTTTCACATGTTCATTTTAAGAATAATACTTCTTTAACGAAATTAAAATTATAAATTTTAAATATATTTCAATCAAATTATAATTAAAAATATGAAGAAATGTTTTTAGGAAAAATAAATTAAAAAAAATATAAATGTTTTTAGTCATATTTAAGATAAATTTATAAATACATTATTCTTGATATATTATTTCTCAATAATGATTATTAATTGAATAACATTTAAAATGTAATCTGTTAAATTACTTATGTAAAATACATATCACAATAAATGAATTTCTTTTAGAAATAACACATGATATCATTTAATATTTGAAATTCCATTTTATTAATTTTTTCACATTATCCCATTAAAATTTAGCTATTGAAAAATAATAATTGAAATTAATTAATTCAAATAAATTAAAAAAAAATTATTTACTTTTTATATTCATGATGTTTTAATATTATATGTTTTTTATTATTGATGGTTCACATCAGATTTTGTTATTTTAATAAGTTGTATCCTTTTATATTTAAATTGATAATTGTATTTTGGGAATGATATAAAAAAAATAGATTCATTTATGAACCATATGTTGGAACCACTTTGTGTATAAGGTTGTATTTGTTGTCAATAGTTTTCAATGCAGATCAAAATGAAGGTGATCATGAAATACTCCGATGAAGTAGAGGAGTGGTGATTCAGATGATTGTTGTGCTGATCTTAAGTTCAAAGAACATCTGTCAAAGGTGATACATTGTTTACAACAATGAAGAATGTGAGGAGTTATCCATTCGAGGATGATTAAAGAAGAATGAGGTTTTTGGATGAAGACCATGCAATTACTCATGATTGCACGAGAACCATGCTAGAGACTTCTTGACGGATTGAATCACATGCTTTGCATGAAGTTGATCATGACACTTGATGAAGAAGACAATGTGCCAATGAGTTGACTTCTGAGATGGACATGCGGAGATTGCAATTATGAGATGGCCATGCACATCACATTGTACCAGAAGATATTGGTACTAAAGTTGTTCCTTAAAAGAATACATATCACAATAATGGAGTTTGTGATAAAATCCAAAGAGTTGCTGAAGGATACAGATCACCAAGAAGAAGTGCAGTTGAGGTGATCGTGCTTGTTGACAAAGCAAACAAACGACATACAAATTTGTTGACAAAGGAGATTCCATGGTGACATGTCGAGTTCAAGAGTTGTGGTCAACGATCTATGTTTGATTCATGAACTTCGACAGAGGAATGGATGATCTGGAGGCGGTACAAAGAGCAGATACAAGGTGGCGCTGTTTCCCAGTGTTTGCAAATTTTTTGGGCCTCAAAATCGGAAAATGAAGACATGGATGATCTGCAAAAGGAGGTTCGCACAAAAAGGAAGTGGTGCGCGAAATATAAGAGGCTTGCGCGAAATACTTGAGCTGGGCGCGCAAAATTAGCGGGCTGCGCGAAATCTTGAAGTGTGGCGCGCAAAACAGCGGGTTGCGCGAAATTGTATTTCGCGCAAAAGATGTTTCAAGGCCGAAATCTTGAAAATCGGTAAAGGCATGAGGCGCGCGAAATTATGGAGCAGTGCGCGGAAAATGGTTGTGCGCGGAAAATTTGTATTTCACGATCAAAGCGGATTACACGCTCAAGGAGGGTTTTTCGCGCGGGGTCGATTTTGCCTATAAATATGAAGTGACCCGCCTCCATTCGAGAGAGCTCAAGACATAGAAAATACCCGAGCTCTGGTGCGCGAAATTGAAGTTAGAAAGGGTGCTGCGCGTAAACATAAAGTTTGCGCGTAAAGTCAGATTGCGCAAAAATCAAAGGCTGCGCCGAAAGTTGGTGATTGGCGCGTAAAAGGAAGATTGCGCGAAAAGTGGATTTCGCGCAAGAGTAGTGAATTGCGCGCAAGGCAGTTTCCAGGCTGCGCGTAATATTTGGAAGTTGCGCGAAAAAGGAATTTCGTGCAAACCATAGAAATTGCGCGCAAGACACCGTAAGGGCTGCGCGTAAAAATTGAGGTTGCCCGGTACATCCGGTGCAAAGTGAGATTCATCTGCGGGTGAAAGTTGGACTTCAACAGAGCATCTACATACAGAGGAAGATGCATTCCTTCATGAAAATGAAGAGACCTACAGGTCTATAAACTGTGACTGAATCCCTTCCAAGAGCAGTGAGCTTAGGAAGAGGAAGAAGGTGATCCTCTCCACCGGCAGTGAGCCAGGGGGAGTCAACGGGAGTGACCCGAGGGACGCATGTAACACCCGAGACTTTTATGTTATATAAATCATCAAAGGAATTTTTTTCTACACAACACTTTCTTGGCTTGCTTTACATGCAATCGCGACCTTCCTCGATAGCTTGTGTCGTACGCAATACCGAGTTTAACTAAACAACAATATGCTATTAAAACTAGCCGTTATGAATAGTAATAACCACTTTTTGAAATTTTATAAATTTTATTTTTCAAAATGGACTTCATTTTTGGACTCAGAATATCGAAATTAGCCTAGGGTGAAATTTTGGTATTTTTCTGAAAAATTTCAATTTTTTATGAATAGTGAAACCACTAAGTGGTAGGTTAAAAACTGAATTTTGCATAAAACATAATTTTACCGCTTCTGTGATTGGAATTTCGAAAATCCGAGAGACACGGTTAATATCAAGGACTAAAATGTGGTTCAATGAGATGAAAATAATTTTTTGGTGAATAGTAACTTTTTACTTTTTTTACCGCGGTTAATAGTAAATAGGGTAACTAAGGGTAAATATGATATTAATATTACCCTAACACATGTCCTAATTCTATTGGACAAGTGTAATTCGACCAAAAACAAACTTAGGAATAAAATAAGACCATTTAGGCCCACTTGGATTAGATTAGGACATTTATTATTAATTTATTTAAAGAAGGGTTAAAATAGTTAAAATCAACGTTTAATAAGTAGATCATTTTTAATATGGGGTTATACATAAGATAAATTCAATTTTAAATATTAATTAGAAAGCTAAAAAGATTTCCTACATGATGGTATTTTATTTGTAATTTTTAGACATCAAATAATTTAATTTATTTATGACACAAAGATGATGCAGTAATTATCTTATTAATGAAATATTGACATAATTGATGTTATAACCACCAAAATAAATTTAATTTGAGACTTTTTACGAATTCCACTAATTTTCTAGGTTACTATGATATATTAGTGTTGATTTAATCAACTTGGATAGAACATATAATTCTGTTATGACTTTCACAAAAATCATATATCAAATAGTGTCAAAATTGACACAAAATAGTTTTTAAATCAAATATTATATTATTAATTGTTATTTTATTCCTAAAAATCTAAGGTTCGGCCCAATGACTTAGATAAGGATATATATATTAATAATAAACAATTTGGGGTTCGTTTGGTATGTTATAGAATTTTTATTAACCATATAGTGAAAGAAAACAAAAAGACACGGTAAAAGTTAAATTAATTAACTTAGAGTTAAATCTAATTGATAAGGTTAAAATAATACCCTAAACTTGTCTAAATCCTATTGGTTGATAGGATTTCGACCCTTCCCCACTTTATCTTCGAAATAAGACCCTTTGGAACCATTATAAACCGATTTTGACTTTAATATAAAATAATATTTTGAGATATTCCTAAGGTGCCCCTCTCCTCCCTTATAAAAGGGCACCTCCTCCCCCTCCTCCTCACACCAATTTGAGCACTCAAGCTCGGCCAACCCCTGCCATTTTCCCTTCTACACTTCCCTAGAATAATCCTAGAGGTCCTGGTCTTCTCCAAAGACCAATCTTAGTTCCTTAAGTGGAGGATTCAAAAAGGCGTTCCAAAGAAGAGGTAATATCCATTACCGATCTTTTCAATTTCTTTCTTCTTCAACTTCTTCTTCTTTAGTTGTTTCATGATAAAGTAATAACATCAGTATTACTTACATACTGATATGTTATTATTAATATGAAACAACCCTAATTCACCATCTATCCATCCTACGGAAAAATGAAATCACCGCGTGTGCGTACGTACGGAATACCGTCTCCACGCCGTGGTGTAATCTATTTTCCACCATCACCTTACAAGGATGGGTATAATGGTGTAATGAGTAACTATATATGATTATTATTAAGTAATATTGATACTGAAATAATATATATATATACTCCAATACAATTCCACGATCATAGGAACGATATCATCACTCGTGCGTACGTACGGAATACCGTCTCCACGATGTGATGCGACTCGTTCTACATGATCTTCATTTCATAATGATTGTATAAATGAATTGAATGAATGAATATGGTATATACTACACTAATACCATTCTGGAAATGAATTATCTATAACCTAAAGATAAGAATAAGAATTTATTCGACAAAACACGCATAAGAACAAAAAGTTATAAAGACCCGAGTAACAAGTAACAATGAAATATTACTAACAAGAAGCTAATAATATGACCATATATGATCTCATATCAATATGTATGATTCTGGAATAAGTCAATAACATTATTTAGACCATTATACAGGAGCTTCGGACACGAACAAAGCAAATCGGACCTAAGGTAAGGGAAATATCACAATCTCATTTTTATCCGAGATTGTTTATTCGTAAGTATTTACTGGGGTGTATTTTATCATCCACATCCATGTTCCCTCAATATGTAATATTGTTTCCATCCACATGAAATAGTTTAAAATCCAATTTTACCCTTAGGTGAGTTTTTAGTAAAGAATATGAAAGGAATCTTTTGTCGTTTTTCCGTACGAGGTACTTTTTGACTTTTCCGACAAAAGTACGAAGAATGTTTTTTTTAACTTATACGGCATGAATGGATTTTTAAAACATTACTTCAAAGAAGCTTCCTTTACAAGTTTTCAAGTTTATTTTTAATCAACTTCTTTTATTTTAAAGTTGTATGACATGTTATGAAAGGAAAAATGTTTTTGAAGAAGAAAGGATATTTTCCTCAAGAATTCAATTCAAGTGTTTTATCAAAATTATTTTCCATCTAAGATAATAAAGGGTTCTGTTTCTATCCATATTTTTACATTGGTTTGACTATGTTGTGATGGAATTATGTTTATGAATTCCTTTATCATATATGAATTTATTTATGATGTCATGATGTTTCAAGAATCCCATTTTTGTTATATGTGTTATGCGATGATGTATGTTTTATGATTATGTGGCACACATAAGAAAGGATTCATTATAAGATGGGTGGGACCTATATCTCCCTCCAATGCATTGGGTAATGATTTTATATCTCATGAGATAGACATGGCTGGAACGGAAGGTTATTTCGGTTCAGTGATACAGGACTGAAACGAGGAGTGAACTCGGTTCAGAAAGGGACTTTGTCCACTAAGATAGTCTTGGCAATGAGTCATGACTAACAAGAAATGATTTTCCATGATTATGTGTGCATGCCACAAAGTTTCAAGTTTTATGTTATGATTATGGGGATCTCATTTTCCCTTCTATGATTTATTCCATGTTAAGATATTATGATCTCTTTTGCAGGTTTTGATAAAGATATGATATGATTTTTATTTCCTTTATTTGCCCTTGCTGAGAATTTGAGCTCACCCTTTTATGTTTTCTTTTCCCCAGGTCAGGAAGATGGATATTAAGTAGAATATGCTAAAAGGGACCCTAGATATGATGAAATAAATGGGAGACACTGTAGAAGATTTATGAACCAGTTGTTTATGTTTCCCAGTTTCTAAAGACACTATACCTATACGGTCCTTTGTGGTTTTGTAATATGTTGTAATAAGTGTGCTTCAATTTTGAAGTATTAACAATGTATGTAAAGTATGGGTCGTTATAGTTGGTATCAGAGGAAAGGTATAGTCAACCTTTGGAAAATAGGATGTGAAAGCCTTAGTAAGAACCCTAAGGATAAGTCTAAGCATAGAACACAATCTTAGTGTTTTAGAAATGGCCTTGAATAACCTAGGATAAGACCTTAAGCATGAAAATTTTATTCTTGAATTATGTGGTTTCCTATTATAATTAGTGTTGCTCACACTATTCTTCTTGGTTTTAGTCAATGGCTGGAACCCGAAGGAACCGTGTTAATGCGGAATGTGATGGGCAATGCAATGATTGTCCCCCTGAGGAACCAAACGATATGGGAGCTGGAATGCAAAATCTTGTAGCCATGCTCACACAACTTTCTCAAGCTATGAATCATGCAGGATTTCCAAACGAACAAAGGAGGGAGCAACATTCTGTTGAATCCTTCATGAGGCAGCGTCCACCATCTTTCAGCGGGTCTACTGATCCATTAGTTGCTGAACAATGGATTAGTACTACTGAAAAGATATTTTCAGTTCTTCAATGTTCTGAGCATGATAAAGTCATCCTAGCAGTGTATCGTTTGGAAGGAGATGCGGATCAATGGTGGAATCTTGTTAAGAATACGAGGCAAAGGGATGAAATTGAGTCTATGGAATGGGACGAGTTCAAGAACTTATTTTTCAATAAGTACTTCCCTCGTATTCTCCGAACAAAGATGGAGAAAGAGTTCCTTGAACTGAAGCAAAGGGATGATGAATCTGTTAGTACCTATGAAGCAAATTTTACAAGACTTGCAAGGTACGCTTCTGGTATTATTATCCAACCTGAGAGTAAGATTGATCGATTCTTTAGTGGCTTAAAACCAAGTCTTCGAAGGGCGTTAGCCATAAGAGACTTCAATATCTACGAGGAAATCGTTCGATGTGCTCTCAAAGTCGAGATGGAGATTGGAGTAACCCATCAGTCACATGGGATTGATAAGAAGAGGAAGATGGAATTCAAAGAAAAATCTAAAGAGCACACGGAAAAGAAGATAAACTTTCCCTTATGCTCAAAGTGTGGAAAGAAACATGGAGGGAGTTGTCTTAAAGGGACAAGTAAATGTTTTAAATGTGGAAAGGAAGGTCATCGGGCATTTGAATGCCGTGATAATGGGAAGAAGATGTCTAATGATGCAAACAAAGGAAGGGATACACAGAATGAACCTGCTACACTTCAATGTTTCAAGTGCAAGGAGATGGGGCATTATGCCAATCAATGCCCAAATCCAAGGGTTGATGATGATGGTCGACGTCAACAAACTCTTAAAGCTAAAGACAAAGGAAAGTCACATGAAATTTCTATCAGCGAGGTGGAGTACGATAACGATGTGGTGAAAGGTACACTTACCATCCACTCTAAAGTAGCAAATGTTTTATTTGATTCTGGATCCACCCACTCTTTTATTTCTGAAAAATTTTCTAAGGGTATCACCGTATTACCTCAACAATTAGATGTTGAGTTAGCTGTGACAACACCTAATGGCACATCAATCGCATCATAAGTTTATAATTCTTCTCCGATCGAAGTTTTTGGGAAAGTGCTTCCTGCAAATCTTGTGATCCTTCCTTTAGTAGAATTTGATGTGATTCTTGGCTTGGATTGGCTTTCTCTACATGGAGCTCATATCAATTGCCAAAGAAGGGAAGTCACATTTCATATTCCAGATCAACCTACGATCGTCTATCAATGCAAGGATGAACATAACCTTCCAGTGGAAATTTCTTCCATCTTATGGGTATTGATTCCACTAAATGAAGGTTATTTATCTCAAATGGTTGGTGAGAAACTCACGATTACGAATATGCCCATTGTACGGGAGTTTGATGATGTCTTTCCGGAATAATTATCGGGTCTTCCACCAAATCGTGAAGTTGAGTTTTCAATAGAACTCGTACCGGGTGCTTTGCCTATTTCAAAGACACCTTATAGAATGGCCCCAATTGAGTTGCAGGAATTGAAGAAGCAACTCCAAGAGAATCTTGATAAGGGATTCATACGCCCTAGTGCGTCACCTTGGGGAGCACCTGTTCTATTTGTTAAGAAGAAAGATGGATCAATGAGACTCTGCATTGATTATCGAGAACTTAACAAGATCACTATCAAGAACAAATATCCTCTCCCATGCATTGATGACTTATTTCACCAACTACGCGGAGCTCAATACTTTTCCAAGATTGATCTTCGTTCAGGGTATCATCAATTAAGGGTCAAAAGGGAGGATATACCAAAGACGGCTTTCCGTACAAGGTATGGACACTATGAATTTATAGTGATGCCATTTGGTCTTACTAATGCCCCTGCTATCTTCATGGATCTAATGAATAGAGTCTTTAGAGACTATCTTGATCATTTTGTGGTAGTCTTTATAGACGATATTCTTGTCTATTCAAAGAGCAAGGAAGAGCATGAAGATCACTTGAGAATTATATTGAAGACCCTGAGAAAAGAGAAGCTTTATGCCAAATTTACAAAGTGTGAATTTTGGCTTCAAAAAGTTTCATTTTTGGGTCATATAATCTCAAAAGAGGGGATATCTGTGGATCCAGCAAAAACAGAGGTTATCGAAAGATGGTCAAGACCAACAACAGTAACTGAGATCCGAAGTTTTCTTGGTTTGGCTGGATATTATCGACGTTTTGTAAAAGATTTTTCACGGTTATCTAATCCAATCACCAAGTTGACTCGGAAAGGAGTTAAGTTTGTCTGGACAGAGGAATGTGAAGAGAATTTCAAGGAGTTGAAAAGAAGGTTATCCAGTGCACCTGTGCTCACACTGCCTTGTAGTGGAGAAAGGTTTGTGATCTACAGTGATGCATCCAAGAAGGGATTGGGGTGTGTTCTTATGCAAAATGATATGGTGATAGCTTATGCCTCACGACAGTTGAAAATCCATGAGCAAAATTACCCAACACATGATTTGGAGTTGGCTGCGGTAATCTTTGCATTAAAGATTTGGAGGCATTACCTTTATGGTGAAAGGTGTGATATTTATACTGATCATAAAAGTTTAAAGTATATTTTCACACAAAAGGAGTTGAATATGCGCCAAAGAAGATGGTTGGAGCTGATTAAGGATTATGACTGCTCAATCCATTACCACCCTGGGAAAGCAAACAAGGTTGCAGATGCATTAAGTCGACAAGACCATTCTAGTTTATCCATGATGAGGATCACAAAAGATCCAATATTTATGGATTTACAAAGGATGGATCTTGGAATTATAATGGAAGGGGAAAAATATTATCTTTCTCAAATGAATGTTCAACCATCTATACATGTGAAGATTAAAGAGGCACAGAAAGAAGATGTCGAGTTACAAAAGAAGGTGAGAAATGTTCCTGAATTCAACCTTGATTGTGATGGGATAATAAAGTTCAGGAATCGGGTTTGTGTTCCTCCCATCCCCGAATTAAAGAAAGAGCTGCTGGATGAGGCTCATAGTTCTTCATTCTCTATTCATCCTGGAAGCACGAAGATGTATAGGGACCTGAAAGAGTACTTCTGGTGGGATGGCATGAAAAGAGATGTTGCTGAATATGTCTCTCGATGCTTGGTTTGTCAACAAGTTAAAGCTGAGAGACAGAAGTCTAAGGGGATGTTACAACCATTACCCATACCCGAATGGAAATGGGAAAACATCACTATGGACTTTGTCACAGGACTTCCTAAAACATCCCAAGGCAATAATGCTATCTGGGTCATAGTTGATCGTCTTACAAAGTCTGCACACTTCATTGCTATTAGAGAGGATTTCTCTCTAGATCAGCTTGCCAGGATATATGTAAAGGAAGTGGTAAGATTGCATGGAGTACCACTTTCTATTATATCTGATCGGGATCCGAGATTTACCTCGAAGTTCTGGCGAAGTCTTCAGCATACTCTGGATACAGAGTTGAGTTTCAGCACTGCTTATCATCCCCAGATAGACGGTCAGTCTGAGAGAACAATTCAAACCCTAGAAGATATGTTGAGAGCTTGCTCTATGGATTTCAAAGGAGGTTGGGATCAACACCTACCTTTGTTGGAATTTTCTTATAATAATAGCTTTCACTCCAGTATTCAGATGGCTCCTTATGAAGCTCTCTATGGAAAGAAATGAAGGACTCCAACTTGCTGGGATGAAGTCGGGGAAAGAAAGCTATTAGGACCTGATCTCGTTGATGAAATGGCAGAAAAGGTCAGATCTATTCAACAACACATAAGAGCAGCTCAGAGTCGACAGAAAAGTTATGCCGACAACCGAAGAAAAGACCTAGAGTTTGAAGTGGGTGATAAAGTGTTCTTACGAATATCTCCCTGGAAGAGGGTTATGAGATTTGGAAAGAAGGGGAAGTTGAGCCCTAGATATATCGGTCCTTTTGAAATACTGGATCGTGTTGGGAAGGTAGCTTACCGATTGGCGCTTCCACCGAATCTCTCTCAAGTTCACGATGTGTTCCACGTATCTCTCCTGAGAAAGTACATACCAGATCCTTCACATGTACTCAGCTCAGAAGTTGTACCGCTGGAGCAAGATCTTTCTTATGAAGAACAGCCGATAGAGATTCTGGATCGTAGCGAAAAAGTCCTATGAAACAAGACCACTCTCTTGGTGAAAGTTTTATGGAGGAACCACCAACTTGAAGAAGCTACATGGGAGCTTGAGGATATGATGAGGGAGAAGTATCCTCATTTGTTTGTTGCAAAGTGACGAATTTCGAGGGCGAAATTATTTTTAAGGGGGGTAGAATGTAACACCCGAGACTTTTATGTTATATAAATCATCAAAGGAATCTTTTTCTACACAACACTTTCTTGGCTTGCTTTACACGCAATCGCGACCTTCTCGATAGCTTGCGTCGTACGCAATACCGAGTTTCACTAAACAACAACATGCTATTAAAACTAGCCGTTATGAATAGTAATAACCACATTTTGAAATTTTATAAATTTTATTTTTCAAAATGGACTTCATTTTTGGACTCAGAATATCGAAATTAGCCTAGGGTGAAATATTGGTATTTTTCTGAAAACTTTCAATTTTTGATGAATAGTGAAACCACTAAGTGGTAGGTTAAAAACTGAATTTTGCATAAAACTTAATTTTACCGCTTCTGTGATTTGAATTTCGAAAATCCGAGAGACACGGTTAATATCAAGGACTAAAATGTGGTTCAATGAGATGAAAATAATTTTTTGGTGAATAGTAACTTTTTACTTTTTTTACCGCGGTTAATAGTAAATAGGGTAACTAAGGGTAAATATGATATTAATATTACCCTAACACATGTCCTAATTCTATTGGACAAGTGTAATTCGACCAAAAACAAACTTAGGAATAAAATAAGACCATTTAGGCCCACTTGGATTAGATTAGGACATTTATTATTAATTTATTTAAAGAAGGGTTAAAATAGTTAAAATCAAAGTTTAATAAGTAGATCATTTTTAATATGGGGTTATACATAAGATAAATTCGATTGTAAATATTCATTAGAAAGCTAAAAAGATTTCCTACATGATGGTATTTTATTTGTAATTTTTAGACATCAAATAATTTAATTTATTTATGACACAAAGATGATGCAGTAATTATCTTATTAATGAAATATTGACATAAGTGATGTTATAAACACCAAAATAAATTTAATTTGAGACTTTTTATGAATTCCACTACTTTTCTAGGTTACTATGATATATTAGTGTTGATTTAATCAAATTGGTTTGAACATATAATTCTGTTACGACTTTCACAAAAATCATATATCAAATAGTGTCAAAATTGACACAAAATAGTTTTTAAATAAAATATTATATTATTAATTGTCATTTTATTCCTAAAAATCTAAGGTTCGGCCAAATGACTTAGATAAGGATATATATATTAATAATAAACAATTTGGGGTTCGTTTGGCATGTTATAGAATGTTTATTAACCATATAGTGAAAGAAAACAAAAAGACACGGTAAAAGTTAAATTAATTAACTTAGAGTTAAATCTAATTGATAAGGTTAAAATAATACCCTAAACTTGTCTAAATCCTATTGGTTGATAGGATTTCGACCCTTCCCCACTTTATCTTCGAAATAAGACCCTTTGGAACCATTATAAACCGATTTTGACTTTAATATAAAATAATATTTTGAGATATTCCTAAGGTGCCCCTCTCCTCCCTTGTAAAAGGGCACCTCCTCCCCCTCCTCCTCACACCAATTTGAGCACTCAAGCTCGGCCAACCCATGCCATTTTCCCTTCTCCACTTCCCTAGAATAATTCTAGAGGTCCTGGTCTTCTCCAAAGACCAATCTTAGTTCCTTAAGTGGAGGATTCAAAAAGGCGTTCCAAAGAAGAGGTAATATCCATTACCGATCTTTTCAATTTCTTTCTTCTTCAACTTCTTCTTCTTTAGTTGTTTCGTGATAAAGTAATAACATCAGTATTACTTACATACTGATATGTTATTATAAATATGAAACAACCCTAATTCACCTTCTATCCATCCTACGGAAAAATGAAATCACCGCGCGTGCGTACGTACGGAATACCGTCTCCACGCCGTGGTGTAATCTATTTTCCACCATCACCTTACAAGGATGGGTATAATGGTGTAATGAGTAACTATATATGATTATTATTAAGTAATATTGATACTGAAATAATTTATATATATACTCCAATACAATTCCACGATCATAGGAACGATATCATCACTCGTGCGTACGTACGGAATACCGTCTCCACGATGTGATGCGACTCGTTCTACATGATCTTCATTTCATAATGATTGTATAAATGAATTGAATGAATGAATATGGTATATACTACACTAATACCATTCTGGAAATGAATTATCTATAAACTAAAGATAAGAATAAGAATTTATTTGACAAAACACGCATAAGAACAAAAAGTTATAAAGACCCGTGTAACAAGTAACAATGAAATATTACTAACAAGAAGCTAATAATATGACCATATATGATCTCATATCAATATGTATGATTCTGGAATAAGTAAATAACATTATTTAAACCATTATACAGGATCTTCGGACACGAACAAAGAAAATCGGACCTAAGGTAAGGGAAATATCACAATCTCATTTTTATCCGAGATTGTTTATTCGTAAGTATTTACTGGGGTGTATTTTATCATCCACATCCATGTTCCCTCAATATGTAATATTGTTTCCATCCACTTGAAATAGTTTAAAATCCAATTTTACCCTTAGGTGAGTTTTTAGTAAAGAATATGAAAGGAATCTTTTGTCGTTTTTCCGTACGAGGTACTTTTTGACTTTTCCGACAAAAGTACGAAGAATGTTTTTTTAACTTATACGGCATGAATGGATTTTTAAAACATTACTTCAAAGAAGCTTCCTTTACAAGTTTTCAAGTTTATTTTTAATCAACTTCTTTTATTTTAAAGTTGTATGACATGTTATGAAAGGAAAAATGTTTTTGAAGAAGAAAGGATATTTTCCTCAAGAATTCAATTCAAGTGTTTTATCAAAATTATTTTCCATCTAAGATAATAAAGGGTTCTGTTTCTATCCATATTTTTACATTGGATTGACTATGTTGTGATGGAATTATGTTTATGAATTCCTTTATCATATATGAATTGATTTATGATGTCATGATGTTTCAAGAATCCCATTTTTGTTATATGTGTTATGCGATGATGTATGTTTTATGATTATGTGGCACACATAAGAAAGGATTCATTATAAGATGGGTGGGACCTATATCTCCCTCCAATGCATTGGGTAATGATTTTATATCTCATGAGATAGACATGGCTGGAACGGAAGGTTATTTCGGTTCAGTGATACAGGACTGAAACGAGGAGTGAACTCGGTTCAGAAAGGGACTTTGTCCACTAAGATAGTCTTGGCAATGAGTCATGACTAACAAGAAATGATTTTCCATGATTATGTGTGCATGCCACAAAGTTTCAAGTTTTATGTTATGATTATGGGGATCTCATTTTCACTTCTATGATTTATTCCATGTTAAGATATTATGATCTCTTTTGCAGGTTTTGATAAAGATATGATATGATTTTTATTTCCTTTATTTGCCCTTGCTGAGCATTTGAGCTCACCCTTTTATGTTTTCTTTTCCCCAGGTCAGGAAGATGGATATTAAGTAGAATATGCTAAAAGGGACCCTAGATATGATGAAATAAATGGGAGACACTGTAGAAGATTTATGAACCATTTGTTTATGTTTCCCAGTTTCTAAAGACACTATACCTATACGGTCCTTTGTGGTTTTGTCATATGTTGTAATAAGTGTGTTTCAATTTTGAAGTATTAACAATGTATGTAAAGTATGGGTCGTTATAACGCAGTGAGCTATCCCTAAACAATTGTAAAGGCAGTGAGCCTGGGACAGAGTGTCTGTACCCGAACATTTGTATCCGCAGCTAGTGAAGCATAGTGGATTTAGGTACGACCGGCAACCTGTCGGCGTATACTCCTTGGACGTAGCCCTTAGTGGCGAACCAAGTAAAAATAGCTGTGTCATCTGTCTCTGCATGTGAATGTTTAATTTCTGATCATATCCATCATACAGGTTTAAGTAGTTCCTACCAACGTGGGAACAAGATCCACAACTAAAAGAAGAAAGATTTGCCACCCTGATTCACCCCTCCCCTCTCAGGGTGTCTCGGGGTCCTACACTATATATGTTTTAACATCATGGGGTGTTACATTATCAATTTTCTCTCATAAAAGAAACCCTTTGTAATCATTGTTTCATGGTGGATCAAAGGAATATTGTTATGGAATGAAAATATATGATTAGTTAGAAGAGACTAGAAATTAATGATATTATTAGAATATTAGTATGTAGCTCAAAAATTAAATAATTAAAATTATTTAGTATGAATATACCTTGATTTTGTTTTATTATGAATTATAAATGATTCAATATAATCTATGAAACATATTCTATATGTAAATTAATATTTTGATAAATGAAATTAGGATTTATGGAACAAATAATGTAGTTAAATAATTATATTATCTTAAATTTTTGTATAGATGATTTTTTGGGGGCATGTAGCTCTTGAAATGAAATGTGTAAATTTATGGGAATAAAAATTATATAATTATTGACTAAAATTATTCTAAATTTTGAATGATTAACTACATGATATAGATTGTTTATATATAGTGTTTTTAAATCCAAAAAATATTGAATATTATTTGAAATTTAATATCACTAATAAATTATTTTTTTAAAATTTAGTGATGAATATTTTAAATTTTTTTTTGATGATTGATATTTATAAATATTGACCATTTTTGGAAAATTATAATTTAGTAGGAAATAATGTTTTATTACAATTCATTAAATGTAGAGGTTGTATTAGTATTTTGAGATTTTTTTGTTATGTGTTTATTTAGTAATGGGGGTGAGATTGTAAATATCAATGAGTGTAATATATTTAAAAAAAACCACAAAAAAATATTATGAGCCAAAAATATTCCTTATAGATCATTACACTTAATGCTTTGTTAAAATATTCATGGGGCATTTCTATATCATTTAAAAGGGTTAATAGTTTTTATTTAATTGAATGATATTATAAATAAATTCAATAAACAAGTCTTATATTTATAAATATAGGTGTACATATTAAATTTGTGTTGGAGGATATGAATTTTTAGGGGGTTATTCTGATTTTATTTTTCAACTGATATGTTTGTGGATGTTATAATTCCTTGTAAATAAAGAATGTCATAAATATAGGTAAATAACCTATATAAACTAGTTTATGATAAAAAATTGTTGTAGTGTGATCAAAATTTTAGGTACATATATTTTATCTCAAGGATCATGTTTTTCTAGGCCTAGTTCTAAGAATGGTATACTACTATGGGTGAATAATTTCAAAGGGAAATAAATTATGATTCTCAGAATAAGAGGTAAATAATATAGACTATGGAGAATTGAATTTATATTCAATTATAGATTGTGATTTTTTGGAAAATATTTTTAGTTAATAAAAATTGATGATATAATATAGAAACAGGGTATAATAATGTTTGGTATGATTATGATGATATTCATGTAGTAAAACTATTAGATTATATAAGGGTGGATAACAAACGGACATATCCATGTTTTGGTGGGGAGTGTTCTTTAGTGTAAAAATATAGAAAAAATTAGTTTATTAAAATAAAAATAATATATATATGTAATATATTATTTTATAGAATTTATTAGTTGAAAAATATATAGAATAATAAAATTAGAATTTTATGGGTGGATAATTATATTAAAAATCACTATGATGACCTTACAGGATAACAACGTGTTTGACGAACAACATTATATAATCTTTATTGTATTTGTATATAACCTTAATTGTTATATATATATATATATAATTTATAGTATGAATTTGGAAATCAGATAAATTTTTATGAATGTTATCATTTTGAATAAAATTAACGTTTACAATTTAAGGAATTTTTTATGGAAATTATTAGAAGACTATTCAAAAGGTGTAATACGGGAGATAAATTTTTTATATAATAGTTTAATATAAACATATGTAATCTAAAAAAAATCATCCTATAAAATATATACTACAATAGGGACATTTTTTCCTGAAGCAACATAGTAATAATGTGATTTGGGTTATATTTTGTACTTCATATCCTAAGAGAGAAATACATTGATAATTGAAAATAGATGAATTTCCAAGAGAATAATTACCATAAAATAAAACATAAAACCTCTTGTAAAGGTTCTTGTTTTAAATAATTTACATGATAGTCCATGATATGTGAATTTATTTTAGAATAAAATGTCCCATGAATGATGGTCACGCCTCCGTCCACATTACATTGCAGAACCCAAAAATACTCAAAATGTTGTTGAATCTATGTAAAATTACCTTGCAATTTTCTCATAATCACAATACATATAATGATTATTGGATCAGACATGATTTTTACTATATTTTAATAGGATTTTATGATGAACCTTATATAGAATTAATTATAACGGGTTCATGATTTTACTAAAATTTGAAAATCTAGTGAAGTTTGAGTTTACAATATATTTCATTCACTAGATGTTAGATCAATGTAGAAACACGCATTGATGTAATTGGGTTTTGTGTTTATTTTTGTAAAATAATTGATGATATATTAATGATGTTAAAAATAAAAAAATTCGAATGTTATGATTATTGATTTTAATTTGGATTTAACTAAATAAAGACCAGTACCTTAGTAAACTACTTTGGGTTTTGATACATTTATAATAAATCATTGTTGATTTATAGTCTATTATTGATATTGTATGATGTTTATTTTGTTTATATTTTCATTATGTTGAGTATCTAAGAGCATCGATTTCTTAGGTTTTTAATTCAAAATTCACAATATTTTAATTTTATAATTTCATTTCTCCAGAACACTATATCACGTGCTTCCATTGTGTGGAAGTGCGGAACATTTAATAAATTGTGATAAATTGATTTGAATAAGGAATACATATTCATGTGAATCTTTATGTTTAATTAATTTTGTTTGAGTAAATTAATTAAACTAAAAATGGTCTATTTTTTTGGTATTTCATGGATAATATTATAGATATACATTTTAAAAATATTAGCTATGAGGGAAAAACATATTAGGATTTTGATTATAGTGATCAGGTTAATTGATCCTCTTCACATTATGGATATGAAATTTTAATTATTTAATAACATATTTTTAGGGATTACAATAAATTCTCCAATTATTATTTTAATCTTTTTTTCTTTCATTTTATTTCCATTATGTTGTTATGTTTTTTGATATGTTGAGTGTATGATGATATACTTTTATGGATATGCCTTGGGACTTTTTAGTTACACTTTTTTCTTATTTTTAGTAATTTATTTTGGTTCATATCATGAATTTATTTAGGAGAAAATTGATAACATTGGATGGAATAGGGAAGGTAAACAGTTGGTGAATGTCATTCCTAAATTATGATCTTCATTCCATCAAACCATGCATACCCCAGAAGAGGGTATTCACCCAGTTGGAAATTTTTTTTCAAGAAGTGCTCCATATTTGAATATACCATGACCCCCCCAGAAGAGTCACATGGTTAGGGTACATTTTTTGGAAAATCATGCTCCCCCACCACACAAATCAGGGGAAAGATTTTAAATACCCCAAAAATAATATTTAATTTTCTAGTAACACCATTTTGTACCTGAATTGGTAATATTTTGACCGTAAATGTTCTTTCATAATATTAGAGTATTTGGAACATATACCTGGCCTTTCTAACCTCTATTCTTTCCTATATTATTCATGAATTGATGATCTTCACCCCTCCTAGTAGAAGGATCTAATATTACGTGGTTCACTTCTTCTGACCTGTGTCTCCATCATATTTTGTTTTAATTTATCCAATGTATTATTAGATCTATATCTATGTTCTATGGATCTAGATCTAGGATTATGAGATCATGACTTTTCTATCTTGAATTATGGTTGAAGATATAGATCTCATGATTTGTCATTGTGCCGCAATAATTAGGGATTTCAATTTGATGATATCTGGCCAATGAATTGAGATATATGGTTTAAAATTCAATGATTCTAGTGTTTACATCCAATTTCATGTATGGAATCTAAAATTTTAATAAGAACATTTGACAATGGAATATTTAATTGAATAAATAATTTTATTGATAAATTTATGGATACGTTGAATTTTGTTTAATTAATTAATGGATATTGAGATTATGGATTATGGATTGATTAATTGTTTAATTAATTTATGGGATATTTATATTGTATAATTATGATTAATTAATAACTGAATTAATCAAATGGATATTGAGATTGTGAAATTGGATTAATTAATTGGGGAATTAATTAATGGTATTTTTAGATTGTTTAATTGAATTAATTATTTGGAAGATTAAATAATGTATTTAGGGGTTGAATGGTATAATTTTGAATTAATCATTTATTGAAATGCGATTAATATATGTATACATGATTGATATGGGAAGTTGAAAAGGTATATCATAATGTGATATGTGATAAGAAGGTATATTTTGTCTAACCTATATTGGTGTGGTATATGTGAGATATGGGTGATTGGTTTCCATAAGAATGTGGGACAATGAATGATGCTACAAATACCCATATGATATTGGGATTATGGTATAGGGATAGAGGCAATGATTAACTATGTGAAATTGTGGTGTGGGACATGGACTGAGGCTCAAAATACCCATAGGGTGTTTGAAATGACTCTCTCTTCCCATGAGATGAGAATTGGACTATGGTTCTAATTGGATTTGATAATGAATTTAGATAACATTAATAATGAAAGACTATTTTCATGATGAAACTTTAATTGAATTTGTGATATAATTCATACTGTTGTATGTGCCAAAGTAGTTATTGAAAGTTTTGGTCTCCTAAAAAAATTGAGATTTTTGTTGCCAAGTAATGAATAATTGATAATATGATTACTATTTACTAATGAATGGTACTTATTTAATTATAAAAATTGATACATTTTTATTGAATAGATTTTTTAGGACACTTTTTTGGTGGATTAGTATGTTGTACACAAATCCTAATTAGGAATCTAAATTGATACCCAAATTGTATTTATGTTTTTCTATTACAATATGTGTAAAGGCCCGAATTTATATAGTAATGTCAGGGAAGATCATAGATGAGGGAACTGGATATGATTTGGGAGCCACATAATGGATTTTATTGTCCTTATTTATTTTTTTTTCTCATATTGACACGTGAAATGAATTTATCCTGGCATATCTCTTATTTTAGTATGGATTATGTGTTCTATTTTGGTCATCTTTTTATAATGGAACAATTATGAATATGGTTATACAATTTTTTTGATTCATTATTTTACACTAGTGTATTACTCTGATTAAGAGTGTATATATTTCCCCATGATTGATATTAGACCATCACTACTAATTAGAATCCAATGACATAGTGGGAGGTGCACTGGAGGTCATGTTACTGACCGGATCAAATTACCAATGTGTGGTGCCCTAGTCGACATTATACTAATTCGTATCAGAGCCTAGTTCTCTTTTCTTTACTTCAGTATTATTGTTTGTATAGGTTATAAAGGATACTAAGAAGATTCAAAAACTGGATATGATCTCATATATAGGATTATCATAAACATGTATGTGGGAGAACCCATGTACCCAGGGTGGGATTGTTGTTATTGATTTTTACGATTACAGTTGAATATTATTTAACCTTTAGTGAATCTCATGTTGTGTTATGTGATTATTTTTTCATATAATTGATTGAATTTCACTCATGGGAAGGTATGAAAAGAGGGTTGGGTATTCATTCATCTTTCTAGTCACTTTGTATTATTTAGTGACATGGATAAATTTAGGCATGCACTAGATGATGCGTTTTTTGAAAATTGTTGAACATGATCTACTTTCCCATTCTTGTTAAATCTAATTCTAAACTATTTCTAATATGTAATTGAGATAGATTTTAATTTCGTGATATATGATATTAAATCGGTGTCTAATAAGAAACATGAATATTGAGAATGAGTCTCCCCTATGTTAACCATGAACTAGATGTATGATGGATAAGGGAAGTGATAGTTCCTTAGTTTTGAATGTTTGATTGAGATTTGGGAAAATATTTATTATTCCTTGATGTGATTCACTCACACATGAATGTTTTAAATTGTTGTTACGTGTCATGTGATTTTTTTGTCATTGTTGATACATGCCTCCACAATGATGTTGTTTGAGAGGAAAACATGGGGATATGATAACTTATGATCCTTTAGTGGTGGAACCCAATGCACAAATATTAACAGGTTAGGATGACAGAGAACAGTTCCACGATAAATTTTCTCTTATCATGTATTTAATGGAATGTGACCTCGGGAAGGTTGTGAAGAGTGTGTTTGATTTGACGTGGGAGTTTCAGTTATATTACCCACTGATGATTACCATAGAGGGTGGACCTGAGGTATTCTCATTATAGATTGAGTCTATATAGAAAATAATTTACCACTTAGTAGGGGATGAGATTTCAACGATGAAGAATTTATTGAACAGTCTTAAAAATGAGATTAAGTACCAATTTAACCTTTTTCAGTTAATGATATTTATTAAGGGGGTGGATTAGGTTTTCATAGCTAAGGGGAACCAGAGGGAGGCTCTTAGTGTTGAAAATATGGTTTCTTCTATATGATCAAGTAGTATATATTTCAAAATTAGGTAGTGTCTCTTTGATAGGGTTATCCAAAATAGTAGAGAGAAGCGTAGACAGGGCTAAGTAAAAGTTACTCCATATCCTACCTGAGTTATTTTCTAGTAGATGGGTAGGAATATGATCCATCTATATATGTTATTCAAGAACCCATGATAGATTAGTTGTGACATTGAAGATATGTTTAATTAGAGTGAAAAATGGGATCATAAACACCATATATATATCTGAAAACTGGAGTTCTACTAGATGTCAAGGGAGAGGTAGGGGATGTGGAACTTCTAGAAAAGAGATACTATATCATCAGGGTTATGTAAAAAAGGGTATATTGACTACACCACATGGAATAGGGGAAGTATAGTTACATTTAGTTAATCTTATACTTATGGATAGAGAGGCAAGACCATTGATAGTTCATAGTGGTATTCTTTTAGCATCAATAGAAGTTAGTTCCTTGTATTATATTGGTGCCTCTCATTATTTAAGATATTTAAAACATGTGAATTGATTGAGAATGGTTGTGGAGTTCAAGAGTGAGGCTTTGATGATAGATACTCCATTGAGAGTACATTCTAGAGGCATCTATTTGTTTTAGGGGTTTTTCCTTGAGGTTGTAGATTATGTTTTCTCTAGTATATCTACATTCTAGATATGTTAATCTTGGATCCAATTATGGGTATATTCTAGTTGGTAGCATATCGAGTCCACATTAATTGTTATAGAAAATGAGTGAACATTACATCTCATAAGGGTGAAAAAATATTCTTCATGGTGAATGGGATATCTTGGCTGGATGTAGAGGTCAATTTCAGTAGTTACTCTGGGAGCTCGCACCCATTGATTCTATTCTATTACTAGATTATTGATATAAAAGGAATGAGGCCTTTCGACCAATAATGGATAGGTTACTGGATTTGATTCCAGAATATTTCTTTAGATTTCAACCCAATATAAAAGTGGAATTTACTATTTATCACATTCTTTATGTTGAGGTAGTTTAAATTACCCCATACATAATTGAATTAACAATGTTTCAAGATATAAATACATAGCGGGAGGAGTTATAGTAAATGGGGTTAATCCATCTATGTACGACACCTTAGGGGTATTTAGTATTGTTTGTGAAGAAGTATAATATAAATCTACACATGTCTATTCGTTACTGTATGTTGGACCAGATGACAGTGAGTATATGGTATCCCGTCAAAATATAGATTATTTTTTCCCCAGTTGTGATGGGCTTGTGTCTTCTCATAGATTGACTAGAGATTAGAGTGTCATCAATTGATACTCTGACCATCTGATATACCATGGACTACATTTATAAGCTTTTATAGCTTCTATGTGTTCATTGTAATTCCAGATGGTTTAAATAATTATGATGTATTATTTATGTAAATGATGAATAAAATATTTCATCCATACCTAGATCATTGTGTGGTAGTTTTTTTGGGTGACATCTCAGTGTACTCCAAGACTCATGACGATCATTCCGGATATTATAACATCATCCTGAGTACACTGAGAGACCACCAAATTGTAAATCATGCTATATATTTGAAAATTATAGACAGATCAGGTACACATCATGTATCAAATCATCTCAAAGGAAGGATTTTTTGTAGTATTTGAGAAAGTACAACCATCTGTTTATTGGGATATGTAAAAGATTGTATTAAATATTTGTAGCTTCTTGGGGTTAGCAGGATATTATAGAAGGTTCAAACATGACTTTACCAATTTGGAAGAACAACATTCACGATTGAAAAAAGGGAGTAACATTTCAGTGGTTTTAATAATGAGGGAATGAATTATAATATTTTATTATGCATTGGACTCGACACCAATCATGATCCTAACAGATCTTGATGAGGAGTATACGGTGTATTGTGATGATTCTCGGATATGGAATGGAGTTGTGTTGATGTAGGGTCATCAAGTTATAGAATATGGTTCCTGGTAGATGAGTCTATATAAATATTAATTACATTATGCATGACATCAAATTGGATGAATTTGTTTATTCATTGAAATGTTGTTTTCATTATTTGAAGGGTGAAAAGTCTACTACGTATACTGATCAAAATATCTTGAAATATATCATTTCACTTAGAGATTTGAAACTTCGGATGTTTATGTGGGTTGATTATATAAATTCATTGGTATTTGAACTGGATCATATCCCAAAAAATGTAAATAGGTTTTCTAATTATTTGATTAATAAAACTCAGACTCAAGATGGTTAAGAATCTCTTTCTAAGTGGAAAATGATGACTTTTCTAGCTGAGATACATTAATTTTTCCAATAGAGTAAGGAGAATATGAATCCCATATTAGTTTAAGTAGAATCCACAATATTATGGTGGATTAGTGACCCGAATTATGGGGATCCAAAATGTTTGGCCTTGATGGAAATCCATGAAGGTGGGGAGACACATTTCGAGAGGATCATTGAAGAGTATGAGATCATCTATGTCAAGAATTGGACTATTTTTCCTATCAGCATACAAGATGAGATGATGAAATAATATCAGCCCTTGGGTTGTGTGGTGAATCTAGGTTTGACCAAAATGTTCAATGACATGTGTCAATAGTTTTGGTTCCTAGTAATCAAAAATGAGATAATAGGGTTAAAGACATGATGCTACACATGTCAACCAGCGAAGGATGATAATAAATTACTTAGAGGTTTCCTACAACCATTTCCCATTAGGGAATAGATGTGGGATGACATTTCATGAGATTTTTTTGTGGGCCACTAGAGGATTCCTCATAATAATTATTGAATTTGTGTTATTGTGGAACATTTCAAAATGGTAGAATAATTTTTACTAGTACATGAGAGGCTTTATGTGGATCAGTTGGGAGAATATTGATTTTACTGTATAGTACATCTACATAGGGTGACATAAACTATACGTTTAGACCAAGACTAAAATTTTAAATCACACTTATGGAATGGATTATATATGGTTCTGGGTATACTTTTTTTATTGAGTAACTATTTCCACCCACATATATATGGGAAGACAGAATATACTATTCTTGTGCTTTAGTATATAAATTGTTCATGTGTTCTAGACTTTGGAGGAGCTTTGGAGAAGCACCACATACTTGTGGAGTTATCCTACAACAATAGTTTTTAGGAAACTATTCATATGGAACCCATTGAGGATCTTCATTTTTTGGAATGAAGATCACCTCAATACTGGATGTTGGTAGTTGAGTAAGAGTTTTTGAGACCAAATCTCGTGCAGGAGATATCAGAGAAGTTACAGTCAATATGAAATTATATCAACAAGGCTAAACGTAGACAGATGTCGTATGATGATAGATGTTGAGGACTCCAAGAGCATACCGAGGGTGATATTTTATTCCTTATAGTTTCACATTTTTTGTTTCCCTATATAATACGAACACAAGGAATGTTGGTTCCATGGTTTGTTGGACTATTTGAGGTTTTGGAGTGAATCAGGTGGATGAAATACCAATTGCCTCTTCCATGAAGAAAAAAGGATACGAATGATGTTTTCCATGTGTCACATATTTGAATATATCATCCCAACACTTCTTATGTGATCGATGTGGATGACGATGATCTTAAGATTGATGTGTCCTTTATGGATCATCTCATTCTTGTGTCAGGTCCTAGTGAGAAAGTGTTGACATTAAAAATCATGATGAAATTTTATTCTTTGTGGAAATATCTGTGTGTGAAGAAATAAATTTCGGATAGATGATGGGATATGTGGTCTCATTGGCCAGATCATTTTACCTTGGAATCATAGAGAAGAAATAGAGTACATCTCAAGGATGAGATATTATAAGGGGAGGGGGTAGTGAGATCCTAGAATTTTATATAGATGTATCAATCTTTATTCAAGTAGACTTTTTATCTTGTGAATATTGTTTTAGGTTGTATTACGGGATAATTTGTGAGAAATAGATAACTTTATATGGAAGAGTGAAGTATCATGGTTGGTGGATTGTTTTACAAAAGAATTTTCCACATCCCAAAAAAATATGAAAACCTACGAAAAGGGGATTTGCATGGCTAATACATTGTTTATAAAACATTGTAACATATTAGGAGAAATTGTGCACCCCCCCAAGAAGAGGTTCATGGTTATGTTGGATAGTTTGTTAAATTAGGATCCCCTTCCAAGGAAAACATTGTATAGGGTTTTAATTACTCTAGAAATTCGATTTTATTTTTCTAGACCCTCCATGGTAATCACTAATTGGCCCTAGTTTGACCCAAAATGTTTCGTAATTTTGGAGGCTACTGGATAGATACCAATGATTTTAGACCACCATTCTTTGTTATTCAATTCACAAAATGATGATCTTCACCAATTCAGGTTATAGGATCTATTCTGGTGTGGTTTAGTTATTCTCCCTCACACCTCACATATTTTTAGAGGGATGTTGCCCTCTTTATTATTGGGTATAGATGAAAGATTTATGGATCTAAATATAGTCTTAATGGATATTGATTGTTTGAGATTGAATAGGGGTTTAAGAGCTAGATCTCATTATTTATTGTTGTTCTAAACAAATTGGGGATTTCCATTGCGTGATCACTGATCAACAAATTGAGGTTTCCTTTTGAACTTCAATTTACATAGTCATGAATTCTAATTTTATGCATCTATTGTAAAATTTCAATTGGAATCATTGGAAATTAATTATTGAATTGATTAAATTAGTTTACTGATTAATTTATGGAATTTTTTAATTTGGGTTAATTAATTGTTCAATTACTTAATGAATAATATGATTATCAATTTTTTATTAATTAACTATTGAATTAATAAATGAAATATCTATATTTTGGTGTTTTTATTAATTAATTATTGAATTAAATAATGGGATTCCTTGATTGTGAAATTGTATTCATTAATTATTGAATTAATTAATTTGATATTGGGATTATGGAAGTAAATTAATTCATTAGTGAATTAATTAATGGATTAAAGAGTTAAATATTTTACTATTTAATTTCTCATTATTTCCCATGTGATTAAAATTATTGAACAATGATTGATCGTGTAAATTGAAATGATATATTGTATTGTGAAATGTGATAAGTGGGTTAATGTCGACTAACAATGATTGATTTAATATATGTGACATTTTTTTGATTGATTGAAATATGACTATGGGATATAGAACGAGGCTCTAAATACCCAAATATGATAAATAAGTGTGGGACAGGTATAGATGCGTCAAATACCTATATGAGATATATAGTATAGTATAGGTACTGATGCTCCAAATACACATGTCAAATATAGGTGTGGGGTAGGGAATGATGCTCCAAATACCTGTAGGGTGTTAGAAACAAGGTTATAAGCCCATGAGATTGGTATTGTATTGTGGTTCCAATTTTCTGTGATAATTAATTGAGATGAAGTAGATAAAAAAATCACGTGTGTTATGATGAAATTTGGATTGAATATTTTATATTTTTTAAACTCTAGTGTGGGCCAAAGAAAGTATTGAGAGTTCAAGTGTCCTTAGGAATATGAGGGTTTATGTGGTTGATTAGAGAATAATTGATAATGTGATAACTATTTAATTATGAATTGTTATTATTTAATCATAAATATTTAGACACAATTATGTAATAGAATTTTTATTAGACATTATTGGTAGTGGCCTACAATGTTTTACTAACACCATACTCTAGATACCTAATTAATAACTGAGTTGAATTCATGTTTATAGAACTAGATAATGGTAATCTACCATTTTATATGGTTGAGTCGGGATAAATCATTGATGAGGGAACATGTTGTTTTTGGGACCTTTTTAGGAGTTGTTAGTTTTGTTAATTATCTTTATTTTTCAATATTTACACCTGATTGTATTTTGGATGGAAAATATAATGTTTTAGTTTATATTTTGTATCCTATGTTGGTCATCTTGTGATATTGTTACTATTTTGGTTATAGATATATCATTATGTTATTCTTTGTTTATTTTTTAGTAGTCTATTACTCTGATAAAGAAGTTATGGTATACATATTATTTTAATTATGCCATTTTTTCTTTTCCGTGGCTCCTCATATATAGAGAGGTGTGTTTGAGGTCATGTGACCAACCGGCTTGGGGAACCGATGTGTGGTACCTAGTTCGGGATGTTACAGTGAAATTCCTTCCATCATAATAGTAGTTATATCTATATATATTTGAAATCTATTGGTCAAGTAAATTATGATTACATACCTTTTTTTGTTACATGATGTGGATGAGATATTATTCATTATTTTTACAACATAATTCACTCCTATTATAGTAACCATCATATTTTAATATGAGAAACATTTTTTATTAAATAATTATTTTACAATGTTCGATGAAGGAATCTATATCCATATTTATTTTATAAAGGTTTATTATGTATATAAAAATATATATTTCAATTTCATTTTACATATTTTATTTTATAGTCCTTTTTTCATACGGGGTAGTTGTTATGAATTTTTGATGTTTTGGGAATATCAATCAATATAGACCTGATTTGTTTTTATGTACTTTTGAGATATGAGTTATCATATAGAGAAATATATAGTAAATAATGTTGTTGAATTAATTGTAATTCAGATGATATATTACATGATTTAGGAGGTTCATAATTATGTTATTAATTTTGATGAATGAAACGATTTTCAACTTAAATGGTATGTTAAGAGTACATTGTTATTTTTCCCTCAACATAATATATATATATTATAGATTATTTATATAAAAGTATATCTAATATCTGGAAGAATTAGGAGGAAACAAAAATTAGAAAATTGAATGTTTAGGACATTACGTGTGTTATGTATATAGATGAAAATAAAATATTTTTTTCTTCATCATAGTGGATTCTATTCTCATATTTATAAAGTATTAAGGAACATTTTTAATATTTTACAATACCATAGATAAAATGATTCATTTTATAAATAATTTTTTTGAAATTAATATATAGTATATATAAATGTATTAATCAGAGGGGAATGAAATTCATGATTTAAAAAATATTACAAAACTAATGTTGGATGTTCTAATATGAACACCCATATATTTTTATTGTATTAATATTACATTGATTACAAATTGAGAATGAAGATTGGTGTTTATTTTGGATCATTATCAGGAGCATTAATATCTAATGAAACTTCTTCCAAGGAATAATTTTTATGGGAGATGTTCTGAAAATATTTAAATAATAAATAATTTTATACTATAGATGTATAATAAGAAAATATGGGAAGTATATTATTTAGAAATAATTATTTTTATTTAATTTTCAAAATGATAAGAATGATGAGAAGGATATACATGATGGAAATGAATATTTTAATGTTAATTATTATAAATATTAGAAACTCAGATATATAAGACTTATTTTCTAAGGACAACAAAGGTTAATTGAGAAGGGAAATATAAGGAGACTGATATGAGATCATTAAATGGAAAAATATAATTCTTTGAGTGATTATATGGATTAATCAACTCTGTATAAAATATCTAATCTAAAATATTATGATTGTGGAAATATTGATAATTTTTAATATAATATTACTCAAATGACATTGTTTTTTATGTTAAGGGTATTTATGGATATAATTTGATTGATTTCCTAAGTTCATTATTATTATCTCTTATCAAATGAAGAGACTTTTTCAGCAGAGAATGATGACATTCTATAGTCATATGAGGAGTTGGAAATATATGTTGAATAATGAGAAATAACTTATTCGAATATATATAAAATAATTATGAAACATCAGAGATAAAATATTTTACAGAAGAATTACCCTTCTTTAAAAATATAACTATTGGATAATATAAATAAATAAAATAATAATAATAACGTTCATTTATAAAAATTTAAATGTATGATTATTTTAGATAATTTATTAGAATAAGGGAAAATGATGTTTGTTAACTATATAAAATATTTTGTTAATCTAGGAATAATATTTTTTAAAATCATTATATCATAAGAGTTAGAATATAAATTGAATTCATATATATAATTTTCCACAAACATTTTAACAACCAATAAAATGGGAGAAATTACTTTTAAAAGTTTTATAAATAACTCAAAACAAAAAGATTAGTATTCCAAATTTAAATGAATTAATAAAATAATATATGGATTATCTATAAAATTAATTTGTACCCTTTAGAAAACCCTTACCATAATACACTACATAAGTGGAAAATGGAGTTCAAATTATATGATGAAAAATGTTTAAACTATTAGATATCATAAAGCTAATATTTAAAAAGAAAAAGAATCTCTCTTACATAAATGGATTGGTGAAATTTTGATCCCTAATTTTCACTATGTTATTCATATTAGATCAAGTATAATATATTTTTTATAAACATAATATAAAAAATCATGATGACACTACATACCAACTTCCTTAATCACGTCATTCAGTACCATGTATCATTCATTTTTCTATTGGAAATTACATATTTTGTAAATAGTTTGGTCAAATTATGTATTTAATTTTTTTAATTTCATGTTTAATATTTTTCTTGGTATCCATTTACGTAGGTTATTTTCTTAGAGATCGTTCCAAGAATATTAAAATTTTAATTTATATATTTTTATTAAAAAAATAAAAAATTAATTCTGGATCCATTTTGTGGATTAATATTAAGAGAATTGGAAAGGACATAGAAGGAAGAGAATCAAGAATTTTCTTTCCAATACAATATAATTATAATGAATTATCAATATTCTTTAACCAGATATTTGGGTTTTGATAATTCCTAATGTCATCATAAATAATATGAATTATAAATAAATATATAATTTTATAATAAATAAATGAGTAATCTTGAGTTGATTATAATGTAAAAAAATTATTTAATTTATTATTATTAGGTAAAATTATTTGATATTTTGATAGAGGGTTGATGTTTATCAGTTATTTTTTTAATGTAGGAATGTATTTGTTTCTAATAAATATTTTATATGTTATGGATTGTTTTAAACTAAAGGATTTTAATGTCATTGTTTTTTACTTCAAGAAATCATTTTTCATGATTTATGGGAACTAGTTACCTTAATAAATAATTATAGTTGTGGGAGTGTATATTTAAAATTAAAAACTTACATTCAATGTAATTATTTTTTTAACACCATATGAAGTTATTTGTTTACTACTCTTGTTTATTTTTGTTAAATTTTTCATGTATAACATTGATAATAGTAAATTAAGAGATATTTTTTAAAAATTTATAAAAATTAAATTTTATTTGAGAGATTTAATTGGGTAAAAAATTCATTATTAAATAAATTTGGATATTTAAATCACATTAAGATACCATTTTTGTTTTTTTCAATGAAATGTAGAAAATTTATCCCATTAAAATTTATATAAAATAATTGATTTGTTTATTGTAAAAAATCACTAATGTTAATAAATTATTATGAATGTATTATATTTTTCTACATCAGTGATATTGTTGATTATGTGACTATATTGAAACCATTTTTTCAAAATTTAGAATACATGTAAGGATAATTTGAATTTACAAGAAATTTATGATTTTTTTTCATTGGGGTATGTAATGAAAAAAAGTAACATTAAATCATATTGATATATGATTTTTATAATTTATTAAAACATAGAGATCTAAAAGAATATAAAAAATTATACCCAACATTAGATATAGTGTTGTAGGGATTATTATAGACATCATTAAAGATTATATTGATATTATGATCCACCCAAATATAAATTCATGAATTATAATTCTATTGAAATAGAACATGATGTTTTCTAAATGTCATCATTGGTGTTTGTTATATTTAATTCCATAAATACAGACTAAGAACAATGTGTTCAGATGTTCTTTCTGATATGTTAATGTATAAAATAAATCACATTTATGTTCTAAAATTTATTTTAACTGAATAATTTTGATTAAATTAATTCAGAGACATTATATTAGAATAAAAATTGATTTGGATTTCAATTATACATTCTCTATGATCCACAATGGTAATTGTAAGTTTCTTACCAAAGCATCATGAGATTCTAGGGAATGTATTTTTTCTGATTTTGTTAAGATTTGGTCAAGACCCACAACTATGGAGTATGGATTCATTGTGATCATTAGAGAACAATGGATTCCATGTGTGGGAAAAATATATATTGTCCAATAATACAATAATCAAGGGGGATTTTTTTAAAAAGATAAGGGAAGCCTCTTTATTAATGAAAAGCAAAAACATGGAACAGCAAGTGAATGGTGTCAGATAAGATGAAAACTGCCCTCATTCTAAAACATAAAATGACAATGGCATCAGTAATCAAATTAAAGAGGATTATACCCAACATAATCCCAATCAGACTCATCATCCAAGGGACTGAAAGAATTACCTCTAGCCTTTGTCCCACTGGATATGGATCCAGTCACCATAGTGGACTTTTGATGTGAGTAGTCCTTCCTTGGCCGGGACTTTGTCATTGAGGGAAAAAAGCCTTCAATGGCAACTGATTTCCCTTTAACAACGTCTCGATATGAACATTTATTTGGAGAACCATCAATATCTGTGTCAGACCATTTGCCCGTAATATTCATTGTGTTCCACTGCTTGTTGAGTTCCTCAATAATCTGCGAGCCTGCATCCGAAGATTTGAAAGCATCCATTTCAGGGTTAATGATAAAGGCATCATCCTTTACCTGTGTTTCAACATCATTTTCCTGAGTGGAGTCTAGTAAGACTGCATCTAATTTGTACTCTTCATGTGCAGATGGGCCATGCAGAGGAGTCATAGGCCCCGCCGGTTTGTCAACAGGTCCCTGCAACTCCACGGAATGGCCGCAGACCTCATGCTAATTCACAACCTTCTGATCAGAACAATCTGCTGGAAGAATTTTTTCATCCACAGCTTGCTGTGATTGCTCAGAGGTGAACCAATCCTCCTGCTGATATTGGGTAGCCTGCAGCTGTGGTGGACCAGACCCATTTCCTTCATTGGCATCACCCAATTTTCTCATTTCTGGAAGAGCTTCTCCATCATTATGCTATATTTTATACAGTTTCATATATACCTTCTGGTTATGACCCTTAATAGAGCAATAAGAGCAGATATCATTTCTAAAACAGTTCTATTTTTGATGTCCAATGGTTTGACATTCCACACAAAATTGTGGTAAATTTTCATACTTAATCTGCAGATTAGTATCATCTTCTGATGTAGAAAGAACAACTGGGTCAACCAAGTCATAATTTAGATCAATTTCAACTAGAATCCCAGAAAAGTAGCCATACTTGGAAATTTATGTGGCTCTGTCCATTTTAATGGGAACACCCACACCCGAAGCAATGTCAAATAGTATACGAGTGTGCCATCAAATCCAGTTTAAGCCAAGAATTATGATCCTTACCTGAACCCTGGTGTTCTTGATAGAAAATTGGTTGAACTGGACATTCCATTCTTGAATGGTAACTATTCCCGGTTTCAGAGAGATGGATCCAAATCCCCAAGCCCTATGTTTCAGATCCTCGTTCGGGAAGAGGATATAGAAGAAGCCTCTCCCCATAGGAATACATTGGTAATCCTAGAAACCCCAGACCAAAGATAGTCGTTTCGAAAGATCCTTCACCCTCAATGGCTTTTCCCCAACTGGTAAAATCAAACGGGCAAGAATAAAATGTCGGCAATTCTTAATCCTATCTGCAATAACATCCTCATTTACTTTGACATGCAAAGTCTTACCTTTTCGGATGATTATTTCGGGAGTGAAGGCCTTCAACGATGCAAAATTCCTCCTATTAACGCCAACCCCTTTCGCTATTCTCCCACAACCATCTTGCATTGACGACGCCGATTGACCAGAAGGGAGAAAAACTACACCAGAAAGCAGCTCGAGATCCAAATCGATAGGGTATTCCATTCGCGAAGAAAACCCTAGATGCCTCTATCACTTTGACGAGTGCTCCCTATCCCTCCTGCCATCCTTTCAATTTTAAAGGAGATTATGATAATAAGAAATCTATTTATTCTAATAGGATTATTTTCAGTGGACTTACAGTTAGGTAGTATGTTAAATTTTATCATGATTACTGACCCCACTATACAATTATGGAGTAAAATTATTTTTCTAGGAAAATATAATTTTCTATTTTTGGGATTATAAAAATTGTTGGTTAATTTTTTTAACAATATTTCTATTTTATGTTTTTATGAAATTTATTTTTTCAATAATATAAAATTACAAAAATTATAATTCATGATGGGTATATAGTTTTTTAATCTAATATGTGGGTTTAATTAATGTTCATATCTAATGTCGTGTATATACATGTGGAGTATAATTAATTATATGTTTTTATTAAATTAACATTAAACTGCATTCTATTATTCCTAAAATGTTTTCAAGAACAAAAAATTCTTCCTATATTGATTTTATAAATTGTATGAAAATGACACATGATTAGTTCCTTGCTACTCACTTTGAGAGGAAAGATCATAAATTTTGATTTCATATTTGTGATTCAATAATTTTTGTAGTTTTTGACATTTGCGTAGATAGATACGATAAATTTTCACTTCTCCAAATAGAAACTATGAATGTGGAATCTATTTTATATAATATAGCTTCCTAATCCAAATAAATAAATAATTTTTAAAGTGTCTATAATAATTCCAATAATAGTGGGGAACAAAATGCGTGGAATATTTTATGTTGTTATAGGGACATTCATAGAATGTGAAAAAGAATACTAATTTACAAATTTAATTATTTAATTATTTTTATTAAAAAAGACACTATAAATGACCTAACTATATTAGTTTATTTGAATATATAAATATCATGATATATGATCTAGTTTATAATTAATATATTCATTTAGAAATAATTATATACTTAACTAACTGAACACAAATTTCAAAACATAATCGTGTTTCCCTTTAAAAATATATTTATATTTCACAACATCCAAGGGTGGGTTAAGGTACACTTGTCAGTAAGTAAATAAAATTAGTTCTCAAGGGGATGTAATGGATATAGAGATAAACATGTACTAGTTAGGAAAATGTAATGTCCATTAATTCAATGGTTATGGTAAATAATCAAATAATGTGGGTATATCAAGGATGATCACAATTAATTTAAAATAAAGTTAATACTTCAAGATAATTATTTTATATATTGTAACGTTTATCTACTTTTGATTGTTTAATTTTAGAAAGAAACAATGGTTTATTATCTAAATAAAGATATAATTTTTTCTATTATTTTTTATTATATGAAATTTATACATTTATATTTAAGACAATAAATATGTACATTTTATGAATATAGTTTTTGGTCAAAGCAATTAATTTATATTATTTTTCCTGTTTCACCATAATGATTCTTTAAATTGATTATATTGTTCAGGATTATTTGTTATACTAGGCATATTGATCATGAATATATTCCCAAGAACTAAAGAGTGAAATTATTCTATGAATAAAAATAATAACATAAAAATTATAGGAAAAAATTCATTAAAAACATAGAAAATAAAATTCCCTTCAAATTTGATGATGGAAATCCATGAAAAGTATAATGGATTTATAAAATGATACAAAATGTGTATCTCCAAATACAAAAAATTATTAGAAAAACATGCTATTTATGAAAAAATGAATTCAAATAAAATCTATTGAATTGACAAATATATCTTTAAAAAACAAATATTTTATCATTATCTCTTCAAAACTTCATATAAATATTTTCAGGTCGCACATTAGAGAAAATATTTATTGATAAGTTGTAAGTATTTTATTTGTTTAAATATAAAGCCAAAACAATGTCAAATGTATATTATTATTGAGATAAGACATTGTAATCATAGATTAGTTCATGATGACCTAGTCAATAAAACATGTGATCACTGATAGTAATACGATTAGATGTTCATGTGCAATAATTTCCACCATTTTATTTTTCAATTATGAAATCTATTAATTATTTTTTATTCTTCTATTTCATAAAGTGTTTAGAAAATTTGTTACAATATATTTATCCAGACCCTATAACGGTGTTGGTGGTTTCATTATACGATGAAAATTTAGTCTAATGAGTTTTCTTTTTAATAACTATGAAGTTATATAGAAATATTAATAAACATTATTTGACCCAAGGGATTATAGTGTAGAAAATGATTACATGTTGTGGCCAATTAAGTGTTCTCTAGTTGGACTTATTGATGTTATATGATGTGTTAAACTACTTCACGTATCATTACCTGTCCAAGTGGAATCATCAATTGATGGTTGCTTAATTTTTTTGAAAATTTCAATGTTGTAGAATAATGATTCCCCAATGCGTAATGGGATATACAGTAATGTAAATAGTCTAACAACACCCAGAGCTTTTTGAATATAATCTTATTTAATAAATTAGATCTGGTTGATACCATTTGATTAAAATAAAATATAATATAAGTTGATAATTATTTTATAATAAAAAAATTATGTTTTAAATTATAATTTAGGATATGGTCGTCATAATGACTGAATTAATGAAGACATTTCAATTCCCAAAAAAAATAACATAAATACAAAAATTGATATTCCCACCACTGTACTTGGTTATTTGTAATTAATCAGGACTATTTGATCATTTAATATGTACTCTATATATAGATTAATATTATATTGGAATGATGTGATTTTTATGGAATATACATGAGTTATTTTACTCTGCTCCCATCATCTTTTCATCCATCCATTTAAATTATATATATTCTTCATTATCATTCAACATAATTGTATGGTAATATTTTGTATTCCTACTATAATTGTTTTTAGGATCCATAACACCTCTAATTGACTTGTTTCAAAACAAGTTATCTTCATAACATTTATTCTGAGAAAAAATATTATTCAGATTGTTATGAGAAATTTTATTCAGTGAATATTGAGATGCAATCAACTTTTCCTATTCAATATCAAAAGAAGAATTACATTTGACGGAATTTTTATTTAGAGATGATTCAAGTTAAAAATGTGATTGAGAATACAATTAAATCTTTAAATCACAAAGACATTAAAGACTATTCCAAATACATAATATTCCTCTACCATTAGCTAAATGAGGATATGATGAATGAGTACCATATAGTAAAAGATCCTATCGTGTTATGTAATAATCAAACAAAGCGTTATGGTCACCCATGAGTGGTAATACTACCAATACTAATATTTGTGTGAAGACATTTAATATTCCAATACTGTAAGATTGTAATGAAATACATAATCTCTATGATTGAAAGAATATCATAACTATTTTTTCACCACGACCTCATCACATAAACATAAATGCTAGAAAAACATGGTATACATATTCATCCTTCTATATAATTCCAAAAAACAATATCATGAGAATATATTTAGAAAATAATCTAAATTACTTCATTTACTACATTTATTGAACCAAATAATGAACTATTTTAGATGAATCATGAATATAGACTTAGTAGTGTGGATCCATTCCCTAAAGATAATGCAACTTCACATAATCATGTTTATAGAAAGAATGGATAAAATTGAGGATGAGTAATGATGTATTGTAGAGGTCTCCATAGAGAAAATGATAAGAGAAAATGGAACCACTTGAGGTGGTGTAAAAAATTATCAAAAATATATGAAATTAGGGAATGGAGATTTAAATTCTTACGACAAGGCATGAAGGGGAACTTGTCAGCTAGTTATCATAAATCAAAGAAACTTTTATATATTCATAAAAATCCATCAAAGGGAGGGAAAATAATATGAAAGATATTTTAAATAACAAAATCATGAAATATGATGATGATATTAGGACCATTTATCTTTAAAATTTTTGTCTTCAAAAATATGGTGTTTATGATATATATTAATAAAAAATATGGATGACGGAAATAATGTTCAATTTTTATATTTTTTTAATAAAAATAACATCTTTAATTTTGTTTCTTTTATTTAATTTCATATATTAATGTTTTTATAAATATAAATAGAAGATATAAATTTATCTATTAGGAGTAATTTCGTTATTAAATATATTTTTTATGTCGACAGTTCCACGATGTACCAAATTTTTATTTTTATGAAATATTTCACAACCATTTAAATGGGTAGTGTTCATGTATATACATAAATTGGCAGTGAAAAAATATTTGATGGATCAATAAGTAAAAATATATGCCTACCTAGTTGATCAAATGTGTTTGAAATTTTTTTATCATAGTCACAATGAAATTAAATTTTTTAAAATATATTAATGATATTGGTTATCACATTGATACCTTGGATAAAAGTGGTGTTGAATGAATCTAGAAAAAATAATTATTAATTATTAAAAATTAATTTATGAGATTTTATTAAGTCTTTCATATGGATAAAACATTTTCTATATTTATAAAATTTAATAATATATGTTAATACTTAAGAATATAAAACATGATACATATATTGTATGGAATGATTTATAGGGTTATCATGGATCAATAATGGTGATTAACATAGTTAAACATGAGAAAAATTACTAATTTGTTTGATAAAAGTGTAATTGAATCACAATATTTCTAACAAACTGTTTATTTCCATGGAAACATAATTATAATGACATTACTAAAAATGATATGGTGTAATTTCTCAAAGATCCTTGATGGAATTCATGGTGATATATGTGAATAAATTATCCAATTATGTGTAAAATATGTTTATTCATTGATTATTAGTGATGAATTAACTAGATGGTACTTTTTTTATCTTCTCAGAACCTTGCATTTTAGAAATCACATTCTGAAAAATTATTTCTATGGGAATAATTTTTATATTATTAAAACAATAATAGTGTGCTTGAAAATTTTATTGATTATTAAACACATTATTTTAAAAATTATTTCAGGTCTCTAAGACTAATAATATGACATACAATAGGTCATGGTCATTCCCAAAATATTCTATTTTAATCAATTAAAAATAGATTAAAACATATTGGTATAAAATTATTAATGACAAATAAATTACAATGTTCGACATGGGGACATGATATTATTAATGTTGTAACACTATATCAAAAAAGGTAATAATGCTATCATGATCATTCCCTATTGAATTTAGTATATATCCATGATCCAAATAATCCACTCATAATTATATTTTGATGTGTTTTATATGTTCCTTTTTCACCCCCATAAAAAATGGGACCCAATGTTGATAGGAGATATATATTGGTTTCAATCTCACATGATCATTAAATATAATTATATTTTTATTGAATATGTATTCATAAAATGTTTTTATAATTTTAATTTTTTTAAAATATTAATTCAATAATTAAAATTTGAAAATCAATTTACATTAAAAGAAATTGCATGGATTATTTCATTATTTTTACATCATTATCCTTGTATAAATATGGGTGAACATTATGTTTAAAAGATTATTAATTTTTAAAATTTAAAATACTAATTTCATGTTTCATTCAATGATTCGAAAAAGATTAAAAAATAAAAAATCCCATTATCGAATAATCCATTAAGAATTAATGTACTTGAAGGGAATTGATATGCTATTACAAATAATTCATCCAATCCACCCCTAAATCATGCTAGAAAACATGCTTCAATATAAAAAACATCATTAATATAAAGAGAAAAGAATATATTTTGGGTATTTATAAAAATTCACATTAAGAGAATGTAAATGTAGAAGGAGTACATGATCATGATCCATAAGAAATTCTAATATATTCCACCAACACAAAATGATATTATAACTATGTGGATATAATTGTTGATGACACATTTTCATTCTTTTTTCCCCTTCAAATTATGAAAGAGGATCAGGAATATATAATGGTTAATGAATATAGGGTAATAATATATTGGGATCATTGGAATATTTCAATATAGCCTAATCTAGATTCACTTTATTAATGTATGGTTATTAGGTCCATTGGGAAAATATTTGAGGGGATCAAGATTGTTGGAAATAAATTCGTATTTATAAATAAAATAAATTAGAGTAATGAATTCTGGAGTTATTACGAAATACTAGTTGATCAATGATTTTCACAAAATCATAAGATTGATTATTATGAAACATAATCTCCTATAATGTATTCGATAAACATTTTTTATCTCATTATATTAGTTATATAATAGAAACATGAATTATAACTAAGGGATGTTATGAATTTATTTTATTATAGTGATATTGATAATTATATTTATATAAAAATCATAATGGATTTCAAAATGAGAGAAAAATATATAAGATATTTTGATCTTTATTCAGTTATGATGACTAAATAATTATATGAATTAATATAGTTAGGGAGTATACAGTATAACCATTTGGGAAAATATTTTAAGATGAAAGGATATTAAAATGATCCAATTTTCTTATATGTCATTATAATTAGGAATGGACCATTATTTTTGATCGTTATAGTATATGTAGATGATTTATGTTTTATATGGAATATTGATAAACTTTAAAAAATTATATAATATAATATTTGATGAATGTCTATCTAAATAAAATGTAATACCTTGGTCTAAAAATTGAAAATCGTAATGGTGGATTTTCTCCATCAATCATGATATTATCTAAATATCCTAAACATATTTAACATTAATAAATAACATCCATCATTTACACTAATCATTTTATGATCTCATGATCTAGATTGCTGTTATTTTAAAACATTAGTGGGTCATAGAGAACTAATTAAACTTGAATTATCATTTCAAAAGGATATTTGTGAACTATTGTACCTTGAAAATAATAAACATCCAAATATATTAATTTCATTAATATTTTTCCATAGTATATTTCTTTTATACAATTTTTACACCATATTTTTTCAATCATGTATTAAGATACCTTTTCGGATTTGAATATTGGGAAATATATAATTCCAAATGTTCAGAACCAATCATAGTTGGGAGTGTTGCAGGTAGATACATGTCTGATCCAAATAATCAAATCCAAGTAAATGATTATTTACTTACATGTTTTCGAAATTATATATCATGGTGTTCTATAACAAAACATTTGATAATATTACTCCATAAATTATGAGTTAATTTATATTCATGATGAATGGTGAGAATTTATTTGGTTGAGATCACCAATTGATCTCATAATTAGTAACTATGTATTCGATTTGAATAATAATATTCCCAGAAAATTAGTGGATGATAATGACTCAGGTATAGAATAGATTCATAGAGGATATACTAAAGGTGATAATGAAAATAATATATCACCAAAAATTAATTTTCTATCCTGATAATAATATTAGTTGTAATATTAATATCAAACAATTATTTTCTTGTGATAATATCATAGATTTATTCCCAAAGGGATAAAAAAACAGTGAAATTTATTTAAAAAATTAGGAAGAAAACACAAAAAATGTCTATCCTGAAATAATAATGGGGAGTTAAGGAAAGTGTACTATTTCTCATTTATTAGGTTCATCCCACAGGGTTTTCCAAATATGAATTTTATTGAGGGATCGTATCACCAAATCATGTAAATTTAATGTCACTTGTTTTTTCATTGGGTTTTTATATAAATATTTTTATTAGATTCCATGAAATAATGAAATTCAAGGGGTTGTTATAATTATAAATTATGATATTGAAGTCAAGAAGTTATAAATATTGAATAATATTAATTAACCAAAAAACAATTCATAAAGAAAAATATTTCATATTTCCACTATTTGATTTGTTTTGTAGATATTAGTCTTAACTGCCGGATCAATCCATATAAACAATATATATATATACTGATATATTAATTTAATTTTTTGATTTTTCAAGCCTTATATTTGTGTTCTTTATATATTCATTTATTCTTATTAAATCCATCAATTTTACTTTTACTTTTATTATCCATAAAATTCAAACTAATTATATTCTATTTTTTATTGTACATTGATAGAAAATTTCAGGATTCATAACACCACCAATAACCATTTTGAAAAAAATAAAATATATTAAAATAATATTTAATGAAACATAATTTTTATAATAAAATAATAATTACAAGACATACTACATTAATAACTAAAGTTTCAACTGAAATATATAAACTATTAACAATATTTTATTAGATATTTTCAATTAAAAAGAAATTTATATTATTTATAGAATAAAAAATATTAAATTAATAAATTTACAATCATAAAAATGAATAATAAATCACACATAAATTATTAAAACAATATAAATGGAGATAAATTGATTTCATGGAAACAAATAGTATTTCCAAAAATTTCATTTTTTATGATTTTAATATATATATATATATATCATAATAATTTTAAATCACCACAATGGATTAATATTTTAAAAGAAAAAAATGTATAAATTTTTAAAACATAAATAATATTTATCATGTCGTAATTCAAAATAATATAATGATAATAAAATCATTTTTATGATAAACTAGTCCTTTTTTATAAAAATATTCTTTGGAATGTTGTGTATGGATATATAATTCATCTATCCCAAATAATACATTATAATATTTTAAAATTTAAAGCAAATTATTAGTTACAATATATAGTATTCGTGAATATGTTTCACTTATTATCAACAATGAATAGATTCCATAGTAAAAAACTCTTCTCCACCGGAAGGTTTAAAAATTTTCATGAGGGTATAAAATTTTGAGATATGCATAAAATATAAACAAAAAATATATTTCATATTGATTTAATTTATTTCAATAAAACAATATCTTTTATTTGATATTTAAAACAATTTGATCTATTTTCCCTGAGAAATAAATTTATTATATTACAATGGTAATATAAATTAAATTGATCTCACCAACCTAACATAAAAATTGGAACCTCAACTTCTCACTTATAAAAAACAAATATTCTTTATAGGTCTATAAATTTATACAAAAATACATTTCTAACTACCTTTCACTTTTTATAGAGATTTGAGTCTTCCCAAAACACCCATATAAGAAGAGTGAATATTCTTTTCTAAAAAAATCATCCAAGGAAGTTTTATATTTCATTACCAATCTTATTCAAGTTTCTTCAATCATAAAACATATAAAAAATATCAATAATCTTATTAATATAACAAAACAAATAGAATTACCATATATTTTTTTTTCTAATTAATAGTAAACCCATTTGTTATCTACATTCCATTCCAACGAAAATTAACATCTCTCACTTTTGTATGTACTTACTTACGCTTCTAAAAAGTGATGAGATTTATTTTTCCCCACAACCTGTCATGGTTTATTCTATATGTAAAATAATTTTTTTTTTTATAAATACGCAGCCTAATATATTATGATACAAACACCATATATATTAAACGATCCATAATATACAATATAAATATTAATATTTGTATATAAAGTTTATAACCTATTTGTTGGGTTTTAAGATATGAAAATAAGTAATAAAATTTTACAATTTTTATGTAAAATATCTTCTCAATGAAATTTGATAATTTCATCTTAAGAAATATGTATTAAAATTTAAATATTAATAGTTAAATCAAAAAATGTTAATAATTGATATTTTTTGGTTATTTTCATTATAAAAGAATGTTTCCCTTATATTATATGATGTTTTTATAAAAGAAAAATTTCACATATTTTGATTCTTAATTTTTATGAAATATAATATTATATATTATTTTAATTTAATTGACAAACAATCAAATATTGGCTATAAATTTCACACCAATGTTGATATATCATTTGAGGATTATAATAGAAATTTTTTTTAAAACAATTACAAAATGAATAATTTATTTTTATAAAAATGTACTATGTTACTAATTTTTTATAATTTATTTTCATTAATGGTTTTTAAAATATATTAATTATAAAAAAATTATCCATGCTCTTATTGGGGTTACAATTCAACAAGTATGTATGATTTTCTCACGATTTTAAAACACATATTATCTAAAAATTGTGTTCAAGCGCATCTTCATGGATATGAGATTAAATTAACAGATATTATTGGAATTAAAATTTATGAAATGAAAATAATAATTTAATAAAACAAATAAATGTTATATTATGATGGAATTTTTTACTTTTTTATATTATTTTATAATTTTTATGAAGTAAAAAAATAATGATTTTATAAACAAAGAATATTTTATGAAACTATCATGATTTGAAGATGATTTGATAGATGGGGAATGATAATTTTAGTATAAATATATATTTTAGAGGTAATATAATTTATTTTACAATAAAATATCTAATATAGAAATCACTTTTGAATATTTTTAATATTAAGCAATGTTTTAATTTTAATAAAAATTATTGTTGTTTTCATTTTATGATTAATTAAAATCAAGGAAAAATGTATTTTTATGTTGATATGGAAGATAAATAAGTCACAATGGATGTATAATAATGAAATTAATTCCCTCATATTGAATATTATATGTCATTTTACATGATAATAAATATTATTCTTAATGGAGTATTTTTCTAGGGAATGTTTTTATCTTCATTTTGTTAACATTTATTAAACATAATTTCTACCACCTTAAAAAATTTAATCCTTTAAAAAGGATAAAAATATATATAAGGATCATTATTTATATTATATAATCATCTCACCAATTGTTTTTTCTATAATATGCAGAAATAATTGTAAAAATTAACCATCTTTATTCTTGGTAAAATGAGATAATTGGGGTTAGAAAATTTGAATATGGTCTAAAATTATATAAAAAAAGTACATTACATAATTAGATGTTTTTATTTCAACCAAACCATATTATCATAAAATAAAAGTTAATTTTTTCTGGTTTACTTTGATGATGACCTTTATATTATTTTCATCAATGAATAAATAAATATTTTCACTCTTTTTCTTCTAATATCTATAATATATATTCCAAAGAATAAAAAGTTATTATGAATTGTTATAATAGATTGTTATAAATATTGTTAAATAATTATTAAAATAGAAATTCATTATATTTTTTAATGGTATAATTACATAGAAAAATTATTCATTGATAATTGAATTACTGTGCAAGATAGTTAAAATGAAAGTAAAGAGTTTGAAAATATTAAAATAAATATTATCATATTTTGTAATATTTTTTTTATAGATAACATCGAACGGTACATAATTTCATTATCATGGAATTCGAATTCCATGGAAATCATTACTTTTAGTTATCAAATTATGTTTATAATCTAGAAAAATTCCCATAAGATTATATTAGATTAGTCAATGTAAAATTAATTATTTTCAAAATCCTAATAAACATAAATTTTTTCAAGTAGAGGTAAAATAGACTATAATATCAATAACTTTCCACCGATTACCACAATTTATTTTTATAATGAAATTGTTGAATATTAATTTTAATTTATCTTATTATAATAGTACTAGTTAAAATGAGTTAACATGGTCTAAAACCAAGGAGATAAGTGACAAAATTACTTAAAAACATCACTATTACCCTTTTTATGAATATTATTGATCATATGTAAACCGATATTCTAAATTCATAAAATGTTGAATAAATTTCCTATGATATTAATCTTATATTTTTCTAAGTATTAGGATAAACAAAATTGTTCCAATTCCATATATTATTAAATAATTCCTCTAATAGAATATTATGTACACAGTAATGATAAATATAACATTACCTATACCTACAAAATTACCATCTCATGTTTATTTTTCATGATAGATATTCCCAAATATAATTAAAAGTACACATTAAAAACTGTTAATGTGTACACCAAAGGATAATTCCAGAGGTAATGAAATATTTTCATACTAATATCATACAATATCTTTTCATATAAAAACTCATCAAGACAATAAAAAAAATATTTAAATAATTTATTCAGTATTATGTTTCAAATTTAAAAAACTTTTTATTAACAGAAAACAATTCTTAATCACATTTCTACCATATGAATAATGATATCATTTTCCATGGGTATATAGAGACTAACGTCTCCATGTAGTGATATAATTAGTTTAGTATTATTACCTCACATGGAATTTTTTAAATAATAACATAATTAATATATGTGATATTTATATATAAATTATAATTATATTTACAAAATATATTATCTAATATCTTACAACTTCATTAATTGGATGATGATGGAATCACTCATGTATATAAGTGGGCTACCGCCTCGATGAATTGATGTGATTTTTTTACAATCCCTCGTTACATATACGGGAATAAGCAGAGACATAAAAAATAAATTTATATACACATTAATATTTTCAGTTTATCTAAATAATAATTTCTATATTTAATAATGACTTCCCTTAGAAAAAAAAATAATTATCACTCATGCATATGTGTGGACCATTTTATCTATGAAAATATGTGATTTAATTTTTCTTATAAATTTAAATGGATTGTTCTATAATTATATAGAATGAATAATAATTATTAGTATAAAATGTTTGATATTAATTAAATGAATAAACCTAGAATATTTTTCTATGATATAAATCATAAAACCAAAATATTTATGGGAAATAAAATGGTTGAATCTCAAATAATGATTTGAAAAAAACATATTAATAAAATTGTATAAATAAATTATTAATTAAAATTATATTTTAATTTTAATCAAAATATTATTCTAGTAATAATTTATAATAATTAAAATTTTACAATATAAGAGATTATATCGTTTTAAAAAATCTGAATTATGAAGTGGGGGTTGATTAATAATCTCATTCACATTCAAGATTGTGTATGTTTATGTTTATATAGGGGGATATATGATCATAATTACATAACCTATTAAATTTTAATATCCTCAGGTTATTTTGGGTATTTTCATGTTATTATTTTTATTTTCTTCTATTTGGTACTCATATTACAGAAGGAATAATTTTGAAATAATCCTATGATATATCTAATCAATTATGGACAAAATTATTCTTTATCTTCTGTGTTATCTAAAATTATTTCATGGATTTATTAATTTAATTTAATATTATTTATAAAATCTAATTCTATAAAAGCATTGGAAATCAATACAATTTATTAAATATAATATATTTAATATTCTTCCATTATTACACATATTTTCATTATTTCAATTGGGAAATTGTGCGTTTTTACATTTACTAATTGAATAACTTTTCCGGCTATTTTATAAATAATATGTATTTAAGATTGTTCTAAAAGATTATATTTTTTTAAATGTATGTAATTTTTAAATTATTTTGTGGTTCTATTACTGGTAATATGTTTCCATTAGAATAATAAATTACATAATTCATTGAATGTGAATTCCAAACTACTTTGAAAAAGATATTATTAATATATTTAAAAACAATTATGAATTATTATAAATCATTAAGGATAAAATATAATGATACTATCCACCTTATTACACTTGATTTCTTATGATCATTTATCTATATTTAATGACTTAAAAAAGTTTTAACAATAGGTATGATTTTTTTAGAATATTAATATATCGTTGATTTTGTATTGTATTTATTATGATAATTACAATTATGATGAAATAATTGGACTTAGTAAGTGATTGGTGGTTCACATTAAATACCCAAAATGAATATTTAGGACTCATAATAAAATCTTGTTTTGGTATTTGGTGTATTGTTTTCCTATTTATGAATGATTTTACGGTACATGGCATTTATTTTATGATTATAATGTATATAATTATGCATTGTATCAATTTGAAACTAGAAATTTTCTCCCATGTGGTTATTAATGATTTATTATCACTAATTTTTGCCCATGGATAAATACAAATTTAAAGATATTATCAATATTAAATATTTGATTAATATTTATCTCTGAAATACTATTCATTATTTTTCATTCTATAACAGATATTTTTATTTATTTCCACTAATAAGAATATGATCCCACCATTTAATTTTTTTATATACACTCAATATTATTGACGAATAATATTATTTTTCTAAGGAATAAAATAAAATATTCATGATTTTTATCATTAAATTTGATATGTATGTAATTTATGTATCAATATTTTCATGACTAATAAATTAGTTGATTTTTCATGGAATGACATGTTTTATATTTTACCAAGGTAATAGTGTATGAATTAAATTAACGTATTTGGATTAGTGATTTATATATATGGAATTGAGGAAAATTTAGTAGGACCTTTGGTAACATGGTTTTAATAAACATAACTACCATGATCATAAGATAAACCTTATAATGTAAACCAAATTTCATGGAATTTTTTTGTTATCGATCAGTAATCATGCTGGTATGATGTATTTATATGTGTTATATTATTTATAGTTTAATCATAGTAGAATAATGGTTGGTAGGTCCACTTGGATGAATTTTCTTAGAGGGGGGTGAAACAAGGTATGAAAAATTGAAACTACATCCCCTTTTGATCTTGTTCTGCCATTAAACAAAATGTAATTATCTATTTCTCCCATAAGAGTATATGAATAGAATGTGAATCATGCATGTGAAACAATTATTTTTACTTGGTTTACCCGCACTGGGCTATATCCAAGGATCATTCAACGATGATGTGACTCTATACCAATTTCGCTAAGGATTATGCCAATAATGAATATACTATTTAGGATAGATCTTCAATTCCCAAGCACAATACATTTACAAATCATAAGGGTCTACTCGTTGCATTACCAATGTTCACTCCCTTTTTCACTTTCTCTTTCTCACTAACGGTGGAAAGGGTAACCTTCCACATCTTCCATTTCTCTCTACTCTTATAAGGGATCCACTCATATTTTATAAACTTGTATGTCCCTTTATTATATCTAATAAAATATGCATCTTTAATTTTTGATAGATGCACTTTTGATGTCCATCTTTTACCTACAGATGGATCTCACTATGCACTGGGTGTACCAGACAACCTCAATTTTACGTGCAACCTCCACTGGGATTTTCTCGTAATTCCCTACTTTTGTGTTAAATCCACTTTTTGCGCAACACCTCTATTACACAGAAATAGTTAATTTACATGTAACAATATTCTTTTATGCACATAATTTTATTTATATACAGACACCTCTTTTACATGCAAACTTGAAGGTTACGTGCAACTCCATTGTATACTCCAATATTGCGCGCTAGGGCCGGAATACATTCAATTTTTTCAGCTACTTTGAATGATGGGGTCAGCTCATATTTATAGAAAAAATTTACCTCTATGAAAAAAATCCACCTTGACCATGTAATTCTCTTCGAGTAGGAAAAACACATCATCCACGCGACATCATATTTCATGCACTGCTCCATTATTTCGCTCACGTCATGCCTTTTCCAATTTATATTCTCCAGATCTCGAAACACCTCTTGCACACACAAAAAATCTATTCCTCTATTTTTCATACCACTCTACTTTTTATTGATCCTTTCATTTCCAAAAACACATCTCTACATTTTCTGATTTTTAGGCCCAAAAATTTGGCATACACTAGAATATTTTGGTCCCTTGTATCTTTTCTTTTTGTACCACCTCCAGATCTTCCATTCCATTGTCAAGGTTCGTTCTTCAATCATGGATTTTCAACACCATCACTTGAACCCAAAAAATCACCATGGAAGAACCCTTTTTAAAAAATTGAAATTAGATACCTAACATGTCAACAAAGAACACATCAAGGCCCACTTTGTCAACAAACTCAACCAATCCAAAAATACTTCAATGATGCCATGCGGGATTTTTTTCCAAAAAATGGAAAATCATATAGAAACCCAATCTGAATTACAGAATTTACATTATGATAATGTCTATAAAATGGTTGCTGGATATGATTATATAATGTCCATATTTTTAAATATAATCTAGCTTATAAAAAATAACATTTCCCATATATTAAATGTAATTGTTCCATAGTGTGTTTAACCAATTTCACCACACATTAAGAAAAAGAATCATACATCCTTTAATGGAACTACTAATGAATTAGTAAATAAGTTATATATCATGAACATACAAATGATATTTCTGTTGTTGGGATTTAATTAAATAGAGAAGGTTATTATAGAATAATAACATAAAAATTTCTATGTGGATAAATTGTTTTTAGAGATTATAAATACCAAGGATGATGATGTAGAATTAATGGAAGGGAAACCATTACCATTATTCTTCTGTGTAATATATTACTTTAGAAGAAAAAGATAATATTGAAAGAAAATTACTTAATTTAAGTTAACACGAAGGGAAAAGTATTTAATTATATATAGAAACATTATGAGGTTTGGAAGTTATTATATGGAATAAATAAATTATTACAAAATTACGGATGATTAATTTTTTTGGTGGTCTCAAGGTGAGTCTCTGACAGAAACTAGAACTTCAATATTATTTATTACATAATGATAAAATATAAACATCCATCGTTATAGGGAAATAATTATCCATTTAATAAATAGTAAATTTAAATCTTGATATGAAAATGTTATTTGAGAACCACAAACAAATGAATAAAAGAAATTCAAAATAGGTTATGGATGGAACATCAAACATTTAAAAATTTTGGGGAAAAACATAATGCAAGCAAATTTAATGGAATGGAGTTATTTTAGAAGTGTGGAGATAAGATTCATATTTCTCATGATTTAAAGGTAGATAATGAGATAACTAATAATTAATACATTACCATTGATGATATTGGCCATTATTTCTTATAATCCTTCTTATGTTATAATTTACCTTAATATTTTCCTTGTTGTTATTTATGGACGTTATCTTGGAATAATATAAAAATTATGAAGAGAATTAAAATTAATTTTGTATCAATAAATTTACTCTTATATTAATTACATTATTTGTGAATTTTTCATGTGGGAATATTAGATTCTGAATGAACCTATGGTTTAAAATATTTTTCCTCTACATAGAATAATATTTCATGTTTATATGAAAAAAATAGTCACCATGAAACATAAACATTATGGATAGTATGTATTTGTATGTAACATTAATTATATTAAATTTGGGTGATTTTTTAATTATGATCTTTTACAATATTTAATATGAAATTTTAAATATTATTTGGGTTTAATGATTAATGATGATTGTTGGGTGTTATTAAAATGATTTTGGAGATTACTACATTATTTTATTTTTTACATTTTCGAATATTTTTTTTACTTATGAATACCATTTTTTCTTTAAAAAATGGATAAAACAATGGGATCCAAATTTTAAAAAAATATCATTCATATAGTAAATAAAACTATCTTATAGTTAGTCTACTAACGACCACTTATAAAATTCAATTTGTTCTTCATGAATAGGAATAAATTATTTTAAATAGCTTTTGTTAATATTATTTGGAATGATAAGCAGCAAAACATCAAAGACTAATGGATGGAAAATTGTGTCTATAAATTTTAACATATATCAACATGAACCGAAGATAACTTTGTCATATTTATTATCAGATAGCTAACAAGTTAGATTTCTATAAATAAATTAATAGTTATAATTCATATAATATAAAACATATTAATGATATATTTATTTATTAAATAATAAATTTTTGACTCATATTCAAGACATTATAATTTCGGTAAAAATCATTTCATAGAACATGACATGATTATTAGAAATTAATATTATTCGTGAAAATTTTCTAAAAGTAACTAAGAATATAACAAAATATATATTTTCATTATTATAGAAATATAATTAATGATAATGATACAACAATTAATAAGCACGAATGAACAATGGTATACTATATGTGTATTGTTATTTAAATATGAACATTATAACCTAGTGGTGGGATTGGGGTGTATGAATATGAGTAAACACATTATAAAATATATTTATAGATTATTTTATAATAAAAATATATTTATTACTAACTCTAGAATTACAATTAAAATTTTAATTATAGGAATTAAACCATATAATTTTAAGAGAAGTTAATGTTTAAATGTACTTTTCTTCTAAAAAAGTGGAGTTTAATTATATTTTGTATGATTATTTAATCATATATATATATATATCATTTCTAGGATTAAATTTATTCAAAATTAATTTTATCATTAAATTTAAACTAATAAATAATCATTCATACATTTATTATCAATTTTACTGAAATGAAGATAAACTTAGTTGATGGTAAAAAAATATACTTTTTATAAAACAATACATAAATGCATACAGAATTTTAACTATAATATATTAATTTAATTACTATTCATTATTGATTATATGGATGTTTATTTATATTATATTAAATTAAAAATTATTAAAAGCACCAAATGGGTTTCAAATTAAGAATATGTGAATAACATCATTTTAGTCTTTTAAATTACAATTCTTTTAATATAGTTTGTATTTTATTTTTTTGATATTATAAATATAATTTTGAAATTATAGATATTTAATTTTATGAAATGAAATTATTTTATTTATTTATTATGTCATCATTTTTTTAGGTTTATATTTTCTAATTTTTCTAAAATATTTGAATATTTGGTGAATAGTGATAATATTAGATTTTACCATATTTATAAAATTTATGAAATTTTAAGGATATAATGATGAATTTAATTTTAATAAAACCATTATTATAGATAAAATAAATATTTTAAATGGAATATAAATTATTTTAAAAAATAATTTTGAACAGACAAATCAATGAATGAAAAATTCAAAAATTCTGTAATGATTTAACTAAAAAAATTATCATTTAATTATGTAATATCATGGTAAATATATTATTTATTTAGTTTTATGTGAAATAATTATAATTTTATTGAACCAGATCTAATAATTTCAATGGGAATAAGAAAGATACATGATATTGGAAAAAAAATATATTTAAAGGAATTTTTGAAATATGTTTTTTGGTTTTGCTTTTATAAAATATATTAAAATTAATTTATTAAAATTATATGTATTAAATCATTTATAATTGATTCAATATTTGGAATCATCATAATTAATATTTAAAATTCTGTTCAATAAACTGTGAAAATGAATAGTAACCATGATAAATATTTCCCATTATGGGTAGGGGTAAATTGGGTTAATTAGGGTTTCAAATATTGGTAATGGTCTCAAAATATATAATGTAGCTGAATATATTTCATTGGAGGACTGTATTTTTCCCAAAATTTTCGTATATTTTATCATATGGAATATGGTTCAGTTTTTTTTTGATATTGAACATTATATTATTTTTACTAATGAATAAGTTCAAAAAATCACTTCCTTTAATTTAATATCAAAAATATGTTATTAGTTCAATAAAAAGATGTTATGTGTGATTCTAAATAGTTATTTGGGATGCTAATAATTTATTATTGTGGTAGTTATTGGTTTTAAATTTTTGGTAACAATATAATCACCTAATACACTTATTCATCTCTAATGAAGTAGTTTAGCAATCATTTCAAATATTGATGTAAATAATTTAAAAATTACAATAGTAAGGTAATTTAGATATTTTGAATCAAGGAATGACTTATAGGGATCTCAATGGAAGGTATTTAATGACATAAATAATAATATTCAATCACTATAGTAATTATGATGTCCTTTATTGCCAATTTATTAGAGTAGTCTAGATAATTAAATTAAGGATATTTTTAATTAGGAATTATTAACATAATTATCTAAATAAATCCTATACATATTTTATTTTTCAAGTGAATAGGAAATGTTTTAGATAATTATAAATTGTCCACTTATTATCCATATTCCATTTTGGGGTTAAAACATTGACCCTTAAATATTATGTTTCTTGTTACCAATATAAGTGATAAATAAGGTCAAAAGGTGGTTTTACTAATGAGTAAGTGTTGAAATAACCAAAAATTATTTATAAATAATATAGGTTGAATGTATTTAGACGTAAACTATACAAATATTTATATTGATCATGTTTTGTAATGTATTGACATGAAACACTCATACCATTTTGGATAGCCACAACACATCTTGTACTACTAACATTGCACAAGAGGGGACTAACTAGAGACAAATTTATAAACACCATCTTTACAGAGAATAAATGTAATATTATAGAATTAACATAATAATAATATTATAATATAAAAAACTCACAAAAAATGTTAGAGGAAGATAATGTAAAATGAAACATATGTAACATAATAAATAAATAGTATCTGAGTATGGAAAGGAAACCCAATGTATTAAATACAAGAAGATAAATATATAAGTAAAAAATTTAGAAATAATATTGAGTGTATCCCTATATCAAAAACAACTCCATACACATCTCTACAACCAATTTCCATGACCCCTATCCATTTTTTAAATCCCTATACAAGAAGTATACACATGCATCAAGATTGAATTGAATTGTGTGAGTAATTAAATATATTAGGATACCACTCATATATCCATAACACATGATTAAATGTTTAAATATTTTGTCAATTTATTAAAATACAAGTGACAAAAAGTATAAAAAACATATATTAAGCACTAGTTTGGTATGAAATTAACCATGTTCCTCTATCATACCTGCATTGGAAGCACACTCTAAAGTTGACCAAACATGTATGAAGTGATCAACGACAAGCCACAATACTTGAAACACAATACTCAATTTCCTCAATGTGACCTAATATATCTTATTTACTAATATTTAACCAATCTTAATTGGTCACATGGCCTCAATAATGACCCCATATATAATAGGGTTTGCTGAGAAATAGTTAAGATGTGTGATGGAATGGTGGGAAGACTATACCCCCTCGATCAGAGAATACCACAATGACATAATAAATGTGAAAGTAGATGAATAAAGTCTACTAATAACTTAGTGTGATTATTAAATCATGCAAAAACATTTATTCATACAAGAATATAAAATTGGGATACTATGTCCAATATCAAATTAAAATATGTTTTTAATGTCATTCTGCATAAAATTCTAGAAATAGATGGAAATAGTATAGAATGAATATAAATCATTATATCCAATATAAAATAACATGAGGCAAAAATATAACTTTCGTATTTTAATGATAATACACTTAGTCTTATCCTCATGAACTCCAACATAGAATATAATACCAGGTTTACATTATAGAAAATATACCCTTATCTGAATATTCATCTATGATGTCTACTCAAGTACCAAAAATCGCCCAATCAAGGGGTGAGATATACTCAGTTGGACACCATCTATGTTGTCTATGACAACTCAGTCGGTGAATATAAATTGTTGAAGTGTGAAAATATATAAAGATAAATGATGTTAAAGATAAATTTATCCAAACAAATATAAAAGTTCCTCAAGTGAAAGGTTGACTATATTTTGAAATAAGTTATATACATGTTTATTCACTAGTTATAGAATATACCAGTTGTATCATATAACAGAAATACAAGGGTAAGGACCCATGTCCATTTACTAGGCCATCCTCTTTGATTAAATAAATCTCATCTATAGAAATATCAGTATAATATACACATTCATGGCCCAAAAACCATAGGACATTAACCTAGGACTCCTCTTAAATCCACCAAATCTCATCCATAGAAAATATTTTATAGACATGACAGGAGAATAAGTAACAAATCCTTCATTATCCAAAAAATAAGGTTCAAAGTAATAGTCCATGGAATCAAATATAAATGTATCCTAGATTCTATACCAATATTTCGACACTAAACCGAAGATCTCATAATTGATCATTTATATATAGATGATTAAGATTCTATTTTATTATATATTATGTTACAAATTAAAAAGTCACATTTATTATATTAACAAATATAATATCTACTGCTAAAATAGTTTTTTCATTTATATATATACCATTATTAATTAATCAAAATTATTAACTATAGTATAATATATTATCAATCCATTTTATAATTATATTCATTTCCATTTAAAATATATGTAGACATGTGTTATGGGGTATATATCCTTTAACATCACAATTTATTTCATATTTGGGTCACAATCAAGGGTGACATGAACAAGACACCCAATGGTTTGGTGTGGTCAAATCCATTCTAAAAAACCCTCAAATGGGTGGTTTTTTATGAATTCAAGGACTCCCAATTAATCCAATGTGAAAATAAAAACATTAAAAAAATGATTTAAAACTTATAATTTATGTTTTTACTCATGAGAAATGGTGGGACAAATGGACACTTGATGGAAAATATACCTTAGTTCCTGGTTTTTTGGAAAGAGGAGATCATTAATGTGCGGAATGAGTGAGTGTGTGTGCAAGAAAGGAATAATATGGGTGATAGTTAATGGAAGAAATAGAAAATAATAATTTCACTCAATTATTAAGGGTTTATAGTTCGTCCACATAGTTGTCTACATCATGTATAAACCCTGGACATCCACTGCCTATAGGAAACCACTGGTATATTTAGCTGTATTGTATCACAAAAAATTTGAAACCCTTGAGTTATCTATTTTCAATATTATCCCTTGATCACAAGGATAGGATCATGGCTTAAAAAACTATTCAAAATTTATTTAGATCAGTTCTACAACCCATCATCACTAAATAACACTATCGTGCGACCTAGGGTGAATATTTTGACAAACTATATGACACCATTTGAGTTCCTCATTATTGAGGTGGAAATTCATCCAAAACACACCCTAACCATGTGCCTTGCCGATTTCATCTAAAAAACTAGAGCAATAGGATCTGAAAAAACCTAGATTCTCTTGATACCTAAAATAAATCCTTAGGAACCTTCATATATATAAAATGAATGGATTAAAAATAATTTAAATAATATTTACCACATGATAACCCATGGATCTTAAAACATCCTATCTATTAAAAATCATTCTTGACTGGCCTTTTGGGCAATGGATGAGAAATTTCTGAGAACCAGTATAGCCTATAATCAGGAACACCAGCCAATAACTCTGAGTTCTTGTCCTATACACTCTCATGGTACCAAATAAACAATAAAATATGTATTGAACTACTCTAGTAATCCTTTTCCAAGAACCAGGACATGCTACCATACAACACAACACCTAACATGGTCCACAACGACACCCAAGAGTCATTCCCAATCATCCCATGCTTATAACTAGCACTAAAAGTCAATGATATCGCCATGGTAATTATTTTACCAATAAAAATCAAGAATAGATAATTAATAAAACATCACATGATAACTAATAATAGATAATGATCAATTAATACTTCCTTATCTATATACATTAACAAGAATTGAGAAAAAAAATTAAACCAACAACAAGACCAAAACAGACATGATCTCTATGTTACCTTCTAGTATCCATGCAAAATATGACCAAACTCCTCCAATGGAAAACCAAAACCAAAAACCAGAACCAAAATAAAATAATAGGTTTAGAGACACAGATTGTAACAAGTAGTGTGTGTTATACACAGCTTAGGTGGTAATCACCACAGTGTCTATTCATGACCTTTTGTCAAATAGTTCCAAAATTCTAGTGTGATATATATTTAGAATATATAATTTTATCCTATTAAAGAATAAAATTTAGATTCCATTTTCAAAATTGATATTCCATTTAAAACCCCAATTATAAAAAACAATTAAATTTGAATCCACCCTATGTAAACAATATTTTTTTCCTGGAATTGAAGATATATTTCAGGCATGGAGATACAAGAAGGGAAGAAACTAGAGAAATACACAAATGAGTATAGTATAATAAAACAAAACATATATATAGTAATCAAGGGTGTTTCCTAAATATATCTAGATGAAATCCCCAAACATAATGTTATATGACTCAAATATGTTAATATGGCAGAGGAACATTGTCAATAACTAAATCGCTAACCTAAACTATCTGCATAATTGAAACATCCCACTTAGACTCTCTGCAAATACTAGGGTCACCAACCCGTCTAATTGGGGTCGATAAAAAATCATCACTCAACCATCTATTTGATGCCAAGTAATATCATGATAATAGGATTTGTTGAGTGGGTATTTCCACACACAGATGGCTCAAACTAAAACACACAACCTCTATTCATTCGTAGAATAAATATGGAAACGTTCTATGTGTTGACCCCCTCCTAAAAAGGAACAACATATAGGTTCCCATCACATGTAAAACAATTAAAAAGTTCCAAAAGGCCTAGAAATCAGGTAAATTTAATCTAATTTACAATATTCCACAAATTAAACACTGATATTTAACATTTACATTTTACAAAAAAAATCCAAATAATTTTTCAAAATCATCCTGAAAACATACAGCATGCAATATAGGTGTAAAAATCCATTATGTCATTTAAATTCAAAATGAACACATAATGATGCCAAAAAACCATTCATTTGGAAATTTGTTTTAATTTACTTTTGAAGTCATTTTGGAACCAAGAAACTATTGAGAAAATACTGTAGTCTGATGGAACCATTGGAGATGAGGATAGATAAATAATAGATGAAGGATAAAAGAATTATTATTTATAAATTTTGGGAATAAGGGGAAAATTTTCATATAAATACATTATAATTTGTGTGCCAATACATATATTCCCCCCATGAATAGATGAATATACCCACAACCAATGGAACACTTTTTCATAGCCATGAAAATACCAATGGACATAATTAATTAAGAATAAAACCATAAAATGAATCCCCCTTTAAATATCAATCAATAAAAATGGAAAAAAATCCACTGACAATCTCAAATTACTAAAAAACCACGTTTCCAAATATATAACCATGGATAAATGAAATAAAAAATGACCATAATTATTATATCATATCAATTGATAATTTATCATGCATATTATATGCATATATTCATTTGAATAACTAGAAGAATCCATTAAAATCCTATTTAGGCTAAAATCACCCACATGGAATGAAAAAACTCCCAAAACACATCGTAATAGTGAATAAAAAAATAAAAATTAATTATAATTTTGAATGTTTCTCATGGCATGTTTCAGAAAGGAAAATAATGGAAACACATACCTTAGTAATATGTGGATGTGATTAAAATCTCATATGGGGAAGAAATAATATCAAGTGACCTTCCTAACAACATGCTATAAAATAAAAATAAGACACAAAAAATCATGTCTTTTAGTATACGTACAAGAGAGAACCCACCTAAGGAATACTAAAACCCCAAGCGAGGGAGAAGGTATGAGAAGAAAATCAAACAAAAAATCAAATGGAAATGACATAGAATCATGGAATAGAAACTATGGAGGGAGGAGAGCCAAGGAGAATGGGGGTTATGATCCCTCTCATGCACCAAAGATGATCCAAAGAGAAAAGGGATTGAATTTGGGTTAAAAGGTGGGAGGGAAATGAGAATTTCATGTTTTCAAATGACTTTTATATCATGAAATGTTTGATCGCACAATTTGGTTTACAGTTAAGCAATCGGGTTCCCTAGTTCAATGGAAAATGACAGAAACCCCATATTACTTGTTTCATGGGTGACTATAATTGTGAGAAAGTCATGCTCCAAAATCCTAACACTATAAATGGCCCATATAGATTCTATTAGGAACCACATGTTTTGGAACAAACAATTCTCGTGTTTTCCATGTCAAAACATAAAAGGAGGAATTTAAATATAAACAAACTCATCTCAACATGGTGACTTTTTAACCCTAAATCTAAGCAAAAAATCTTTTCATTGGCCCAATACACACCTAAAACCACCAAAATTCAAAAAATACCACAAAAAAATTAACCTAAAAATCAACTAAATGATACATCCTCATGAAAAGAATTAACTAGATGAAAAACCATGGTATTAGTGTGAAAAAACTCCTCACTAAAAAATATATATTCTAGTAGACTGTCACCTAGGTAAAATTATGATAAAATCAAGCTTGAATAAAAATGAATCCAAAAAAATGTGTCCCTCAGTTTGACATCCAACTCCACAAGTCAAACCTGTATATTTTTATAGGGAAAACAATATGTTGTGATATGAGTGAGGGTTATACTAACTACAAAAATCCATCGAACTAAGACAGAACTGAACCCATTTCCAAAAAATCCCCACAAGAACAAAAAAAACCCACGGACGCACGAGGAATATTATGAACGAAACTTGAGGAAAATAGTGAACACGACCAGAATTCCTCACTTACACAAGGTAGAAATATTCCCAAAACAACCCCAACTCAAAACCAAATCTGATTCATGAACGATAACAATTTTAATATTCACATCCAAAAAACACAACATAATAGTTATAATGAAATTGAAATAAAATGTCTTTGAAATTTATATGAACTTACTAAAATAAATGAAAACACCACATGATAAATTAAATTGATTACAAATAGATGTTGGTGATAAAATTCTATGCTTAAAACAACACACCACAAAATTCCTGATTATTTTAAGAGCATCACCCTTTGGAATATGGTTGTAGCCCTCATGAATTGATGCATTTACTGACCAATATTTAGGAGCTAAAAACCACCTCCAGAGAATTATTTTTCTAGAAATTATTATTTAATTTCTTATCAATGTGGCCCAGATGACCACTTATATGATAATCTTTTGTATGATTTTGAAAATATTTCATTGATTGTTTGAACATTCCACACAGAAAGCACACTGGAAAAATGTATGAGGAATGAGGAACTAAATCCAAGAAAATTTACTCCTCGGGAATAGGCTCCTCTAGAACACACCTCTCAATATATAGGTAACCTCCACAATATTTGGATGAAACAATTTAACCAACCTCCAATAAAAACACTTTTGGATCCACCTCAGCTGAAAAAACTTCACCCATGAGCATTGGATGTAAAAATACACTAAATAAGAGAAAATAATATGTAACATATGAATGAATACCATAAAAAATGAGAGTAACCTTATACAAATCCTCATACACTATTTCTGGGGAGAAAGAATCCAACTCCTCAATGTGGTCAACATAGGCCTCTACTTTCCTCTATACTTGGGTGAACACTAAAACAATATTCAACAGTACTCTTCTTCAACTCCTCATGTATAATACATTAGATAAAACATGTCCAAAATACCTCCCACACCATCCCAACATGTAGTGAATATGTTGTGATAACCTTACACCAATCTAATGATATCCCTATAAATTATACAAGAATGGATCTCACTCTTAAGACTTTTGGAGTTCCCAATGTCATGGAGACACCCTAAATATTTTCAATCCACTTGAAAGACTCCAACACACATCGGTCACCCTAGGAGATTGGAAAAAAAATAAAAAACTATCTTCACATCCCCATAAACAGTAAGGGAAGGGCCAAATACTAGATAAGACTCATTGGAAAAAATCTTGGTAGCATATAGTAAACAATAGAAATACATGATACTGAATCAACATTAAACTAGAAATAAACCAAAAATTACATCCAAAACAAAAATGGAAGTCTTAAAATTTAAAAAACAAAAAACAAAACAAAGGTCCTTGTTCAAAAACCACCACATCCCTTCACAATTAAAAACCATTTCATTCCACAACCACTTTTAAAACATTGAATTTTTTTCTCATAAAATTCAATCACCAAATCCCTTATATTAGAAAATAAAATAAAATATTAAAACCATTTTTCTTTTGGAAACCACTTTTCCTAAATCCATATTCATTTTAAAATATAATCTCATAAACCATAATAATAATAAAACAAAACTCACAAAAAACATAAAATAGGAGTGTAGTGAAAATTAAAAACCTATATTTATGGTTTACTGGACCATGCCCGAGGAATTAAACAACCACTAGGAGGACCCTGAACCACAGAATCTATATCCACATGGGTAAATATTACATGTACTCCCCCAAAAAAATAGGTTCAACTCCAATTACATTACACATATTCACGACCAAACACCTAAAAAAAGACTCAAATATCAGACTACCCCTAGAAAATTGAGGTTTCGGTTGAGTAAGAGTTATTGATGGTTTTTCTGCACCTACATCACGAGTTCAGAACATCTAAATATCTAACTACCTGATTCCAGAAATAAAAAATTTCCACTATTATAATAAATTTCCCTGAACGAGGATAGATTTCCATCTAACACTACACCTGACATAGTCTACGACATAGCTCATGAGGTGTTCTATATTATGCCACTCTTGAGAGTAGCAGTAGGAATAAAATATATCAATATGGGAACAATTTATCCGATTAAAAACCATGATGAAATAACCAAACATGGAATGAAACTGAACTAATACTATGTGAACATATATAAATAAATCCAGATCTATATACATAAAAAATAGATGATAATAAAAAAATAAAAAGTTAAACAAAAAACACTACCTACATAATCTCCACATGATCTGATATACACCACCCATTATAAGACCAACCTGATCTGAAGGAAAACCTAAACCAGACACTGAAACCTATAATGTTTTTCAAGTCTATAGTCACTGAGTGGAACATGTTGGCATATGGAATAAATAGCACAATATGTAAACACAATGGTGTCAATGAATTTAATTTCATGAAACAATACAAATAACGGTAGGTTGAAATATATTTTTAAAAATGTGATTTGAATTTTTAAAAAACCAAACAAAACATTCAATTTTCAATTCATATTTCCCATTTTTTATATTAAATTTAAAAACTAAACTACTAATGATAACCCATATAATTTAAACCAAACAAAAATATAATTAAATAAAAGAGACATTTCATTGTGGGTGTTACAATTTTTAAATATACTAGAAAAGTTAAAAAAAAATTATATGAGAGTAAAACAAAATATTCATATTGTATTAATTGTGATTTTATAATCATTTATAAAAGATATACATATATGTTCTTGGTTTGGAATCACCTATCGGTGTATGGTGATTCTATATATTAAATAACCAACTAGATTCCCAAAATTATCTTTACACGTTACATATCCCACATGGACTCTCTACAAATCACGGAGTGTAGAAATGTATATTATTGGGGTTGATATGAAACTATCAATCAAACTTCTATATTAAGAAAATAAATCCTATTGTAATTCAATATGGTTTTTTGGGAGGTCCTCACAAGTGTGGATCAAACTAAAACCCACATCAATTATTCTTCTCTATCCCAAACACCAAAACCATCATTTTTAATACCCTCTCTTTAGAGGGAATACCATAGAGGATACCACAACACATCAATCCTTTCATAATATTCAAACGGATATGAAAATCCATTCAATTTAAAACATTATTCCAAAATTCGAAAAACTACTCATAGGGCGTTACTACATTAATTTCCTAAACTAATTGAAAAATGTATTCCAAAACCAAAAATAAAACATACAATAATAAAGAATGGTTTCAAAGTTGACTTTACATTACATAGTTACCCAAAACACACTTCATTTTTTCAAACAAACCATAATTTTGGAAATACATTTGAATCTAAATTTAAAATCATTTTGGTTCCAATAAACCATTTATTATACACTAGGGATTTATGGAACCATTAGGTATAATGAGTGTAATTATATGGAATAAGGGGAAATGAATGTTTATTTTAAAATCTAGGGGTTTACGGGGAACATTTTTAAATAAATCTATTATAATTTGTGTTCCAATCCCTATGTTAACCCTATAAACATAGGGATATAATGACATCTAATAGAACACTTCTTCAAACCCATAAATGTGCGTGTGGTCTTAATTAATGATTCACAACAACCAAACACAAAAACAAACCATAAATACCAAACTGTAAAAAAACACCAAATCTACTAAAACGCTCCAATTCATAAAAAAACATGTTACAAAAATCAAAAGCAATGATATCATAAATAAAAAAAATACCATGTTCATGTTAAAAGATCAATTTTAATTTAATCATACACCATACATTCATATATACATAGGCATAACTAGAGTAATTGTGTGAAAACCTAAATACCTCTGAATTAACCACATGAAACCAAAAAAACAAATCACAAAAAAATCACAATCATTAATATCATTTATATAAATAAATTAGAAATTTAGAAGCATAGAATGGAAAGGCTCAGAAAAGAAAATTAATGGAATCCCCTACCTCAATGATGAGAAGGTGTGGTGAAACTCTTGGAAGAGGAAGACCAATACTCTTGAGACCATCCACGAAACCTAATAATAATGAAAAACAAGACACACACAAACCCTAACCTATGGGGATTGAGAAATTGAAAACCCAACAAAGGAATACAAAAAAACCAAGAGTAGGAGAATAGAATAGAATAGGATGATCCAAAAATAAAAAAGGAAACTCAACTAAAAGCATGGAGGAAATACTATGGAGGGAGTAGTGATGAAGTGAGGGTGATTTTGGAGAAATCCCATAATCCAAATATGATCCAAAGGAAATATGGATCACTTTGGGTTAAAAATAGGGTGGTTTAAATGAAATTTCAACATTCTTAATTTCATGTGAAACTTTCACGGCTTGGCGACATGGTTTGACAAATCATGTGCCAACTTTGCAAACCCTATGATATATAAAGAACAACCACATGGTTTGGATACATTGTTCATGATACCATTCCCCAACCATGGTTCATTGTTCTATATTAAATTTAAGAACCCCTCACACCCCTTCCTCATGTTTCCTCTAACCATACGCATACTGTTCTCCTTGACCATGGAACAAAAAAGGAAGACCCATAGTTTCTCATAGGTCTCACACTATTAGGACCAATATGTTCTAAAGATAATTATTTTAAACCATGAAATATGTAAATAAACTATAAATTATATAATTCTCAATAGGCTATACGGTTTACCCTAAAAATATGCACACGAACTGCATATAAGACCAAATCACAACTGAAATATCCAATATTCAAACATTATCCTTGGAATCACGACCCAAACATCAACTGAACGATCCAAAATTATAAAATGAACAAAATAAAGTAATAATCTTAGTTAGGTTGTAATATTCTTCATTCAATATTTATGATCCCAATAGGGTAATATTAAAAATAAGAAATAAATTCCCATTCGATATCCTTAGGATCAATATTTTTTGATGGTTCAAAATGATAAAGGTGATGTAGATATAAATGGATACATTTTTCCTGGATTGGTAACTCAAAGGTAATTATATCTAAAAGGATATTTAAATGAATCTCCTTAATTTCATTAATGAGATAACAAAACTACATGAAACATTCCCTTATATAAGAATATTTATCTTTGGCCATCTAGGATAAATACACAAAAGGATTCAATGTATTTCCTCATACTCCATTGGATGTTTATGGTGACCAAAATAAGACATCTATATATAGTGATATATTTCCATACACTTCATACTAATTTATACCTCTTATGATGTATCTTGAATTAGAGGAGGATGTGGTACAACTACCTATACCACCTCTATCCTAAAAAGGGGATAATTACATGGCATGGACCTCGTATGGACCCATTTGAATACATTCATAAAATATATTATTATAATAAAACTCAATAATATGTAAATAATTATCCCTAATACCTCCAAAATCACATTATCGTTACTATATCATGTCAGGTATCACATATATATCATGCTATGACTACCCATTTGTTTGAGGATGTTACGATGTTCTACAAAGAACCTATATACCAAGTTCCTTCTACATCCCCTTCAAGAATAGTCATGTAAAATGTGAAACGTTATCCAATATAATTGTAAGAAGATCCCCATTATTGGGTATTATCACCTTCACATATATCCATCACAGTTAATCCATTAAAAATATATCTTTGATATGTATGTGGTGAGAAACCAGTATCATCATATCAATGTCCACCCATACCAAATCACAGAATTGAGATGACCATTGAAAAATAATGATGAAAACAATAGTTATTTTGTCTTATTTACACACTTAAATGGGAAATTAATTTAAAATTATAGCAGGTCAGTAGTGTATTTACTTCACTATATTATAGGGGGATCACCGTGTGAGAAAAGTAGATAACCACCTTTCCATACTAGGCTAACAATATTGGTTCCATAGATAATGTTAAATCATGGTAATAAAATGATGTACTACCTAAGATGACATATGGGATTGTTGAAACAAATAATCCCTGATGTATGAAAGCACCATGTAATTTCCATGAATTCATATGACCATATCCCTATAAATATCCAATATAGGTAGTGAGTCACCATCTAGAATTATCTCCCATTATACTACGTCCATGGGGAGAGAAAGATGTCTCGTCTTCAAAATATGATGAAGTGAAGATGTCACTATCAGGGATTTTCGAATATGTGTTTTTATTATTCTAACCCTATATGTGCATCTCAAAAAATTTGGAAATCATAATCCACTAACTAATAGCTTCATAAACTATGTGTTTCAAATACTTTTGGCATGGAAGATCCACCAATGAATTACCTATCCTTGGAATATAAGAATGTTCAACGTTAAATATCATTAGGTATTTATCCCACATTTATTTCTTGATGTTTAATATAAAACAAAAAAAATATGATTTTTTTATATTAATATACAACAAACCTCCCTCCCAATAAAAAATTCCTCTTATAACACATTCAATGAAGCGCAACTACTAAATTATCATGAATCATGTAATTCCACTAGTATTTCCTAAAATTAAGAGACCTATATTACATGAATCTATTTCCTATCATTAGAACTACCCTAAAGATAATACTTGAGGAATAATAATAAACTATGTATCTTGTTCACTGAACTGGAAAAACCATGATTGTGGTGGAAGTAATAATTCCTTTTAAATCATAAAATCACCTCTCACATGCCTTAGACAATGTAAAATGGGTACTCTTAATGGGAAATACTATGAATGGTGCTTCCAATAATGGTAAATCCTAAAAATCACATATAATAGCCATATAACCCTATGAAACATCTTATTTTTAAGAAATTAGTGGGGTAATCTAAATAAAAAATGACTCTCACATTCTCTAGTTCAACAAGAAAAACCTATCTCTAAGACAAGTGACACATAATGTGAACATTATCGATGAAAAATCGGAATTTTTTTACATTTTTATAAAAAAAATTATCCCATAGTTTTGTTATCATGATATAATGTTTTTCCCATGGTCATGTTAATAAATATAATAAACAAATATTTCTTCCAAAAACATCAAAAAATAAATTATGATACTGGTGAAAATCTTAATTCCTTATATCCCTGATAACCACTACAGAATTTGTGAGACCAAATTGAGTAACCACATCCTTTTACATTTCATATCTACTATATAATGATTTATATACTATATCAAATGTCTTAAAACATACATTATGTTCTCCCAATGTCTAATCAATATTTGAGAAACCCCCACAATTCATAGATATATGATGATGTCCTCTATATGAGGAATTAGATAATAGTTTTTATCCATTAACTAGTTCAAATGGTGATAATAAATATAATGACTAAGTGGACTACATTCCTTTTTAAAAGAATCATGGGTTAATCCAATGAAAATGTAGGGGGTCATATAAAACCCTTTTATTACATGTTCAATAATTTCTTCTTGACATTCAACCACTAAATTGTAGTCATCTTTTAAGGAAGAATTCTTATTTCTAATACTACGGGCACAAGATAATAATTAAAATACACCACCAACATAAGAGTTATCTGAGAAAACTCATCAAGGATGAAATTGTAGAAATTATGCACACTCAGGGGGAAATCAATACATCATGTTCCATCATCATCTATAAAATTTCTTGAAATATGGACATTCATTATACCCATCCTAAGAATCTTGGGCCCATCTAAACTATTCAGGATGTCACATTCTCCACATTGAATATTATTATCACCCTCAAGTGATGTAAAAGAAATCATAAAATTGTAATAATTAACATTGACATGTTAGAAAAAAACTAGTCTGTCCCAAGTGTGTTGAAAACCTATCAAATCAAGGATGTAGAGATCAAATTTGAAATTAATGAGCCTTCAATTTTGGGGGAATTCATTTCACTATTGTACAATCTCCGATCAAACTCATAGAGGTGTTTGTAGGGTCATTAGAACATGGTTGTTGTTAACTTTATGAACAAATAATTCCACTGATAAAATTTTCATACAAGAGTGGGAAGATCCAATGTGAAAAAATTTGGAATAAAAGTTTTCGATTCAAAAATAATACCAAACATTTTTGAAGTGCAAATGATCTATAACTAGAGTATTAGTTTCACTACATAAATGTGGCCCAATGTGTAGCCCTGAGATACAACTTTATTCCACTAAGTAGTCCAACGCTACTAGAACATTAAATTCAGAGTCATCCTCCCTCAACCACATCCACCTACATGGAATGCTTAACCCATAGTGATCCAACTCCATGTAAAGTTAGAATATATTATACATGATCCCAATGTGAGAGATCATATAGATCATCTTCATCTAAATATAGTTGGATGGATCTGAAAAAACCTCTTAGTATGATGAATTGTATTAATGGATATACACTCAAATAGTTCACTATCACAATATGGATTCACATGACCCTACTGAATAAACATATTAAATATTTAATACATCTCTAGGATAACAATATTGTTACTAATACCACCATGTTGATTTTCAAAATAACACTTCAGGATTCTTAATGAATTACTTCCCAGCCAAGGGATCTATCCACCATGACTCGCAATGGAATCTTATCAATGGTTACACTACATGATAAGGGTCCATTATAGTATATCATGGGTGGTGTGAAATGAATCATATTAACATGGTATTAGATGGAATACACGTGCACATCCTCATATAAAATCGTTTTCATCAACTCTATAATGACCCAATGTTTTATCAATGGAAAATTCCCTTCTTATAATTATTCCATATAATCACATGAAGTCACTACATAATGAACTACTATGTTCTATGTGACCTTTTAACTTTATATTATCACATTTTTTATTTGATTTTAGAAAATAAGACATAAAAAATTGTGATCAGTAATATATTTGGAGTCTAATGGAAAATAATAATTTTCAATAAATAGTAACTTACCATTTGGAATAGAAACATACACTTATGAATAGTAATATGACCATTATGAATAGTAAATCATAAAAAAGAATTGTAACATCATCCACGAATGTACAAATAATATTTAGGCCTCTTATAAGTGATAATATGGCCATAGTAAAAGTATTGGTATTTTTATAAGTCACAAATAATTAATTAATTAATGTATATTACTAAAATTTGTTCAAAAATTTACAATTTTATGTCTTATGATATTAAGATAAATTTATAAGAACATCTGCAATTTTTGAATATAGAATAAAATCGGATATAGTAATAAAATCTGTATTTTTCATGTAAATTATGATTGTAATTAAAAATAACATTATTCATCTTTAAGAAATTATTTTTCAGAAAATGGTGTTCATTTTTTATATTCGACACGTATAAAATATTTATGGTGACGTTATGAAATGTTTCTTAAATACATAAATTTTTAATGAATATTAAAATTTGATAATTCACCATAAATGCTAAAACATGAATTTCAGCAACATCCTTGAGTAATGGAAGATGTAAATGTCCATTGGATAGAAATCACATGAATATATTACTATTATTTTTCACATGAATAGTTACTATTTATTTTCATATGGAAAAATACTAAACAAATGATTAAAATACTAAGAAAATCCTCATCTCCTCCACTATGAAAACCACCAACACTCCCCTCTTCTCTTCACTCCTCTCAGGCCTTTTTCATTCCATAAATTATGCCCAAATCTCTCCCCATTCTCTAACCTCACGTCTAATATCCCTTGGTCTCCTCACAAGACCAAATCCTCTCCCATTAAGGGGATCTAAAAGAAGATTGATTCAATAGGTAAATTCATTATTTCAATTCTTTTAAATTCTTTTCAGGTTCATTGGTTTTTTATTCTATCATTATCTCTCCTTATCCAAATGTTATGAAACTCAAGAACGTTAAATGCACTGGAATTTTTTTATGATAATGGAATATGTTACTATCATAAATCATTTAATCTTCGTTTATTTTAGTAGTAAAGACACCATCTGATATGTGTTAATTTACCACATTCAAGGATGATGGGTTTTTAATTTCTATTACTATCTTTCTTTTAGGCCATGAAAGCATTATCATGGTTGAACAAAACCATAACATATATATTATTTCTTCTATATTGTTATTTAATATTTTCTAACAAAAGGTTTTGATTTATAAAACAAAATGTGTTCATTGTGGTCAAACACCACCAGTTATCCCAAATGGTTTTCACTAATGTTTTACATAATGACCCAACATCGCTCCATGTAACCAAATTAAATTACAACATTGTAATCATCTATATGTTCAATAATAATATATAACTCAAATTCGGGGAACCCTGTAACATACCAAGCAAGTAATGAATAAAATATATTCTTATATATGTCTATTTATGAATTATATAGTGTTTTAGAGGCCTAAAATGAGAATAAATCCAATCTTAAGCATAGAATACAGTAATATTTTTAATAGATTATTTTACTACCTTTTGATAGAAAACCATTTTTAAATAAATCCATTGAAAATTTTACAAGCTCTATTTGTCAAAATAAACTTATAATTTATGATTGGGACATTGAAATTTACATTGGATAAATGTTTGGTATTTTTCTGACAATGTTCATTTTTTAATGATTAATGAAAAATACTGCATTTTACATAAAAACAATTTTTTCATCCAATTTAATTATATGGTTAGATAATATTTTTAATTGCTTTTAAATTTTAATTAGAATATATGTTTACCATTTAATCCAATGGTGGACATTAGAGTTAATTTCACTTTATAATTGGCCATAAACAAGTGCCAAAAATTTCATAGATATTGTTTCAAAAAACCTGCTATTTGTTTTGACAACAGGAATTATTTTTAAATTAATTATTAAAATTTCTATGTTTTTAATTTGGTAAAATGGATTCCATATTTTTAATAAGAAGTTACAACTTATTTAATTAAGAATCATTCATTTTTTGGACATTATGCATAGTAACGATGGTAATTATCTTTAATTATCGTGATTAATTAGTATTGGGGTAGTTAAGGATAATAAAATAATAACATAATAATAACAAATGACCCCAACATGTGTCTTAATTATACTGGTTGTGTCATGTAATACCATGGTATTTCTTGTGCCAAACTTTGGGACCCCATGGAATCACATTTGGGTGAAAGTGACACTTTATCATTTTATTTTTAATGAAATTAGAATATCACTAAAGAATGTATCACCCGAGTAAAAAAAATTAGTTTTCTCTGCGTAAATGATCTCTTAGACTATAAATATTAATTGGAATGCTAAAACGATTTCCTACATCATAGTGTTTTTTTATAATTATTATACCTTAAATAAATTAATTTATTTATGACACCATGATGATGCAGTGATTATCTCATTAATGAACGATTTAAATAAAATGAAACGATAATGTAAAATCTAAGACTTAAACTTGTAAAAAACCTACTGTATGAGTATATTGAGAACCCTTATCACCTTATCCTAGAAATATATCAATTTTGAACCTTTTAATTCCGAAACCCATTTTAAAATAAAGTAACATTTCTTGACATTCCAAGAGTGCCCCTCCTCCCTCTTATAAAAAGCCCCCACCTCTACCTCCTCACCCACACCTCTCAAGACATTGGATCGGCCAATATATAGTCATTATACCTCTCCAAATCCCTCTCTTAATACTAAAAGCCTTACCTTATGAATAAATATCTTCATGAAACCCTTTTGGTACATCCCAAGAGGAGTTACCCGATTTAAAAGTAAAGTCTTCTCTAATGTTCTTTTGTTTTATTTTGCTTCTCCAACACCCTAAACTCTTTTTATTAATTTATTTTGTCAAAAAACCAGAATCTTCAATATAATAGGTTTTTTTATAATAATTATTCGAGATACACTTACACACACCCACATCTAATTGTTAAAGACCATACTGTTTCCGTGGATGGCGAATTTCTACCTCACGAAACGATGATTGTTCAATATTCTTCAAACTCCATAAAAGGTGGCCATTAATATGCCACTATATATATATATATAATATGTTTATTTTTTCCTTAATCTTCTGTATTATTCATTTATGGAATACCATTATGGTTTCCATTATGGGTAAACATGATATCTTCATTTTAGGAAGTGCGGAATACCGCCCCCTCAAGGTGATTTGATTCGTTAATGCCATATGTGGGACGTATAAAGGATGGAGTTAATGATATTATATATGATATTATACTGGAATTATAATATAACTTTATATCATTTTAATTCCATTCTATAAAATACAAAATATAAATGAATGTAGTGTTCATGCGCACGTACGGCTTATCGTCTCCATGAACGGTATATTTCATTTTTTACCTCTAAATGTTATGTAATATTATAAATGAATGTATATACTGATATATATGATATATATGATATCTAAATCATAAATATAATTCTGTATATAATTTATATTTTACCACATGAAAAACTTGTAATTATAAGGAGTTTATTTTTGACTCAAGTACCAATGATCGAAAAAACGACCGTTATTAACTTAAATAATTTCATAGTGTTCATAAAATGGTAATAAGTGATATAAAAGGAATAATGAACACGAAAAAAGTTCTTAATAAAGTTTAAATTAACACAAGTTTATTATTCATGAGGTTAAAGAACGATCGAGTCAAGTCGGACCCGAGGTAAGAGACTTCGTCTCAATCTCCTTTCATTGAGGCATATTTTATACACAACATTCTTTTATACAGTGTATAAAACCCGTTGACTATTATGTCTACTCAAAAGGAATATTTTTTATATGTAGTGTTTTACTAAATGACAAAAGGAATTTTTTTTGTCGTATGTATTCTGCGACAATGACTTCTCCACCGCCGTGACCATTATTTGAGTTTCGGCTTCCTCTACAATCCATAACTATTTTTTAAATGAAAAATAAATACCATGTTTTACTTTTCTTTTCTTTTGGTATTGAAAATGGTTTTCATAATGTTTTTATTATATCAATGTGTTTTATTGATATCTTTTGATTGAAATGTGGAAATTTTATGTTTCCTTTATGCATGTTTTATTGATACGATTATGTTATGGTTCTTGGGCATTATTATAAAGATGGGTGGTTTTGTGATAAAATTAATGTGGGTGATCCCGATATAGTTCTCCAATTAATTGGGTAACGTTAATGGGTTAAACGTTAAGGTTTCTCCAAAGAGATTTATGGAATATACTATGATGGTTATTCCAAACGTAACCATGAGGGTTACTCCCTACGTAAGAATGTTACGAATGCCTCAAGTTACCTTTATGTCTTATGATTTCTATGATTTATTTATGATTTGATTAGGTATGTTAAAATGATTATGTTTTATGAGTAAAGTATGATTTCATACATGAACTAATGTTTTCATTTCTACTTTTATATCCCTTATTGGGCTTTTTATGCTCATCCCGTGTTTTTGAAATGTTTATCACATGTCAAGGGAAAGGTACATGATGTGATAATAGTGTCAAGGAAGTGTCAAGAATGAATCCTTGTTTTATTTTAAATATTTTTCCATTGATTGGAAAATGAGTACTATCTTTTATGTAACCACATTTTTTAAATGTGGAATGTAATGCATGATTTATGATCTAATTATCTAAAAATATAAACCTGAAAATATCATCAGCGTGTATTCTTGAAATAACTCAAGATTAAGTAATGTTTAAGGGTGTGGCCTTATAGTTGGTATCAAAGGCCGGTTTAGATATCTTTAGGAGTTAGAATTATATTAAATTATTATCCAAAAATATTTTTTTATGGTCAAATTGAAATGATATAGCATTTGAAGATTACCATGTTGCTTCATCTAAGACACGTTTGTTCAGAATGGATTTCCACAGAGGAAACAGGGAACCAGTGTTTGGATGGAATAAAAAAGGAAATGACCTTCTGAATCAGTATCTTTAGATGGTCAGAATTGGAAATGAACAGTTTGTTGTAGTAATGGGGCGGTTGACTCAAGCGATAAATGATGGTGGTATCCATGCACGAGACCAGCCAGATCAACCGCATAGGAACATGTCAATGGTTGAACATTTCATGAGACAACACCCCCCATCATTTAGAGGGTCATCTGACCCTGTGCTAGCTGAAGGGTGGATTAAAGCACTAGAGAATATTTTCGATGTCATGGGGTGTTCAGAAAATCAAAAGGTATGTCTTCAAATTTACCGTTTGGAGGGTGAAGCAGATCGGTAGTGGTTGATGGTTAAAAATATTAGGGACGTTGATGAGATTGATGCTCTCAACTAGGATGAATTCAAAGGTATGTTTCATGAGAAGTATTTTTCATAAGGATTTTCGACTTAGGATGGAAAACAAATTCTTGGAATTGAGGCAAGAGGACGACTTAGTGGCTGATTATGAAGAAAGGTTCACTTGATTGGCAAGGTATGCTCCAAATTTTATCCAAAACCTTGATATTAAAATCAATCGTTTTTAATGAGTATTAAAGCCAAAATATCGAAAGGGAATTAGCTTTTCATGAGTTCAAAATTTATGAAAAGCTTGTCTGATGTGATGAGAAGGTATAAATGGAGTTTGTCGATGATCAAGTGTTCTATAACAACCAACAGAAGAAGAGACCGAGGTGGCAGGAGAAATAAAATAATTCTTAAAAAAAGGTCTGATGGTAAGAAAACTAAGATTCCAGTTGTGATAAATGTGGTAAAAAACATGTTGGGGAATGTCTTTTGAATTCTGGAAAGTGCTACCGATGTGGTAATATGGGACATAAGGCTCGTGATTGCACTTGAATAGATCATGGTGATGGTAAGACCAAAATTGATTTACAGTTAGTAAAATGTTTTAAGTGCAATGAGATGGGTCACTATGCAAACGAGTGTCTGACAAAGAGCTCGAGTGATGGGAAGCAGTTAGACTACAAGCAGAAAGGGGTGGTGAAATCCTTTTCTTCTACTTTTTCATATCTTGGGCCATCAAATGATGTGGTATTAGGTACTATGTATGTTTTTTCCGATTATTCCAGTGTGTTGTATGATTCATGGTCTACACATTCCCTCATCTCTAAAAATGTTTCTAGTAAAATGGAAATACCATCTCAAGTAATGACTCATGAACTTGTGGAAAAAACACCTGGGGGAAATGTTGAGTGAAAAATAATTTATAAGAATATTCCCATCTTTATCCTTGGAAAGAACCTACTTGCAAACCTTATTTTTTTTACCTCTAGTAGAGTTTGATGTTATCCATGGTATGGATTGGATCTCTATTTACCATGCTAATATTGACTATAGAGAAAAATATGTTTCTTTTTAGAAAGGCTTTCTGTTTGTGTACAAGAATGAACCCTTATTGTTTATAACATATCAAGAGGCATAGAAACTTGTAAAATATGGAAATGAATGTTTCCTTGAAAATATTTTTGAAAATAAAGGAACTATTCAGATTAATGATATGCCAGTGGTAAATGAGTATCCTGATGTTTTTCCTGATGAGTTTCCTATAATAATACCAGATCGGGAAGTTGAATTTACTGTTGACTTAGTTACTGATGCAAAGAAAATTTCAAAACCCCATTATCTAATGGCTCAAATTGAACTTTTAGAGTTGATGGAGCAATTGAAAGATTTATTAGAGAATGTTTTCATTCGACCTAGTACATTACCATGGGGTGCTCTTGTTTTATTGGTTAAAAAGAAAGATGGTTCAATGAGACTTTTCATTGATTATAGATCCTTGAATAACATCACTATTAAGAAAAAATACCATTTGCCTCATATCGATGATTTGTTTGATCAGATCCAGGGAGCTCAATATTTGTCAAGGATTGACCGGAGATCAGGGTACCATCTATTGAAGGTAAAGGAAGAAGATATTTCGAAGACCACGTTTCATACAAGTTATGGCCATTATGAATTCATAGTTATGAATTTTGGGCTAACCAATACACCTGCTATATTCATGATCCTTATGAATAGAATTTGTATGAGTTCTTGGATATGCTTGTGGTTGTTTTCATTGATGATATTTTGGTGTTTTCTAGAAGTTAATAGGAGCATGAAATAAATTTAAGTGTTATTTTGACAAACATAAATGAAGATAAATTGTATGGGAAATTCAGAAACTATGAGTTTTTGTTGAAAAAAATTTCTTTCCTTGGTCACATTGTTTCTAACGATGGGATAACTGTTGATCCTGTGAAAACAAAGGTTGTGGAAGAATGGACAAGACCCAAAAATGTAACTGAGATTCGTAGTTTTCTTGGTTTTGCAGGCTATTAAAGAAGGTTTGTTAAAAAAAATTCACAGTTATCTAGTCCAATGACTAAGCTATCTCGAAAGGGTTTTTTGTTTATTTGGACAAAACAATGTGATGATTGTTTTCAAGAACTGAAAAGAATATTGGTGAATGCTCTAGTTTTGTCACTAACTTCCAGGAATGGGGAGTTTGTTATCTAAAGTGATGATTTATTGAAAGGACTTGGTTGTGTCCTAATGCAGAATGATCAGGTAATTGGTTATGCTTCACGTTAGTTGAAAACTCATGAGGTAAATTACCCTACACGTGATTTGGAATTAGCTGCTGTTGTTTTCGCTTTAAAAATTTGGAGGCATCATTTGTATGGAGTAAAGTGTGAAATATATACCGATAAAAAAAATTTAAAGTACATATTCACTTAGATAGAATTGAAAATGATATAGAATAGATGGATAGAATTAATCAAGGATTATGATTTTAAAATTCAATACCATCCGGGAAAAGAAAATAAAGTGGTTGATGCATTGAGTCGAAAAAGTAATTCTTCATTGACAATGATGCATTTGGAACATGATCCTTTGGTTAAGGATTTGATAAATGTAGGGATACAAGATGTTGGTTTAGGATGTCCTTCTGTTTTGTTTCACGTATCAATGATATATTCTCTATCATACAGAATTATGCAAGCACAAAAGCAAGACAGTTAGTTGCAGAAAAAGGTAGAGCTAGTTCAGAAAGGTAGGTTTCCTGAATTCAACATCGATAATGATTGTGTATTGAGATTTGGGAAGAGATTGTGTTTGCCTTGTGATTCATAGTTGAAGAGAGAGTTGTTATGTGAAGCTCATTGTTCTCCGTTTTTTAGTTCATCCACATAGTACTAAGATGTATAGATATCTTCGGGAGTATTACTGGTGGGAAGGAATGAAAAGAGATATTGATGATTTTAATGTGAAGTGCTTGACTTGTCAACAGGTTAAAGCAGGGTGACAGTTACCGAAAGGGATGCTTCACCCTTTACTAGTTCCAGAGTGGAAATGGTAGAATATATCCATGGTCTTCATTGTGGGATTGCCGAAGACACCTTGAGGTAATAATGCAATCTGGTTTATTGTTGATCGCTTGACTAAATCTTCTCATTTCCTTGCTATACGAGATACTTTTTCCCTAGATCAACTTTCTCATTTTTATCTTAAAGAGATAGTCAGGTTTCATGTATTTCCCCTCTCCATTGTATCTTATCGTGTTCCAAGGTTTACTTCTATCTTTATGAAAGGCCTTCAGATGTCATTGGGTACTAAATTAAATTTTAGTACATCTTTTCATCCTCAATCAGATGGGAAGTCAAAACAAACAATTAAGAAATTTGAGGATATGCTACATTCTTGTTCGATGGATTATCAGGGATGTTGGGACCAACATCTTTCTTTGGATGAGTTTTCTTATAATAACAGTTTTCATTCCAGTGTACAGATGGAACCATTTGAGGCATTATATGGGAAGCGGTGTCGAACTCCAGCTTTTTTGGATGAATTACGTGAAAGGAAGATGATGGGACCGGAATTGGTAGAAGTGTTGTGTGAAAAAGTTCAGCTAATACAGAGACACATGAGAACAACTCTGAGCATGCAAAAAAGTTATGCGGACAACAGGAGGAAGGATCTACCTTTTGAGGTAGGTGATCATGTTTATCTCAAAGTATCACCATGGAAATGTGTGATGCAATTTGGTAAGAAAGGAAAGAGGAGTCCAAGGTTCATTGGACCGTATGAAATTGTGGAGAGAGTTGGATCAGGTGTATACCAAGTGGATTTACCTCCGAGTTTATCTCAGGTACACAATGTTTTTCATGTTTCAATGTTAAGGAAGTACATGCCAGATCCATCTCATATTTTGAGTCCATAGGTAGTTTAGCTGGAAGAGATTCTATCTTATGAGGAACAACCATTCAATATTTTTGACCACAGGGAGCAAGTATTGTGGAATAAGATGATTAATCATGTAAAGGCTTTGTGGAAAAACCACATGAGTGAAGAGGCAACATGGTAATCTGAAAATTCAATGAGGGATAAAAACCCCCACTTATTCGATAAGTAAATAAATTGCTGGGACGCAATTTTATAAAGGGGGTAAGGATGTAACATCCCAATTAAGAAATGAATAATAGATATTCTTATCTATGTCTATTTATGAATTAGATAGTGTTTTTGAGGCTTAAAATGAGAATAAATCCAATCTTAAGCATGGAATACACTAATATTTCTATAAGATTGTTTTACTGCCTTTTGATTGAAAACCATTTTTAAATCAATCTTTTGACAATTTTATGAGATATATTTATCAAAATAAACTTATTCTTTATGACTGGGACATTGAAATATAGCCAGAAGGTCCGAGAGCCAGGCAGAAACTTGCTCCCAACAAAATATAACATAAAAAGTAAACAGTACAAAAAGCTCAAAAGAGGGGCTCCTTACAAACCCTTGTGCGCATCACACCATTACAATCATCCCTAACCAAACTATCACAATAGTTGGGAAAAACGAATGACCAACTGGAACAAACCTCCATAACAGCCCTTTAAGAGAGGGCATCAACAAACTGGTTTGCTTCACGGTAGACATGAGAGACATCAAGGAGCAATCTTTGACCAAGCTTCAAACAAGAGTTCCAGGAAGACATCATCCTCCATGGTACATTTCGGGACCGGTCCTTCAAAATATGGACAACAACTAAAGAATCTGACTCGAGCCATAACATGTTCCATCCATAACGAACATCATACATGATAGGCTTAATCATGGCCCATAGTTCAGCCTCAATTGTAAGTTCATGTCCAACATAATGGAAAAAATAATCCCTTGACAAGACCCCGATGGGTTATGAACACCCCGCCACACCTAGCAGGGCCCGGTGCACCCAAGGCTGCCATATCAACATTCACCTTTAACCGGATAAAAATAGGGGAATCCATCGAATATATTTCAGCATACACGGTTTCCTTTCCCGGAAACTAACACCAAGAGAACTCAGAATTAGAAACTCAGAAATTTCATTATGCATGGAGCCTGTTTGATTCACCGAGGCCCGTTTAATGCCTCTATGAATCGTCATGATCCCTTCGCGATGGATATATTTGACATTATTGAACATTATTCCATTAATAGACTTCCATATGTATGAAATAATTGAAACAGTAGTAGCAAGCAACAAGGCTTTAAGCTGGTCACTAAAGGAAGATTGCAGGACCGAGCAGAACATGGAAGGAATAGAGAAAGGTCAAGGTAGCAATGAAAAACATCTTGTAGATAACACCACAACCTCATGGAAAAATCACAATTAATAAACAAGTGCATGAGGGATTCAACTGCCTTCAAACAGAGGTAGTAAATAGGAACAGTGATGATACCTGCTCGCTGAAGAGCAGCTTGAATGGGTAACCTATTTTTCTATATCTTCTAGATGAGTAATGCATCAGTAGGAAAGATATAGGGCTTGTGGACAGCCGCCATCCACGAAGGAAAGGCAGAATCATGACCCCACAAGAGATTATAACATTCCCTGCTAGAGAAGTATCCATTCAAAGATGGCTTCCACATCAAATGATTAGATTCAATATAATAATAATTGCATATCTCATCATAAATAGTAGCTGGAATAAATGCAGAAACATCAGAATTCCCATGAAGATTAGATATGGATAGATTCTTCATTGATGATGGAATAGTTACAGAATCCCTGATGGGGGAGGACATCCATAAAGTGGACCAGAAATTCAAATGTAAAGTAGGTTCATTGACAGATTACAGAACAAGAAGTGTTTGTACATTAAGTCCTCGGTTTGGTCTTCGGATAGAAACACATTATTCTAACAATGTTCCTTTTTAACGAATAGTGAAAAATACTTCATTTTACATCAAAACTGATTTTTCATCTAATTTAATTATATGGATAGATTATCTTTTTAATTGGTTTTAAACTGTAATTAGGATATATTTTTACCATTTAATCCAATGGTGGACATTAGAATTAATTTCACTTTGGAATTGGTCATAAAAAATTTCCAAACATTTCACAGATATTGTTTCAAAAAAACTCGCAATTTTTTTGTTAGCGGGAATTATTTTTAAATTAATTATTGCAAATTTTTTATTGAAATTTGGTAAAATGGATTCCATATTTGGAATTGTATGGTCCAAATTATGTAATTAAGGCTCTCTTTTTTTGGACATTATGAATAGTAACGCCAGTAATTATCTTTAATTATCGTGATTAATTAGTAATCGGGTAGTTAAGGATAATAGAATAAAATCATAATAATAACAAATGACCCCAACATGTGTCATAATGACACTGGTTGTATCATTGACTACCATGGTATGCCTTGTGACAAAATTGGGGACCCCATGGAATCACTTTTGGGTGAAAGTGACACTTTATCATTTTATTTTTAAAGAAAGTAGAATATCAATAAAGAATGTATCTCCCGAGTAAAACATTTTTAGTTTTGTCTTTGTAAATGATCTTTTAGACTGTAAATATTAATTTGAAATCTAAAATTATTTCCTACATCATAGTATTTTTTTTATAATTTTTATACATTAAATAAAATAATTTATTTATGACACCATGATGATGCAACGATTATCTCATTAATGAATGATTTAAATATAATGAAAAGATAATGTAAAATATAAGACATACACTTGTCAAAAACCTATTGGATGAGTATATTTCTAACCCTTATCACCTTATACTCAAAATATATCAATGTGGTACCTTTTAAATCCAAAACTAATTTTAAAATAAAGTATCATTTCTTGACTTTCCAAGAGTGCCCCTCCTCCCTCTTATAAAAGGCCCCCACCTCTACCTCTGTACCCACACCTCTCAAGCCATTGGATCGGCCAATATCTACAGATTTTATCACTAAACATCCATCTATTTATCCTAGAAGCCTTAACTTAGGCAGAAATCTCTTTAAGAAACCCTTTTTGTACAAACTAAGAGGAGTTAGCCGATTTAAAGTTAATGTCTTCTCTAATGTTCTTTTCTTTTATTTTTCTTCTCAAACCCCATAAAATCTTTTTATTCATTCCTTTTGTAACAAAACCAGTATATTAAACATACTAGGATGTTTTTATAAGAATTATTCTAGCTACACTTACACACACCTACATCTAATGGTTAAATAGCATATTTATTCTGTGGATGGTGAATTTCTGCCTCACGAAACGATGATTGTTCAATATTATTCTAACACCATCAAATATGGCCATTAATATGACACTATATTTATATATGATATATAATATTTTTATTTTTTTCTTTAAGATTATGTATTTTTCATTTATGGCATACCTTTATGGTTTCCATTATGGATAAACGTGATATCTTCATTTTAGAAAGTGCGTACTATCGCCCCCTAAAAGTGATTTGATTTGTTAATTCCATATGTGGGATGTATAAAGGTTGGAGTTAATGATATTAAATATTATATTTTACTGGAATAATAATATACCTTTATATCATTATTATTCCATTCCATAAAATACGAAATAGAAATGAAAGTAGCGTTCATGTGTACGTACGACTTACCGCCTCCATGAACGGTGCATTTCATTTATTAACTCTAAAAGTTATGTAATATTATAAATGCATGTATATAGTGGATATATATTATATATATGATATCTACATCAGGAATATAATTCTGGATATAATGGATATTTTTCCACATGAACAACATGTAATTATAAGCAGTTCATTTTTTACTCAAGTACCAATGATCGACAAAACGACCGTTATTAACTTAAATAATTAAATAATGTTCCTAACATGGTAATAAGTGATATAAAACATATAGTGAACATGAAAAAGGTTATTAAGAAAGTAGAAATTAACTCAAGTTTATTATTCAGGAGGTTAAAGAACGATCGAGTCATGTCAGACCCGAGGTAAGGGACTTCGTCTCAATATCCTTTCATTGAGGCATATTTTATACAAAACATTCTTTTATACGGTGTATAAAACCCGTTGACATTTATGTCTATTCAAAAGTAATCTGTTTTATAAGAATAGTTTTACTAAATGAAAAAAGGAATGTTTTTTTTGTATGTATACAACGATAATGACTTCTCCTCCGTCGAGACCATTATTTGAGTTTCAGCTTCCTCTAGAAGACATAACATTTTTTTAAAATGAAAAATAAATACCATGTTCTACTTTTCATTTATTTTGGTATTTAAAATGGTTTTCATAATTCTTTTATTATATCAATGTGTGGTATTGATATCTTGTGATTGAAATGTGGAAATGTTATGTTTCCTTTATGCATGTTTTATGTCATACGATTATGTTATGGTTCTTGTGAGTTGTTATGAAGACGGGCGGTTCCGTGATAAACTAATGTTGAGTGAGACCGATATATCTCTCCAATGCATTGGGTAACATGAAGGTGTTAAACATTAAGGTTTCTCTAAAGATATTTAGGGAATATACTGTGATGGGTATTCCAAATGTAACTATGAGGCTTAATCTCTATGTAAGAATGTTATGAATGCCTCAAGATACCTTTATGTCTTATGGTTTCTATGATTTATTCATGATTTGATGAGGTATGTTAAAATTATTATGTTTTATGAGTAATGTATTATTTCATACATGGACTAATGTTTTCATTTCGTACTTTTATATCCCTTACTGAGCTTTTTATGCTAACCCCATGTTTTTGAAATGTTTTTCACAGGTCATTGGAGAGGTACGTGATGTGATGATAGTGTCAAGGAAGTTTCAAGAAAGAATCCATATTTTATTTTAAATATGCTTATGTTTTTGGGAAAAATGAGTACTACATTTTATGTAACCACTTTGTTTAAATGTGTAATGTAATGCATGATTCATGATCTAATTCTCTAAAACTCTAAACTTGAAAAGATACTCAACGTATATTGTTGAAATAACTCAAGATTAAGTAATGTTTATGTCTGGGTCCTTATAAAACCATTCCAATGATAGATGATTATATCTTCATTAAAATAATTAAACCGATCATTAAAACCAAGGAAGAAAACAGACCTGAATAATAAAATAAAACCTCATAACCAATCAAAATGGTTATAAATGAAAATAAAAAGGTTATAATAAATATATTAAATATATAATTGATTATGAAATAATTATTTAATGAACCTAATTTTATTATTCTGGTCATTAATATCAACTGGAGAACACCAATGGACTTAATGTATGGGATCATCTCTATTTCAATTTTACTCAAGAATATCTTCTTTTTTATGACATTTTTATTGAAAACTCTAATGATGGGGTATGATTTATTCCTCCCCAATACTTCTCTCATTATTTATATGTGATGATAAATCCCTTTATCTCTCATTAATCCCTCTTAAGTACACCTGGTACCATTCCAATGATCTATAAGGGATTCCACCAAAACCTCAGTTGTTCCTTCAGGATTCCTTATCATTCATTTACCAAAATAACATTATCGTTTTTATTCTTTGATCATATTATAAATTAGGATTAAATGTAAAAAAATCATTAATCAAGACCCTTTCATTATTTTTTCAATGATATACATATTTTTAAGTGATTCCCTCCCCAATACTTCATAGATAAGCAAACCTATTTTGAGGGAACTTCCCTAATTCATTCCCAATTTCAATTTCACTATAACTTTTGTTTTAAACCACCATTGTCTTTATAATATCATTATTCTTATAATTAAAACATATTTTCCACTTCTTTTTTTATATAATGGATTGTTCCCTTTTCTATTTTAACGGCTCTATAGTATTTTCCTTAAAACCGCACCAAAATGTTTTAAAACTAAAACTTCATAAATACTTTTCTTACATGTTATCACTCCTACATGAAATAACCTTCCATGATACAATACTAATTACCTTTTTATTGTCTATGAATATTTTATTTCCTTTCTTTCATGGACACTTTTATGATATTCCCATTTCTTATGAATTTTGACATGATTATACTACCCAATTCCTTCCATGTGTAATCCTTATGTTTATATATTATTGATTATGTATGATTATTTATGTGGAAATAATATTCATGAAATTTTATAATGGATGTTTCAAGATAGATCTCCAATTCATTTGGTAATTTTGATTATCATGAGATGTTATGTGAGACGGACTTAGTGGTTAACCTTGGCTTGTGCTACCATGTGTGACAGTCTTGGAAGTTATCCTTTGATTGTACTACCATGTGAAACAGTGTTCGAGGATAGCCTTGACTCATCCTAAAATCAAGTTTTATATTTATTCAACATTACTATGACTCTATATTTATATGATTATATGTTATTAAGTTAGGATTATATATGTTATATTACTTTTTATGTAAATCGTGTCATGCCTTTTATCCCATGTGTTAATTATTTTTATTACGGTTATTCCCTTACTATGATTTATTCTCATTTATTTTTTCATGTTATCCCTAGGTTATCCTATGTAGATTTATGACCACAATTAAAGATAGAAGCTCATTATTGAGATTAAATGAAAAGATGTTTTATTAATGTTTTATTATGTACCTAGTCTTCCAACGCCCCATAATTTACAATCCTTGTATTGTAGTCTGATGTATATTTATTATTAAAATAATGTAATGTTATATGTAAATGGATATGGTCTCTGTAGTTGGTATCAAAAGAAGGTCTAGTTATTTTTGGTGATTAGGTATTGAGAACATTAGTAAGAACCTTAAATATGATAATATTTATATAAGAAAATCCCTATGTTTTGGAATGTATAGAGTAAGTGTTTTATCCAGAAAATACATCATTGTTTAGACACAAACATGGACAGGTTTCTCTGGAACATATCTATCGAGGGGTAAATCCGAAAATCACCACTCTAAGCTAGACTTGGAAGGTTACTAGTGCATGACAATGGGACTTGCTTCACTCTTGGTTTGACACTCCGGGGGGATATGCATTGGTAAATTCATAAGCTTATTATGAACAACTATTAAGGGAACAGAAAAATAATAATAATGAATCCCATAGTAATATAATATAGAAAATAGACCAAGGATTACATAGATTGAAACATAGGGAAACACAATTAAAAATATATGTCTCCTTTACATGTTTTTCCACTTACGTTAATAGTTTAATTTTTATGCTTAGTAATTTTCTGTTTACGCCCTTTAATTATATGTTATTTTCCATAATTAATGGAAGAAAATGTGAGAATGAATGCCAATGATCAATGTGACAGTGAATGTGAATACTTACCTAATGATATGGATGATATGAAGAGAATGGGTGCTGAAAAATTCAAGATAGTACATGCTCGGGTGGCAGAAGTTATGAATAATACCTTAAATCTTGTGGAACACCCTCCTCCAAAGAAAGAGAAATTTTCTGATGAACCCATCATGTGGAAAAGGACTCACATGTTTGGTGGTTCTTCAGATACCCTCCTCTTATAATAGTGTATTAACTCCGTTGAAAAGATATTCTCTGTCCTCTAGTGATTAGAATAAGAAAAATTCATACCGGTGGTCTGTCGTATTGATAGGGAAGCTGACCAGTGGTGGAAACTAATCAAGATACGATTCCCCAGGCAGATATTCATACCATGGATTAGTATGAAATCAAGAAATTGGTTTTTAATAAATATCTTTCCTTAACCTTCCATATCATGATGGGATTAGAGTTCCTCAAACTCAACAAGAAGATATATGAGTCCATAGGGTCATATGAAGAATACATCACAACAGTTTCAATTTATCACTCTAGTTTATTCTTGAACACTGAAAGAAATGGTTATCTCTTCTTTAGAGGACTAAAGGCGATTATAATATAATTATTTCTGATTTGATACTTTGATAAATATGAGGATATTTTCTATCTTTCCCTCATGGTTTAAATGGAGAATGGAGACTCTCAGTGGTATTGTGGGACCGTCGACAAAAAAGAGGAAAATAGAATCTAATTTAGGTAGTTCTGTATAGAAAATCCCTGATGGAAAAAAAATTTCATCCCATCTGTAAAAATTGCGGTAAGAAACTTCTTCTGAACGGTCTAAAGGTAAATAGGAATTCCTTCAAAAGATGAAATCTGGGACCCATGGCTAAAAGTTGCTGATGAGATATGACGAATCCCGCTAATGTGGAAGAATAATGGAAGGTTCAAATCAACACTCAGCCTCTAGTGTAGTGTTGCAACTGCAAGGAGCAAGGTAATTCTGAGAACAATTTCCCTAATATGTGGGTTATCAAAGGAAACCAACAAAAACCTCCAAAGAAAAAAGGAAGGGCTTATGTAATCACTACAATATAGGTGGAGTCGGATACTGATGTGGGGATAGTTATGCAGGTTATTTATTCAAGAATAGAGAATGTACTATTTTATTCTTGTTTTATATATTTTATCACATCATGATAATTTAGTAGAATTTTTCAAAGACGACCTAAAAATTTGAGGGATATGTAATGTTTATGAAAAGATAATTGAAAATTATTACATCCAAGGTTTATAACACCTCCCGGGTAAATGTTTGCGGACAGATCCTCCATGTAAATCTTTTCATACTTCCTTTTGTGGATTTCAATGTTAAATTACACATGGATTGGATATCATTATACAATCACGACATCAAATTTTCGGAATGGGAGATAACTCTTCACATCACAAAGCATCCTCTAATTATATAAAAGTGTAAGGAGGAAGGTGAATCTTTCTTCGAATCTTAGGTCAATTATGAATATTAATTACATATGTTCTAGCATATGTAGATCCAATAATTGAGAAAAAAGTATATAATCATTCCTAATGACAGTACCATCATGAGGGATTATAATGATGTATTCCCGGAAGAGTTTCATGGTCCTCCTTCTGATTGAGAGGTTGAGTTCTCAATTAAACATATTCCTAGATCTCTATCAATATCAAAGAAACCTTATAGAAAGGACAATGTAGAGATAGAGGAGATGAAAAAGTAGTTACTGGATATCTAGAGAAGGGTTTTGTAGGCCTGCATTCTTCAACAAGCGGTGCACCAGTCTCCTTCATCAAGAATAAGGGTGGATCAATGAGCCTCTACATTGATTATCATGAGCTAAATAAAATCATGTAAAAGAACAAGTATCCCCTAGCACATATAAATGATTTGTTTAGTCATCTTTGTGGGGACAATTATTTCTATATGGTGGTCCTTTAGATAGGATATCATCAGTTAAAGGTGGTGGTGGGGTAAATTCCCAAGACTTAATTGCTAATAAGTTTTGGACACTATGAGTTCATAATAATGCCCTTTGGACTCACTAAGGCCCCATCAATTTTCACAGATTTAAGGAATAATGAAATTAGATATAACCTCAAAAATGTTGGGGGGAGACTTTATTGTTAATATTATTATATACTCCAAGGGAAGGTGGAATATAAGGAGCATTTGAATACTATGTTAAAATATTTACGAAGGGAGAAGTTATATGATATTTATAGTAAGTGTGAGTTCTGGATAGAGGAAGTATCATTCGTGGGGCATGTTATCACAAGAAAAGGGATATAAATAGAACCTTCCAAGACAAATAAAACATTTAATAGTGGCCTATAACAAAATATAGAATAGGTATCCAAATCATTTTGGTTCTAGCTTAGTATTATTTACGAATTGAGAAGAACTTCTCATGATTTTCAAACCTGGAGACCAATCCGACATAGAAGGCAGTGAAGTTTTTCTGGACTCTAAAATGTGAAGAATGATGTATGGAGTTGAAAACGTGGATAATCACTATTCCATTACTCACACTTCCAATGGATCGAGAAATATTTGTGGTGTATTGTGATTCTTAAAATAAGTTCTTACATTTTGTGTTCATTCAAAATTATAATGTGATAGCCTACACTTCATGGAAACTGAAAGTACATGATAAAAATTATCATATTCATGATTTGGAGTTGGATTCTATGATAATTGATTTAAATATATAGAGGTATAACTTTATGTGGAGAAGTGTGAGTTATATACTAATTGTAATAGTCTCAAATATAGATTCATAGAAAAAAATCTTACTATGCGCCAGTGAAGATGGATAGATCTCATCGTGGGTTTTGAATGCTCAGTCCACTACCATCCCAGTAAGGTAAACAACGTGGCAGATGCTCTATATAGAAATGATCTAGAACCTTTATCAATGATGAGAATTGAAAAGGATCCACTTTTCTTATATTTGTTGAGGATGTACATGGGAATCATTAAGGGAGTAACATCATCAATCCCATCTCAAATTAGTTCTCAACCATCCCCCATGTAGAAAATAATAGTTGCGCCAAAAAATATGTGGAAATTCAGGAAAGGGGGTATGCCATTGAAAATGGGAATTCCTATATATTATTGAATGATGAAGAAGGATTTTTATGATTTTGGTCACAATTATGTATACAATCTAATCCAGAGATAATGAATTATATATTTAATTACTCACATAGCTCAACTATCTCTATTCACCTTAGGAGCACCAAGATGTATCGATATATATGAGAGAACTTTTGGTGGGACAATATGAAGGAGATTTCTGATTATATATCAATGTACCTAGTATTTCATCATCTGAATTCTGAATGATATAAGTCCAAGGGGATGATTCAACCACTAACCACACCAATATGGAAGTGGGAGAACATCACCATGGGTTTTTCACTGGACTTCTAAGGACATCCAATGGAAAAAAATCTATATGGGTCATTGTGGATTGTCTTACAATGTCAACTCACATTATCGCAATTCAAGAGGAATTATCATTGGATAAAATTTCATGGATATATATCAAGTAGAGTGTAGGAATGAATGGAGTACCATTATCCATTGTATCTGATCGAGAACAAAGATTCACCTTGAAATTCTAGAAAACACTCTGAAATTCGCTAAGCAATGAAGTAAAGTTCAATAAGTCAGATCATCCTAAAACTGAGGGCTAATATGAGCATACTATTCAGACACTTGAAGATATGTTGAGATCATTTTATATAGAATTAAAATGAAGATGGGACCTATATCATCCACTGGTTTAATTCTCCCAAAAAAAAATTTCCAATCAAGTATCCAAATGCCTCTATATGAATCCCTTTATGGGATATCATGCATAACACCAGCATGTTGGGATGAAGTCAGAGAGCATAAGCTGTTATGACCTGAAATGGTTAAATAAATGGTTGAGAAGGTAAAAACCATTTGGCAGCACATCAAGGCATCCTAATGTCAGTAGAAGAGTTATGAAGGCAATCATCAATGATACATTGAGCTCATAGTTGGAGACATGGTATTTCAATGCATGCCTCCATGGAATAATGTCATGAGGATTTGGATGAACAGAAAGTCAGGTCCCAGGTACATCTTCCCCTTCAATAATATTGGTTGTTTTGGGGTTTTGGCATGTCGAATATCATGTCCACTTATCATGTCCAATGTACAATATTTCTTTCATGTATCCCTCTAAAGAAATTATATTCCAGATCTTTCACATGTACTATCATCAAAGGTGGTACGTTTGGAGGATGATCTTTTATACGAGGTGCGGCCAATGATGATATCGGATTTTTGAGATAATGATATACATAAAAAAACTACTCACATGGTCAATGTACAATGTTAGAACCATATGTACGAAGAAGCAACATGGGAACTGGTGGAGGAAATTAAGGAAAAGGACCTGCAACTTATTATGGATTAGAATGAAAAATGAATTTTTTTGGAGATATTTCATAATGGGGTAATAATGTAATGACCCAATTCTTTATCAATGGAAAATTACCAACTTATAATTATTTCATATAATCACATGAATTTATCTAACAATGAACAAATAAGTTCTATGTGACCTTTAATCATAATATTATCACCTATAATGATTTGAATTTCGAAAATCTGACATACACGGTTGTGATCAATAAGATATTTGGAGTCAAATAGAACCAACATAATTTTGGTGAATAGTAACATACCCTTATGAGTAGGAACATACCCTTCTAAATATTAATATGTACATTATGAATAGTAAATCATCCAAAAGAATAGTAACATCATCCACGAATGTATAAATTACATTTAGGCATCTTATAAGGGATAATATGACCATAATAAAAATATTAGTATTTTTATAAGTCATGAATAATAAATTAATTTTTTTTTATTTTCCTAAAAGCTTTTCAAAAATTAACAATTTTATATCTTCTAGTTTTAAGATAATTTTATAATACCTTATATAGTTTTTTAAAGCATTACAAAATCAGTTATAGTTTTAAAATCTATTTATTTCATATAAATTGTAATTTTAGTTAAAAATTAAATTAACCATATCTTGAATATTATTTTCGATAAATGGTTTTTATATTTTTATTTGACACGTTGAAAAATGTTTAGGGTTATTTTTTTGGATTTTTCTAAAATAAATAAAAATTTTATGAATAGTAAAATGCGATAATTTACAATAAATGTTAAAACCTGAATTTCTAAATAATGCATGAGTCGTGGATGATGTAAATGACAATTGGTCTGGACTCACATGAAACTATTACATGTTTTGGTCACAATAATCTTTAACATTTTTTTCTTATAGAAATATAATAAAATAATGATTAAATTACAAAGAAAACCCTCCTCCCATCAGTATAATAAAAATCACACTCCCCAATTCTCTTCACTCCTATTGAGCCTTTTTCCTTCCATGAATTCTACCCAAATATCTACCCAAGATCCCCCCACTATGATCATCCCATTATCTATTCAAAATAAAAAACCATCTTCCCTTAAGATCCTCTCAAAAAAAGATTGATTCAAGAGGTAAATTCCTCCTTTCAATTCATTTACATTTTTTCAAGTTCATTGCTTTTATTTTATATACATACCTATCCTCATCCAAGTTTATGAAAAAACCCAGTACATTACATGTACTAGAATGTTTTAATCTTAATTTAATATGTTATTATCGTCTCTCCTTTACTGTTATTTAAATTTAGTAGAAAAGACACCATCTCAGATGTGTTAATTTAACACATTCAAGGATGGTGTGTTTTAAATTTCCATTACCATCATGAATTCCGATAATGAAACCATTTTATTGGTTGAAACAGACCATAATATATGTATTATATCTCATTTATGGTTCCTTAACCATATTTTACACATTTTTTTAATATATATAATAAAATGTGTTCATTGTTTTTAAAAGCTGTCGTTTAACCGAAAAGGTTGTCAGTAATGTTATATATAATGATCCTACATCACTCCAAGTAACCAAATTTATTTATTACAATGTAACCTTCATGATTTTCAATGATAAAATACAACATCAATTCAGTACAATCATTCATGTTTTACTAGATTCTACATTCATGAAAATAAGTCAACAGATTATTAAAACCAAGGAAGCAGACTGACCCGAACAATAAAATTGAACCTCATAACCAATAAAAATGTTTATTAATGATCATAAAAAGGTTATAATAAATATTTTACAAGTAGAATAGGTTATATAATTATTAATTCGTGAACCTAATTTTATTATTCAGGTCATTAATATAATGGTGAGAACACCATTAAACATAAGGTAAGGGATCCTCAAAATTTCACTTTTATTCAAGAATGTCTTCTATGTTATGACTTTTTATGTGAAATAACTAATGATGGAGTATAATTTATCACCATCCCCATATTTACATCCTTATTAAAAATTGATGATAATCCACTTTCTCCCTCATTAATACCTCTTATGTACACCCAATACCATGCTAATAATCCTTAAGGGATTCCACCCGAACCTCCTTTGTTCATTCATGTTACCTTATCATTCTTTTACCAAAATGAATTTATTTTATCTTTTCATGTTCATATTCTAAATTAAATTTAAAATGTAAAAATACTTTTATCACTACCCTTTTATCGTTGTCATTGTGGGATAAACATGTTTATATGTGATTCCATCCTCAATACTTCTCGATAAGCAAACCTGTTTTGAAGGAACTTCCTGAATTTTTAACCAATTTCAAGTGCACTCTATCATATTTTTTAAGACACCATTTTATTTATAAAATCATAATTTTTTATAATGAATATGTTTTTGGTTCACTTCTAGTTTTATATAATGTATTGTTCTCTTTTCAAATTTAATGGCTCTATAGTATTTTTCAAAAAATCAGTCAAAAATGTATTAATGATTAAATTTATTAAATATATTTCATACATTTTGTAACTACTTATTGACATAACTTACCTGGATAAAAACATATTTTATCTTATTAATTTCCATGTATATTTTAATTCATTTCTATCTTGGTCACTTTTATCATACGCCCATTTCTTATGTTTATGACATGATTATGGTACCCAATTCTTTCCTGTGAAAATCCATATGTTTATATATGACTTCTTATGTATGAATATTTTTGTGGAAAAACTATTCATGTGAATTTAAGATTAGTTCCCCCCAAATAGTGTTCTAATTAATTTTTTAATGTTGAGTCTCATGTGCGACGGTCTAGGCGGTTAGCTATACATTGTGATACAATGTGTGATGGTCATGGAGGTTAGCCATGGCTTGTGCTACCATGTGCAATGGTCTTGGAGGTTCTTCTTGACTCATGTTAAAGTAAGTTTTTTTTCCTTCCACCTGAATATGACTGCATGTTTATATGATTACATGTTTATATGTTATGATTTTATATGATAAATTCCATTTTATATCTTCATGTCATGCCTATTATCCCATATTCTAATTCTTTGTTCGTATAGTTATTCTCATACTGGTCTTTTAGCTCATCCCATGGTTCATGTTATCCCCATGTTATCGTATATAGATGTATGATAATAATACAAGATAGAAGATCCTTATTGTGATAAATTAAAATATTTTTTTAATTTTTAATTATGTACCAAGTCTTCCAAGACACAAAACATTACGATCATTGGCTTTTACACTGATTTATAATTATGATTAAAATCATGTAATGTTATGTGTAAATGGCTAGGTTCACTATAAACTCTTCACTAAAAATATTATGATATAATATCATAATATTGAAAACAATAAATTAATAGTCCATCGTAGATGTAAAAATATTTTGTAGGTTCATAAGCTCTCCGGATCTATCAAACCTTACAGTATTGGGAATGAAATATTCATTATATGATGTTTCGGAATCCATCCAATCCAAATCCCATTTTTGAACAATATTAATCAAAATAAACAACCCTCCCATGTACATACTTCTATGAATATATGATTTAATATTGAACATCCTCCCTATATTCATATTAAATTAATGTAAAAATTGATAACAAGATTTCTAGTTAGGTCACAATATTTTGGGGGATAAAAATGGTAGATGTTACTAAAAAAATCCTTGTGAAAATTTTTCCATAGTTTTGGATACTCAAATGGTTCCCTACTTTTTCTTCATGATTTCTACAAATTTGTCTTGAAACTAGGCATCGGTATCAATGTTAGGTTTAGTATTAGGTTCTGTAGTAGTCAATAGAGGTGGAAATTATGGTGGCTTAGTGACAACCACCATTAATTAGTGTTCATTTCCACACTCATTGCACATGAACCATGGTTGTTGTGGTGGAATATTTATAAAAACACAAGTCACACAACATTGAAAATATTTTATTATAGTAATTTCATAGATACATAAATAGGACATGTTAAATCCTACACATGAAAATGTGGGAAACTCTATAACTTCTCATAAATCCATGTCTTGATGATATATTATGTTGTTAAGGAACACACAATATATTCCAAACATCCCACTGATATGGTTTAGTCAAATGAAATTTTTCTATTACACACATAAGGTTGAAATATATAGATATTCAATTGCATGTTATAGAGTAAACCACCATTCATGTTGTTTAGGTAAACCCATTTAAATACATATATAATAGTTAAATTATAAAGAAAAAAATATCATATGTTTATTAAATATATATACATATACACACCGTGGCCCAGTTCGATGACATTCTATCTGTAGTTATAATGGATTATTCATTGTAATATTTTATATGCTCTTCAACTAACTAAAACGAGTTATTTATTATTGATTAATTAGATGGATCACTGTTCAAAATTTACGGTGGAAAACAAAGTCTTCTAAATGCTATTGGAATATATGTAATCACAAAAATCAGACACTTCAACCAAAAAAACTCATGGTTCATGGATCAAACATATGATAATTGTTTATTTAATGATGCATAAATATGTTTCATGGGAGAACATCATTTACAGTGATGTTGTCTCATTGAGTGACATATTATTTATTTACCTACATGAAATGTTAAAACATTTAAAAATATAATAGTCAAGGTATCAATAATATAACCCATTTAGTGATTGTAGTATTATAAAACTGACATAGAATATTAAATATATATAAATACATAGGTGTGTAAAATGACACATGAATAGTACCTCCTTCTTATTGTACGACAATGGTAGAAATAGAATTCACAATAATAATAAAAAATAAATAATATGATATTTGTCACCAAATGGGGAAATTAGAACTTCAATGATAACCATAATATAGAATTTCAATTAACATACCAGGCACTTTGGTTTTTTCTTTTATGTCGGTTAATTACCCAATATAACATTTATTTTTCCAAATTTCAACACACTCACGCCTCCTGACTACTAACTAAATCATTATATGAAATGGAAAAATTCTCTTATACCATGTTTTGATGTCTCGGACTCAGTTCACGTAGATGTAACCAGACTTGGTTTTCCATATGCTTTTAATTATGCCTCCTAAAATGCTAGAGGGTGATAAATAATGGTGATAGAATATACTGGTATGGTGGGGAGAATAAACTGCTGTGATCAAAGGACAACACAATGGTATAATAAATTATTAATAATTTAAAACAAATAATGTTTTATGTCAATCAAATAAAATAATTATCCAAAAATAATTTTCAAACTGTCATAAACTCTTGGAGAACCCTATCCAATGACATATAAAAAATATTATCATTTCATGCTAATATAAATAGTGTAAATACATGGTAATAGTGTTACAAGAATATATTACATTCTATCCAAAATTACTGAATGGATGAACAAATGATATCTCCATTAGGATAATGATAATATGCTCATACTTATGCTCTAGTATTCCACCATAGTTCATAAAATCAGGCATCCAAAGTTAGAATATTCCCCTTGTACCTACAATAAATGATGAAGTTTTATAAGGATTTAAATAGTGGCACCAATAGTGTTGAGATATACTCTATAGGACTTTACAATAGTGTCAATATAAATTCTAGTTAGTTTATATAAGAAGTATTAGTGTTCATAAATAATAATTGAAATGCTATAAAATATAAATTTATCCCACCAAATCTAATGGTACATGCTATGAAAAGATATTTATAAATGGAAATAGACAATATATATGAGTAAGAAACAACTAATAAATACACCATTTCTGTCATGTTTCAAAACTATGAGGGACAAGACCCATATCCACAGACTAATGAATACTCAATGATTCCAAGATTCTCATTTAAAGAAAGCTCTCTGTAAATTAGAGGTACATGGGCTAGTAACCCAGGCCAATTGACTAAGGTGTTCTCTTTAAATTCATAGATCTGATACATAGAAACATTGGTATATATGGGAGGAGGACATGGAATAAATCCTTGGTTTTTGAAGAACGCTATATCTAAGGTAATAATTCAAGTTATCGAATGTAAATGTCTAGTCGGTGACATAATGTGAATCTAGTTACAGAAAAAATTTCTCATTAATATAATTTTATATATTGAAAATCATGTATCGATGTTAATTTCTTGGACCATATCAATTAATTCAGCACATTCATTATATTAATAAATTCACTACCAAGTGATGAAAGGGGCCTCGTTCATATCAATGCCCCATTAATTAAATTCCCAACATTAACAGTATAACAAGAGATCATCCATATATTTAATAATACATTTTATTTATATTTAACTCAACTAGGGTGAAGAGGTATTGAACCATGAACATCCAAATTTAGTTCATATATGGATTCCACTAATTAGTTGAACGATAAATGGATGAAATAGGGTATCATGGTCCTATAAATTCCAATGAACCACCTCATTTTTTCGATCAGGACGATGTCGATGACCATAAACATTGTAAAATAATAAATATAATATTAATAAATCTTATACAAATTATTATTAAAGATATTAATCATTTCATAAGAATTGAAAAAAATTTCAGACGTGCTACAGTATAAAATGAGCTATAAACAATTAATCATTATAATAAAAGTCTCACACCAACAACATTAGAAGTGTAGTAGATTCCTCATTTGGTATGTGACACTAATTCGGTATTTTATTGAATATATTGGATAAATTGTTCATTAACCTGAAAATATCGAATAATATATTTCATGGAGTTTAAATTGTATTATGATTTATAACCAAAGATAAAAAATTAAGGGTATTGATGAGATTATAGAGAAATATACAATGTGAGAAAACAATAGGGGAAATGGACACTCGGTGGTGAAGTTCCCTCAATTCCTAGTATTATAGGAAAAAGTAGTAAACCAACATGATGAATGGTCATTTTTTCATGTCATAAGGAAACAGGTGGGGGATTCTTAGCAGAATTTAAGGGGAAATGATAATTTCGCAAATTTGTTAATGGATCATAGTATGGTCACATTCATCATAAAGAATTTTACCTTTTCTAACCCATATAGATCACATATGTTATAGAGACTCAAGTTTTTGTCCCTGTCAGTATTTGGAATATTCCTACAAATTAGTCCAGAGCTAGGTGTGAATACGACATGTGATTCTGAGTCCTAGGGTTCCCAGAATTAATTTTATAAAAATATTATGTATTTTAATTCTATTCCTGAGGAGGGAATGAGGTATCTCCTAAATAAAAGTTTGAATCAGATATCAGTGTGCACGACTGCATCCTGAGTGTGTCGTTTACCCTAGGTGGGGTGTAACCTTTCCGGGCCTACTATAGAAAAAGGTGACCATTGGTGTTTTCATAAATAAATGAATAATTTTTTAAATGTAGGGTCTCAAATAACTCAGGAAAAGAGTCTCATATTGAAATTATTAGATCACGGTTGATATCGGAATGCCGCTTTTACCCTAGGGGTGCTATGAACATTTTCTAAACTATGTGTGGGGTTGGAGTCGAGTCAGGACCCGAACAGTTGGATAGAGAGGATTTAATTAAAAAAATGTTAAATCCTCTACCCTCCCTTTTGATTCACATTCCGGTATGAAGAAACTTCTAGGAAATACTCCTCTATTCCTCCTCCGTCCATTGATGATGAATGACCAGAATAAAGACAAATGTTCCTTAATAAGTAATTTACAGAAAATCATGGGATAAATTCACATAAATTGACTATCATTTCATAAATGTTGGGAAAAGTTTTCTATTGGTGCTAAAAAATATATCTCCCTCATTCCATAGACTCAACGATGCGATCAGGGAAAGACACATACTGAAATGGTTGAATGGTCTTCCATGCCATCACCATGAGCCCCTTCGCCAATAACTCTGCACAATGGAACATTTTCAGGTGGTTGTCTATGTGAGAGGCCCCACGGTGTCCTGACGTGGCACCAGTCCAATGCCAACTGACACCCCTCTGCGTTGTCATGTCCCTTTATGGCCCGATCTATGGCGTCCACATCACGGAAACCTTGTGCGACATCAGGCGCCCTCTATATGGCTGACATGGCCCAATGGAGGGGTTCCTCTATGTGGCATCATCAGTCTATGTGGCATGTTCAGTGACCCCACTGACTGTGGTTTCCTATAAATAGAGGGATCACACCCTCTTCCAAATGACCATGACTCTACCCATTCAACTTCCATGATCTCATTTTGCATATACCTTCATGAAAGACACAAATGGATTCCCCAAGTTACTTTCCCTCTTCAAGAAATACCCCTTTTATTTCTTTCCATCCTCCACATATGGTGGAGATTCCCTTTCCCAAGGCATATTCTCTTCACATAAGAAGGGCCCCCTTTAGGGCCATTGAGATTTTGAAATGTGTAGAGGCATCATGTAACTCTCTCCAAAGAAATCAGGATTCTCTAAGGTCAAGCTATGCTCTAGAAAATGTTCCTCTTCATTAATCCATTTCCCTTGGTGAAAGCCTCCCTCTTCAAGAATCCCTTAGCCTTCGCAAATCCCCTCCTCTTTTTCAATGTCATTTCCCTTTTTGAGGGTTATCCTTTTCACAGAGCATCCATCCTTCAAGAATCCCATCCTCTTCGGGAAGCGCCTATTTCAATGGTTGAATGCTGTACACACCGATTTTACGTACTTCCCTCTAGGATCATGCTATGTGATTTCATGGTCCCATGGGTGGTGCTTCATGAGGCATTACTTAGCCTCATGCTTCTTTTCATAGGAACACTAATGGATATTTCTTATTCACATATCCATGCTAACGTGATCCCCTCAATGGATCACACCACAAACTATTCACTACATGGAATTGATGATTCTTTCCAATCCCCAAGGGTTGGTGGGTATCAGTTATGTATGTCCTTGGGGTGTGGAGTGAACTCGCATCATACGAGCTGTAGGATTTTAAAATTCCACGCACCATCAACCTCAGCAAAAGATGTTAAACTGTGGACTCTACTCATTCAATATTCATGGGGTTCTCCATCATAGACATTCTCTATTCCATATCGCCTCCACGAGAGTGGGATCTTCCTCGCATGGGATGGGGTCTTCTTTGCTGGAACAACATCTGTCCGAGGGGAAGTGAAACCATCTTGGGGTAATCCACGAGCGATTCTTGCATAATGTAGCATCCCTTCTCCTCTTTTCTTATTAGGTACCAAATACTAGAGGATATATGTTCATTGAGACCTTCGTTACCCCATCCCTCTCCCTCTGGGAATTATCTCCATTGGGACTCCATCCTAGAGTAAGTCCCAATCTCCCTCTCTTTGGGCCACTAATCAATCGTAAGCCCCTGTTTTCTCTTTGGGCTGCCAATCATGCACAAGCCCTTCTTCATTCATCATTGATGCACCTTTTGAGACATGACCCTATGGACATTTGTGCCTCTTGTTTTTCATACCAAGAATGACTCATGTGGGATTACAGTAATCACCGACCATGACATTCTCCCCAAGCCTCCTTAGTGTTTAATCCCCACACCCATTCCGAACTACATGGACTTTGATCCTTTCCCTTTCAAATAATGTTACATAGGAATCCTCACTAATGTTCACGCCCATGATCCATTGCTCTCAAGAACTTCAAATTGGCTCACCTGCACCCAAAGTGATGTTAAAATATATCCCATATTCTGAACTAGGAGGACATTGATCCATTTCCCTTTTTATGCAAGGTACATAGGAAGCCTCATTGAGGTTCATTCCAAACACACATCATCTCAACTTTGTCCCGCATGACGTTAAACTACATTACCTATTCTGAACAATGCAGACTTTGATCTGTGACATTTCCATGAATTGTACGTAGGAAGTCTCCCTGAGGTTCAATACCAACACTCATCGGTCCCAAAAACATCACGTCAGTTCACCCGCATTCAACATGATATTAAACTGTATGCCCCTTTTCATCCAACCTGATGTTAAACTATATAACATTGAAATATGGGGGATTTTATCCCTATCTGCTAAATATGGTATGTAGGAATCCTCCCTAAGGTTCAACCCCAACCAGAAGTAAGTCGTTGTAGTCCCCAATGAGTGGTGAGCTATTTTAGTCGCAAAATAGAGTTATGTTATTGTAGTCCTTGAGCAGTGTTATGCCCTTGTAGTCCCCAACAAGAGATAATATGTTGTATTCCTTGATGAGTGGTAAGTCGTTGTAGTCCCTGAATAGGGGTAAGCTATTTTAGTCCACAACCAGTGGTAAGTTGTTGTTTCCCCCACCCAATGGTAAGCCATTCTATCCCCAAAAGTGGTAAGCTGTTGTAGTTCCCAACTAGTGGTAAGCCATTTTAGCCCTGACCAGTGGTAAGTTGTTGTAATCCCTGAACAATGGTAAGCTGGTTTCATCCCCAAACAGAGGAAAGGCATTGTCGCCCTGACCGCGGTAAGCCATTGTAGTCACCGACCAATGATAATCCATTGTAGTCCCGGACTAGTGGTATCTATTGTAAATCCTAACTAGTGGTACCCCATTGCAGTTCCCAACCGAATGTAATCCGTTGTATTCCATAATCTATGGTATGCCGTTTTAGTCTCATTTTTTGGGATCCACATCTTTGGTCCTCACTTCGGATGTTAGAACAAAATAGGCTTCTAACAACGCGTAAGCCCTAGTATATCACCAAGACATTGTCTTATGTGTAAACACTGATTATATGACCCCATATTGAACTATCTGGAAATTGATTCCCTACCATAGGGATACATAGGATGCCTCCCTAAGGTTCTAGCACATCACTAATGTAACATCATGGTTTCTCCCTTGAGCCCTGACCCCAAGTGTCGGGAAGGCCTTGCCCCAAAACAAAGGTTCCACTTCATCCATGTCCCATCCAAGTGTTCATTCACTAGGGATGCCTCATCAGGTGTCCCATCTCCCCATTGAAATATGCGTACATTGAATTTCTACCATGGGGATACGTAGGAAGCCTCCCGGAGGTTCAATCCCAACATTATCATCATCTTTATGATGGTTCAATTTCATTCTCCATCCACATCACTCAACAATTCCTCTTCCATCCATGTTTTACCTAGGCTTCCACATCCTAGTGAAATCATGTAACCACCCCCACACTGCTCTTTGAAGTACCTGGGCCGCTAACAATGCATAATCCCCAACACATATCCAGGTCGATGTCCTCTGCACACACTCCCATTCATCGACCCCTTTGAACAATGTGGGTTTTAATCCCCGTATCTCGAGACAAGTTACGTAGGAATCCTCCCAAGTTTTCAATCCCAGATAATGAAAATCCCTGGGGACAACATTATAGGGACCCAAGCATCCTTTCATATATCTTTATTTGATATTTTAATCCTCCCTTATAGTAGGACTCTCAGGTTCACTCTCATGGGGATGCACCCATTTGATCCACTCTTATCAGTGTTCTTATCTATTCGATTTATCACTACTAGAAGATAAACTCACTGTATACCCTGTGTTAAACATTAGAAGTTGAGAAAAACCAAAAATACATGCCCATGGAATATAATTACCCGCACTCTATGTTGTATTCCTCGGGCTTCCGTGCCCTCGAGAATCCCTATCATAAGGGGAAGAGACACATATGCATCAGTGTTATAGCATCCTGACACACTAGCGATGTCCAACGTGACTACTCCCCTACTAAAGTTTTTTTTCCTAAATCGACCCCTTGGAATGTCCTGATAGAAGTACTGTAATTAAACATATTCCATAACGACAAGGCATAGGGGAGTGTTTCATGAAAACTATCTTAATCTTTAAGGGAGATCCAGACACGGTGATGAGTTATGAGGAGTGATACACGGAAAGAGTAATCAACATCCAATCATCCCATTTCGATCAAGGAGCAAACATCCTTGAATAAGTGATGGATTCCACCTGAATTTGGAAAGGGGGAATGCGGGGAAACATTTACCACATCCTACATGAAAGGGAACGTTCCCTAGTGAAAGAATCTGAAACAAAAATGTTGAAACTGACATGAATGAGGTTCTCCTCAATGTAGAGATTAGTAGTGTTCAATAAATTAGTGGTTAATGGAGTCACTGGATCCAGTTATCTGGCACTAGGTCCCCCCTTGAAAATTGTGGGAATGTTGTGAAACTCACCAGAGATTATGGCAGTGAGTGTTGGTCATCACAATCTATGACATTCTCATCATAGATCTTTCTTACCAAGCATGAAGACTAGTACTGGGGCACTAAACATCGCTTTCTTATATTAGTACTAATGTTTAAATATCCTTTCTTTGTTCAACCCAAGCCACTTTGATTGAAAATCGATCACCACCCACCCACCAATGTAGGGGTCAGTCCATCATTAATGTGGAAATATCACACAAACTCATCTCTTCAACAACGGTCACCACATCCACGGCTGCTAGGAACCCTCGCCCCATCTCCCAATATGAACTTGTTCAATTAAGGGTGATTAACTACCTTGTTAGATGATATGAGGAAGAGGGGTTATCCCAACTCAGGATATGTCATGAAAGGACCTAGATTTTTCTGTGCCATGCCATCGCTACTTCCCCGAAGGGCCTTGTAGGGAGTCGTTGCTTCCCACTCCGACCTACAATCATTTCAAGAGCCACTCCTCATAGTGGTTCAACAACTCCCACCCCTATTCCAATGTGTTTAGTTATGTCTGGGCTGACTTCGATGTAATCCAGTCCAATGGGCCCACCTGGAGGGCCTCCACCATGCTGTGTCAGTACCACCACCCGGCCCGACAGGATAACGAGGAGGTGAGTTATGCACCTCCACCACTAGCCCTATAATGGTTAACCTGACAAAAACATCAGGAACCCACTAAGGAGTACGCCATCTATAGGTATTATCATCAAATTCTACCATGGATTGTGTCACCATCGACCCATACCTTCAATTCCCCATTCATACTAGGTAGCGGAACTTATATGCCCATCCCTGATCGAGGACTCAACCACCCCATGGGTAGGTTGGGATGACTCTTCTGGTCACCGAAACAGGTGGTGTTGGTCATGGTCCGATCAGTGGTGATGATATCTATTATGGAGGCCATTCTCATGCTACAACCTATGAGAGAGCATGGCATCCCCACTCCCAAGCTCAGCGTGGAAGTCCTCACCATGCCACCATAAGTTTGAGCGATGGTCCTCTACACTGCACAGACACCCTTCCTGGAAGACTCTTCTGTACCCATTGTCTTAGGTACGGTTCCATTCCTCCTATCAATGGTTGATGATGTGAATATATTCCTCATCCAGTCGAAAATCATCATGGGGCTCTTCCCAACATTCGTAAAAAAACCGATAAAGGTTATACTCATCTCAATAATCCGAAATCCGATAGTTTGCCTCACTTCATTAGCCCCCAACAAGGAGGTCTTACCCATGTTCAGTTTGACCAGTATGATTGCCCTCATTATACTATCAATTTTAGGGTAACAAGCATGGAGATATTTTCTATGCAACTACGAGTTATAGAAGTGTCCATACCCCACTCCAACACTTCCTATGGATATTCTCTCTGCATGATAGCCAGCAGACATATAGTTCCCCCACCCCATGTTCCCTTTGACATTTTTCTAGGTGCTCCTTGCACCCCAACTCACCTAGGCAGAAGTAAAATCCTCCCCAACATCAGTTCGGCCGAAGGTCCTACTCACTCCATAAACCTACCATATCCTGAAGAACCATCTTAGGAAGGAGGGAGGGTCACCACCACCATCAAAAGGATAACAAGATGTTTCAGACAATGAAAAAACCTATCTGATTATATGTCACGACCCGCCTTCACCAAAAGGAGGGAAGGGTCAGCAGATTGCCAGGCCCTTCCTTCTTTGAGTTGAAGGAGAGATAATGACCCCCGAAACCCGCCTTCAATAGGTCCCGGAGTGGCGACTAGCACCAAGGGTATAGGAAGTTCTCGCAAATGGAAGGCATTACCCTTTTTATTTTATAGGATCGAAAGATAAGGAGGAGAAAACCCAACAACACCAAGATAGAAAGAAAAGTAAAGCCAAAAGTAAACCATTCCCACATGCATGTTAAAACAGTTTACAACAAGGTACAAGTACAAAAGAAAAAGAAGCTCTCAAGTACAATACCAAAAGAAAGCAGAGGTACGACAACAGCGACAACCCCAACTGTCCGACTAATAGGGTCCCGCGCAGCCCTGGTAGTCCTCCTGGAAACCTGAAAGTAAACGTAGGGTGAGCATACAAGTACACTCAGTAGGGAAAACCAAGACTCTCGTGCACAAGTGGGGGAGACATACTAAAGTCCCGTGAGGAAAAAGTGAACCAAACAGCTAACAAGGCAAACTATCCATCCCAGGCCTCACCAAGGCTCACTCCCCAAATAACGCAAGTCAAGTAATATATATGATAAGAGCACATCGATGTTTGGGTACCCCGCGCCACTTTCCCACTGGTTATTGAGACATCCTACGCATCGGACCAATCCTGCCATTCTCACCGCAGTCCCACTGCCAAAACCCGCCCGCACACACCTGGGCCACAACCACACGCAGTCCCACTGCCAAATCCCGCCCGCACACACCTGGGCCTCAACTGTCACAAGTAACCATGCCTGCAAACACCTAGGCCAGAACAACCACCGCTACGCCCGAAGACACCTGGGCTAAAGGATCCACTGCCACGCCCGAAAACACCTGGGCCTCATCCCGAAGACACTTGGGAAACCACCTGCCGCACGCGCCTGGACAACCACCACAACACCCTGCCCGATGATTCTTGGGCTAATAATGGACTTCAGGCCATCACAGCCTGCCCGAAGGCACTTGGGCTATCCGGGAAAGGGAGCAGAAAAGGAGCTAATAACCAGCCACTAAGGATAGTGTTGGGAAAAACACCCTTCCCCCATAAATGGGGGTGTTCGGCACTAAGTGCTCAACTTGGGTGGGGCGCGAATAAGAAACACAAAGCTACAAGTATAGATATAGGTAACAAACACTCACCCAAAACTTAGGTTTTCCTAGCCAACCTACAGGACACGACACCACAACGTCCGAGTCAAAATTCACGACCCTTGCCCACAAACCATCTGTCCCATTCTTGTTTCACGTTCGGTCAATTGTTCAATTAATTTTATGCACTACTGGGCAACTACCATAAGCATAACCAAGGAAAACGTCAAGCATAGATCAACCAAAACACTCACACCCGGTTCTGCCAACAGAGGATCTCTCCCCAATTTGTGATAAAAACTCACAACCACTGAAACCATGCCAACAGGAGATCCCATCCCCCAAATTCACACAGTCACCGAGAGTATAAAAGAACGGGGAATCCCATCCCCTCCCACATTTCCAGCAAACGGCCCGAAGGGAAAACAACCAACAACCACTACCAACACAAGTCAGGGATTTTCAGATTTAAACGACTTAACACACTCCATGATTTCAAAATTCCATGTGTTCTATCCGTTAGTTATCACAGAAGGGTTGATCCTGGTGCTTTAAATTATTCAGCTGGGTATACGTGATTAACCAATTTCACAGCAGGAGTTCACAATTTCAGCAACCCATTTAAAACATCACGAGGGGATTCAAGTGTACACACACGACCACCAACGGCCTCAATTTTCAGGAAAACATAGACCAGTACAACAAAAGGGATGATCACAAGATAAAGCATAAACAACGATCACAACCCCTTCCCCTTCTTTCTTTAGAACTTCGTTTAGTATCTTCATTAGGGTTTGGTTCAACCAATTCCATAGGAACAAAAGTAACGCCCACCCCGCATGATACACAAAGGTGAGAGACGAGAGAAATTCCCTACTTGTTGATGGATGATCGACGTTTAGGCCGGGGGCGCGGAACTTTACGGATAACGACGCGGCGGTCCCGATGCACCAGAAGGGCCACGATCGAAGAAGGGGGAAAACCACGGCCTAACCCTTAATTATAAGGGCTGGGGACGGTTGAGATGAAAACACAAAACCACGGAAGACGAGGGAGTCGTGGGTTGACCACGTGGCTTGACTCATCATTAATGATGATGGGTGGTTTTAACTGACCCATGAATTAATGAAGCATTTAATTAAGACCTTTGCGCGCGTTTCGGATTTCCAAGATATTTTTTAGCAAGGGAGAATAGGGTTTAAAACCCTATTTGCGAAAAAGGAACATTACTGGAACAACTTGGCAGGGCCGGTCTCACCGATCGGTGTCACCGATCGGTCTCACCGATCGGTCTCGCCGATCGGTCTCACCGATCGGTCTCACCGATCGGTCTCCCCGATCGGTCTCACCGATCGGTCTCGCCGATCGGTCTCGCCGATCGGTCTCACCGATCGGTACCCCGCAAGGAAACCGGATTTTTGGCAAAGGAAGGGACCAAGGGGGGTCTGGGTCTTCACATCAGATACCTCTTAAACGATTCTCGTCCCTGAGAATCAAAACAAACTAGAAGGAAAGAGAGGATCCGAACAACCATCTTCGAAGATACCTCTTAGGAGTGGACCCCTGCTAATTGAAAATACACCCTGTCAAGAACCAAGCATCATATCACGCCAAACCGCCCGGTCATGTGGGTTTGGGGAGTCCCCCTCCCCCATGTCAAGATATTATCCGCTTTGGGCGGCACTGACTCGCCCGCACGGGTTTAATCGCATCCACCTTAATGCGTCCTGATTAGGGGTCGGGTTCCCCCTTCCCTTCAGCCGGGGCTTCCCACACATAACAGAGGAAAGGAACCTAGCACATTTCATAGCCAAAAAGGTCAAACGTTCTGTCACAACAGGCACCAAAGGTTTAAAGCTCAGGACAACTCGGGGTATTGGGCACGTATCTGTGCTTCCCTCTCCCACGTACTCTCTTCGAGGCCGCCATGTCTCCACAACACACGAACCAGGCCGACGGTTCATCCACGGAGCACTTTCTCCTTGCGATCCTCGATTCTGACTGGCCGTTCCTCGAAGGTCGCGTCTCCTCCTACGTCTAGCTCTCCCCAGTTGATGACATGAGAGTCATCATGTAAGTACTGACGAAGCTGGGAGACATGGAAGACGTCATGGACCCTCTCCAACTGAGGTGGTAGGGCCAGCTGATATGCCACCTCGCCAACTCGCCTCAGCACCTCGAAAGGTCCGATGAACCTAGGGGAGAGCTTACTCCCCTTTCCGAACCTCCGCTGCCCCCGTCGAGGGGAAACCTTCAAAAACACATGATCTCCCACCTCGAACCTCAGGGGCCTCCTCCGACGATCAGCATAAGATTTCTGCCGATCCTGAGCTGCTTTCATCCTCTCCCGCACTAGCTGGACTTTCTCCGTGGTGCTCTACACTACTTCTGGTCCAAGAGTACCAGTCTCACCAACCTCTGCCCAGCATAAGGGTGAACGACATGGTCTTCCATACAAGGCCTCAAAAGGAGCCATGCCGATAGTAGAGTGAAAACTGTTGTTGTAGGCAAACTCTATTAAAGGCAAGTGTCGTACCCATGATCCTCCGAAATCCAGAACACATGCTCGCAGCATGTCTTCCAAAGTCTGGATAGTCCGCTCTGTCTGCCCATCAGTCTGAGGGTGAAAAGCAGTGCTAAGGCGTAGTTGGGTGCCAAAAGCATGCTGTAACCCCTTCCAGACTCGTGAGGTGAATCGAGTGTCCCGATCCGAGACGATCGTTTTCGGAACTCCATGCAAACGCACCACCTCATCCACGTACCTCTGTGCTAAGGTACTCACGGGTCCCGACTCCTTGATAGCCAAGAAGTGAGCAGATTTTGTCAATCGATCCACCACTACCCAGATAGCATCATGCCCGCCCTGAGCTCTGGGTAGTCCCGTGACGAAGTCCATTGAGACGCCGTCCCACTTCCACTCGGGAACATCTAGAGGATGCAACAGACCACCAGGAACACGGTGTTCAGCCTTCACCTGCTGACACACCAGGCATTTAGCCACGAACTCTGCCACTGCCCGTTTCACCCCGGGCCACCAAAACTGTCCCCTCAGGCCTTGGTACATTTTCGAAACACCCGGATGTACCGCCAAGGCTGAGCTATGGAACTCATGAAGGACTTCATCACGCATCACCTCTGGAACAAACAACCTCCGATGAAAGAGCATCTGATGTCGGCTGTCCTCCGACCATCCTTCCGGGGCGTTCCCCTGATCGACACGATCCCGCAACACTTCTACCTCAGGATCTCCCCACTGAGACTCTTCCACTTGCTGCAACAAGGAGGACTGTACCGTCATCTGAAACAAACAACCTCTAGTACCTTCCACCCTTGCATCCAAGTGCAAGGCAGCCAACTCCCCCATTGCCTTCCAAGCATCAGCAGATTCCCGAACCACCTCCTGATGCGGCTTCCTGCTCAGGGCATCAGCCACAACGTTTCCCTTACCTTCAGTGTATGAGATCTCAAAGTCGTAGTCCTGGAGAAACTCGACCCACCTCCGCTGTCGCAAGTTCAAGTCACGCTGGGAGAAGATATAGCGCAAGCTCTTGTGGTCGGTGAAGACCACAAAGCGCTCCCCAAAGAGGTAATGTCGCCACAGCTTTAATGCAAACACCACCGCTGCAAGCTCCAGGTCATGGGTGGCATAGTTCCGCTCATGGGGGCGTAGCTGCCTGGACCCGTAAGAGATCACCCCTTGTCGCTGCATCAATACGCACCCCAGGCCCTGTCCTGAAGCATCACAGAATACCTCATAGGCCATCCCTTCTTCTGGCAACCTCAACACTGGGGCACTAACCAGTTTTTCTTTTAGGTAGCTGAAGGACGACTCACATTGCTCGCTCCACATGAAAACTTGGTCCTTCTTGGTCAAAGCCGTCAAAGGGGCTGCTACCCGGGAGAAGTTGGGCACGAATCTCCGATAGTAGCCTGCCAGTCCAAGGAAACTCCGAACTTCCGCCACATTCTTGGGTGCTGCCCAAGAAACAATTGCCTCAACCTTTGATGGGTCGACTGCTACTCCCTGCTCAGACACTACATGTCCAAGGAAGTGCACCTCTCGCGCCCAGAACTTGCACTTTGACAACTTCCCATAGAGCTGGTGCTGTCGTAGGACCTCCAAAACTGTCCTCAGGTGCTCTGCATGGTCCTCTTCTGACTTTGAATAGATCAGGATATCGTCGATGAACACCACCACAAACCGATCCAGGTACTCCCGAAAGATGGAGTTCATAAGCCCCATGAACACGGCCGGGGCGTTCGTAACACCAAAGGGCATGACCACGAACTCGAAGTGCCCATACCTGCACCTGAACGCCGTCTTCGGGACGTCACTATCCTTCACCCTCAGCTGGTGGTACCCGGATCGCAGGTCGATCTTCGAGAACCATCCTGCCCCCTTCAGCTGGTCGAAAAGATCATCTATCCTCGGAAGAGGGTAGCGGTTCTTGATTGTTACCTGATTCAGCCTCCTGTAATCTATGCATAACCTGAGGCCACCATCTGCCTTCTTCGCAAACAAGACTGGGGCACCCCACGGTGATGCACTTGGACGAACATAACCCCTCTTCATCAGATCGTCAATCTGTATCCGCAACTCCCGTAGCTCCGAAGGTGCCATCCGGTAAGGAGCCATCGAGATTGGTCGAGAGCCGGGCTGCAGGTCTATCCCGAACTCGATATCACGTCGAGGGGGTAGAGTCGTCACCTCCTCAGGAAAGACGTCCATAAATTCACGAACGATCTCTGGTACTTCCACCATTTCCGCATCTGTTGATTCTATCGTCAGTTCGGTCAACAAGGAGAGGAGAGGTTCCTCCCTCCTGTTTCCCTTCGGACAGCTCCGCTTAGAGTGTGCATCCTTTCCACCACTTCGGCCTTCTTCTGAACCTCTAAGTATGTCGGAAGGGTAAAGGGAGTAACAGCATACTGGAGGGAGGGTCGGAGCGCCTCCTCCAAACGTCTTGCCCGAGACTCCTCATCGGGAAAGAGGTCTGGAGCAAAACGCAGGAGGTCCTTGAACTTGATTCCAAGTTCCCTCACGGACATGCTCCCCTGCTGGAGGGAGAGTAGCTCCTGCCTCTTTTCCGCCTTCATTGTCGAGGAGAGAAACTCCGCCCGGAACTCCTTCTCGAATTCCGCCCAAGCAACCTCAAACTCTTTCCTACTCCCCAGGTGAAGCATCCACCACTGACGTGACGCTCCTCGCATCTGGCTAACAGCCAGAGGAACCCAGTACTCAGTCGGGGCCCGAATCAGGCCGAAGGCTATGACTAGCTCCTCCAGCCAGCCTTCCGTCTTCATGTCGGAGGTGCTGCCCTCATATTTCTCGAGGGCCTGTCGCTGAAAGGCTCGAAGAGTCTTCTGCCACCGGTCGTCCTCTTCCTCCCGATCAGCTCTCTGCTGATTGGCCAAGGTAGTCTCAGGAGTCTCGATCGCCTGTACCACACGTGGTCGCCTTCCAGGTGCCATAGCTGCAAGGTAAACAAGGAATGCCTAAGCCCAGTAGTGCAAAGAAAACCGTTCTCAAAACTTATTAAGATTTAATTTATTCTTAATTTCCCAAGACATCCCAGAAACACAAGAACACAAGTCATTTATGATGCATGTACCTTCCCTAGGGTCTCTACCCTGCAATCAGTGTGGCTTCACTTGGTCGTTCGGTAGGTCCAGAGTCCTTGCATCGGATCACGGGGGGCCCTAAAATCCCGTGTCCTAGCCGGTCCTCCCTGGCCTATTTCACGCACCAAGGTCACCCAACGCTGTTGCCTTACCGTCCCATGAAATCCTTACTGTGCCTAACTCCAGACTCCGTCCTATCTCTCAACCTCGCCTTTGATACCATTCTGTCACGACCCGCCTTCACCAAAAGGAGGGAAGGGTCAGCAGATTGCCAGGCCCTTCCTTCTTTGAGTTGAAGGAGAGATAATGACCCCCGAAACCCGCCTTCAATAGGTCCCGGAGTGGCGACTAGCACCAAGGGTATAGGAAGTTCTCGCAAATGGAAGGCATTACACTTTTTATTTTATAGGATCGAAAGATAAGGAGGAGAAAACCCAACAACACCAAGATAGAAAGAAAAGTAAAGCCAAAAGTAAACCATTCCCACATGCATGTTAAAACAGTTTACAACAAGGTACAAGTACAAAAGAAAAAGAAGCTCTCAAGTACAATACCAAAAGAAAGCAGAGGTACGACAACAGCGACAACCCCAACTGTCCGACTAATAGGGTCCCGCGCAGCCCTGGTAGTCCTCCTGGAAACCTGAAAGTAAACGTAGGGTGAGCATACAAGTACACTCAGTAGGGAAAACCAAGACTCTCGTGCACAAGTGGGGGAGGCATACTAAAGTCCCGTGAGGAAAAAGTGAACCAAACAGCTAACAAGGCAAACTATCCATCCCAGGCCTCACCAAGGCTCACTCCCCAAATAACGCAAGTCAAGTAATATATATGATAAGAGCACATCGATGTTTGGGTACCCCGCGCCACTTTCCCACTGGTTATTGAGACATCCTACGCATCGGACCAATCCCGCCATTCTCACCGCAGTCCCACTGCCAAAACCCGCCCGCACACACCTGGGCCACAACCACACGCAGTCCCACTGCCAAATCCCGCCCGCACACACCTGGGCCTCAACTGTCACAAGTAACCATGCCTGCAAACACCTAGGCCAGAACAACCACCGCTACGCCCGAAGACACCTGGGCTAAAGGATCCACTGCCACGCCCGAAAACACCTGGGCCTCATCCCGAAGACACTTGGGAAACCACCTGCCGCACGCGCCTGGCCAACCACCACAACACCCTGCCCGATGATTCTTGGGCTAATAATGGACTTCAGGCCATCACAGCCTGCCCGAAGGCACTTGGGCTATCCGGGAAAGGGAGCAGAAAAGGAGCTAATAACCAGCCACTAAGGATAGTGTTGGGAAAAACACCCTTCCCCCATAAATGGGGGTGTTCGGCACTAAGTGCTCAACTTGGGTGGGGCGCGAATAAGAAACACAAAGCTACAAGTATAGATATAGGTAACAAACACTCACCCAAAACTTAGGTTTTCCTAGCCAACCTACAGGACACGACACCACAACGTCCGAGTCAAAATTCACGACCCTTGCCCACAAACCATCTGTCCCATTCTTGTTTCACGTTCGGTCAATTGTTCAATTAATTTTATGCACTACTGGGCAACTACCATAAGCATAACCAAGGAAAACGTCAAGCATAGATCAACCAAAACACTCACACCCGGTTCTGCCAACAGAGGATCTCTCCCCAATTTGTGATAAAAACTCACAACCACTGAAACCATGCCAACAGGAGATCCCATCCCCCAAATTCACACAGTCACCGAGAGTATAAAAGAACGGGGAATCCCATCCCCTCCCACATTTCCAGCAAACGGCCCGAAGGGAAAACAACCAACAACCACTACCAACACAAGTCAGGGATTTTCAGATTTAAACGACTTAACACACTCCATGATTTCAAAATTCCATGTGTTCTATCCGTTAGTTATCACAGAAGGGTTGATCCTGGTGCTTTCAATTATTCAGCTGGGTATACGTGATTAACCAATTTCACAGCAGGAGTTCACAATTTCAGCAACCCATTTAAAACATCACGAGGGGATTCAAGTGTACACACACGACCACCAACGGCCTCAATTTTCAGGAAAACATAGACCAGTACAACAAAAGGGATGATCACAAGATAAAGCATAAACAACGATCACAACCCCTTCCCCTTCTTTCTTTAGAACTTCGTTTAGTATCTTCATTAGGGTTTGGTTCAACCAATTCCATAGGAACAAAAGTAACGCCCACCCCGCATGATACACAAAGGTGAGAGACGAGAGAAATTCCCTACTTGTTGATGGATGATCGACGTTTAGGCCGGGGGCGCGGAACTTTACGGATAACGACGCGGCGGTCCCGATGCACCAGAAGGGCCACGATCGAAGAAGGGGGAAAACCACGGCCTAACCCTTAATTATAAGGGCTGGGGACGGTTGAGATGAAAACACAAAACCACGGAAGACGAGGGAGTCGTGGGTTGACCACGTGGCTTGAATCATCATTAATGATGCTGGGTGGTTTTAACTGACCCATGAATTAATGAAGCATTTAATTAAGACCTTTGCGCGTGTTTCGGATTTCCAAGATATTTTTTTAGCAAGGGAGAATAGGGTTTAAAACCCTATTTGCGAAAAAGGAACATTACTGGAACAACTTGGCAGGGCCGGTCTCACCGATCGGTACCCCGCAAGGAAACCGGATTTTTGGCAAAGGAAGGGACCAAGGGGGGTCTGGGTCTTCACATTATAATATTCAATGATAGAATGTAATTCGATAATGAAGACCTCACCCAGATATTTCATGAAATGGTTCGGGGTAGGAACTAGGTGTATAATCCTCATCCTTCCGAAATGTGAGGCCTATGGAATTACCGCCTCCCTCCGGAGATACATCTAGGATGTGGAAAATTTTCCCTATTTCACAATCATGGACATGAAATCCTCTATAATGTCAACATGGTCATTATCTACCTCAACCAGATATCATAGAGAATTATTATGGGACTGATAGGAGATGTACAATAGCCTGAACCCCCTTTAGTACCAGCAGCCCCTACGCAAGATGTTGCATTTTCAAGTCCATATTACCAGGATGTGGTGGCTCAGTCATTTAATTCTTACCATGATAGTGAAATATTCAAAGACATGTCATCCCACTCACAATATTCTCTACCATCCAGTCTACCATCTTAGCAGTCTTATTCAACACTACTACTAGTTCCCATGCGACCCCCATTTGATGATGGGGAAATCAAGGGTTAGATCCCGAGTTTGAGCTAAGAAGCTTGTAGAACATCCTAGAAGTGAACCATTTTCAATAGATGTTATGGAAAACTATAACCCCAAATATTAGTGCAGCAGAATCGCTTACCCAGGAGGAATTCACGTGTTTTCACAAACCCTCTACGTGATGCACTTCGATCACTGTTATCAGTGAGTGTCTTTCCGTAAGTGTCATGAATGGATTGATGATATTGGACAGCAATGTCCTATGGGTGACATGGCTTGAATCCCTATGGCTCTGCTTCCTGAGTCGCCTGGTCGCCATCAGACCCTCCAGTAGCGGTGCATCTAGAGCATTAATGTTCTCAGTATGATTATCTTGGAGGTTTCCCCCTACATTAAGGTCCATGGTTGGGGGAAGCATGCCAACCTTCATTTAAGTTCTATCTGGTGCTACTCTTGTGTGCTAGGTGACATTGAGGATATACCTTCCTGATGAGTCACATTTAACATGGTTGACCTATCTGAGGGAGAAAACAAGATTGATCTCTTTGAAGTGAACATACCCCCTGAGGGAGTGCCACACCCATTGGATCCATTGGGATGAATTACTCACTAGCAAAGAAATTTACTGGGTCTTCTTGTACCTACCAAGTCATTAACCCTTGTTTGGAATCCCAATAAGGGAAAATAGAATATTGGGGACGTCAAACCCTCCAACCCATCTAGATTAGTTCAGAATATATAGGACAATCCCAAAAAGGTAGTGTTACGTCAACAACTCAGGATAATAAGATGATGGTTGATGACCTCATTACTGAATGTGCTACGGAGAGGTGAACAAACTACGGTGATCCTTGACAGGGGCAGTAGGGGAATGTACAAATTCCCCCTGAAGAGTTTCCTCCAGCTGACCCTGACCATCTTTCCCACATAGATAGGATAGAGGCCCTAGATTATGGCAAGAGGGAACAATATGCCTCACCAAATCCACCCGAATTGTCTTGTAACCCTCAATGGTACCCACTTAAGGTCCCCATTTCCACTTCGCAGGTTATCCCACCCACCACTACACTTGCCGCTCGACTTTTATATCATGTGGAAAACCCCTCCAACACACTGGTGGTTAGGGATCCTCATCAAGACAGGATCCCTCAGATGATCTAATGGAATCACTCATTGCCTGCATAGAGTCTTTGGATACTCAAAAGGTAAAAATCCCGCCTAATGTCATGCCATATCTGGTCATTGTGGATGATATCCCAGCACCCCCAGTTTTGGATCCTCTAACATTACCCCCATTAATAGGACATGAAAGACATTGTAGAATCTATCTGACTTCATCTCTAGGTGTTGACCCATTCTAGGAACACAAACGAAGTAGGAGGCCTCTGAAATGTATTATTTCGTGCAAATATTGTAAGGGACCTCGTTAGTTGGGTATAGCTAGCTAAAAATTTAGTCTATAGCTATCCAGAAAGATCTACATAGGATATTTATTCACTAGTTTATCGCCAACTTCTGGAAGATGAGTATTGCATACCTCTTCAAGTGTAAGAAGACACCTGACGAGTGCATCACTGACTTTTCCACCATGTGGAAAGGCCTCACCTAATCCTTTGATATGCCGCTGAATTTGGAATACATAAAAATGTTTGTGGGGAATTTCAAGACTGAACTAGTCCCCTATATCATCACCGAAAATTACCCTCAATGGGTTCCGATATTTCTATGATGAGGCCCAAAATCTAGAGGACGCCTTGTAGCAGGCCAAATAGGCACGTCCATTGCCTCATGTATTTCCCACGAGAAGGGAAGATATGGTTGAGCATGCTATGGTTCCCCGAATAGAGCCCCCCAAGAACCTAGAGTTATTACCAATGTAGCCTTCTCCACTTCCTCGTATACGCCCACCAACAAAAGCAAAACCTCCATCCCAGCACCGCCCCCCCTCAGAATCGGTAGGTGCCTCCATGTAATTCATCTCCACCACCCATACGTGATAACTAGGGTCTACCTCCTCAAAAGGCTCCTCCAACCCCTCATTAGTTCCAATATCCCAGAGTCACCTTCCTAGATAGAAGTAACTAGACATAATCATTCAATAAAGATCAGGTTACCCGTTATTTCTGAAGTGCCTTCGAGTAGAGAAAACAATTGTTTCTTGAATGTAGGAGGCCCAAAGATCTCACCAATTTCCCTAATTACTATCCCTATCACCGAATCCCGGGGCACATCATTTAGAAGTGACATGTTTTTAATGAATAGTTTCAAGACCAGTTTGATAACAACCTTGTCAGTTTAGGCAGGCCTTGGCATAAGTGGTATGTGTATTCATATAGTCTGACAGCGATAGTGATAGCGAAGGCAAGTGGAAATAGGTTTCTAACCATGGGTTTAAAAAATATGATTAATAGATGTCTTGTATGGAGGTATCCGTTTCCCATGGTATTATCTATGCATGTTTGAATTAATCCGAACTTTTAGAATTATCCAAGTCACCCAAAAATATTACTTTTGTGTCGGTGTCTCATCCTTCCTCCTCTCAGAAGGGAAATAATCGACATCACAAGGCAAAAAAGTCCCCCACCGATCCAATTTTCACCCAATCATCTCAGAAATTTTATACTCTCGAAGTTGAAGAATGATCATAGAATCTAATTAGTGATGTAGGATTCTTTATGTGACGAGCAAGAGTGAAATTCTGTTAACTCCATATATTTTGTAAACCCATACATTATTCCTGATGAAGATGAGTTCCAGACAGATCCTCCCAACGTCCCAAACCCCCGCTAGCATCGAGGAAGTTGTGGCTATATGGGTAGTCAGAATTCCTCAATCAATACTTTCATCCAGGCTGGGCATGCCACTAAATCCTGAAAACATGACCAATAGAGAGCTCAACTTGCGCAGACATCCCCTCTAGTTTCACCAGATCTTCCACCACCACTGTATGTGTTACATGGTTAGGTGGAGCCACTATGATCGTGCCAAGATCATCTATGCTTTACTATAGGCTGGCCTCAATCATCTATCCCATGTCTAGCTGTCTCTCCACATGTTTTGACTAGTGAGCTTTGAGACATTCCTAGCACTAGCTAGCTGTTGGTTCAGTCAAAATGACCCTCCAGACCTTCTCCCACAGAATGAAATCATGTAAGAAGAAGTTAATTTCTGTCACAGATGTATGATGTTCAAAAGAATCATTCCAAAATTTCTGTGAGGATCTCAATCCTCAAGTCCCTTATCATGTTAGTTGATATGCGTGAATCCCTTACCAAGGCATTTGGAAGACCACTTTAGTTCCGGATGGAGGTATCATCCGCAAAATCCTTCCATGCTAAGACAGTCGAGCATGAAGAATGCTAGACCATCATCTCAATCTCTATAAAAGACGAAGGTTCCCCCATACAGTGGAATATCCACCCATTGAACATCACTAGCCACTTCAATGGAATGGAGGATTTTCACTCTCTTATCCACACATACTCTAGGATAATCCTTATCCCAAGTCAGACAATCTGAAAGATGGGGTTGTCTGATGATGATATGATCCCCTCTAACATGAAAATTTATGGTCATAACAGGATGAAATAGACACCAACTAGAATAATCAACCAAAATACTGTGTTCTATGTCTTGGTATCCAACACCAAGTACATGGTTGTCTCCCAGGATACCGCCTACAATGTGTTGATGGATAGGCCTTGACTGCACCTGCATGCAGCAGTCCCTTCTTTTTATCACCAATTCCTTAAGTACCCCCTTAATGGTAGAGTGGGAGTACCCCAAGGTGATACATCCCCCTTTTCCTCATATGAATACCCCTACCTTGATGCTGAATATTACAAGGGAAAGTACAATAACATCTAGTCTTGCAAACTTGAACCTACTATGGCTGTGACCGACACATGGACAGGACAAGATGATTTATTAATTATCCCAATCCACTGATTGGAGGCCATGACGCTAGATTTGGAGAAATGAATAGTTTTATCTATAATGTTGGTGAAGCACATTACCATGTCTATGTTATGTATGGATATCTCCTTGTATTCCTATACAAATCAGGCTCTGGTAATCCAAGAGCCCCTTACTCCCATTACGCTTCAGGATGTCTGTCCCATGGAAATGAAGATATATCATTCTTTCTTGTTTCACGGGGTAGGGATAAAATAGCTAAAGAAGATCTTTCACCACTACTTTGACATCACCACACAAGGCCCCTTAGGATGAACGCTCGACAGGATCAGGTCAACAAATTATGTCGCTATGATTTCAGTAATATAAGAGTCCCCTTATGCGGTGTCCACTGCCACTGAAGCTGGAACCAGTGTCCCATCAGGGTCTGTTGACTTAGAGAAATTTCCTCATTCCATGTATTTATCCTCTATAGGTAAATATGATGATTAAGATAATGATACTCCCACTTTCGAAGAGGGTGTCCGTCATGAGCCGACCCAATGGGGCTCAAGTCGTGACTCCCATAGACCGCCTCCAATAGGCCGGGGGCTGCCGACCAGCGTCAAGTAGGCAATCATACACATGGGAGACATTATCCTAAGGTACCTGTACACACACCCCAACAAACACCTCCACGCAACAATGTAGATATGAATATAAAAACTGAAAAAGGGAAACATGCATACATCTATCCCAAACCAGAGTGCAGCAGAACTACATAGGGAAAAATAGGACCCACCAAAGGAAAACTACAAAAGCGTCCAACCTGGCCAGGAGGAAGAACGCAACCAAAAGCACCTGCTAGTAAGCTCCTCCACACAGCTCCAGTAAACCCATTGGTCGGCCACACACACTAAGGTCAGCCTACTCCTGGTCATCCTAGAACTCCTTCAAAAGGCTTGTAGTCTATACAGGACACAAACATGTGCGGGCAAATCCTGTGCATGGGTGATTATATTAAATACCCAGTAGGCAACCCAAAAACCACAAAATAAAATGGAGAAACAGAAAGGCAACAATCAGCTCATCCCAGCTAGAGGGAACCCAAACGAGGGAGAAAATCCACCTCGAGGCCATCATCGGAAAAACACGACTAGTCATCACAGCTCAGGTGTATTCCCATACATACACCATGAACATCCGTTCAGGTCTATGCCCATACATATACCATGAGCAGTACAGATATACTCAAACACACGCCAGGCCTCATGTTGTTCTGACCTCATAACCTGAGGCTAGTCCATAACTAGAAGAACACACTCCATGAGCTCTGTCATCCAAGATGACACTCGTTGGAGAGATATACGCTCATCAAATATCGTCACTGATAACCTCATGCTGAAATAGTGTAAATACCAAACTCCTCGGATAGGGGATCACTCCTAGGGTCTTATAGAGGATACAAAACCCCACTCCGATAACTCAAAGATCTCACAAATATGGGATCACTCCCAAGATCCGCTGGGGGATACCCCAACCTGATCTGGTGCTCCACAGCTCACTTCACTCAGATAGACGATACTCGCCCATGTAGAGGTGGTCACGATGATACCAACACCCTATTTGGTATAACTCATAATGTAGGGGATCGAACCGATGATGCACCAACCCTACCGAAACCATATGCTAAGTAGGGGATCTTATAACCAACGATGTTGCAACCCTACTATAAACCACATGCTGAGTAGGGGATCGTATAACCAATGATTCCACAACTCTGCTATGAATGGACCATAATGTAGGGGATCATCGTCCCAATGATTCTTCAAACCCTACGGGTTTAACCTTCTATATAGGGGACCATCGCCCGTGGATAAGCAGTCACAACGATACCAATAACCCGATCTAGGGAAGAAAAGCTAGAGGATCCCGCTCTGAACCCGCCGGAGGGATGCCACAACTCTAACATAATTTCATTCTATCGAGGGGATCACAATCCTATACTGAGGTGGGAATGCCACACGAACCCTCATAGGAATGAACCAAGGGAGTACACTCAACCACTATTGGTCCAAACACCGCTAACCCGAGCAACCCACATCATCGCCACATTTCACACCTACAAAGCCTATACTGAGTCCACAGTCATGATCTATGTGGAAAAATATGCAATGTTGGCTATTCATTTTCCCCGAATAGACTTATAAAACATTAGTTGCAAAAACACAGCATAAGCCTAAATGTCGCCCCGTGGGGCCCATGCCCCAGCCACAAATTTAGGTGGGAAGATTCCACCATGAAATCCACTTGGAAAAAAACACAGAAATCAGTGATCAAACACTTCAAACGGATGTCGGGTAAAAAAGGGGACATTTCATCATAAAATGTGCAAACCGCGCCCTATGGGGCCTGCACCCTGTCTTCAGCCCAAACACTAAAAGGATCATCTCGAAATGTCCGCACTAGAACTAGGATCATGCTACTGCTGATGGCACATCCATCAGACGTCCGGTTCGTGAGGTACATCTCTTGCAAGCTTTAATAATAATTTATTATTATTAAATTAAAGCATTTCGGGTGACCCGCCTTCAGGCGCAAAACCCAAAAACCCTAAAACTCATCTCAAAAAGTCTTTCTTGAAGAGATGAAGTCATATCCGTAGACGATGCTTCAAATGGACACGCTGATTAGAATTTATGCCTCTTAGAACACAAGGGGGCCCAAATTGGGTCGGACCACCCCGGCCGGCTCGATCCACACCGCCAGCCCGCCGCCTAGCCGCAGGTCTGGACCATATCGCCGCGGCCCGTTGGCCACGTCCCACCCTAGCACCACCGAAACACACGGGTCTAGTTCTTCCAAATAAACCTGCCAAGAATACAATCTCTTCCAGCACGCCACACCAATGGGACCTGTGGTATGCGGGTCCTTGTTTGCTGCTCCCCTCGAGGCGCGGACCTCAGGGCTACCCACCTTAGAAAATTTCATCCCTGAAAATCCATAAGAACAAGGAATGAAACTGTACTCTCAACTGGGTCTCCCATGCCAGCGAGTTCACTAACAAACACCCATTCCCAAACACATAAGTCAGAGGGACTCATCCACCACACCTCAATATTATCCTCTTTGGGTGGCACTGACTCGCTCGCAAGGTTTTGATCGGATCACAAAAATGCTTCTAGGTAGGGTAAGGATCCTGATTCTTTACGCATTATAAGTATGTCAAACTATACCCACACAGGGTCTTACCAATGCCCGGAACAAAACTCGAGCATGTAATGGAAATGGAAGAGTCCCGCTAAATAGTGTCTATCAAAAGAACTACAGAAAGTAGAAATGATTGAAGGCATACCTCTATCCTTCTACGGAGACTCGGGGTCAACAGCCTCTAGGGAATACATCTGTCCTCTCCCTCTCACTCCAGGTCCTACAGCTCGGCTGAGACCAGCTGGGTGTTGTGGTGGTGGAACCTGATACTTCCTACCACCTCCCGCTACTGCACCTGCTCTGTCACCATGTCCGCCACCCCACAGACCTCCAAACTCGAGATGTTTCCGATGCCAAGGAGGCCTATAGACTGGATCCCTCTCAGCAGAAAGATGGGTTAGACAATCTCTATCATGATATCCCCGACAGTCGCAAGCGTAACACCACTTCTCCTATGACTGACCAAAACTGGCATGCGAGCCCTGTGAGCCCTAAGCGTCAGAGCCTACACCCAGGGGTCGCCTCCTTAAACATCGGCCACATATAGAACCATTCCCCTGCCGCCAGCTACCAGTTGTCGATGTATCAGCTTCCATGCACCCAAAACTAAAGGGATGAATATGCTCAGCCAGAAATCTCTCCACCACCAAGGATCACTCCAACACTCCAGCATAGGTGGACAGACACAGGGAAACCACAACTTCCTGGATGTCTCTGTAGAGGCCCTACTCAAAAGTCTGGGCCCAAAAGAATGTGTCTCGAACAATATCCAGGGAGTAGTACGACATGTCTGTAAACCTCACTGAGTACTCCGACACGGTCATGCCCTCCTGCCGAAGCATCATAACCTCTTGAATCCAGACTGAACTCAACACCACTGGATGTAACACTTCCTTGAAGAGCCACTAAAACTCTACTCACATGAGTGTATCCTCATCATGGGACTGCGACACTAAACTCCACCATCGCCTGACCAAACCATGCAGAAGGCTCGCTGCTAGGACCACCATATGATCTAGGGGTGTCCTCACCAGGCAGAAAACATGGTTGATTGCTTCAATCCCATCATCAACTATCTGATGGACTAGATCTTCCCGGAATCTCCGAGGTCTCTGCCTCTGGAACTCATGCAGCGCACTCATCCTACATGCAACCTCATCCTACACTACAGGCACAACCGGTTTCTTGACAGGTGGTGGCTCAATTGGTTGACCATCAGGAGGTGAAGCATCAGAACCACTGCCCTGGTCTACAGCCTCTACACGGGGAAGATCATAACCACAATCCTACTGCGGAACCCTCCCAGGATGTTTTCGTGGAGGCATCCTGAAATACAATGAATATGCTCCATAGTCGAAGATTATATATGGAGAGCTGACTCAAGAAGAACAAGGGAAACCAAAAAACCCAGTCCTATATGATTCATGTACCGTTATTTCCCTGTGACTAGTGTCCTAATGTCTTGAGTCGAAAGGCACATTATCAGAGTCACTAATTAATGGATAAATTGGCCACCACACCAAAACTGCAGTCCTTGACCTGAAATCCGAACTCAAAAAATCTTGACACAACTGCTATGCAACCCAAACCAAACTCACAGCTAGACCAACTACTCTCTGATATCCAAAAGGTAGAACCTCCTATGATACCACTCTGTCATGACCCGGCCCAATTAGACATGGGCCGTGACTCCCCAAGCCCATCTCCAATAGGCCAGGGGCTGAAGACCAGCGCTGAGTAGGATATGACACACATGGGAGGCATTAGCCAATGGTACTTGTACACACACACCCACATACACCTCCATGAAACAATGTAGATATGCATATAAAAACTAGAAAATGGGAAACATGGATACATCTATCCCAAACCAGAGTGAAGAAAAAGTACAATGGGAAAAAAATGGCCACAAAGGAAAACTACAAAAGAATCCAACCTGGTTAGGAGGAAGAACGCCACCAAAAGCACATGCTGGTAATCTCTTTAGTACATCTCCAGTAAACCCCTCGGTCGGTTGTCCACACTATGCTCTTCCTGCTTCGGGTCCTCCTGGAACTCTTTTGAATGGATTATGGTATGCATAAGACACAAACATGTTCAGGAAAAACCCAGTCAGGGTGAGTATATAAAATACCTATTAAGTACCCCAAAACCCCAAAATAAATTGGACTAGTTGAAAGGAAATAGTCAGCTCATCCCTGCCAGAGGGAACCCAAATGATAGAGAAAATCCTCCTTAAGACCATCCACTTCTAAACACGACTGGTTAGCATAGCTCAAGTGTATGGCCATTCATACACCATGAACATCCTCTCAGGTATATGGACAAACATACACCATGAGCAATCCAGATATACTCAAACAAGCGCCAATCCTGATGAGGTTTCGACCTCGTAATCTACGACAGGTACATAACTTGGAGAACACACTCCAAGAGCTCTAGCATCCCAGATGACACTCGTCCGAGAGATATACGCTCATCAAATATCGTTATTGAGAACCTCATGCTGAAACAGAAGAAATACCAAACTCCTCGGATAGGGGATCACTCCTAGGGTCTGTTAGGGGATACAAAAAAACCACTCCGGTAACTCGTAGATCTCAAAGATAGGGGATCACTCCCAGGATCTGATGCAGGATACCACAAACTGATCTATTTCTCCACATTTCATGTCACTCAGATAGAGGATTATCTCCTGTGTAAAGGTGGTCACAATGATACCAAAACCCTATCTGTTATAACTCGCAAATGTAGGGGATCAAACTGATGATGCACCAACCCTACTGAGACCATAAGCTATGTTGTTGATCATATAACCAACTATGCTGCAACCCTACAATAAACCACATGCTGAGTAGGGCATCATATATCCAATGATTCCACAACCCTACAATGCATGGCCCACAATGTAGGGGATCATCTTCCCAATGATGCTTCAAACCCTACAAAGTTAACCTGCTATATAGGGGATCACCGCCCATGGATAAGTAGTCACAGTGATACCAAGAATTTGATCTAGGGATGCGAAGCAAGAGGATCCTGCTCCAAACCCATCGGAGGGATTCCACAACTCTAACATAAATTCACCCTATCGAGGGGATCACAAACCTATACTAATTTGGAAATGCCACACCTACCCTCATATGAAAGAACCAAGGGAGTGCACTAAAAAAATATGGGTCCAAACGTCACTAACCCGTTTGACCTGCATCATCGCCACATTGAGGACCTCCAAGGACTATTCCAAGGCCACCATCGTGATCTATGTGGAAAGACACGCAAGGTAGGATATTAATTTTCCCCAAATGGACTTATGAAGCATTAGTCGCAAAATGCAGCATAAGCCTTGAAGTTTCCCCATGGGGCCCATGCCCAAGCACCAAATTGAGGTGGGATAATTCCACCATTGCAATCCCCTCGGAAAAACACATAGAAACAAGTGCACAAACACTCTAGATGAATGTCGGGTAAAAAGGATACATTTCATCATGAAATGTGAAAAGCTGGACCTATGGGGCCCACACCCTGTGTTCTGCTTGAAATCCGAAAGGATCATCCCAAAAATTCCACATGATTACTAGGATCATGCTGCCGCTGATGGCGTGTCCATCGGACATCCATTTCACGAGGTACATCTGTTGCAAGCATTAATAATACTTTATTATTATTAAATTAAAGAGTTTCGGGTCATCTAACTTTGGGGACAGAACCCAAAAACCCCGAAACCCATCTCAGAATGTTCTTATAGAAGAGAAAAACCCATATCTATAGACGGTGCTTCAAACAAACATGCCGTTTAAAAGTTACGCCCCTTTGAACACAAGGGGACCCAAATTGGGTCGGCCCACCCCGGTCGGCCCGGTCCAGACCACCGGCCCGCGACCCAGCTCGACGTGGCCCACTGGCTGCTGTCCACCCTAAAACCACCATACCCATCGGGTTCGGTTCTTCAAAACTTACTTTCCATGTCTCCGGTCTCTTCCCGCAAGCCACACCAATAGGACCTCCGGGATGCGGGTCCTTGTCTGCTGCTCCCCCCCCCCCCCCCCCCCCCCCGAGGCGCAGACCTCGGGACTCCCACCTAATCGAGACCGTCCAACGCCGTCCCCACTGCCTTGGGAGGGCTCCGTCGTGACACCTTCGTCCTCCCCCACCTAAAAATCACACCGTCACGACACCGATGTTCACCATAGCCACCGACTAGCTCGACTCTTCCCGGTACCCTGATACGTTGCGCCACAGCCATTGTCCGCCTAGCCACACCCGACTCCGATGTGCCTTCTCCGAACCCCTGAACTTCCCTCGCCAGATTGTCGTGGTCCTAGCCTCTTTGCGTGACACCCAAACTCTCCGGACACTGCTCATCCACCGTCCACCGCACTCCGGACCTCTGAGCTCTACCTCCTCCTACAACGCCGCAAAAAACGGCAATGGCTGGATCCACCGTTGCGCCACCCCTATCTTCTTCCACTGCCCTTTCTGGATATGGGGATTCTATCGGCCTCCACAACTAATCTAGTAGAATGTTTTCAAAACCAAAGGAGGATTCATAATCCTCGGGATGAGGCCTTCGCAGCCCTTGCCCCAGATAAAGGATCCCAAGGAGTTTTGGCACATCCAAAAATTCGTTTGAAGAACAACAAAGAACGCGTTGAACACGGAATTTAGAGCGGGACTCAGACAGTGGTCGTGTTCATTCAGCCATCATTCCAATTCGAAAATTGTATAATTAAATTGACGGATTTGGATAAACTCATGAAATCGATGAAGGAGAAGAATAAAACAATACAAATCCTACCTCGATCCAGTCGTTCGTCATTGGCGACACACCTGCTATGATCCCACTTTGATCTGCAAGAGTTTGCTCCAAAATCCAGTGAAGAATGAATAAGAACACCGAAGAACACCAAAGAAAGTTTTAGAGAGAGATATAGATAAGGTAAAATGGGTTCTCCCCTTAATTATAACACATTAGTAGAATTTATAAACTCTCTGAAACTCTACCAACAGGCATGGATTCTGAAACCTCCACAGATGCCTATTTTTTATCTCTTATAGGAAAAACACATCATTTCAAACTCAACGGAAGTCTCTGATTCCCATTCTGAGACATCATATGAATGTAAATCGAAAAGAATTCCAGTGATAAAAATCACTAAGTCATTGTTTCAAAATGATGATTTTTCCCTGGGTGACATCTCTCACAGTAGGCCCACGCCCGCAACATTTACACCCTGTAAAAGGTTAACGTCATGCTCCAGATGCAACCATGCCCTCTGATTTCTGATCCAAGCTACAATTTAGGACATAACTCATTCTCACCATACGCATAATATAAAAATAATTAATATTTTTATAAAAAAAATTCCGGGCACACCGGGCCATGGAATCACACACCGTCTTCACGCCTAGCTCTGGAATTATTCACATGAATATTCCAAATTCTGAAAGGGCCAAAACATGAGTCGATAAAGTTTCTATAAAATGGTCTTTGAATTGGTACAAGTGATCCTTAGTAGCGAGACAGATCTAAAACCCACATCGATCATTTCTGTTATGCTTGTCGAATAGAAACCATGATACGTGGTCTTTTTTAACAAATACCATGATGTATTCTCCTATAGTTATGATGAGATTCAAAGAATATATCCTCATGTCACCACCAACCACCTCGGTTTTCTGATAAATAATTGTGGGTTTAAACTACCTCCCAGAAAGATTCACCCTTGTCATAGTGCCATGGTTGAGGGTGAGGATGATAAGCTCATCATAGCCAACATCATCATGGAGGTATAATACCCTAGATGGTTATCAAACATCATGTAAATTTGGAAGATGAATAGATATATTAGAGTCTGTATCGAATTCTGAGATCTCAAATATCACTGTACGAGGGATTATTTTCACCTTCCTCTGACAAGACTATTGATTGATGGCACCGCGATATTCCAGGATCTCTCTTTCATGGATGGGTGTTCTAAATATAAAAAAATACAAATGGACCATGATGATGAAGAATATATGTCCTTTAGGGCACCACCATGTACTTTCTTCTAACATGTGATGACCTTCAGTCTAAATAATGAAGAATCCACCTTTCAGTGTTCCATACATCACATATTTAAGTCAATCCTTAGGACATTAGTGGAATGCTACGTGGACAATCTAGTGGTCAAATCTCCCTAGCACGAAGACCATCTCAAATACCATAATAAAGTGTGGGGGTTACCCTAATCCCTCTATATGAAGATGAAAACCTTGAAGTGCGCCATTGGGTTTACCTCCATAAAATTCCTCGGCTTCATTGTTAGATATAGATAAAACTAGATCAATCTTGAGAAGATTAAGGCTATCAGCAAGATTTTTCCTCTAATTAAAATTTTCGAGTTTAGAGGCATTCAAGGATACATAGCCTATGTACATTGATTTATAACGAGTAAGTATGGAATATGTAATCCCTTTTCCATGCTCATGAAGAAAGGTGTTTATTATCAATGGGATGAGGAGTTTCATAATGCTTTTAAGGAAATCAACCAGTGCCTATTATTGCCTCCATTCTCGATTCCACCATTATCTGGAATTCCACTGGTCCTTTATGTGACCTCTATGGAATGATCATTCAACACCATTATCTCATAGAAGAACAAATAGGGAATGGATAATAGCCTATAATATCTCAGATGCATGATCCTCAATCCAGAGACCATATATTCTTCTATCGAGAATAGGTGCCTTATTATGGAATTCACAGTGTAGAAATTGCAACACCAATTACAGAATCAAGAGATATAGCTAGTGACCCGAATGGATATATTGATGTACATTTTGAACTTCCCTATGTTGATAGGCCATATGGCTTAGTGGGAAGTGATCATGCAGTAATTAAACATCAGGTTTGTCCCCCCAATATACCTTTATGGGACAAGCATTGGGAGACTACATTTCTACCCATATCCCTCCCATGGACCAATATCTGGATATTGATATTTTAGATATGGAAATCCTCTTTGATTACCAGGTCATTCCGTGTTAGAAAATGAACATTGATGGTACTTCTTAAATACATATTGGATAAGACACAATGACCCCAGACTCAACAGAGTGGGACTGGGTATCATCCTCATCATGACAACACAAGAAGTCTATCAATATTCAGTCCTATTGTCATAAGGATGTAAAAACAACAAGGAAAATGATCAGGCTCTCCTTACTGTTCTCGATATGGGTCTTGAGATTGATGTTCCCCACTTACATGTGAATGAGGACTCTGAACTATCCATCATGTAGGTCAGTGGTGAGTACATTGTCAAGAAGCCATACCTTGTACCACTTTTTTAACGTACCCACCAGTTGATGGCCCATTTCCCATATCTCCCAGAATTAACTCATGTCCCTCATTCTATGAATGATCGGGTAGATGCCTTGGCCAGCTTGGCTGCATTTCTTGCAGAAACTAACAAGGTTGATTTGATTATTCATGAGGCACACCGGATAGTCATCATTGCCATCACTCTAGATGATGATGATATCCAACAGGTAAGCCACCTCACCGCCATAGCCTCCATGTCAGAGCCCTAAGGTCCCCCTGATAGAGTGTTGGGGGAGACTCTTAACTAGAGGACCCCCTTTATCGAGTATCTTCAACACGAGAATCTCACAGCAAATCGAACCGAGCGTGAGTGAATCCAACCCCTCATGTTACAAATATCCCTCCACAGTGGTCCTGGTCTTGAACAGATACTCTATAGATGTGTTCTTGATGTGTTTATCCTATGTTTTAATCAAGGGGGTGATATTTATCAAGCTATGAAGGAGGTTAATACCGGTTCTTGTAGGGCTCATTAGACTGGGCTGAAACAATCTCACCAGATCAGGAGGTTGGGGTATTTTTGGCCCACCATGATCTAGGACTGTATTTTTTTTCCTTATGTTTCCATGAATGACAAATATATGATAATTTTTTGAATAGGCCTCCATAACCTCTCCATACTACTAATTACTCTTAAATCTTTGTTGTCTCTGGACTTGATGACATGAGAAAATATCATCCGGCGACAGCTCACCAATGCAGATTCATCCTGACCGCTATAGCTTTGTTTTCTAAGTGGGCATAAGTAGTTCCACTCAAGGAGGTTAAATCCTATTTTATCCTTGAATTAGTGTGTTCTAATTCCATCTAAAACGTCGGAGTCCCTCATGATGTCCTCAACTATAAAAAAACCATCATTTTGGAGGCTGAACTGAATAAGTTTTATTCCATGTACAACATCTGTTCTTACCATTAATCCTATTACCATGCGCAAGAAAAAGTTCATATTGAGGCATTTAACAAAACCCTCTCTTAAATGTTTGCAGATGATTGTCAGCAAGAACAAGAAGAGTTGGTCAGACTAACTCTCCAATGCACTATGGGCATATCAGATGACGACTCACAATTCCACCAAGGTGACCCCATATTCTATTTTGTATGGAATATAGGCATTCTATCCCATTGTAATTTAGTTTTATTCATTATGAACATCTGTCTATGAGTAGGAGACACCAAAACATGGTGCGGAATTCCATATCGAATAATTGGAAGCTCTCGGTGAGAACATGCTTTGTGAAGTGCAAAATCTGGAAAGGAATCAGAACAAGATAGAAAGATATTTCAACAAGAAATTCTGCCTCTTATAATTATTATAAGGTGACATGGTGTTAGCCTTAAGAACACCAATGATACCTGGTAGGAAACCACCCAAATTAGAGACCAAATGGGAAGGACCTTAAATCATTTACAAGGTATACCCAAAAGGTGAATAGTACCTAGTTACCATGGATGGTGAGAATATCACTCCTCCAACTAATTTTATATTCCTTGTGAAATACTTTTCTAGAGTTAATGTTCCTGCATGATAATAGACTATGACGTTTTTAATGCGTGGTGTTAAAATGTGTGATTCGTCTGAGTTGAAGGATGTAAAACTACTCGACACTGGTCCCACATGACATTAAACAGTATGTTTTCATGCATGAATTTAATCTCTATCTTGTCCCGCATCACCTTAAATTGTCCCATCTTCATCGTATGATGTTAAATTGTGAAATCTGTAGTGGCTAAAAGACATAAAACTACCCTTCACACATCTTGCATGATGATAAAATGAATAATGGTTTGTGCACTATGACATTAAACTAATATCTCTCTTCCTCGATATTGCATGACGTAAACCTGCACCACTTCTTCAAAACTACCTATGGATTGATCCCCATCTTCATGGCTTATGTAGAAACACTTGAATTATTCTTCCTTGAATCCATCCCTTAAATTCATTCCTTGGATTTCCCCTAGGTATAGTTCTCTTGGAGGATTGAGCACTGTGTATTATAGACTACCTAGTCCCTACCTATACCTAGTTTTCAATGATTATACCATGTTCCCCTACCATTCATCAATCCTCCCACATCATTACCGCATAACGTTAATTTGCATGGCCTTTTCATAACTACATATGGATTGATTCCCATCTACAAGGGGTACGTAGGAATTCCAAGACATTTCGTTTGAAGGCCCAACCCTGAACTTCAAGATCTCTCTTTGGGTCCAACCCCTTGGCCCAAATGCTTCTTAAAACACATGGAATGGTTCATGCTTGGTTTTCTATCGTTCATGTCACGTTTATGACAACCATACCATGAATTACCCTCTATGAATATCTCCACCTCTTTCTTACTTACCACAATGAAGTTAAATTTCATGGGCATGTTCATGCTTCACCAGTCACCATTATTTGGGTCCCCCTCAGCATCCACATCCAAAAGGGCCCCCAAACAGCATGGATGCTTGGCCTATGGATCACCTACCATTTCGGTCCAGTGTCCTAGAGGATCTGGAATGATACTTTGATACACTCCCCGCATTGTGAATATTATTTGCGGTCACTGCACATTTTTTGTTCTTATTCCAAGTCACACGATATTGATACTCTATTTTGAACGTGGTCAATGACTATCCTCCATCGTTATCACCCCTATATGTCTCAAATATTGGATTTAGTGATCCATGTTGTCCTTCTATCTCTTTGAACGTCATCATACCTAGAGTAGGGGTGTTTCTCTAGGTGTGACTGACCCCACCCGATCTCTTTACATTATTATCATTTCCTTTTATGTTGGGGAGAACCTGATCCCATTACTTGTTTCCCACATAGAGCATTGCTCATGTGGGATTAGGAGATTTTGTAAGGATATACCCCCTTAAAGTGTCACATGTTCATGGTTCGAGTTCTATGACCTTAATGTAACATCAGCATCGTTCTCACCACATGACTTTAAACTGCGTGATATGTCTGAACTAATGGATGTAAAACCACACAACACTCATCTCACATTAAAATAAACTAAAAAATGACTGAGAATCTCTATATATGTCCCAACTATGGGTCTCTATTACTTTTCATCCTCCTATCCCAAGTTATCACTTAGAATTGTGCGGTGTGGTGTGGAATCTATGTCAGCATTCAAGTCGGGATATTTTTTCCACGCTGCACACACCCCCCAGAGACACCCCTCTATCGATCATCCTTTCTGAAAGATGTTGAACTGCACAGGTCCCACTACGCATTACACATCCCATAATTTGGGATTTCATCATCTTTCATAGCCAAAGGGACCCCCAAGGACATGGATGTGAGGCCAGAGGTCTCTCCTACCATCATGGGCCAATGTCCCCAAGGATTCTGAACGACAATTTGATACAAGATCATGTTTCAAATATGATCAGAAATCAACACTCATTTTTTGTCCCAATGTTTGAAAATCATAACCATACTATGTTGGAAGCCTGATTAGAAGTTATCCCCAATCATTGTTTCCATTCCCTAGCCTCCCTAATGATAGGCACAATGATTCACCCTTTCAACCCATTTTTCACATGCACATGACATTAAACTGGGAATCTACGGTCTGAGATCTCTGACCATAAACAGTGATCTTTGTCGTCATTCTCGCACGATGTTAAACGAAACAACAACTCCTAGAACTAAATTTGGCTTCATTCCTATCCTTGTGGGAAACATATGAATGCCTACACATTTTATCTCTGGGTCCATCTTAGGTTCTCTTATTTATCCCTTCGGTCCGCCCTTCTGGACGAAACAATTATAGGACTATGTGATGTGGAATATATGGTCTTATTTACTCATTCACATAATGTTTTCAATACTGACACCACACACTCCCCTTTTTAGAGCTAGTCTCTCCTGCCCCTCATCCCATAAGATAATAATATGTACTCAAAGAACTATGTATGGATTCATTCCCATCATTATGGTATACCTAAGAACACCTTGGAATTTTATCTGTGGGCTCAACACTATATTCTTTAATATTTATTATCCCCTTATCCCAAGGTTTAACCACAAAATTTCACGTGGTGTGGTGTGGACCTCATCCTCAATCATGTCGGGTATAAAATATCATGCCCTGTACATTCCCTTCAGGACCTCACACTTCGGTGTGAATCCAAGCCATATGATATTAAACTATACTGACTGGTCCCACAATACATTAAACAATTTCTAATTTTATACACGATGTTAAAATACATAGGATGGTATTATCTTATGACCCAAAACTATGAAATTCTCATCATGGCGACATGATGGAAAACAACACTGTGTTGTGGTATCCTCACTCAAGGGGAAATAATTTTTTATCAATCATCCATTGTTCCTTTTTTCAAGGCCTATATATGGATTGATTCTTCTCGTGACGATCGGATTCTCCATTCTTGGATTCCTTCTTGAAGAGAAAAAACAACACACATCTGTTCTAAAGAACAAACAAGATATATCAAATTCCATTTTTTAGGGTGTGTGCGAAAGACCTAATTGACAGTATTTTACTAGGAATTATTCCCCTACCATGCCACTTCTATAACTACTTAAGGATTGATTACTATCCTCATGGGATGCATAGGAACGCCCATGCAGTTTTCCATAGGCCCAACACAACTTTATGTCATTTTGTTCCCTCGACCTAAAAATCTCTAAAGGGAGCACCTAGGGTTGTATCGAATCCTATTTTCCTCATTCACATCTGGTTTTTTAATTTTTCAAACCATGTGTCTCACTTTCTCATTTCTATTACGGTCCATGTTCTATGATCATAAACATAGATCTTCATTTGAGAACTACGCATCAGGTTTGGCTACTTCACCACCCTGCGCACATTCCATTAAATCAATTACCCTCTCAATGGTCTCGTTTATGACCTTTAAATGGGGGTTTATATCTCAATGAACCATTTCCTTGGAAAGGTATTTGACCCCTACATTCTGACAACTATTATTGGAATACTCAAATGTGTCATGGTTAAAAACCCAAATTGTCTAATATCACTAGGACATTCCCTCATTTCATGTGCACACCTCAAGAGCCCTTTATTTGGATTTCCATCCCCTTCCATGTCTGAAGGGACCCCCTTCTACAGAGTGGTCTTAAGCCACATTGTCTCACCTATCATCTTGGGAAACTCCCCTGAAGTCCATAGACAAAATTTGCAACGTGTCTTGTATTTCAAACATGGTTAGTGGTCGGCCCTCATTTGTCAGTTCCTATGCTAGGATAACATGAAAAAATATTATATTTTTAACATCTTCAACAATTATACTCTATCGTCATGTCACTATCATTGTGATCTAAGTCTCGATCATCTTAATTCATATCATTCCACTCCCTTATGATTAATGGAATTACAACACCCTCAGTTTACCCCTTCATGGATTTATGTGGTCAAGTAGGAAGGTTGGAATATTAGGATGTCATTCAACTAGAATTTCATTTCTCCTAATGTGTGCCCTCATGTAGAAGGAAAATAGTATCATTTTCCCTATATTTCTAGATAGGAGCCTGACTCACGTGGGCATAGTGGTATTGGGAGGATATGTACTGGTGAAACTAATCCATACATGAAGTCTCGTCCCACATGACGTTAAACTAGAAACTAAGAACTATGTATGGGTTGATTCCCATCATCATGGGGTATGCAAAAACGCTTGAGAACTTTCATATAGGTCCAGACCTAGGTCAGGACACCTCTGGTATGTAGTTTGAAACAAATCCCATTGATAATATATGGTGTTGTGTGGACTCACGCATTCCTCATTTGTGTCGGGGTATGTGTCGAACCGCATGTTTCCTTCCTCAGTAACTGTGTCCTTAACACATGACATTAAACTATGGTTCTACCCTAAACAAGTTTAGGATTCCCCATTATAATCAAGGGATGTGTCAGATTCCTCACTAGAATGGATTTCCCCTACCAGAGTTGGTCTCTAACCACATTGTGCTCAAGAAATATGTTTGGATTGATTATCATCCTTATGGGATACATAGAAACACCCAAGCATCTCTCCTAGGCCTAGCCCATGGTAATTAACCCTTATGGCCCCACTACCAATCATGATCCAATATCTATGACCTTAAACTAGGATCCTATAGTCTAGGCAACATGACAATAAACAATTATCCTTGGTCCATACATCATGAGCTTTAAACAATGTGCATTTTCCTCACCGTATGTCATTAAACTATGTGTCTACCTTATTCATTGGTACGATATAAAACTGCATGTTATTCCAGGTCCTCATCAGAGAAGTACTGTCAAGAGTTATGTACAATACTTGATGAGATCAATGCGCTTAACTAATGTGTTTCCCTCATGAGCATGAAATTTTAAGAGTGTTGGACTCCATTCGAACAACAAATCACCCCACACTCCAAGCATGGTTTTCCATTTATTTGGGTCCTCATCATGTTTCATATTTAATGGAACCCACTAACAGTATAGATGCTTGGCCTATGGACCTCATACTGTCTTGAGCTGACATTATGGATTACTAATAGATGAAATCTCTATTTAGTCCCCATGTTTTGATTATTTTATGTGGTCATACCTCATTTGTTATTTCCATTTCAGGCTAACATCATAAGGATAATATATTTTGAACATTATCAATAGTTTCCCTTCACTGTCATGCACACCCTACAGTATTCATAGTTTTGGGTATCATGATTCACACTTTCCACTTCCCTCAGTTTGAATTGATTCTAATGCCCCTAGAATTAACCCGCTCATGCACTAGAGCACATTTGGAAAATGAAAATTCAAATGTACTAAAAACACCATTCTCCAGTTAGGCCTCCCTCTTTCTTCTTGGAAATTTGGGGTTGTTTCCCAGACCACGAATGCCTAATGTTTTATTGTAACTCTCATATTTAGATGGAATATAAATTTGGTCATCCTTGGTTTATCACATAGGGCACAACCCAAGTGATCTTAGGGATGAATCTCTAGATATTTCAAAGATGTGATTGGAATGAAACAATTAAAAAGAATAATGGAACTCTTGCATGAAAACAACATAAGAAAGAGAAGAAGGAAAAGATGTTCACGAGTTCATATAAATGACATCATCTGTGGGCCAGCCCCTCCCATAGATTGGTTGAACTCATCAGTGGAATGTTTCAACTCCACTAATTGATGGGTCTTGGAATCTAGGATATGTTTCAACCTACTAAGTGATTGATCCATCCCGATGGTGATGGGGCATAGTTCATCAACCTCGGTCAAGGGCCAATCTTTGTCATCTTGAATTAGGGCCATCTCTTCAAAGGACCACCTCATCTATTCTTCCATCTCTACTAGCTGGGCCTTTAGGTGTGATATTATCCCTGATTGTAAATCAATGAAAGCAGATATCTCATTCTTCCATGACCTCAAATGTTGGATCTCATGTTCAGCATCCTTGAGGATTTGAATATTAATGGCCTTTCTCATCTTCCAACCAACACTATGATTGCACGCATCCTCTGTCACCCTCTTATCCAGGTATTCCTGAATATGAATGTGAGGGTTTTGGGAATTTACTCTTCTAGTGCCTAGCTCATTGTGTTGGGTACGAAGACTTCCCATATGGAATATCCATTTTGCTTGTGCGGACTCCCTAATGAAGTGCCTGGCCAGCTTCCATGATCAATAAATAATTGATGTTCTATCCTCTTCGTCAAAATTATTTTCATCTCAATCATGTGGGTCAGCTGGTTTCATGAAATGGATCAAGGAAATCACCAACGGGGTCTTCTTCAAGTTGGTGCTTGTCGCTGGATTCCACATCGATGATATCCACCAATTCAGTGTTATATTTTGGTCAACCAGCTAATCGCCCACCTCCCCTGGTCGCTCATAGGGAACGATGGAAGGGTCATCTATGGATGTTAACACAATAGGGAGTGGAACCTCTATTTGTAGGGGAGCCTCAGTTCGTCCAACCATTTTCATCATTAAACTATTCACCATCCTAGAAACTGGGTAGGTAGAGGTTGTGTTAGATAGTTTTACCAACCAGATAATGGGTACAAATCTATAGTTTGAGACTTACTCTGGTCCTCTGCTTGGTCTTGCCTCAGGTCTACCATCATTGGGAGATTGGGGTGTGGTCCTCCATATATTATTGCGAGCTATGAGAATTCTGAGAAGGCCTCCATTACTTCCCCAACATCATTGGACTCTTCCACCACCATCTCTCAGGAAAGATTCCCCAGTGTTGGGTCCTCTACGACTACCACAACTTCATCTTAATCAGAACATGTGTCCAAATGAGGGTTCTCCTATACAAATATTTTTTAGTGGAGAATGAAAGACAATGAATGGAGGGCCTTAGTGCACTAAAAAGGAGTGGAGACTTTATTCTAAAGTTTTGTAAAATTCTCCCAAGGATATTCCCCCATGTTCCGTATCCTGACTTCTTCAAGAGAGGTTCCCCTTGAAGTCCACTCCATTTCCTAGTATAAATCACCAACATTAACTTCTTCCACCAATGATTCTTCTACATGGACGGTCAAGCAGAAGCGCTTCGCTAGCTGAGACACCATCATTTATGCATGAGTAGCAATATTTAGAAGCACACTTTCCCAGTGCGACATCAGCTACATGTCACCACAACAATGTATTACCTCTTATAGATCCATTAAAAACATTCTTCACATGATTGGGTTACTATTGGAGATGACTTTTGAAAAGACAAGCTCCCCCATCAAAATCCTCTGCATTATCAGGTTCATCCATAAGTCGTTGATGCCGAGATATTTTTTTCTCATTTCCCAATCCTTCCATATAAAGAAGACATCAGGGGTTCAATATCGGGCGTAGATGGTTCCCGAGAGGTTGAGGGGGGATACTATAGAAGCCTTGAGATGATTTACCTCTCTCCTAGGACCACCCAGATGGAGCCACCGGGCCTGAAATTTCCCCCTATCCCTCTTCACCGATAGCTCACTCAGGCCTAGGATTTTCTGGTTCATGGAATGATTCCCCTGCTACTAAATCTTTGTTTCCTAAATAATGTTCACACCACCTTCTTGACATCCCCTCGTCATCACATTCCAGAATTGTGGTGTAGGAGGCACCTTGCTGGCATGGATGGTCACCTGTTTCAGTATTTCATGGGGGTAGGAAGCCTCCCAAATATGTGCATACTCGTGGACTAATATGAATGTAGCTTCAGATGGGGGAAACTCATTAAACATCTTCCCATAATCCCTTATAAACATTATCCAGAGTTGTCTCATCACATATGGGTGATTCTAGTGGCGCTTTTTCATATAAACCTTGTGATCAGTCCCTGTAGGAAACAGAATTTTTGGGAGAACTGGTGAAGGGTATATTCCTCACATATGGTTTTACAATCTACTCATTCCACCGACACACCACAGTGGTAGGAAAAAATTAATGACTGTTTCTATATCTTATATGTTCTATCATCAGTATAGGCACCGTTTGGAAAGGAGAATGGGTAGAAGATGAATTATTATGCTCGCCCTATCTTACCCAGCATAATCATAGCATCCAACTTCAACAGGGTGATCCCCACAATGTTCAATATTTATGGTTGAGAATGTATCCATACTAGGGAAATTGGGTTAAGGTATTCATATCCCCTAATGTGTTATGGGATCTAGCTATACAAAATGTGGAGCAGCCCACACAGTCGTAGCAGCCTCTTCATCTCATTGACTTGCCAAAGTAGATGGTAAACCTTTTCCAGAACTGTTAAACCCAGGTTTATGTGGTCCCCACAATCCATTTTAGTCTCCACGATTAATTTTCAGGGTCGCATCCCCCTATGGACATCTCTAATGGGTAATACACACCAACAGATCAGCACTGAGATAAACCCAACAAGCCTAAATATCATCCAATAATCAGTCTTAATTCTTAATCCGCACAAAATATATTTTTTATCTTCCAGGATATTCTCTTATGAACCCCAGTTACCCCACTAACCACTCTATGGACAAATAGGGCCCCCCAATGGTAGTGTTTTCCCTTCTAGGTGGATTTTTTAGAAACAACCGAACCACTGTTTAAAGTGAATGTCATGGGTATTCTATTTGTCCTCATCTATGTAAGGAAATAGACATTGAAATTCCATCGATAAAGGATAAATTTTGTCCTTTTCCCTCATACATTAATGGAAAGGAGGAACTCTTCATACATTCCTTCCTGGATTGGGACACTAGAAATCTGATGGAGGTCCGAGAGACTGATGCCATCCTCCCCTTGATACTGGTGGAATGTATTGTTATCTAGAGACCACCAACTTAGAAACTCCGATATACATTTATTTCATTTGGTAAACACAAAATTGGGAGGCCCAGTGCACTTCATATAGTCCGAACTACCTCAGAACATTCCCAAAGTCTTCACAGGATGTGCATTCCCAGTATGATAAGGGCATGTCATCAGTGAATTTTCCACCCTGGCGTAAGTCCCAGCTGGTGATCTGTCCCTTGACTTGATTTCCATTCCCGGACTTGATGATCATCTTATACAGGGGTGGGGATGTCTCCGGGTATAATTCCCTTCCATCGATGTTGTTGTCCTGATTGTACAGACAATGCATTGTGACCAGAGTATGATCATTCTTGATGCACCCATCTCCGACCCTATGCCACTAATATTTCTCAGGGGTACTCCAGAACCTTTAGGCTGGCTTATCCTTGCAGTTTTTGTGGATGAAGACTTTTTCCTAAAAGCCAAAACTATATAATGTAAAGAGATTGCATAGAAGATATTACCTCTCCACCTCTTCCAGCCACTCTGTCAATGATTTGTGATCAGAAATGCTCAAAATTCACACTCCTATTTTTAGGTTGTTGTCCATGGCCTCCCTATGAGCAGCATTTTCACGAACCTCTCACACATCCTTTGGTGTAACTATTGGATCTGAAGAATTCGATAAAATTGTGGCTGAGGTACAAAAGTTAAGGAAATAAACAGTCTCAAAGACCCTTCATGAATACCCTTCACGATTATGATCATGTTGTCCCTCTGTGCCGTAAGGAAGTGTTTGCTTTAGCCTGCATTGCAAAGAAACCACTGGAGAGCGATACAATAGTTTACTAAATATATTTTGCAAAGTAGTAAACAAAAGTCCCGGTTCACTAAAGAATTCTCATAGATGATAGGTTCATGAGGAGAGTGTGAAAGGACTATCGTTCTGGAAGATACATGTATTGACAATAATAGTTTGAGCCCCTATATATAGTCGTCAAGGGAACAAACTTTTTGGAGCCCTTCCAAGCTCATCGTGGCGACCCCATGCTCTTCGCAGAACCCACAGGCCATTTTTTGCACACTTAGCACTGAAAAACGATCCCTCTTCAGAATACCCTTCGTGATAAGGGTAAGGTTCTACCCTTAGTGAACCATCTTTGCACCCACCACTGCAATCCCCCATGATTTCAAATATCTAGGTATCATCAGTGTCCTTCTCTCATAATTCGACACTCTCTTTCCATCGGAACCAATTCTACGGGGGATGATTTGTTGGCGCTGAATTATGCATCATACTCATTCCACCGACTCAGTGATGCAATCAGGGAAAGCCTCCTTTCTAAAGGGTTGAAAGGTCGTCCACACCATCCCAAAGGGCCCCTTCGCAAAAGGCTCTACATGATGGTGCATTTACAGGGGCCACCTTTACGAGATGATCTACGGAATCCCATCCCAGTGCTAGTCTCACGCTACCTGACACATATCCATGAATTCATCCCCCTACATGGCTGGTCTGTAGCAGCTGCATGGTCCAAGCCATAAGCAGCGTTAGGCACCGTCTACGAGGGAGACATGGGCTGATGGAGGGGTTCCTTTCCACAACATCACCTATCTCTATGGAAAGTTATATGACCCTAGTGACAACATTTTCATATAAATAGAGTGCTCACCCATTCTTCAAAATGACTGTTACGATGCCCTTTCAACTTCCATGATCCCATTTCTCATATAACTTCATGAAATATTCAAATAGATTAACAAAGGTACATTCCCTTTGTGATCCATACCCCATGGAATGATTTCCATCCTCTGCCTACGGTGGAGATTCCCTTCATGAATGCATATTACCTTTATAGGGGAAGGGGCCCCTTTGGGGTGACCGAGATTTTGAGAAGCATAGAGCCTTTGAAAAATACTCTCCAATGAAAGATGGATTCTCTACGAGGAATCTCTGCTCCATCAAAGGTTCCCTTTTAAAAAGTTGTTTCCCTTCTTAAAGGCAGCCCTCTTCATGAATCCATTATGCATTGTGAAGCCCCTCCTCTTAGTGATGTCATTTACCTTTGTGGCGGACATCCTCATCGCAATGAATCCATCCTTCGCGAAGCCCATCTTGTTTGAAAAGAAACTATTTCCATGGTCGAATGATTTACACACACCTTTCCCATATGGCCCTCTAGGATCATGTGTACTAATTTAAAGGTCCCTTGGGTGGTGCTTCATGTTGCATTGCTTATCCACATGTTTTTCTTCCCATAGGAGTGCTAAAGACTATTGCTTATTTATATAGCCACACTAACATGATCCCCTCAATGGATCACTCCACAACCCTATCACCACATGGAATTAATAATGACTTACCTTTCCCAAGGGTGGGTGGGTATTAGTTACGTATGTCCTAGGGAGGTGGACTAAACCCACCTCATCAGAGTTTCAGGATGTTAAACTGCCGTACACCATTGTCCTCAGCACATAATGTTATATTATAGCCTCATCCCGTGCAATTTACACGGGGTACACCATCTTAGACATTATACATGCATGCTCATATCCACATGAGTGAGATATTCATCTCATGGAAAGAGATCCTATTTTTTGGAATGGAATCTGTTAGGAGGGATGGGAAACCATCTTGGTGTAAGCCCCTAGCCTTTCTTGCGAGAGGTAGCATCTCTGCTCCTCCTTTCTTCATCGGTGCCAAATAATATAGGAGATATGGGCACCAGGACCTTTGTTAAATTTTCCCTCTCCCTCTGGGCTTTGACACCCTCAGTCCTCCATCGTGGTGTAACTCCCAATCTTCATATCCCTGGTTCTCTAAACCTGAGTATTCCACTATTTCTTCATGGGATACCAATCATGCATATGACCTGCTTCATTCCTCACTAACACACCTTTTGTGATGTGATCCTCAGGTCTTTGTAGTAGCTTTTTTATGACTTCTATCATGATTCATGTGGGCTTATAGTAAACACTGACCATGAATTTCTCTCCAGGATGCCTTAGTGTGTAAGCCCCACACCCATTCCAAACTATGTGGACTTTGATCCTTTCCCTTTTAAACAGAGGTACGTAGGAAGCCTCCCTAAAGATAAAGGCCATCATCCATCGTTCATGACAACTTCTCATCAATTCACCTTCATCCCACCTGTTGTTAAAATGTAACCCCCCATTCTGAACTATATAGACATTGATCCTCCCCCATTTCTAAGAAAGGTACGTAGGAAGCCTCCCTATGGTTCAAGCATGATACCCATCATCTCACCTTTATCCCCCATGATGTTAAACTAAATTCCTAATTCCCAAATACGTGTACTTTGATCCTTCTCCTTTTCATGTATGGAATGTAGGAAGCCTCCCTTAGGACAAAACCCAACACTCATCGCATTCAACCACTTCATGTCAGTTCACCATTATACTACATGACATTATACTGTATTCCCTATTTTTTCCAGCATGTCATTAAACAGTATTCATTATAACTACGTGGGTTCTTATCCCAGTCTACTAGATACGATACATAGAATTCCTCCATGAGGTTCAACCCCAACCAACAATAAGCCGGTGTAGTCCCAAACGAGGGGTAAGACGTTGTAGTCCCTGATAAGAGGTAAGATGTTGTAGTCCACAACCAACGATAAACCTTTGTAGTCCCCAACCAATGGTAAGACATTGTAGTCTCCAATGACTGGTAAGTCATTGTAGTCCCTGAACAGTGGTTATCCATTGTAGTCCCGGAACAGTGGTAAGTAATTGTAGTCCAAACCAGTGGTAATCCACTATAGTCTCGAAAGTGGTATTTCATTGTAGCACCCGACCATAAGTAAGACGTTGTATCACCGACCAGTGGAAATCTATTGTAGTCCAGGACCATCAGTAATCTGTTGAAGTCCCCAACCAGCGGTATGCCATTGTAGCCCTGACCAGCAGTAAGTCATTGTTGTCTCCGACTAGCAGTAAGCCGTTTTAGTCCCCGACCTACAATAATCCATTTCAAAATCCAAACTGCAGTAAGCCGTTGTAGTTCCAGACAAACATTTATCCATTTTAGTATACAATTAACCATGATCCATTGTAGTCCACATTGTTGGGACCCAGATCTTTGGTCCACCCCTCAGATGTCAGACGAACCCAAGCTACTAACCATGTGTAAGCCCCAATATATCTTTGGGTCGTTGTCCTATGTGTACACTCATATTATATTCACCCAAACCGAACTACATGGACTTTGATTCCCTACCAGATGGATATATTAGAAGCCTCCCTAAGGTTCAATTCCATCACTCATGTCCCATCGCGGTTTCTCCCTTGAGGCCCCTATATTTTGGGAATGTCATGCCCCAACCCAGAGGTACTACTACCTCCAGGTCCCATGCATGTATCTATTCTCACAGGACACTTCATTAGGTGTCCCATCTCCCTAAAAAAGTACTTAGGCTTTTATTTCCTACCATGGAGATACATAGGATTCCTCCCTGAGGTTCAATCGCAACATCATCAACCTTTTACGTCGGTTCCATTTCATTCACACTAGTAGAAAAACGGTTTTTAACGTCGGTTTTTTTTATTTTGGACGTCGGTTTTTAACCGACGTCGAAGTCACCGACGTAAAAAATATGAATTTTTACGTCGGTTTTTGTTAACCGACGTGAAAAATGAATAACATTCGTTATCTGGCGTCGGTTTTGTAAAAAACCGATGCCAAAAAAAATAATTCATATAATTTTTCGCATCGGTTTTCATAAAAACCGACGCGAAAAATTTAAAAAAAGTAGTTTTGGCGTCGGTTATTTAAAAAAACCGACGCCATAAATGAAAAAAAAATATTTTTCGCGTCGGTTTTTATAAAAAACGACGCCAAAAATCAAATTTTTTTTTCTAGGATTTAGATCATTTCCTAAGCTTCGATTTGACATGCTGTGGACCTAAAACGGAGTTACGGTTCAAAAGTTATCGCCGTTAGAAGTTGAACCTATCAAAGTTTTGATTGATACAACTCGTTTCAAAGAAAACATGATAAACATAAATTAAAATCATATACACCAAATGTAATAAAATAATCATAATACATCAAACATATTTCAATGGTTTTAGGGGCTTCCATCGAAATGATATGTTTTTTATTATCATATAACTTGTATTTAGAAATGAGAATGAATCATCATTATAAGAAAGCCAATCGAGTTGTTTAGAAATGAAGGATAATAATAACAAAGAAAACAAATGAATAGAAGATGTACCATGTTCAAATTAATGATTGAAGTCGTATTGAAATCATGATTGAATCGAAGATGTTGAAAATGATGAAAGAAGGAGAAATTGGATATATATATAGTAAACGAAAATATTTTCAATTGCGTTGTATGAAAATGTAGGCGGGATTTTAAAAAGTTAAACGCGCGTTGTGAAAAAAATTGAAATTCTTATCCCGCGTTACTCTTTGGCGTCGGTTTTGTTTGAAACCGACGCAAAATAGTATTTACATTGGTCTTTTGGCGTTGGTTTTTTAGAAAACCGATGCAAAAAATGTCAATCAATATCCTTTTTGGCGTCGGTTCATAAACAAACCGACGCAAAAAATGAAAAAAAAAATTTGGCGTCGGTTTTTATGAAAACTGACACCATAAAAGTTTTAAAAAAAAATCTTTGGCGTCAGTTTTTTTAAAAACCGACGCCAAAAACAAAAAATAATTTTTTTGGTGTCGGTTTTTAAAAAAACCGACGCGAAATGTTAAATTATATTTTTGGCGTCGGTTTTTATGAAAACGGACGCCAAAAATTAAAAACAAAAATTACAGTGTTTTAGATAATTCTCTAATCTTTGATTTGACTGGTCGTGGAGCAAAAACGGAGTTACGGATTAAAAGTTATGGATGTCGGAAGTTGACCTTCTCTAAAAGAAGTCTTAAAGAAGTTCAACTTTCAAAGGCCATAACTTTTAATCCGTAACTCCGTTTTTGCTCCACGACCAGTCAAATCAAAGATTAGAGAATTATATAAAACAATATATTTTTTTTAAAAATTTTTGGTGTCGGGTTTCATAAAAACCGACGCCAAAATATATATTTTTTAGTTTTTTGCGTCGGTTTTTTTAGGAACCGACGCCAAAACAATTTTTTTCCCTTTTTGGCGTCAGTTTTTTTAAAAACCGACGCCAAAAAATCACCGTAAAAATTATTTACGTCGGTTTATAAGAAACCGACATCAAACTGGCGACGTTAAAAATCATTTTTCTACTAGTGTCACCATCCACTTCACTCAACCATTCATCATCCATCCTACTTTTACCTAGGCTGCCACATCTCAATGAAATCATGTTATCCACCCCTCACTACTCCAAGCAGTACCCGGGACACTAACCACATGTAATACCCATCACATCTCCGAGCCTCTATCCTCTGTGCACACACTGATTCATCGACCCGTTCGAACTATGAGGGGTTTTATCCCTGTCTCTCAAGACAGGGTATGTAGGAAACCACTCCGAAGATCAATACCAGCTAATGAAAAACCATGGCGTCCCCTTTATAGGGACCCAAGAAAGCACATATTCTTCTTCATTGGATGTTTTGATCCTCCCATCATGTAGGACACTCAGGTGATCCATCATGGTGTGGCACCCATCTGATTCACTCATATTAGTGTTTCGATCAGTCTGATTCATCTCTGCTAGACATTAAACTAATGACATACCTGGTGATAAACATAAGAAGGTGAGGAAAACCTCATAGACATGGCCATGGAATAAAATTCCCCATACTCGACATTGGGTGCCTTGGGTGTTTGCACCCTCAAGAAGCCCTATCATAATGGTATGAAACTCGGATGAATCAGTGTTCCTGCATCCATACATGCCAGCAATGTCCAACGTGACTACTCTCTAGACTGAAATTTGTATACCTAACTTGAACCCTTCGAATTTTCTGACCGAAGTAGTGTAATTTACCGACGTCCATGAAGACATGGAACTGGGAAGTGTTTTACGAAAAATGTCATAATCCTTATGGGAGAGTTGGACTAGGTGACAAGTTATGAGGAGGGATCTACTGACAGAGGAACTGACATCCCATCATCCTGTTTCAATCAATAATAATACATCCATAAATAAGTGATATATTCCTCCCAACATTTAGAATGTGGGAATATGGGGGAAGAGTCCACACATCCTCAATAGAAGGGAACATGCCCAGGAGAAGGTGTTGGAAATATTTTCTAATAAGAAAATTGAAAAAAACAAGGGAGGGGAGCTGTAAGTTAATAAAATAAATAGAGGGGATTCTCAATCAGATACACCACCCATAATCTAATGATTTTATTAGAATGTGTAATGTAAATATTCAAACAAGTGAATCCTTCCATTGTTAAATGATGTTAATAATGATTAGCAACGTCTTTTTATAGTTCAAAAAGGGGAATTTCATGAGAGCACATGTTCTAAAAATTTTCATGAAAACAATGTGTAGAATGGTACAATTTTTATTTTCTCTAGAAATGAAAATATTTTATTTTATTCACGATCTACTCTCTCATTAATATCTAATTAATTTAATAATAGAACAATTGTACAAAAATAATTATAAGTGTTTTTTTATTAGTTAAAATATTTAATGGTATAATAATAACATCTCAAATAAATATATCTTATATGATTTATTTTTGGGTTGTATTTCATTAATATTATGTTATACATTCAATTGTTGATTTTTTATGATTTTGTACATAGATTGTCATAATTTTTATAAATTCCATTACAATTTATATAGAATGAAAAACATGCGTGATATTTAAAATCAACTTTCTATCATCATCAATCCGTGGATGAATATGTACATAGAATAAAAATTAATCTAATTAAATGGGACTTACTAACTATTCTCAGGGGATCGTTGTCTAAAAACTGTTGGGGAAACCATAACGTTGATGATATTATTATTAGTTAGAATATAAGGATATATTTATTGGATAGTTTCTTATTCATGTATTTAATCATGAATTTAATTTTCTAAAATACCCCATGTATAGATTGGTTATGAAATTCGAGATGATTTCCAGTTTTTGAATCTGATAATGGAATTTATTTAGAATAAGAACTCAAAATGACATTTCATGATTTTTACTTCCATAAAATGAATATTTTGTACATTTTAGTAGGATAATTTGGAATAGTGGGAAGTTAAGATGTTGGTGAAGAAGATGATATGAACATGATTTCTATAGTATTAACTAATGAACTAATGGTTTAGAAAAGGAAAAAATTGTTCTTAGGGATCACCATCCATCCCATGATCCAAAACAGGTTAGCTGGTGAGCCATCAGTATGTTTATGTGTCTTAAATGAATACTATTATTATTGTTATTTTGGTTATTTTTTGTTGATTCCCTAGTAATTTCATAATGAGTGTGTCATGGTGGTTGGTCACTCATCCATCCTATACCCCTATTTTACCTCCCCTATTTCAACGTAATCTACAGTGATTTATTTGTTGAAACTATAGAGAATAAAAGTTAATATAATTTAATATCAATATGTTATTACAACATTTCATTTTACAGTAATAAAATTTTGATTTTGGAATGATATTAGAAGTATAATTCACCATAGAATTATGAAATCTTCCTAGAATTATGAATCTTGAGCTCAAACTATATATATGGTGTCCTATGATAATATTTTGAATTATTTGAATTTTATTTTGTCTAAGGTATGATTTCTATAAAATTTACATATATATTTTCTCAAAATAGAATTAGATTAACCACTATAATGGTCTATGTTATAGTAGAGGTATGACACAATGTACATTTTTCTAAATAATTTGTAATATATATATTTAATTTGGAGATTATTTGATAATGTATGACATGTTATAAGTCCTCACATGCGTGTATGACAACTAGTGTATTAAATATGAACATCAATAATATTAGATAACACGTTTTCATGCTAGTATTTAAAATCGATACACTCCATATAATAATGGGGGTTTCAAATAATTAACTAATGTATGATGTTGTTAATGATACATTAGATATGATTGGTTCTAAATAGTATCACATAATGAGTGAATAATCCATAAACAAAATCACAATTACTTTAAAATTGAATTTTTTAATAAAAGTGATGTCTCATAAATGGAATTAATATTGTGACATGGATATGGATAGCCCTTCTACATTACCTAAATATCCCTATCACTAATGGCCCATTGAATATGTAAACAAAAGTACCTTATGTTATGTATAAAAATGAGATGGGATAAATTAATAATTTAGTAAAAATAGTTAACCATATAGATTCTCGTATAATTCATGACTATAGATGAGCTATGAATTTGGATAACTAGAAAGAATTACTGTAATTGAATTATGAGGCTTTTATAGAATTCATGATTAAATAAAATATATATAATTTAATGAACATAGTGGACCCAGATACGTTCCTTACTATATTTTATTCCTACAAGTGGTGATAGAATATTCGAGGTAATCCTTTGGTGTTACCTTAATCAAAATTTTAGATTGTGTGAGTATGGAAGGACAGAGGTGTCACATTGTGTTCAGATTGAAACTAATGGATATATTACCCTTGATTGATAATATTTCACAAAAAAAATTATTATTTTTTATTTATTAATTTTTATTATTCATACGATGTTATATCAGATATGATACATAAGTATATTATTTTATTTTTAGAGAATTAAGTTGATTAAATTTGATGATTGTTAGGATTATTTTATTTTTGTGGACAATGATGTAATTTTTACTATACTTTATGCACATTATTACTATTATTATTATATAGTTATAAAACCATGGTGTGATTCTGAAGATCTATAATACACATGATTTTACATTTTGGGATGTTGATGTGATTCCATGTATCTAGTATGAAAATAGTTTTATTGATCGGGGAGCAAGGATGTTGTTCCATGGATTTCATGTACCAATTATTATTATACACTATATGTGAAATTTGGACATAGACATTATGTCTAGAATTAAAATATCATTGTTTAAATCTATTATAATATCATTTTTTGTAGCACATTGATAGTTCTCTACGGATTTTTGATCTCACACCCTACTCATGAAGCCATTTCACTTATGTTCCCATACCAGCGTTATTATTCATAGGTTCATTTTGGTCACAAAAATAGAGTATCTTCTCAATTAAGGACATGTCATATGGGAAGGAAAACATGGATGAGGTGGGTCTTGGATAAGGGGTTGTTCCTCAGAGTATTTTATATCAACATTTTATTTTCTATTAATGAATGGTCTTGTGGGAGATTGTTTTATGTTATTAGTTTATGTTTATTTTCATTATTTATTGTCAGAGACTTATATTTATTTCATTTTTCTATGAATTAGGATTTATATAAATTATTTTTTTTAGTATTTGAGATATCTATACTATTATTTTTAATCTTATGTATGGGTATATTTTCTCCACTTCCACTTCTTAAATCCATTTCCCAAGTCTGTAGCCTTTGGTGTTTGTGGATACATTACAGATGTCTTGTAGAGTACATGATATGGATCCTATTTATGTTGAACCATAGAATTTATGTTATATAATGGAATTATAGAATTTTTTTCCAATCATACCTTTTTGGTGATGGTATAGTTGATATATAAGAATTTTATGGATCATGAGAGGTATATTTTACAATTTTTTTAACACATTTCTGGATATGAAGTCTAGTATAAAATGGAATTCAGGTTGATGATTTAGATTATTGGTGTTATGGTAGACTAAGTTTACATCATGATAAGAACTTCATGTTATAATTTGTGATTTATTAATGATAATTGGGCTCTATGTCTATTGGAATGAAGAAAATTGTTAGACATCTCACACATGGACTATTGCAGATAGGGGACTCAATCATCATATTATTCATTTAATAATTACATGAAATTTGTTTCCTTCTAATTGTTATCACTAATATTTCATCTCATGATAGTTGATGTTGATAATATTGTGATATTATCTATGATGGAAATCAGAAACTTCTTCAATATAATGGATATATAGATATAACAATTGCTAGTATAGGAATTTTATGAATTCATTATATAAAATAGAATGATGTTTATTAAATAATATCTATTATATATAGTGTAATTAAAATACCATAAGTTGTTTTACAACATTACATGCTATGGGTAATCTAGGAGGACGAGCCATGGAATTTGATTACTAGAACAAGATCAGATTTCTTGATGTCATTATATACAAACACACACACACACATAGAAATATGAGAACATGATTCTCAAGGGGTAGTCCTGTATCTAGATACCAAATGAGATTAGGGAACATGACAAGGTAGATGACTTTTCATGTGATGTGTGACATGATTATAATACACAAGGACATATGGTGGGTATTTGGAAAATGAGTTATATTGTGATTAAATGGATTGGAATATAGATGGGTAACACATGTTCTATGAATTATGTGAAATGTCACCCATGACAAAATTTAATGAGACTAGTTCCTTGAGAATAGATCAGGACTTTGATCATCTCCTACCTAATATTTAGAAGCTATAAATTTCTACCTCTTTTTGGTAAGATGTAAAGTTATAAGGATATCCATGACATGGGATAGTTGAAAATTTATTTTACATATACCATAATGACTGATTAAGATATTTTTAGTTATGATAATGGATCAAGTGGGTTACTACCAATATTGGCTTGTAATTCATATAGAATTTGAAATTTATTTTAGATAATGTGATGCATCTTTTGGTAACTATGAATGGATTTAGGGTTAGAAAAATTTATTATTCATTAACAAGTAAATTTTCAGTGGGTATTTGGAGTATAGTGAGAGAATAGTTAGCCACTTGTGATTTATTATATAATTCCATATTAATGGGTTATCATGTGACATGCATGTTATTTGTGAAGGTTCCTCATTTTGAAGAGGAGTTCTATGATTTCATCTTAATTGAATGGATTGAAATGATCTTTTCATGGTAAGTCTTGTATTCATGTGAAAAATTATTCAATAATGAGTGATGAATTATAGTTAGTTACTTTCTATTAATAGGTGATATAGGATTGTTTAATGTAAGGATCGATTGAGTGCATGTTGGAAGTTGAATAATAACTAGAACATAAATACATGGATGAGTTTTATCCATATGGAATTAGTAATGTATGGTTTTAGATATATATTATATATTAGATAAGGGCATTGAATATGGTCTAATTCTTGTGTGATTCCGTGATTAATTTTTGATGAAATAATATAGGTCCCCTATTGATAGGAATGACGCCGGATTTTGATCGATGTAATGAGAAGAACAAGGAGTGTCTAAAATTTGATGATGATGCGAATCTAGATGGACTGGTCATACAAGAAGACTGGGGATGAGCTTCGACTAGGATAAATGAAAAGCCTATAATTATTTATCTTGGGGATATTTCTATAGAAGAGTTATACAAGGGAAACGATATGGTGTGATGTAAACCATTGGGAACTAAAGGATGTGACCCACCATTATAGATAAATTATCATGAAATGAAAATGATTATTTTTATATGTGATCAATGTGGTGAGTATTTTATTTTTTATTTTGGATATTAGGTATGATTGGGAAAGACATATCTAGATTTAATTTTAATTTAAAGATAGATCAAGGAAATTTGTGACCCCTATTTTTTTGATAGAATATATATGTATATAACCACATAGTTGGGAGTGTTGTATAGGTTGAGGGAGTATAACCCTCTTGATGGAAGGATTATTGATATAATGAGTATGATCAATGGATAGTTTACATGGAATTTGGAATCTTTTGGGAAGGTGAAATAAACAAATTTTCATATTAATAAATAACTAATTTTAGATTATCATATGGTGTTAGATGTAGTGTGGGTGTTTTTATGAGAAATTTGAAAAATTGGGGTGATATAATCAGCTATTGGATCCTTAGTATTCTAGAAAAAAGAAAAAAGTCATATAAGTCACTAAGGATGGGAAGAACACCCTATTAAACATTGAGGAAATGTCAGTTTTGGAATTTAGTGAAATATTTGAGAATTATTGGGATTTTTGTATAGATATGGAATAATAATTATATATATTTATTTTCCTCTAGTAGACAAAGAAAATAATTGTTGTGACTATTCAAATAAAGGATGTCTGAAAGGATATTTTTTCTATATATTGATTAAAAGAGTAAATAATATATTCGATGAATCAAAATAGATTAAAGAAGTGTTCCATGATTTTTTTCATGGATTTTCAAATAAAATACAATATGATTGAGTCTTTTGACGAGGAGGTGTAGGCTTATATATTTTGGTTTAAATTAATATGTAAATGAAATCAAATTCTATTTACCTGATTTTTTTTCTTTTTTTTTGAAATATGGGATGTGGATACTATAGTAATTATGTAATTATAGAACTAAAATAATGGTTAAAGGTGATTGTTTTTGGGTTTCATCATGGAATAAAAACATCCATTTATAAGTAATAGTTATGGTGGGGAGGAACTTTAAAAAGATGATACATTTGATGGAATACACTATGGTGTCTCATAATTTAATGTAATAATGTAATTATTTTTTAACTAATTAATGATAATAATTTTAGCTGGTTTGGGTTTTTTTATTATGCACCTTATATTTAGAATAGTTTAGTAAACGCATGTTATCATTTTAATATGAAATGTGAAATATTTTAGGATGAATTAATATCCTGAATAGGTCAATACATGTTGTTGAATAGAAAGGATACATATAAAGGATGCGTATTGTTATGGGGGATAGATTCTGATACCCAATGTTAGTACAGGTTATGAATGTCAATAGGATATTGAATTTCAGATTTATTGGATAGTGTTTTTGAGTACCATAACATGATCTAAAATTTTATGGGATTTAATAAATTTAAATAGAACATTGGTATCATTGAATGTGTATGGTGGGGTTTAAGGGTTCTTAATAGGGAGATTATGATTATTGTTTGGTAACTGGACTATAGTAGTGGCCACTAAATCTTTATTTTCCAAGGAAAAAGCTTAATGGTAGTCCTATGCTCACCGGTCTACTTCTGAGATTTGACACACATTCCAGTGGCTCTTATAAGCCTAATTTTTTATGGGGGGTTGTATTTTGGTAATATTCATACATGTACAACTAAATATTTAATTGGAATACGTTCATAGAATAGTGAAATTTGGACAAATTCCCACGCTCTCATTCTTCCTTGGTACCCTTTGATATGTATTGATTGTAATGTAGATATTAAAATAAATTTGGGTATGATCAACAATTATTCATGTTTTATTCCATATATTTATTTAAAAACATATTTCTACCATATGAGAGTTCTATTTTATGTTTATTTCATTAGATCATGGTGAAATCATCTCTAAACTATGTGAATTTGGATCGACCTGGTTAGTGGGTCTCTTGAGGGCATGGATTCATTCTTTATAAAGTTTTTAATAAGGTATATATGATGAGGACTTTTCATATAAATTTATTAGAAATATTGAAACATTTACATAATAGTGTTAATATAATTTGTGTGTTTTTTTACAATGATGTTAAATACCCAAGACATTATATGCATGTTCTCCACTTACATTCCTTTAAGGGTGAGTCAGTAAACTAATTTTTTATAATAATTTCATCATAGTTGGATTAATGTGTTCATATTTTCTATGATTAATGACGTCTAAAAAGGTATCACATGGTTATATGATGGATACTTGATCCTATTATGAAACGGAATATCATGTAAAACATGTTTTTGGATGTGCAAAAAATGGAATGTCTCTATAAAATGCATATGGTTAATAATAATAATGTTACAGTTGATGTAGTTAATTATTATTTTGATATAATGTGTGATATATAGTCTCCCAGCAATGAGGGTTTGAAACCATAATTTAAATATTTATTTTATTATAAATTAATTTTTTTATATATAAATTCCATACATATAATGCACAATGTGACATGTTTATTTGATGAAACATTTTTACATTTTGGACATCTTGACCATAGATTGTCTTGTTTCTAATTGTATACATGTACAAAGAGATATATGGACCCCATGAGACTTGATAAATAAATAAATATTTAAATGTATTAGTCTTTATTGTTGCCCGTATACCCGTTATAAATGGATGAGCAATAAATTGTTATAATTGGCCACATTTTCCCTATAGAATAGCAATGAACCATATAGACTTCAATATAGATGAAATAATATAGATATGATTGAACATTAGGGATATTGATAATTTCCATAGTGTTTCCAAGTGTGCGTATTGGTGAAAATTTTTTAGGGTAATATGTGGGTCTCACCATAGTCTAAATACTAAACTGGGGGTGCGTTGAAGGATATATATACCTCATTTCGTATAGGATTATACTGAGAGTTGAATTACTCTAAAGTGAAGGGTGTTTACAATAAACAGTTATTACATATTGATTAATTGATTTTACACATATTTTTAGCAAGTTACCAAGGATTTTATATATGAGATAAATTTTCAATTATACATTAATACAGTTTAGTAAATTTTATGATTGTTATGATTTTAGGTAATTGTGGGAAATTAATGTGATTATAATGCACTGATATGCCTAATATTAATATATTGAATTTAAGGAACCTTTAATTTGATTCCATAGATCTAGTATTCCCATATTTATATTGTTGGGTGACCATTATGTGATTCAATGGATATGTAATTCCCATTATATTGTTGTTGGCATGAAATGGAAAATTTTTGTTGGATCTGGTGTAATCATTTTTTATATACCAATGGGGGACCTTAAATATATTCCATTGGTCTAGTCTGCCTGTAACAGCCCAAGATTTTATAAAAAAAAATATTCCTTTTAATTTTATTAAAGTCTTGTATTGTACGCTACACCAAAAGGAGCTTGCACAACACGCATCCTTGACTTGCCTTGCATACACGCAATCACGACCTTCCTCGATAGCGTGTGTAGTACGCAATAACGAGTTTCACTAAACAACGATATGCTATTAAAATATTATTAAAACTAGCCGTTATGAATAGTAATAACCACTTTTTAAAATTCTGTAAATCTTATATTTCAAAATGAACTTCATTTTTGGATTCGAAGTATCGAATTTAGCCTAAGGTGAAATTTTGGTACTTTTCGGATAACTTTCATATTCTGATGAATAGTGAAAATTATTAATTATAATTAAAAAACAACTTTTTTAATCGAAATAATTAATAGTGATAAATTATTAATTTGAGTGGTTTTAAAGTATATTTAGAATATATTTTTACAATTTAATACAGTGTTGGTCATTGAATGTAATTTCACATTTAAACCAGACATAATCAAGTGTCAATCTTTTGATAGATATTGTTTCTTAAAAACACGCTATTTGTTTTAACAGCGGGATTTAATTATAAAATTAATTAATGCAGCTTATATGTTATGAATTTGGTAAAATAGACTTCATTTTTTAATTCGGAATATAAAATATAGCTTAGGATGAAATTTTGGCATTGTTCTGTAAAACATCAATTTTTGATGAATAGTGAAACTACTAAGTGGTTGGTTAAAAACTGAATTTTTGCATAAAACTTAATTTTACCGCTTCTGTGAATGGAATTTCGAAAATCCGAGAGACACGGTTAATATCAAGGACTAAAATGTGGTTCAATGAGATGAAAATAATTTTTTGGTGAATAGTAACTTTTTACTTTTTTTACCGCGGTTAATAGTAAATAGGGTAACTAAGGGTAAATATGATATTACTATTACCCTAACACATGTCCTAATTCTATTGGACAAGTGTAATTCGACCAAAAACAAACATAGGAATAAAATATGACCATTTAGGCCCACTTGGATTAGATTAGGACATTTATTATTAATTTATTTAAAGAAGGGTTAAAATAGTCAAAATCAAAGTTTAATAAGTAAATCATTTTTAATATGGGGTTATTCATAAGATAAATTCGATTGTAAATATTCATTAGAAAGCTAATAAGATTTTCTACATGATGGTATTTTATTTGTAATTTTTAGAAATCAAATAATTTAATTTATTTATGACACAAAGATGATGCAGTAATTATCTTATTAATAAAATATTGACATAATTGATAATATAAATACCATAATAAATGTAATTTAAGACTTTTTATGAATTCCACTGATTTTCTAGGTTACTATGATATATTAATGTTGATTTAATAAACTTGGTTCGAACATTTAATTCTGTTATGACTTTTCACAAAAATCATATATCAAATAGTGTCAAAATTGACACAAAATAGTTTTTAAATCAAATATTATATTATTAATTGTTATTTTATTCCTAAAAATCTAAGGTTCGGCCAAATGACTTAGATAAGGATATATATATTAATAATAAACAATTTGGGGTTCGTTTGTCATGTTATAGTAAGTGTATTAACCATATAGTGAAAGAAAACAAAAAGACACGGTAAAAGTTAAATTATTTAACTTAGAGTTAAATCTAATTGATAAGGTTTAAAATAAGATCCAAACATGTCTAAATTTGATTGGTTGATGAGATTACAACCCTATCTCATCTAAGCTTCGAATATGAGTCATTTTTGGAGGTTTTTAAGTGGGGTTAGATTTATTATAAATTAATATTTTTAAGAATTCCTAAGGTGCCCCTCTCCTCCCCTATAAAAGGACACCTCCTCCCCCTCCTCCTCACACCAATTTGAGCTCTCAAGCTCGTCCAACCCATGCCAAAATCTCTTCTCCACTTCCCTAGAAACATCCTATAGGTTCTGGTCTTCCTCAAAGACCAATTTTAGTACCCTAAGAGGAGGTCTCAAAGAGGCACTTCAAAGAAGAGGTAATTACTGTAAACAATTCTTTCATCTTTATTTCTTCTTCCACTTATTCTTCTTAGGTTGTTTCATTATGAAGTAATAACATCAGTATCACTCATATACTGATATGTTATTATAAGTATGAAACAACCCTATTTCACCATCTATCCATCCTACGGAAAAAGAAATCACCGCGCGTGCGTACGTACGGAATACCGTCTCCACGCCGTGGTGTAATCTATTTTCCACCACCACCTTACATGGATGGGTATAATGGTGTAAAGAATAACTATACATAGTTATTACAACATCATATTGATTATGATATATTGTATAATCCACTCCAATTCAATTCAATATTTATAGAAATGATATCATCGCTCGTGCGTACGTACGGACCACCGTCTCCACGACGCGATGAGATTCATTCTCCATGTTAACCATTTAAGAATGATTATAAAGTATATATAAGAAATAATAATGAAATATATGACATTATAAAGCTACTGGATTTATGTATATATATATATATGTGTATGTCATCTACTTACTTCCATTCAAGACAATAAGGAAAGGAAAATAGCGTTCATGCGTACGTACGGACTACCGTCTCCATGAACGGTGTTTTTCATTTCATTTATCTATCTATTATATATATATATATATACTGAATATATATGATATATGAATCATATTTTATATTCTGGAAGTAAGTAAATCATGATATAAGTAATAATAATGTCAAGAACAACAAATCAAAACACCTACGATAAATGAAACGATTTTACCCAAAACGCTTCTTTAACATGGAATTTACAAAAGAACGGGTAATATAATGGCATAAGTGAACCATATATGATATAATAACAATGAATATGATTCTGTAATAAGTCAATAACATGATTTAAATTATTATACAGGAGGTTCAGACACTTACAAAGCAACTCGGACCTAAGGTAAGGGAAATATCACAATCTCATTTTTATCCGAGATTGTTTATTCGTAAGTATTTACTGGGGTGTATTTTATCATCCACATCCATGTTTCATAAATATGTAATATTATTTCCATCAACCTACAATTTTTTAAATCCTATTTTACCCTTCGGTGAGTTTTTAGTAAAAGATATGAAATGAATCTTTTGTCGTTTTTCCTACGAGGTACTTTTTGACTTTTCCGACAAAAGTACGAAGAATGTTTTTTAAACTTAAACGGCACGAACGGATTTTTACGGTTTTATAAAGCCTTATTTTCATGAATCTTCCTACAAAAGATTTCATGACTATTTTTAATAAAATCTCTTTCTTTTAAAATTTCATGATGTTTTGTGAAAAGAAATTGATTTTGAAGAAGAAAGGATATTTTCCTCAAGAATTCATTTCAAGTGTTTTATCAAAATTATTTTCCATCTAAGATAATAAAGGGTTCTGTTTCTATACATATTTTTACATTGATTTGACTATGCTGTGATGGAATTATGTTTATGAATTCCTTTATCTTATATGAATGGTTTTATGATGTCATGTTGTTTAAGAATCCCATTTTTATTACATGGGTTACACTATGATGTATGGTTTATGATTATGTGGCACACATAAGAAAGGATTCATTATGAGATGGGTGGGACCTATATCTCCCTCCAATGCATTGGGTAAAGATTTTATATCTCATGAGATAGACATGGCTGGAACGGAAGGTTATTTCGGTTCAGTGATACAGGACTGAAACGAGGAGTGAACTCGGTTCAGAAAGGGACTTTGTCCACTAAGATAGTCTTGGCAATGAGTCATGACTAACAAGAAATGATTTTCCATGATTATGTGTGCATGCCACAAAGTTTCAAGTTTCATGTTATGATTATGGTGATCTCATTTTCACTTCTATGATTTGTTCCGTATTAAGATATTATGATCTCTTTTTCAGGTTATGATTTTCAAAAAGATATGATATGATTTTTATTTCTTTTGTATACCCTTACTGAGCATTTGAGCTCACCCTTTTATGTTTTCTTTTCCCCAGGATATAAAGAAAGGTTTTAGGTAAAAAAAAAGGGGAAGATCTTTATGGGAGATATTGAAGATCTTTCACCACGATTAGAAGATTACGTTCCGAGTTTCCAAAGACACTAAACTATTACGATCCTTGTGTGTGTGTGTTTTAGTTATGTACTAAGTATTCCGAAAAAGTAATGTAAAGTCTATGTACGTCAGGCTTCGGGTCTCTACAGTTGGTATCAAAGGAAAGGTTTAGTCAACCTTTGGAAACTAGGATGCGAAAACGTTAGTGAGATCCCTAGAGATATTTCTAAGGTATGTCTAGGGATGTCCCTAAGGTTAAGTATACGTATAAGTTATAGTACTAGAACTACGCTAACGATTATAGAATTAAACCTAAGATGTTAGATGTTCAAGGTACTCCCCCTTTATTATGTTGTTTTCCCTAGCATGATTTTTGCCTCTCACGCTATTCTTTTTGGGTTTTAGAAAATGGCTGGAAACAAGGTGATTCACGATAATGGAGGAAATGATGGACAATGGAATGATATTCTTTATGAGCAACCAAATGAAATGGGATTTGGAAGTCCAAACATCATTATTATGCCAAATCAGCAATCTCATAATATGATCAATAAAGTAAAATTTGGTATGTTTCCTGACTCGGCTAATAAGAGAAAGATGGAGTTTCATGATGATCATAGAGGAAAGAAAGTTCAATTTCCCCTATGTAAATCATGTGGGAAGAGGAATCAAGGAGAATGTTTCAAAGGAACTGGAAGATGCTTTGGGTGTGGAAAAGAAGGAAACAAAGCCAGTGAGTGCAAAGGAAAAAGTTCAGTTAATACCAGGGATGAGGATAATGGTATTGCTACGACATCAAAAATGGTTAAGTGTTTTAAATGTGGAATGTATGGGCATTATGCAAACAAATGCCCTAAGGGAAAGACTAATGAAGAGAATCAGTATGGTCATATGGGAAGTATTTATGTGGATGATGATGAAGAGACTACCAATGGTATGTGAGATGAAAGAATTGTTGAAGCTCGGTCAATGGTTTAATAATGTAGTGGAATGATTACATGTTTATCATGTGTAATGTTGTATAAGTAATCTCATGGTACTATGGAATAAAGAGACATGTAAGGATTGTAACATTGTTGTCTGATTAATGTTACCAGTATCCATGAAAGGTTATTCAGATATTTTTGGAATGAAGATGATATGCGCATAATGAAGGGATAAGGGGAAAATGAAATGTTTGACAGTATTCATGAGCTCATGATTGATATAAGGACTAAGTGATATCATGGTTTGAGTATATAGAATTTTGAGGATTTCGGTATGTGAAAAGTGTTAACTTTTAACTGCATTCACGTTTTCACTAAGGTTCAATGGGTATTCAAGAGAGTACAAGATTAAGGCCTTTGAATGTTTGGAATGTGACCAACAAAATATATCTTATGATATATGGGGATCAACGATGGTATTAAATCTCTGGTAATCATTTTCACTATGTTATGAGAATGGACTGCAGTATTATGAGCCTAATGATTGGAATGAATTATGTTGGACATAAGTTAGTATTGTTTAAGGATAGAAGTTTTTTTCGATATTATTGATGGGATGTTATAGTAATATAGTTTTATAAAAAGGACAACCTGCAGGACGGGCGACAGCCCATCGCTTCGGACAAGGCTGTGGGAATCGAACCCACAACCGAAGTGCGACTGGCCTTTATCGCCTACCACTGACCTACAGGAAGTCCCTATTTAGTAGAAACTAGTTTTATTATATTAAGCAGTATGATATGTGATGTATAAGTTCATTTTAGGAACCATATATGATTAATCTCACTATAGATGGATTTATGTATTTTTTGATAACTTTTCTATCCTTTTGTTTGAGATAGATGGAATGACCCATCATTCTATCACATGATCTGCTAACACATCGCGAATGACAAATTCAACTTCATTTCTTTAAGAGATGATGTGGAAATTGTTAAAGGCACGGACAATAGTGATATTGTACCAAAATAAAGTAAGTATTTATTCTAATTCAAATTTTCAACTTTAGGGAAATGATCTTGAAAACCAAAAATGTTGTCCTAGTGATCTTATACCTGATGAATCGGATGGTACCTTAGATCGTCACAAATTTATGGATTTGTGATTATTGGCTTTTCCATAGTCATGTTCTCTACCACTCTCCATCAGAACATGATGGTTAGATTTCTCTTCCATATCCATATTTTCACCTATGTGGAAACCCAATGATTAGTTTATTTGGGTAACCGTTACGTTTCATACTTTTGTTTTTAAAGATTGGTTTTGATATTTCTTTTTACGATGTGGGTTTCTATTAAAGAAACTTTCAAATAGTAAACCATTTATAACCCCGACGAATTTCGAAGGCGAAATTCATTTTAAGGGGGGTAGAATGTAACAGCCCAAGATTTTATAAAAAAAATATTCCTTTTAATTTTATTAAAGTCTTGTATTGTACGCTACACCAAAAGGAGCTTGCACAACACGCATCCTTGACTTGCCTTGCATACACGCAATCGCGACCTTCCTCGATAGCGTGTGTAGTACGCAATAACGAGTTTCACTAAACAACGATATGCTATTAAAATATTATTAAAACTAGCCGTTATGAATAGTAATAACCACTTTTTAAAATTCTGTAAATCTTATATTTCAAAATGAACTTCATTTTTGGATTCGAAGTATCGAATTTAGCCTAAGGTGAAATTTTGGTACTTTTCGGATAACTTTCATATTCTGATGAATAGTGAAAATTATTAATTATAATTAAAAAACAACTTTTTTAATCGAAATAATTAATAGTGATAAATTATTAATTTGAGTGGTTTTAAAGTATATTTAGAATATATATTTTTACAATTTAATACAGTGTTGGTCATTGAATGTAATTTCACATTTAAACCAGACATAATCAAGTGTCAATCTTTTGATAGATATTGTTTCTTAAAAACACGCTATTTGTTTTAACAGCGGGATTTAATTATAAAATTAATTAATGCAACTTCTATGTTATGAATTTGGTAAAATAGACTTCATTTTTTAATTCGGAATATAAAATATAGCTTAGGATGAAATTTTGGCATTGTTCTGAAAAACATCAATTTTTGATGAATAGTGAAACTACTAAGTGGTTGGTTAAAAACTGAATTTTTGCATAAAACTTAATTTTACCGCTTCTGTGAATGGAATTTCGAAAATCCGAGAGACATGGTTAATATCAAGGACTAAAATTTGGTTCAATGAGATGAAAATAATTTTTTGGTGAATAGTAACTTTTTACTTTTTTTACCGCGGTTAATAGTAAATAGGGTAACTAAGGGTAAATATGATATTACTATTACCCTAACACATGTCCTAATTCTATTGGACAAGTGTAATTCGACCAAAAACAAACTTAGGAATAAAATATGACCATTTAGGCCCACTTGGATTAGATTAGGACATTTATTATTAATTTATTTAAAGAAGGGTTAAAATAGTTAAAATCAAAGTTTAATAAGTAAATCATTTTTAATATGGGGTTATACATAAGATATATTCGATTGTAAATATTCATTAAAAAGCTAATAAGATTTTCTACATGATGGTATTTTATTTGTAATTTTTAGAAATCAAATAATTTAATTTATTTATGACACAAAGATGATGCAGTAATTATCTTATTAATAAAATATTGACATAATTGATAATATAAATACCAAAATAAATGTAATTTAAGACTTTTTATGAATTCCACTAATTTTCTAGGTTACTATGATATATTAATGTTGATTTAATAAACTTGGTTCGAACATTTAATTCTGTTATGACTTTTCACAAAAATCATATATCAAATAGTGTCAAAATTGACACAAAATAGTTTTTAAATCAAATATTATATTATTAATTGTTATTTTATTCCTAAAAATCTAAGGTTCGGCCAAATGACTTAGATAAGGATATATATATTAATAATAAACAATTTGGGGTTCGTTTGTCATGTTATAGTAAGTGTATTAACCATATATTGAAAGAAAACAAAAAGACACGGTAAAAGTTAAATTATTTAACTTAGAGTTAAATCTAATTGATAAGGTTTAAAATAAGATCCAAACATGTCTAAATTTGATTGGATGATGAGATTACAACCCTATCTCATCTAAGCTTCGAATATGAGTCATTTTTGGAGGTTTTTAAGTGGGGTTTGATTTATTATAAATTAATATTTTTAAGAATTCCTAAGGTGCCCCTCTCCTCCCCTATAAAAGGACACCTCCTCCCCCTCCTCACACCTATTTGAGCTCTCAAGCTCGGCCAAACCATGCCAAAATCTCTTCTCCACTTCCCTAGCAACATCCTAGAGGTTCTGGTCTTCCTCAAAGACCAATTTTAGTACCCTAAGAGGAGGTCTCAAAGAGGCACTTCAAAGAAGAGGTAATTACCGTTACCAATTCTTTCATCTTTATTTCTTCTTCCACTTATTCTTCTTAGGTTGTTTCATTATGAAGTAATAACATCAGTATCACTCATATACTGATATGTTATTATAAGTATGAAACAACCCTATTTCACCATCTATCCATCCTACGGAAAAAGAAATCACCGCGCGTGCGTACGTACGGAATACCGTCTCCACGCCGTGGTGTAATCTATTTTCCACCACCACCTTACATGGATGGGTATAATGGTGTAAAGAATTACTATACATAGTTATTACAACATCATATTGATTATGATATATTGTATAATCCACTCCAATTCAATTCAATATTTATAGAAATGATATCATCGCTCGTGCGTACGTACGGACCACCGTCTCCACGACGCGATGAGATTCATTCTCCATGTTAACCATTTAAGAATGATTATAAAGTATATATAAGAAATAATAATGAAATATATGACATTATAAAGCTACTGGATTTATGTATATATATATATATGTATGTCATCTACTTACTTCCATTCAAGACAATAAGGAAAGGAAAATAGTGTTCATGCGTACGTACGGACTACCGTCTCCATGAACGGTGTTTTTCATTTCATTTATCTATCTATTATATATATATATATACTGAATATATATGATATATGAATCATATTTTATATTCTGGAAGTAATTAAATCATGATATAAGTAATAATAATGTCAATAACAACAAATCAAAACACCTACGATAAATGAAACGATTTTACCCAAAACGCTTCTTTAACATGGAATTTACAAAAGAACGGGTAATATAATGTCATAAGTGAACCATATATGATATAATAACAATTAATATGATTCTGTAATAAGTCAATAACATGATTTAAATTATTATACAGGAGGTTCAGACACTTACAAAGCAACTCGGACCTAAGGTAAGGGAAATATCACAATCTCATTTTTATCCGAGATTGTTTATTCGTAAGTATTTACTGGGGTGTATTTTATCATCCACATCCATGTTTCAGAAATATGTAATATTATTTCCATCCACATACAATTGTTTAAATCCTATTTTACCCTTCGGTGAGTTTTTAGTAAAAGATATGAAATGAATCTTTTGTCGTTTTTCGTATGAGGTACTTTTTGACTTTTCCGACAAAAGTACGAAGAATGTTTTTTAAACTTAAACGGGACGAACGGATTTTTACGGTTTTATAAAGCCTTATTTTCATGAATCTTCCTACAAAAGATTTCATGACTATTTTTAATAAAATCTCTTTCTTTTAAAATTTCATGATGTTTTGTGAAAAGAAATTGATTTTGAAGAAGAAAGGATATTTTCCTCAAGAATTCATTTCAAGTGTTTTATCAAAATTATTTTCCATCTAAGATAATAAAGGGTTCTGTTTCTATACATATTTTTACATTGATTTGACTATGCTGTGATGGAATTATGTTTATGAATTCCTTTATCTTATATGAATGGTTTTATGATGTCATGTTGTTTAAGAATCCCATTTTTATTACATGGGTTACACTATGATGTATGGTTTATGATTATGTGGCACACATAAGAAAGGATTCATTATGAGATGGGTGGGACCTATATCTCCCTCCAATGCATTGGGTAAAGATTTTATATCTCATGAGATAGACATGGCTGGAACGGAAGGTTATTTCGGTTCAGTGATACAGGACTGAAACGAGGAGTGAACTCGGTTCAGAAAGGGACTTTGTCCACTAAGATAGTCTTGGCAATGAGTCATGACTAACAAGAAATGATTTTCCATGATTATGTGTGCATGCCACAAAGTTTCAAGTTTCATGTTATGATTATGGTGATCTCATTTTCACTTCTATGATTTGTTCCGTGTTAAGATATTATGATCTCTTTTGCAGGTTATGATTTTCAAAAATATATGATATGATTTTTATTTCTTTTGTATACCCTTACTGAGCATTTGAGCTCACCCTTTTATGTTTTCTTTTCCCCAGGATATAAAGAAAGGTTTTAGGTAAAAAAAGGGGAAGATCTTTATGGGAGATATTGAAGATCTTTCACCACGATTAGAAGATTACGTTCCGAGTTTCCAAAGACACTAAACTATTACGATCCTTGTGTGTGTGTGTTTTTGTTATGTACTAAGTATTCCGCAAAAGTAATGTAAAGTCTATGTACGTTAGGCTTCGGGTCTCTACACTGCCCATTTGATTTTATTCATGATTGTGGTTCTATTAAATATATATTTGGAACTAGATGTGTAATATCTTGGCTTAGTCCATTTAATGCTTTGAAAAACTATATATTAATATTTTTGGATACATACATCGAGACGACACAATATTACAATGCCTAGTGTCCCTAGAATAGATATTTTGACAATATTTTATATATTTAAAAATGACATTCATATTTTTCTTCAATAATTTCAATACCTCATAACTGGAGTCTCAAATACGAAATTTGAGACTATAGTTGTGTCCAGAAAGTAGGTTTTACCCTGTACAAAAGACAATCATTATCATCATTGGGTTCTTGTGAAAATGTTTTAAGGTGCACATATAAAAAAATAAAATATTTTAATTTTTTATTTAATTATTTCAACATGATGACCAGATAATCACCTATAAAAAACCATTACGGCTGATTCCTAAGGTATGTAATATAACCCAAGAGACCTAGAGAGGATATCTTGGAGAGGATCTGGATAATAACATTAGAACATAGGATCAACCATTATCCAAAGGTTCTCCAATGTTATCAGAGTCATGGATCCCACTAATGAAAACAATTCATGATCATTCATCAGTAATGACCAATACAAACTCATTTTAAATTTTTTTTGTTAATTTATTCTCGATTTATTATCCTATGATTACTATAAATCAATTATCAATTGGAATAATTCAAAGATCAATCTTATTATGGGAGTGGTATTGTTGCTGGGAATCTAGATATTCCTCTTGAAGAAAAACATATGTCTCATCATTCATCATTATAATTTATATGAAATGAGGATAACACAAAAAATGGCATGGTTATTTTCCTCATTTTTTAGTTTTTTTCATTTCATCAACCATTTTTTTCATTCATCATTAACATTGATTTTGGTTAGTGGTTAAAAAAATACACATTAATAAATTACTGGAGACCCATTTATTGATGAAAATGATACATTTCATAGATATATAATTAATTTGAGGATGGGATTGAGATAAGATAGTGGTGGTGGAATATATAATTAGAATATATTTCCATATGTTATCTCTAACATATTGTGATGTGATGGCTTTATGAGACAATTTCCTATAAAAATCAAACGGTTGGATTCTTGTGAGGGGCGACGTCAAATCTCATCTAGAACATTTGTGTTTTTATCTTTGTGATTAATTTTAGGATTTATAGTTTTTAGAGTTGGATGAAACAAAAAAATGAGGTCCTCAATTTCAAAAGAACATCCTGACATACCAGATTAGTAACTTGAAAAACACATTTTGTAGGTTGTTTATTATGACTCTAGTTATTCATTGGAGAATAATAGTATCACGTGTTGTGTGACATGTGTCATGAACCATGAAACAATGAACAAGTATAATGACTTGTATATCAGAAGAAGCATGAATCTCGACATATCTAGATACATGGACATGGGTTGAGTACCTGAGCACGAACTGATACTCAGACATATCTAGGTACACATACTGACATCAATACACCAAAATGTAATGTCGTATATGGGAATGGGAATAGGAACACATGTATTGAAACATGTAGGTATGTGATTAATAGTGCATTCATTGTACACATCAAATATTTTGTCTTCCTCATCTAATATGACTTTCAAAACATGTTCTACTAACCACAGTCTAGATTCATTAATGGTACATTCATTCAATCCATCTATGGGATATTATATTATGGAAGTACACCTTCAGCATAGGATTATGATCCTATATAAGGGTTTATTTATGGATATAGTTTTAAGACTCCCTCATTGAGGCCATAATGGGATCCTATATCATCTTTTTTACTTGGTGGGGTTATCATAATTGTTGTGACTAACTACACATGGGTGTTGTTCCCCTACTTAGTAGGTTAATCTATATTGGGATGCTAGTATACCCCATGGCCAGTGGGGTGATCCCAATATCTATATAGATCTGTTATAACATCTATAATGAACATAAATATGGTATTACCTAGAAATAATGAAATATTATATATACTTAATTAGTTAAATCTGACTCTGGAGTGAGTTCTCACAGGAGCGTCTGGATGTGGATAATTGGGACGAATCTTTCGGTTACTATATAGTTGTTATTATAAAATGAAAAATAAATTATCCTATGAGTATATATAGATGTTTTATAATATTTATCATGTAATAATTGAAATTCCCTAGTGAATAACATAATAATTTTGATCCTATACGATCATCGACTATATGGTGGTCTAATGGGTATTTTTACACTCACTAATAATGGGATGTACTTTCAAATGATCTATCTTGTGCAGAAGACTGACCATTCTATATAGTTTTTAGAGACTCAAAGAATATGATTATTAAATTGCTCTAGAGAAACATTGGTTTATTGAATGTGTCACATTTAAATTTATTCCCCTACTAACAATTTGTTTGGAATTATTATAAATTTTGGGTGGATTTTATTGGGCACTTATTGATTCATTTTTTTTACATTTACATTTGGATTTTATATGAATGCATACAGTTGGTATCAGTTATATTTATCATTTGAGAAATTTATATATTTGTATATGAGTGCATGCATACCTGTAATGTAGGATACGGCCCTTAATTTTTTTGGCATGCCTACTCAGCACTTGTCCACATCCCTTATATGAGTGGTGGTAGGATTAGTATGGTTACACTCATCTAATCAACATCCAAAGAGGCCTCAATGGGTTGGGTCATGATATATTGTTATTAGATATGTTTTCAATCATATTACTTGTGTTTACAATTTTATATATCTGTGATGTTGGTTTGGGTTTTATGGAAAATGTGTTATGTGGTTTGTGTTTTGATTATAGGCAAGAGAGTCTGGTGTGATTGTGGCGACAAACATGTCCATAAACTTGGACTATCATCACCTTAAATTCAAATTTGTATATATAGGCATCAATTATTAAAAAAAACCATTCACACATACATCATAATGTAATGGGTTGAGTTTCCATGTCCATCTTGAGTCATCTCAATATATATTCTCCTTGGATGTGATACATGTTATTTACTTTAGTTTGCCTCCATGATGATTTCTAGCTAGAATTTAGAATAAGGATATTGTGTAAAACCCTATCATTAATGAGGCTTCTATATAGGGTCTTATTAAGGAGGTAGGTACCCCATTTGGTTTTCATTCATACCTCTACATGTTGAGCATAAGATCAGTCCCGTACTACTAGTGGATGAAATGTGTTGGTTGAGCGTGATTTATGAGTTCGATCATCATTGAACCATCATGTTTAGGGGTGATCTAGATCCTTGGGTAGTATAATATTGGATAAATATAGTTAAGAGAGTATTTCATCTCATAATTATACCTAAAGACTTGTCGGCGACCCTATGAGTGAGCCTTCTTCATGGTTCTATAGGGAGTTGCTGCATCCCAATGGATCAGTTTTATATTGAGGTGACACATTCATAGTTGAGTTTAATAATCTCTTATCGGATTATTACTATAAATTTATGATTCGAGTATTTAATATCCATGATATTTTTTAGCTACAATACAGAAGGAGGAGTGTGAATAATAATTAATTGATTTTTAACACCCTCCCAGAATAATTGATGGATTTTGTTTAAGAAGTATTATTTTAGGAACATAACCTTGAGAGAGTTCTATAGATAGAATTAAAATATAGTGTAATAACTCCATTATTTCTTTCTAATTTTGGTGTGTTAGAGTGTGTCTTGGTGATATAGAGCATTCGGCCTAGGAAGACACTGATAGTGGGTTCCAGTAGTGGGAACACATGGGCTTTGTCTTTAGCCATAGGTAGCCAATAATATATGTTGGGATCCATAAAAGGTATATTTTTAATTATTAATTCTCATGACTGAGAGTCTAGATTTTAATTTGATCAATATGTTTTTGTCTGCATAAGGAGAGGTGGTGATATTGTTGTGATGGTTGAGGAAATATCACACAAAATTTTATAATCTACTATTTAGATTATAGAGAGATAGTGGATGAGAAAAATTAGTAGTGGCTGTGGTTAGAGTAGGAACGATCACAAAAAAAAAGAATGTGGTGGACGATATGGGAGTGTAGTTGGAGGTGGATGATGGTTTGACATGTTTCCACTACTACTCTCAAGAGGACCCTGTTTGGATTACTAAGATGGTGGACGACGGTGAGTGACCAAACATTCTATAGAGGCCAATAATAAAGAGGATATGTGGAAAATTAGTTGTATATTATATTTACTTTCTACCATATAGATAGTTATGTTAGATATAGGTAGGATACACTTTTTTATTTCCACACGCTCAGTTCAATACAATGATGTTTGAGTTGATCCCTTCGATTGATCATTATTTTTGGAGAATCCAACCACTTGTGACATGGTGATTACGAACTTTTGGTGATATTATGATCTTATGGTTAGAGGAGAGATAGTTTATCATGGGATATATTTGTGGAAATGATGAGACCATATGATGCCATCTTCAAAATGGGATATCGATAAACCTTTATTGTATGGATTTACTATTTTAGGAGGATGATGTCATGTTTCAGCATTTATGTTATTATTATTTCCTAAATAAGATAGAAGGAGACCCAATAAGATCATAATATACTCAAAACTAAGAGGGTGAAGGTGAATAATCACTATTTCTATAGAATGAACATTGTAGATGTGAATGCTATAAGCTATTAGGTTTCTCATGTGGTGTCCTAGTACATGGAATATATTCCTAATGAAGTTACAGGATTATCTTTTCATCGTATGATAGAAATACATGTTGAATTACAAAAACGATGAAACCAATGTCTATTCTAGAATATTAGAAGAGAAATTAAATTATTTTTGTAATTAAGGAATATTTTCATAACATAATGAAGAAGTTCATTATTAGACCCAATCAATTCCCTTGGGAACCCCAAATTTGTTTCTCCATCAAGGGGGAAAATAGTTTTAATTTATTAATTGATTATAGTGTCATTAAATAGTTCAAAATGATGAAAAATGATCCCCTACAAGGAATGATTATCTCTTTGATTAGTCGAGATGGGAGAAATAGTTCTCAATGATTTACCATATAGTAGGAAATCGCTAACTGTGAGTACCAGTTGAGGATATACTGAAGACAAAATATTTATGTTAATATAGTCACTAAGAGTACATAGAAATTTATTTTGGTGTGATGAAATACCTAAAAATGTTTAGGGTACTCTTGAAATAGATCCTCTATCCTTTCATAGTCTCTTTTTTACGCTCTTCATAAATGAAATATCATTATACTTGTTATCTGAGGAGGATATTAAGAGGCACTTGAAGATGGTTCAAGAAAAACTATGAGAGGATAAAAATTATGGGACGAAATAGTATTGTAAATTATTTATTTTGGAGGTCCTCTTTCTGAGATATTGTATCGTAGATTATGATGTAGTAGTGGACATTGATATTGTCAAGGAAGTGTCACCTTAGGACCCCCCAATGTGTCTGATAGAGGAGTAGAAATTCATGGGGTTGGAAGTCTACAATAGGATATTTTTACATGATATATCAAGGATATCAGTGACTTTGATTGATTTTAAACAAAATAAGAATCCATTCATGTGGAAATAAATGGTCATGTATGATTTTATGAATTTTATGAAGAGGTTGATAAGAACAGACCATCTTGATATTTTCATATGAGGGTGTCAAGTATGTAGTGTTCTGTTATGTTTCCGTAATTGTATTTGTTTTTGGGATGAAGAATAGGATATATGTGATTTCCTATCCTATAATTAGGTGAGAACGCACAAGAATATATACCCAACCCATGATATTGAGTTGGATGTGGTAGCTCGTTCCCTAAAGATGTTGTGACAATACCTTATGGATTAGGTGGTTATCATTATTCTTCCTACAAGAGTCTGAAGTATACATTCTCTTATAAGGATATTAACAAGAGAATTCAGTGATGGAAAGAGTCCTACTAATACTGGTATTTCATGATATTCAAAACCATTGAGTAGGGGAATGTGGTGGCATAAACCCTCAATATGAGATATTATTCTCATTCGTTGGATGATGAGTTATAGTACTTTAACTTTTTTACAATTTTCATTAGTGGAAAAGGATTATTATTCATATATTCATTCAATTGATGTTTGTCCAAAACATTTATACCGTTTTTGGGAATCTCAGTTTTGAGACACCCATAGTGGGACCATAGGTACATAGATATCCTTGTAACGTGCTCCTGGTTGGTTTTTTCAAAGTGTAGAGTATTCCATATTTCACTTAATATTGATGATGGTTACATTGAATTTTCACAAGGAGGTTTTTAAGAGTTCCAAAAAAGCGACTTTTAGTTGTGAATGCAGGTTTGAAAAGGATGTACTTGGACCTCTGACATTGGTTTTGGTGGGTAGGAATATAAATCGGTGTATAGAAATTTATCTCTTCATACCTCATTTATCTATAGGATAATATAGTGCCCCATGATCCAACATGTTTAAATAAAACACATAAGAATCCATATAATAAATGAGAAGGTATATATATCACATATTTTATGTTTCTTCCATATTTCTCCAAATGACACAATTCTGTCTATGTGATCATAGACCAACTCATCATGTTGGACCACATCCTAGATATAAAAGATAATCCTATAATAGAGGGATTGTAACACAATTATGTTTATCAGATAGTACATCTCCATGAATTCCCTTGAATATCATTTTATAAATTTGTTATTTTTAGAACTCATTATTATGGGGAGGATTGCAGATGGCCTTTGGAACTCATTTGTTTTTTATCACATCTATTCACCCATATATTGAGGGATATACTAATATGGACATTAAAAATCATGATGTAATGACGAATGCTTGAATTTTCAGTTTTGGATAATGTTTGGATGATCATCTACCACTTATATTTTTTTAATAAAATGAAATATACAATTTTTCCATCATTGTGGCACCCTTTAAGGTCTTGGATGAGTAATACTATAGGCCACTACAATGTTGGACTAATGATGATGAGTCATATTACATGGGCCAATAGATAGTGTGAGATATAAAATGTATGGTGTAGATCATCAAGGAGTGGATAAGGAATACACAGATTATTCGTAAGTCCTATGTGGACTACAGATGGAGTAATTTGGAGATTGAAGAGGAAGTCCATCTGTCTGTGATGGTCTCACCTCTGCTTGAAGTAGAATTATTTTCCATGTGTATTATGTCATCTATGAGGTTCATAATCCCATTTTAGATACTACACCGAGATTTTGAGGAGGAATACCACTATGATCTACTATCATAGCACATCGGGTACATGATTTCTTCAACACAAAACAAATTAAGAGATATGTGTATGAACCATCACATGTTATCTAATGTGCAAAGATAAAAATCAAGTAAAGAGATACCATTGAATAGAACCAAGTGTAGATAGATGATTACTAGGATATGATCATCCATAGGTGATAAATACATTAGGTTCATGTAGAGTGGTATAATTTTAATCATAATGAGAGACCACTGGAAAATGATATGTATATGTGATCCCAATAACATTATTTTTTTTGAGTTTTTATTTTTTCTTTATGGGATGAAAATATATTTTGTTAATAAATGTTATGTCTAAAATTTTCTATGTAAATATATGAAATATATCTATTTTTGGAGCCAAGATCACATATATATCATGATTAAGAGGCCCTCATATCTTTGAAATGATATTTAAAAAATAATAAAAATATTCATAACACAAAATTGTTGTTTTTTAGAAAATGTGTAATCACTCTTAATAGTGTATAATACTGTGAATATGAGGCAACCATTGACTGCACAATATGAGTTTCATGCTATTTGTGACATTATAATTCTCTATGTTTGGCCCTTGTTAGAAAATTAGTCATTTTTTAAAATAATAATATAATATAATTTATATAATTTCTTTAATCAAGTTCATGCATCAAAATAATGGAAAATCTTCAATTTCAATATTATGGGACAGTATTAGGATTATTTTCATTACCCTAGTGACCTAAAGTGAAGAGCATGGGGAAGAAATTCGTAATGAGATTATATCATATGATCGAACCATTATCAAAAGGATCACCAATAAATTTGGTGTTTTTTTTCTATTTCCAATGATTGTAAATCAAGAAAGTTATTCGTTAATAGCCCAAAAAACTAAAGATAATATGTTTTCATATTGGAATTTTACCCATTTTCATATCATAATTAAACATGAATTACTCAACCAATATATTTGTTGGAGGGTAGATCATATTGTGATTATAGAATTATTCATGTGGATTTGGGATTTAACAAGTTTTATAATTTATATATCATTAATAATCATTCTATCAGCAGTGAATCATGGACAAATGGTCATTGGACATGGTCCATTTCCCATGTTTTTCCCATTGCATCACAAGATTTTCATTCATTCTTCTCTATCATTTATTTTTTTAATGTGGTTTGAAAAATACATATCAATAAATAATTGTGAACCCATTTCATGGAACAAGATATTTATACCATATATCATAGTTTGATTTGATTATGAGATTATGATTTAATAGTTCTAAAAATTGGCCTTTGTTGATCATATATTGTTGGTATAGATTGAACATGTGGTTATGAGATGGTGTTATGATACATTTTACCAAGTTAATATAACTGTAATATTTCAATGTTCTGTAGCTAAAATGATCATCCAGACCAGATCCATGTTTATTAATGTGATTTGTTGTTATAATACAAGATAGAGGAGTAGTATGAAACTCTTTATAGAGATTTATATTGTTAGAAAAACCCTAATATACATGAAATTTAAATTGGTAATACACACCGTGTGGGGACATGGATACCATGCTAGTGTTTCTATGGAGAAAAAAACTATGACACATTGTTTTACATTTGTCAGAAGCCATGTGACCTCTACATGGATGTTCAAAATATGACATGGGGGGTACATCATCATAGAAACCACCAAGTATATGGACATTGATAGGGTACGCAGAAATGGTCCTATGTCTACCCAATATTAACATAAATAGCCTATACATTATTTTTGGGGAATAAATAAAACATTACTAAAATAGATTCCAAATGAGAATATTAGATTAGTGGCTTTTGAATCACGGAATCATAAACACAAGGACATTAGTGAGATACATTGTCTCCCAAAATGATCTCCAATACTATCAACCCTATTATAAATATAATATATAATATATATCATCATATTTTTAAGAAGGATACATTGAAAAGGTGTGAGAATATATTCTCAATAAGGGTAAACGAGGGAGATATGGAATCATAAACATGATGATAACTTTATGAGAAAGTGATCGTAATATTAAAATATCTTACCCAAAATATCAAAAATCATAAAACTGAATCCTGACATAATGGTTAGAAGTTTATAAGGCATGAATTGTATTAAAACCAGTGAGCTACATTATCTCCCAAAACGATCATCAATACTATCAACCCTATTATAAATATAATATATAATATATATCATCTAATTTTTTGGTAGGATACATTGAAAAGGTATGAGAATATATTCTCAATAAGTGTAATCAAAGGAGATATGGAAGCATAAACATGACGATAAGGTAATGAGAAAGGGATCATAATATTAGAATATCTTACCCAAAATTTCAAAGATCATAAAACTGAATCCTGACATAATGGATAGCAATTGATTAGGCATGAATCATATTAAAATCAAGTGTACAATCCATTCAGTAAAAAAATAAGAGTAAGTTATGTAATTGTGGAATACATGTTGACATATAATATCATTCCCTATAAGTTAATACGTGTAGATAAAACCTATTAGGAACTTCATTGGGACTAAACATACTTCGAGGAACCTAACAACATCAATATTCATAGACCATTACTTGCAAGGGATTAGGATTCCCCATCTTCCCATAGTGGATTGGGTTTCATAATCTTCCCATAGTGGATTGGGTTTCTCCATCTTCCATTTTTATGGTGACTACAACTACTAGGAGGGACACACCACTATCCCCAGTTTACCTCCTCTCCATGCAATTGATTAGTTGTCCCCATTTATCTATATTGGATTAATCCCATCGACATGATTCCCATCATTAAATCATAAGATATTAATATTACCCAATTCATTAGAGGGATATTTATTTCACACCCATCCTATAATAAAATTATTCATATCTGTGATATAGGATAAAAATAAATTCATCATATCATTACCCATAAAAGGACATTGATTTCATAAACATGCTATCATAACCCATTAGATGAAAAGGGTTTCATAAAAATTTAATTATATACTAACCTATGAAAAAAGGTATGATTCATAATCATTTCATAAATACATAACCCTTGAAGAGAATCAAGTTTCATTTTTATAATACCTCTGGAAGTGAAACATTTTTCTTAAAACTCATTCCATCAAAACATCAACCATTAAGGAAAATAATATGAATTGAACCATTGGATCATTTCCAAATAATGTACTTAAAATAAAAATGTATTTCATTTTATATGGAAAATAATTTGGGGATGCCATTCTAAAAATATGTAATGATTAAAATATCCTTCTTCTAAAAAGATTCTATTAATTTATAAATCCATCTAAAAAATTATTACAAACATAAAATGAAATCAATAATTTTTTTTGAAACCAACATCCCTGAAAACATAAAACAAAGTCTTGAAAACATTTTAAAAACAATTTCATTGAAAATAATGCTTGAGAACATTTTTGAAAACTGTTTTTCTTGAAAATATATCCAAATTATAATGCAATATTTGGAAACATTTTGAAAAAATTATTGATTGAATACATATAATGAATCATGAATATTTTTTGAAAAAACATTTCCTTAAAAACATATAAAAGATTCCGGAATATTTTTTTTCATAGAAAAATTATAAAATAAGACTAAAAATGTTTTTAAAACTATTTCATTGAAATTAAATTAATAAATAATAAATATATCTTGAAAACAATTTGAATCAATTATTTTAATCCTAAAAAAGTGTTGGAAACAATTTAAGAAGAAATGGTTTTTAAATAACATAGATTTTGGAAAAAAGACAGATGTAAATATGGAATTTCATAAATAATATTCATAAATATATATTTTAATAGAATGTTTGAAACACTACTGGAAAATGGACTTATCCCCACGGTTTTCCTCAAAACCGTGGGGATAGGTACCCCCTATACCCACGGTTTTGGAAAACCGTGGGTATAGGTCAATTTTCAAGACCTGTACCCACGGTTTTCAAAAACCGTGGGCATAGGGGGGTCTATCCCCACGGTTTTCCAAAACCGTGGGGATAGGTCTTGAAAATTGACCTATACCCACGGTTTTCAAGAACCGTGGGTATAGGGGTACCTATCCCCACGGTTTTGAGGAGAACCGTGGGTATAGGGGTACCTATCCCCACGGTTTTGAGGAGAACCGTGGGGATAGGTATAGGATAAAAAACCTATACCCACGGTTTTTCAAAACCGTGGGTATAGGTTTCCCATGTGTGCGCGGGAAAAAAAAAATTTCCGCGGGAAAGATTTTTTTTGGCGGGAGTCCTATACCTACGGTTCTTCCCTCTATACCCACGGTTTATATAACTATATTTAACTAAATATGTATATATATACACATAATTGATAGTAGGGTAGTGGTAGACGCGGTACATTGCAGCGAAGAGGTCGTGGGATCGAAACCCGCCTGCAGCTTTATTTTAGGATCTATACCCACGGTTTTGAAACCGTGGGTAAAAGCCATTGACACCGTGGAAATTGGGAATGTTTTGTTGACACGGTGGCAGAACACCTATACCCACGGTTTTGGAAAACCGCGGGTATAGGCTGGGGACCTATACCGACGGCGTTCCAGCCCACGGTTCCCAAAACCGTGGGTATAGCCTATACCCACGGTTTTGGGGGCTATACCCACGGTTTTGAACCGTGGGTATAGGCCTTTTTTCCAGTAGTGAAAAATGGTACCAATCCCTAAATTTATTAGGAATAAATAGAGGAGAATAAAATTTATGTGATTTCATGGGAGACAGATCATAATATTTCATCAATGGAAGCATAAACCTAAAGAATATCGATAAATGATGATATCATTTCAATAAACTCTTAATACTTGGACACTTTGAATAATACACCCCATGTAAGAAAACGAAATTACATAATGAATAAAATATAATTAAAATAAGTTGGTTAAGATTATAACTTTTAAATTGAATTATATTCACAAGGTAAATAAATATAGATTCATAACATGAAATATACCTCAATGAAATAAAATTGAGGAAAATTTATTTTACATGTTTTATAACTTTTTCAACATAAACTCAATGAAATAATGATCAGTAAAAGGATTTGTGAATACCAAATTTAATTTATAAGATTCATAGAATACATCCATGTGTAGTAAACAATCTATATATATGCAATAGGTTGTGAATGAATCTTGTGTCTCATTTAAAATAAAAGTGAGACCAAAAAACCCTTATAAAATGGGTCACATTTGAACAAAGACCCCTATGAAATAATGACATAAATTTCATAGTTTAATATCATTAAATAAATGATAATAATAATATAAAATTTAATAGTGTACTATATACACCACATAATATGTAGTACCCCCGGTTTCTTGTATGTAACCCTTTCTTGAGGCTTTTCATGGTTTTAAAGTCAAGTGTGTTGAATGGGAGAGTCAGGAGAACATGAATTGATGTTTGGAGGTAATTGAGAAGTCGCACGATCGTCGCACGATTTGTCTAACCATGCGGCCAAACCATGCGCAGAGAGTCATGGACGTAGTGGATTCCGCATGGTCGGCGAACAATTTTTCTAACCGTGCGGCTAGAACGTGCATGAAGAATGGATGAGGCAAAAACTAAAGCACGGTTAGCGCACGGTTTTCAAACCGCATGGACTAACAGTGCGGTCACTTAATGTTAGATCCTAAAATTCTGAATCTAACTCTTTTTTCCTTTAATTGCCTTTTTTAACAACATAAGAGGCCTTAACTCAGGATTACTCTCCCTTGATGGTTGGAAGACTTATCCCAAGCATTCCGGAGGTGATCCGAAGGCTTCTCTTGGAAAATCGAAGCCAGATTCTTAAGGTATGTTATCGTTCTTGATCGGTTTCTTAGATCCACATAGATCTACTTCTCCTCTTCTATCATTTCCTTATATCTAGGCCAATTATGGGTATATCTAAGGGTGTGGATTCCAAATATGACAAGATTTAGTCTTGGTTGTTTTAGGAGAAGATATCTAAGGAGTGTTTTTGGAGTTTTGACCCGTAGTTCTTTGCGTTCTTCGTATGTCGGTTGGTTTTTCCCAAATTGTTGAGGTAGGTGGATTCACCCTCGATTCCTCATTCTTAGAACTTGAAGGCTTAGTTTCAAATTGTTTTCCTTGATTAAAATGTGTTGTTTATCTGTTATGAAAGAAAGTTTGAAACCCCTTTTTAGTAACAAGTGATGAAATTTTTGTGTTTTTGGAAAGTTTTTGTTGAAGTAAATTTAAAATGGTGATTTTAAATTGGCTATGGTTTTGCTACTTGAATGAAATGGTTTTCAATAAAAGGGTGATTCTATATTGAATGGTTTTGAAAACACTTGTTTTTGGTCATGGATTTCATGGATCGTGGTGTGTGTTCATATGTATTGGGATGGAAAAGAGTGAGAAGTCCCCCATCAATAGGTTGGGATGGATCAGGTCGTGAAGTACCCCCGTCAAGGTAGTCCACTGAGTGACGACTTAGTGGAAGGATAACTCACCACTTGTGAGTATAGGGAGGTCCAGGTTTCATGCATGGTTGGTCGTAAGGATTGGTGAAATGGAAAAAATGTGCCAAATGGAAATGTGAACGAAATTGGGAACTTTTCTTGGTTTCTTTTCATAATAAATATGGGTTTTATTCGAAAATGGTTTTGACATTGAATATTTTTTCTGTGAATTTTTTTGGAATTGTATTATATAAATTGTTTTATATAAATGTGCTAACATGTTTTATCCTAGAGGCATGGGTTGGGAAGTCATCGGGGAGAACCTACTGAGTTTCATTACTCACTCCATGTTTTGGCACATTGGAGCTTTTGTAGATGTCATATACTGGGACGTTGGCAATGGTAAAGTTCCACATGCTAATAGTACTGCTTCGTGATACTTGGGATCGTTCGTGACATTGGATCTTGGAACTTGTAGAGCATGGAGTGGTGTTTTTGTCCTGTAGTATTTGAGTTGTCTTTCCACTGTTTACTATGATGTTTTAGTGTTGGTTTTTGTTGTGGTACTCTCGGTTGATTTTTGATAAATAAATGGTTGAGTTTTATGAGTTTTTATCATTCATAATTAGTAGATCTGTTGGTTATGGTTATTGGCTCTGTGGTATGTATTTAAAGTGTAAATAATCCCCCACTTGTTTTGAAACCCTTAGGCATTTATTTCCAGACTTTGGCACCTTGGGGATGTCGCTTAAGGCCTAGAAATTACTTGTTGAGATATCAAGCCAATTAGAATTGGAGGGTCATTACAAATGGTATCAGCTTGTTCAGTCCTTGCCTAACAAGTGGTCATCGATGTTCTTGGTCCTGGAGTTGATATTCCTTCTTGTCTATTCCTTGGGTGATCATCTTAGACAGGAGTAGGATTTTCAGAACTTGAAGTGTATAGAATAAAATGATGTAGCTAACCCATTTATGCTGAACTTCAAGTTACCAGGGTGTTGGGTACATAAGTGTTTTGGATACACTTCTAGAATGTTACAAATCTCATTGCCATGGGGTTATCCAGTGATATGTGCATGACATGAATTAGAGGAATGAATTCCCACTAAGATGGCATATCTCATTGCGAATAATTATTTATGATTTTGGTAAAGGTACAAATTTTTTAAAAAAGGAATCAATTGATTTTCAAATGAATGATTTTGAAAACTAGATATTTCATATATTGTGAAAAGGGGTGGATTTTCAAAAATGTATGTGGGATGTTTTCAAAAATGGTTTAACATGTGGATATGTTGGATGATTAGAAAACAAGGATGTGAAAGTTGATGCGATAGAAATTGAATTTATAGGAATTTAGTTGCGAGGAAGTGAGAATAACGGCGTGCGTTGTTTGTATAGAAAATGACACCCCTTAGGAATCATAGAAACCAACCCGAAGAAGCTGCGGAGATTGTGGTTGCACCTGAACCACGTGTGAACCAGGAGCTAGTTCAGAGTATTGTTCAAGCATTCCAGGCTATGGACACAGGGAATCAGAGGGATGAGTCAAGGCATATAGACCATTCCGTCCAGTTCCAAAAGCAGAATCTACCCATCTATTGGGGTGATTCTGAACCAGAATGGGCAGAGGTGTGGCTGAGTACAATGAATCCTATCTTCGATTTAATCGGCACACCAGTAGAGATAAAAGTAAATCTAGCGACGTATATGCTCGAGGATCTTACACTTCCGTGGTGGGGTTTAGCGGTGCATGCTAAATTGGATGAAGGCCTTATATGGAAGGATTTTGAAGAATTTTTTAACAAACAGTTCTATCCTCACATGTTCATGATCTAGAAAATGACAGTCATTTTCATCTTGAAACAAGAGAGCCTCTCTGTCATAGAGTATGCAGCTATATTCATAAATTTAGTCTGTTTTGCACAAGAAGTTGCAGAAAGTGCTTTTTTGAAGGCACGCATCTTCGAATCGGGCCTAATGTAGGAGATTCGATCGAATATAATGGTTCTCTGTATTACGGATTATATAGAGATGGTGAATAGAGAAATGGTTGTTGAATTTGATATCTTGGGATCTATAAGAGGAAGCATGATGATACCCCCCAGAAACGGGTGGGAACTCTAATGCTGGGAATAAGTGGAAGAGGGACACCTACTTCCAAGGTGGGAGAGTGAATCAGAATCAGACGGCTGGATCAGTGAATCTTCCTCCATGACCCACGATGAATGCCAAGTGTTTTCAATGTGGCTTGACTTACCACATAAAGCGATAGTGTACAGTGCAACCTAGACAATGTCACAATTGAATGAAAATGGGGCATCTACAGTGCTATTATAGAAATACTCAGAGGTTGAGCACACGTGACAGTTCCTTGGCATCGCAAGCATCCTATGCTTTGACGGGAAGAGGACAGTAGAGTCAGTCGCGTCAACATAACAGAGCTAGCAATGGTGATTCTCAAAATGTCATGACTCCTCAACCAGGGAAATCACCGCAAGGAAACAAGGAGAACAGTTCAGCAACGGAGAGATTGTATGGAGCGGAGAAGATGATTGTTGATGATCACGCTAGACCATCAATAGTAAGAGGTACGCTTCTTTTGAATTCTACCTTTGTGCAAGTGCTGTTTGATATCAGTGTATCAAATTCCTTTATTGCTTCTTGTAATGTTGTATTTCTATGTCTAAAACTGGAAATGATGCCTTCTGTCTTGAAACTGAAAACTTATTATGGTGAAAGAAAATGTCAAGCCTTCATGTGTAGATCATGTGCTTTAACTACTGATAGAGCTGAGCTAAAATGAGATTTCTCTATTCAAGATATGGATGTCTATGATATAATATAGGGTATGGATTGGTTGATGATTTTTAAGGCTCACATCGACTGTTATAGGAGAACGGTGTGTTTCACAACTTAGGAATACATGGATCATCTCTTCAAAGGAGAGCAGATAGTAAGGAAAGGCACAAAGAGTTTGTTGGCACCAATGGTGGGAACTATCTATTACCAATTACCAGCGTTGACTTTGGCGTCCTTGGAAGAAATTGCAGAAAATATTTTTCCAACTGTGGTGGATAAATTTCTGGATGTTTTTCCTGAAAACATCTCAGGGTTACCACCTATAAGAGAATTAGAGTTTATGATTGATCTCCTTCCGGGGCCCAGTACTATCTCACTTTCATCTTATAGGATGTTATAAATGGAGTTAAAGGAATCGAAAGTTTTGTTAGAGGATATGGAAAGCAAGGGTTTCATTTGTCCAAGCATGTCTCTGTGGGTAGCATTTTTTTGTTTGTAAAGAAAGAAGATGGAACTTTGAGGCTATGCATGGATTATCGTAAAAGTAACCAAGTTATGATAAAGAATAGATATACACTTCCATGCATTGATGGAATGTTTGATCAATTAAGGGGAGATCAGTGGTTCTCCAAGATTGACTTGCAGTCAGGATATCTCCAGTTGCGAGTTCAGAAGGAGGATATTCCGAAGACAGCCTTCAGAAGCAGATATGTCCACTAAGAATATGTAGTCATGCCTTTTGGTCTTACGAATGCACCAGTGGTCTTCATGGCTTTGATGAATCAAATATTTTATCCATATCTGGATTCTTTTGTTGTGGTGTCTGTGGATGACATATTGGTGTATTCAAGAACAAGGGATGAGCGTGGAAAAAACATGGTGATAGTGTTGTAAATCTTGAGGGACCATCAGTTGTATGCCAAATTATTAAAGTTTGATTTTTGGACACAAGAGGTACATATTCTGAGCCATGTCGTTTCTCAGAAATGTGTTTCAGTGGATCCAGAAAATATAGAAGCTTTTCTTTCTTGGAAACCGCTGAAGAATGTCATTGAAATAGGAAGTTTTCTTGGTCTAGCTGGTTATTAAAGATGATTTGTGTCTGACTTCTCATGACTAGCTTCATCGATGACAACATTGACAAATACAACCAGCGCATTTCAATGGATAGAGTAATGTCATATATCATTTCAAGAGTTGAATGTTCGCCTTAAATCAGCACCCATCTTGATTTTTCCGGAATCAATACAGGGGTATGTGGTGTATTGTGATTCTTCAAGAACCGGGTTGGGTTGTCTTCTCATGCAAGGAGACCATGCTGTTGCTTTTGGTTCAAGGAAGTTGAGGATGCATGAGAATAATTATCCAACACATGATTTGGAGTTATCTGTAGTCATCCATGCTTTGAAAAAATGGAGACACTATCTCTTTGGTGAGAAATTTACTATGTTTACATATCAAAAAAGCTTGAAACACATTTTCTCACAAAAAATATTTGAATCTAAGGAAGAGTAGATAGATGGAGTATCTTCAAATGTTCGACATTGAATTAATGTATACACCAGGTAAGTGAAATTCGGTGGCCAATGCATTAAGCAAGAAGTCATATTTTCAGTTGGCAAAGGAAGATTCAGATGAATGGCAGTTGATGTCGGTTTTAACCGACATGCATGTGGAATGTGAAAACCGAGGTTATGTTGCAGTTTTCTTCTCAGCTACACTTGTTCATAATTTAGTGGAGATAGTAAAGGAGGTATAAACATCCAACCTAGACTGTGTTGCAATGAGTTCAAAACGCAATGGTGGGAAGACCATTGAGGGATGGAAGGTGGATGGGAGTTCAGTTTTGTGTTTCAGAAATCAGATGGTTGTACCTATGGTTTTTCAAGAACAACTCCTTCATGCTTACCACCATTCGAGATTGGTTGTACATCCGGGTACACAGAAGATGTATAAGGCGCTAACGACACAATTTGGGTGGAACAACATGAAAACGAAGGTGGTCGAACTCATCTCGTGATGCTTAACTTGTTAGAAGGTTAAAGTAGATAATCAGAGACGAGCTGGTATGTTACAGTCTTTACCTATCCCAATATGGAAATGGGAGCAGATAGCAATGGATTTTGTTACAGGTATTTCACGAACGGTCTGGAAACATGATGCCATTTGGGTGATAGTGGATCGTCTAACCAAGTCGGCCCATTTTATCCAAATTCGTGAAACCCATACGGTGGAAGATCTTTCAAAAATCTATATCTGATAAGTGGTAAATAGGCATGGGGTACCAGTGTCTATCGTCTCAGATAGATATCTGAGTTTCAGATCTTGTTTCTGGAAATCATTACAGTAATCCTCGGGGACTCAGTTGATGATGAGTACGCCGTATCATCCTCAGACAGATGGGAAATCTGAGAGGACGATAAAAACATTGGATTAAATGTTGTGGGATTGTGTAATAGACTTTGGTGGATCATGGGAGGATCATATACCCTTAGTAGAGTTCTCATACAATAACAGTTATCAAGACTCAATACGCATGGCTCTGTTTGAAGCATTGTTTGGGCGTCCTTGTCGGTCTCCACTATGCTGGGTGGAAACTGGTGAATCTTCAAGAGCTAAGACGAGCCTTGTCCAAGAAACAATGGATAAGATATAGTTTATTAAAAATAGGATGGATACGACTAAGATTCGTTAGAAATCTTATGCAGATAATTGCCGAAGACCGTTGTCATTTGCAGTGAGTGATCATGTCCTCTAGAGGATCTCTCCATGACTTGGACAATGTCATTTTGAGAAGCAGGGAAAGTTATCTCCTCGATATATAGGCCCTTTTGAGATACTAGAACCAGTTAGAGAGGTGGAGTATCGGTTGGCATTAACACCATGGTTCAGTGCAGTACATAATGTGTTCTATGTATCTCAGTTAAAGAAGTATCAGCTTGATCCTGACCATGTGATCATATGGGATCACGTTGAACTAGAGCCGGATGCTTCGCTAGTACATATCCTAGTTTGGATTATGGATAGGCAGGATAATGTCTTACGTGGAAATAGCATCGATGTAGTGCGGGCTTTGTGGAAACTAGGTACGATTCAGGATGAGACTTGGGAATGCGAGAAAGATATAAAGGAGTGGTGGCCAGAACTCTTTTAGTCAAGCGATGGTTTTCTACTTTCTGAGGAGGGAAAGGCCAATGGTGGGGAGAATGTAGTACCCTCGGTTTCTAGTATGTAACCCTTTAATGAGTATTTTCATGGGTTTAATGTCAAGGGTGTTGAATGGGAGAGTTTGGAGAACTTGTATGGTTGTTTGGAGGCAAAGGATAAGCTCCATGGTTGGTTCACAATTTGTCTAACTGTGCGGCCAAAGCGTGCGTGAAGGATGGCTGAGGCAGAAGCTAACGCACGATTAGCACATGGTTTGTCAAACCATGCAGACTAACCATGCGGTTACATAAAGGTAGATCCTAAAATTGTGGATCTAACTCTTTTTTCCTTTAATTGCCCTGGTTTAACCTCCTAAGCGGCCCTAACTCGGGATTACTCTCCCTTGAAGATTGGAAGACTTCTCCAAATTGTTCTGAAGGCGATTTGAAGTCTTCTCTTGGTGAATATAAGCCGGATTCATAGGGTTTGTCATTGTTCTTGATCGGTTTCTTAGAACTACTTAGATCTACTTCTCCTCTTCTCTTTTTTTCTTAGATCTACACCCGTTATGGGTAGATCTAAGGGTTTATATGCCAAATTTGACAATATTTGGTCATTGTTGTGTTAGGAGAAGAGATCAAAGGAGGGTTTTTTTTGACCGACCATTCTTGGTATTCTTCGTTCATCAGTTGGTTTCGCCCAAATTGTTGAGGAAGGTGGCTTCACTCTTGATTCCTATTTCACAGACCTTGAAGGCTTAGTTTCAAATTTTATTCCTTGATTAAAATGGGTTGTTTATCTGTTATGAAAGAATGGTAAAAACCCCTTTTTAGTAACAAGTGATAAAATTTGTGTGTTTTTGGAAAGTGGTTGTAGAAGTAAATTTAATATGGTGATTTCAAATTTGCTATGGTTTTGCTACTTGAATGAAATGGTTTTCAATAAAAGTATGATGCTTTATTGAAAGGTTTTGAACACGCTTGGTTTTAGGCATGGATTTCATGGGTCGTGGTGTGTGTTCATATGCATTGGGATGAATAAGGGCGAGAATTCCCCCCATCAATAGGTTGGGATGTATCAGGTCGTGAAGTACCCCCATCAAGGTAGTCTACTAAGTAACGACTTAGTGGAAGGATAACTCACCACTCGCAACTATAGGGAGGTCCAGGTTGCATTCATGGTTGGTTGTGACGATTGGTGAAATGGAATGAATGTGCCAAATGGAAATGTGAACGGAATTGGGAACATTTCTTGGTTGCTTCTCTTAAGAAATATGGGTTCAGTTGGAAAATGGTTTTGACATGGAACTTGTTTATTGTGAACTGTTTTGGAATTGTTTTATATAAATTGTTTTATATAAATATGCTAACATGTTTTATCATTGAGGCATGGGTTGGGAAGTCATTGGGGAGAACCTACCGAGTTTAATTACTCACCCCCTAATTTGGAACGTGTGTGGTTTTACAGATGTCATATACCGGGATGTTGGCTAAGGTAAATTGTCACATGCTTAGAGCACTGCTTCGTGATAATTAGGCTGGTTCGTGATGTTGGAGCTTGGAGATTGAGAAGCATGAAGTGGTGTTGTTGTCCTGTAATCTTTGTGTTGTATTTCTTCTATTTACTCTGATGTTTTTGTATTGGTTTTAACTGTGGTACTCTCGGTTGATTTTTGATAAATAAATGGTTGAGTTTTCTGAGTTTTTATCATGCATCATTAGTAAATTTGTTGGTTATGGTTGTTGGATATGTGGTATGTTCTTAAAGGGTAAATCGTCGCCAACTTGTTTTGAAACCCTTCAGAATTTATTTCCAGCCTTTGGTGCCTTAGGGAAATCTCATATGGCCTTGTAATGACTCATTGATCTCTCAAGCCAATGAGAATTGGTGGGTCAATACACAATATAACTCAGTGGTAAATATGACATGTATCTAAAGGAAATAAAAAGTGAGATGATATTCCTTTATCTATTGTCTTGACTCTCTTCATACAAATACAAATTTACCTTATAATAAATATAATACTATTATAAATAATTATTAAAATCATATTCTTATATATAATAAAATATGATTTTTTATAAAATTATATTACAGGAATAGTAACAATTCCAAGTTATGTTTTCGCTTGGGGTAATATCCAGTTTGTTTTTCACATGTGACAAATTTTTTAATATAATTTGTTCTCATACATATATAATGATTTTAAAAATTTAATAAATTATTTAAATATCATATATATTCAATATATATTCATTTAAAATAATCGATATATTATTGAAATATGAAATGGAATACACCATTCCTGGAGACGATATGTTGTATGTACGCATTAACATTGTTTTTGTTTTTTGTCATATTGAAAGAATGAATTATAGTGAAGTATATGTGTATATATAACATAATTAATCATTAATTACTATTTTTTATATAAAAATATTATTACAGTAAACTAATCCTTAGTACATTCAACGAACGATGTGAAAAAATCATAGATCTTTGATGAGGTAGTAGTCCACACTTCCCCAAATGAAATTTTTGTATCTAAAAAATGGAATGAATGAAGGTATGTGTTTTATAATAATTATAGAAGCCAAAATACATCAAAATAATAATATATATTATATTAAAATATATTTTTCATCATAATTACTAACCATAATAGGTATTAAAGGAAAAACAAACAACATTGTTTTGTGAGTTGGTAGTTCTCCATACACAAGAATAGTATATTCAATACACATTAGATTGATGATTCTATAACTGTATGTCAAATCATTATAATTAAAACATATTATTTTATTGAAGATATTGAAGATATTATGGGATCATGGAATAATAATAATGTATGTTTTTAGAAAGAAAAAAGTAAAGGATCTTGAAAAAGGGTGATAAATTTTATTTTGGTAACACCTTTTTCATTTTCACTAAAGGGCTTCCTCGGTTCGATTTCTACCAAGAGAGATTATTGAAGGGGGAGGGGAGGGATAATGGGATTTAAATTTTTTAGATATTGTAAAAACATATGTTTTATGATAGATTTTATGAAGGGGGAGTGACGGTTCTCTTTGATTGTGGAGAGAGGGGAGAAACAATGAATTTTTCAAAAAAATTATGTGGATCAGTGTTTTTATAAAAAAATCAGATGAAAACTAAAGGATTAATATTTTTTTACTAAATAATTGCATAATATGGTTATTGGAAATATATATGAACATATTTTTACCTTATGTTTAAGGTTTAGTCCATTATTAAACAAAATATTATCATAATAACTGTAATTACATTTTATCACATTAGCTAATAATTTTTGGTCAAAAATTAATTTTATCGTGTTAATGTATATAAATTATAATTTCGAAAAACATTTTTTTTATATTTTAAGGATATAAAATCGGATAAATTAATTTTAATTCTTATCCCGTCGATGTGTAAGGAAATATGGGTTTTAAAGTGAGAATGTTCAAATGTTCATCATGATTTTGTAACATAATTTAATGTAAATATGATTCCAATGAAAAAACAGATTAATAGATGTATATTTTATCTATTATGACATTTAAAAACAATAAAATATAATTAAAATATATAAATAAATCAGAAAAAAAAAATTTTGAATTAAAACTCAGTATATTTCACTATTCATCTGAAAATGTTGTTTCTTAGAAAAATACCAAAAACTCACCCTAATCTTATTTTGGCATTCGAAAAAAATGATGTTTATTTTATCAAATTATATTTCAAAATGTATATGAAATTAATTTTATTATTTTTTCTTAGATGCACAATGAAAATAGTTCCTTAAGAATATATTATTTTCAAACATATATATAATTTACAATTTTTTTATTATTAAGAAAATATTTTATTTATATAAAACAATGACATATTATATTTATAAATTAGTTAATAATATTAATATTACCATTTTTTATATATACGTTATATATAACACAATAAAATAATTAAAAAAATAAAATTATGTTTCATTGAAACTCAATGTTAAATTTAATGAAAGTCGAGTTGATGTGGCGTATAATGAAAAAATTATATTGGTGTAAAATTTAATGAAATTTTAAGTTAGTGCATCATGAAATGAATGAGATCCTATAAAATTAGTTTATTTGAAAAAAAATTCGACATAAACTCAGGTTGTTTGTTGCCCAATACGCATACATGACTAGGTACACAACACATCCCCAGTTCATATGCATGAGAATATATAGAATATAATTTGAAGATGACTTGGAAATAGAGATGAGTACGTACTTTATTAGTGGTACATGCTATGAATCCTTATAAAAATCCATGTACATATTTGAAGATGACATTAGGACTTATTTACCATCAACATGGACTTTTTTTCATTAGAGTGTGTTCCCTATATCAATCCCTCTGCGGGTATAGTAAAAAAATTACCTCATGGAAATAAGATTTGATCCTATATAAGGAAATAACTTCCAAATGTTGTATAAGATTCCATCAATTTGGATAGGAAGGGATCCATTTCCATCTCTTTTCCTAGGTCGGGTTTTTAGAATCATCGTGACCAATTATACATGAGTGTCAATCCCCTACTGAGAGCGTTAATTCAAATTTGGTTGTTTATATATCACATAGAATTGGGGTTGATCACCATCTATATATCAATGTATTCTAAAATGTAGCTGGAAATTCATTTAAGGTAATACCAACCGAGACTGAAATCTCAGTTGGATTCCATTAGTGCAATATGACTCATTGACTGTGTTCTCCCATCAGAGTGTGGTTCCACACTCTTGAGAAGGTTCATAGTCTAGTATTGTGTTTGTGACCTTACAATGAGAGATAGTGTCTAATATGATTATATATGATTATATTATTATTTTTCATATAATTTTGATAGAAAATCTGGGTGATTATATAATAACTATTGCTGCTTTATGCTTTGTGATTTTTGGGTATCCTAATATATTTATTTATACAGACCCTTTCTTGGGCTTTGACCGAACATGTCATGTATTATGAAGATGACTGATCAATTGATGTTGTTATTTATGGACCAAAAGCATATAGAGTATAGACTGATCAAGACAAATAATGGTTCATTCCAATAAACATATTGAACAATTCAACTATTACAAGCATGATAGACTGTGTTATATTTTTTTTTGTGATGGTACATGGCTTTTATTGTTTCCAATTGATATTTTTAACTCTGAACATGGCATATTAGATTTATCATTGAATTTCAATTAGTTTTATTTTTCATTTTTTCATCATATAGGGATAGAGATATGTGTGTGTGTGTGTTCAGGTACCATAGGATATGGCCCACCGTGTGATTTTTATTCGTAGATAGTGCTGGTGTATACCCGTAGTGATATTGGAGGTGGGATTGGAGTACTCACACTTGGATTATCATCGTCCATGTGATCTATGGTGGTCAATGTCTGATAATATGAAGTAGCTATGGTTGTTTTAGGGTTTCATGTTTTTCCATTAAATTGATGATTTTTATTTATTTATAATTTGTATGTTTTAACCTTAACATGGTTATTTTTTTTATATGTCACATGTACATATCACTCAATTTACTATCTATGTATTGGACCATGTTAGTGGTGCCTTAAAAATTATTTTACTCATGCTCTTGATGGGTGACTATTAACCTTAGGAACTCAAAAAACCATCCCTATTCACAACTTTAGGTTATGTTGGGTCTTACTATTGGTTGAATAAGAAAAATAGATCTTATAGGACAAGATATTTGGATTATTCATGTCTCTAGGATGTGGTATAACAATAGTATATTTTGGTTCTTTCTTTTATATTGTTTTTATCAATGATTTTTTATTGAAATCCATTTGTCGATTGAATCTATAAATCACATCATTATTTACTATTTATAACTTCAAATTATAGAATTATTTTTTACAATATAATGTATAGATATAAATGAGGTCTATGTTTGGGTTACCAATGTTGTTATTATTAATCTATTATGGCATTATAGTATCTAAATTATCACATATACCCTGAATACAAGTCTAAATCCAATATTATATTGGAAGGCATGCCTGATTCCACAATGGACCTCGATCTAGTATCTTTGTATATTGAACCATAGATAGAAACATATAGTTTTAAATAGAAATAATATATGGGTGTTCTTTGACTTCAAATAATTCTTACTGAATGGACATGATTAAGATGTCAGAATTAGATAATTAACTATGTTATAGTCTAGATAAATGATTCATCCAGACAAGTTCTTCTCCATGGGGTGTATACGAACATATTTGAAAAATGAAATACTAGAAAATGCATATCTACAATGATTATAATTAACAAACATGGATCATAATCTATAATAAAAATCATTTACACCGTATTGATGAATTTTTATCATATTTAAGTATATAAATACATCAAAAAAATACCATTGGTATTTATATTACAATTTATGGGTAAAAATAAAGGTAATACCCAAGAAATTATTTATTATAATATGTGGACTCTAAAAATTTATACTGATTCCATTTGGGAAGAAAAGTTACCCCTTTATCTTCAAGTATCTAATTAATTGAGTGTTTATAGAATACCTTTATTAGTATATTTTAGTCATTATCAATATTATTTTAAAAATTTATATGATAAAGGGAGATTGTTATGATCATTTTTATTTATTTTTAGTATACTTTTACAAGGTATAAGTTTTATGAAAAACTGATCATGTGTTTATATTTGTTATAGAAATTATGATTCTTGGGACACATAAATAAATTTGATTGTATAATATTGTATCTCTTAATAATATATGTTATTGTAAATATTTATTGATAAACTACGATGATTGAGATATATATTTTTCATGTATTTATGTGAAATTCTCAATATGTATTACGAAATACCTCAAAAATAAAAAATCTGTTATCCTTATTTATGGGGAAGGAGGAATGTTCATTTTGAATAATGAATGCGTAACGAATTTTAAGGAAATGAAGAGAAGGATGTTTAGTATATCTATTCACACAATACAGGGATATTGAGATAGCTTTTTTTTATTATATTATCTATGAATGAAGGGACCATGATTAGTTGTCATATTGAATAAATGTGGGTGGTGTAATTCACATAATAATATAATTCTCATGATAAAAATAACCAAACTCAAGATTATGAGATGACATAGGTAATGTTTAGTATGAATGGTTTTTATACGTTATAATTAATCTGAATGGTGTGAAATATTTACGGGTAATAAAATATTGAAGTATTTATTCAGTGATAATACCATTATTATTTATCAAAAGAGATGGTTTGAGTTTATTAATGATTATTATGACTAAATACATTATGTCAATGTGATGGTGAACAAGTTGGATGTATCTCGTATTCTAAAAAACCATGACAGTTTGTTTATTACGAGGATATAATGAGATTCATTTCTTATGGACTTTTAAATGGGGAAAATTAGTTAATATGGGATGGGGAGAAATCATATATTTCTAAAATTATTATTCAACAAACCATATTGTAATGATAAAATAAGACATAAATATGGATTTGGAGAATCTAATGATAGAATGGAATATTCCTTATATCAACTTTTTTAGTGATGTAATAGTCATGTTTATGAACCATTACTTTTTTATGTCAATACGAGAATTCAATATTGAGTTATTGGATGAAGAAATTGTATTATAAATATCTATTAATCATTTAAAACTATGTGTATATAAATATATATATATATAATTATATCATGTGGAGTTTTTTGGTCTGATCACATTTACTAGGATATTGTGGAGAATATATCATTATTTCATTTACGTTAGTTAGATAAGGATAAATTATATAATTTTAATTAGATGAAATTACCGTTGACCATAGATAAATTTTAAAGGGAAAACATAAACATGGATTTTATCATAGGAATCCTCAAGACATTTAATGTTCAAAATTCCATTTTAGTTTTATTTGTTCAGATTATGATGTGAAAAAATCAATTTCTATCCAATAATTGATATTTCTCGAACAAAAATCATGGATTTTAATAATGTATTTGGTCTGTTTTCTTTAAGTACAACACTAAATCATATCTGATCAAGATATGAGGTATAAAAAACATTTTTGTAAAGATATTAGAATACGTTGCATAAATTCTTGATATTTATCAATATATTTCATCCTCACATATATGTTAATATTGAGATAACCACTCGAACCCTATAATATATTAATGTAACTTCCCCTATTGAATTAAATGGTGGATGGTATCGACACATTATTAAAACTGGTTTTCATTATAAAAAATAGTAATTCAAATTAACGTTCATATGTGACCTTATCTATCCGGATATGGAAACATGGGATGAAAAAAATATTCGATGATAAAGAATGATAAAAATATAAATTGGGACATCAACTAGTTAAAAAATGGAAGTTAATGTTAAATCCATTAATTAACACACTATGTTATCTTTGATAATATTGAAATAATATAATGAAAATAGTACGTGAGACCTATAATTCAATGCATTAAAAATTTATTTTTTGATTATATCCTTGAATTGAGGTAATTTTATTTTTATACAAGGGAATATGATCCCAATATATATCATCACATCTAAGATATTAGGTCATATTTTGATAATAGCTTATTGACTAGTTCCTGTAATGAACCTCTCAAAAAATCATTTTATGTTCAATGTATATATTTTTTAAAAATAAAATATAGGATCATATATTAATACAAAAAATGTATGTTATTCTAATGGATAATGATTTTTCCAATTACAAACAACAAGTATATAATTTTTATCGTATAGCGAATTTGATATAGAACTAGATGACAACCTAATAAAAAAATTATTGAGAAACCATATATTTTTAGAATATATGTGTTAAAATATGTACATAAATATCTAGAAAAAATACTATTTTTTCCTTAGTGAAATGTCATGTAAAGTTATAAATTATTTTAAGGAGTCTAGAGTGTAACACCTTTAGATATTCAAACATGCATATCATTATTAAATATTAATTTTCTAACAGCATAAGAAGCCTAGAAAAATAGTAATAAGAGAATAATTCCTTTAAATTAAAATAACTATATAATTAAAGATAAAATAAAATGACTCATATTTATAATAAAACAGATCTAATTATAAGAATTAATACATTAAAAATTTTGGTTAAAATGAAAGTATCATTTTCCAAAATAGTTCAATTATATATTATTATATAAATTTAATTTATTCGACTTATAGTTTTGTATCTATGTAATATTATTTTTTATAAAAATATAAAAATAAAAATAATTAATTAATTAGTTATAAAATGGTTGGAAATGAGGATAAAATCATTTCAATGTACAAAGATATATTTTTTTGAATTCAAATAATTTTTTTATTGTGTTGTAATTTTAGAAAATTAAATTATTCAAAAATAATAATTGGATTTTGAAAATTTTAATTATTATTTATTCAAATAAAATTACCGAAATTCACTCAGTAGTGGTTCTAGGTAATGAATGTGATCAAACTCTTCTCATTTCTTAATGAGAAAATTTTCTTATAAGAGGATTTGACACATTTTATAGATGGATTTTGGGACAAATTTATACCATCATGAAGAATTGAATATTATAAAATGGATTCCATGTTTTGAATAATTATTATTTGTGTTAGTAGATAAGTGATAATTATTTTTTATCGATAATTAATATTTACTGAAGTATGTTTTTTTCTCCATAATAATCTTTAAAAGGACAATTAAGGATGGTTAATAAAATAGAGAAGGATTAAAATATCATTCCTATTGTTTTAAATATGAATTTTTAAACTTATTTAATGTATAAAATATTTATAACACCATGGTTTTACTTTTTAATTATTAAATGGTCGATATTCCATTTTAATCATTAGTTTTTCTTTTATAAATGCTTTTACGTGTTTAAGGAATTGTTTTGGAATGTTTGGGGCCTGTTTAGATCCTATAGATCCAAAGTTTGTTTTTTCATATGATATTCATGGTTGTTAAATGGTTAGTTGTATTCGTGAAACCCATATAAGGGGGGAATGTTTGAAAAAATAAGGTGGGTGGGAATCATGGCGAGGAGTAAAAATTAGGACTTATTGAAAATGGGGAATGTTTGGCTGCACACTATGTAGAATATTGTTCCCCTTCATATACCCATAATACACCTTGGGTAGTGACTTGACATGATTAGTGAATAGTTTTTCTAAACCATGTGGTATATTCATGAGAGGGGGTTCCTTGGAAAGTGAGTACAACATGGTTAGTGCATAGTACGACCAAACGTGCAACCAAACCTTGTGTCCACTTAATGATGAGTTAATTTATTATTATCAATTAAATACATATTATTTCTGACCCATATCCACATCATAATCACTGGAACTACTCATTATTCCCCTTTTATCTCTCTCATTCCTCAAGATCAAATTTCAGGTTTTTCAACTTACCAATATTAAATTTTTTCCATTGTTCATCTCTTTTAATTTCACTCGATAACTGCTTTGAAAATTTACCTTCATTACTCAATTTTACTCTCCTTTTTGTGCTATTTTTTTCTGATATAATATTCCATATTTTAATTGAATTTTTGAATTCATTTATTTTCCTTTGATTCAAACTAAACATGTGACTAATAATTGATAAGTGTCCATCTAATTGGATAAGGTAAGTTGATTCTAAATTTTCCCACAATCCTCATTCATTTGAATTTTTTTCCATATTTTTGGTTTCTAGTTTCACACTTCCTTATCCACTAAAATCATTTTTCATGTAAATTAGTGTTCAATTTTTAACATAACTATCCTATTAGATCCTCTTATTACAATTGGCATCCATGCACCTAAATTTGAGAGAAAACATTGGGTATGAAACAAATATGACAATGTATGCCATTTCATTTGAATAAAATAAGAAGTTTTTGGTGTTTTTGGTTTATTTTTGTCAATTATATAATTAATTTAAGAATATGAATTGAAACTATATAAATAGGAAAACATGTTTAACATGGATCTTATTAAATTAGAATAAAATTATTAATGATATGCCACCCCATATAGATATTCTCATTAATGAATGAAAATTTATGTGCTTGAGTAAGATGTAAGGAAAATATTTTTGGATTGATTATTAAATGGACTCAGTTATTTTATTAAAATTTAGGTCCATATTACTAATATGGGATATTTTATTATTATAATAGTGGTCATACTTGATCCATGATTGGATACCCAAGTGAATTCATTGAGCACTCAAAGGATTTCGTCGTGATTTATTTGTCCAATTTCCAAGGGGGATTCCCACATTATAATTTGATAGATTTAATATATATATATATATATATATATATGAAAAAATAAGTGTTGTGTAGTTTATTTACTTGTCTTATTTATTGATATCATTACTTGGATAAAATACTTTGATTAAAAAAATTTGGAAAGGAGGTTCCTTGGATTCTTATGTTGGGACCACCAATGATTATCCTTATATTTAATATGGAAAAGATTCCATTACATGGTTAGACTCTTTTATAGTGGAATTACTTTTCTAAAGCACATGTATTACACAAATATCCATTATATTGGATACATGATTTATGTTTTGTGATCTGGAACAACAATATATGGTTAGGGATTCCTTGTTTACACTTTCATCCTGCATTATTATTATTATGAATTGGATTCCCATGTTTGATCATGGGTCATATTTTGCGATAATAAAAACCAGTCAACAAGGGTTATAAATGCAAGACCCTATCCTCCATTAGTTAAATTTTTTAGTCATTACTGTAATGAGATAAATCAATTATGATCGGTGATTCATCCCATGAGGATTTAAAGGCCAAGGCATATTTTATTTTATTTCATGTTATTTTAATGCCAAAACATATATATAAACAAAATTCATTTCATTATCATGGGATTTAATTAATTAAATTATGTTTGTGATGTCCCACTAATTATTTCTTTCACCATGGTTGGGACACCTTTTGGTAACCCAATAAGCATGATGGATTCCAGGTGGGGAAATGAATCTTCCCCACCATGTATTCCTGATTGACTATTTTATGGGAGATTGTGATGATATGCTCAATTCATGGAATGTGATTTAATTTGATATCATTTTTTGTCATTTAGTTTCTTTTTTATTTAGTTATTTTTATTGTATTCATTCTTCCATGTACAACAATATTTTGTATATATCCATGACACACTCAACACATATATATGGTTCCGTTCATGTCATCATCTATTATTACTATCAATATGAATTATTTTATTTATCTTTCATTTATTTATATTATTTTTATATTTATTCAATACCTCTCCACTATAATACAGTGATTATTAGGGTATTGTCTGTCCACCAAACCGCCATTGGCCTTCACTTCTAGATGAATTGATTTTTCATATTTAGAGTCATGATTGAGGTTTTTAAAACAATTAGGTTAGGTAACTTATGAGTTAAATGGGTCTAAGACATTTAAATTTGGAATCATATGGTTTTAATCCTCTGTTATTATATTTTCTTTATCATATAAGAGACTATTATGTGTTCGAATTTTTAACGATCATTTTCATGGGTGTTTTTAACCATTGTCCGAAGAAAAAAATCAAATATCCAGGATTGGGAATTGTTGTTTTGAGTCATTCATAAAATGGCTAAACTAATTTTACCATCGGTTAATCTCAATGGATTTTATATATTTTTTGTTATTGTGGATCCAATTCTATCATTGTTACTATGCGATAAGGAATCACTGATCATGAATCATTATAGGAACATGATGCTATAAATGTTATGCATTATGTAATGGAATGTTTTTGTATTTATTAATTTACTATTGTAAATTCCTTGTTCTTTGATATTTATAATTTTGGTTGTGGTAATGTTTCTTGCAAGGAAAAAATAATTTGGGTAATTAGTGTGTCAACATTATCCTAAATGGGGTATTCTAGTATAGTCTGATAGAAAAACATTAATTAGCCTATTATATTTAGTTGTTCCATTTCCTATAGGTCACTTGAGATAATACCTTATTTTGGTGTAATTATTTGTATTACAATTTCAATTTAAATTGTTATAGTTCCTTTATAAATTGGTAATTGCGATCTATCAAATTGAACAATTATAAAATCCTTGTTATAGTTACATGTAGTACCGTTTCAAATTTATGTAGTTTAAAATATTATATCATTATAATGATAGATTCATTTTACAAGGCCATGAAATATATTTATATATATATCGATATATATAATATAATATTTAATAACCACTAATTTATGGATTTTAATGTATAATGATTATATTAAATAGTGATTCCAATTCAAACATAACCGGTTTTTTACACTATATCATTCAATTGAAACACAAAATACCAAAACGCATATTAAAAACAAATGAACATAACCCAGACACACCCTATATAGTGGGAAGACTAAAATCTATATTATGATTCATTAATTTATTATATGAAACCCATACCTAGATTTATGAGATTATAGAGGGGTTTGACTCTTATATATGAAGGATTCACCTATAGTATTAGTTTATCATTAAATTTCATCATTATAAAACCATAGAGGATGTGTATTATGAGAATTTGTATATACATGACACCAAGAACTTCTCCAGGAAAGCATCAGAAAGGTGGGGATGAACAAGATGATAATGTGGTGGTACCTAAAATGCCAATTTAGCCACTTAGGGAACATCCTATTACACCCCACATGGTAACTAATACCCAATTTTTAGTGGATTTCCTAAGACATTGGTAGAATATTCAAGGACCTCCACAACCTTCCACTAGTATGTAATAGGCGATGCTTGTTTTTTAGTAGTAGCATCCTCCCATGAATTTAATGGATTAGGGCCCATAAGATTTTGAGATATTGTTACTGGAAATCCTACCAATCCTTTCTATCAGAAATATTCCTCAAGAGAGGTGGGTTAAGCTCATTACTTTTATTGTTTTTGGTTTTATAGAGAATTGGTGGGGTATAGTTGCTATAGAATACCAATCTTATGATATGATTTGGTGTGATTTTCAAGAAATATTATTTGAATATTTTTTTCAGGAGATGTATGAGTTGATATAAATTGGGAGTTTCTAAACCAATTATTAGGATCCCGATTAGTTATTGATTTTTTTCTTTATTTATAAAGATTTGAATTTTTAACCTTCCAATGCTGATGATATTTCTAGATCAAGAAAATATATGAATGGGGTTAGTTAATCCATATAGAATTTGGTAAATAATCAAAATTTGGCAAATATTTTAAGAATTGTGAAACATGTCCTTATTACTAAGGGCAATTTTAGTGAATCCAATAATATATGAAATAATATATTGGTGTAGATAATGATTAGTACTACCTCTAGTAGAATAATTTTCCACATATATGTTCTTTATATTTTAGTGGAAACTAGATTATACACACTGGTAGTTCAAATACAATCTATATTTGTTGGAGAGAAGGTCACATAAATCCTCTATGTGACCAAGACCTAGTTGAATGTAGAGGCTGTAATTGAATTAGTATATTTTAAGGATTTTCATAACATTCAATATGTTCCAATCTCTCCCAACTTCACTATCTAGAGTATGATGGTTAGATATCTATCAGAAATAAATCTAGACAACCACTGGTCATAGAGGCTATGGGTTTGGGAATTATCTAAGAGGCTATAATCAATATTTGACATGCTAGCCTACTAGAAATTCTCTTCATAGTCAAGATGAAAATTAGTGTCATGAATCTGACAAGATGTATTCAGTATATCCAATTACCAAGAATCACGGTGTCAGTATATCTACACTGAAAGGTTTATTTTTGGTACCCTATACTTCATTAAATACAATTTATGATATAGGTGCACCACATTAGTTTTTCATTGTACCCACTTTTTACATCCTTATCTATGTGATTCGTTATTATTACGGAATGATGACACTTGATACTCCTTTTTGAATTCAATTTGAGATTTTTCTTAGGTTCATGGAATACCCCCTTCAGTAAGAAATCTATATTTTCTTATGATATCTCTTCATCATTGAGAATAATGGTTTCAATATCATTATCAGGATGTACTAGTTGTTTCAATATCTTACCTATATAATGTTTTATTGTGAAAGTGTATTTTTACATGCAAATTGAGTGATGGTAATCATCACAAGGGTGAATGGGATGAATAGAAATGTAGTTATAGACAAAATCATTTTGTGATAGGAAGTGGGATAGTTTGAATCACAATAATATATGTGGATGATAATGGAACATGTCAGGATGGGATTCCTCTAGTTGTATATCATTTTAGGGATGTTTTACCTATTCATTGTCTTGGGCTACATCCTATGAGATAGGTTTATGATACCATCAATCTTGTTCTATGAGGGGGGCCAGTGTCCATTCCTTCTCAAATGATGACCACTAATGTGTTATAAGAGCTCATGAGTTGACAATTGGGCATAGAATCTATTGCTTTTAAAGAGTACAAAACATAAATTTGGGGTTCAGATATCCTTTTATCTATGATGTTGGATGATACACTTAGAAATCATGTGGATTACCAGTGGTTAAAACATTTTACAATTAATAAGTGGTATTAAATACCTTGTATTAACAACCACTTTGACATCATATAAGAAGACTGTTTTTAATCTATAATAAATTTTAGGCCATGATTCCATCAGCTTCACATTATACCATCAGACATACCTCACACTGAGTTTCATAGATGGTATATTCTTTATTAATGTATTATTATTATTTTGGATTCATTATGTTTCTTAACATTTTTATGGATTTGATTAATCATGTCTTTCACGCATATCTAGATTCATTTCTAGTTCTCTTTATGGATGATATCTCTGTTTTTTCTCACACTCAATAACACCAGTTAAAACATTTTGATATTGTTTTGAATCTACTAAGAGAGAACCATAATTATGTTATTCTAATATAATTATAATTTTTTATTAATAAGGATCACTTCCTATGTCATATTATTTTGAGTCATGAGTGTATATGGACAATGTGAACATGAGTAATTTAGTTTCCTTAGAGCATCTCAGGAATGAATTTTCTTCTATATTTTCATTGGGATCACTTGTTATTATGGGATTTTTGTTCACAATTTATCATGTTTTTAGGCACCAATCATAGGATTAACCAATAAAGGTGTGATTCTGGAGTGGTCTGAGGATTGTGAGATAGCCTTTTATGATATGAAAAAGAGAAAAACATCAGTTCTGATCCTGAATCCGTCAGATCGAGGTAGAATCAATACACAATATTATATAAAATAACACATTAGTGTATGATTATTTCTTATGTAGGACAATATATTTGTGCCATAAGAGTCTCATTATTTGAATCCTCACAATAGTAATGACCTGATGCATGATTTTGAGATGGCAATTCAAATTCATTCCTTGTGTTGTTGGTGGAATTATTTACTGGATAATGTTTTGTGGTGTATTTAAACCAAAAAATCCTCAATTATATTTTCTAATAGCATGATATAAATCTCACACATAATAGGTGTGATGAGTTCCTACATTATTTAATCCATTAGGTTTCCAATACCCATCATTAGTGTAATTATGTAGGAGATACTTAGAGCTAAAATACTTTGAAACCTGATATTCAGGTGTCCAGTTTTGAGAAAAAATTGATAGACATATTTTATTAGATGTAAATAGATGTATAGGATCATTTTGGAAACCATATACTTATATAATTTTTATTGAAGAACTAAATTCTGTTGATAGTGAAAGTGGGATAGTTATCAGATACCTAGACCATAGTCTTGCCAGAGTGTGTGTCAGGTGAGTACATGCCACTAGGATGGTTTATTGACATAGATGAGGTATCACACATCTATTGACTGGTTTGGTTTCTTATAGGAATTTGAGAGGCATTGATGTGATATTATCATTGGTCTAGTTTTTTGTTACACCCTTAAATTAGAAAGATTTATTTTGGTTTACATCGCTAGTATTGGTGGCCTAGTATGAAAAGGGATATAGAAATCATTATTACTAGGAACTTAAATTGTCAGCTATTAAGGATAGAATATTAGTGACTAGAACAGATTCTATAGATATTTCTCATTCTTGATTGTAAATTTAATGATGTCACCATAGTCATTGTGGCTTGGTGTCAATATCACACTGAGGAAAAGATGTACTACGGGTGATATTTGATACGCTCATGAAGGTATCTCACTTTTTACACATCAAGGACACCTTTTCTATTGATGACCGTGGTAGGTCCTATGCCATAGAAATAATATGACATCTTGGGTCCCATATACTATTGAATTTTATAGAAATTAGGGTTTCACTTCTTGTTTATGGAATAGGATTCAAAGGAATTCAGGTACACTATTATATTTGAGTACTACATTCCTTGCATAGACCGATGACTAGTCCATTTTGAAAATACAAGTGTTAAAGGAAATTATTAGAGTTTACATATTTTATTTTGGTGGTATATGGGGGAAACATATACAAATGGATATTTCTTCCTAGTTTAAAAGATTTTCGGTAACAGTTTACATAGATTCTTATGAGCCCTTAAATGGTAGGTTATCAATTTCATCCCAATTCTAGTTAAAGGTATGGGAGGAATCACTACATGGAAATAATCTCATTTAGGATACATACAGTCATGTGAAATTTATTATAAAGTGAATGGATATAGAATAATCTATAGAAACTCCAAATGCCAATCACCCATTATAAACTCTGGAGTTTATGGTTGGGGATCATGTCTAAATTTGAGTATCAAGTGGAGTGGGAAATTAATGATTTTGGTGGAATTATATGTTTTATACTCATTTTGTGGGAAAATTTAGGGCATTAGAGATAATTAGACCAGTCACATATCGAATATAACTTCCTATTAAATACAGATCTATGCATGATGTTTTTCTAATTTCTAGATACATTGTTAGTACTCAGAAACATATCACATGAGTCATCCTAATGAGGTTGAGTTGGAGGACAATTCTCTCTTGATGAGAATCGTATACTAATCATGGACGGAGGAATGAATTCTCTATGAGGTAGGTATGTACCTTTATTATGAATTCCACAATATCAAAACCATGTATATGATTAAAATTATGTGATAGTGGTTTGTCTATGTTCCCAGAAGCCTAATATTTTCTCAAATTATTCTTTATTACCCATTGAAGGGAAACTCATGGGGTGGGGGTTATTGTATGTGGAGGAGGTTGTAACACTATTTATTTATTTAAAGTATGATCAAAATAATTTTAAATTTTAATATTTAGTTTTACTATTATAAATTTTCCTAATGGTTTAAGGAAGGCTATAAGTGTTTAGATGTTTTTCTAGATTCTGTACCATTAAAAGTTGGATAAGCTGTATGAGTCTCATTGTTAGGGAACATTTAGTAGTAATCATGTGGATCAACCATGAAAAATATATATTGGGGATAATAATTTGAAAAATCATTTTATGGATATCATATGGCTATATGAAAAAATCCATATATTTTTAGTGATGACACAAATAGGCTGTGCATGAGTTTGAAAATAATGTTCCTCAAGAACAACATTAATTCGAATTATAGAGTGACCACACAATGATGGGGCATGGTCTGTCTAAATTATGTAGGTTTTTCATGTTATAGTCGAATTGGATAGTGAATATATCATGGCTGGTTCATGGATTTACCTACCAAGAGGTCAAACTATATAACATATTATCATGGGTTAAATTCGGGATATTTTAATTAAAACCATTGAATTTATCACCCATTTTCCCCTATCATTACTTAAGAACAATTCCACACTCACATGTTGGATCTCACCCATTCATCATCATTGAATTGAGGTTTTCCCTCTGACTGACATACAATTCATGCATTATTAATCACTTTGGATTCCTCTTTGAAAGTGATTTTGTTTTTTACATTATTTTCTTGACTTGACTTTGAATATTCAATAATATTTTTGTGTGAGAAAATTTTATCATTTTTCATAGTATTTGACTATTAGTAATTTTTTTTCCAAATCAAACCTAGTCCATGGTCAATACTCGATTATTGTTCATATAATTGTATATAGTAATTGGTCTTCAAATTTTACCTCATGCATCTTTGATTTATAATTATATTTATTCTTCAATACACATGTATCACTATTGTTCTCCCTTAAAATGTATATTACTTCAATTTTTTGTAATTTTGAATATTAATTCCATATTATAACATCTAATTAATGTTGGAGGCTACATAACACAATATGAGAAACCAATTTGGGTGTTCCATACATATTCTAATGTGTTTATTTTAACATTAATTTTTGAAAGAACCATTGTTGTTTTATGTTCGACTTCCTCAGCGATTTAAATAATTTTAGTAGTAGAATTGACACTTTATAAAAGAATAAGCAGGGTAATATTGGGAATTATTAAATTGGAATCAAATAATTAAGGGTATAACACCTTGTGATGCCTTTATCATTTTTGTATGAATAGATTCAGGCATGATTTTTATTAAAATTGGAAATATCAGAAAAGTCATGTCTTCGAAATTGTTATTTCATTAAACAGAAGGTGCATATTAGTGTTTTTGACAATTTTATTAATATTGGAGTGGTTATACCTAATCTACCCTTGTATTACAGAGGGATTTATTTGATCACTTAGAAGAAACAACTCCAATTAATTATTATTGATTCCATAAGAGATGCCCAACTTGGAATTTGATCAATTTCTTATCTATAAGTGAATACATCAGTATATAGTTAATGAATCACATGACTAATTTTTAGATATATGAATACCTAAGATAAAATACTATTATTTAGATGATATCTTCAGACTCGTTGAACTTTCAATTCATCCCTTGGGAATAAGTCATATAGAGAATGAGATTTACTATGGACATGATTCATGGACTATGATTGACACTTTTACTGTTCAATGTCTTTGATGAACCCCATTGATTAAACTCATAACATTTTAAATGGATGCATGGTTTATATGTGGAGATCTAGATTATCCTTTTAAGGATATGGAATAATTTTTTACTATTGGATGCTGAATTTATATTATTATAAAATGGATTCTTAGGTTTCAACATGGTCAAATTTTATGATTTTATAAATTAGAATACTTGGGTTATACATGATTGAAAATAACCTCTTTAGGTTTCCGATTCATACATTACAACCATGAGTTGAAGCGGTTCATTCGTCTAGGCTTTAAATGAGTTTTATCCTAATGTGATTATTATTATTATACATGGTAGTCTACCAGTGATCTATATATCTACACACTAATACTATAATAATCATATAATGGACTTACATAAACAACATTAGTTATGGACTCCTGATTATATTTCACTCCCTAATTTCGATATTTTTTGGTATGGATATAGACTTCATGGATGCATGTAGTGAAATGGGAAGGAACTAAGTCTTGGATTCATGATTTATTATATTATTGGATTTTGGGAGAGGACAATTGATCCAATACTCAAAAGGTTATTCGAGATGAATTTTTTATTCATTTGGTTTCTTTTTATATACATGTATGTTTTGTATACTTGTTTCCATATAGAAATTCATATTATATAGATCCCAGACATACTCATCATTTAAATAAGGATCCACTATTGTATTTATGTATTGTTATTTTCTAGTTTATTTACATTTATTTCTCAATTTGTTTTAGTTTTTTTGGTTCTTTTGTTATTCATTATCTCACCACTATTCTTCTCTAATTAAGAGGATATAATCTCCCCCATACCATTGTGGACCCTTTCTACAAGTCATTATTATCTAGAATATATGGAGTCACACATATGGATTTATGACTAACTGGTCTTAGTAACTTATGAGTGAAACATGTCCATGATGCTACAATATTGTGCCTTTTAAATTTTACTAAATTGGGGCCACATTTCATGAAAAATTATTTATATTTTAATTTAATGTTCTTAATATTTACAGCAGTGCTTGTCCCATAATTAGTAAAAGAGAACCTCATATTATGACATCCCCAAGACACATGATAACGTTAACTAGAAATATATCTTATCAAATACCATTCCTATACTCCTCCCACATTCTACTAGTAATCTACTTCCCAGAAGTACTGCCCAGGAAATCAAAATTATTGTATCGAAGGAAATTATCAAATTTGTATTTTTTTCTTACCATCCATTTTCATGTTTTATCATTCCAAAGGAGTACCAAATATTCCATAACTATAATAAAATAATTACCACAAAGTATTTAATATATGAAAAATGATTTTTTATTACTTATACAATCATTACTAACTTATTTCCATCTATAGGAAAATGAAATCATTATTCATGTGTATATACAAAACATGTTCTCAATGAAATTAAATGCTTTATTTTCCAGAACCATCATTAATGGATTTTAATATAGATTTATATATGGAATATATATGATATTTATATCCTAATAATGATTCTCTAATGATAAATTATTCTTATCTTTCATTTATTTCCATAAAATGAATAGGGAAAACAAATCTTGTTCATATTAATAGAATACTTTCACCACATTATGATGCCAATCATTTTCCATTACCACCTTAAATTCATGATCCTAAATGATTATATAATTAATTAATAGGACATTTATGAAGTGATTTAATTTTTAAGGATTCTAAAATGTTGATAAAATTCCAATTACTAGAAGAAAATGACAATAAATAAGTGGGACACAAAATCCTTTACAAATGAATATTTATTTTGATGGTGAATAGTTAAAAAAAATTATTGGAAATTAAAATGGAATAATATATAACATGTAATATATAAATATTTTTCTTATATAGTTATAAAAATCTTGAAAATTTATTATAATGATTTTTTTGTTCAAACATGGGAAGAATGTACTTGGGTAAGTATTTTTTTGATATCAATTTCTCGTCATTGATATATGTTCTATATTCACAACAATATTTAATTTGTGAGGTTTATACTATACGTGTAAATATTTTTTTTATTTACATCATGTAATTTATAGGGATTTAAAAATAAATCTCATCTTTATTCATGATGTTTTAATTCAAAGGAAATGAATTATTTACTATTTTGTATTATAATCTCACATTTTAATAGGACTATAGATTTTTATTTAAATTTTAATAAATAATATGTTCTTTCCCTGTTATAATAGATCTATTATAATCTCAACAATGAATTCTTGTTTAATCATCTCTTATTTTAATATAGTCTCTCTTTTTGAAAATAAATGATTGATAGAATTATTTTATAAAAATTGACCTAATTTCTCATTTTTTTCATGAATATTTATATATAATAATTATATTTTTCTAAAATTTTCAAGGGATGTTATTATATAATATGAAAATATATCTTTGATTTTTTAGATTAATATTTATATTTTTTTTATAACTATTAAATGAATATCAAGTTTAATTCTAAATTGTTAATTTTTTAATCTCTTTATAAAAGTGGAGAAACTATATTTAACTGTGTATAAAATTGATAGGTTTTCATTCATTTATGTAATTATTTTTTTATTTAGAATCATTAAAAAAAATTATGGTTTTATAGTAAAAATCGTATTCCCTTTTATACATGAATATTTAGTTCTTAATCATTCCAAAATAAATATTTAATTCATCCTATTTTTTGATGAATATTTATTACTATTTTGTAATCATATTTTCCATATATTTTAATATCCTTTAAATATATATTTTATATAATGATGATATTATATAATGACACTATCCTCTTAATTTGATTTAATTTCTTATCATGTTTAATATTATGATGTTTTATTTAACCCATTTCATTATAATGGTCTAATTTAACTATTAACGAACAATTAATTTTATTATATTCATATAAAATATAAATGAATGGTATACTATTAAAAGTGTTTTTGGTCTCCTATATCCCTTTAATGTAGTGGGTAATGTTTTATATCTCATGATCTCAAACTGGTTCTTATGAGAATATTTATAATGAACTGGAATATTATTGATTATTTCCTCTTAATAAATATTGTGTTTAATTTCTTATGTTACACATATTTTCAATTAATGAAATAGAGATAAACAGTGAAAATTTTAATTATTAAAAATGTATGTTATAGAAGTTTTAATAGAGGGAATAAATTATATTAACTGATTATTACGTTCATTTATTAAAATAAATTTCCAATATATTTATAATTTAAATATTATTAAATTAACTCCATTTACCAATTCCATAAAACCAAATTACCTGGAGATAATTTTTTGGAAATTAATAATAAATAAAATGTTTTTATGTGAATAGTAAAAAATAAAAAAAATTGAAAGAATATTAATTTTATGAAACAATATTTACATCATGATTAGGGAAAAAATTAAATAAAAAATATATATTTAATAAAAAATATAAATTATTTATAAAATAGTATTCTGAATTTATAAAACAAATTTTAAATATTTTTGAAACTGAAGTAATATTTCCTAATAAAAACACTTTTTATGTTGTAATAATGAAAAATTATAAATTATCACGTTTATTAATTAAATAAAATTTATTCAATATTTGTGACTGCCGCATCAATATTAGTTTAAATGTCCAATTTCATTTTTCGGAAAAAATAAATTGTTATAAAGACTAATGTAAATTTCCATGATAATATAAAATAGTTTTCCAGAATTAATTATTTCAAAATTATAATATAATTATTATCAATTGAATTTAATAGATCAAATTTAAATGATGAATCAAATATTATGCTCAATCTTATATATAAATATGTTAATAATGGTTCCTTTGGTAGTAATTTCTAAATATAATTAAAAACACATAATGTTTAAAAGTGATTTTTATAAAAAAAATATTTCTTATATATTTGATATTTAAATAAAAATGTTTATTGCAAAAATATTTAAAAATATAACTTTACGTAATAGATATTAAATTAATGTTAAATAATATGAATATGGGTTACCATATATTTCATGAATTTAATTATAAATTACTCAGTTAAAAAAAGTAACGAGTATTAATGTTAAAATGTTAAAATGTAAAATACTATTGTAAAAGACATGATCCATGTCTTAAATAACTGTGTAATGTATTGGATGTGACACTATCAACCTATAAGTTCACAATAAAAATTTATCACATCATTTTATTTGTATTTAAAAATGAATCATGTAATGATATCATGGAAGGGTAAGGTATATTCCCCAAAATATTTTTTCATCACATATAAAAGAGGCTCACTTCCACAAATTTCTGTTGACACATCCCATTAAATTACCATTAGAACTATTAAAAAAATAATAATCATATATTTAACATTCCCATATAAAATACACATATATATATATGATAGATTTATTTCTTTATGTAGAAATATATATCTATGTGAAGATTATGTTTCCAACATAAGTATTACCTACTTCGTAGTAATTTATCTATAAGTATTTTCATCAGAAAATATTAATTCCATATAAATTATTCCAAATAAGATTCATTATGATAATTATATTTTATTGTTTTAATAAAATAAAAATTATTTTTCCCTCTAAAATTGAAATATAGAATAAAGTGTTGTTAGTGTATCTCATGGACCACAACCTCCCCAAAAATATGTCTTTCATTTTTATCACTTCAATTAATGGTATTTAAAATTAATGAAATTGATTAATAAATATGATTTCCATTATATAAAAAATATTTAGGACTACGATATTTATCATTAAAACACATTCCCTCTGATTCATTGAGAAATGAAAACATTAATTATGTGTATGAAAACACTACTACCTCCATGATTAATGAATTTAATTTTTTGTCACCCCCATAGTGGACCACGATGAAAATATATTTAATATATAAATTTTTTTTCTAATTTATTTTTATTATTGTAGATTATATGTAACTATTTTTAAATTATTTCTACCTTGCTAAAAAAATAAGGTGTTCAAGATAAAGTGACTGAACAACATAAATAATCGATATCAGTAACAAATAAATATTTTATGTAAATATTTTTTTCTAGGTTAAATACCATGATATATTAACTATTGTTTAAAAATGATCCATGTTATGTATTTAATAAAATTAATGTTCTTATTATAGGGAGTATGAAATTGTGTTGAGCACATGATATCATGATGGAAGCGATCTTCGGTACCACCCATGTTTCATTTTCATTAAACATTGCCCTTAATTTTCTATATTATAATATATATTCTCCTCATGAACCTATAGGTTTATAATATATATGTCCCATAAATATATAACAATTTTAATCACATTTTTATTTCTAGGGTTATACATGTTTTTAGTTATAATTAATATTTAGGCTTTAATGGAAAAGGATATAATGTATTTTTTTCTATTTCATACCTAATGTCATGAATTACGCATAGGAAATAAATTTTGAAAATTAATACAATATAAAAACACTCATTGTTTTCTTAATAGCTCTCTTGGATCAGTATGTGTTATATGGATACCCAAATGATATTTCCATCTTTAAAAGAACCATTTTTTTTATAATTTGTCACACATTTAGTTCATTTTTATTTAGTTGTATCTAAATATTTGTCACTAATTTTTAATAGTGGGACTCCATTTCATTGACTTCTCTACCATATTCAAGTATGGATAAACATAATATTTTAATTACCCATTTATTTTTTGATATTTATTATTTACTCTTCAGTTATCTTGTGAATCATAATTATGAAACATACTTCCTTCTTTAGGGTTTTATGATACCGATGACTTATGAAATGTTTATTTTCCACATATGGCAGTCATGGGAATGATTTTAATGACATGAATTGTGGTCAAAATGATTTATTCATATTTATTTGATTGGTTAAATATTTATATCTCTTCTTTTGTTATATTTGAGGTTAGATAGTGATCAAATCCCACAATGGGACCATGTTCAGTTCTTTTATTTGAATAGGGAATTAATGAAACCCATAATGTTAATTTAAACACATTAGAACAATTTTCATGGGTGTTAAACTTTAATTTTTTGTGAGTTTATGTTTTATATAGTTTACACATATTATATGATTCATTGATTTGATAGTATATTTTTATTAGGATTTGATTTTATATATATTCATCATTTAATTTACGATATAATTTAATAACCCTTGAACCTCATGTTACAATTTTTTGCTATGTTTGTTCCATTTTTGGTATTCTACATCACTTTTTAGTGTGACGGCTTCACTATGGTATCCTATGTTGTATTAGATGATCTATGGGAACAAGGAGAAATACATAGATTTTAAATTTATATGATATTTTGAAATTTGAAAATATAACATTATGTATCTATTTTAACATATACACTAGACCTTTATATCTATGAAAATAATTTTACAAAAGTATATTTGAATATTTTGGAAATATAGTTTTCATAATTCTTGGTTCATAATATTCTGTATCAGAGGAAGATCATGGTTTTTTATGAGATTATGATAATTTGATATCAGTGAAAATACTATGGATAAGTATAATGTATAATCATATAAGTATAAAAGAAACCTAATATTTTAGTAAAATTGATATTTTATGGTATTCCATGATAATAAATCCCTATGTAGCTAATGAAATGTGAATGAAACTATATAATAGATACAACTTGGGGTAATAACAATAGATGTGTTATATTGGGTATTTACTCAATCACTATATATTTTCTATTTAGTGACCCTATATATGTACACCAAACAATATAATCCCATGGAATATTATTAGGATAACAATATTTTTTTGTAAACCATTAAAATGAATAAAAAAAATAAGAAGGCATAATTGAATACAAAATATAAAGATAGGAAATAAACCACGAATAATATAGACTGAATCCAAAATATTCATATGATTATGAATATATGTTTTTTAAGCTCACATATGTCTAGAGATTAATTTTTATTTTATTTTATTATAAGAAATCAATAATTCTTTGAGTTGAAAAAATATTTCACAGGATATATGTGTTTTTGGAAATGACATATCATTCTATGATATCATAAAACTATAACTCTCAAATGTTGTGCTGAAAAAATGATGTATATATAATTTCCATTATAAAATTACTACTGAAAAATTAATATACATTTAAATAGTTTTGAATCATATCGATATTGGTTTTGGACGATATGAAAAAGTTATTACAACATATTAGAGTTTTATACAAATTACCTACAAAAAATCTATCAACCATTACTTGTACATGTTCATTAAAAAAACAAAAACACTGAAATCATATATATATATATATATATTTTAGGATAATTATTTTAAAATATAGGTTGATAATTAATTTACCCAATAATGGTTTTGATAACTAGAGGGATGAATTTTTCCCTAAATAATATACAAATTCATATATAAAAATTCATTTTTAATTAAACAAATCCCATCTTATCTAATAAATAATTTTCCAAAATATTCATAAAGACTCAAACATAACATACACTAATATAACATAATTATAAACAAATATTCATTACATACGATAAAGAACCACACCAGAATCAAATAGGTGTAGTTCCTTTATAATTATATAAACATAAACTAATGTTCATTGAGTGTTCTACGTCATCATCAACTATTTTATATTTATTTAGAACCATTATTGAACATAACAAGCATAATATATTTCATCATAAAATAGGGAATGTAAATATAATAAAGGGTGTGCTCAGTTGAACTGTTAGGGTAATTAAGTGAGATATCAACATATCATAATAATAAGAGTGTGAGAACATGAGAATATTACTTCAAAATCATACAATGCATATCCTAGATCATGAAATTGATTAGTGGCTTATATATTAACAGTTTAAATGAAATCATTTATAATAGAATCAATTAACACAAACCATGATAACATAACATTGGAATAAGGCATATAGTTATTCTTTACATTTAAGCATATAAAATAATTTCTGACATAGTATAAGGATCATTTCAAAAACTATCATTATGTAATTTTTGTCGCTCCATGTACCACATTATTTCTAAAGGTTCACAAACCTGAATATCATAGTGGATAGATCCACTTACTCAAATACGTTCACTACTAATTCTGGTAATTTTTTTAACATCCACGTAAAATTTCTCCCTCAAGTGACATAATCAGTTAGCTATGTTACTTTAGAAACCCCTCCCCATATACTGGAGGCTACTAACAAGAAATTTGGGTGTATGGAAATGTAACATACCAGGTAAATAAAGAATAATTCATTATCATATTTATTAATATTTTTGAATTAAATATTAATTTTACAATAAAGGGGTTACATTACAATTTCATTTAGTTAGGTTGTATTTAAACTCATGTATAGGTTATTTAAAAAAATTATAACTTACACAAGATCTATAATCCTATTTATGATATCACATATTATCATATTATAATATCTTAATACCAATTTTTTAACAAACACTCATTGTTTTCAACATTTAATATTTTAATTGCCTAGATATTTTAGAAATTTTTGACTTTTTATTTTGGTTCTAATTAATAAGATAATTATTTCATAATATTCATTATGTAAAAAATAATGTAAATTTTCTATATATTTATTATATATTTATTTATATTAATCCGAATTTCTTGTATATTGGAAAAGAAATGCAATGTTCATGGAGGAAGTAGGTCATACGTATGCAAGAATGCCACATCCATTTCTCTTCCATACTTAAAATAATGAAAACCAAATGATATATATTTATATATAATAATAATTCTAGTATCATATTAATGTCATATATTTCACATGTATTTATTTTGAATGTAATGACCTGCGTTTTTAAAAAATTCATATATCACTATTTTTTATTTTTGAGTCTTTCGGTTTTTCATGGTAATTGTATGATATGACATAAGGGATGTATGAAGAGTTGTAGGATCTTTATGGGAGACCGAAGTTCCATTAATATGGTCTATATGCTGGGAAAAATAGTTTTAATAAACTGTGTGGGAAAAAACATGGGAACCCACAGGTTTTCATGGTTTGTCTGCAACAGTGTGGAACCTATCACACAACCATGTGGCCAACTACATAAATTTCATAGAGAGTTAGTGCATCATTTTTGAATGGATTTTAAACCATGTCTATATGACATGAAGCCAAAAAAATTTTGGGTAAATTATCATTTTATCCTCTTAGAATCTTAACCATTATTTCCCTTGTCCTGGGTTTTCTAGAAGCTGATTAGTGGGTCTCCACCCTTTGAACTATCAATCCTTACAAAGATTGGATTTAATGATACTCCTTCATCATGAATACGATTTTTATTATTTAAATGGCATTTGATTGAAAATGTTATGTCTAATCCTATATAATCCACTTTCCTTGGAAAATGTCACCATATATTGCGCTATTTAGATGTAACATCCATCACCCAATTTTCAGGTCATTGGATTAAGACTCAAATCTCATCCAACTATCTAAAAATATGAGTTAAACATCAAGAGAGGAATAATATTTGTTCCTATGGTATGTGTTCATGTAGTTTTCAATTTTTTGTTTAGACATTACATATTAATTCGGTTGTTCCTTAATAGGGCCTTAGTTGAGCTCCTAAATTCATTTGCTTCATTAATTTCTAAATGACCCTAATCCATTGTAATAAATTAGTTGATTTGTTTTAGGGTTTTGGAAATACAAATAACATATATGGACACCATTAGGTATTCCACCTTGAAATTGGTTATTGTTTCCAAATGGAACAAAATTATTGGCACCTATTTTAGCTATTGTGTTGTATTTATAATGAATTGTACCTTGTGTCTTATGAGTTCAATGAAGCCAAGAAACCCCTTTGGTGTATAGACTTATTAGTCCTATAATTTCCCATGTAGAAAATTGAGTTGTTTCAGGACCTTACCCTTGACAGACATTCCTTATATTTGATCGTTCCATGTCTAGTAAAAATGACTCATTAGGGTTATGTAAGATTCATATGGTAAGATGGTTACTGCATTATTATTGGATTAGTTATTAATGGAATGGATTAATGTGATGTAATGTAATTTCTCTTACCCATATTTTTCTATATTAAAAAAATTGTTTTGAATTTAATGAATGAAAATAATATTTGTTGATTGAGATGCCTTGAATAAATTAATCATGTTGATATCATGTTAATGAATTATATAAAACTATATGGATGGGTTTTATTTTTTAACCCTTCATGTTTTATATATTGTAGTAGTTGTATGTGGGTATGTGAGTCATGGTGACCAAATCTTCCCATACATCAGTGTTACGATTATAACCCTATGATTAGAACTTATTATCTCATAGACTAGTGATTGATGCTTGGGTGTTACTTCATGGTCAAAACTAGATATATAAATATATATACATGGTGAGTTTATCTGACACACCAGCTATCAGATTAAGTAGGTATATTTACCATGATTCCTTTAAAAATATGAATGTGTGTTCATTAATTTATTGTACACTTCTTTACATTCCTACTTATTACTGTATAGTGAATAGTTTTGAGCACCTACTTGGATTATACGTAGACATAATTGGGGTTGGACTACTGATATTTTTATCTCAAACCCTACTTGGTATGACCATGGAACCGAATATTACTATGTTTTCATAGGTTTTGTTGAGGAAGATACCCCTAATTCAGATTGTGGACTTGGGAAACATGATTTCAGTATATGAGAAAAGGATTAGGATTACACTTCTGATGCTCATGGAGAAGTTTGTCTCTCTTTTTTCATTTTGTAATACTATGTTCCATGGATTTATCTACTCTCCCTTTTTCTGTATTATCATCATTTGATAAATCATATATATTTGACACTACCTTTTAGGCCTTTTGGTAATGTTCTTATGTTATTTACTCCTTCCCATGTTTGGTTATTTATATGATTATTATGTGTCTGTTGTTAACAAAATCATTCTATTTTATTACACTTATGATACTACTTACTTATAATTTTATCTATTGTGATACTCTATCATGGTGTTATATTGTCCCTATTGTACTACCACATACAACCCCACTTCGAGTCGGTATCCCCTGTCATTTGGGGAGATCTTCCATGGGTCATTTGGCCAACCAGGATAGGGGTATAGACTAAGTAGAATCTAGGTCATGGATGTCCTAATGTGGTATTAGAGGGGTTCCCTTATTGATTTACTAGTTTTATACAATATAATAGTGATTGGGAATACATAAATACTTATTCACAAGCAGTTCTTGGGAATCACCAACCCATGTAATGGGAAAAGAACAAGATTTAGTAATTCTAATTGTTATTGATTCTGTTATGTAAGGTTTAAACAGTATTACCATTGGTTGATAAAAATGAATTTTGATGTTGATGATATTAAGGTCATTGAAATTTTAATTTCTTTACTATTTATTGATTAGTTGTGGGAAATACATTAAAAACATGCAACATTATAGGCATGGAATTAATAGGCCATGAATTTCTACCACATCACATATAATTTTTAACGAGCATTTCCTACTACTTTTTTTTTCTGTTTTGATATATATAAAAATATTCTAAAACATCTTCCAGGATTTGGATCATACTATGGTGTGAGATTTGTGGGTTCCAGTCTTTGATTCAGAATGTATATGGGACCGTAGGATCATAAAATGGAATTCCAACAAGCTCAACCTTTTAAAAATGGTATAATTACAGGATTAAGAAGAATTTAAATTGGAATGGAATCCATGTAACTTCCTTGTTATCATTCACAAGGTTTATGGGCCCCTGTGGTCTAGAAAATGTTATATCATTAGATTATATCGATTCAAACATTTTACTATTTATATAAGAACAGTTATATGATAGAAATTATTTCTAACATGAGAAAACCCATCTTGAACTTGTGTATCACAAAATATTGACCCGAACCCTGCATTAGTAGAGAATATTGGGTGATTCACCATTCATATAGCATGTTATGCTATTTTCTAAAATCTATAAATATTATATGAAGGAGGATAAGAGGCATGGTTAATCTATAAGAAGGATTTAGTTATTGTACTATTTTCATTAATGCAATATTCTGAATCATTTGAATCACCTCTAGTATTTTTATTTGGAATTGTATAATTATTCCACCATAATATCCTCAAGAAAAGTGCCATGATAGTGGTGATTATTATGTTCTTATTGTGGCAGTCCTTGATCCAATAGTCATTCCTCTTCTTTATCCATATGTTCTTCATAATCCTATAATAATATGGGTGCTAACAACCTTTTTCAAGAAGGCCTCCTGCATATGTTTTAGAAAATGAAAGGTAATGTTTGTCCTACCTAGAGTATAGAAGAGTTGAATCGTGAGATTCAGCATCAACATCCCCCACTTTCTATGGGTATGGTGGACCAATTCCTACATATTATTTGCTCGAGGTGATACAATCTATATTCAGGCATCTTGAGATGCCTATAGAATGGAGGGGCAATCTAACTATTTATATGCTTCAAGATTCAACCAAGAGTTGGTGGGATTTCATCACCTATGAAGGACAACGTAGGGTCATGATTGGGAAGAATTTCATTAATTATTCAGTGACTACATCATTTTACACAATAAGAGGGCAGAAAGAGGTAGATAATTAATTTATCTGAAGAAGGAGAATATGTTAGTAATGGAAAACTCTTCCGGTTTCACTAAGAAATAGAGATTCAATTATTTTTTAGCTATTGATTATCTGATGGTTTCTAGGTGATTCGAGATGGACTTGTTTTTCCATTAAATCATTGGTCATCATCTTCAGGTGGACATTCATTAGAAAAACTGCAAACCAAGTCCTAATTACCCAACAAAATCTAAGAGATACATAAGGTGCATTCTAGGGTGTTTTAGTACCTAAGGCATATATTAGATCTTCTTCTTGGTGAAAAAGATGCATCAAATAATCTCACAGTGGTAGCAGTGGTTAGGCTCCATTCATCTGTAGTTATATTATCTATCACTAGTGTGGAGCACCATGTCTTGTCAGGAAGAAGTGTCCATTGAATCTAGATGAGCATAGAGGAGATGGAAAGATGGGTCATATCCACCATTTCTATATGGCTTTCCCACCTTTTCCTAGATAGAATGGATCTTCACCTACTCTTCAATCAGGAGTGGGGTCAGTAGGAGGATGACCATCTGGAAGTTTGAATACCACCAATATATTAGGACAAGGTGGTTTTTGAGGGGAAATCATTGCAGACATATGATTCTCTACTACAGCAATGTGGGCCTACTCAGGGAAGTCAGTCATTAGATCAAGGTTTCGGTACATGGTGGTTTCAACCAGTCCACCAAATTCCATAGTAGTACATTGTCGAGCCATCTATTTTATGAGGTACAATAATAGTTACCTCCAATTTAGTGTAATCATTAAATGTTACTAGAATATATCACTCTTTAATATATGAGATGGTCAATGACTATTTGGGACTTTACATAGATTTATATCATGGTGTTATGAGTTAAAAATCCCATTTAGTTATCCATTCACATGAAATTCTTCTTAGTCATAATTTTCCCCTTGAGGTAAGTTGTTACACTTTTTCGTGGAACCAGTAAATTATTGACATGTAATGTTTTTTTGTAATAAATAAGATAGACTAGTTATTTTCCTATTGAGAAAACATTGACTGCTATCATTGGAGGGTGATTTTGACCCCAAAATATAGCAGCAAGATTTTTTATAAGGGAGAATGGGAGGTAGCTTCCACTCTAGTAGGACCTGATTAGTTTAGGGTGAGTAGTGTTACATCACAATTCACAGGTTTTCATCTCGACCACTAGGGGTTACAACCCATTTTCTTTCCTCATATAGTGAAGCATTTTAGATATGTTTCTCCGGAGGAATTCACTGGTCTACCTTAGGTGTGAGAGGTAGAATCCAATATTGAGATTGTTATAGGCGAAGAACAAGTGACCATTCCTCCCTATAGTATGTCACCTAAGGATCTTCGTAAACTCAATAAGTAGTTTGAGAAAATTTTGGAAAAAGTATTTATATTCCCTAGTACTTCACTTTGTGGTACACCGGTCCTTTTTTTCCCAGAATGCATATGATACCCTTAGGATTTGTGGAAATTACCATCTGTTGATTTTGATGAAGATTATGAAATAGTATCCAGTACCTAGAATTAGTGACCTATTTGATCAGATCTGAGGAGAAAAGGGGTTTTCAAAAATAACTTTTATGTCAAGATATAATTAGGTTAATTTCAAGATATAATACAAAACTCATAAATCATTCAGTATCAAGTATTGTCTCTATGAGTACCTGGTTATGCCATTTTGAGTCATGATTGCACTTGAAGTATTCTTGGGACATGTGAATCATGTATTCCACCATTATCTATATTCATTTATGTTTGTATTTTTTGATTATATATATGTGTATTCACACATTAGACAGGTCCATGCAACCCACCTTGCGATTATTCTAAATATTCTGATAGTGAATCAGATATATTCTATGCTCAGTAAATTCCACTTTTTGATCGACAAAGTCCACATCCTTGGTCATAACATCTTAGAGTCACACGTTTTAGTTGACCCGAAGATGGTGTTAGACATTGTTTCTTGGTAGAATCCCAAGAACACCTTTGATATTTGAATTTTCATGGGGCTTTCTGCACACTACATATTCTTCGTTCAGGATTTCTAATACCTTAATGTGCCACTTATGGAATTTACAAAGAAGGATTTATAATTATAATGGTCTAAATATTGTGAAGAATCCTTTTATGATATGAATTGAAGAATGAATTTAGCACATATAATCATTCCTCCAATGATAGAAATGTCCTATTTAATATACTATGATGCATTAGGTGTCAGGCTTGGAGATGTTCTAAATCTATAAAATAGAGTCACTGCATATGGTTCTCTTCAGTTGAGGCCTCATGAGTGGAATTACTCAACATAAAACCTCAGAAACAATGTAGTTGATCATGACTTATGTTCTTGGGGTACTATTTTCTAGGAGTGAGTTCTTTAGTGTTAATCGACCAAAAACCCCCATATAAAACATTAAATAGATGAATCTGGATCAAAGGTAGCATATGTGGGTCAACTACCTAAAATCATATGATTTCAAACTTGGATACACATGGTGGAATTGTAATTCAGTAACTACTCCAATTAGGTGAAAGACTCAGACACAATAAGTTTAGGAAACATGTGATTAATGTAAGGTAATGGAATTATTATTAGAGATTCATGTTGAGGATCATGAGGACTATGGTTAGACTAATATCTCAGCCTTAGTAGTGACAATTACTATTCTAGAATGAGTACGATCTGAACTGCTATTTGAATCTGAAGTCCTTGTCCTACAAGAAAGTGTCTCTAATGATTATAATACTTGGGTTTGGATCGTCTGTGATTTTAATAATATATATTTATGATGGTGTTATTGGGACTCAAAAGACATTATAGAGAAGATGTTGAGGTATTTCCATACCTCATCAGGGGCAGTTCCCCCATGTGTCACCAAAATGTATCGAGATATATGATAAAAATATTGATGTACATGAATGAAATGTGAGATATATAGTATCATCACTCAATTTTATTCATGTCAATAGGTGAATAAATAAAATCATAGTCGACATTGCTTCTTTGGCCATTTTCCATTCCTAATTGAAAATGAGATTATTTTTTGATGGACTTCATGACTAGTCTACCTAGATCACCAGAGGGAAACTAAATAGTGTGGGTGGTGGTTGATCATTTGATGAATGTTTCACACTTATTTCCTATGAAAAAGACCTTCTATGTATATGAATAGGGGGATATATGTCAAATTGATGGTTTATCTTCCTCGATATACTTGTAAAAACATTTCTAGAAAAGATCCTTGTTTAACATCACAGTTCTGCAAGGGGTTACATAAGGCCTTGGGTACACAGGTACTTTTGAGAACAACCTATCACTCATAGACTGATAGAATATGAATCATAATATTTTGGTCTTCGATGACATTCTTTACACATTTTCCATATATTATTATGTCTATTAGGAGAGATACATTCTTTTGGTGGAGTTTTCTTATAAAAACAACATTTAGGATACCTTTGAGATGTCTCTCTATAAAGCTGTATATGGTAGCTTGGGTCACTCAGCTCTATGCTAGCTAGATAGATGAGAGGTAACTATGATTGGCCGTTATCTCATGGAGGAGACTACATTATAAGAACTCCTGATCATAAATTTCATGTTTATTGGACAATCTTTATTGAAATCATTTTCCAACAGATGTCGATGACCTCTTGAGTATGAGTTTGGAGATCATGTTTTATAGAATGTCCCTCTAAATTTGGGGAATACATGTATTCATATGCATGGTAAGTTATCCCTAAGATTTTTTGGGAATTTCAAGGTAGTGAAGAGGATAATACCCCTGGCTTACCCAATAAAACATACTCAGAGATAACATTACATGCACGGTGTTTTTCATGTATGTCAACTTGGATGTCACTTTCTAGACTCATCTCTTTTCCTTCTACCTAATGAGGTTGATTTTGAAATGGATTCTACCTCTAATGAATTTTTTGTTCATATTCATGATTAGAGTGATATAAAACTTTGAAGATGGGTCGATCCTCTTGAATGGGTGCTATGGAAGCACCAATGAGTACATAACAAGTCATGGGATCATAAACCTAATAACCATTCTCACTGGACAAAATTCATTATTCATGTATCCTCTTTACCCTAAAAATTTTTCCTAATGGACATGTTTATATAGGAAGGGGTGGTTGTAATGACTTGAATATTTAACATAACTATGAATTATTGGTATTTAATTTTTAATATTTCCCTTAATTAGGTTAAAGTTAAACTACAACCTAAGAGAGGTTATAGGGGTGTCTAGGGCATGTTCGAAAACAAGAATTCTAAAAATTGGACTATAGGTTGGGTGTTATGATTATTGGAAATAATGCGGCTACAGACATGGGAACCTGCAAGCCCACATGGTTTATCTTAAAATGTGTGGGACGTTGTGCATGACTGTGCATCCTACTATAGAAATGGGGAATAACATTAGGGAATGGTTTGCACATGGTCTGTAAATCCTATTCATAAAAAATGCATCCACAAAATTATGTGTTAATGACCATTTTACCATCATTTAATTTTTTCCCTTATTTCCTTTCCCCCTTATTTTCTAGTAGTCGGGATGTACTTACCCTCCCTTCAATCTCTCAAACCATCTCATGATTAGATCTAATACTACTCCTTCATTTAGCATCAGAATTAAATTTTGTCAAAGGATTTGTATATCCCATGGTATGGAAAACCCCAAAGACTTCTATTTCCTTTTTAAAACTCTACATGTATAGTTATATTTAGATGCATGATAATTCTTATTATTTTTAGTGCATTTGACTAAAAAATAAATCTCATCCATCCCACATAAAATCTATGGTTCATTTCATGTAAGCCATCATTTATGACCCTATGGTAGATGGTCATATAATTTTCTAATTTTCCTATGGGCGTTTAATATTTATTCTATCATTCCATAAGCCATCCTTTACCAAGCTCTTAAATTTTGGAGGCTACTTCATGTCAAAATGAACCTAGTTTCTTTTTATATATTTATTAGTTCTTTATTATGGGTTTATATAGAACACCTATCTTATTAGGACACCCTTAGGTGTTCCACCCTAAAATTGGTCATTTTGGATAAATTGAAAAAAATACCATGAACCTATTTTAGAAATTGTATAGTGTTTAAATTGAGTTGGACCCTATCGATTTTCTATTTTAATGAACCCAAGACACCCATTAAGAGTATGGTATTCATTGACTTGTAAATTCCTAGGTAGGAAATTGATATATTGCACAATGTTACCTTTGATAGTAATTCTTTATAATTGAATAGGTTATGTTTAGGAAAATTGAATGGTTTTGGTTGTTTAATATGGATAGTGTAATATGGTTACTACATTATTATTGGTTTGATTGAATTGGTTATAAATTAAGTGGATTTAAGGGATTTAATTTCCATTCCCTTACCCATGTTTTCTTATAGGAAGTCACATTTGATTAGATTTGAATAATTAAATTGGTAATTGTTGATTTAGATGACTTAAATAAATTGAGGATGTTGGTATCACGAGAATGAATAATAGAAAATTTAATGGGTGGGATTTATTTTTTCTTGAAGACATTTATATATAGTGGGATGACGATAAGGGCCATGGAAGGGCATGTCGACCCTAAGCCCCATTAAATCTGTTGCATGATTACAACCCCATGAGTAGATCATATTAGCTCATACACTAGTATTGGATGCCTTTGTGATGCATCCTAATCAAATTAAACAATATATATATATATATATATGGTGACATGATATGACACACCATAAATTAACTAATATATCTAGACCGGCCATGTTTCCATTAGGAACCTGACCAACGGTTTATTTATTTATTCTAAAATTATTTACATTCTTGTTTTTTACTGCACAATGAATAGTTATGAGCACCTAATCAGATTATACATAAGAACCATTGGTGGTGGCCTACTGATATTTTTTATATCACACCCTACATGGTCCACCCATGGAACCCAATTATATTATGTTTCAACATGTACTGGTAAGGTTTAGAAGCCATCTTTAGGTTGTTTACATGTGATAAATGGATGGAAATTAGAAGTTACTGATCGGGCTTATGCTTGAGTTACTCGTGGAGATTTTTATTCCTTTTTTATGAAATTATAATATTCTATATCAGGCTTACTCTATCATTTCAATATTATCATCAATCCATGGATCACATGTATCAGACACTTCTTTTGAGGATTTTTGGTTATGTTATTCAGCAATTTACTTCTTCCACTATTTATTTATTTAGTTGATTGTTATTATTCCAAAATTTACTATAAATATTTTATTATGATTCAACTACTATTTAATTTTTTGTTTCATCTTATTTTCTACTCTAACATGAGGGTATATTCTCCCCACTATACTGCCATATAGACAACTACATCTAGTCATCAACCCCTGACATATGGGGACACTCGCCAGTGTTTATGTGGAAACCCGGGCTCAGGTCATGGACTAAGTCACATGAAGGCCTGGGATTTCACATAGAACATCATTAATATATTACATGTACACCATGAGTGAATTGAATAACTTTAATGAGGTGGTAGTCTATATGTCCACCAATGATATTAACATATTACCAGAAAATGGATATCATAAATGAATATTTTAAATAAAAATTTCAGAAGCATAATGAAATCATAAATATCAAATATATCACATATTAATTACAAATAAATCCATATTCTTACCTTTTATGATGTCAATCAAATAATTATTGAAATCGGTTTGAGGGGTGGTGGTCCATTATACACACGAACGATGATTTTGTATCCCATTTGATGGATGTGTGTGAATGTGTAGGAAAATCTATAAAATAAAATAAATATAATCATATTTAAGATACATTAGTTATTATATAATTATGATATAAAAATTATATATTGCGTGGATAAGTAATTGAATCAAAAGCAGTTGTTAAAGAACCTTATCTCTTATTTGGGTAACTCCTTTGGATTATAGAAAAATACACTCTTAGTATTATTTATACCAAATATGTGTTATTTAGGATTATTGGAGGGAATTTAGGAGATTATTTGGTACTTTATGGTTAATGAAATGGTTTTTATAGTTATGAATAATTGGATGGGTTGAGAACATTTTTATAGTAGATGAGTGGAGTTATTATAAATATATAAAGGTTAAAAAAATAAAGATGTATCCCTTACATAATGTGCCTAAAATAATGAAAACAATTAGAGAAAAGGTATGTAGTAGTATAAATATTAATATTAAATAGTTTTTTTATCTTTCTTGTTAATTTTGGAACTTATGTTTAAGGTCTTCTCCCTTATTAATCTTAATTTAACCTTAATCGTTATAATACATTTTAATTACATTTACTAATATTTTTCTAAAAAAATACAAGATGAACATTATAAAAACCATAAATTATTGTGATTCAAATTTTTTTAAAAAAAGTTCCAAATTTAAATCATAGAAGTGTAATAAATTCATCTAAATTTAATCCTACAAAATAGTCAACAAAGCAGGATTTTAGATTAAAAATGATCCAAATATTAAAATGTTTCCATACCTAATTACTATTTGAAACTATTTACATTGACCTACATTGTATTATTTGATTTATAATTGAACTAAATATAATTTAGAAACATATTGAAATATAATTTATCATTATAATGCTTTGCGACAAAAGATAGTTTTCAATTAAAATGCAGTATTTTTACCTATTTATCAAAAAAGTATTCATATAAAAATACAAAAAATTACACCAAATTAAAATTTTATATTACCATTTTAGAAATAATTATTATATATTCCTATTTTATTTATAAAAAATGAATATTTATATCATAAATAGTTTTTCCATTAATTGGCAGAAAAATTGCCTTTTTAAAATTATAGATTTTTAATGCGTAATATTAGGGTTTTTCATATATTATTATAAAATATACTGTATGAATGTAAAATATTACTTAATATATAAAAAATAATGCTTTTAATATCATCCCTGAAGAGTAATTAATTTATTTTATTTAGAAAAAACAACATTTTGAGCATAAAAAATTTCATATATATTCAATTGGTTTTATATTCACTTACACATAATTTGTAACCAATGAATTATATTTATATTTTTTAAAATATAAATTTTTTCATTCAGTTTTTCCTATTCATAACCTATAATATTATGGCTAGGTTATATCTTATTATATTAAATAATAAAATATTATATATTTTTTGTAAAATTCGTCTATGCATTAACATATTCTATCTTAATATCATGTGCACTACCCGATATAAAATATATTGAATTTATTTTAGAATGTTGAATATATTGTAAAGTCATCGTATGTTATATTATTTTATAAACATGGTTTTATATTTAATACATTATATAGAATACAAAATCCTTATTTTAGAATTTTTGGGCGTTACAGTCTCTTCACCTTAATTAATTTTTGTCATCACAATTCAAACATGTTCTTGTTAATATATGGATTCATATTATAAAATTATTTTATTGATGAAACCTTACCTTAAAATAATTTAAAATATATTTTCTTAATATAATAGTATGATAATTAAAAATATAACATGGAATTACTTATAACTAGGATTCTATGAATGGTAATATTAGTAGAAAGTGAAAATATGGTATTTGAGGAAAATGGTGAATAATTATAGGGAGTGACTGAGGTCATACATAATAATCAAGTGAATGATCAGTAAAAATTTGAGGGCCCCACAACCATAATTCAATTATTATTTGAAAAACCATTTGTTAAATAAGGTTTAATATATTAGGATAAAATTTTATTTTTGGATCATTTTTACTAATGATATGCAATTGTTGTAATGGCTCTCAAAATAAGAAATGATAATTACATGAAATATTTATACAAACATAATGTTATCCTTGGGTTATAAATCTATCAATTTAATATATTATCCCTTTACACAAACCTATTAATGACCAAGAATTAAATTTTTTATTCCTAAAGAAATAAAATTCACAATTAATAGAGAAAAAGATACATGATAGGATAACAAGAATTTAATTTTATATTTAACATGTTTTTAAACCCATTATGATTAATATATTAGTTCCTAAACCTGAAAAGTGATACTACTTGTTTAATATGAACATTTATTTTTCATATTGTTAATCTAAATGCATTGAGACACTATCCTAGACATCCCATAGGCTAGTGGTAGGCACGGAAGCCTAATAATCATTCGGTCGGGGGTTCAAGCCCAACCTACTTTCCAGATTTTATGGTTTTTCACCGGACATACACAATTTCATTTTTATAAAACCATATTAATATAATTTATCCAATAAATCTTAGGGTCATTCTTCAAAAAACATTATTCACTAAATTTCCTTTCAAAAAAGGTTTCCAATACTTCCTTGATACAAAAACACATCACCGATTCTTTTCCCCATGGGTCCTTCATTTGTCTATATATTATTCAATGGAAGAGGGAATTGACTTAGGTAATTCCCATGTTCCACAAAATTAAGGAAATCAACTACAAATAAATCATTTGGATGGGTATTATTTCCTTCCATCATACCATTCAATTTTCCACAGCAATTCTCTACTTAATTTCCATTTTTCCGACACATAATGAATTTCCCATTTTCATTGAGACACATTACTAGGTGTCTCCTTCTACATTTAATTAATGATAAAAATAGAAAATTCTTCTCTCCATTGTCTCCACCACACAATCTTTTAGAAAAATCCATCTTATTCATATATATTTTTATTTTGTAGTTGATTAAGATATATTTTTTAAACATATTTAAAGAGAACTAATTAGTCATGAACATGATATCTTTTACTCCATTAAACATCCAATTTGGCTTCCCATTAACAATAAATTTTCCTTCATGTAAAATGTTTATATGTTTATGTTGTGTTCTAGTGATTAACTAAAACTTAAAAAAGTGTGATAATCAATTATCATAGTGTAAAAATAGTATAATCATTTTCAAGTGTCTAAATCTTGACTTATTTTTTAAATCATAGACTTCTTTTGTTTTACTAAGTCATTAATAATCCTTATCTATTAAATATTGTAATCAGAGTCTGTAAATAAAAATGATTTATTCTAATAATATACCATGGGAGTGTCAAACTAGGCCTCATATCAGGCCCATAATCATGTACTGTGATACACTCGAGTTATGCCCGATACACATTTTCAGAGTTGTTACACAATGGTATATCTATGTCAAAACTACATCCACTTGTAGTATTCATAAATAGATGTGTTTCATGGAATAAAACCTAATTCATATCTTACAAAAACTTTTGGATGTTCTAATATAAATATCATAAAATTAAAAAATAACATTGTTCTTCTATCAAGGATATCCTTGTATATCATTCTTAGTACACTTCTAGATTCTTGGGGAAAGGAAACCTAATAATGCTGATCTCAAATGATCAGTATTGGATATGTACAATGGAAAAAATAATTAATAAATTATGAAAATACATATTTAATGGTAAATAACGTATCACACATTCCATGTAATCCATGAACAAACAATGAGTAAGTAAAAAAACATGGCAAGGTAAATTACTAAGAACACATAAAATTTAAAATAACTGGATAATGGATAAAAAAATATGGAAAAGTAAATAACTAAAACACATTCCATTTAATTAATAATATGAGAAGTAAATTCATCTACATTAAATGTTATTCAATAAATATAATTTTTAAATAGTAATAAAAAAATTTAATTCTCAATGATGAAAATGCATAATTATTGGGAATCATATTTGATGCACAAGAAAAACTATAACATCAAGACCCTTCACAATAGTGTTTAAAACTATAGGTAGAACCCAATTTAATTTGAATAGCTGATTTTTCTCTTCATAACTTGTTGATGCATAAAGGGGCTACATAAATCCTAGGCCCCACCTATAACGTCGAGTCTAAGATTTCATCACATATCAATTATTAAATTTAATTAATAAACTATGTTCCTTTTCAAATATATGTATTGAGTAATGAATACAGATTAATCAAGATTTTCCAAGATAATAAAATTAATATAAAATTAAATAAAATATATTTAAATGGTCTATGGTTAGACAATAATCATATCCATGATAAATTCAATGAATATTTAATAGGCATTTAATGTCTAATGATCATATGAAATTGAATATTTTAAGGGTAAAAAAGGAATCAAGGTAGTGAATGTCAACACAATCGATGTTCAATGAAATAAAAAACCAAATAGAGATTGAATAATGACGATATAAATATATTATATCCCTTATGGTGTAATAATAACAGGTTTTTTTCTTTGATGAGAATAAATACATTAAATATAAAAAATATATAATTTTAATTTTGAAAACATTTTGAAAATTATTTTACTTGAAAATAGATTTTAAAAATTAATTTTATTTAAAAATTGAACCTCTTAATTTTAGAAGGTTGCTTCCATGAAATGATTGTGGATAATTTCTTACATTCATATATATGGTAAAATAGAACATTCCTTTTTCAAGATAAAAAGATTATAAAATTCTATAATTAATAAAGTGAAAAGAAGAATCCTTTGGAAACATTTATAAAATAAAAAATGGTAAAAATTTATTTTATAAATCATTTTGTTTTGATTGAAAAAAAAATTTAAAAAAAAATTATAAAAAAATAAATTTAGAAGAAAACTTGTTCCCTCAAATAAAGAGGGAAATAAAGTCATGTTTTCTTAAAACAATATACAACGTTTTGAGTGCCATAGAGTAATAAAATGATAATATTACAAGAAATAGGCTAGTAATAACAAAAAAATATTAAATGTAAACGTTTTATTTGAAAATTATGATATAAATTTGTATAATGGAATTTTATGATTAAGTTATCTTGAATATAATTATATTATTAAATAAACCCTTAAAATGATCATAATGTTGATGTGGGAAATAATAAAATAATTTATTATTTATATCATCTATAAATCCAAATATATAAATTATAAACACATAAATATATATTCAATGTCATTATACACACAATCATATAATATTAGAGACAGACAGTAAGTAATATAACCCAATGAAAAGGACTTGGGTTATGAAATCTATTTATAGGTTTGTAACGTTATGTTCAATCACCCTTTGATGAAATTATTAAAATTGAAACAGAAAATACAATGATTAATTATTTATTCATGATATTTAATTTCTAAGTAATATTATATTCACCATATAAATTAAACTATGTGCATAGAAATAGAATATGTCTCAATTAAATGAAAATGGGATGTAATCCCTTATTGCATGGTAATTTTGGAATTATAATTCAGATGAAATTAATAATATCAGATAAACCAGTAAATGACATGAATATATATTTATACATGATATAAATGACAATAGTGGAAGTATATACACCAAAATAAGAAACAAGTGGTGAAATAGTGCATCCCAAACATAAATAAATGTGATACAAGAATCTCTTACCTTATAATTACTTATATTTGGGTGTTCATTAAAATAATGTATAGTGATTTAAAACATTTTATTTAATTATAATATAAACATACTCATTATTATAATATCTGATATGAAATTTTTATAAAATATCAATACCTTTTTATTAAAAACCATTTATTACTTTCATCATTTCGGGTGTTAATTTCCTAGTTTTTCGAGTTTGTATTGATTTATTATTTTTTCCTTCTTACATATATCATGATTTAATAATATAAAAAATGTAAAAGATGATATAAATTTTATATATATTCATTATATATATATATTTATTTATGTTAATTCATAAATATTGCAAATAGGAAATAAAATGAACTGTTCATAGAGATGGTAGGCTGCATATACACATGAACACAACGTCAATTTATTTTTCATATTTAAATGAATTAAAATTAAAAAAATATAAATATAAGTATATTAAAATTTATGTATCATATTTATGTCATATATTTCAAATATTTTTTTAATAACATCTATAATACATTCAATTCATATAGTGAATGAATCACATCACTTTGAGGAGGCATGAGTCCACATGTACACAAATAATGTTATCGTATTACCACAAACTGAAAATCATAATGTTCTATGTTATATTAAATTTAAGTAATAATAATCTCATTATAGATATCATATATATCATATATAAACTAAAAATCCATCATTATTATAAACTATAAATTTTTTAATGGTAGAGTGAATGACTCGATTCATGAGTTGGTAGTACACCGTAACCATGAATGATGATTGCGTATACAATTTGATGGAAGCATATAAAAGTGTAGTTAGAAATAATGGGATAAATAAGTCACACAATATTAAATATACTAATATTATTATGGAGTAAATATATAAAACCAATTTAAGGATTTGATAATTAATTGAAATAAAAGTGTTTGTCAAAGAATGTTACTTCTTATTCGAGTAAATTTTTCCATTGAATGAAATGAAATCCATTGTTTGATTTCAACCAAAATTGAGGATTAAAGGATGAAGGGAGGGATGTTGGGAGATTATTTGGTATGTTTTTGGATGATCCAAATTTCTTTATAGGTTTGAGTAAATGTGAGGGGTGATTACCTTTTTATAGTTGAGGAGGAGTGGAATTCATGTATCTATAAAAAGGTAGAAATATTTGAGATGTATCCCTTACAGAATTTTCATTAAATAATGGAAAAATTAGATCCAATGGTGTATATGGTGTATATATAAACATATAATAGTGTTTGGACCAGTTTCTAGCTCATTTTGACTCCAATGTTTATGGTTTAATCCCCTGTTATGTCTAATTTCACCTAAATCATTATAATTAATGTTAATTAGCTTGAATAATTATTTTCTCAAAAATAAAGAAGAGAGAATAGAAATTATGAAATATTATAATAAAAAATATTGAATCCAATTTTCCAAATTCCTAACCTTAATGTGGAATAAATTAACTTAAATTTAATATCATAGATTAGACGACAAATTATAGTTTTAATGTAAAAAAACTCAAAATAATGAAATATTTTTTATCCAATTTCAATGTTAATATTACTAAAATGGAGTAAATTGGATAAATTTATGTATATTAAAAATATATATACATTGAATTGAAATTAAATTTTAATCTCTTTTTTTAAATTTATGATATGAAAAAATTGGTTTTTAATTAAAATCCAATTTTTTCACGATTCTCAAAAATGAAACTTCTTAAAAAATTCAAAAAATTCACAAAAAGATAGTTTTTATATTAATATTTTAAAAATGAATCTTATTTATCATATTAATTTAATCAATGTGTGAATATTTAGATTCATGAAATGTCTACCCCTAAAAGGTGAATAAATTGACTTTATATAAATATAACTTTTCTATTCATAATGTTGGGTTTGATCATATATTTTGGTAATAGAATGTGTTCGATGAATATAAAAAATATTTTATTAAATATATATTATAATAATTGTTTTAATATTATTAACTAAAATTAACTCATTAAATATATTATTAAGAAATCATTTTTTGAGTATAAAATAATTTCCATTGTATTAAAATGATTTTAATATTAACTTCAAATTAATTAGAAACCAATGAGTTAATTTTATATTAATCTAAACCATATATTTTCTTAAGTTATTTAATATTATTCATGACCACTAATTTAATGACTATATTATATCTTAATGTAGTCAATAATTATTATTTAATAATACATTATTATTCTATAAATGTCGGTCTTACACGTAACATAAGATATCCCAGTATTGTGTGCATTACATGCTATAAAATTTATTTTACTTTTTTAAAAGTTGAGAATAAATAATAATGTGTTGTTATTTTATATTTAATTATACACGTGATGTTTTGATACATACATGATATGAATTCATTATCATTATTTGAGAATTTGGAGGTGTTACATTACAAATGTCACAAAGATAAAAGACTAGAAGAATCAAACAAAGTCTCCAATGACACTAGTCATAAACCCCATGTTATTAATATATTCTATCTCCAACCCATCCATCAAGCTAAAAAAATAACAAGGTACCCTTCCCATTCCTAATCATACATCCATAAAATCTATCCATGTACAAAACAGTGACATGTCTATGGTGAGAGTACAACATTGGGGGTCAAAACAACCATTTATAAATAATATGGTGTGAGAAATAATTCTCATGAATTATATAAATAAAAATCATATTGATTTAATAAATTAATACTATGAATAATGAAATCCTGAAGATCCCATAAGATTTAGGTTGACACAAAGAGATAATAAAACATACTTTAACATTATGCATGGTATCTCTTACAAATGGAGGATCCTCATCAATTAAGACGAATCACCCATGTAATGGACCAGACCACCGTGGTCCTTTACATTTTCAAAATCCAGTGCATTTGGATTGTTCTAGGAGGAAATTATGTCTCATTTCATGATTTTTCCAAATTTCTAGTTTTCCAGCGGTTAGTTAGAACTCACGTAGTCGCATCTATAGATCATGTCGATAGCTCTGGGCATCTGTGAAAAAGGGATTCGGTGACTTAAGGCATCAGTGACATACGGAATCATTGAATCCTAGCGTCAAGGACTAAGGGTGTCAGGGACATAGTACGTTAGAGACTCAGGACATCGATAGGTATGGGAGTAACAGAGTCAAGGTGTTGGTGGGTCAAGGTGTCTTTAGGTTGGGAATTAGTGAGTTCTGTCAGAGTGTCATGTCGTTGGATATTCTATTGGTGAGTCCAGAATTTGTGACTCGCATTGGCGACATACCCATCAGTGAGTCATTTCTGTTATTTTACATTTTTTGAGTTTCAACCATTTGATGATTCCAATGATGAAAATCAATATTACAATATTTTTTTAGAATTTCTAAAGAGTTTTAAAGGACATTAATTACATCATTAATATCATAATTCCCCAAAGTCATTGAAATAGACAAAATTCATGGTCTTCAACATGATCCATCATTATGTTCAATTGAAACCATATCCCTTAAATTGATATTGGATGTTGATATTCTAATTTTGGATATTTTTTTAGTGCGTTTATGTCTTCCCACTGTGTGATGATAATATTTCTTCCCCAAGGATTTTTTTCATATGGTATAGAAGTATATTAGAATTTTCCCTGGTTAATTTCTTGATACTGAAGAGAACCTGTGTTTTTGACAGAAGAGAGAATTTTTTTTATTATCTATTCTTTCAGGTAAGGATTTCCTTCATCCATATTTTTATTGTCTATCATGAGTGCTGGGTTTTCCTATATATCCTTGTAAATATGTTTGGACCAATATTTATGGATGTTAATAATTTGAAATAAATAAGGGTTTTCAATTATTATGATGATGACAAGATTGTTTTATATTTTATACATTATCACTATCAGGTTTTGTAAGGGTTGTATTACTCTTGAAAATCACAGATGTTGGTGTTCATTATTTGTGCACCTATATGCTTGTTGAATCCATCTGGTAAGAATTGGAATCTAGATAACCATGTATATTTAGTTAGTTAAGTGGATTCCTAGGTTTCAATAATATTTTGTGATAACCAAGGTTTTATCAAGTGTAATTAAAGAACCGGTGATAATAAACCTTAATTAACCTTTTCTTTTTTATGTGGCTATGTAATATGTGTGGTTCTATTTGGCTTGTGTCTATGATGTTCTTGTGGTGTTCTGGATGGGAGTGTGGTTTTGAGTATGATGTGGCACAAGTGGTGTATTTGCTTCTTAGGCTGAGAAATTTATTGATTGTGGAATGGATGAACATGTTACATAGTCGGACTATATCTGGTCAGTGGTTGGGCAGTGGGGGTATAGGACCGGGTAGTGTCAGGATCACGTTATGGGTGTGCTAGGTGTGGTGTTGTAGTGAAGTGAGGCTACAAGGTGTGGTATTGATGAGGCGTGTTGGGGGTAATACTTTTAGAGAGTAAGGACATGGTGTCATGACTTTTAAGAAAGTTGGTGGAATTGGTTGAACATGTTTCTAGGAAAGGGGAGTATTCAGTGGAACTTCATACTGGTTTATGTGTATTTATTTTTCTAAATAATGTGTTTTTTAGGTAGTAGGGATACTTGGGATGGTTTTGGAGGGAATATTTTGAATATGGATGGTGTTATATGTTGTGGAGAGTTCACCATGAATTTTTATAGATCATTATTTTATCAATGGGAGTTATAATGGATTTTTTTACATTGTCCCTTATTTCTTTGTTTTTATTCGGTAGTGGTTAATATGTATTCTTCCTCTTATAACATTTTTACTGTTTAGTAGATTCCCTTGTAGGGATGGAATAAATAACCAAATTTATAATGTAGAGTGAAAATTTGATCAATGAATTGGTTGGATGTCTATTTTGAGTTGTGGATTGTAGTGAAGTGGCGTTCCTTTATAGAATTATGGAAGTGACTATGATTTATGGTGGTAGGTGCATGTAGGGTAGGCAGTATGTGTATTTTTGGTGTGGGATGGTTTTTTTAACCCATAGGTTGGGCTGAGTGTTTGTTATATATATATATACATGTAGTTACATGTGATTTTTTTATGCACCCCACCCATGTTGAGCTCTACGTGATTAATACCCTCATCATTATGAGGGAGGGGTCATTTATAAACTTCCTTGTGGGAGGAGGAATGGATGATTATACTCTATTATATTCTCCCTATCATAGGCATTGGTATCCCTAGACTCTTCAAAAAGGTTGTGGTGTGATTGTGGTCCCATGTGTCTATAGGTGAGGTGTGTTTCCGAGGTGTCTTTGGGATGAGTTCATTGGTGATTACAAAGGGTCTTCGGGTTCGGATTATAGTTTCTAGCCCTTCTTGTTTGTGGGTGAGATGTGATGTGGTATGTGGCTGATGTCTGTGAAGGTATGTTTTTACAATAGGGCTTGTGAAAGAGTGTGGTAGCATTAGGACGTTCATCATTAGGGATGATTAGTCAACAAGTGGAAAGTGGTACAATGATCCAAAATATTGATGTGCAAACTATATTAAATTAAATGACATGCATTATTTATTTTTAATTCCTTGGTGGGGTTGGGGTGGAAAGTATAACTTGATAGGTGCTTTTGATTTTTTTTGTTTTTTCATAGGGGAAATAGTATTTTTCTCCCACTTATCCATGGGTGAATTTTGATTCTCCCTATTGAGTAAACTTATATGCTCACCCTACATATATAAAACTATTTTCAGGTTTCTAGGTAGATTACGCAGACCAGTTTAGACAATAATTTCTTGGATGTTGGGAAAAATTGATGTGTCTTTTCATATATTGTTTTGGTACATACATTGGTGTTTTCTTGTATATTCTACTCTTTAACTTTAAAATAGCACGTGGGATGGATTTTTGTTTCGTTGTATACGTGTCATGGTGTTTTTTGAGGTTGATACATCATATCCCACAATATTGGTTACCATCAAAGGGTTAATGACTCCTAATTTATTGATATTTTATACCGATTCTATTGGTAGCCACCTCAGGGCCTATTAGAGGAAGAACTCAGGGGTCATTATCTCTCATTCATCATAAAGAATGAGGGTCACATCATATTTTTATCCCTTATATCATCATGAACATGTATGGACATGACAAAATGGAATTAGAGGCAGATGATTTAGAGATAGGCTGGAGTTTGTAGTTAGGCAGAGTGAGGATTGTAGGGGCATGTTGGGAAACAATGTATGGTGATCGTGGTATGTGACATATGTCTAGGAAGACCATCTAGGACACATGATTTTAGGGCCTCCATAATCAAATATAGGTACTTTGAGCATACTATACGACTAGGTGTGGCTACACCATTTGAAGGGTAGAGACCCAGGAAGGTTGTATGTATCCTGATGAATTTTTTTCATGTTAGTTTGGGGAATTTTATGGAAATAAAATAAATAAATAATGAGTTAAACTAAATCATAAATAATTTCCATAATACTCTTTCATTGGAACTCCTTTCTCACCATTCAGCTATGGAACCTAAACATCAATTATGAGTGTCTCATATAGTGGAGTCTCAACATAGAAATTCATACTAATCGGCATAGGGTTGATCAAGAGGGGTAGGACAACTAATGGTAGATAATGTTACATTTGTTCCAATGGAATACCATGGTAATGTACGAGGGATGTGTCATGAACATTAAGATGGGATGTTGGCTCGTGGATTTGGGGATAAATTTCAACATGGTACATTCTCATAAAGGGTATTTGATTCCACTGGTAGTGAGTCATATGATGGGTTTAGCCTGTAAGTGGTTGATGATTTACCATGAGGAGAGGAAGGAGACTAATTTTCTATGGGTTGACTTTCAGAAGGGGTTTGGGGAGGAATTTCATTCATCAACGATGAAGGAAAAGATCTGACAGGAGCTACTCTCCTACTAGAATTAGTGTCTATCAGTATGAGAGAAGTGGATCAAGTTAAAGGGTCTCCTTTTGTTTGCACTAGATATCTTTCCGAAGAGGAGTCTTCTATCAGACACATAGAGGAGACCCTTCTTCTTTCTCTTCAGTATGTGGTTACTCCCTTCACCATAATGACATACATATCTGATAAAAATAATTATGGGGGTGGTAGAAAGGGTGAACTCACGAGGAGGTATACCATGAGAGGGGAGCCAATCGAGTTCTTTAAAGGGGTAGGTTCCCAATAGTTGGTCTATAGCAGTTGGACTATCCAGGATTCAACCATTGGGGAGGGAATTTCAGATGATTCAGTTTTGACCTTCTAGTCCTTATATATTTCCAATAGACATGGGACCATCGTGTTTTTTTTGTGGAGGTTGCAGGAACCATCAGATTCAGTTCCCAGTTCAGGATTAGTATAATAGATGTGGGTAGGTCCAACGCCCACCTCAGAAATTGTTCCCAGTTAGGCCATTTCAGTAGTAGGGACAATAGGCTCATGATCCACCAAGGGGAGATGAATCAGGACGAGGAAACCCTTTGGGTGTTCCAAAAGGACTAAAATCTAGGCATGTTTGGGGAGGAGGCCAATAGTAAAGGGGAAGAGGTGAGGGGTGTGGTCTGTAGCATGTAATAGAGGTAGCAGTTCTAGCATGCCTGCAGATTGTTTAAGGTACGACCAGTTCATTTAGTACTCTTGTTTTCACCTTCTTTGATTCTGCTGTGTTTCCCTCCATTTTTTCTCCCAGTCTATCCCATGATTTTCGACTATACATAGAGAGACATTCCCTATCCTCGGTGTCGAGTACACAATTTGGGGGCCAAACCATCTTGAATGATGATTTTTAGGGATTCAGAATTATGTTAGGGAAACATCAGTCTAGTGGAGATCTCTTTTTGTTGTATATGAATCCATATGATGTCATCCATGGCATCAACTTATTATTTTCTATGCAAACTATCATCAACAACATCCATAGGAGAGTCTTCTTTTAAGACGTAGGTGGCCAACATATAGATTTCATTGGAGGGAATAGTTGTTAGATTTACAATCCTTGTCTATATACATTTTTTTATTATTTTTTTATATGTATTTCAAATTAATTGATGAAGATATGGTGGGTAATCCAAAATATGTTTGGGATATCTTGTGTGTTTTTTTAGGTGGTTGTGACTTTACTCTTCGATGTTATGTTTTGTTCTGGATAGACATTCATCCCTATTCTTCTCTGATTTTGATGGCTCCTTATCAGATGGAACCTTCTACGATGTGGGGTTAATGGATCTAGTTTGAAAATATGAGTAAGAAGGGATTTTTTGGGCCCAGTTTTTCACAATGGGGTTCTCTAATCTTGTTTATGATGAATGCATATGGTGGTTTAAGGCTGTATATATATTACTGGAGGTTGAAGGGGGTAATGTTCAAGAACTGTACCCCTCACCCGAGGATATAACATCTTTTTTACCATATATTGGGAGAACATAATATTTATAGGATCGATATGGGGTCTTGGTATCAACAGTTTAGTTTGAAGGAGGGTGACATCCTAAAGAATGATTTTAGGTGTAGGTATGGGCACATCGAATTTGTAGTTATTCTTTTTAGTGTTATAAATGTATCAATCATGTTCATGGGGATTTTGAAGTATACCTTTCATGAGTTCCTAGAATGTTTCATCAATGTATTTTCTGATGAAATCATGATCTACTCGAATTCATAGGAGGAGCATATCATGCATCTGAGGACTATCCTAGCGGTCCTTCAGCACCATCGGCTCTTTGGAATGATTTTAAAGGGAATTATTTATACATGATATGACCTCTTACATGGAAATGTTTTGGCTCCTGAGGTTGTAGTAGTGGACCCATCAAAGGCTGAGGCAGTCTTTTCTTCAGCAGAACCCAACAATGTGCTAGAGGTTTAAAATTTTCTTTGAATGATGGGCTATTACTCAAGATTTGTACCTGATTTCTCTCATGTAGTCGCTGTGTAGAAAACTCTGAGTAGAAAATCTAGGATTTTGTGTTGATCGAGTTGTGACATGTAGCTTTTAGGTATTTGAAGGTGGAGTTGGTCATTTCCCAAGTGCTCAATTTTCTAGAAGAAGGGGTAATGTACACGGTGATTTGTGATGCTTCCTATTCCAGGATTCAGGTGTGCACTGATGCCACAACATGGAGTGATCTCCTATGGGTCTAGGTATTAGTTTCCCAATGAACATAACTATACCAACTATGATATAGATTTAGCGGTGGTCCCCTTCGTACTGAAATTGTGGAAACATTACCCCATTGTGGATATTTTTGTGGTATGTACGGATCACAAGAGCTTGAGATACAACTTTTCCCTATGAGATTATAACTTTCACTAGTGGGGATGAATTGAGTTTATTTATGATAATGATTTTATGATCTTATACACATCATGAATTGGAAATGTTGTGGATGGTGCTTTGAGAATAATGTAATGGAAGAAGTGGTTCGAGAATATGTAGATATCTGGATAGAATGGAGGAGTTGAATGCCTTTCACATAGAAATAAGAATGGATAAAAAAGAGGTTATTTGATTTATATGGTGATGAAATCATCTCTGAGTTGGAAGGTGGTAGATTCTTTGTTGGGATACTTGGAGGAAGAGGTAATGCAAGATAACTGGGGCCGAGGTGATGATATGGAGGGATGTTCTGAGGATGGTCAGAATCATATGTTATTCCATGGGAATCTATTTGTTCCAATGGCGATGTGCGAGGGGGTTTTCCATGAGTTTCATAGATCACCAATATTGGTACAACTGATAATTTCAGTGATGTACAATGGCTTGAGGGAACAATTCTGGTGGACTGGTAATAAGTTATCAATGGTTATGTTTGTGTCAATGTTCATGGTGTACCATCAAGTGAATGATGACCAATGTGTTCTGGGTGGTTTGTTGAAGCCCATAGGTATCCCAGTGGGGGCGTGGTATGACATCTCAATGTATTTCACCATAAGATTACCAAGGTATCGGGGAGGATGCGCTGAAATAGGGGTAGTAGTGGAACGGTTGATGAAATTTTCTCCCATCATAGTGATCAAGGAGTCGAGAACAGTTGATACCATAGCACATAGGTTTGTGGATGAGGATGGTATAATGCATGGTGTTTCTAGATCCATCTACTCGTATTGGGATACACATATTACATCATTAGTCTGGAGGGAATTATAGCGTGCTATTTGTACTCAGTTAGACCACAACACTGCATTCCACCCTCAGATGGATGGGAAGAGAGAGAGAACCATCCATATATTAGAGGATATATTGGAGCCATGTGTTGTGAACATTAATGGTTCTTGGGTGTTACATTTTCCCTTGTCAGAATTTTCTTACTATAATAGCTATCACACTTCCAACAGTATGGGTTCTCTCAATGATCTATTGGGAAGGTTGTGTCGTTGTAACTTGTGCTGGATAAATGTTGGGGAGGAAGAAGATCTTGATTCAGACGTGGTGCACAGTACGACATAGTATGTTTTTTCTATTTTTTTTAGGAAAAAGTTAGAACAGGATCAACCGAAGTCATATTCCATGCTTAGGGGGAGGCCCTTTGAATTAGTGGTTTGAGACCAAATTTTCTTGAATTATTCCCCTCGATGTGGGAATTAGTGGTTCTAGATAGAGAGTAAGCTTTCTCCTAGGATCATCAGACCTTTTGAGGTGTTCGGATGAATTGGGGAGGTTTAGTACCAGTTGGAATTTCTACTATATTAGAGAATAATCCATGAATTCATTCATGTATACCAGCTTCGTCGTTATCTTCACTATGACTCCCATGTCATTGATTCGGGAGAGTTGGATATTAAGGATGATACAACATTTGTGGAGCAGCCAGTGGAGTTCCTAGAATATCAAGAGAAGGTTACTTTTGAAGGTCTATTGTTCTAGTTCATGTGTTGTGGAGGCATGGTGTCCCGAAGGAGAGTACATGGTAGCGAGACAAATAGACGTGTGACAAGTACTGGTAGTTGTTTTGTGTCTTTCTTGTCTCTTTTAATATATGATGTAAATCATGAACCTTGTTTGTTATAAGGTGATTTATTTTCATTATTCCATATTATGTGAATATTTCCAAACATGTGAAAAGGGGTATACCAGATTCCTAATCAATATGCATTAATTTTGATGCAGTTAAACCCATTCAGGTGAGTTAGTTATACCCAGAGTAGATGGTATCTTTACATGGAGTAAGTAATTTCCTTATTCATTTGTTTGGACAATTGGTTCTTGTGTGGGGTATCTTGTGAATGTTTGGGTTCTATGATGTGGGAGGATGTGTTATTGTATGTTTAGGTTTCACAACAACTTTTGAATAAAATAGGGTGGTTTATCCTTGAGATGTATCTTACTGGGTGTTTGTTTAGACCCCTCATTCTTTGTTGGTTTGTTTTCAATTATTAAGGTTTAGAATAGTTTGAGAGGTATCTGATGTAATGGACTGGACATCTATGGACCCTTAAATTGTCTAAATCCAATGTTTTTGTCGAGGTTTGGGACACAATAGTGGATCATTTCATGAATTTTCTTGATTTTTTGTTTTCTATCGATGTGTTAGACATCATTGAGTTGCTTTAGTTGCTTACATTGGGAACTCAGGGAATCAGAGAATTAGGGTTTCAGTGAAATAGGGTATCAGTTAAGCATGGTGTCGATGACTCAAGGAGACGGTGACATGGGCATTAGTGACTCGTGGCATGAGTAGGTTGAGGTGTCGGTAGGTTAGGGCATCAGTGGATCAAGGCTTTAGTGGATTGAGTAGTCGGTAGGTTGGTGGTTAGTGAGTGGAATCAGTGAGTTTCTTCAGTGAGTCACTTTTGTTTCTATGCATCATTGGCTCTCTTAGTAGTGAGTCAGGCGTCAGTGACTCAAATCATTGACTCACCCATCAGTGAGTCATTTCTAGTTTTTCCTAGTTTTTTCAATTATTCCACTTTTGATGATTCCTTTAATGTAAATTGACATTTATTATTTGGTTGGGAATTTCAAAAGGAACTTCAAAGGATATTAATTATATATTTTACATCTTAGTGAAACCATGTCTTTGAAATAGATAATTTTCATGGTCTTGAACATGTTCCTACGTTAATGACCTTTGAAACCATCTCCCTTCCATTCATATTGTATCTAGATCTTCTAAGACGAGATTTTCTTTTCCATGTGTATTTCTAGTTTCCCTTGGTGCAACAATAACCATTCATTGTGAAGGTGTTGTGTTCCAGTGTTATAACAGTATTTTCAGGTTTTCCCTCGTGTCTTTATTTCTACTCACATGACCCCATATTTTTAATGCAAGGAATAATTGTTGATTATCTATAGTTCCAAGTAGGTATTTCTTTCATCCATCTTTTAATTTTGTATCATGTAAGGTGGGTGTGCTTATGCACCCTTGTGAATATGGTAGTATCCATAATTAAGGAAGATAAAAAAAAGTTATAAATAAGGGTTTGGGAGAATTTTGATGGTGATGATCAATTTGTATTATATATTTTCTTTGATACATGTCATTTTTTGTAAGGGATATATGAATTCTAAAAATCATGGTAATTGGTGGTATATATTTTCACACATCTCTGCTTTGTGAATCGCTACTGTAAGAAAAGGATTCTATTTAATCACATATATTCATTGAATTATATGGATGAACCAGGATAAAACATATTATTTTATTAACCCTTGTTTTATCAAGTGGAATTAATGAAATAGTGCTATAAAATATGAGTAAACCATTCCTTTTTGGTGAGCATGTGTGTTGTGTGTGGTTCTCTTCGTCTTGGGTTGGTGATTTTCATGTGGTGTGGTTGGTGGTAGTGTGGTTCACAGTATGGGGAAGTATGGGTGGTGTAATGGTATCTCGGGCTGATAGATAGATTGACTATGGAATGGATGAATGTGTTGTGCAGTGGTAATGCATCTTGGAAGCGGCTGGGGTGAAGGGCTACAAGACTATGTGGTGTCATATTCATGTTTATAGTTGTGTTGGGAGTGGTGTTTTTGTGAATCAGGGCTACCAGGTGTGGTAGTACTGAGGTCTCTCATGGTATTTAATTATTTATAAGAACAAAAAGGAGGAATGTCCTTTAATAATGGTGGTTGTAGTGGTTGTACATGTGTATAGGAAAGGGGAGTGTGCAGTGAAACTACAATCTCATTGATTTATATTTGTTTTTCAAATTTGGGAGTTTTTTGTTCAGTGAGGGTGTTGGGGATGGTTATAGAGGAATTATTTAGAAGCAAAATGGTGTTACATTGCATGGGTATTTCAACTGACATTTCTGGAGATTTTTATATTATGAATTAGAGTAATAATGGATTCTATTACTCTGCCACTTATTTATTTTTTTGGCATTGGAAATGGATGGTTTGTTTTCAGCACCATATAAATTTTTTAGTATTTACTTGTTCCAATGGTAGGTATGGAATAAATAAATAAGTTGATACTAAAGAGTGAAAATTGGATAAATTAATTGTTGAGGGTATTTTTAGATTGTGGTTTTTAATGAAGCGGCATTAACTTATCGACATACAGTTGTGACCGTCTTTCACGGTGGTACATGAATGTAGGGTTGGAAGAAAGGGATGTTTTGGAGTTGGATTCTTGTTTCTTCTAAAAACCCATAGGCCAATATGAGTGCTTTGTACATATATATACATGTAGTTCCTTATTATTCATATACACATACAAATTATGTAGAGAACTGCATGCTGAACACCCACATCGTTATGGGGGAGGGTTTCCTTTACCAAAATTTTTGTGGGAGGATGGATGAATGGTTATTGGATCTTCTATGCTCCCTCTTACAGGAATTGGTATCCCTAGACACTTTGGGAATGTTGTATAGTGGTTGGAGGCCATGGTGTATCCGAGTGAGGTGTGCTTCCCATGTGTATTCCTGATTGGTGGTGTGGTGATTTTGAAGTGTCTTCGAGATAGGGTTTGGGATTGTGGCTCAGGTGTTTTTAGGTGATAAGTGAGGTGGTATGTGGTCCAGATGGGTGTATGAATATTGTGAGAGAGAGTCTTATAGAAGAGACCGTTCGCATTAAGACATTTTCCATTAGGGATGAGTAGCTGACTAAAGGTAACTAGTAGAGGTTACCCAAATATCAATGTACATACTACTATACATTACTTTAATAGTGTTATTTTGTGGGTGTGCCTTGGTGTGGATGGGGTGGATAGTATACATTTTTAGTTACTTTTGAGTCTCTACAGTTATCTCACATGGGAATTTGTATGCTTATCCCACTTCGGTGCATGTGACTTTGGTTTCTACCTAATAATTATACTTTTATGTTCACCATAAAATTGTAAAAATGTTTTCGGGTTTTTAGGGAGATTATGTTGAAATTTCTATGCATTACTAGCTCATACATTGGGGATGGTTGATATGACGATGCATACTTTATTTTGGAACAAAATTTTATTATTTATTTTATTTAATCATTTTACTTTAATCTGGAATGTGGGGTGGATTTATATTTCTTTATAAATGTTTCATGGTATTTTATGAGTTTGATACATCTTATATCCCAATCACCGTTTCTATAAAAATGGTAAGTCTTACCATTTCTATGATATTTCAAGACCCTTGGTGCTATTCTCCACCCTAGGGCCCATTGGCGATGGGACTCGAGGGCCATTATCAATCCTTCATATTCAGGAATGATGGTCTCGACATCTTTCCACCCCATACCTCATCATAAAGAAAGCGGGTCGGGAAAATCCATCCAACAACGGATTCTCCCACTAAGGAAGGATCAACTAACAAATAATTAACAAATTTCATTGGCCCATATAATATCTATAATCTCACAATATACAATCCATATACTAGTAATCTTATCGTAGTACATCCCACATAATCGTGGAATCTTTCCTCACGAATCCTAAATCTCCGTTCTTATCGCTCGAGCGGTATGAAAACATGAAACCGACCCTCATGAATCAACATACATAATGATTCATATCTAGAAACTACAAAATTTCAATATGAATCCCTTCCTCATGAATAATGCACATAAAATTCACATAATCTCAAATGATAAGATATTAATTATGAAGGCCAAAATGAAATATACATGATATATCACCATATTGAAAAATGATCGACACATAAAATTTTCATTTCTCTATTGATTTACATTTAATAAATCTGGGTGTCTAATTATAATCATAATTATTTCAAAACTATTTCATTTATCATTTGACCTATTGGACATTAATAAATTTTTACCCAAATTTAACTTATGTTATTTTACACTATTTAAAATATCAATTTACATTTTATCCCAATTCAAAATAGTAATTAAAAAATCAATAATATTTTTAAGATATATCTACTGGAACAGATGTTAATTTAAAAAATTTCAAAAAGGTCAATTTATGGATCACCTATTCTAGAGACTCACGTATTAGTCTCCATTCCTAAGGACACATCCATATCTAATGGATGGTCATAAAATGATTATTTCTTTATATGTTTTATCTAATTAATTAAGTCATGCACACAATGTTATAAAATGATCATTCATATGAACAATACTATGGATATTTGAAAAAGATAAAAATGGATAAGATTTTTACCACGAACCTACAAATGAAGTGAAGGAAATAAAAAAACCATAGGTCCTTGACAGTGATATACTTCTTCCAACCTTTTAGTAAGACCTAAATATTCAATTAGAAACACATTTTTAAGAGAATGAACAACACAAAGTAATACCATAGGAAATATATATCTTGAACACAAATATCAAATTTTTTCCTACATTAATGATTTACTATGATTATGATATTTCTCATATGGATGTTCTTCAATAGAGAGTGGGGAACATGTTCACTATATTGATGACCGAAGAAGGTTTTAAAATTGATGGGTGTAACTAATTCACAATGTGAATTGATTACATAATATTAAAGTATTGATTCTTATATTTTCTTTAAAATACATCATCTTTGTTTTAAAAAACAACAAACAACAAATTCATGTTTTTAAAATGTATTCAAGAAGTTATTCCATTTTCATGAGGTGAATTTACATTGTGATAGTAATTCAGGGGGTGTAATTAATTCAAGGGGTGAATTAAATTCATGGGGTGTCTTCTTGAAATCAAATAGATCGTGTTCTGTGTTAAATTTATGGTGTTATTTGATTGGGTGATTTAGTTTTAGGGGGTCAATTAGATTCTGGGAGTCTTCCATGAATAATTCTTGCCTTGAATATGATTTATGGGGACTTCCCAGAAAAATTCATGTTTCAAATATGGTTAATGATTTTGATTTTTTATACAACAATAATCACCTCATATTCTTTCTATATCCCTAAAAAACATAACACCTCATATATCTATTCTCAATAAACTATGTAAAAATGAATGAAAACCAAAATCATTGAGATTTATATAAAACATTATACTGATAATTATATATAAATTAAAGGGATATTACAACTTATCCACCATATAGTATCTCGTCCTTGAGCCACTCTATTTAACTCTATGTGGTAATAGAGAACAAGGCTCTACACTTTACACAAACATCATAATCTCTCACCTAGGTTTCTTGATGAACAAGCCCATGTGGCTATTACCCTAATTCTATTGGAATGGTTTATCCTATGATATTATTATCACGCTGGTCTATGATACGTGTCAAATTCTCTATATCGTATGAATAAATATCAAGCTCTAAGTCATCATCATATAGATAGTATAAATGTTTATAAATAATATATCTGATGTTAGGACTTTTGAAAAAAAACAAGCATGTCACTATAACCATATGGAATGAAAAAATTGTATTCCACTTTAACAACCATATCTAATATAACAAACGAACCCCAAAAAATCTGGTTGATAGGTTCTCTCTATATCTAATACAAAATTTCCCTAACATAGGTGACACATGATAAAACACTCAATGGAAAAATTCACCCACTAAAGGTCATATATGAATATAATCCTATGATTGTTATCAGCTATAAGTGGTCACCAAGTACTTTCTCATAAACATAACCAAATCAGTTTTCTCCTTCGTGAGACTAATCCCATAAATAATATACTCATCATTATCTTTCTAGGAATTAGGTGAATGAAAAAAGTCATCCATACAAATAAACAAAATAATACCTCTAGATCAATTCATGAAAATTATTTTTTTGTAAAATATCAACATGTTTGAAATTAAAATCCTGTAAAATACTGAAATACAGATCATAGGATCATAAAACATATTATAGAATCAAAAATTATATAATCAAATTGGTTATTAGTTAGAGGATGGTTGGTTGTTCTCATAACAACCTAAGACCAAAAGGATGTATTTATACACATCCAAATATGATATGTTAAATGAGGATCTCAATTAAAAAACATTATCCTCAAGTAACCATACAACTAAATTATCTCAAAAACATAATGACTGCCCAAGTAATCAATTGTGAAGTTATCCTTGATTTCCATGTAGTGGGATACATTCATTAGTTGATCCATAATCAAAAAAATTGAAAACGTTCATGAGAATTCCTTGATAATCATTTCAAAAAATCCACAGTGATATCATCCCTTCTATACTCCAGAATGGATAGATGCTAAAACATCCCACCATTCCTCTAATTCTTATAATTAGCATACAGAAAAGTGAAACAAAACTTTCTGAATCCTACTAGGTACTTATATATATATATGGGAAATGGTACTATCTATGATGATCGTGACATATAATTTTCAAATTAGGATGTAAATCCCATCTAAATGTGTTAATGTCCTGAATTATCTTAATGTGTGTGCTTGAATGTACTCATACATAACCGTTGATAATTATTAGACATCCTCTACCAAAATAGCATATGGATGGATGATCTCCACCATATATTATTTCCCTATATGATATGAACTCAAGATCTATTAACATATTAATCATGATACATTCACGAATCCATGTTATAACAGATGATGAAGTCTGAACTAGTCATCCCTATAATTAATGAACATCTAAATTCTTTTTAGAAAATATTTCGATAAACAGACAATCATCACGAGAATCTTTCATTTCCTCTATACGTATATTCCAACTAATGGATTCAGAAATGAAATTGAAATTTCATAGTGCATAAGACATATTGATGTCGAAATACATTATATAATTGACCCACCACATTTTCTAATGGTTTGTGTATCATTGAGAAAATATAAACCAAAGGCTATAGTGGTCTACGTACACCACAAACATCTCACCAAAAAGATGTTCTATCTAGCATCTCATGGAGTGTACCACATTAGATAATTACATATCATGATGATGTTAAATCCTCTCATGTAGCTTTAGCTATCTGGATATATAAACAACCAATTGATCCTCATTTAATATAACTAACATGATTCCCACTTTAGATGCATCACAATACACAATATAGTCCTTATCAGGATCAGATTTGGTGAAAATTTTTACTATGGTCAAAAATCAATTCATCCCTTATAATTCAATCTCAAAAAAATATAAATAACAAACATAATACCTTTATTAATTAGGTATTACATCAATGATTCCATATGGTATAATTCATGGATGCAGTGCCAATAAAAAAACTAGAAAAAGAAATATTGAAATATCAAAGTCATTAAAATGTCTATCCCTAGTTACCTTGACAAAAACCATCAATTTTTCCACTAACACTACAAAATATGTGATCAAATGGTCTATGATTCACACTCTATCATTAGAGAAACAAAATTTGTATGGCTTTGAATAAATCTAATGCTCTTTCAAATCAATCCTAAAAAATTCAATATGTCAGGAATCACCGTCAACTAATAGTGAGTACAGAAATATTTCCATGATGAAAAATACCACTAAATGATATTGGAAATATGGAATGATCCAATTCAAGAAGTCCATTAAAACCTCACATGAATTCATTAGACTAAATTAAAATATTACAAACTCATATAATACATTCCATCTCTAAAAAGTAGTTCAGAAATTTATGTTGGTTTTATCCTCAACTTGTGATACCCCGTACTCAATTTAATATTAGGGAAAATACATGAACCTATCAGCTGATCAAGGTGATTTTCAATGTGCATAAGGTGATATATGTTCATGACTATCATCTGGTTCAGTATACGATAATCCACACATATGTGCAATTTTATGTCATCCTTCTTTTGGAAAATAAATTGAGATGCCCAATGTGTACATGGATATATTAAAAAAATTTATATATGAACTTCCAGATGATCCTTTAGATCATAATGCTTTGTTGGTTCCCTCTTATAGAGTGGGGGAGAATTGTCTCTTCTCCCAATAATAAACTCAATTTTTATCTCAATATCCAACTAATTTTCTTAACCAAAGAACAATTAAAAAAAGACATAATGCACATAGAACACAAGTGTTGGGAAAGTTGCATTATATATTTATCATTTATCTAGATCATAGATTTAAGTATGAGGTATTAGATAATGAAATGATCAAGATATTTGTCCCCAGTACCCATCGTTATGATCCAAATCACCCTAGTGAGTATATAATCCCCAATGTAGAGATATAAAGGTAATCATCCTCTGATAATAGTTGATACAAAATTAGTATATGACTAACCAATACATTATAAGATTAAAATTGAATCAAGCCATTTACATTAAAATGAATATTTCAAATGAAACGAATAAAACCAATTTCAAGATAACACTCATTGCAATGACTGATACCCAGTGGTAGAACTACCAACGGCGTGTCAATGTTCATGAACCAATATATGCTCTCCACATCCAAACTAAATACATATTTAAAAGGATTAGATAAAAGGAATGTCATGTTATATTATCAAACAAAATTAAATATTGGGAATATGAAAAAAAATCATATCTCTGATGGTATAGGATCAAGAATCCAAAACATTCATAGATGAATATATATCATGATATTTGTTCACCCATTTTTCCAATGTTCATGTATGACTCTAATATACCATTCTCTCTAAAGAGTAATATCAGTCCTATACTAGGTTATTATGTCCCCAACATCATCTTTTACCCCTATCTAAAATCTATATACCCATTTTATGAGTGTTATCAAAGTATGTTCTAGTCACATGTTCCTATTATAATAACCTTACACTTTTATATAGTAGATTTATCATCTAAAATATCAAATAATGACCAAAACTTTTACCAAAATGAAACTCCACTCTATGTTGAGGACCCTATGGGTGCTTGTGGGCCATCCTTCCAAACTAAAATCTTTACACAAAAAATAATGAGTTGGAATTCCAATTAGTTGAATAACATTACCACTAATATCCAAGAGATAACTACCATAGTGACAATTCATGCCACTAGATGAAGAGTTCCCTGATTACCCTTTTGAATTTGTATGGCTACCACTCAAGGCCTCTCTCATATTACCTTTCCTAATGAGATTTTAATTCACCATATCTATAAGGATTCCCTAGTGAAATATGATATCCTATAACCAAATACAATTTGTAATCCCATTATAAAAATATAAAAACATATTGATATAATTTACTTTTATGGTTGGAATGAAGCACAATAGTTTTCTAAAGTTTTTATAATCACCCATCACTAAATATATATCATGTTTCTGGTTCATGAACTCACTACAACTCAAATCCATAAATATTTTATGATAGAATTGGCTAAAAAATTACCTCAAAGAACTTCTACATTAACTCATCTTACTACCTAGCTTCCACAATAAAATCCCACCAATGTTTGGCAGCTCAAAGAATCATCTAGGCCAAAATATTTACCATCATATATATAGTTTTTTCAAGGATATTAATGATCATATAGACTGATCAATATAAATATAATGTACATAGTGTAACCCTTACATGGTGAATTTATTTGGAAGTTGTAGTTGGCCCTCTCTCATTAGCTTAGAAATCAAAGAAATGGTGAGTAGAGTCTCTCTTTCCATAGATCGCAAGACCCTCAGGAAGAAATAATGTATTTGATAATCCATATGATTCTCAGGAGACAAAGGATGATATGGTTCACCTACATTATGATCATGAATATTTTCTCTATCTTAACACTCAATTCAATGATGACAAGAGTGAATATTATTTACAGTAAAAAAACTCTTTATAATATTGGATAACATCTTGTTCAACATCAACAGTTGACAAAAAGATAAAAAATCCGTCTTTTAGACTCTATATAAATAGATTAAAATGTAAATTATCAATATATAATAGTTCATTTATTCAATTTTTCATTAGATATAATAGGTATATTTATTTATAATTAGTACAGTTAATCATATAACAATAAATATATTTTTCCCAATTATGAAGAAGTCGTGTCAATATATATCCCTATATTACTATAATGATTCATGCATAAAAATATAATGCCAAGTAAAACCACTATTATTATTTTAAAAATACTAACATCATACAACATTTGAATCACCCATGGTGAAATAATAGTAACCATTACAAGAGATCATAATGAACAACAATCCAGTCCAAGGAACTTGGATTTTCCCCATATGTGGGTTAGATCCTCCCATATAATATATCATTATCATGTAATAACACATCCATGTAACATTAATATCAATAAAAAATAGTAAACCAATAGAAAATGAACCATATTATATGATAAAACGTTGTAACATTCCCATCCCAGGTTTCCCATAGGTGATCGATCCGGTTGGACATGTCACTTTAGGCTTGTCTCCCCACATTCTATAGTTTATCAACAAGTAGTGATGGTATAATTAATATAGTCAGTATAACATACCATCATTTAAATAGTTTTAATGATGTTAAAAAACAAAACATAGTATTATAAATAATGGAAATGAATGATTAAATTAACAGGACACCAAAATTGAGAAAGGAAACAATGAATAAATCCAAATAACAATAGTATAATTTAATAAAATTGTTAATGTAACTAAATAATGTGATAATAATAATATAGAAGAAAGAAATGTAGAATCTAATAAATACTACAATAGGCCCCATATTGAACCCCATGTCAGTCTTGTCTACATTCTCTAAATGATTATGTAAGCTATAAGTCAACAACATCGTCCCTTTCCCTTTTGTAAACTTGTATCCAAAAAATCATTTTGGAACCAAACATCGTCCCATATAGGGTCTGAGTCCAACTCAGTATTTCAACAACACAATTAATACAAAATGTAGTTTATGATATATAATGAATGGATTGTTGAGATAAAAATAATATTTATTTAATAAATTATTACTATGTATAATATAAACCCTTCCAAGACCCATGATCTAGAATAACACCCTCAGTTAGCGAAACCCTCTTTTACAGACTTACAGGTGTCTTGGTCTCATGGTAGATCCTCATATATCTAGATGGATCACCCAAACGATGGGATATTCATTCACTGAGAATGAATCACAAACTAAATTAAAATAATAAAGCCATATACCAATAGGAAATCCAGAATCTCACCCTCATGTATCTTGAGACTAGGCATATGGTGATCAAACATATGACATAATCATACACTCTTCTCTTGAAATCAAATAACTATTTTTCTACACCTCAGGTGGTATGAAATCATTAACTAAGGCCTCACACATCAATATAAATCATGATACGTATGTAGACAACACAACATTCAAATAATCATGCCATCTACTGGAATAAAACACAACACTATCACATAATCTAAAAATATATTCATGTAATTCACCAAGGAAAAAATTAATATATTTATACATATATATATCACCATAATGTATATTGATCCATAGAAAAAAAATTATAGCAATTTATGCATCATAATCTTGGTTTCCCATTATCTATAGAAATATATGAAACATGTTCTATTTATCATTTACCCAACAGTCATTATCATTTCATTTATCCAAATTCAACTAAATTATTTCTAACTTAAGATATGAACAAAATTATATTTTACTACAATTCATAATATTTTGTGAATAAGAAACAAAAAAATTTCTTATATATTTAAGGGCTCTAATGTCAAGCAAACCATGTATCAAGAAGTTATAAGGATGGCACTAATATCGGGTTCCAACAATTCTTAGCCACTAAAATGGCCCAACAAAGTTAAATTTATCACTTATATGGTGTAGTAGAACAACCTATTTATTCACCTATTATGTTATTTTTCTTGAAAAACAATCATCACCTCATATCTATAAAATAACACGTTTTCAAAAACAAAACAAATCACAAATTGGTAGGAATATAAGTCATTAAAAGTCTCACTACCCAATAATATTAAATTTTACTTGGAATTAAATTCAAGTAATCCAATACCACAAAATACAGTATAAAAAACATTTTTATTGGAGGAACATGTATGAGATACTATTACACTTGTTTATCACTATATCCAATACAATAGTGCATGTGATTCTTAAAAAATAAATGATTTAAAATTAGTTTCAAAACTAATATTTTTAGAAATATTATATTTAATTTTATTCATTACCCTTGAAAAAAAATCTCATAAAAATCAATAAATTCAATATGTGAGTTTCCATTGAAAACCAATATTTATTTTTTTCTTATCCCTTCACCATCTTCATGTTACATGATATAAAACACCAACATTCTACCAATAAATTTTTTTCATTTAGCTTGGGTACATGATCCAATGATTCAATAATTTCAATTTCATATAAATCTTCATTTATTAAAAGAATCATTTTTGAATGGTCATATTCATCATTAACATATTATCTCTAGACTTTTGAATTATAATTATTAGATATTACAAATTTGAAATTTTTTATTTTTTGAACCATTTGATGTTTATCGAATATAATTTTTTTAAGCTTCCACCTATTTCATCATCCTATTATGAGATGTATGAAATTCTTAATTATCAATAGAAATAGTTCGTTACAATTATTCCATACAAATTCCATCATATTTGTTGGAATACATTTCATGTTTCTTAATAATAATTCTATCATTTTCTTTGTCTTCCTAGAAATAATGTGTTATTGAAACATATTTCTTATATTTTTCAAGAACTTTTACATCAAAAGAATAATTATTTATTATTGTTTTTTTTGAATCATCTATATACTATTACGTCTCGAGTATAGAAAAAAATGTTTCCATCTTCACCTCTATGATCAAAAGGTCCATTAATTTACACTATTCCCCATTAAGATGCAGTGAATCTCAAAAACACTTATCTTTTTTAATCAATGAATTTTATCATAAAAATATCTTATTGATTCATGTAACAAAATATAATTTATAAAAACGAATTCCAAATAGAAAGAAAAAGTTCACATTTCATGCCTCCAATAGTTGTGTGAAATATTATTCTCAATCAACATTGAACATCCCATCTCAAATAAAATTTTATTCATCCTTTCATCAAAAACATTAGTTATCAGGCTTATGGTGTACTAAAATCATGAAAATTTTCTTATTTTTAATAATAAATTATAATCTATTCATTTTGTTATTAACATCCATTATAAGTTATAAACATCTTTACAGAATACCCATATTCCTTCTTAGCTCTTATCCTAATACACTTATATATATTAATGGATTTTAATTTTTGTTTCAGTTACATAACACATGTAATGAGATTAAAATAATAAATTAACTAAATGAACTAAATATCTACAAAATATAATGGTTTTCCAATTTGATAAAAATATAAGAATGAATTATTTCTAGGGGATGAGTTCAGAGAATTTAAAATTTATTATGCGCATACATTGTAATCTTCCATTTATGAAACATTGAATAATGAAAATATATTATTATAAACATATTAAGAATATCAAAGACACTATATATCTTTAATATCTTTTTCATTATTCTATTACTCATGTGTCACATCCTTTTAGGTAACAACTAATTTTATTCTATAATGACTATGTACAGTGAATTTTGTAATTCTCCCACATAAAACAATATTCCTCATATTAATTGGACACTTGTAATAGATTTTGAATATTCCACATTATTGATAAAATACCATATTTTCTTAAAAAAAAATTAACACATCATAGATCATAAAATCACTAAAAAACATTTGTGTCGATCCCCCAAAAAACATGTATATCATGGATATCATCATTTCATCTCCAATAATAGTAGATCCAAAACCGTCTATTCTGAGAGATTAATCATTTCAAAATACCAGTATTAATTCCATGATGTCATTATCATAAAAAAAACATTTCATCTCCCACATTATATGATAAGAACATCGACATTCCAAAATACTGGGTCATTTACATTTTGTAGAATTTAGTGGAGTTTCTAGAATTTTAGACATTTTATTCCATTTATCATCCTTAAATGTTTTTCTATTATTAATTTATGTGATGATGTTAATATTATGATAGCATAAGGTTCACATCTTTTCATTATGTCTAGGTTGTTCACACATTTCACAAATGGATTCTAGAGGTTGAAATTGATATTCAATGTTTAAAAACATTCTTAAATTCTTTTATTTGGCTGGACTAAATCCACCAACAAATTTCATTATATAACACATGAGATAAATTTGATGTTTGTGGTTATAACAAAATAAGATAATATTTACAAATGTATATCTAGTATTGACCATGATTTTGAACTTGTTTTTAGAAATATTATTATTTTTCCCATTAAAACATTTTGGTGGGAAAAACATCCTATCATCACACTAAAAATTATTCTTCAATTCTAATTTATTTCAATTCATTTTCTTTTTCATGGGAAATATTCAAAATATAAACCTATTCCCAAAACATAGACTTCAATATCAGAATAAATTTAGGATTTATTTTTTTAGGACCTTACTTCAAATACTTTTTGATTTCTCTTTTTTCTCTCACAATCATTTTGCTAAATTCTTTTAACTATCATTTTAGATGAAATTATAACATAGTGACTTCTTCATCAAAAATAAATTGTCAAAAATATTATGAATTCACTAAATAAATACAAAATTTTTTTCAAAAAACGACATTTAATTTTTAATCCTTAAAATCATCATCTCCATCTTCATAATATTTATAAAATAAATATCCCTGTAGAGTTGAAGAAATTTTTATCTTTTCCCATAGAAAATGAATTTTATTTAGAACTATATTTCATCCAATATAATCTTTGACATAAATTATAATTATCATTATCTTATTCATTCTATTTTATATAAACATTAGAAGATAAATTCACTATAGATCCACATTAAATCCCTTTTAGGGGTGTATTTTTTTGGTAATTTCCTATTCCTCATTTCACATTTTGAGAAAACAAGGATAAGATTTTAATCAAGATTAAGAGTAACAAATATTTCTGGATTTAGAATCACTGTTTTCATCATCTAGAATATGATTTTTTTGATTTCCCTTGCTTGTAATCCTTGAAAAAAAATTCATGATTATAATTTTCTTACTTTTCAAAACATTATCCCCAGTCATTTCATAAGTAATGAGAGTCATGTGAATAAAATCAAACAATAGAGTTCTAGGGTTTCTATATAACAAAGATGAAACAATTGAATAAAAAATTATAGGAATAAATTCCATGTATCTTTTCACTACTATTAATTCTTCTAAATTATCACCAATAAATCTTATCGTGATAACAATATGACTAGCCCTTATAAAAAACTCACTAATAGATTGATACTCATACATTTTTTGACCTTCATTCTTCATCACCAGATTTGAATATTTTACATCATCACCTTAATAATTCCTTCATAAATGTTTTTATACATATACTGTATACCATTTAAAATATAAACCCACTTTACTGTAAGGAATTCTATGTTAGGATGTCATTGGAGTGAGGAATTATTTCCACATCTATCAAAATCTAAATTTTCATAATTCGTATATGGTAGTGGAAAATTCCATATAAGAGGAGGACATCCATATCAATTATATTGCAAAACATCATACCCAAGGGACATAAGAAAATTTAGTATCTTATCTTTCTCGATACAATAATACATTCTATTGATGACTAGAATCCCCTCACCATTCACACAATTCAAATTATCTTTAGAAACCTCAATTCAAAATCTTATGCATAGGGTAAATAACATTAAAGTTTGTCTAATACTACTTGAAAAGTCCCATCTATGATCAATGTATCACTAAGAGGGGAGGGGTAAATAGTTAATATCTATTTTATTTATTTTATCTTTATTATAGAAAAACCATAAACTCTTTTTAATGAATTATAAAATTACTAAAAACAATAAATTCAAATATCCATTAGAACACAATTATTTTCATTGTTTATTACACAATATGTAACACACCAATATTTCATATTATGTTATCTCCTTAATGTAATTCAATAGCTTGCACTACAGGCAACAACGAGTTAGAGCACACCAAAACATACAAAACTTGTTTTTAAAAAAGTGGTTATGAATAGTATTAACTATATTTTGAATTTTATATAATCCATATAATTTTATAATATATATCATGTGTTTCTTATACATAATATAAGAACAAATTATTATTTTTAGATAGAAGAATGAATTTTTCAAAAAATGCAATTTTACCCCTTTTAATAGTGGAGTTTTTTTAAATCCAATATTTGACACTTTTATATATTCAATTTTATGAAATTGAATTATTCTTTTGATTTGGGACATAAAAACTTAGTTTTGATAAATTTTTGGTTCGTTTTTGATAACTTGTATATTTTTTTTAATAGTGAAAAATACCAAATTTTGATTCAAAACAACCTTTTTAGTCGATATAAGTTATAGTAAAAATATATTAATTTGAGTATTTTTAATTTAAAATTATATTATATTTTTATTTTTTAATATAATTTGGGTTATTGTATGTAATTTCACATTTATATTGTAAAAAACCACATGTCATTCTATTGATAGTTTTTATTTCTTAAAAACCTGCTTTCTAGTTTTTCCAATGAGAATTAATTTTAATTTAATTAACGCAACTCATTTGTTTTAAATTTGGTAAAATAGATATCATTTTTGGATTCGGAATATAAAAATTATTTTATGGTGAATTGTTGTTATTTTTCTGAAAACAAATATTTTTTATGAATAGTGAAAATCAATGCGTTATTGTTTAAAACCGACATTTATTAAAATAATAATTATTTTTATTTAAATTTATTTTTAATGTACTAATATATATATATAATATGTATATTAGTTCAATTTAATTCATTGGAGACATTTTATAATAAGATTAGAAGTATAAAATTATATTGAATTTTTTGACATCTTTTACCCACCTTCTAGGAACATTTGAAAATTTGCATAAAACATAATTTTACAACTACTATGAGTTGAATTTCAATACTCCCAGAGACACGGTTGACATCATTATGTGAAATTTGGTTCGATAGGAAGAAAATAATTCATGGTGAATAGTAACTTTTAATATTATTTACCACAATTAAATGTTAATAGGGTTATTAATCGTAAAAATAATATTATAACGATCCTAACACAAGTCTTAACTATATTATATAAGTTTATTTAGACCAAAATCAACCTTAGGGATAAAATAGGATCCATTTAGTCAACATGGATTAGATTAGGACATTTATTATTTATTTTTTAAAGAAGGGTTAAAAGTGTAAAATTCAATGTTTAATAACTAAACCATTTTTAATATACGTTTATAGATAAGATAAATTCGACGATAAATATTAATTAGAAATATAAAATTATTTCATACATAATTTTATTTTATTTATATTTTTTTGACATTAAATAATTAAATTTATTTATGACACAATGATGGTGAAATAATTACATGATTAATGAATGATTAAAATATTTGATTTTATAAATATCAAAATAAATGTAAATGTTGACTTTTGATGCATTCCACTAATTTTATAGGTTAATATAAAATATTAGGGTTTAATTAATATTTTTTTTGATGTAGTCATGTTTTGATGATTCTCACAAAAACCAAATTCTAAATAGTGTCAAAATTGACATAAATGACTTTTTAAAAGAAATACTATATTTTTAAATGCTATAATATTCCTATAAATATAATGTTCAGATAAATGAGTTATATATTGATTTATATGTCATTAAGGAACAAATTGGGGTTCCTCTTGGCATTTTATTGTATGTTTTCTAACTATGTAGTATACAAATGATTGAACACATTGTAAAAGTTAAACTATTTGACTAAGAGTTAAATATAAAAGATATGGATAATATAGTGACCTAAACTTTTCTAAATACTCTTGGATTAAATTATTTAGACACATACCCACCATATACTATATATAAATCCATTTCTAGACATTATAAAAAGAAATTTATTTTATAATAAAATAACATTTCAAGATCATCCTAAAGTGACCCTCACCTCTCTAATAAAAGGGTACTTCCCCTTCTATCAAAATCACATTTCCATAGACATTTTGCTTGGCCAAACCCTGCTCAAATATCCTCCCAAATACCCTCACTTCAACCTAGAGGAAATACATTGATCTTAATCCAAACGAAAGATCCCTTTTGATCAAATCAAAAGGAAGAACCTGAAAAAGAGGTAATTACTTTATCTCATCTTTCAATGTTCTTTTCTTCTTCAACTTCCTCTTTAATTGATTTTTTTTCATAATAAAATAATAAATGTAGTACCTTATATATATTGAGATGATATTATAAATATGGTACAACCATATTCATTATTCTATCCATCCTATGAATGACAAATTCACCATACATGTGAATGCACAGCTTATTATATCCACGTTGAGGTGTAGTTTGATATTCAACACTTCGTTATTTGGATGGGTACAATAATGAGTATAATTGATGTAAATAAAAAACATAAAATTTTAATTATTATGTATATATAACATACCATCCAATTACATACTATTTCCCCATTAATAAAATGATATCGCCGCTCGTGTGTACGTATGGCTTACAGTCTCCACGACACGATGAGATTCATCTCCATGTTCACCATTTAACGATGGTTGTAAAAATATATATTATTAATAAGTATGTAATATATTAAATAATAATTCTATTGGATATATATATATATATTTACATAAATCTCATTCACTTACTTCTGTTCAGTACAATTTGATAACGGAAACAACGTTTATGCGTACGTACGACCTAACCTCTTCATAAACGGTGATTTACATTTCATATATCTATCTATTATACATATTTATATTCTATTTATATATATTATACATATTTAACGTTTTATATTCTATATTCAATTAAATCATGATATAAGTGATACGATCAAGAATAACAAGTTAAAGCATTGACGACAGAGAAAGCAATTATTACCTGAAATATAATTTTAACATAAAAATTATTATTAAATGGGAAGTATAAAGATGGAAAAGAATAGATAATATTATCATAAATATGAATATGGTTCTTGTAAATTTAATAACATAATATGGTCTTTATATAAGAGGTTAAAAGTATCCTTGACCAAGCAATGTACAAGGTAAGGTTTATTTCCACAATCTCATTATTATCTGAGATTTTTTATCTTTATGTATCTATTGGGAATATTTATCATATATGTCCATTTTTCCAAAATGTGTTTTAAAAGGTAATATTTTATATTTTTATGGAAGGTAATATTTAACTAGATTATCATTTTTATTTTTTAAAAGATTTATTTTTCTAAATCTTTTAATTAATGTCCATGTTTTTAAAATGATTTTAAGGATTTATTTACATAGACATGATTGTTTTAAAGTGTTAATTTCTTCCAAAAGATTGAATGTGGTATGGGACACATTGATTCAATAAAATATTTTAAATTAATTTTTTATAATTTTCTATACTTTTAAATGATTTTTTAAAAATCAGTATTTCTCTTAAGGAGTATTATCGACTATGTTCAGCTTTGTAAACATCCTTTATGGAATATTAATCTTGATTGAGTTTGATTTACTATAATAAAATCATTCATATTATATTGAACGAGTTATGATATTTTTGACTTTGAATGTGCTATTTTTATATCATTTGGGATTTATGGTTAATGTATTGACATTTTTTATGCTAGTTTTAATATGATTGTTTATGTTATGTTTAAACCTTTTCATATGGGAAATGCATTAGACTGAGTAAGTGATCGGTGGAGCCCACTATTGCTCTTTGATTCATAGTAAGGTATCATGAAAAAAAATTAGTGTCTTGATACAATTCCATGACAAAATCTTATTTTTAGTCATGACATAAGGCCCTGATTATGTGGTCATGATGTCCAGAATTATGCATTCCATCATTATGAAATTTTCTATTGATATTACATGTGATTATTCGGCTAGTTGATTATCCATGTGAATAAGTAAATGACATTATTCGATATATAATTACCATATTATGATAATTCTGATGTTTAAAAGGCTTATTTTAGTCATATACAATTCGTTAAATGATTATACGTATTTATGATAGTTTCCCCTAAATTGTTATCCTTACTGGGAATCTTAGCTCACCACATTATTATGATTTTTTTTTCCAGTATGTGAAGAAGGGTATTAAGATTGATATGTAGGGTTAAGATAGAGTAATAATGGATTTCACAAAGGATTATTTATGGTGTGTTTTATTTTAGAAATTGTAATTTAATGTTCATATATGTATTATATTTTCCTAGACTACTAAAATGATTGGTCCTTCGAGACTTGATTCCTTGTAATAATGCCAATGTATTGAAATAATGCACTAACTCTGGGTAATTGGGGTCAGGGTATTACAGATGGTATAAGAGAATGTTTAGCAACAACCATGGAAATATATTTATATAATCACTGGTTTTGAATCATTACCCTAAGATTGACATTGATGATTAGTATAGGAGAACTTCCTAGAATTTATTTAATGTAGATTTTTTTTATATTTAAAAAAATAATTCATTTTCTGGATATGAGCAGGTTGATGAGGATCTGTCACAGATGTACCTAGGTGTTAAAACTCTGACAATGAGTTTCGGGATTGGCTTGGGGTTTCCTGGTATATGACAACGATCCTTGTTGAAATCTTTTTGACGACACTCCTGGTGGATATGCGTAGGAAATTTACATTTTCTTTACAATCCATTATGAAGGATTTATGAGTAAATACCTCTTCATGGAAAGCAGTTTTATTATTACTATATATTATCTGCATAAACTGTTCAATTTATGTTTGGTATTTTATAAGTTTGGATTTAATAATTGAGATTCATAAAATAACCAAGTGTATACCATTGTTCAGAAATGGTTCCTAGTAGAACGAATGCGAACTCCAACAATATGAATGATCCAAAGAGTAAGAAGGATCGTATCTATCATGGTCTTAATCCAAAATTTAGAAGGGAAATAGTCTCCCACGTAATCTAAGCTTATGAAGAAAGAGTATCATTTGTTAAAAAGTTATGTAAAGAATTATCAGAGTCCCATGGCTTTGAAGGGAAGCTAGAGAAGAAAAATATAGTATAGAGAATGATGTATAAAGAAAAGAAGGAAAAGAAGGATATTCCCATATGTGATAACTGTTCAAAGAATCACCTTGGTAAATTATTGAAGGGAATGAGATTTTTTTTATATGTTTAGCGAAAAATGACACCATGTACATGATTTCAAGGGTTAGAAAAAAGTTTCAAATAAACAATGTTTCATTTTCATAGAGATGGGACACTACGCGAATCAGTTTTCCAATCAGTAGAGTATACCACAAATGATGTTTTTGTATAATAATCAAGTTATGATAAAACCATAGATTAAGAGTAATGACTAGTGTTCTTATATTGTTATTAAATAATTATGTCATTGTAGTGTTTTATCAATCAAGTACTAGTTATAATAATTATGGGGTATATAAGGATTGTACTACAGTACTATTTAATTAAGGAACTAAGATTGTGTGGTACTAAGAAAAGTGGCTCAATATCATGTTAAACGTTTTAGAAAATACTTGGTTGATGGAATGATAAACCTTAATATAGTCCTGTTATAGAGGTATTGATTTTGTAATAAGATATTATTGATTTGGATAAATTATATTGGATATTATTGACTACCTTGGAACTAATTAATGGTTTTTTTATTCCATCATTGTTGGATATTAAAACATTTTTGGATTTAAGGAGTATATCCAATATTTTATGTTTTACAAAAGGAATAAAGAATTAAAAAACTATTCGAATATGGTTTTTTGGTAATTTATTTTATTACTTCATTTTATAAGAATACACGATGAAGGTATTCAAATATATATTATGTGACCTTTCTTATAAATTTTGGACTGTGAGTTCGGACAAAAGTGTTGTGGATAATTATAATGTTTGTAATGAATTAATATTGACATTGGATACTATTGTTAAGTTTAAATAATTTATTATGATTATTTTTATATTGTTATAAAAAGCACATCCCTAAGGTCGGGTGATAACCCATTGCGTTTAGAAAGGCCGCGAGACTTGAAATCACATCCGAAGGGAGCCAAGGGTGAATCACCTACCACTGGCCTACATGATATATTGGATTTTATAATGTATTTTTTATAAGGTATGATAGATGAATTATAAATTCATTTTTTTTGGAATCATATACAATTAAGATAAATAGAATATTTTTTAGTTCTATTATCTTATAGAATGAATGATGAGTTTGTGGTAAAAATATATAAATGATGGAACTATACTTGTAAAGTATTTTTTTTATTATATGAAGAACTTAATTATTAAACATTATGTGATGGATCTCCAACACAAAAATTTGTTATCCTAATACCTTATGTTTTTTGAATAGATGATATTTTGACTCATCATAAATTTATGTCTTTGAAGCACTCAATTTTCCATTTATTGTTCACAAGTTTGTGATTGATGACCTTAATAACACCCTATAAATATATACACTTTTCTTCAAATTATGTGCCTATAATTTCCACCAATACTCTTCTATTAGAAACCATAATTTGGTGGTGACTTTTTCATTTACATTTCCCTATAATTAAGAATAAACTTTATTAACCCTATTTCAGATTTGGTATTTACACAAAGGTATTTTCTTTGTTAACCATTATATTTATGAAAAATAATTTCAAATTTATAGGAATCAATTTATTTAAAGTGGTCAGAATGTAACCCCCCAATATTTCATTGTACGTTATCTCTTTGATGTAATTCAATAGCTTGTGCCACATGAAGCACCAAGTTCGAACACACAATGACATACTGAACGAGTAGTTCAAAAAGCAGTTATCAATATTATTAACTAAATTTTGAATTTTACATACTCCATAAAAATTTATAATCCATATTATGTGTTTCTTAGACATAATATAAGAAAAAATTAATTTTTTCAGAAAAAAAAGTATTTAAAAAAAAGAAATTTTACAGGCTTTTAATGGAGAAATTTTTTTAAATCCAATGATGGAAACTTATATATATATTAAATGTAGTGAAATTAAATTTTTCATTAGAAGAAGGACATAAAAAATTTATTATGGATAAATTTTCCATACATGTCTGATAACTATTATATTTTGATGAATAATGAAAATACTAAATTTTAATTGAAAACAACTTTTTTAATCGAAATTATGTATAGTGTTAAATTTTTAATTTTATTTTTTTAAAGTATAATTAGATTATATTTTTATTATTTAATATAATCTTTTTCATTGGATGTATTTTCACATTTAAATTGTACATTAGCACATGTCAATGTTTTGATAGTTATTACTTCTTAGAAAGTCACTTTCTAGTTTTGACAACGGGAATTAATATTGAATTAATTAATGAAACTCATATATTTTTAATTTTTTAAAATAGGCACAATTTTTTTGTTCAGAATATATAAATTATCTTACGGTGAAATTTTGGTATTTTTATGAAAACATTCAATTTTTGATGAATAGTGAAAAACACTGTGTTATTGTTTAAAACATGCATTTATTTAAATAATAATAATTATTACTTAAATTTATTTTAAAGTAAAAATTGTTACATAATAACTATATTAGTTCCATTTAATTCATTAGAGACATTTTATAATAAGATTATATTTATAAAATTTTATAGAATTTTTTATTGTCTTTTACCCACCTTCTAAGAACATTTGCAAATTTGCATAAAATATAATTTTATCACTTAAAAAATCGAATTTAAAATATATGAGAGACACTATTGACATCATTAAGTAAAATATGGTTAAATAGGATGAAAATAATTTTTGGAGAATAATAACTTTTGAATTTTATTTACCACGGTTAAAAGTAAACAGGGTAATTAAAGGTAAAATTGATATTATAATTATCCTAACATATGTCCTAATTCTATTGGATAATTTTATTTCGACCAAAATCAACCTTAGGAATAAAATATTATTCCTTTGCTCCACTTGTATTGGATTAGTACTTTTATTATAATTTTATGTAAAGAAGAGTTAAAAGTGTTAAATTCAATGTTTAATAACTAAACCATTATTTATATGGGTTTATGCATAAGATAAATTCAACTATAAATATTAATTATAAATATAAAACGATTTCCTAAATCACGGTATTTTATTTATAATTTTCATATATTAAATTATTAAATTTATTTATGACACAATGATGATGGAATAATATCCTTATAATTGAATGATTAAAATAATTGAAATTATAAATATAAAAATAAATTTTAATTGTGAATTTTGAAGAATTACATGACATTTATAGGTTAAAAAGACATATTAGGGTTTTTGTCATTTATTGTATTCTATTTAATCAAGTTTTGATGAATTTCACAAAAACCAAATACTAAATAGTGTCAAAATTGACATAAATGAGTTTTTAAAACAAATACTATATTGTTAAATGATATAATAATTTTAAAAATATATGGTTCATCCAAAGGTCTTATATAATGATATATATGTCATTAATATTCCACTTGAGATTCTCTTGTATTTTTATAGTATTTTTGTTAACCATGTGATATAAAAATACTAGAATACATTGTAAAAGTTAAACTACTTTACTAAGAATTAAATCAAAAGATAAGGTTAATGTGGTGACCTAAACTTGTCAAAAACCTATTGGTTGTGAGGCTTTAGACCCCTCCCCACCATAGAATAAAAATAAATACATTTTAAGTCATTATAAATCGAAAATTATTTTATAATAAAATAATATTTCAACCATTTCATATGGTGACCCTCACCTCTCTTATAAAAGGATACTTCCCCTTCTCTCAAATTCACAACTAAAAAGCTATTTCCATCAGCCAAACCTAGCTAAAATATCCTCCCATATACCCTAAATTCATTATAGAGGCCTTAAATTGATCCAAAGACATCCTTTGGATCTCTTTCGATCAAATCAAAAGGAAGAACCTGAAGAAGAGGTAATCACATCATCACCTCTTTCAATGTTCTTCTCTTCTTCTACTTCCTCTTTTATTGATTTTTTCGCATAATTAAATAAAAATCATGTATATTGTACATACTGAGATTTTATTATAATTATTTTAGAACCATGTTCATTATTCAGTCCATCTTATGAATTAAAAATTCACCATATGTGCGTACGTATGACTTACCGTCTCCACATTATGGTGTAGTTTGTTATTAAGCACTTCATTATTTGGATAGGATTAATAATTAGTATAATTGATGTAAATAAAATATATAACATGTTAATTATTCATTATATATAATATACCATCAAATTACATATGATTTCACCATAAATATAGTTATATCATTGCTCATGCATACTTACTGCTTACTGTCTCCACGATGCGATGAGATTAATTTCCACGTTCACCATTCAACAATGATTATAAGAAAATTTATTATTAATAAGTATGTAATATATGACATAATAATGCAACTAGATATATATATATATATATATATATATATTTGTGTGAGTGTGTATTTATATATGTCTCATTCACTTACATATGTTCAATATGATATGAAAACAGATACATCGTTTATGCGTACGTATGGCCTACCATCTCCATAAACAATGTTTTCTATTTCATATATCTATCTATTATACATATTTATATTCTGAATATTTATATGATACATAAATTATTTATTACATTCTGGTGTAATTAAATCGCGATATAAGTGATACGATGAATAATAACAAGTTAAAACATGTACGATAGAGAAAGCAATTTTTACCCAAAATATTATATTAATATAGAAACTAATATTAAATTGGTAGTATAAAGCCATAAATGAATAAATTATGATATCATAAATATGAATTTCACAATTTTATAATTTAATAACATACTCTGGTCATTATACAAGAGGTTAAATGTACCCTCGACTGAAGGAAATTACAAGGTAAGGTATATTTCATAATTCTCATTATTATCCAAGATTGTTTATTTGTATGTATATACTGGTACATATTTATCACTATGTCCATGTTTCCTTAAAATGTATTAAAAATGAATAATTAAGGTTTTCATGGAAGGGACTATTTAACTAGATCATCATTTTAATTTTTTAAGGATTTATTTTTCTAAATCATTAATTTAATTTCCATGTCTTCAAAATGATATTAAGGATTTATTTACAAAGACATGATTGTTTTAAAGTGATAATTTCATTAAATAGTTTCAAAGTGTTATGGTACACATTGATTCAGAAATTACATTTAAATTACTTCCTTTAAAAATTGTGCAACATTTATGAGATTTTTTTTAAAAGAGGTATTTCTCTCAAAGAGTTGTATAGATTATTTTCAACTGTGTCTACATCCTTTATTGGATATTATTCTTTATTGAGGTTGATTTACTATAATAAAGTCTTATATATTGTATTGAATTAGTAATGATATGTTATACTTTGGATGTTCTATTTTTATACCATTCATGGTTTATTGTTAAAGTATTATCATTTTTTATGCTAGTTTTAATATGAATTTTTACGTTATGTTTCTAACTTTTCATATGAGGAACTAGTCCTCACCCGTGTGTACGCACGACCTAATAAATTAATGGGTTTTTTTTTGAAAATATAATTTTATTTTTAAATGTTACCTAATAATGGAAATGTTTATTACTCTTTAATGAGATATTAATGGTACATATAAATGGAACAGAATAGGAAAAAAATCTAGATATAACAAAATAAAATTTGAATGTAGAATATATTAAGAAAAAGAAGATTATGTTTTTGGAGGAAGTTTTCAATTCATTTTGAAATGCATACATTTCCTACTTATATTACACTGTGGGAATATGATTAATTTGAGTAAAAAAGGACAGAAGCCAATATATAATTACACAACAGTCTATGAATTGCATGTTTCTAAATTTTTTTTAGAAAAGTTATTTATGAGAAGTGTTCCAGGAAGAATGGGTCATTGCAACATCTCTTCATCTTCATTATCCAGAAAATGAACTCAGTAGATGAAAATTTAATTATATAGATTAATAAGTAGTAGTGAATATTTAAACATGAAAATACAATCTGACAATTAAACATAACATTATAGCTATAATTGAAGTGAAATAAACTCAAAAAAATTAAAACATTATGTTGTAATAAAGCTAACTAATATGGTGTTTTTCTATAGTATATGCATATGTATTCTTTATAAAGTATACAAATAGGAAACATTTATGAAGAGATTCAAAACATGACTTTTTTGAACATCATAGTAGAAATAGGTAATGTGAAATGACGACATAAAAAACATATAATATTTATGTCAACTTTTTTATACATCCAACTAATGAAACACATCTTTGTCACATGTATGTGGCACAATATTTGATACATCCTAAAAATTGAACAAATCATTGAAAGACATGATAAATTATAACAATGATCAGCATCAGTTTATGTCGAATAAAAATAAATTTTCTTTATTTTCAAAGCCTACCTAACATATGATTGGAAGATAGAGTGACCTATTTCATCAAATCAAAAGTTTACAGTCCATTACCATTGAAACATGGTGTTAAAATAAAATAGAATAATCTAGCGTTTCTATAATAAATACCAAGATGGTGTTTATTTAAAGTATGCAAACAGGAAATTGTAATGACATGAGGCAAAAAACTTACAGTATTTGTATAGTATAATAATTATGGAAATGTAAATTAATGACATAGAATACAGGATAAAGAAATTGATAAATGGTATATATGGTGAAACATAAATTTAAAATAATGTTTCAGTCAATATATAATGTTATAATAATTTCCCTTCAAATAATAATTAGAAAAACAATAATGAAAAATAATTAAATAGTGAACCTGCATGTTAACAATTGGTTTGCAGCATCACATTTCAAGCAGTTTTTATCAGTTTTCATGTTTATATTTCACTTTTTTCTGGTGTGTAATTAAGTATATTGTCTCATTTAATCCTTGTTGTCTCAAAAAATGTAGACAATATCTTGAAGTTCATCATCATTATCAAAATCATGTGACATATTTTTCATCATAGAAATTATTATTAGATGATTTGAATCTACAATCTGTAAAAAATGAAAGTAGTGAAACACATATCAGAGATTTAATAGTTAACTATTATTTAATATTGTATAAGCGAAGATTGAAAGGACATTTTTTTCAAAAAAAAATTAATACAAAGAATATAAATTTATTTATAGAAATTTATGTTATAATAATAGAAATAATTAAGAATATAGTAAAGAGAATAGTTATATAGAATAGTAGAAGACATGATTGAAGTTGACATATGAAATTCGGTGCCAATATTTAATATCCCGGGAGAAGAAATAACAGTTTGATAGGCCTATCATGAAATGATAAAAAATGTCAATAATGTGATGAATTTCTTACAGAAAACAAACTGAAAAAACTGAAAGATATGGTACCTCGGTAGAATTTCAAATTAATAGAAACATATTTAGGTAATGGGGACACAATGGTAGTATGTTCAAATCAATTTTTCCTATAGTGAATCATTGAGAGAAACATCGTTTTTGGCTGTTGATCTATTTCCTATTTCTATCATCCAACCACATTAAAGTTTGACATGATGAAGAAATGTTAGTAGGGTCTCCAATATCTGAATATCATGATTGAACATCCAAAAAATGTATAATCTATTATTCAGTAATCACAGTTAGTAGAGGGTGGTTGTTTCCTTTCTTTTTGTATCCAAAATGTATATTCAGTAACTACACTAACCAGTGTTTTCAGAATTTGGTTGTTGTACTGATTTGCCTACAGTAGCCAACCAGAAATAAATTTATAGTCTATTACATAATACAGACGTGATTAATGTTTCTACCCAATCATCTATGTCAATATACCTGTACTAATTTTTGTATTATGTATGACATCACTGATGTATTCATGTGTTCGTGGCCTCTCAAAAATTGAGGTATCATGATAAAATGATTGTTCAAAACAATCTATAATTATTTTTATAAAACAGTTTATTATTCTAGATTATTTATTATATATATATAATATACATATATAAAAGTGTTTGTGTCTGATGTTGTATACTTGGGTTAAATTTGACAACATACCTGTACATGATAAAGTAATGCAGTCCCCATAAACAGTTTGATTTAATCTGTCTCAGTTGGAAGAGTAAATCATAAGAAATGATAGTTTTTTAAAGGTAATGAAAATATGTAAATTCATGAGTTGTTCTTACCTTGTCAAAAAGGCACCTGATTAATCTGATAGATATTTAACATCATTCATGATATTAAATGAAATTATAATGTTAACTATAACCTGATAATTAATGAATGAGGTGTTCTTATCTTATCAGGGAGTTAGGTGTTGAATCTGATATAATCTTATCATCAGACACAATATCTACCGAAATAAATGAGGCACACATTAGGCAATGATTACCTATTTTGTGTGTCCTATAATTTTTTGTTAATATAAAAGTGGCATCATACTTACATAAATAAATTTGAGATTTTCTAAAGGCATCTGGTCTTTAATTAAGCTTGTTTGATCTGGAAGGAAATGTATTCTAACTTGTAGATTGTAGAGGCATTTTACATGAAGAAGTTAAAAACAACTTCATTGCGTTAGTATTAAGTGTAGTTATAATAATTAGGCTTTAAATAGGAATAAAACAAAATAACTGACCATTGATAGATAATGGTGCTAAGGGAATCAGTATCACTCCATCTGTGATGGAATTTTAAAAGAGTAATTCACTTATTGTAGTAGGAAAAAAATTTATCGATTTCATTGATGAATTTACATTACATTTTGACACTGTTATTATGACAGTAGTAAGTTATATAGTTACTGAAATAAAGATAACAAATGAAGCACTTACAACTAAACAAAATAGAAAACTCACAATTGTTTTGTCGTTCCTTAAATATTTGTCTCCATTGAAACCTTGTATCTCTAGAGGTTGACAGGAAATGCATGTTGGGTTTGGGTTTCATTATATATGAATGTCAAAATGTTCAATGAAACCAGTTTATCCAATGTGGATAGTAAAGGCAATGTAATACACATAGTGAAGGCAATCAGTTAACTGGCTAAAAATGTAATTGCATAGCAGTATAATACTATCAAAATTTGACACATTAAATCAGCAAATAAGTGATCGGGTAATCTGAAATTATGAAATTTGTAGTTATCTTTCGAATAAAATAATAAATGCATACAAGGATTGTATGATATCATCTAGTGTAATAGTACCCTAACACCTGGATAATTCCAAGCAGTTATGTTAACTGTCAGAATATATTTCAATGATATTTTATGAGTCACAGTAGTTTCTAATTTAAACTAGGCTATATGGTAACATGAAAAATCATACTTACTAAAGATGAATACCTTAACTTGAAAACATACGTTTAATAGATGGTTAAAAATTAGACCAGATCAACAAAGGATTATTTCTGGCTTATAGTAAAATATAATGAACTATTGATCCAAAATCCTAGAATAAGTAGTGGTTTCAGAGATGAATATGATCCCATGTTGAGAGAAATAGTTTGCGCAGATTATGGTAAGTGGATTATGCATAATCAGTCTATTGTAGTGGCTTTCAAAAAATAGGTTTTCTGTAATAGGAGTCTTACTTGTAAGGAGAGATGACACAACATTAATATATAGTTAATATGACTTACAATGCATTGAATTAAACAACTTGACATTGTAGAACCATATTACCACTATAAATTAGTTGAGTAGCCTAGGATTTATAGGTGTTGAAGACAGACATGTAGTAGTTAGGGTTACGATGACTAGATTCTAATTGACGACTACATTGAGCAGAAGGTAGTGAATATTCCCTTTGAATGGTGGAGTAGTGGTAGGAAATCACTGTCGGTAGATGGAAATGAAGAATAATATTACCAATATTCATAAGATTTTATGGTTCCTGGTAACCACATGATTATAGAGGATGATGATATATTGTAACTTTCAATAAAAAATTGAACATCACATTCTCATCCCAGGTTTCTATGGGACACTTCAACTAAATTAAAAAAAGGGTTACCGAATCATATTTTAGGGAAATATCTATGTGTGTGTAAAATCCATATTATATTTTGGTGAATAAATTCATGTTGGGTAACTAAATTAACAAAGGAACAAATGTTTCAAAAGTGAAAAAATCAACATACAATATATCATAATATAGAGAGAATATAAAAAAGATTAAAATTGATCGTGAAATAAAATTTAAATAGGGTTTTATAAATAATTGTAACTCAATTGATATTTGACCTTCATTTTTTGTCATAAAGAATTGGCATATCAATATAAAATTAATAAACCTTTAATATAAAAAGAGAATAAAAATATTAAATGACAAAAAATAAAATTAATCAAAAACATTTCCCAGAAAAAGAGTTATATGCTATGATATTTGAAATAGATGTAAAATCTCTAATAGAAACAATGAAAATTAGAAAAATAATTATCAAGGGAACGTAGTATTTCATTCCTGGAACTGCAACATATTTACTTCTTGAGATCACATGACTAAAAAAATGTTCTCCCTTATGAACTATCTGGAAGTGAAATGAGAAACTGATAATGGAAAACTAAAATCTAAAAAAATGAATAAAAGCATTAAATGAAAATAACAAATAAAATTACTGTAAAAAATAATTATCACATGACCAAGGGAAACATGCAATCTATAAAACAAATAAAACAATAAATGACAAGAACAAATATGATTACACTAAAAAATGAAAAAAAATTATACACTATGATCTCAAATAATATATACAAAATGAAATGGATTTAAAATATCTCATAGGAAAAATGTAAATTAGAATAAATAATTAATATTGGAATTTATTTTTTCATAAATATAACTAAATAGTTGATTAGTTTATTGATATCACAAGACCAAATTTGTTTTACCTTGTGAACATTGTCGAAGTGAAATAAGATACCGATATAGGAGACATGAAATCATAGAAAAATGAATAGAAATATTAAATGACAACAAATAAAATTACAAAAAAAATATTGCAAAAAAATGAAATTATATAGAATGAATGAAATTAGAAGCATTGTATATTGAATGAAATTAGTTACATGTACCTATAATGTATCAAACATTGATCTTATAGTGAAAATCAATTTCAAACCTTGTAAAAATAATAGGTGAAGAAACAATTGCCGATTAGAATCTTCTGGATATTTTCACTTACAGAGAAAAAAATTCGTTGTGACATATAGAAAAAAAAACCCATAACAATCCAATTACTAGTATTTTCCAATATTTGTGAGAGGGGATGAATGTAGTAGGCCACATTTGCGTCGGGACAAATAATAGATGTTGCAGAAAACATTCCTGGGAAAAAAATCAAAGGATCGAGCATAGTGGATATATAATAGGCAGTGAAATTTTCACAGCAAAAATAGTAGTAACATTTTAACGAAACAATCAAAATAACAAAGAATATATAAGAATACCTAATATATATACTCAAAATTAAATGAAACTAACTTATAATGTGGCGTTCTTTGGTTCCGTACACAACTTGATTGTTGGAAAAAAAGGCTATATCGAAATCAATGCATGAAAAAAAAACCAAATTCATTAATGATGATGGAAAATACAATCCATTTAGAAAACCAAAATTCTAAATGAATATATAATAATAATAAAAATTGGAAATTTGGATAGTTTGAAGAAGATGAAAGCAAAGATGCCATAGAAAAATATGAATTAGTGGTGGTGAGAAACCAAGGATAAAATGAAATTGGGAGGCTAGTATACAATTGTGATTAACTAATACCTGAAATAGAAAACCAGGGGAACGAATTTGTGTAATGGACACACGATGTGGGGCTAGTAATAGATAAGATAAAGTGTATTTTGTAGTTAGAGTCAAAATTTATATGGATCCAGATGTGTTTTTGCAGTGTGTCTAGGTTACTACACTGTAAATGTTAGGTTACCTCAAATATAGCCGACCATATTTATGACATGAAGTTATATCCAATGAATGGATTGATCTTGTGTGAAATCTTCATTTGTTGAAGTGAAAAATTTGGAGTTGACATTCGGTGCTTGAAGTTGGCCTACAATTGAAAAAAACCGTCGATGGTATAAGTTAAATTCTGAGGATATCCCGCTGAACTAGAGGGCTGAAACAGCGACCAAAATTATGGCGGTTCTTTATTGGAGGAGATGCATATAGTGGGAATGGGATGCAAAGAAGATCGTCCAGAGATATGTAGCAGACAACAGGATCCCTAGGTGAGGAAGATCATCGAGATGATTTTTATAGGATAAAGATTAAGAACGATCTAGATTCTAGGTAGGTCATGATGTATTTTGTAGGATTATTAGCTAAAAGAGAAACCCTACCTTGAATGGAATGGTGGAGGCTGCGCGGGTCGGTGGGACGGATCATGAATCCAGAGGGAGGTTAATCACAGATATGGAGGGGGAACGCTATTGATGGAATCTGTCGATGATTTGGATGGAAAACGAATGCAGCATAGTGGGAAAATCATGATTTTTGAGCAGGGGAAACCAATTAGGGGTGACATGAAATTAGCCGATGGTGGATTCTGAAACCATAGATGGTGAAAAGGAGGTGTAGGAGGCGGTAGAGTAGATAGAGTAGGAAAAGAGGAAGAAGATGGAAGAAGATATCCCTAATTGCGAAGTTGGATCGCCGTAATGCATTTGTCGGAGATGAGATGCGAAGGGTACTATGGAGGTTAGAGCAGATATAATAGGGGTTAATGGTAATTTGATATGCGAATTGGGTGATGTGGTTGAATGTGGTGGTGACACATAAGCAGGGATACACCCAAGTTTAGTATATATAGTATATGCATTGAACTTTGTATGTTATGGGTGGAGCTTTATAGATGCTTGATGCATTGGTAGGTCTCATGAGACAAACGTGTGTCTTGGCACAAGGCCTTAACAAAATCCTATTTTTAGTATTGGCCTGAGGCCTTGACTATGTGGTTATGATGTCCAACATTATTCATTCCATCATTATGAAACTAGCTATTGATATTACATGTTATTATTCTACTAGTAAAATATCCGTTTGAATACGTATATGGTGTTATTTGATTTATCTCTTCCATATTATTCTGAAGTTTAAGTTTAAAAATATTTTTTTAGTCTTATACATTTCCTTAATTTTTTTTTATGATAGTTACCACTATATTTTTATCCTTACCGATGATCCTATATAACCCCTTTCTTATGTTTTATTTTTTCCAGGATGCAAATAAGTGTATTATGATTGATATGCAGGGTCATTCTAGGGGAATAATGATGTTCTCGAAAGATTATTTATGTTGTGTTATATATTGGAAATTGTAATGCAACATTCATATATATAGTATATTTTCCTAGACTGCTAAAATGACCAGTCCTTCCGGACATGATTCCTTCTAATCATGAAAATGTATTAAAATAATTCACTGACTCTGTGTAACTGGGGTAAGGGAGTTACACATAAGTTTATATTATTCTTGTCATCTTTTGGAAATAATCAAATACTAAATAGTCCCTTATAAATACCCATTTTTTTGTATTAAAAAATTAAGAGACACCGTTACACCTCCATAGAACTATGATCAATAGAATAGTGCATCAAATTCTTCTATAATGATTGATATGAAATATGTTTTGTAATAATTTTAGAAATCTTCACCTATTTGTTCTAAATATTTTACTTTTCTGCTTCAACTATTTTTCCTTTTTTAATTCATTTAAAAACAATTCTATACTTTCCCAAAAAACTACAGGTTGAAAAAAAATCTCTAGAATTTATATGAAACCCCATTTTTATGTCTCGTTTGGATTATTTAGTCTAATTTAGATGTCCAAAAATCCTGTTTGAATAGATAGATCAGAAATTTTTGTGAATCCCATATTTATTTTACTAAAGAATTCAATCCTATTTCTTTGTCTGATATGAGATTATATGAACACTAATACTTATTAACTCATCATTAGTTTGGAATTATTTCCTCAAGAAATTCGATTCATAATAAATATTATATGAACTCAAAAACATCAATAACCTCTCTCAATATCTCTATCCCATGTGTGAATAGTGTTAGAGTACATTGTACTTTGATATCTATTTGTAGGTAACCACAAATGGAAATGGAAGGAAACTAATTTTATTTTTATTCTAAACTATATAAAAGAAACCCAAACATCACATTCATTTACAATTTATCATTGACCGCATAAACACATTTTAACTCTCAATAAATCCGTTCCAAATAACATGATACATCCCACAAAATCATCAATCATTGAATTTAGAAACAATCCTGTAGTATGGAACAAATTTTTATTCTGATATAGTTTTTAAATATGATTATCCTGAACCAGAAGAGAAAATTTAAAACTGATGACACCACATTTTAATGAAACAACTGATCCAATTTATCAATAAAATTTATTTTGAAATATAATTACCTCTGTTGGGAAAAAATCCCCTAATGTTTCCTCTCACTATGTTTTTGGTGTGGTTGTGTTTGTTGACAAAGCCAGATGACCGCAAATGAGTATGGTTGGTGTTTGTTGAAGACTTGTTTTAAAGGTGGCGCTATTTCCAAGTTTATTCCAAAATTTGGGGCCACAAAATAAGTGGTTTCATTTTGGAAAAGGAAGGGTTTCTTCATAAGAGTGTTTTTTTATAAATAACATTGAAAAAAATCATAAAATGGTGGGAACTTCGTACCATAATTCATGGGATGTGTACCAGGTACCAGGAAATGTACGCAGAGAAGAAGGAATGGTATGCAGATGCGTTTTGGGAAACCAAAAATTGTTTGTGGATGAATGGTGGTGGGGTACGCATATGGCTTGATGTTGGTGGTAGAAATCGACCACGTAAGAGTAAAGGAAGTATGCAGACGATGTGAAAAACAGTTTACAGGTGGTGAGCAGTTCGCGACCGCAGAAGAATCTGTATGTGGTGGAGGCTGGTTAGAAGAATTGTTAAATCTTTGGTTAGCATATTTTTCAGATATCTGTTCATATATATGAGTTTTGAATCCCACCAATTACGGTGAAGATTAACTATCATTATAGAACACATTTTTTTTTATTTTGAAATTTAGTGATGTCTGAAGAAGGTTCAGGAGGGATAATCCCACAAAGGATAAAGTGGATCGCACGGAAGAAATACTGCTAAAGGGATTAAAAAGAAAGTTGTGTTCACTTAAGATTCGTTATGTGGAGGAGGAATCTCCTTGTAACATCCCGGTTCGAGAACCCACCCAGAGGCTCCCCGTACCCTGTTGGTCACATGGCCTCAAGTGCATTTCCCCAAATTCCAGAGGCTGCCAACTAGCAACAAGGGCCTTAGGTGTGATAGTGGGGAAACTATGCCTTCACTGGTAGAGTACACATTGGAAGAAAAACAAATAGAAAACAACAGAAACCGTAACTATCCATACCAGAGTAACTAGTAATAGCAGAAATCTAATAGTAAACAACTGGAGCACACACACATTTATATAAAATGATGCATAATACATATATCTAAGAAAGTATCCAAACAAGTCACAATGGTGAATACAATACTAAACCAAAGTGCAAAAGAAAAATAGTAAAACTCCTCTGCATCGCAAGCCATAGCTTGGTCCCATACTCTGCAGCTCCACAACAAGTCAAGTACCTGAAGTAGAAAGGCTCTTTCCCTTATCTATACCTACAACAATATAGTCTATTTGGGCCCAAAATCAAGTCCCAAATAGGGTGTGAGAAAATGTCCCAGCAGCCAACCACCCAAAGATCTGTACCTAATAGTCAATGAATACATGGCATGTAAAAGTACAGGAAGGATTAAACAGGAAAGCACATTGCAGCTACAATCTATAGTGTCCAGTGATGTGGCTTTATTTTTACATATTTTTTTCCCATCTTTTATTTAATTTTTATCAATTTAATTAATTATTTTGACACTTTTTAATTAATATTTCCACTTTTTAAATTTTATCACTAAATATGATAATTAATCATTTTTTATAATTAATTATTCATTTTAGTCTTTAAATTAATAATTTTAATCTTACTAAACTATTCAACTTTAATTATGTCTTATTCAGTTTGTTTAATTTAAATCTTCTTAACTTTATAATAGTTAGTATTTATTATAAATAATTATTTAATCTTTGTAATTCAATTTAATTAACTTAGACCTTGTTTTAAAATTTTATCTTTTAATTTAGTTACAATAGAATAGGTTAACATGTTAATTAATGTGTTATGCCAATCATGGAAGTATATAATATGTGTTTTTAATTAAGATAAATCGTTCTCTTTTAATTTTATTAGTTCAAAAAGTTAATCAATTCATTAATTAATAGTTTTTAAACATTAATTATATTATTTTATGTATGCAGATTGGTTTTTAATTAATTTTTATTTTGTTTTAGTCCACTGGTGAGGTAGATAAGATATTTCGGTGAAATAAATAGTCACTTTTTCTTCTCTTTTTCACCTGCTTCTACCTTGTAATTTTTCTTTATGTAATTATAATTTGAGTCTTTTATAATTTAATGTATTATTTAATTAGTTTTTAATTTAATGGTTTTCTAATTAATAATTTAAATTGGTTATAGTTTTAAGGTAAAGATTAATTAAATAATTTGTTTTTAAAGTTAGAGTTCCATATTATCATCTATTTAATTAATTTTGTCGTTTAATAACTCTATTTTAATTTTATGTTCGCATTTAATTAATTTTAGGAGTTCTGCATTTATTTAGACATATATTAAAATAATCTTAGCATTTATAGTCTTAGTTAATAATTATTCAGTTTTATTTTTACTTTGTTTAAATAATTTGGATAGTTTTTAGTTACAGTAAATTAATTAGTCTTTAGAAATTTAGTTAATTTGATTTTTTAATTTAGTTAATTAATGTTTTATTCATTCTAATTTTTGTTGTAAATTATTATTTATTTCTAATGATTTCATTTTTCTATAACTATCGGTGAGTCGTCACTCACCGATCACTTTGTAACACCATCGGTCTCTCGTGACACACCGATGTTGCGACGTGCCGATCCTTCCATCGGTTCCGGTCTCATTTATTTTGAATTATGGGTGATTCTTCGACTCACCGATCCATTACATCATCATCGGTTTCACATCTCCCTGTTTTCAATTCAATTTTATAATTATCAGTGTTTTATTTTCGGTGAGTCATGACTCACTGATTGATTATTTCCTCTATCGGTTTCACTATTTCACATTACCCCATCGGTCTCCCATTTTTCCACGCACTCACCGTTAGTTTATCATTTTCTCACTTTTGATCATTAATATATTTCAACTATCTATGAGTCATAACTCACCGATCCTTTCTTGCTCTTCACTTGTATTCACACTGATGCATTACATCCTTTATTTAACTATCGGTCTCATTGTTTTTCCTATCCTTTGTTCTTCTGTCACTGATTCTGGACTCACCGATACAAACCCCCTTCATCGGATTCACTTCCCTACACTTTTAGTACCACCCTCTACATCAACTCAATCATGCACCCACCGACCCTTCAAATTGAGGACACTCTTGTATTTCATTCCCATGTCACCGATTACTTTTTTCCCCAACCCTTCTATGTCATTTTTTCTCCGTATCACCTATAATTACAGACTCAAAACATAATTTATCAATCCTGTTGACCTCACCTATTTTGATAATCTCAATCATGTATTTATTTGTGTTGCAAATCCCAATTATGTTTTCATTCTCTATGATATTGTTAAGTATTGTTGATCTATACTTTAATTCTTTCCAATCTGTGATCAAATCAATAACACTTTTTAAAAATAGTCTTTGGAATATGTTAATCATCATTTATCCATGTTCATACAAGTTATAAATTGATTCTAACACAATCAGATGTGTTCTGCATAAAACAGATAAGTAATCTTTCTATAGCTACTGATAAAGAGCTACTGGTAACCAGTCTACCGATAGACTTAGTCTACCGACAGACAGCTACCGATAGACTTAACACAGAGTTACCGATGTACTTACAGACAGCTACTGATACAAACGTAGAGCTACTGGGGTAAGTATAAATAGCTACCGATGGAAGAAGTCACTGATGGACAAAGCTACCGATAGACTCACAGCCACCGACGCATTGAGCTACCGATGCATGTACCTACCGGCGCATGGAGCTACCGATAAACAGTCATTGATACACGCATGTATCTACCGACGCATGGAGCAACCGATAGAGTCAGAGAAACTAATGACATTGAGCTACCGATGTTCAAGCTACTAATGTTTGAGCTACCGATGTTCAAGCTACTAATGTTTGAGCTACCGATGTTCAAGCTACCGATGTTCAAGCTACCGATGATGATTACCTACCGATCACTCGACTCACTGTTTGAATTTCTTTATTTCCTTTATTTAATCTATCTAACGGTCATATCATACATTTTAATGTTTTGTCAAATATCTGATAAAGGTTGTCGGATGTCAGGAACCCGTACCTCGTACCTGCTGAAAAGAAATCTTTTCTGTCCCCTGATGGGAGATAAATACGAGAAGACTACATACCAGAAAGATGCGCGAACGTGTGAAGAAAACAAACAACAAGAAGCGAACCAAAAAGTGCGGTGCATCCAATATACCAAAAAACGACACAAGCACGAGAAGAACATAGAGGAGCTCATAGACAATCAAGCATACTCGAGGAGTGTTCTGTGCATACAAGAAGAACTTCATCGACTACATTCTCACCACCTGTGAACCTGGAGCATACGACACTCTGTTTCTCAACAGAAATGAGAAGAGGACTCAGACTCACTTCTAATCAAATCCAAAGGAGTCCAGAGCTATACTGAAATCACCAGAACCATCTCTAAACTCTACATCTCTTGTTCTGTGATTTATAACCATTCATTTCGAGCAGTGTGTGTTATCTGCTATATCTAACACATACACTGTCTCCTGTACTCAAACTGAAGGATCTGTAAATCCTTACAAAACTCTTTCATTCTTTCTTTCCCACGATGAACTGTGGTAGAGGTCGTGTGTAACCTAGACAGCTGGTTGCTGTTGTACTGTTTCCCACGAAGAACAGTGGTAGAGGTCTTGGACCTGGACAGTTGTAAACTGTTGAACCCCGATCCAGGGTGTGGATCATTTTTATATAAACTTTTGAGAGGACTAAGTCTCAGCTTGAGACTGAACCTCTTGGTTACATTGTTGTGCCATCTATTTCAAAGTTTTATTCCGCTGCTAATCACTTTAAAACCAATACTGTTTTTAAAGTTACTTTGATAATTAAATTAGCAAGTGTTTATGTTAAGTGTAGATTAGTAAGTTAGTTTCAAAAGATAATCACACACTCCTGTGTTGATTAACTGGGAATTAATCAATCCCTTGAGAACCTAACAGAATCTCTACATTAATATAAATTCACTACAGTTTAATCTATTATTTTGTTTGGGGGTCGTTAAGACATTGTTTTTAAATACAGAAATTTTAATTGGTACTCAATTCACCCCCCTCTTGAGTAATCCTCTCCGACCAACACTTGGTATCAAAGGTTGAAAATACTTTCTAAAAGTACTCTGCTTTTGAACTGTGATTTTAGTTGTATTTTAAAGTTCTTAAAATTTCTGTTATTTCTAAATTTTTATCTCTTTAAAATTTTCTCATCATGGACAATAGACTTGAGGGTGCTTCTACTAACCGGCCACCTTTCTTCAATGGAACTAATTATGCTCAGTGGAAGCTGAAAATGAAAATCCATCTAGAAAGCATAGGTTTTGATATTTGGACTGCTATTGAATCAGAATACAAAATTCCTACTACTGCTAGATCTACTTGGGATGAACCTACAAAGACTGCATACAATAACAACTGTAAAGCTATGAATGCCTTGTACTGTGCTCTAGGAGATGAAGATTTTAATAGAATTTCTGCATGTAAAACTGCATATGAAATTTGGGATACCTTAGCTGTTTCTCATGAAGGAACAACTAATGTTAAAGAAATGAGATTGAACACCTATACTATCATGTATGATAATTTTAAAATGAAGCCTGTCGAACCCATTTCTGACATGTATCTCAGGTTCAACGAAATTTTCAATACAATGATCTCGCTGGGAAAGGTTTTCTCATCGAAGGAACAAATTATGAGAATTTTGAGATGTCAACCTGATAGATGGAGAGGCACATCTGTCTCAATCAGAGAATCATGTGACATAGCTGCTCTACCTGTCAAGGAACTAATTGGCAAGCTGATGATGTATGAAGAAGAGCTTAAAGTGAACAAAGAGGAAGAAAATGAACCTGCAAGAAAGTCTGTCGCTTTCAAATCCTCAACTTCAAAGAATAAGGACAAGGAAAATCTTCAAGCTGTAGTTGAAAGTTCAAGTTGTGAAGACAGTGGAAGTGATTCTGACAGTGATGCTGAGATGGCTCACATTGCTAGAAGATTTAAGAAATTTTATAGGAAAAAGAAGTTCTTCAGAAAAACAAATTATAAGGGTAAGTATGATCACCAAGGCAAATGGAAAAAGGACTGGAAGAAGAATGACAAGTCAGATGATGTTGTCTGCTATGAGTGCAAGAGAAAAGGACACATTAAAGCCGACTGTCCAAAGCTGAAGTATAAAAAGAAATATGAATATAAGGACAATAAGTTTAAGAAAGCCATGAAGGCTACTTGGAGTGCTTCAGAAGACAGCACAAGTGAAGCTGAATCTTCAGACTCTGAAAGGAATCAAGCCAACATGTGTTTTATGACAAACACTTCTGAGGCAACTACTGAAACTCCTGTTTCAAATTCATATTATTCTGGAGATGATTCTGAAGGTGATAACATGTCTAAATCTGAACTGTTTGAATACTGTGATATGATGGAAGAGACATGTAATGAACTTAAGGATAAATACAAGTCACTAAAGAAACAGCATTCTCTCACCACTACAGTTAAAACTGAACTTACTATTGAAAAAGAGAAAAATGCTCAACTGCTAAAAGAAAATACAGAACTGAAACTGTCAAATGAGCAACTTAGAAAAGACTTAGAGAAGTTCACCAATGGAAAGAATACTCTAACACAGATGCTAGGAAAGCAAGTAGCACCTAAATATACTACTGGTATAGGATACCAACCTGGACAAAGGAAAATTGCTAAAACTAGATTCATTTCTAAATCTGGACAGAATGAAGGTAATTTTGGAACTTCATATGTTTCAACCAGTTATATACATAGCTCTGGATCTAATAAAGTTTATCTTTCAAAGCATGTCAATTCTACAAATTATATGAGACCCATTAGACAAATATGGGTACCTAAAGTGTTATTGGCTAACCTGTCTGGACCCAAGAAAATCTGGGTACCAAAATCATCTCCCATCTAAATCTGTTTTGTAGGGAACTTGCTTAAAGAGCTCCTGTAAAGAGACGTGGTATTTGGACAGTGGATGTTCAAGACATATGTCAGGAGACTTCTCTTGTTTCAAGAGTTTAATAAAAGTTGATGGAGGCTTTGTCACCTTTGGTGATAACTCAAAAGGGAAAATCATCGGCCTAGGCCAGATTGGTAACACTGATTCAATTTTGATTTCTAAAGTTTTATTTGTTGATGGCCTTAAATACAATTTATTAAGTATTTCTCAGTTATGTGATGATGGTTTTCATGTTAAATTTGAAAATGATTCTTGCAAAGTTTTTGATTCTAAGAATGTTTTGGTATTTTCTGCCTTAAGAAATGAAAATGTTTATGCTGTTAATCTGAATTCTTTAGCTAAGAAGAATATTAATTGTTTGAATGCTTTTCATAAAGAATCTTGGCTATGGCACAGAAGATTAGGACATTGCAACATTCACTCACTTAGAAAACTTTCTAGGAAAAACCTAGTTAGAGACCTACCTAAGTTAGAATTCCCAAATGATAGAGTGTGTAACCCCTGTCAAAAGGGAAAACAACACAAAGTTTCTTTTAAATCAAAGAAAGAAGTTTCAACTTCTCAACCACTTGAATTGGTTCACATGGATTTGTTTGGACCATCAAGAGTTTCTAGTTTAAATGGGAAGCACTATGTTTATGTTCTTGTAGATGACTTTTCTAGATATACTTGGGTATATTTTCTAGCTCACAAAAGTAAAGCTTGTTCTTACTTTGTCAAATACTCCAAGTCTGTAGAGAAGCTTAGCAGACTTAAGATTAAAACCCTGAGAAGTGATCATGGTCGTGAGTTTGAAAATCATGATTTTGAATCTTATTGCTCACATAATGGCTATACTCATAACTTCTCTGCCCCTAGAACACCCCAACAGAATGGTGTAGTAGAAAGAAGAAACTGAACCCTTCAAGAAATTGCTAGAACCATGCTCAATGAATATGACCTGCCTATTTATTTTTGGGCTGAAGCTGTAAATACAGCTTGTTATGTTATTAATAGAGTCTTGATTAGACCAGTTCTTAAGAAAACCCCTTATGAATTGTGGAACAATAGAAAGCCTAAGGTTAATTACTTTAATGTTTTTGGTTGCAAAGTATTTATTCTGAATACTAAAGACAATCTGGATAAGTTTGCTTCCAAAAGTGATGAAGGAATTTTTCTGTGTTACTCTATTTCAAGTAAAGCCTATAGAGTAATCAATAAAAAAACCAAATGTGTGGAAGAATCTGTTCACATCAAATTTGATGAAACTGATCCACATGAGCCTAAAACCTCTCTTGAAAATCTGGAAGAAGACTTATCTATTCTGGACCTTAATGATAAATCTAAAGAACCTGTTATAAAAGTATCCAGTTCTGGACTTTCTCCAGAATCTGCTTCTGTTGAACCTGAACCTATAGATGAACCTGAAATTTCTAGTCCAACCTTTACTAGATCAACGAGGATTCTAATGAATCATCCTTTAGAAGCTGTTGTTGGTAATCTTGATAGAGGAACAAAAACTATAGCTTCTCTAAGAAACCAGGTTGAACATCAAGCCTTTCTTTCACAGTTGGAACCCAAAAATATCAATGATGCTATCAATGATGAATTCTGGGTAATAGCTATGCAGGAAGAATTAAATCATTTTGAAAGAAACAAAGTCTGGGAATTAGTTGACAGACCCAAGGACACTTTGAAAATAGGCACAAAATGGGTTTTTAGAAATAAAGTAGATGAATCTGGAAATATAGTTAGAAACAAAGCTAGACTAGTTGCACAAGGATATAGTCAAGAAGAAGGCATAGACTATGAGGAAACTTTTGCACCTGTAGCTAGACTAGAAGCCATTAGGATCTTACTTGCATATGCTGCACATATGGATTTCAAGTTATATCAAATGGTTGTGAAAAGTGCATTTCTAAATGGTTTTATAATTGAAGATGTTTTTGTAGAACAACCACATGGATTTGCTAATCCCCATTTTCCAAATCAAGTTTTTAAACTTTCTAAAGCTTTATATGGTTTAAAACAAGCTCCAAGAGCTTGGTATGATAGACTTAGCAATTTCCTTATTTCAAAAGGTTTTACTAAAGGGAATGCTGATCCAACTCTTTTCATTAAAAGAATTTCTAAAGATGTTTTAGTTGTACAAATATATGTTGATGATATTATTTTTGGATCTTCTAAACACTCTTTATGTACTGATTTTTCAAAAAGTATGCAAAATGAATTTGAAATGAGCTTAATGGGAGAGCTTAAGTACTTTCTTGGATTTCAAGTATTTCAAAATGAAAATGGTATTATTTTGAATCAAAGTAAATATACAAAGGATCTTTTAAAACGTTTTGGTCTGGATAGTATCAAGGAAAGTGAAACTCCTATGAGTACTACCTGTAAATTGGATGCAGATGAAACTGGGAAACCAGTTGATCAAACAAATTACAGAGGTATGATTGGTAGTTTACTTTATCTTACTGCTAGTCGACCTGATATTATGTTTAGTGTGTGTATGTGTGCTAGATTTCAAGCTAACCCAAAAGAATCTCATTTTCTTGCTGTTAAAAGAATTTTTAAATATCTCAAACACACGGTTAACTTAGGTTTGTTTTACCCAAAAGGACAATCCTTTGAGTTAATGAGTTATTCAGATGCTGACTTTGCTGGTTGTAAGTTAGATAGAAAAAGCACATCAGGAACATGTCATTTGCTTGGAAAATCCTTAGTTTCTTGGTGTAGTAAGAAACAGAACTCAGTTGCATTATCTACTGCTGAAGCAGAATATATAGCTGCTGGTAGTTGCTGTGCACAAATTCTGTGGATGAAACACACTCTTTTGGACTATGGATACGTTTTTAAACATGTTTCAATCAACTGTGATAACACCAGTGCAATAAACATCTCTAAGAATCCTGTATCTCACTCTAGAACCAAACACATAGATGTAAGACACCATTTCCTAAGAGATCACTATAAAAAAGGTGATATTTCTCTTGAATTTATTTGCACTGAACATCAATTGGCTGATATTTTCACTAAACCTTTAAGTTCGGATAGGCTAAGTTTCATAAGACATGAACTGGGAATGTTTAATCACAACTGATGTGAAAATTCTCACTGATGTGAAATTCTCACCGATGTGAAATTCTCACCGATGTGAAATTCTCACGGATGTGAAATTCTCACCGATGTGAAATTATCACTGATGTGAAAATTCTCACCGATTTAAGTTTCTCACCGACGTAGAAATTCTCACCGATGCAAGTTTCTCACTGACGTAGAAATTCTCACCGATTTGTTTTTCTCACCGATGATTAACTCACACCGATGCAAAGTTTAAAACTTCTGTCTGCCGCCAAGAATACGAATCGTTTTATTTTATTTTATTACTCTATTTTAAACGTTTATTTGGAATTCCTAAATGATAAAACTAAGTCTAAGCCACTTCTTACCTCACCGAGCTCAAAATCTCTCACCTTCGAACCTTAGCACCCAAATCGACCAAGAACCCTAAACCCGCGATGGCAAAAACCAAGCTTCCTATCGTCAGAGATGAAAGTGTAGAACCAAATGCTAAGAAGCAGAAGACACAACATAAAGCCAGTGCTAGTGAAGTAAAAACTAGATCGGGAAGGCGACCAGTGAATCCTCACTTGCAGAATAGAGACATAGTAATCGAGAAGGAACTGTGCGTGGAATGGCTACTGCCTAGCAAATCCTTAGTGCTCGAGATTCTGGAAGACCAAAAATGGGTGGATTGTTTCTCGAATAACAATGGCCCATACTACCCGAAATTGGTAAAGCAGTTCTATGAGTTTGTAACCTTTGAGAAGTCTGAGAATGAGAATCGGGTAAGCTCTTTTGTAAATGGAAAAGAGATGTCTTTTTCTTAAGTAGAGTGGGCTGAGAGTTTAAAAGTACCACATGAAGGTGTCTCTGGGTATGTATCAAGAGCAATGCCACCTAGTAGTGACATTTTTGATTATGAGACTGCCTTACAAGAGCTGACTGGGAATGGAAATCAAAGGCAAGTGGTAGCTGCTGAAATGGATGGAGAGAATCGACTGCTTTTCAAATTTGTTCAGCATGTGTTGATACCGAGGAGAGGAGATTTTGCAAATCTGAGATATCAAGATATCTATCTTCTTCATTTGCTAAGACATGGTGTAAAAATCAATCTGTGCAGATTGTTGATGCTTCAAATGGAAGACATGATTAGACCAAAGTTAAAGACCAATGCTTTGTTCTTTGCCAAGATGATTTCAGTGATGATAAAAGTGAAAGAAATAGCTGAGTCTCAGGATGAGACAGTTGTAGTCAAGAACAATTTCTGCATCACCTCGACTGTATGTAAGTATATGAAAATTAACTGGAACCCATGGAAGGGAGAATGGTTCAGTGATGATCAGAAAATCTATGATAGGTTTAATCCTGTGGATTATCCCTCAAGACCAAAGGATATGAGAGATCCGAGTCTAAGACCTGATGAAGAGGAACCTGCTTATAGTGATGAGACAGAAGAAGAAGAAGAAGAAGAAACTCCTATGGATGTTGGAGGAGATCCAGACTTGCCCCCAAGTCCTGCTGCAGAATTGGTTTATTCTAGGAAAGGAAAAGTAGAGGAAGTTTTGCCTACTTTTGAGGAAGACCAGTCTGTACCTCACCAAGAAGAAGAGGAAAAGGAGAATGCATTTGAATCGCCTGCTTCTGGTAGGTTAAGTATGAGTCCCTTAATTGGAAACTCAGCTATACCTGCTGCTGAAGAAGAAAGAGATAGAGAAGAAGCTGTACCTGTATCAGAAGATCTTCTAGATGCTGCACCTGTAGAACTTGTGGTAGAAGATTCTGATGAAGAACGGCCAGCAGCAAAGGCTGTTGTGATACATGAGAATGCACCCATTGAGGGGGAGCATCAGTCTGTGCTTGGAAATGTTACAGTAGCTGTTGAGCTTGGAGACTGGGTAGAAGACCCAGGGTTTATAGTCTGTGGATTGGATTATCCAGATTCTGACAATGAGATGTATGTGGATAGACCAAAGACCAATTATGATCTTGCTGCTGAGTTGTTGCCAGACGATGTAGTCATATTTCATGATTTGAATAAGCTGAAAGAGGACCTCAAATCCAGTTTTGTTGAAGAAGTGAAGCTAATGGAAACCTCTCTTGCATCCTCAATTAATTCAATAATGACTACTTCTGTAGTTAATTTGGCCTCAGCAAGGGGATCTGCTGCAATTGTCTCAAGTGATTTTGTTTCCAAATCAGATCTTGAATCCATGAAGAATGAGATAAAAGAATCATTCAGTGCTTCAGTTGCTGAGATGAAGGAAAGCTTTTATGAAGAAATGAAAATTCTAGAGAGATCCTTTGAGCTATCTCTGGATTGTAATTTATCTTCCTTTATGTCCGAGCTTATGGAAGAAGTGAAAGAATGCCAGACTCAGTCTTCAAGAATCGAAGCTGATCTGGAAGCTCTCAAGACATCAGTTGTTGCTTTGGATTCCTATATGAGCTCCACGTCTCAAGCTGACAAGGACCTAGCTTATGTGAAGAGTGTAGTCAGCCAGTTTGTCTCAGTGTTTGAAAGTTTCAAAACCTCAGTGAAGGATCATGTTCAATTACAAGACTCTCAAGTTCAAAGCCTAATCAGTGGTTTGTCAAAGAGTTTTAAAGAAACTGTTTCCTTCTCTCTTGGCCCTCTCACATCCAAACCATCAGTTGATATGAACTCAGTTCGAGCAATATTGAAGGAGGAGATTGGTTCTTTTTCAACCAGTGGCTCTGGGGACTCATCAGAGTTAAGCCGAGTGGTGCTTTCTACAAGGGATTCTGCCAGAGAAATCATGAAGATAGTTCAAGATTTTATGAGAGAAGCCTCTGCCTCTCAAGAAGCCATAAAAAGCAAAGTGGACTACTACTTCTCCAAAATTTTCACCAAGCATCAACTCGAACACCACTTCAAGCTAATGTTGGAACACATGAAGCTCCCTCCAGTCACCCAAGCTTTCAAAGAACAAGTGAGAAATCTGAGAGAACTGACTCCTGCCTTAGAGAAATTCATGGAGAACAAAGATGATTTCATCTCTGCTATGGAAAGAGGAGGAGGAATTATTATGGATTTTAGAAATCTGCTGCTGCCCTTCTTGCATGTTGATGCTAGACCAGTCATCATCCCTCCTGCTTTGCCTGCTTCTGCCTCAGCTGCTTCCTCAGTCCAGCTGACTCCTGTTCAAGCCATTCAAAGCCTCAAACCAATGATCACCCAAAAATCTTCAACCTACAAGCCTGACTCTGTGTCAGTGGGCCAGCCTCCTTTGATCTTTTCTGGCATTCCCAAACCTTCACCTGAATCCTCACCACCCGAGCATCCTTCTGATCCCAAAGCCAAATCTCACATTGCAGATGCGGATTGAACCAGTGGCCAAGCTTTTTGATAGGAATTCCTTTGTAATCTGTTTTTGTTGTACTTTTTGACTACTATAATACAGATTTTTTTTACTTCTCTTGTTTTATTTCTCTCTTATATATATATCTATATATATGCTTTCCCACTTTATGATTATCACAAAGGGGGAGAACAATAAGAGAGGGGGAGAAAATTTTTATGATAGAATAAGGAGGAGAACAAAATGAGAAATATTTTCAATGGAGAAAAATAAGGCATAAGGGGAGACACATTATCCTTTGTTTTGTTTCCATTTTTATCTCTGATACCTTATGTCTCTATAGTAACTTATTATTTTTACCTCTGATAACTTATACTATTTCTATTATCTCTGATGCTGTTTTCTCTGAGAAAATTGAATTCAATATTATACTCTTTACTATTATATTCTCACTATGTTAAATGCCCATATTACCATATCATAAATTGTGAATATCAAAAAGGGGGAGATTGTTGACCTCACCTATTTTGATAATCTCAATCATGTATTTATTTGTGTTGCAAATCCCAATTATGTTTTCATTCTCTATGATATTGTTAAGTATTGTTGATCTATACTTTAATTCTTTCCAATCTGTGATCAAATCAATAACACTTTTTAAAAATAGTCTTTGGAATATGTTAATCATCATTTATCCATGTTCATACAAGTTATAAATTGATTCTAACACAATCAGATGTGTTCTGCATAAAACAGATAAGTAATCTGTCTATAGCTACTGATAAAGAGCTACCGGTAACCAGTCTACCGATAGACTTAGTCTACCGACAGACAGCTACCGCTAGACTTAACACAAAGTTACCGATGTACTTACAGACAGCTACCGATACAAACGTAGAGCTACCGGTGTAATTATAAATAGCTACCGATGGAAGAAGTCACTGATGGACAAAGCTACCGATAGACTCACATCCACCGACGCATGGAGCTACCGATGCATGTACCTACCGGCGCATGGAGCTACCGATAAACAGTCATTGATACACGCATGTACCTACCGACGCATGGAGCAACCGATAGAGTCAGAGCAACTAATGACATTGAGCTACCGATGTTCAAGCTACTAATGTTTGAGCTACCGATGTTCAAGCTACTAATGTTTGAGCTACCGATGTTCAAGCTACCGATGTTCAAGCTACCGATGCTGATTACCTACCGATCACTCGACTCAATGTTTGAATTTCTTTATTTCCTTTATTTAATCTATCTAACGGTCATATCATACATTTTAATGTTTTTTAAAATATCTGATAAAGGTTGTCGGATGTCAGGAACCCGTACCTCGTACCTGCTGAAAAGAAATCTTTTCTGTCCCCTGATGGGAGATAAATACTAGAAGACTACATACCAGAAAGATGCGCGAACGTGTGAAGAAAACAAACAACAAGAAGCGAACCAAAAAGTGCGGTGCATCCAATATACCAAAAAACGACACAAGCACGAGAAGAACATAGAGGAGCTCATAGACAATCAAGCATACTCGATGAGTGTTCTGTGCATACAAGAAGAACTCCATCGACTACATTCTCACCACCTGTGAACCTGGAGCATACGACACTCTGTTTCTCAACAGAAATGAGAAGAGGACTCAGACTCACTTCTAATCAAATCCAAAGGAGTCCAGAGCTATACTGAAATCACCAGAACCATCTCTAAACTCTACATCTCTTGTTCTGTGATTTATAACCATTCATTTCGAGCAGTGTGTGTTATCTGCTATATCTAACACATACACTGTCTCCTGTACTCAAACTGAAGGATCTGTAAATCCTTACAAAACTCTTTCATTCATTCGTTCCCACGAAGAACTGTGGTAGAGGTCGTGTGTGACCTGGACAGCTGGTTGCTGTTGTACTGTTTCCCACGAAGAACATTGGTAGAGGTCTTGGACCTGGACAGTTGTAAACTGTTGAACCCCGATCCAGGGTGTGGATCATTTTTATATAAACTTTTGAGAGGACTAAGTCTCGGCTTGAGACTGAACCTCTTGGTTACATTGTTGTGCCATCTATTTCAAAGTTTTATTCCGCTGCTAATCACTTTAAAACCAATATTGTTTTTAAAGTTACTTTGATAATTAAATTAGCAAGTGTTTATGTTAAGTGTAGATTAGTTAGTTAGTTTCAAAAGATAATCACACACCCCTGTGTTGATTAACTGGGAATTAATCAATCCCTTGAGAACCTAACAGAATCTCTACATTAATATAAATTCACTACAGTTTAATCTATTATTTTGTTTGGGGGTCGTTAAGACATTGTTTTTAAATACAGAAATTTTAATTGGTACTCAATTCACCCCCCTCTTGAGTAATCCTCTCCGACCAACAAATCCATTTCAACACCAAATCAGAAACAAGAAATTTCATATCTGGAAACACTGTCTCGGGTTCGTCTCCAATTGAGAGCAGCACCAGGCGGGGACATAGCCGTCGCTGTGTAGAATTTCTACATCTGCTCATTGCTGTTGATCTGCAAGAATCCAATTCACCGATCCAGATCTTCTTTTCCCACTGATTGGGGAACTGAAGCCATCGATGAGGGGGTTTGTGGTGGAGACGAGGGTGATGACGGTCAGTACGAGCCGAGGCTATAGTAGGGCTGGTCCAGGAGGTGTGTTCGCTGCTGCAAATAGAAGAGTAGCTTTGTGGCGTCACACTGTTTCGAGGAGTCGATGCCATACCAGGCCTGCCAAACCAAGGCTGACGGCACACTGGTTGAATCCATAGTGAAAAATTCTTCTACGTCGCTGCGTGAAAAGGATACCGCATCAGGAGTGGAGTTGCACCGTGTTACCTGCTTTTGTTGTCGCTGCTGAAGTTCCCACACCACCGAGGAAGCAGAGGAGTGGAGACCACTGCTTTATCTTCCGGGATAAGCAATCCGAACCCTACCCCCTTTTTTTGTGGGTCGAATTTGGGGGTAGGGGTGACTGTGTGTTTAAAAAAACTAAAACTAAACTAAATAATTAAAAAAAAGTTAAAATAAAAGCTTGAAGAAAAAAATAATATTAATCATTACTGATTATAGATAAATAATTAACTTATGTTATTTAATAAAACAGAATTCTTAAACAAAATTAAAACTCTATTAAATTATGGTTTAATTGAGAGTATTTTTTAAAATTATGTAAAATAGATTATTTAAAATCTTATTAGTTATAATTTAATTTTATATATTAATTATTATTACATTTTGTGTATAAAATAAAATACAAATACTAGGATATAAAGTTAATAATAATTAAACTAGTTAATTTAAAATGTTAATAATGTACACTTTAATAATAACTATAAACTTAATGTTTATAATTTACTTTAATAATTTTAACTAATTAAAAAATAATAACTTATAAACTATTCAACATCAAAATTAATAATTAATGAAATTTCTTATAATAATAATAACTCTTTTATTAACAAATCTGTTCAGCTTATAATACGTTATTTATCATTATTTATCTTTTATTAATTTTATTTCTTTATAGTTAATTAAAATATGTTTATTAATTATTAGTAATGCAATTAAAATAATTTATTTAACAACATTACTTAAGTGCTATTAATTATTTTGAAAGGTCTTTAATTTTCATAAGCATTAATTATTAATTTCCTTAGCGTTTTAATTATTTTGTTTGATTTCTTAAGTAGGATCACAGCAATGCCTTAAATACGTCCAGGTGCATTCAGCTAACTCAGCGGGAGTTAGTTATGTAAGAAAAATTAGTGCAACATGCCGGTCATGGATATAACACATGTGTGCGGTGCACTCATGAAGGACATTCCAGGTCGGTGGAAATCAAGCAGTGACATGATGTAGATGAAAGAAAGGTATTAAAACAGTGAAAGCAGCAAAATTTAAAGGGGGACCCTCATTCGGTGACGCTGATTCTGATTCGGACAATTGGGGACTAATTGAAGATTTGAGAGATTCTCCCTCATCCAGAGCGTTTCATTCTTGGATCGAATGAGCAGAGGAGCATAGCATTTTTGGGGATTCCTTTTCCTCTTTTCTATTAATTCTTGTACCCTATTCCTTTGAAATGTGCTTCTTTTCTATAGTGATAATGATCAATATATTAGTTAGCAAAATTTCTAGTTCACGGAGAGTTATAATTCTATTGGTAATCAATTTCATCCGTTTCATTAACATTTCTTTTGTGATTAGAATTGATCGGCGAGATCAATTCTAGTTGCTAATTTATATTTCATACCACAAGCACTAAAATATACTAAACTCTGTAATCATTCGACAAGTTTGATTATGGGGTCATCTTTTAAATAATCAACTTGAAACAGAAACATCAACACTTACAGTGAGTTTGTGTTGTTGATCTTTTAAATCATCTTTCTGGAGTTGTACATTTTGGAGTGGAAAACTCTAAGTTGCAAAATTTTTACGTCTTAACTCATGGTGACGGAAGTAAGTCTCTTTTATCCAGTGGTATGAAGCGGTACTTATTCATGTTAAGGAGAAAAAATTCAAACCAGTAGACTAGAGAAATCCCTGACTGCTCATCTCTTTTGTCTTTTATGAGCATCTTATTTTCTAGGTAGCACAAATTTACAAGATTTGTGTAGTTTTACGTTGCTGTTTATAAAAACTAAAAAAAATTAATAGATTAAAAAAATTAAAAAGTGGAAATTAAAAAAATCATTCGGTTGCTGACAACAGTGGAGTTTTCCATGTTTTCAGTTTAGTAGTGGCCAAATTTACCTTCCATGTGGGATCGACCCTGCTTTCCACATATACAGCAGTTAGTAGGAATATAAATTTTAAACATTGAATAAATTTAAATGATAGTCTAGGTCATGTTTTTGGAACCATTGCTGGGGAAGGCATGAGCCATTACTAAAAAACATTTAAAAAAACACTAATATAAAAATCTTTTAAAAAAATTGGAAAATTTGAGAACTGTAAAAAAAACTGTAATGCATTTTTCTGAACTGTTATTGCTGGAACTGTCTACTGATGTGTGTATGAGCATAAGACACTCTGCTGTTAGATTAGAGACCTTAAATCTAGAACTCGATACACATTTAGCTTCTCTAAGAAGGAAGAACAAAACTGAAATGGAAAATCAAGATAATAGAGTTCCTAATAATAACTTCCATAACCAACCAGAACTCTTGGACAAAAATGAATGACCTACGATGAGGGAATTCCAACTCCCTCAAGTATCAAGAAACCCATCATCAATTAGATTAAGTCATAGAGCCAAAAACTATGAATTGAAACAGTCACATATTTCTCTCCTCCCAACATTTAATGGGCTCTCTAATGAGGAATCTATGGCATTCATTAGAGACTTCTACCTGATTGTGCATTAATTACAGCTTTTAGGAATCACTGAAAATGAACTTAGGAAGATAGTTTTTCTGTTTTTCCTTAAAAGGAATACTAGGAACTGGTTTTTAAGTCTAGATGAAAATATTTTTGAAAATTGGGATCAAATTTATAACTCATTCATTATGAAATTTTATCCTCAAATACTGAAAGGATAACTTATAACTAAAATCACTATTTTTTATCCTGAGGATGGATAATCATTTCATGAAGCTTGGGATAGATTCAGGGACCTACTTAGGAAGTTTCCCCATCATCAACTCCCATCTCATCTTCTTATGGATGCCTTCTATGATGGGTTGTCATCCTCTGGTCAAAACACAGTTGATCAAGCTGCTGGGGGAAATTAAAATGATAAGACTGATGAGGAGTTGAGACAAATTTTTAGTAATTTGGCCCTTAATTCTCAACAAAATAATTCAAGAAGGATGAGAGTCAATAGGAATGTTAACAATGGTTCAATGAATGAAACCTAAGCTCAACTTGCTGAAATCACCAACCAACTTCAAACCTTAATGAACTAGAATTCAAAACAGACTATTAATCAATTTGAAAATCAAAATCAGTATCAATCACATAGAAAACAATGCACTCAATGTGGTATGTTCGGGCACACTGATTTTTTTTACTAATGTTGATTTAACTTCCCAACAATCTGAAACTTCAAACTTTGTTAATTATGGTCCTAGGATACCTGAAAAAGAAGATCCTTTTTCAAATAACTACAATCAAGGCTATAGGAATCATCCAAATTTGTCATGGAATGATCAAGAAGTTATTAAACATGAAATTGCCCCAAACTACTCTAACCAACCAAGACCAAACTTTAAAATTCAACAAAGGGGGGAGACTTCAAACACTCAACAAAATTATGATAATCAAATGTCTTCCAAACTGGATCAAATATTGAATAAAATACATTCACAAGACGAAAGGTACATGACTCAACTTAGTAAACAGAAAATTGAATATGAGTCAGACAAGATGCAAAATGATTTGAGAATGCAGAGCATGGAAACACACCAAGGCTAATTAGCTAGAGATTTGACTTCTAGTGATAAATGTAGGTTTCCTAGTACAACTGAACATAATCCTATGGAGAATATCATGGATGTTGTTACTAGGAGTGGGCTGAATACTCAAACTTTTGCGGAAGAAACTATAAAAAATACCCAAAATGAGAAACTGTTTGAATCTGGAAATGAAAATTTGATTTGTTCACAATCTGGAATTTCAAAGAAAAATGTTGAAAATAATGAGAATCTGAACCTATCACCTAGAAATCAAGTTAAATTTTTTTCTAAAAATCAAAAGAATAAAGGAAAATAAAAAGTTGTGGAAGAGGTGAGGGACATGCCTACTGATCTGAAGAATTTTTCCCCACCCATCCCTTTCCCTAAGATGTTGAAACCACAAAGTAATACCAGGGATGAACTTCTTCAGTTCCTTCATCTCTTTTCTAAGATTCAAGTGAACATTCCTTTTATACAAGCCTTATTTCAAATCCCATCTTACCAGAAATCTTTAATGAAAATTGTTTTGAACAAAAAACCTTAGAAACTTTTGCTACATATAACCACACTAAAGAGTGCAGTGTTGTACTTCAATAGAAAATCCCACCTAAATTGAAATATACAGGTAGATTTTTCATCCCTTGTACACTAGGAAATTCAGGTCAGCTCAACTGTTTGGGTGATCTAGGTGCTAGCATTAATATGCTCCCATACTCACTGTTTTGAGAGTTGAGGCTGGGTGATCTTCAACCCACCACAGTCATTCTGATGTTAGCTGATAGGTCTTTCACTCATCTTGTGGGAATGGTAGATGACTTAGTAGTTGGGGTTGGGAAGCTTTTTTTACCTTCTAACTTTCTTGTTCTGGACATGGAATGTGATCAAGGGGAACCTATCATCTTGGGTAGGCCCTTGTTGGCCATAGGTGGTGCTATCATTGATTTGTAAAAGGGTCAACTGATATTCAAAATTTGTTAACAAGAATAAGAGTTTAATGTTTTTAAGAATATTAAAAGACCAACTTACTCTAAAAACTTTTCAAAAATTGATTCTCTTGAAGCTGAATGCTCTTATAAAAATCAACTTGAACACATCGAAAAATCTGAAAAATAGCCCTATGTTGAAGAAAAAATTAGTGAAGATGAAAATATTTGTGAATATGTTCTAGAAGCTGAAAATTCTGTTATGACAACTATAACGACCCAATCATTTTGAGTAGTATATTAACTTACTCTTAATGATTTAATAAGATGTTAATGGTTAATGCAGAAAGGGGAGTTGATGGCTTCATCCAGTAGACTCAACCCTTACGAAGCCCACTTATCAGAGCTTGGGAAGGAGGTAGCATCTGTGGGCTTCGCTTTGGACCAAGCCCAAGCCGAGCTCCAGCGTGTCAAGCTTGAACGAAAACGCTTGCAGAAGAAGTTCAAGTTAGTGGAGATTGCTACTAGGGCAATGTTATCTGAGCCTCCCTCAGATTCTCTCACCATATCACACCTTACACTTAGGTCTTATGCCAGTGTTATAAGGGGCTATGTGATGAGACCCTAGTTTCCTTATGTAATCCTCTCGGGTGAATAAATTGAGATTTCTTCCTTTAGTGATATTTGTGAAATTTCAAATATCTAGATAATTTTAGAATGTATTTTATTGATGAATTTTGAAAAAGGGATGTTTTGAAATATTTATGTAAACCCTAAATAACTAATGATGTGTAATGATTTTCAAAAAATGGTCTTCTACAAAAGTGTTCATTACGGAATTTGGAGTCAAATAAGATCAACTTAATTTTTGATGAATAGTAAATTATGAATAGTGATTTTACGCTTAGGATTAGTAATATTACCAAATGGATTAGTAATTTCACTCAAAGAAAGTTTTAATATAATTTAGACACCTAGATTAAGTAATGTGATTCAATAAAATGGGTAAATAACGGTTTCATAAATTATTAGTCAAGTATTAGTTTTTTCGGATGAATAGTGTTTTTTAATTAAAAATTTAATTAAAAATAATTATAAAATTATTTTTATAAAAAGGACTTTATTTTTGAACTCAGAGCATCGATATTATGTGGAGGTAATTTTTGGGGATTTTTCTGAAAAAAATGAATTTTCGATGAATAGTGTTTTTATTTAAAAATTAAATTAAAAATATTTAGAAAATTATTTTTATAAAATGTATTTCATTTTTGAAATAAGATCATTGATTTGGTTAAGGTGATATTTTGGGGTTATTCTGAGAAAGTTGAATTTTCAGTGAATAGTAAAAATACAGTTTTAGGGTTTCGGTATGTTTAATGACATCATAATGGTGTCATGATGATGTCATGAGATCTTTTGAGGGTTGGCCGGCCAAGGGTGATGAATTATTGTTTTGGGGGCCCCATGTGGCCTAACTCCATGATAAATGTCAAGGGAGAGCACATGGGTTTGAGAAAAGCACATGTGAGGTGTCCCTTGGCCATTAATGCTTTGTCCCCTCACTTTCCCTATAAATACCCACCCTTTCCTCCTTTAGTTTTCACTCCCAACTCTCCCCCAACGAAGTTCTGGTCTTCTTACCTTCCAAAGAGTCCTCCCAAGGTGCCCCCAAGCCCTCAAGGTCCAATCCTTTGAGTTTCAAGAGTCACGTTTTAAGGTAAGGGATCCGACCCCTCTCTTTCTTTTCATGTAATCTCTTTTATCTCATTCCTTTTCTGCTCCATGTTTTTATGTGAGAGGATGTTCTTTTATATTCCTCTTACTGCCCTTTCATGTTTATATGATGAGAGATCCCCTCTTAATCTCATCATTTCGTTTTATGAAATTTTAAGTGACGCCGTTAGGCTGCCGAATTTTTAAGGGATTTTTTCACCCTTCTCATTTTTCAAGTTCGATTTTCATATCAAGTCTTTCAAGTTCCTTTTTATTATGTTGGGGTATGATCTATATATCTATCATACTGATCTCTTATGATCATATGATGAGGGACCCTATTTGATCTTGTCAAATCATTTTCTTTTGAAGTTAAGTGACGCCGTAAGGCTGCCGAATTTTCATAAGAGAAATCTATTTTTTTTCCTTCCATGTTTTTCATTTCAAATGGTATGTCCCTAAAATTTCATTACCATGTCCATATTTCCTTCTTATTCTTTCACCCTACTGTTTTATGGATCATTTATGAGTGGGTGACCCATGTCCCCTCTCATTTCAATGTTTTCTAAAACCCCGAAACTTAGCTGTTATGCTGCAGAATTTTCCCCTAAAAATGCCCCTCTCTTTTCTCAAAAATTATTTTATGTTATAAATTGAATACTCAAAGCTCTTATTTCTAAAAGGGTATTCACATATATATCAAAATGTTCCATTTTAAATTCTTGGATTTACATAAATGAGACCCGCTTTCCCTTTCCGTGGGTTTAAAGTGACGTAAAGATCATGTCTTTAAAGAAGTTTTTAAAACGTTATGATTATGAAATGAAACCCATTTATTTTATGCTATGTGGGTTATTTATGAAATGTTTGATGATGATATATGTGGCTCACATGATAATAAAGGAAAATTTAAGGGTGCGCCCTGATAGCGCTCCAATGCATTGGGTAATGATGTAACCACTAGAGATTACAATTTTCACGATACCTTGGTGAATAACCTTGGTAATTTCCAAATGACACCTTGGGGATGGACCTTGGTGATATGTTCATGATTGCCTATGTTAAATGATGTAGCCACATCTTCAAGTTATGAAAAATGTTATTTTTATTATGAAATGCCTCATGATTTCTTTCTCATGCCTTAAAGTTCTTTACATGTCCTTATTAAAGTATCTCAAGTTCACATGTAAAATGTTCCTCTTGTTTCCCTTACTGGGCCTTCTGCTCACCCTTTCTTTTGATGTATGTCCCCAGGTTATAAGATGCAGTAATGAACCTAGAATGAACTTAAGGATACACCTTTCAAGTGTTTAAGAAGAATGTTTTATGTTGTTTTTTATGTATTATGTTCCTGGTTTCCAAGACACTAGACCTTAAAGATCCTCAGTTTTGTGTAATGTAATGAAAGTTTATGTTATAAAATGGCGGGATGCTATAGTTGGTATCAAAGGATGGTTTAGTTATTTGTGGAAATTAGGATATAAAAACTTTAGGAAGAACCCTATAGAAAAGTTTAAATATAGGAAAACTTCCTGGTATTTTGGTAAGTATTGAGTAAGTGGTCTATCAAACAAATATATCCCTGTCTGGATATGAGCAGGTAGAGGCGGCTCTGGCACAGATGTACATAGGGGTAAAACCCGAAAACACCGCTTTGAGCTAGACTTGAACGGGAACTGGTGCACGATAACGGGCCTTGCTGCACTCTTGGTTACGACACTCCCGGGGGATATGTTTGGTTAATCACATGCTTTTTATGAATCATTATGAAGGAATTATAGAGAACTATAATTGTCTAAGCACGAAGTCTTAGTTAAAAGATTCATAAATGAAATAAGTTTCTCACTAAGGTTTTATTCTTTTAGAAAATGGCGGGCAATAGGAGAAACTGTGCCGATGGTGACCGCAATGCACCATGTGCTGACGGCCCTCCGATGGAAGCCGGAATGGAAACATTCATGCGAATGATGAACCAACTGACTCAAGTTATGAGTAATAATTTGAATCAAGCTGAGAGGCCGACCTCACCACGAAGGGAACAACTTTCTATTGAGTCCTTCATGCGTCAACGACCGCCAACATTCTGTGGATCTACTAACCCATTGGTTGCGGAACAATGGATAAGCTCCATTGAAAAGATCTTTTCTGTACTTCATTGTTCGGAACAAGAAAAAGTCACCCTTGCTGTTTACCGCCTAGAGGGAGAAGCTGATCAGTGGTGGTCACTGATCAAAAACACGAATCCACGAGGAGAGATGGAAGCTATGGAGTGGGAATAATTTCGGGGGATTTTCTTTAACAAGTATTTCCCTCGTTCAATGAGAACGAAAATGGAGAAAGAGTTTCTCGAGCTGAAGCAGAAGGAGAACGAATCTGTCGGAAGCTATGAGATGAACTTCACAAAGATTTCCCGTTATACCACAAGCATTGTCATGGACCCTAATGGGAAGGTTGATAGATTCTTTGGCGGACTAAGACCTCATCTACGGAAGAATCTATCCAACAGGGACAACGATAGCTATGAAGAAATAGTTCGAAGTGCTATGAAAGTTGAACTAGAGTTTGGGGAGACACAGTGGTCTCACAAATCTAATGAGAAGAAGAGAACTCTAGAACCGAGCCTGGGAAGAAGTTTTGATCAGGAAAGAGGTGGAAAGCATATGCAACATGCCACATGCAATAAATGTGGGAAGAAGCATCCGGGGAACTGCTTGATCGGAAGTGGCAAGTGTTATAGGTGTGGAAAAGAAGGCCATATTTCTCGGAATTGTCGTGGTGATGTGAAGCCTCAACTTCCCAACACTAAAGATAGAGGAAAGATGGTTCTGGCCCTACCCGAAGTCACATGCTTCATGTGTGGACAGCTTGGGCACTTTGCTAATCAATGTCCAAATCCTAGGGCGGTGGAGGGGAATCACCATCAACCTCAGCAGAGGCCAAGGGAGAAAGGTCGTGCTTTCCCTATCACAACAACTGAAGTTGAAGTTCTGAACGATGTGGTAGCAGGTACTCTTTTTGTCCTCTCAAAACTAGCAAGTTCTTTATTTGATTCTGGTTCTACGCATTCCTTTATTTCTTCCAAGTTTGCAAAGAATATAGAATCAATCCCCAAATTGCTTGAGGTAGAGTTGTCAGTCAAGACTCCAAGTGGGATTATCCATGCATCAACAGTGTTTAAAGACTCTAGTGTTTACTTTGGTGAGCACAATCTTATCGCAAATCTAGTAGTCATTCCCATGATGGAATTCGACGTGATACTAGGGATGGACTGGCTCTCAAAGTATAATGCTAAGATCAAATGCAGAAGTAAGGAAATCTCAGTAGTCTTGAATGAACGACCTACAGTTATCTTTCGAGGAGAGATAGCCCGATCTGATCCCTATCTAGAAGCACCTCCTATAGCTTTCTTTATGGAGTTAATCGGTGATGAGGAAGAAGGGAAAGGGAGCATACAAATTGAATATTTTCCGATTGTTCAGGAATACATGGATGTATTTCCTGGGGAGTTACCTGGACCTCCCCCAGAAAGAGAGGTATAGTTCTCCATTGAACTCGTACCTGGGTCTCAACCGATATCAAAGACTCCGTATAGAATGGAAAATGTGGAGCTAGAAGAGTTAAAGAAACAACTCCAAGACTTGTTGGAGAAGGGGTTTATCCGACCGAGTGTGTCTCCTTGGGGAGCACCAGTTCTCTTTGTGAAGAAGAAGGATGGATCAATGCGGATATGCATTGATTATAGAGAACTGAACGGGATTACAGTGAAGAACAGATACCCTCTTCCAAGAATTGATGATTTATTTGACCAACTTCTTGGGGCTCAATTCTTCTCTAAGATTGACCTTAGATCTGGTTATCATCAACTGAGGGTGAATAAGGAAGATATTCCAAAGACTGCCTTCCGATCAAGATATGGGCATTATGAGTTTACTGTTATGCCCTTCAGCTTGACTAATGCTCCTGCTATTTTCATGGATTTGATGAATAGAGTCTTTAAGGACTACCTTGATAACTTTGTGGTAGTTTTTATTGATGATATTTTGATATATTCAAAAAGTCGTGAGGAGCATGAAAATCATCTGAGGGTTATTTTGAAAACTCTACGGAAGGAGAGGCTCTTTGGGAAGTTCAGAAAGTGTGAGTTTTGGTTACAACAAGTGGCTTTCTTGGGGCACATCGTAACCAATGAAGGAATCTTGGTTGACCCTGCAAAGACAATGGTTGTGGAGGAGTGGCCTCAACCCACAACAGTAACTGAGATTCGTAGTTTCCTTGGTTTAGCGGGATATTATAGGATGTTTGTGAAAAACTTTTCACGGCTTTCTAATCCACCAACCAAGTTGACTCGAAAAGGGGTTAAGTTCATCTGGACAAAGGAATGTGAGGAAAGTTTCCAAGAGCTGAAGAAGAGATTGGTTATTGCACCTGTGTTAACACTACCCTCTATCGGAGAAGGATTCGTTATTTTTACCGATGCATATCTGAAAGGGCTTGGGTGCGTCCTCATGCAAAATGACAAAGTAATTGCTTATGCATCTTGACAGTTGAAGATTCATGAGCAGAATTATCCTACGCATGATCTAGAGCTGGCGGCAGTTTTTTTTGCTCTAAAGATATGGAGGCACTATCTTTATGGGGATAAATGTGATATATACACTGACCACCAAAGTCTAAAGTATATTTTCACTCAGAAAGAATTGAACATGAGACAAAGGAGATGGTTGGAGCTTATTAAAGACTATGATTGTTCAATTCATTATCACCATGGAAGAGCAAACAAAGTCGCGGATGCGTTAAGCAGGAAAGATCCTGTTGTTCTGGCAACAATGAGGATCCTGGGAGATCCCTTGATTAAAGATCTAGTAAAACTGGACATGGGAATTATAAGGAAAGGGACATCATCAACCCTATACCAAATGATTTCTCAACCTTCATTACTAGAGAAGATCAAGAAGGCTCAAAAAGAAGATCCTTTGCTGCAGGAGAAGTTCGAGGCTGTAAAGGATGGGAAGTTCCCTGATTTCAATATTGATCAAGAAGGTGTATTGAAATTTTGTACAAGACTATGTGTTCCATCTATTTCGGAGGTAAAGAAAGAACTGATGGATGAAGCTCATAGCTCTACATTCTCTATACATCCGGGAAGCACTAAGATGTATAGAGACCTTCGTGATCATTATTGGTGGGATAACATGAAGAGGGAGATTGCCGATTACACTACAAGGTGCCTGGTGTGTCAGCAAGTAAAGGCAGAAAGACAACTTCCTAAGGGGGTATTACAACCGCTACCCATACCAGTATGGAAGTGGGATAATATCACCATGGACTTTGTAACTGGTCTCCCAAAAACATCCAAAGGAAACAATGCGATATGGGTTATTGTGGACCGTCTCACCAAGACAGCCCATTTTATCTCTATTCGGGAAGATTTCACTCTGGATCAGCTTGCCAAGATATATGTGAAGGAAGTGGTAAGGCTGCATGGGGTACCACTATCCATCGTATCTGATCGTGACCCAAGATTCACATCAAAATTCTGGAGAAGTCTTCAGCATGCTCTGAATACTGAATTGAATTTTAGTACGGCCTATCATCCTCAAACTTATGGCCAATCTGAAAGGACTATTCAGACACTCGAAGACATGTTGAGATTATGCTCAATGGAATTTAAAGGTGGATGGGATCAACACCTCCCATTAGTGGAATTCTCCTATAACAACAGCTTCCATACGAGTATTCAAATGGCACCTTATGAAGCTCTGTATGGAAAGCGGTGTAGAACTCCTACTTGTTGGGATGAAACTGGTGAGAGGAAGCTTCTTGGGCCTGATCTCATGCAAGAGATGACAGAACAGGTTCATTCCATCCAACAACACATAAAGGCTGCTCAGAGCCGGCAGAAGAGCTATGCTGACAATCGTCGAAGGGACTTGGAGTTTGGTGTTGGTGATAAAGTCTTCCTTTGAATTTATCCATGGAAGAGAGTCATGAGGTTTGGGAAGAAAGGGAAGCTCAGCCCTAGGTACATTGGCCCCTATGAAATCCTTGATCGCATAGGAGCAGTGGCCTATCATCTAGCACTTCCACCGAACCTAGCTCAAGTTCATGATGTCTTCCATGTATCTCTCTTGAGGAAGTACATACCTGACCCTTCGCATGTACTGAACCCAGAGGTGGTACAACTTGAACATGACCTCTCTTATGAGGAGCAGCCGGTGGAGATCTTGGACCGTAGAGACAAGGTTCTACGAAACAAGACTACCCACCTTGTGAAAGTGTTGTGGAGGAATCATAAGTATGAAGAAGCGACTTGGGAGCCTGAGGAAACGATGAAGCAAAAGTACCCTCACCTTTTCGGCTAGGCCTCAAGTATAAATTTCGGGGAAGAAATTTCTTAATGGGGGAAGAATGTAACGACCCAATCTTTTTGAGTAGTATATTAACTTACTCTTAATGATTTAATAAGATGTTAATGGTTAATGCAGAAAGGGGAGTTGATGGATTCATCCAGTAGACTCAACCCTTACGAAGCCCACTTATCAGAGCTTGGGAAGGAGGTAGCATCTGTGGGCTTCGCTTTGGACCAAGCCCAAGCCGAGCTCCAGCGTGTCAAGCTTGAACGAAAACGCTTGCAGGAGAAGTTCAAGTTAGTGGAGATTGCTACTAGGGAAATGTTATCTGAGCCTCCCTCAGATTCTCTCACCATATCACACCTTACACTTAGGTCTTATGCCAGTGTTATAAGGGGCTATGTGATGAGACCCTAGTTTCCTTGTGTAATCCTCTCGGGTGAATAAATTGAGATTTCTTCCTTTAGTGATATTTGTGAAATTTCAAATATCTAGATAATTTTAGAATGTATTTTATTGATGAATTTTGAAAAAGGGATGTTTTGAAATATTTATGTAAACCCTAAATAACTAATGATGTGTAATGATTTTCAAAAAATGATCTTCTACAAAAGTGTTCATTACGGAATTTGGAGTCTAGTAAGATCAACTTAATTTTTGATGAATAGTAAATTATGAGTAGTGATTTTACGCTTAGGATTAGTAATATGACCAAATGGATTAGTAACTTCACTCAAAGAAAGTTTTAATATAATTTAGACACCTATATTAAGTAATGTGATTCAATAAAATGGGTAAATAACGGTTTCATAAATTATTAGTCAAGTATAAGTTTTTCGGATGAATAGTGTTTTTAATTAAAAATTTAATTAAAAATAATTAGAAAATTATTTTTATAAAAAGGACTTTATTTTTGAACTCAGAGCATCGATATTATGTTAAGGTAATTTTTGGGGATTTTTCTGAAAAAAATGAATTTTCGATGAATAGTGTTTTTATTTAAAAATTAAATTAAAAATATTTATAAAAATATTTTTATAAAATGGATTTCATTTTTGAAATAAGAGCTTTGATTTGGTTAAGGTGAAATTTTGGGGTTATTCTGAGAAAGTTGAATTTTCAGTGAATAGTAAAAATACAGTTTTAGGGTTTTGGTATGTTTAATGACATCATAATGGTGTCATGATGATGTCATGAGATCGTTTGAGGGTTGGCCGGCCAAGGGTGATGAATTATTGTTTTGGGGGCCCCATGTGGCCTAAATCCATGATAAATGTCAAGGGAGAGCACATGGGTTTGAGAAAAGCACATGTGAGGTGTCCCTTGGCCATTAATGCTTTGTCCCCTCACTTTCCCTATAAATACCCACCCTTTCCTCCTTTAGTTTTTCACTCCCAACTCTCCCCCAACTAAGTTCTGGTCTTCTTACCTTCCAAAGAGTCCTCCCAAGGTGCCCCCAAGCCCTCAAGGTCCAATCCTTTGAGTTTCAAGAGTCACGTTTTAAGGTAAGGGATCCAACCCCTCTCTTTCTTTTCATGTAATCTCTTTTATGTCATTCCTTTTCTGCTCCATGTTTTTATGTGAGAGGATGTTCTTTTATATTCCTCTTACATCCCTTTCATTTTTATATTATGAGAGATCCCCTCTTACTCTCATCATTTCGTTTTATGAAAGTTTAAGTGACGCCGTTAGGCTGCCGAATTTTTAAGGGATTTTTTCACCCTTCTCATTTTTCAAGTTCGATTTTCATATCAAGTCTTTCAAGTTCTTTTTTATTATGTTGGGGTATGATCTCTATATCTATCATAATGATCTCTTATGATCATATGATGAGGGACCCTATTTGATCTTGTCAAATCATTTTTTTTTGAAGTTAAGTGACGCCGTAAGGCTGCCGAATTTTCATAAGAGAAATCTATTTTTTTTCCTTCCATGTTTTTCATTTCAAATGGTATGTCCCTAAAATTTCATTACCATGTCCATATTTCCTTCTTATTCTTTCACCCTACTGTTTTATGGATCATTTATGAGTGGGTGACCCATGTCCCCTCTCATTTCAATGTTTTCTAAAACCCCGAAACTTAGCCGTTATGCTGCAGAATTTTCCCCTCAAAATGCCTCTCTCTTTTCTCAAAAATTATTTTATGTTATAAATTGAATACTCAAAGCTCTTATTTCTAAAAGGGTATTCACATATATATCAAAATGTTCCATTTTAAATTCTGGGATTTACATAAATGAGACCTGCTTTCCCCTTCCGTGGGTTTAAAGTGACGTAAAGATCATGTCTTTAAAGCAGTTTTTAAAACGTTATGATTATGAAATGAAACCCATTTATTTTATGCTATGTGGGTTATTTATGAAATGTTTGATGATGATATATGTGTCTCACATGATAATAAAGGAAAATTTAAGGGTGCGCCCTGATAGCGCTCCAATGCATTGGGTAATGATGTAACCACTAGAGATTACAATTTTCACGATACCTTGGTGAATAACCTTGGTAATTTCCAAATGACACCTTGGGGATGGACCTTGGTGATATGTTCATGATTGCCTATGTTAAATGATGTAGCCACATCTTCATGTTATGAAAAATGTTATTTTTATTATGAAATGTCTCATGATTTCTTTCTCATGCCTTAAAGTTCTTTTCATGTCCTTATTGAAGTATCTCAAGTTCACATGTAAAATGTTTCTCTTGTTTCCCTTACTGGGCCTTCTGCTCACCCTTTCTTTTGATGTATGTCCCCAGGTTATGAGATGCAGTAATGAACCTAGAATGAACTTAAGGAGACGCCTTTCAAGTGTTTAAGAAGAATGTTTTATGTTGTTTTTTATTTATTATGTTCCTGGTTTCCAAGACACTAGACCTTAAAGATCCTCAGTTTTGTGTAATGTAATGAAAGTTTATGTTATAAAATGGCGGGATGCTATAACAACCAAACTGGAAAATCTTCCAGAACTGGACAACTTTCGAGTTTCTGTTGTGCGAGAGTCTTCTGTTTCTGAACTTAGAAGTTTTCTGAGTGAATTTGAGGGTGTTTCTATTAACACCAACCCTTCTGAGTACATTGATGATATTGAGGGAGAACATTTGAGTTAATTAGATGATTATTCCCTGATAAACCTGCTGAAATCTGATATGGAATGTCTAGACAGCAAACTGCCCACCTTGGACAGTAGGACTGTTATCTCTGAATCTAAACTTGTAATTGAAAATATTTCATCTTTCAATACTCCATACAAGAAATATGTTGAATATGTTGGACCACCCAGGCCTAAGAGTATTCCTTAGAGTGTAGAACCACCCACTATTGAACGGAAGCCTATCCCTACCCATCTTAAATATTCATTTTTGGGTGAGAACTCCACTCTACCTGTGATAATTTCTTCGATACTTAATGGAAACCAAGTGGAAAGATTGTTGAATGTGTTGAATAAGTTTAAAGCTTCCATAGGCTTGACAATAGCTGATAGCAAGGGTTTTAGTCCCTCATTCTGTATGCATAAGATTCCAATGGAGCCTGATCATAAGCCTAGGGTAGAGTGTCAATGAAGATTAAATCCAAATATGAAAGAAGTCGTGAGTGAAGAAGTAATCAAACTTCTAGAAACTGGAATGATATATCCCATTTCCTATAGTGCTTGGGTCAGCCCTATCCAGGTTTTTCCCAAGAAGGGAGGATTGACTGTAGTAAAAAATGGAAAAAATGAAGAAGTCCAAGTTAGGAAAGCCTCAAAATGGAGAGTCTGCATAGATTATAGAAAGCTTAATGCAGCCACTAGGAAGGATAATTTTACTATTCCCTTCCTTGATCAAATGCTTGAGAGGCTTGCTGGAAATGAATTTTTCTATTTTCTAGATGGGTATTCTGCTTACAACCAAATTCCTATTGATCCAGAGGATCAGAAGAAGACCAATTTCACATGCCCCTTTGGAACATTTGCCTATCGGTGAATGCCCTTTGGGTTGTGTGGAGATCCATCCACCTTTCCATGGTGTATGATAGCTATTTTTTCAGATATTATTGAGAGAATCATTGAAGCTTTCATGGATGACTTTCCTATAGTGGGGAGTACTTTTGATACATGTTTAGGAAATCATGAGCTTGTATTAGAGAGATGCATTGAAACCATCCTTGTGCTTAATTGGGATAAATGTCAATTCATGGTTATAGAGGGTATTGTGCTTGGTCATAAGGTGTCTAAGAGATTTATAGAAGTTGATACTGCTATGATTGAGGTTATTCAGAAACTAACTCCTCTTGTTAATGTCAAGGGTGTTAGAAATTTTCTAGGGAAAGCCCATTTTTACTAGAGATTCATAAAAGATTTTTCTAAAATAACTAAGCCCTTGTGTTCTTTGCTGGTCAAGGATACACCTTTGATTTTTGACGTGAACTGTTTTAAATTATTTAATCTGCTTACGGAGAAACTCACTACATCACCTATCATTACTGCACCTGATTGGAAACTACCATTTGATCTCATGTGTGATGCTAGTGACATGGATGTAGGTTCTGTCCTTGGACAGAGGAGAGATAAGTAGTTGTGTGTGGTTTATTATGCTAGAATATTTCTATATGATGCCCAAAACAATTATACCACCACTGAAAAACAATTGTTAGATATTGTGTTTTCTCTGGAGAAGTTTAGGCTGTACTTGTTAGGTTCTAAAGTAATCATTTTCACCGATCATTCTGATGTAAAATACTTGCTGTCTAAAAAGGAAACAAAACCCAGACTGATTAAATGGATTCTATTATTACAAGTGTTCAACTTAGAGATTAGGGATAAACAAGGAGCTGAGAATTTAGTTGCTGATCACCTGTCTAGGCTTCCTGTTACCCAATCTAAATCTGAAAATCCTAGGGAGATTAACTCTTCTTTCCCTGATGAGAAGCTACTCACTGTCTTAGTCAGGCAATCTGCTTGGTTTGCAGATTTTCCCAGCATCCTGGAAGTTGGTGTCATTCTCAAAAAATTTTCCAATAACCAAAGAAAAAAATTCATTTCTGAACAAAAAATTTATCTTTGGGATGACCCTCTACTTTGTAGGAGGTGTGATGATGGTATTCTTAGGAGATGTGTACCTGAGGAAGAGATGTTTTCTGTTCTTGAAAGTTGTCACTATTCACCTTGGGGAGGTCACCATGGGGGTTAGAGGACTACTCAAAAAGTCCTACAGTCTGGTTTATATTGTCCTACCCTCTTTAAGGATGCTATGAGTTTTGTGGTTGGGTGTGACAGGTGTCAGAGGCTGGGTAATGTGGGTAGGAAATAAGAGTTACCCCAAAAGGGTATTTTGGAAGTTGAAATCTTTGATGTATGGGGTTTAGATTTCATGGATCCATTTCCATCATCTCATGGGAATTAGTATATCTTAGTTTCTGTGGTTTATGTATCTAAGTGGGTTAAGGTAGTAGATCTGCCCAACAATCAAGCAAACAATGTAATAAAATCTGTCAAAAAAAATATCTTTACAAGATTTGGAGTCCCAAAATCATTTATTACTGATAATGGAACACATTTTAAGAATTACAAGTTTAATTATTTAATGGAAAAATATGGTTGTGTTCACAAAACTGGTACTCTATATCTTCCACAGTCCAGTGGACAGGTGGAAATTTCAAATAGGGAACTAAAACAAATTCTTGAGAAAATTGTGTCAAATTCTAGGAAAGGCTGGTCTCTTAAACAGGATGACGCTTTATGAGCATATAGAACTCCTTTCAATACCCCAATAGGTATGTATCCTTACAAGATGTTGTTTGGGAAATGCTGTCATTTACCTGTAGAGTTTCAACATATGTCTTATTGTGTAGTTAAGGCTCTAAACTTTGACTTTAAGAGTGCTGGTGAGAGGATATTTCTTCAGATAAGTGAATAAGATGAGATTAGAAAATAGAGTTATGATAATTCAATAATTTATAAAGAGAGGACTAAAATTTTTCATGATTCTATGATTCAAAACAAATAGTTCAAACCTGGACAGAAAGTCCTTCTCCTTAATTCTAGACTTAGAATCTTTCCTGGAAAGATGAAGTCCAAGTGTTATGGACCGGTTACTATTGTGAGAGTGCTGAAGAATGGAGCTTTGGAAATATTTGGTGAAGAGAATAATCCCTTGTTGGTCAATGGGCAATGATTGAAACATTATTTTGAGGGGTAGTAAAAAGGCTTGGCTGCCTTCACTATTCTTGAAATTTGTTCTGAAATGAAGTCTGGCTTGGGACTTTAAACCTAGCGCTGCATGGGAGGAAACCCATGGTTTGTGTTTTGTTAATAAATAAATTTTATTAATTAAAAAAATTCTAAAAGAATAATTTAAATTCAGTGCTTCATGGGAGTCAACCCATGCTCCCTTCTTTACATTTTTGTTCAATTTTGTGCTGAATAATCTGAATCTTTGTTGCCTCCTATATGCATTGTATTTTCTAGATTATTGTTCCTGGTTCTCATGATTTTGGTTTTTAGGATGCTGCTGCTTGTTTCAATAATGGAGTTTAATTCCCATGATCATCTCCAGACAAGAACATGTCAGGGCAGTATTCTAATTTTCTACATTTATTTTCTTCTCCTTTAATATGATAATAAAATTCTGCTAATTAAAAAAAATTGTATAGAAAAAAAAATCTGCTACATACTCACTGTAAATCTTCTGAATTAATTGCATAAATAATAAACACCTGCTGCATGTCACTATGTTGTGAAAAAAAATGCATGTGCCACTTGTTGAATAATTTTATTACATTATTATTCAAATTTTTTCCACTACTTGAAATTAAGTGTGGGAGGTACATTCTTGCTGATTAGTTTGCTTTTCATTAAATGGTTTTTCTAAGGGGTGTTAGCATACATCTTACTGCTTTATTAAACATCTACATGAATAATAATTTTTTAAAATGGAGACACCTAATTAATTGTGCACCCACATCTTATATACTTCTTTTAAGCTGAATTGAAAATCTTTGTCACTGGACTAAATGTTAATGCATATACGTGGATATGAACCTATTGTTAATTTAACCATTGTGGAAAACAATATTTTTGAACTTCATTGGGACCCTTTATACATGTCATTAATCTACTTAATTGAAATCCTATTTTGAACCATAATTGATTAATTGTTCTTCTCCATATTTAGAATTCAACTTTGGGGACAAAGTTGGGTTTTAAGTGTGGAGGAGGGGGGTCAATTCTTGACTGTGATAAACTGTTCTTAATTGAAAGCCCATCAATTCCCACTACAAATTTAAATTTTTTGTTAAAAGTGGTTAATTTTTTTCAAAATTCTTGCATAATTTTAGGCTGTACAATTTTTCTCCATTGGGTCTTGCCTTAGGAAAAGTATCTTGTTTAATGTTAATATTTGCATTGATTATTAAATTAATGAGTTTGGATGATTGCTGAGTGATCTTTCTTAGTGAATTGATGGAAATCTTGTTTAGAGTCTACTTTTGGAAGTGGTTTGGGTTACTTGTTTATGGAGTTATGGTCATACCTTTTGGAACTGGAAGTTTGATTCTGATTCTAGGGGCCTCATTCATCTTTAATTTATTAAAAGTAATTTGTTTAATGAGCCAATGTAAATGAATTTTAAATAAATCTTTTAAAACCAGAGTAGTTTGGGAATCTGGGATCCCAGGGTGAGTCTCTGAGACCCTAGATGCTGGGTGCGTTTCCATTAACTATAAGCCCTCTGTACACTATGAATAAGTGCATTGCAAAGTGCTCAGTACAATGATACAAGGCTTGGGAAAAATTAAATAACATGTCTAGGGTCAAAAAATGAGCTCATTAAGGTGAGGGTAATGATGAACACCAGATGAAGAAGGGATCATCTGATTTATATGAGAATCATTTAGGTTGTATCATTTAGGTGATTCACAAAAAAAATTAATTTTTTTTGGAAACTAGGTGAAAAATTCAAAGTCCAGAGTTCCATGGTTAAGGTTTTAATTCCATTGAAATTTTGTCCTCTGTCATTTTTTGATTTAAAACTGGAACCTGGATTGAAGTGAGTCACTATGTTGTATCACATATGAGGAATGACATATTATTTGATGGATGGTCTTTTTGTCCTTAATTACTAGTGAGTAGTTGTTTTAGGCAAGATTCATATGAGTAACTAATTTTCATAAAGTCTACTGTTATGTATTATCCTCTGTTTAGAGTTCTAGACATGTTACATTTTGATTTGAATTATAAACTTACCTCTGTTTTCAAGTTTAATAAAACATGGGATTGTTTGAGGGAAAACAATGTGTAAGTGTGGGGGAATTTTATGTGGCTGTATTTTTACAAAGTTTTTCCACCTCATTTATTTAATTTTTATCAATTTCATTAAATATTTTTGACACTTTTTAATTAATATTAGAACTTTTGTAATTTTATCACTAAATATGTTAATTAATCATTTTTTATAATTAATTATGCATTTTTAGTCTTTAAATTAATAATTTCAATCTTAATAAACTATTCAAATTTAATTATGTCTTATTTAGTTTGGTTAATTTAAATCTGCTTAACTTTATAATAGTTAATATTTATTATAAACAATTATTTAATCTATATAACTCAATTTAATTAACTTAAACCTTATTTTAATATTTTATCTTTTAATTTAGTTACAATAGAATAGGTTAACATGTTAATTAATGTGTTCGACCAATCAGTTAAGTATATAATATGTGTTTTCAATTAAGTTAAATAGTTCGCTTTTAATTTTATTAGTTCAAATAGTTAATTAATTCATCAATTAATTGTTTTTCAACATTAATTATATTATTTTATGTTTGCAGATTGGTTATTAATTCATTTTTATTTTGTTTTAGTCCACCGATGAGGTAGATAAGAGCTTTCAGTGAAATAAAGAGTCACTTTTTCTTATCTTTTTCACATGCTGCTACCTTGTAATTGTTCATTAAGTAATTATAATTTGAGTCTTTTATAATTGTTGTCTATTATTTAATTAGTTTTTAATTTAAGTGTTATCTAATTAATAATTTATGTTGCATAGAGTTTTAAGTTAAAGATTAATTAAATAATTTGTTTTTTATGTTAGAGTTTCATTCTGTCATCTATTTAATTAATTTTTTCATTTAATAACTCTAGTTAATTTTAATTGTTTTAATTTTATGTTCACAGTTAATTAATTTTAGGATTTCTGCATTTATTTAGACATATATTGAATTAATCTTAGCATTTATAGTCTTAGTTAATAATTAGTCGCTTTTATTTTTTACTTTGTTTAAATTATTTGGTTAGTTTTTAGTTACAGTCAATTAATTAGTCTTTAGCAATTTAGTTAATTTGAATTTTTTTAATTTACTTAATTAATGTTTTATTCATTATAATTTTTGTTGTAAATTAGTATTTATTGCTAACGATTTTATTTTTCTATAACTATCGGTGAGTCGTCACTCACCGATCATATTGTAACACCATCGGTCTCCTGTGACACACCGATGTTGTGACACGCTAATCCTTCCATCAGTTTCGGTCTCATTTATTTTGAATTATCGGTGATTCATCGACTCACCGATCCATTACATCATAATCGGTTTCACGTCACGCCGTTTTCATTTAAATTTTATAATTATCAGTGTTTTCTTTTCGGTGAGTCATGACTCACCGATTGAATATTTCCTCTATCGGTTTCACAAATTCTCATTACCCCATCGGTCTCTCATTATTCCATGCACTCACAGTTAGTTTATCATTTTCTCACTTTTGATCTTTAGTCTATTTCATATATCGGTGAGTCATAACTCACCGATCCATTCCTGCTCTTCACTTGTATTCACACTGATGCATTACATCCTTCATTTAACTATCGGTCTCACCGTTTTTCCTATCCTCTGTTCTTCTGTCATTGATTCTGGACTCACCATACAAACCCTCTTCATCAGATTCACTTCCCTACACTTTCGGTGCCACCCTCTACTTCAAATCAATCACGCACGCACCGACCCTTCAAATCGAGGACTCTCTTATATTTCATTCCCATGACACCGATTATTTTTTTCCCCAACCCTTATCTGTCATTGTTTCTCTGCATCACCTACAATTACAGACTCAAGCCAGAATTTCTCAAACCATTTCAACACCAAATCAGAAACAAGAATCTTCGGATCTGGAAACATTGTATCGGGTTCGTCCCCAATTGAGAGCAGCACCTTGCTGGGACAGAGCCATCGCTGGGTAGAATTTCTGCATCCGCTCATTGCTGTTGATCTGCAAGAATCCAATTCGCCGATCTGGATCTTCTTTTCCCACTGATTGAGGAACTGAATCCATCGACGAAGGGGTTTGTGGAGGAGATGAAGGTGATGACGCTGAGTACGAGGTGAGTCTGTAGGAGGGCTGGTCCATGCGGTGTGTTCGCCGCTGCAAATAGAAGAGTAGCTTTGTGGCACCGTGCTGTTTCAAGGAGTCGAAGCAACACCAGGCCTGCCAAACCAAGGATGACGGCACACTGGTTGAATCCACTAGGAAACATTCCATTGTGCCGCAGCGTGAAGAGGATACTGCATCAGGAGGGGAGCCGCGCTACGTCGCCTATTGCTGTTGTCTCTCCTGAAGTCCTCATGCCACCGAGGAAGCATAGGAGTGGAGACCACTGCTTCATCTTCCTGGAGAAGCAATCAAAACCCTACCCCCTTTTGTTGTGCGTCGAATTGGGGGGTATGGGTGAGTGTGTGTTTTAAAAAAATAAAACTAATCTAAAGAATTAAAAAAAAAGTTAAAATAAAAACTTGAAATACAAATAATAATAATCATTATTGATTATAGATAAATAATTAACTTATGTTATTTAATAAAACAGAATTCATAAACATAATTAAAAATTTATTAAATTAAAGTTTAGTTCATAGTAATTTCTAAAATGAAGTAAGATTAGATTATTTAAAATCCTATTAAGTATATTTTATTTTTATGTATTAATAATTATTACATTTTGTGCATAAAATAAAATGCAAATGCTAAGTTATAAAGTTAATGATAATTAAACTAGTTAAATTAAAATGTTAATAATGTACACTTTAATAATAATTATAAACTTAATGTTTATAATTTACTATTATAATGTTAACTAATTAAAAAATAATAACTTATAAACTATTCAACATCAAAATTAATAATTAATAAAATTTCTTATAATAATAATAACTCTTTTAATAACAAATTTGTTCATCCTATAATACATTATTTATCATTATTAATCTTCTATAAATTTTATTTCGTTATAGTTAATTAAAATATGTTTATTAATTGTTAGTAATGCTAATAAAATAATTTATTTAACAACATTACTTAAGTGTTGTTAATTATTTTGAAAGGTTTTTTATTTTCTAAACTTTAATTCTTTATTTCCTTAGCATTTTAATTATTTTGTTTGATTTCTTATGCAAGTTCACACCAAGGACTTAAATACATACAGGTGCATTCAAATATCTCAGCGGGAGTTAGTTATGTAAGAAAAATTAGGGCATCATGCTGGTCATGGATATAACACACGTGTGCAGTGCACTCGTGAAGGACATTCCAAGTCGGTGGAAATCGAGCAGTGACATGCAGTAGATAAAAACAATGTATTAAAATCGATCAAGCAACAAAATTTAAAGGGGGGACCCTCATTCAGCGATGCGGATTCTGATTTGGACCATTGGTGACTAATTGAAGATTTGAGAGCTTCTCTCTCATCTGGAGCGTTGTAGTCCTGGAGTCGAAGGAGCAGAGGAGCAGAGCATTTTTGGGGAGTACTTTTCCCCTTTTGTTTAAATTCTTGTACTCTGTTCCTTCGAAATGTGCTTCTTTTCTATAGTGATAATGATCAATATATTAGCTAGTTAAATTTCTAGTTCGGGGAGAGTTCTAATTCTACTGGTAATCAATTTCATCCTTTTCATTAACATTTCTTTTGTGATTAGAATTGATCAGTGAGATTAATTCTAGTTTCACTTTTATGTTTCATAACACAAGCACTTAAATTTTCTAAACCCTGTAATCATTCAGAGACTTTGATTATGGAGTCATATTTTAAATAATCAACTTTTAAAAGAAACATCGGCACTTAGGGTGAGTTTGTGTTATTGATCTTTTAAATCAACTTTCTGGAGCTGTACATCTTGGAGTGGAAAACTCTGAGTTTCACAATTTCTGGGTCTTAACTCTTGGTGAGGGAAGTAAGTCTCTTTTATCCAGTGGTATGAAGAAGTAATTCTTCATGTTTAGGAGAAAAAATTCAAACCAGTAGACTAGAGCAATCCCTAAGCGCTCATATCTTTTGTCTTTTATCAGTATCTTATTTTCTTCGTTGCATCATTATTTCAGTTGTACTCTGTTTTAGTGTAGGTAGCACAAATTTACAAGAGTTTTGTAGTTTTACGTTGCAGTTTATAAAAACTAAAAATATAGATTTAGAAAATAAAAAGTGGAAATTAGAAAAACCACTCTGCTGCTGACAATAGTGGAGTTTTCCATGTTTTTAGTTTAGTAGTGGCCAAATTTTCCTTCCCTGTGGGTTCGACCCTGCTTGGCACATATACAGTAGTTAGTAATAATATAAATTTTAAACTTTGACCCATTTCAATGACAGTCTAGGTCATCTAGCATACAAAGTACACAAGTATCTTCTAATCAATAAGTAGAACAACAGGTAACCACCTGGGTAGTTCTCACAGCCTAACTCTTACGGTTCAAACTAAAAGTACTAGCAACCCTCTGGAGGCACACACAGTCTCACCCCTCTGTTTCAGCTGAAGAATAGACTCTATGAGGAAGCACTCACAGTCAATTCCTCCTATATTCTTGAATCGTACTAAGGGATCTCTGGAGAAGCACTCAAAGTCTCATTCCCCCTATGGCCTGCGTTGAGGAACTACAGACTCTCTGAAGAAGCACTCATCATCAATTACCCCTTTGGTCTCGCATCGAATAAATAAGACACTCTAGAGAAGCCTTTACGTACATTCTCCCTATGGCCCACTACACTAGGTTCTCACAGCCCTGTGTAAAACAAACATGCATAGTGCATGTATCGCCCCAAGTAATCCTCAATAACTACTTGCCATTCATTCTAAGGAACAACAGCATAATAGTACAACAGTTCCAGGATCCTACAACTAGGCATGGAAACTAGAAAAATTCCTAACAAGAAAAACATGCATGGAAAATCATCCAGAGCACAGTGAAAATTATCCTATTCAAAATCATTGAGCTCTACTCAAGAAATCAAGATAAGCAGGAAAACAACAGGGAAAACATAGGAAACACACAATACCCCATTTCATGGAATTGGTGGAATTGCACAAAATATTCATGGAATTCCTACAGAAAGGCACAAACCACCTACCTCAATGCTAAGAGATTGATATACATGAACCATGATAATTGACTCTCATTATAACGTCGGTGATCTGAGAAAACGTCCAAAACACTCAACCCATGATATCTTGAGAAAGAGGAGGAATTGGAAAACAAGGCTCTAGGAGAAGGAGGAACATTTCAATGTGGTTCCAACGCAATCGATGGCAGTTGATCTAGAGAACGGAAATAGGCACATGGGCTCGGAGAAGTTCTGCGGTCGTATAGGTTCTCTTGCACAAATAACCTGAAGAAGAAGCGAGTTATGTCCGTCAGTTGCGATCCCAGTTTGTTTAATGAAAAAAATGAAAGTACATGGAATGTAATTCTGGAGTACACAGCGTGTACTAGGCCTTTCCATACTCCACTTGAAATGGCCTCCACATCGCCCCTACACACCGTGTTTGTGGCCTGGACATGGCCATCACACGGCCTGGCGCGTCATCCAAGTACACGATGTGTACTTATAAAGTACAAGTCATGTACATAGGAAATTTCCATATTTTCCTTTTTCTCCCCAAAATGACCAGAAAAGGAAAAACACACCTGAAACAAAGATCTGGGTTCTTACAAACATCCCCCATTAAAGAAATTCATCCCTGAATTTCCCTAACGAGGTGTAGAAGAATAATCCCCGAATAGCTCCGGCCACTGCGGTCGTACATCGCCCTCCCTCCCCCAGGTCTCATCTTGTACTCGCCCGTGCTGTCATAGAACCCATACTAGAGGAACAGACCTCCCATAAAGAACCTTCGTATTGTGATCGACAATCCGAATATGATTCTCCTCAAACGATGCATCTGTATCGAGCTCAACCTCCTCGGTCTGAAAGACATGATACGGGTTTGAAAAGTACCGGCAGCGATAAGAGACGTGGAAGACGTCGTGCATGGGCTGGTACCTCTGAGGTAACTACAACTGATAGGCAACCAGCACAAATCTCTACAATACATAAAATGGCCCGACATACTGTGTTAACAAAATTTATCTTTTATTTCAAAACATGGATGGGATATAGACACCATTTATGTTTGCATACTGAGTGATATATCTAATCATGTTCAAGAAATTTTTGGGTAAACGTACAGACCTCTTAGATCCTATAGGAACTGGGGCATGAGAGCACAACACAATTCATGATTAGTGATATGCTTATGAGAAGGAGATCCAAATATTGATATGGACTCATGATAATATATTGTAATGTAAATTTTTTGTGTTTTCGGTTTCTAGATTAATTTTATTGATTTTTGGTATACTTATTTTCCAACATTGTAGGGACATGACATGAAACATCATTTTTTATATTACATTACATCTGGAATTGTTTATCTATTCATGCATGGGATATTTACCTACTATATAATTGATTTACTACTTTATCTATTTACTAATTTTTTTACAACATCGTTCTCCACTCTCACATGAGGGAATAGTCTCACCACACACACACCCTAGGACATCTCTTATAGTCTTCAACCACTTCTGTTAATGGCAATGTGATTAAGGCTATGTGACCCATTGGATAAGGGAACCACTTAGGGGAATCTATGTCAGGATTTTACATATTCATTCCATTCCATGAATTTTATTTCATATTACTCCATATTATTTTAGATGTTTGACCACCTTTTTTAAACACCTCCTATGGGAAAATACATTTCATGTGTAACCTTTTCACTTTAACCATATCCCAATGGTAAAAATATATACTATAGGGACTTAATATAGTTCTTAGATTCCATTGGATCAGTAGTCCCACTATCTAATGGGGTCCTCTATCACATAATTAAATCCAACATATGACAATCTCATTGAGGAATATGTTACTCTATCGGGAAAGGATATTTTCCATAACCTCATTAAGCGGTCCTAATTATACAATAAATTTGACATTTCCAATTTCAACTATATTGTAATACTCATTAAGAAAATTTATACATTTCCCAATAGTACTCAATACCTCATTCATTCAATGATGCAATTTTCAATAGTGTCATATACGTGATCATGTCATAAGATTATGTATTTTAAAATATAATGTACAAATAATATATGGTGTAAAACATAACATAAATGGAAATTTATGCATTGATAATATCATAATGTTAAACATTTTTCTCTTTGGATATAATTTCATTAAAATAATTCATAATGGATGATAATGAATATGAGAATAAAATAATAATATCCCCCATGTTTGTAAAATTAGGTGTGCAGTATGTTTTATTTTTGCATATCAGTAATTATTGATTCACGATCTCAAGGACTTTTTTAGATTCATTACCCTAAGTTACCACTATAATAGAACCAGAACTACATGAAGTATCTCAAAATGGATTTATTTCTAGGAAACCCACATAATATCTACCCTATCAAAACATTAGTAAGTTGTTCTATTCATATCCACATAGTCTCTCTTATGGTTATGTTCTGTAATCTATGATTTCATAAATCTAGTTCCCATATTTTTTAGTAAACATTCTATGATATCCATTTTACAAACCCTGATCTCAACATCCTAGAGCTAGTTCTTTACTACGATAAATTTTCATGGATACAAGGAATGGAATCCCCAAGGACAAAAAAAATTAGATATTTTGGAAAACAAGATTCATACATGCTACCCATTTTATATTGGGAATTGAAAATGAATAATATAATATATATAAATTTATCATCCTAAAATCTTATTCATTTATATCATATTTAAATCCTTGGGAAATGACAAAAATAATGGTGAAATAAAATTATTAGTAATGGTTACACATAGTGGAAGTTAACATGAATCAATATGGAATAATCAGCACAGAAAGGTAAGTGACTAAAAACACATTCCATCTATCCTGTTAGAAGAACATAATATGTCATGAATAAAAATGAACCAATAATTCCATATAATTAATCACACGATCTTGAATATTGACCATGGATGCAATCAATAATCGAATAATCATATGGTACATCATTATTGATGGAATCTAAATTGTCATATGTCTGAATAATGAAGATATATCCTCAAAATAGTTACAATAATTATCTATCCTCAAGACAGGTTATGTAATTGGATAGAAATCCTTATAAAATGGCCAATTATTTCATATCATGATACAAAAGATTAATTAAATAGATTTATTTAAATGGTTACCAACATTTTTATACTATTATAAATAATTAAATATATATTTAGTAATCAATTTAATTCATAAAAAATGAACAATATCAAATATATGTATTGATTAAAGGATACTGATTTATCATTATTTATCTACATAATCAAATAACATCCACTATAAAAACTAAATATAAAAATGGCATGTAGTTATGTAAATAATCATATCAATCACATATGAATTTTTATATTTAAAAAAAAAATTATTTTCAATGACAAATTATTTCACAAAATTGATTATTTTAAAAGAATGATAACCATCACAAAATAAGTTAGACTATTCAATAACTTTTACCACTTGGTAATTTTAATTTCAAATACGCTTAAATGTGATAATTAAATATAAAAAATAAAATGTAATGATTTATTAATGAATAATGACATTACATTCCAAATGGTAATCACATAAACTATATAAAATTGATTTTTTTCATAAAAACAAATTAGTCGCAGTGGAATTTAATTTGAGACAAAATCCATTACCTCATTCTTTCACTTGGTAGAATGTTTATTATCCTCATGTATTGTGGATTTAAAAATTTTATTAGATTTATATGGAACCATATTTTTATTTTAATATCATATATGATTTTGTTTTAACATATTATCAACCTTTCATTAATAATCTTTCACTATTTCTATTGTTTTGGGTGTTAATTTCCTTTTTCTAAAATGAATGTTTCATTATGAATGATCCACTTTATGTTCCAATTATTGTTTTATCACATCCCAAACTATAATAGAAACATTATTAACATATATATATAACTAAATTATAATTTTTAAACCAATTAATAATTATTTTAAGAAAAAACAATAATGTTACAATCATGGATTCAGTAGGCCATACGTACGCATGAGTAACATTTTCCATTTTACAATGGTCATTATAGAAAATGTTATAAGAATGAATTTTACTTCCATAATTATATTAATATCATATATACTATAATAGTTAATTTTAAATTTACTAATATATATCATTCTATGTTCTGGCTATTAAAATAGAGTAACATCATTTTGTGAAGGTAGTAGATTACACGTATGTGAGTCATGTTTTCATCTTTTTGGGTAAAAAATAAAAAGATTTATTATCATGGTATAATTATTAATATGTAATTAGTATCATAATTATATCATTCATATAAATTATATTCATTAAAATTATTCATTATCACCTTAATTATTGAAAGATGATTCGTATCGCTTCACGAGGCGGTGCGCCGTCATATATACAATCAGTGTTTCATTTATCATATTGAATGGAACATAATCAAGTTTATATGGTAAAATTACTCCAAATGTTTCAATGAATTATTTATATACAATTTAAATAATTAATATCTATCATAATACCCATCTACAAGATGTGTCATTGGAAAAATAAATGACATATGTTCACAAGATGGCAGTACTTCGTACACACAAATGATGATTTCATAACTCATTTGGAGGATGTGGTGATGTTTATAATTATGGTATTATTATGAAAACATACTAGTATATTTATAGTAATGTGATTATTATATCATCATTGTTTAATAATAATTTAAATAAGTCTAGAAATATGTAAAATAAATATGCTCATTGAAGAACATTACCCTTATTTGGGTATTCTCTTTTAGTTTTTACGAATTCTTTAATGGTTGTGTATATTCCAAAAAATATACATTCCCATATGAGGAATGTAAATTTCATAGGTGATTTGGAATGTTATTTTCTTATAATTTTTGTAAGGTGTGAATATGGTGGGACAATGTGTTCTCTTTTATATTTGAGGAGTGGAATTATTGTAAATACAAACTAATACTCACTAATGGAAGTTCTACCTCACAAAATTTAACTAAAAAGTTGAAGGGGGGAGTGAAAACTCATTCAAAGGAAAATAGGAAGGGGTATCTTATTTTGGTGGCCATGGCGATGGGTTTGGATCGTCTTCTAGGTAGAGACAGTTCAAGGAAAATCCATAGGTGAGAGGATGTTGTCAGTAAGTGAGTATGAATCTTCATGTTGTGGAGTAGGTTCCAGTGGGATAAAATGTGAGGGATTCAGCAGTTTGAGGTAAAGTCTTTATTTCATCTTCTATAAATGCTACTTTTTTAGGTACTGGTGCTTATTTTTCATTTATCTCATCCTTCTCTATGGCCAGGATGAATTTGTCAACTGATTTTTTATCTATTATGATGGAGTTGGGGATGTCGTTGGGTAAAAAGAGGGAGTAAAGACTTAGTATCCTATTGTGTTCAATTAATGTGTCTAGTGATGAGATTGAGTGGAACATCATGGCCATGGATATGGAAATTTTTTATGTAATCCATTGAATAGATTGGCTGCTGAACTTTCAGGTGCACTTCGACTGCTATAGGTGGCCAGTGAGTTTCACGGCAACTGATGGAATCCCTCATGTTTTTCATGGAGAATCAGATTATTGGTTGGGTCGTATGGGACCTCCACTCCCATATTTGGATAATGTTATCTTCTATTTATCATCTCTCATATTAGAGTAAAATGTTCATGCTTTAGATGGGGGATTACCTCACATTGTGAATGAGTTATGAGATGTATTTCCGGATAATTTTTCAAGATTTCACCCATAGTGGGATGTGTATTTCTCGATTTATTTGGCCTTGGGAACCTAGATGATATTTATTTACTTGTATCGTAAAACCCAAAAATAGTTGAAGGAATTTAATATACAACATGACTATTTGGAATCTAAAGGTTTCATTCACCCGAGTGTCTCTCCAGGGTCTACTTAGGTCTTTTTAGCAAAGAAGTCTGACAGATCCCTCCTACTGTGAATCGGTTATAGGAAGCTGAAGAAGGTAACCATCAATAGAAGATATAATTTTACCCAAATAGATGAATTATATGATTAGTTAAAGGGTGATTAGTGGTTTTCAAATATAGTCTTGTGTTAATGTTACCACCGACTCAGGCTAATAGAGGCAGATATCCCGAAAACTGCATTCTGATGCATGTACGACTATTTTGAGTACATGGTCATGCCTTTTGGGTTAACCAAGACTCCTAAAGTTTTTATGGAACACATGAATAGGGTGTTCCACTAGTATCTTGACTACAACATTTTGGTATTCTTTTATGAAATAAAGTATTACATTGGATCTAAGGATGATCATGAGCATCAATTGCAGATTCTATTGGGTTCCATGCAAGATAATCACCTTTATGCAATGTTGTCCAAGTGATATTTTGGGAATAGGGAAGTGAATTTTCTTAATCATGTGTCTCAGATCCAGGGGATTCGGTGGACCCTGATAAAATTAGTGTTTTGTTTTCATGGGAGAAGTCGGAGAATGTGTTTGAGATCAAGAGTTGCCTCGACATGGAAGGTTATTACATGCAGTTTATACTATATTTCTCTCGAGTTGCCTCTCCCATAACTGTGCTCACCTGTAATGGGGAGATTTATATATGTCCCTCAAAATGTCAAGAATCCATTAAGGATTTCATGTGATGGATGACTTCCACAACAGTGTTGATTTTGGAAGAATACAAAAAGACCTATGTGATGTATTGTGATGTTACAGGTATGGGTTTCAGATGTGTTCTTATGTAGGGTGACCATGTGGTGGAGTTTGGATCTTACCAACTCTGACCACATTAAAACAATTTCTTGACCCATGACTGGGAGTTCACCGTGGTGATGGATGATTTTATGTCCTGTAATCACTACCACTTTGGGGAGAATTTTGTGGTCTAATATGATCACAAGATATTAGCTTACATTTTCTCTCAAAAAAATATTATTCGGAGGGAGCGATGTTAGATTGAGTACTCGTAATGGTTAGAATTTAGCATTGTCTATACACCATGTGAGGGTATTGTGGTTGTATATTACATGAGAATAACATTACCAGTATAGTCTTTGAGGATGTCCATTGATGAGTGGATTTTGATGGGGGTCTTTTCTTAGATTCACGTAGAGACCAAGGAGCATAGTGGATGAGCAGTCATAATGAGAATTCAGTTGACACTATCTATTTTTGAGTTTATTTAGCTTGATAATCCTAGTGATGATCTATGTCAGTGATGGAGGTATTTTCATCATGGTTGGGAGACATCTCTTGATTTTTCTTCGTCCCCCGAGGGTATCTAGTGCTTCAAGTGTCGTTTAGTGGTTCTGCTATCCTGTAGGACGTTAGTGGTGCACGAATTCATCCAGTATCATTGGGACATCAATCTGAGGGATAAAAAATGTACTATGATATTCTTTGGTAGTTCTTCTGTCCAGGTATGAGATGAAACATAGTGGAATTTATGATGATATGATAAATGTGTGACTAGGTAAAAGAAGAGCATTAAATACCCTCCATTTTTCTCCTACGGTTTACCATTCATACCTAGAAGTTGGATGAGGTTTCCAAGGATTTCATTGTTGGATTACCTCATAAACCTTATGAAATTAATTCTATTTGGGTGGTGATTGATCATCTAACAAAATATGTCTTCTTCATTCCAATCAGAGATACAGCTAATGTGGATGAGTGGGGAAATTGTATTTTCATGAGGTAGTAAGGCTTAATGGTGTTTCGTCAACATTTTTCTTAGATATGGACCCCCCCCCCATTTCTCCTCTATGATTTGTGAATCCCTTTATAAGGCTTTGGGGTCCTAGATTATGATGAGCTGAACATACCATCCTTAAAAGAATGGTTAGATGGAGCGGGGAAATCAGATATTGGAGGGTATTATTCATGCACGTGCATTGGATTTTGGAGGTTAATTGGATTTAAATGTCGGATTTGTTGAGTATTCATATAATAAAAGTTGTGAATCCTCTATTCGAATGGCCCGTTTTGAGTTTTTCTATTATTGGGATTGTTAGTCCCCCCTATGTTGGGCAGAGGAAGGTGAGACCTCATTGTTGTGGCCAAGCCTTGTGAAAGAGACATCTACTAAGTTCATGTTGTTAATGAAGTGGTTATTAAAATCTCAGAGTCACCTCAAATCCTATGCTGATTAGAGGCATTGAGACCAAGTGTATTCTTTTTGGTGATCTGGTATTCTTGAATGTGGATCCATGTTTGGGTCATCGTCATTTGGGAAGGTATGGAAAGCTGACACCGAGGTATATCAATCCTTTTGAGATCAACAAGTTCATTGGAAAATTGGAATTTAAGTTATATTTTCCCTCTTAGATGACCTCTATTCTGGATGTATACCAAGTATCCCAGTTGTAGAAGTATAATCTGGATCTGTCTCATGTGAGGAATTTGGAGGAGTTGGAGATAGAGCATGAATTGTCTATTTTTGAGTGGCTGGTACGAATAGATGATCCCCAATAGAATGTTCTTTGGGGATAGTCTATTACACTGGTTCATGTTTGTTGGATTCAAGGGAATGATGTCCATAAAACATGGGAGTGGAAGTCATGGGTTGGGAGAGAGTACCCGTTCTTGATTTCCGATCAAGCTTCGGGTTAACTTTTCTTTGCAAAAATTCATTGTTTCAGGGGAGAATTGTCACATAGATTACTATAATTTAAGGTAAATTATTTCTATTTTAATCTTTTCCTAACATCACCCCTAGGTTTTCCCTATGCCCCCTTGAATTTATACATTTTTTACTTGTTCTGGGTGGCATAAATGTGATGTGCACAATTTTTCCGAACTGTGTAATTTTTTCTCGTATATTATTGGACTGACATTTCCCTTTAGGATTCCCTTAAGACCTCTTGATTTTTTATATTTTGGAACATATTTTAGGCCGACAGAATAGACCACATGGTTTTGCCACACAGTTTACTAAATAGTGTGAACAAAACATGCACAACCTCGAGGTAATAATAAAATATGTTGAAATTACAATGTTTCCCATCCAAAATTAAAACAAATCTACCAGTTTCATCACTAGAATCCATGTACAACCCTCATGTTCTCTCAACCACCCTTGGAAGTCAATTTTTATGGGGTATTTTGTTGGAACAATTCACAGTGTCTCAAGTAAGTGATTCCACACCATGATTATTCCAATTAATTGGGATTTCATAAACGTTTCATAAATCTAAATATTTCTAGAAGATTTTGTTTCATTCATAGTTTTTGTTGTTTTTAGTTTCTTGGTCCAATAATATGGTTTTATCTTTGTTTTCACTCCCTTGTAGTGCAGCGGTGGTGTGATTGAATATTCACACAAGTATTTGAGGGTTTTGAATAATTTGGTAGGTGACTCCATGTGTAAGCATTATAGAATGAGTTATCATGTTAGAATTACATTTTCAGCATGTTCCTCCTTTATTTTGATTGGGGAAAAACAACTTTGGTAGCATCTGTTAAGCAGTTGATTTTTATGTGGCAGATTTGTGTGAAAATGGGGTTTTTCAGGTGAATCCTATGGTGTACCAATTGGGGTAGTTTTATATCATGGAATGGTTTTATTAAAATATTTTATTACTTCCAATTATTCATTGGTGTAATATTGATATAAATTTTCTTTAAAATAGGGATTTTAAATGGATTTTATGTGCATTGTTTGTCATAATTTGCGAAATTGTTTTATTGATACTTTAAGAAATTATTTGAGTTATACGAATACAAAAAAAAGCATGTTTAGTTACTTTTTATGACTTTTTATGACTTTAAATTGTATTTTTATGTGTATATAAACATTTATATAATGAGTAAATTGTTTAAGAACATATAACGAAACCCTGGTATATAGGAGGGAAGACGTGTACTAGTATGCTAGTGATTCAATGTTGTTTTGTCCATGTTTCACTTATCAAGATTGATGTTGAAAACAATAAAAACTATAATGATGATTATTGGGAACCACTATGTTATGGTAATGTTACATAATAGTGTAAATTTCGTGAGAACATATATTTTCTATTGTTACTTTTACACAGATATATAAGGTGCCTGGGGCCAAGATCTAGCTAGTGCCTATGGGTGTTCCTGTGAGTAGTGCTCATGTACTATTTGGTATTAACCCTTGGGCTATGAATTTTTTGGCTAGAAGATTCTGTAGCTCACATTTTTTTATTATATATTTTTATTCTTTAATGTAAACTGTCGAAAATATATTCCCATTAAAAGTATCACTTAAGAAATTATTGTTTTCATTCTTGTTTACAAAAACATGCATGATTTTTGTATTATAATTCATGCAACATGGAATATTTTTCTTGTGGTATCTTATCGTTATTTTTACTGAACCATAAATACCCCTTTGTGTGTATGTATACTTGATCATGGTTGACACAGGTAAGGGAAAGGTCCTTAGAGATGGAAGTTTGGGTCGTCAGTTTCACTCCTGGGTGTGGTGTTGGGGAGATGGCTCGTGGGTGATGGCCCCTTGTCGTGTTATGGTCCTTGGTCTATTTTTATGATACATTGGTAGTTTTGGACGTCTTTTTTCATGTTTAAAACATTATAATTAGTTATGATTTTTATTTATGGATTCATTGTCTAGTAATATTCAGATTCAGCATAATTATTGTTTTTGGTTGTTTAATGGTTTTAAACTCAGGTAAACGATTCTCAATGTGTTATTTATCATACCAGGGCACTTAGGCCAGCCCTTGGGGATAAGGAACACCCATCATGCCATTCCACAAATATGGTTGGGTTCTAGTTTTAATGGAGACCATATTTGATTCCAAACATTATAAAATTTTCAAAAATTACATTTAAAACAAGTGCACCATTAAAATGTGGTAAATCTACCATTAGAATAATATAGATTTTTAATGCCTGAGATTGAATAAATTCTCATATTATACCTATAAAATCTTTTGTATGAATGTAAAAATATTTATTTTGATAAATAATATAGAAATTTCATAATTTGGTTACTACTACTCATTCCCTCCGCATTAAGGTCTAGGTTATAGCGGCCATGTTAAAATATTGATATTTAATTATATATCATTGTTCATTTAATCATGGTGTTTTGTGAATCATATGGTATTGATGAAAATAAAATATGAAATTGAACTACCATGAATTCTTTTGGTGTTAAACAATACACTATGATCTACAGAATATTTTAATATAACCACTAAAATTTCGATGTTCGTTCCATATATTGGAAAAAAATTATTTTACCATTCCATTTAATGATAATTTTCCCAAATTTTTTTATTAACATAGTAATTAAATTATTTATAATTTTTTTACATTTTTGTAATAAAATTATTGATATTTTCCATTACCCTTTTGAAAAGAAAAACATCAATCATGTCTCTATGTGGACTGTTACCTCCAAGATATAACACGATTCATTTTCATTCAACAACACAAGTTGATTTTCAAAATAATGTATTTAATATATATATATATATAATGATTTATGTTCTGAAAAAAATAACATTTATTATTTATTTCTCTCAAAATATGGGACACAAAATCATCATTAGTGCATATGTGCAAACTACTTCCTACCATGGAATGATGTTTTCCATTTTCCACTACTACATTCATGGGTACATAAAATTTATAATATATTAGTTTATATAATAAATATAATTTTTAAATATCATTAATATGGTTTTTTGTGGATATCAATAAATATTATTGGTTGTTATTACGTTTTATATTGGTATCAATAAATAACATGAATCTAATTCATCAACAATTCAGTATTCATGAATATGAAAAATAATCTCACATAATGGTTTTATAAATATATAGGATGATAAGAATAATTAAAATAGTATGCATCTAATGGACTAAAATCAATATCAGACAAAATACATGAATTAAATTATGTTACTATCAGCTGATAAATAAAATACTGGAAAACATGCTACAATATTCAAAATAAATTATAATAAATGTAACATATAAATGATTAATGTATATGGATAAGTTTATAAAATAAATTAATAATGAATATATGTTTTTATATGAATAAATATTAATTTTGGAATATTAGGAGTAATGATATGATGAGGGGTTACCATAATAGAATCATTTTTCATTAGACATAATCCCTCCACATAGAATTTTAGCATTCAATATTTAAGTAGTGTACAATATAATGATGTAATTTTATATTTCTAACATTTTAATGTGGAAATTAAATTTCAAAATTAATTCATCTCCCTTGATGATCTATGGATTTACCAAATATTTCTTTTTAATAATTAATAAATCATTACTATTTTAAGGTATTATTCCTTGATATATGGGCTCTTAAATCGCAAAAATATACTTATTTACCTATTTGTAAGTCAATATCTTTTTCCAATATTCATTTTAAAAATATTTATTTATATTTAATAAAATTAATTAACATCTTTTTAATGATATGGATTTTTGATAAAGATAAAATAAAATATTTTGAAAACATTCAACTTCCCACATAAATTTAATTCTAGTCATTTATTTTTTTCTTATCTATGAATATTTTTCGTTTTTTAAATTATATTAATGTTTTTTTAAGATTCTTCTTCATTTAGAAAAATGTTTTTCAAAATGGGTATTGAAAATGAAAAAATTTAAGGTGATATTAAGAAACATTGGGTAGCAATAATATTTTCTATCATTTTTATTATATATTACAAGTATTTTTCGATCATACAGTAATGATTTGTTAATAAATATATATGTGATATTTCTTTACTCCTTTTTAATATTTTTTTTTGTTATTAAATGATCATTTTTTATGTGATGAAATTTTGAAATGTTGTGAAACCAATTTTCATTTTATGGGTTATTTATGTTTTTGATGAATTATTTCTTATTTAGTAAAATTCATATGTATGGATAATGATAGGTGTGATATTATATAACCCTCCAAAAATTTTGTTAATTATTTTAAATATCATGATTTAATGATATACACAGATAAATAGATTTTTTTCACAAACATATAGGTGTTCATACATATAATTATTCACAACATAAAGAGTCGAAAAAGTTGGATTTGATCCCAAAATTAATGGATGGATATTGGCGTTTTTTTCAAAAACAATTGTGCTTATTATTTTTATACTCATTTAGAATTTTAATTATTTAAAATCACTTTAAAATCCTTATGATACTCTATGATCGAATGATATTCAACTCATTTTTTTTAGGATTTCATTTTTTAAATTCAACAGTGTGATTCTAAGATTTTTTTTCATGGACATTAATTAGAATTATATTTTTATTCCATAATCCAAATTCACAATCATGAGTAATTATTGTCACTAATGATCATGTGGGTTTTAATTATATATTAAAAATTTCATTATGTTTTACCTCATTTCATATGATCTAATGATTATACCAAGATTTTATATTTATTTTACTAAGGATTCCAGATCACCATTGTCTTCTATTTATATTAAATATATTATTACATGATTTTATCATAAGATATGTTTATAAAAGGTCCTAGAGGATAATTAAAATATATAATTGTTGAAAACATTAAAAAAACAATATGTCATGTTTCTAATTTCAAAGCAATAAACCATTATGTCGTTAGGCTATGAGACTTTTTATGAGATTTTATAATTTAATATTGAAATGAATGTAATATTGAAATATTATTATCTACGGTGTCTATAGATGGTATCAGATGAATGGTGTACATGTTTTTTGGATTGGTATAGTTACTGACAGTGTTTCTATTAGATACTACTGGTAAAAACTAGTGATATGAGTCTAGGAATATGATGATATTCATAAATATTGGTAATGAACTCATTATGTGGTTTTCTAGTAATAAATACGCTTCTATGTACTACAAATTATATGAATCTATGACAAAGAAACAACAACAATTAAACACCCACAAAAAAGTGTTGGTAAATAATTGACCTAATAAACACCCTCATTTATGATGAGTGGGAAAAAGAATTTACACCTTGATAGACACTCCTAGGGGATTTTATTTGGTGGATCATATTCTCATTATAAACCAATATCAAATTTTGATTCAATAATTACGTTATGATTTATATTTATCAAATTATTATTTTCAATTTTAGTCTAATAAATTGGGTATTTTATGAAATTATACTAATATATATCTCTAATGATCTACATGGTCATCCTAATGATAATGATGTTCTATAATATATTGAACACGTATCTGGAAGCTTTCCTGTCTTAAATATTCCTTATATAATGAAAAATATTGATGAGTATTAATTATATAAACAAATTCAAAAGAAGTTGGACATGGGATTTTTATTCCTGTGTACTTCATTCGTCATTGAACCAATAATATTTCTTAACAAGATTTATGGTTAATTCCACCTAATAATTTACTATCCTAAAAAATCATGATCATTATGAAGAAAATATAACCTCTACCATATTTTAAATATATTTTTTATTAATTATGATGGAATCGATGTTTCTTGAAGAATTACCATTATTCCAAATATTATATATTGATTATAACGAGAGATGATATTCTCAGGATAGGTTTTCACATATGGTAGGTACAATATGAATTTTTAGTGATTCTATTTTTAATTACAAATTCTCATAATATGAATAAAATTTATATGAATGATGTATTTGTATTTTATCTTCGAAATTTTTTGATAGTCTTTATTGATGATATTATCTTATATTATAGTACTATGGATAAACGTGAAGTAAATTTTATATGTTTGGTAAAGGAATTATGAGAGCCGAAATTATATTACAAAGTTTTCAATAGTAAATTTTTAATCACAATTATCCTTCAAGCATTATATTATCACCAATGAGGATATATTGTACGAACACAATAATGTTATATATTATTTACAAATGGAAGAGACCAACCTCGATGAAAAATATAAATAGATTTCTTCAATTATCAGGATAATACTATCATATTTTTGAGAAACATGTCATTTTATTCCAATACACCAACCCTATCAACATTTAAGGGTGTGTTGTTACTATATAGATCAAAATTATAGGAATTAATCATGGTAATTAAAAAGGGTTTGGTTATTACACCTATTCATACAATAACATATTGAGTAGAAGTGATCATAGTAAAAAAATATTTTACTTTTAATTGGATGTGATTAGATATTATATAGAATAATAAGCTAGATTCTTATGCAACCGTTCATCTAAGGTCTCCTTTGTAGAGGTATCAAACACATGATACGTGGATGGATATAGTAGTATTTATATTGAAATTTTGGAGGTACCAACTCTAATGTTATAGTTTTGTTATTTCTACTAATTGTAAAAGAACTATTTAAATATTCAAATTGAAATTGATAATCATTTGAAAAAGGAGATGGTCATATTTGATAAATGACTATTATTTCTCAGTACACCACTACCATAGGAGGAAAAAAATGGTGGGTTTTTCCTATTGAAGAATGAATCACTCCATCGTATCAATGATGATAAGTCAAAATAGTCTAGGGTCGTGAATTTACAATGGATGGATTGTGAAATAATAAGGGAAGGAGATAAATCAAATATTTTGTAATAATTTCTCAAATATCTATTCACATAAATATTAAAGCATACTAATAATATGATACACTTCTATAGAAAGTGGTAGTGGGTAATCCAATGACCTTTTTTGATAAGTACATGTATATAATATTTAGAACCATATATGTGTCAAATAAATATAATAACATATAAAGGATAGTTCTGATGATTCCCATATCTCATCCATCTACATATATCAAGCATATTTTAATTTTTATAAAGATTTAAAAAACATTTAATATGATAAAATGAAGAGGGAATTTGTCTAATAATCATTATGATGCTTGGTGTTCCAAAATATTAACCTAAATAAAAAATGTATAACCTTATGTGGAAAATATTACCCATCATAGTATGGGAATGTAAAAAAATCAATATATTAATATATTTCATCCTATAAGACATGTAAAATCCAAAATTTCATTTGGGTTGTAGTTGGATATTATAATTTCATCATAGTTTATCGAGAATATATTCCCCTAGGCTAAATCCCCATGATGTATATAAGGGTAGTGGTAATAAAACATGGGTTAAACATTCCATTGTACCTGATCAAGATTGGAGGAATACCTTGATGTTCTAGAATTGTTATCATAAGGAAATAGAGATATGGTAGAGTCTTGGTACTTCTTATCTCGTATGATAGATAATCTTTTTGAAAAGTCAATTTAAACAATAAAGGATATGCTGAGATGAATTTTGTTTTAACTCCATGGATGTTGGGATTAACACATCTCATTGATAAGGTTTTCAATATATGATTGTTTTCGTTATAACATTTATATGACACCACATGGAACTCTTTTTTTGGAAGATATTTTGAGAACCAACATGTTTATATTAATTTAGAGGGAGAAAAATCATTGGTCCAAACAATTTCCATGAAATGATAGATAATGACCAAACCTTTCAGTGATATAAGGATTCATAAAAAATTTGATTGAAGATATATGTGAATAATCATTTATGTTTCATGTATAATTACGTGACTGAATTTTTTTAATATAATTATGTATATATAATGGAGTTATTATATTTTGGTATAAATGGAAGATGATCCCTACAGACATCACTCAATTAATGATCCTTGATCATGTCAACAAGTAATATATATCTTAGAACTCCCTATTGGCCACTCCAATTTACTTGATGTGTTCCATGTATCAATTTTTGGGATCTACATTCTAGATAAAATTCATATATTGAACCAAAAGTCCACGCAATTGGAGCACAATCTCTCATATGATTAAAAAATAGTAGAAATTTAAGATTGAAGAGATAAGGTATTCCAAAAAAATACCACTAATCTAATAGATGTTCTATGGAGGAGTCATATGTAAAGAAACTATATTGGAATATAAGGAAGTAATATGGAGACATTACACTAAAATGATTCCTTACAAGTAATAATAATTTGGCGACCAACTTTTTAGGGGGTGATGTAATAGCCCCTTATTTTTAGAATTCTATTTCTATAAAATAACTTATCATGTATAACTTATGAGACATTTTTATATGTTATAATTAATAAATCATTATTAACAATATGAACATATATTAAATATGATTTTATTAATCATCCATTTTATCATACTTTTGGATATTATAGAATAAATGATAACTAGAATAAAATTCATTTTTCTTCACGTATGAGTTTTAAATGTATTAGAAATTTGAAATAAATAATTATAAAATTTATTAAAATTTGTGAAATATAATATTTTATAATAATAAAAAATATATTGAAATTATTTAAAAAATAAATTTATATGAAATAATACTAAGAAAACAAAACATTTGGAATATGTTTTCTTGTCGAAAAAAGTAGTTGTCTTTATATTTTTTATTTCAATAAAAATATAAATTTACACATTTTTGAATTTCAATTTAAAATATGAAAATATATATTGTACTTGTAATAATAAAATTAGATTATATTTTTTTTATTTTAATTTTTTAGGATAATAGAGAAATATACAATTTTTTACAATATCGTGACTTTTATTTTTCTATTATATTATATATATAATTATGAATTATAAATTACCAAAAACTAATTATTGAAAAAATTTATTTTATAATTTACATTATAAATATTAAAATATTCATTGTATTTTAGAAATATATTAATGAAATTTTTTATATATTATTATATTATTCTAGAAAATATTGTTAATACATTATATAATAGTTATGTGAAAAATAATTTTTAAGAGTTTTAGAAATTGATACATGAAAAATGTATTTAAAATTATCAAAATTCATATCCAAATAATTTTATTTGGACAACCCTTTTTTGGTACAATGATGATGTTACCTAAGGTAAAATCTAGTTTTAGCGGTAAATGAATTAGTAGAAAGGGTCATGATTTAATTGATAAAGGGAATAAAACATGTTTCTAAAGGATATATTGAGAGATCCATAAACATATATAACCTTCCACTCAATTAGATTCTATTCTTGGATCCACTCGAGCTGTTATTCTTGTTCCCCAATTATATAAAATTTAAAAAATTAAAAATTTACAATTCCCCCACTTATAAAAGGTGTCTCACAACATGAATTTAACATAGTTATATTAAAAATTTTCTACTTTACAATATTCCATATTTACTCACTGTACAATTTGATCTAACACTAAATACATTATGGTTACAATATATTATAAAAATCCATTCTTTTCAATGGAATCCACAAGTCAAAACCATTATTTGTCAAAACAAGTCCAATCTTTTCCCGTATATATTTTCCTCTTATCTCTCCATTTTAATTATTTTTTTTACAAAATAAAATTTTTATTGTGGTATTTATATTATATTGATAGTTTTTAAATTTTTTATAATGATCAGAACCAATGGAACCTCCCAATTGAATAAAACAGAATGCTTCAATTGTGTATGTGTGCAGACTATCTCCTCCATGACATAACATGTTTCTATTTCTAGAACCACTATAGAATTTTATTCCAAAAAGGAATCTAATAAATTAGTATGATATTTATCAAAATTATGAGAATATTAATATAATATACCATATTAATATTTTTCCATATCCTTTTTGAAATGAAATGATTATTCCTGTGTATGTGGAGACTACCTCACCCATTAGAAAATGTATTATGTTTATCCATATGAAATTAAATGATGGATATAAATTATAATTAATCACTACAAATTATATATATGAGTAATAAATATCATTAATAATATTCAGTATAGATTAATAAAATAATGACAATTATTAAGTAGTCAATAATTAATATTAAATAACCTATATCTAATTTATCAACAATTTAATCTTCACAAAACATCAATGGACTCTAATATAAAATTATTATAGAATTATAGGTAATTATTGAAGTTAATTCAAATTAATATATTTGAGCCTATAATTATGAACATGGTTTTGGTGAATGGGTATGAAATCCAAATTCAAAAAAGATACATGAAACTATTGATGTTATTAAAACACATTGGTTAAAATAATCAATAAACAAATCTTATATTCAAAATAAACTATCAAAATGAATTATTATAAATGTGTAATATACTATAATATGTTTCTAAAAATATTATTTATGCTATTTCTTAGATAATTATATAGCACATTATTCTTATTATGAAAAATAAAGTATTTTATGGGATACAACCATTTTCCTGACCCATAATCTCTCTATATCAATTTTGATAATTAATGATTGAATTTTTATATAATAATATTATTTTTTAGTATATTTTCATCTTATTTTCTTTGAATAATTATTGAAACTATATTATACATACTATATATATATAATATTTTATACAAATGTAAATATTTTAAGAATAATAGTCTTATAATTTAATTTAATTTTCATACTTTTCCATATTTTTAATTTTTGTAATGATTACCTCTCCCTAGTTCAAAATATAATAACTTTTTTATAAAAGGACCTTTTTTCTAATTTATTCAATTAAAAATTTGTATTATTTATCTATTTTATGATAAGGGTATATGATAATGGAATTTTCCAATATGATAGATTCTTTTCATTTCCATGATCATATTTTTAACAGTTATAAAATAAAATATTAACATATGATTAATTTCATAACATGTATTATTTTTTATAAATATTTTAAGCGAAGTTGTACAATGTTTCCAATTCATATTCAGAAAAATATACTTTTGAAAGTGAATTTAAAATAACATTTTTTTACCTTGATACTATGAATTTATTTTCTAGAAAAACAAATTTTGTTATTTCTATTTTAATTTGAATGGATTATTATCTAAAGTTGTTGTGGATAATAAATCACACTATATGTTATCTTCACAAATACTCAATTTCAAATATTTTGTTTTCAGTATCAATTTGTTTTATAATTTTATTTCAAAAGGGGTTCATATTGATAATATTTCATCAAAAATTATCAATCAGATGTAAACATATAATAGGAAAACATTGTCTAGGTGGGTAGGATCTATTTGGTTAATTAGGTAATTACCTCCATGATTATACATACATTCTCATTATACCGGTGGACTAGAACAATCATTATGTAGTTGTAGAGAATGTTGATGAATTTTATATGGAATTGATAAATTAATAAAAGGAAATTGGTCATTGTTTCATGGAAGGAATATGTAATTCATGTTGATATGGCAGGATAAGGGATCAAATATCTCTAGATTTTGAATGAGAAACTGCCCAATAAGTTCACATGTAACCTGTCATGACCCGTCCTCAGGGCCCATGACGTGACTACCCCAAGCCCGCCTTCCATAGGCCAGGTGCTGGAAACTAGCACCAAAGGTGTAAATCGCTAAGCTGGTAAGGCATTTTCTTTATGAAAGTGAACAAACACAACAGAGTATGCAACAAGAAGTAAACACTATGTAAAACAGAATACAAAAGAGTGTGTCGGAAAGTAAATGGGCCAGTATACAAACCCAAGTGAACAACAAGTACAAGTAAAGGGACAAATCGATGAAAGTAAAGAACAACTCTTACATCGTCCTCCAAGGATTCCTACCCGAAGGGTAGGTACCGATGGCCACCTCCACCCCCACGTCTGTCAGTCTCCACCGTGTGCCGACTCGTCACAAGGTCCACCTCTGGGTACCATCCAGTCGTGGCGCTCTCAGCCTCTGTCAGTGTTGTCCATCGTCTGCATCAACCCAACGAGGTGTGGGCATAGCCCATATAGTCGTTAGTATAACAATTCTCAATAGGGACCCTGAGACCCGTGAGGTCTCACAATATCCACAAAGGATAAGTAAAAGAAGAATGATACAATCACAAAGTATCATCCAAACCTACTTAGGTATATTCCAATAAATATACCTATGTTACCAGTCACAGTCCGGCTCCAACTCACGATCCCAAGCAAAACTAAGTACACACATTATTTAAAGTAAAACACTATGATGATAATGGTTGAAAGACATGACTCAACCTACACAAGTATGCCAAAATTTTAGAGAGATATAAATGATCAGATGTAGCCACTAGATCATCCAAGCTGTCATACCCACACAGGATACAGTCTATCTAAGTTGTCAGACCCACAAAGGATACAGTCCAGCAATCTCATCTAAGATGTCAGACCCACACATGATATAGTCCCGCTATCTCATCTAAGATATCAGACCCACACAAGATATAGTCCAGCTATTCTAGAGTAATAGAGATGATCGGATGTAGTTACTAATTCATCTAAGCTGTCAGACCCACGCAGGATACAGTCCAGTTAATCTATCAGAACTGTCGAACCCACACAGGATTCTGGTATAGTTTTCTTCATCGTTGAACCCATGGAGGATTCTAGTATGGTAGTCATCACAATCAAACCAACAAAGGATTCTGGTACAGAAGTCGATGTAGTCTCAGCCAACTCTATGGTTCCCACACACAGCAAGCTCGATTTCGGGAGGATCCACTCCTCAAGCAAAGTGTTTGATAAATCAACTATCACGAAGTCCTGTGTTGATGTATACCAATGTTTTGCCTCATCAAAAGTAACCCAACGCGATAGAGGGTGCGTCAATCAGACGCTCAGTCTGAGAGTTATTGGCTTTTCCATTCTAGGGGCCCGGTTGGTTTTACGCTCGTTCCAAACACAGCTATTTTCCAAAAGTTGTCCAAAAATCACTTATAGTACTGCAAAAGGAACGCCTCGTCGCGAGGATCCCAATGCCGCAGACGACGTGTAGATCAGACGCGCGGTCTAGAAGATATTCACGTTTAAGAGAAAAGGGCCCCGCCCGTCAAGCCTAGTGGGCTGGTAGGTCAGCCCGACCTGGTTTTGCGGGTCCAACCCGGCTAGGGGTCAGCCCATCCCGGTGGAGCACGGCCCACCCAGGGACCCGACCCGGCGGGTCCGACCCGGTTAGGGTGTTGGCCCGGCCCAATGGGGCGCGGCCCACCTGCGGACCCAGCCTGGGTCATGGGCCATTTCGGCTCGCTCGACGGTGCCGAGTGGCGTCTCCCCTCCATTCGTACCAACTGGATGAAGTCGACATGTTTTGTCCAGCACGGGCAGCATACGGTTCCACCGCATGTGACGCCCATAGGCGCCACAGTTTCCTTCAGCCCGTCCTGCAGGAGGCCGACCGGTTCACCTACCGAGCGGTCCATGCAGCGGGCCGTGGTCTTCTATGCAGTGTGGCGCCAAGTGGGCGTCGTGGTCCTCCAACCAGGCCAGCTACAGCCGGCCGATTCGGTTGGTCCGAGCGGCCCGCGAATAAAGGCCATAGTTTCCGCCACGCGGCCGATGCGACGGCGCCGGTCCACCACCGCCGTGGCCCGGCTTGGACGCGGCCTTCGGTTGTCGCCTCCTTCCATCGATGTCACCTCATGGCCGAGGCCACTTCCTCCGGCAGGGTGCGACGACACCGCAACCTTCCGGCTCCGCCTTCATCACCAAATAAACCAACAACCAACGGAATAACGTTGGGCCGTGTTGGTTCGGACCGTGCCCTCCGTGTTAGATGATAAAATTTGGGCAATGATGAACCCATGAATTCTACGATGAACAAGGTACAATTTTATTCAATTAAAATTACTCATAACCTACAACCTTAATTCAAGGTACGTTGTTGATGTCGCTGAGGATGGCATCGCAAAATATGGATGACGTTCCACAAACATTTGAGGGAAATAAATTGGTGATGTTCTTCATGGGTGGTGTCTTCTCCCATGGTGTGAAAGAAGAAGAAAGTATATGGGTGTTCTTCGTGGGCGTCGCCATTCTTTGTCGAGAGAGGAAATTTTTCTTCCTTGGAAGAAGGCCCTCTCTGTTCTCTAAAGCTCCAACAACACAATATGTTCCCACCCAAAAATAATAGGTTGGCTATTATTTTTATTCATGATATTAATTTCAAAATAATTCATATTTGGTGATCCATTTTATTAATTTCTAATTAATTAAGTGAGTGTTTGCATCTTTAATGGAAGGAGGTGAAAGGTTTAAGAGTTAAAGGGGGTTCATGGGAGTTAAAGGGGGATTTGTGGGGTTAGGTGCTTGTGTGGCCCCTACCACATATTATCCTATCATTGGAGGTTATGTGGGGTGTGGGACCTACCTCCAACTCCTCTTTGGAGAAGATAAACACACCCTAAAAAATTATGTAACCAATAATTTTTATTTATTTTAATAATAAATCCCAAAAATTAACTTCTCCTCTGGACTAAACGCAACTGCATTAAAGTTCCCCTTAGGTGAATACTGATTCTATGAGTTCATCGGTGTCCTTGGATTTTAATTCTGAGCATCGGTTCAAAATATATGAAAAACCTGCAAGTACGTTTACTGAACGTACCTGAACAAAACTTCAGTAATTGATTTCGGGCACACCGGCCTCAGAATCATGCGTTGTCAGAAACTGTGGACTCATAATATTCCAAATAATTTAAGATATAAATTTAGTTGAAATTTATGGGTCTTTAAATTACGCCCACCTTAGGGCTTTACATCCCCGTAAATATGCAACACACACCAATGAAACAAAAGTGGGTACTGAGCATGGATTTAATCCTCCCACTCCCATGATATCTTCTGGTGGTTCCTGTGCTACCAGCATACGTACACCATAGGAATTTATCATCCATGCAGTACCCACTCATGTTGATCCTCAATATTCACTGGGAACTATGTGAATGTCGACTCGTCATCGATTTCCAGCTCCCCATGGTCGATGAAGTCGGACGGGTCATGCACGTATCTCCTCAACTAAGATACGTGGAAGACGTCGTGCACCTGATGCCACTATGGTGGATGGGCTAGGCGGTAAGCCAACTCGCCTACTCTGCAAAGGACCTGGAAAGGTCCGATGAATCGCGTAGATAACATGCCGCCTCAGCCAACATTCTGCAGTCCCCATCAAGGTGAGACCTGTAGGAAGACGTGGTCTCCATCTTCGAACTCTACTGGTCTCTGACTCCAATCATCAAAGGTCTTCTGTCTACTTTGTGCAGTCTTAATCCTCTACTGGATGATCTGCACCATCTCCGTCGTAGCCTGAACCATCTCTAGTCCTACAAGTGCTGACTCCACTGGGTTAGTCTAGCACAAAGGTGATCTGCAAGGTCGGTCGTACAAAGCCTCATAAGGGGCCATCCCGATGGTGGAGTTGTAGATATTGTTGTATTCAAATTCCACCAAGGGAAAGTGATCCTCCCAACTGTGACCAAAGTCAAGGTCTCATTCACGGAGCATGTCCTCGAGAGTCTGAATGGTCCTCTCAGTCTGACCATCCATCTGAGGATGGAAGGCGATTCTCAAGCGATGCAATGTCCCAAAAGTCTTCTGCAACCCCTTCCGTAGGTGGGAAGTGAAACAAGCATCCCGATCGAAAACAATAGTCAATGGTACACCATGAATTCATACGATCTCCTCAATGTAGAGGCATCCCAAGATCTCAAATGAGCCCTTCTATCTGATCGGTAGGATGTGGACCGACATAGTGAGTCAGTCTATGATCACCCAAATAGAGTCATGTCCTCTAGAAGTACATGGAAGTCCCATGACAAAATACATGGATATCTCGTCCCACTTCCACTCTGGGACCTCTAAGTGTTGTACCAAACTTCCTAGTACCTAGTGATCTGTCTTTATTTGTTGAAAATAGAGGAATCTTAATACAAACTCTGCTATTATTTTCTCCATACCTGGCCACTAATGTTGTCGTCTGAGGTCCTGATCTATCTTCACAACTATTGGATGTACTGCTAGAGGGTATGTGTGGAACTCCCTCAACACCTCCTCTTATAGTGAAACTGGTACCATGGTACGTCCTCTGAAGAGGATGATGTGCTCCTCACCATTAGAAAACCCGTCAGGTGCTTGCCCTGAGGATATCTGAGCACATCACATCTCAATGTCAATGTCACCACGTTGTGCCTATCTGACACACTGAAGAAGTGGATGAGTGACTGTGAGAGACTAAATAAAGGCTTCTCCATCTCTATCCACAAAGGATATCTGCAATGTGGCTAGCTGCTATGTCGCCTCTCCTAGAAGCTGAATGCCTGATCTCCTACTGAGATCATCTGCTACAATGTTCCCCTTCCCATGAGTATAGACTATATCGAAATCATAGTCCTGGAGGAACTCGATCCATCGTCGCTGTCTCATGTTCAGGTCATTCTGTGAGAAGATGTACCTGAGACTCTGGTGGTTAGAGTTGACTATAAAACTCTCGCCCATCCGACAGTGCCGCCACATCATCAAGTTGAAGACCACTGGTGCTAACTCCAGGTCATGGGTAGTATAGTTTTGCTCATATTTTCTCATCTTCCATGAACCATACGCTATCACTGCTCACTCCTGCATCATGGCACACCCAAATTTAGTCCCTGATGCGTCGTAGTAAACTACGTACCCTACCCCCTCCTCTGGTAGCCTCAAGATGGGAGGACTATTCAACCTCTTCCTCGGCTATTGAATTCTCTGTTGGCATCTCTCTGACCACATGAATGTTTTCCCCTTCTTCGTCAAAGCTGAAAGTAGTGCTGCAACTCTGGAAAAGTCTGGCACAAATCTCCAATAGTACCTAGTCAGTCTTAAGAAACTCTGCACCGTCATAACACTTTTGGGTGGCTCCCAAACATGTGTTGCATTGATATTCGCTGGGTCCAATGCAACTCCAGCCTCCGAGATGATGTGTCCAAAGAAATCAACCTCTCGAATCCAAAACTGGCACTGTGTGAGCTTACCATAAATCTGATGTTCTCAGAGTGTATCCATTACCACTCGCAAATGGTATGTGTGATCCTCCTCAGTAGTCGAGTAAATCAGTATGTCATCGATGAAGACTACAACAAAACGATCGACGAAAGGATGGAAGATCCTGTTAATTAGAATCATGAACATTGTTGGAGTGTTGGTTACGTTGAAGGTCATAACCAAGAACTCGTAATGGCCATATCAACACCTGAAGGATATCTTCTGCACATCATCATCTCGAACTCTGAGATGGTTATAGCATGAACTGAGGTCTATCTTTGAGAGCCATAGTTTTCCCTTGATATGATCATAGAGGCCGTCAACCCTCAAAAGTGGGTAATTATTCTTCATGGTCACCTGATTCATGTGACAGTAGTTGACACACAATCGCATGATCCCATCCTCCTTCATGGAAAAAAAATCGGTGATGCCCAGGGTGAAACACTAGGTTGGATAAATCCCTTCCCCTACAAGTTCTCCAGTTGTACCCGCAGCTCACAAAGCTCGGCGGGAGACATCTGATATGCTGGAGTAGATATCGTTGCTCTCCCGAGGTACATATCAATATATAAGTCTACCTCTCTGTGATGAGGTAGTCCTGGAATGTCGTTAGGTAAAACATCTGCGTACTGATCCACCACAATAGGATAACATTGAATCCGCACATCAACAGCTCCAAGTATTAGACTAGCCTACAGGTGTGTGATCAGCTCTAACCTCCTCTGCGTAAGTCCATCATGCGCTGTGAAGGATCCCTTCCCAACGATGAAGGTGAACCTGGTCCCATACATTCGGATACACCACACCATGAGCCTAACACAGTCAATCTGAGAATGAACTATGGATAACCAGTCCATACCCCAGATGACGTCGTAAGGCCTCGAATCCACTACAAGAAGATCACATCTGGAACTTTCGCCTCCTAGAGTAAGGTCACACTACTAGCACCTGTGCATAATCATCGAGTCTGCTCCCGTAGAGGTCTCTAGCTGTAAGGATCGAGCCAACAGCTAATTCAGAATCTCCGAGCTCCGATAGAGGGCAGCGACAATAAAATAATGACTCGCACCTATGTCTATGAGTAGTGCAGCATGGGTGTAGTAGACACATATAGTACCTCGAATCATCTCAGGTGTGCCAGGGCCGTAGGCCTCAACTAGCTGGAGCTGAGCCTGCATCTTTTCACTAGCTCTCTGTGGTTAGGGTGGACCTCCTGGTGGTGGTGGTGGTAGTGCCATGAAACTTCGTCCACAACCCGCTTCTCGGCGAGCTCCTCTGTCACGTCTGCCTACTCCCGACGGACCACCACAATAATACCTCTGCCTCTACCTGGGGGTCCCTCTACTGTAAAATGCTCATATGCATAGTGGTTCGGGGAGTCACGAGCCTTGTGGCCCTGACCACCGCATGCATATCACTGAATGATCCTCGTATAACTAAAACGGTCTTGTGTTCCACGCACTACCAAACCTATGTCCTGGGATCACCCACCTGATGTCCTGGTCCACTTAGACATCTACGACATCTGTCTTCTGCCAGCTGCAGAAAACTCTACTACGTGTCACCTTGTGGTGGGTCTCTCTACTGGTGAATGCTCAGCGAGACAACTGTCCACTAGAAGGGCTCGGTCCAGCTCTCCCTCCTGCATCGGAATGCTGAGGGGAATCGTCAAAGCCCTGATATCATGCTTGAGTCCCTGATCGAAGGTCCAGGCCCTAAAGAACGGGTACCAAACCATATCTGTGGAGTAGCGTGAGAGGTCGGTGAACCTCACTGAGTACTGATGTGCTGTCATGTTCCCCTACTGCAGATGAAGTAACTCCTAAATCTGCACTGCATGAAGGGTTGATGGAGCAAACTCTGAGTGAAAAAGACTCTCAAAGTCTGTCCAGAGTAAAGTTGCATCATCATGAACCTGGAGCATTTAACTCCACCATATGCCTGCTGTTTTATTTAGTCGACTCACCGAAAGGATCACCATAAGGCCAGATTGTGTCCCCAACAATCTGAAAACTCTCACAACAGCCTCCAGCCAATCCTCAGATGCCTGTGGGTCCATCTCTTTGCGGAACCTGGGTAGCCTCAGTCACTGAATCTCATGAAACACACTTAGGTGGCATGCACTCTCTTCTGCTGGGGGTGGTGGAATCGGTGGACCAGCGGGTAGTGGTACCACTAGTACCTCTGCTATAATGGGACCCTGCACCAAGGCCTTGTCACTCGGTGGGATACCATCTCGTATGTAATGCAGAACCCTTGCTGGCTGCCTTCATGGGGCCATCCTGAAAAGAAACATGTGTGACACGGTTAAACAGAATACCTAGTGAGCTGAAAGAATGTAATCACAAAGATACATTTTTAAAGAAAACACACACTGAATCAGTGTTTTTGTGCACTGAGTTGGAAATCAGAGGTCAGGGTACTGGTGTATGGATATGTCGGCCACCGCACCAACACTGGACTCCCTAGACTGAAAACCACACTCAATACACTCAACACTATTTCTTCACAGAAAAAATGATCAGAGTCCTTATTTATGTGATAGAACCAACTCCTCTGTTACCAATTTGTCATGACCCGTCCTCAGGGCCCATGTCGTGACTACACTAAGCTTTCCATCCATAGTCCAGGGGCTGACGATAATCCCCAAAGGCGTAAATCCCTAAGATGGGAAGGAATTGTCTTTATGAAAGTAAAAAAACTCAATAGAGTACGCAACAAGAAGTAAACACTAAGTAAAAATGAATACAAAAGAGTGTGCTGGAAAGTAAATGGGCTAGTATACAAACCCAACTAAACAACAAGTACAAGTAAAAGGGGAAATAACAGAAAGTAAAGACCAGCTCCTGGATCTTCCTCCGGGGATTTCTACCTGAAGGGTAGGTACAGATATCCACCTCAGCACCCACATCCGTCAGTCTCCACCATGTGCCGACTCGTCGCAAGGTCCACCTCTGGGTACTGTCTAGTCATGGCACTCTCAGCCTCCATCAGCACTATCCATCGCCAGCATCCAACACAACGAGGTGAGGGATTAACCCATGTAGGGGTGAGTATAACGATACTCATTAGGGACCTCGAGACCCATGAGGTCTCACAATATCAACTAAGTATTAACAAAAGAAGAAAGATAAAACCACAAAGTTTCATCAAACCCTACTTAGGTATATTCCCATTAATTTACCTAAGTCACCAGTCAAAGTCTAGATCCAACTCATGAGCCCAAGCACAACTCAGTCCACATTGGAAGTAAATTCAAACACCATGATGATAATGTATGAAAGACATGACTCAGATCACATAGGTATGCCACAATTGTAGAGAGATATAGATGATCAGATGTAGCCACTGGATCATCTAAGCTGTCAGACCCACACATGATTCAGTCCAGCTAAGTTATCAAACCCACACAGGATATAGTCTAGCTATCTCATCTAAGCTGTCGGACCCACACAGGATACAGTACAAATATCTCGTCTAAGATGTCAGACACACATAGGATACAGTCCAGCCATTCTAGAGTAATAGAGATGATCAGATTTAGTTACTAATTCATCTAAGCTATCGGTCCCACAAAGGATATAGTCCAGGTACTTTGTCATAAATGTTGAACCCACACAGGATTCCGGTATAGTTGTCATTGTCGTCGAACCCTCGAGAGATTCTAGTACGGTAGTCATCGTAGTCGAACCCAAATAAGATTATGATAGAAAAGTAAACGCAGTCGCAACCAGCTCTAGGGTTACCGCACACATCACACTCGATTCCGGGAGGGTCCGCTCCTCAACCAAAGGGGTTGATACATCAACTATCATGAATTCCAGAGCTGATGTATCCCAAAGTTCGATCTCTTCAAAAAAAACCCAATGTGACAAACAATGCGTCAATCAGATGCACAGTCTGAGAGTTATTGGTTATTCCATTCTAGGGGCCTGGTTGGATTTAATCTCATTCCAAACCCATCCATTTTCCAAAGTTGTCCAAAAATCACTTAGAGTATCGAAAAAGGACCGCCTTCTCGCGAGGATACCAGTGCCGCAGACATCGCATCGATCCGACGTGCGGTCTAGAAGATATTCGTGTTTAAGCAAAATGGGCCCAACTCGTCAAGCCCAGTGGGCTGGAGGGTCGGCCCGACCTAGTTTGGTGGGTCCGAAACGGTTGGGGGTTGGCCCGGCCTGGTGGAGCACGACCTACCGAGGGACCCGGCCCGATGGGGCATGACCCACCTGCGGACCGGCCCGGATCGCGGGCCAGTTCGGCTCGCCCAATGGTGCTGAGCGGCACAACCCCTCCTTGCTGCCCGGCCAGCCGATGCCGACTTGTTTTTTCTGATGTGAGCAGCCCGCGGTTGTGGATCACAGTTAATTCGCACACGGTGCCCATAGGTGCTTCCGTTTCGTTCAGCCCGACCGCCAAGCGGCCGGCCGGTTCCCCCGCCATGCGGCCCGCGCTGCAGTCCGTGGTCTTCTTCACAGCGTGGCGCCATGTGGGAACTACGGTCCTCAAGCACGGTCGGCTACATCCATCCGGTTCGGTTCATTCGAGTGTCCTATGGATGCAGGCTGCGGTTTCCTCCCCACGGTCTTCGGTTGCCGCCTCCTTCGATCGTTTCCACCTCATGATCAGGGCCTCTTCCTCCGGCGTGGTGCGACAACACCGCTCCCTTCCGTCTCCGCCTACATCGCCAAATAAACCAACATGTAACGGAGGAACGTTGGGCTGTGTTGGTTTGGCTCACTCCCTCTTTATTAGATGATATCATTTGGCTAATGACGAACCAATGTATTTAACGATGAACGAGGTACAATTTTATTCAATTAAAATTAATCATAACCCCCAACCTCGATTCAAGGTACGTTGTCGAAGTCGCGAAAGACGGCGTCATGGAAGTCGGGAATCATGGAAGACGGATATCGTTCCATCAACATTGGAGGGAAAGACATTGGTGATGTTCTTTGTGGGTGGTGTATTCTCCCTTGGTGCGGAGGAAGAAGAAAGAATATGGGTGTTCTTCATGAGCGTCTTCATTCTTCATCGAGAGAGGAAATTGTTATTCATTGGAAGAAGGCCCTCTCTATTCTCCAAAGCTCCACCAAAAATATATGTGCCCACCCAAAAATAATAGCTTGGCTATTATTTTTATTCATGATATGAATTTCAATATAATTCAAATTTGGTGAGCCATTTAATTAATTGCTAATTAATTAAGTGAGTGTTGGCATCTTTAAGGGAAGGAGGTGAATGGTTTAAGAGTTAAAGGTGGTTAATGGGAGTTAAAGGGGACCTTGAGGGGTTAGGTGCTCGTGTGGGCCCCATCACACATTATCCTCTCATGGGAGGTTGTGTGGGGTCTGTTCCCCTACTCCAACTCCTCTTTGGAGAAGATAACCACCCCTTAAAAAAAATTATGTAACACATAATTTTTATTTATTTTAATAATAAATCCCAAAAATTGACTTCTCCTCCCGACCAAATGCAACTACGGTAAAGGTCCCCATAGGTGAATACTGAAACTGCAAGTTCATCGGTGTCCTTAGATTTAAATTCTGAGAACCGGTTCAAAAGATATAAAAACTCTCACGTAGGTTTATAGAACTTACCCGAAAAAAAATTCCGTAATTGATTCCAGGCACATCGGGCCTCAGAATCAGGTTCCATCAAAAGATGTGGAATTGTAAAATTCCAAATAATTTATGAAAAACATTTCCTTGAAATTTCCGGGTCATTACATAACATTATTCCCTCTACTTATCATTCATTGGTGTTCAGTTCCATTGGGTTTATTGAAAACCCAATTAACGACCATTCTATGGATGTTCATTCATCTAATTTTCCAACTATCAAGACAGAATATCATGATATAATAATATTCTCTAAATGGATGGTTTCTAAGTAGTCAAATTTTATTTGATGGAGTATATTTTGAATTTTAAGGAAAATCATGGATTACTTTATTATTCATAATCACTTGAAATATGTTTACATATTTGACATACATCCTCATTATGAAATTCACGGGATTATAATTTTATACCTTAGTGGGGACCATATCAGTTATGAATATACTGATGTGGACCTTTTAATTTATATATCAAATTTGGCATGTTGTATCAACACTAATAAATGCTACATGTACTATTGTGATAACAAAATCATTATGTCTTTGTGGGTATTAGTATATAAGAGGAATTTTATATCACAATATGACTTGATATTAATACAGGGGACTTATAGGTAGAGATAACATTTTCATAGTCTCATTATGCATATAGGGATCTTTCTAGTCTCTACATATCAGTTATGTATATATGCCGAGGAATCATGTTATAATTTATTATTTAGCTACTACATCCCACATAAATTGTGGGTGTATGTGCAAGGGAAGTTTTGATCCAATCTTGTTTTCAAGAGCCTGATGTATCTGTTGAAATCCATATACAGTGCTGTCTTTAGTTAGCATATACATTCATTTCTCTTGGATACTATTGTAGTTGTGATCTCCTACACATGGTGGGATTGTATTGTGATGGAATTTAATGACCATGATTCCTATATTCATGATGCACCACTAAAATTCAAAGGGTAACATTACTTGTATCCTAGATAAAATATTATATCATTATGGAATAACTTTTTAAATATTGTTATATTGAGGATGCTTAATGTAGATTGTATGGTTACGAAACCATTGTTGAACATATCAATAAAATTAATATCCCCAATCCCAATGTGGATAAAATATAATGTTCATTGGGAATCTTCAGGTGTCATAGGATCGTCGGTTTCTAGCGGAATCCTTTATACTCATATGGGTTATGTTAATGGTTGTTTTTATCAATTCATAGGGAATGGATTTTTATTTGGAGAGGAATTTTTGGGTATGATTGATGATCTAAAGTATGTTGTCTATCATGGTTGAGAAAGAATATGGTAGGAATCAGAATCTAGTTTGGAAGAGAAAATTCCAAATGATCTATATAGGAATGTGACATGGTGAATGTTTCTAGCCTAGATTGATTGTATTATTCCTTGAGATATTATCTTTCTTGAAGTATCACATTCTGACAAGTAGGCTAATCAGATTTATAGTGCACCTTATAATATAGAAATTATGGAGGTCATATCGATCGGGGACTTCATGATCCCAAATTTCTGTTCATTTATAGTTGTAGCATATGCACATGGGATTTGTCATACCTATATTTATAACTCATCCTTATAGTTTTTCTCTTGTTAAATTATTTTTCAAATATAATTTGTTAGTATTGGGATAGACTATATCTTGAAACATCTGACTATATATGGGTGATAAGGGTCGGTGTCCAATATCACCCATCAATTCAATGGTTATTGGTTATCTCTCGTGAGAAAATGAAAAATTTACAAACTTACAATTTTTCAAAAATTAATCAGTGGACATACAAGGATTTGTTAAAAAAAGGGTTGAAATAAATGTTTGTTTTGAAAAAAATATGTGGTGTAAGTACCAATATTTGATCAAAATATTATTATTTTAATATTTTTTATAAACTATCTAACATATTCATTATTTCCATTATATAAATTTTTTTATGGTATTAAATATTCCAAATTCGTTTTTCTTTTATGTGTTATGATTTCTTGTTTTTTATTATTTATATTATATATTTTATCATCTATGTTTTTATGATGTTTTATAAATATTATATTTTGAAAACATAATCCTTAAAAGTAAAAAATTTGTTATTATTTTCAATTATTATCCAATGACGTTATTATCTAATATTTCACCCTTTGTCAACATTTTTCTCATTTTTATTAACTAATGATTATAACTAGATGAACTATTTACCATACATCGAAATTGTGCCCACCCCTTTCATATGATTTCACTAACCATGATATAATTATGATTATATTACATTTTTTAATTGAGGATTTATAAATTAGAACATTTTTTATAAAATATTAGCATCTGTTATAAAATAAATGTTTTAAATTTTTATTATATAAAACCCCAAACTTTTAAGTTATGGGGTTGTATGACTACTTTTTTTTAAAAAATTTAAACATTTAATGAGTTTAATATTAATTTATATTTAGATATAGTCTCCATAGATTGTATTGTAACAATAAAAATTTTATTATGAGATACTACTGTAGATACCTTTTATATATGGTTTATAGATCCATAATAGAAAACATGATTGATGTGTATTGGTAGATGATAATATGAAAAAATATTTTCAAATACCTCTTTATATAATATTTCATGTAAAATATACCTTCCTATATATTGGAAAGTTGATGAGGTTTTAGAAGATCGTTAATAAGTGGTAATCAAGATGAAATGGGTTTATTGGGCCTTAACTCAGTCGTTACCCTATTACATCATGAGTATGTCTACAACTGAAAAAATGAAACGAAAGACCATGAGGATATAATACAGTTGACCGTATTCACTTTTTTAGCATATATTAAAGATTTATTCACATGATAATTTGAGGGATTTGTTTCTTAAATAATAAAAATGGAAATTAAAAATGATGGTATTCCTACTTAATGGGAGTATACAAATTTATTTCTTAATTGAACTGAAAAGTGTTCCTCCAGAGTTTGATGATGAGTTTATTATTTAACATATAATTCGATATATTCATATCTCAAAGAATACCTATATAATTGACGCTATAGTGTTTGAATAATTAACAAAGAATCGTCTAGATAATTTGGATAAAGGATTTTTATGCCTGAGTGCCAACTAAATATATCAAGATGATTTTCCTTCGATTTAGAGGTCATTAATTAAAATAATTATTTTTTAAGCTTGTAATTGTTAATCAAGTAAATAAACTAATTAATAAGTATTCTTGAGTTATACCTTGATAAATATTTAGTTATATGGTTTCGATCTAATAAATGTTTCCCATAAAAACTACCACTTAAGAGGGAACAATTCGAGGAAATTTAGAAGTCACACTATAAATAAAGGAATTATGAACAGGTATTGGGAAATAGAAAGTAATTTATTGGATCAAATGAAGAGGGAAATAAATGAAAATTTATATTGGTGATTATTATTATATTTTTTTAATGTTGAATGATGAAATTATATATGTATGATTCACTAATTAACCATAATGTTATTGTAATGGGAAAAATTCATATAGATTTTATTTTGGTTATTCCTCAGGAATATAAAGGTTATAATTCCATTTGGAATATAGTTGATCACCGAAAACATTTATCATATTTTATTTAAATTAATTAAAATTTTCCCTGTATAACAATTCTATATGACATAAATAGTAGATGTATAAATAAATAATTTGGTGAAACACAAAAATATCATAAGGATATATGATTACCTGGAGGTTCTAGGGAAAATTTTCAATAGAATTATAGACAGATTTTTGTTTTAACACTATTTATCACCTTTATACTTATTGATAGTCTGAGAGGACATCCAAAATATATAGTTTATGTTCAGATCTTTTTTTAGTTCAATTCCAAATATATTGGGATAAAATTATCCAAATAGAAGATTTTTATAAAAACTTCCAGTTTATAATTTAGATGGAACCATATGAGGCTCCTTATAGTAGGGGGTGTTGGACACAAATATTATTGAATAATTATAGGGATAGGAAGATGATAGGTTCAAAACATATCAATTAAATTATATGAAGGTTCAAATAATTAAATGTTATATAAATTTAGAACAATATGTATTATAGATATATACATCAAATCTTCAATAATATCTAACAATTCATGTTTTTCAATAATTTATCCACCATGATAACTCAATGGAAATGGGTTATAACATTTTGGATGAATGAGATGTTAATACCATTCTAAATTGGTCATGATGATATCGCAAATCATATGAGTGTATTAGCTTATCACATAAAACACTATCATTAACTCTTAGAAGAACATGATATATTCCATATATTTCTTATAAGGATGGAAATTCCATACCCATCACAAGGAAAAAACATGGAGAACTTGAATCTTGAACATGATCTCACATATCAGGAACAACTAGTAGATATTATTGATCAAATATATAACGTGATGTTGAAAAATACCACTCGTTTTATAAATGATCCATGGTTGAATCATATGTTTGAAAATTTTATGCGAGAACTAGAGGTTATACTGAGGCAAAAGAAACCTCATTTTTTCCTTCCCACTAATATAAATTTTTAGCACTGTAAACATTTAATGTGGGGGAGGAATGTAAATACTAAATAAAGTTTTAATATTTTTTAGTAAATTAATTTTTTATTGAATCATGTTTCTCTAACAATAGAGAACTAAAACGAGATTAGATATTTTAGATGGATATTATTGAAATATCTGAAACAATAATAAATACCACTATTACATAATTTTTTATAATTATCTAAATAATATTACATTTCTAGAATAGATTATAAATGAGATTAAATATTCAAATTAAATGTGCATTATCATTATACTTTTAAAATTATTGTATATTTTATAAAAATAAATAAATAAAATAGTGTAAATTAATAATGATAATTATTTTATTACATGAAAAAATATTTTATAATTATTTCAAATAGAAATTTATTAACATACTATTAATAACATTTAATGGTTAAAAAATATTATTCAAAAAAGAATTTTTTCATTATATTATTCATTTACATTTAAAATGATGAAAAACAATTTAGAATGTGAATATATAAAAATTAATTTCGTTTTCTTAAATCAAATATGAATATAGTATTAGGATTATTTTATTATTATTTTCTAAAAAATATCATTTTTTTTAAAGTAGTGAAATATATCATTTTATGTAACAATGATTCTTTATAAGACATTATTATAATATAGGTATAACAAAAAAACATATGAAATATTCTTATTGAATAAATATATTTTAAAATTGATGTTATATATTAAAAAATATTTTATATAATATATTAAGTAATTTTATAATAAATAATAACTCATGTAATATTTTTTATTAATTAATTTAATACATTATTATTTAATTATCTTATAATAAATTTTTTATAATTTTTAAAATTTATCGTGAAATACAATATATAAAATTTAGAGAATTATCCCATATTAAAAATCATGGAACAATTTTTTATATATAAATATTAAGTTTCATTAGGTAAAAAGTAGATACTATGCTAAAAGAATGAATGGAACATTTAATAATTGAATTGAAAATTTGATTTGAAATTTTCAAAAATATGTTTATAAATAATTGTTTCGTTGATTAGTTACATTATGTAATCCTATGATAAAAAATATTTTATATTATGATCAACATTTCAAGAATAAAATGTGCAATATTTATAATTATTTTTAATGGTTTTAAAAAATATTATTCTTACCACATACATAATAAACCTATCACCTACCACTAATTACCAGTCAATAAATAATGTTTCTCATATAAAAAAATCCATCCATCATTACCCAATAATAAATATGAAATAAATAATTTTCAGAACATAAGTGGTTACCCTTATGCATTCATTTCTCAGAAATCACTTATGTTAATTTAAAAGTCCTCAACAGATATTAAATATTTTGAATAACATATTTTCTTTCTATATTCAAATTTCTATGTTATTTTTAATCAGATTAATTTATGAAATTATTATTTATTGTATATATAATTTGGTTATATTTTGGGATTTAACATTTTTAAAATACCCTATCCAATTAAAAAATGGGAGAATGTTATTTGTCTACATCTATATTCTACCACCTCCTTGAGAAAAGGTGTATCATTTTCCTCTAGAACCATAAAAGGATAGACCAAATACAAAATTTAATTTATATGAATTGTTTTTAAATTTTTTTCTTCAGTTTATGAAAATAAAGAACCATATTACTCCTTCATCCTGATCAATGGGAAACACCATAATTGTCCATGAAAATGTGTTGACTATCGCCCCCACCCATAGAATGGCGAAATCTATTTCTCACTACCACCTTCATGGAATTTTATACATTACAAGTAATTAATATATATGAGATATAATTATAATATATATAAATAATTTTAATATTTATGGAAATAGAAAATGTGATTATTGTTATTAGTTATTTTTATAATATATATAAATACTAAGAAGTTAATTCATTAATAATTTAATTGTTAAATAATGGATAAATGATCTAATAAAACATTATTGTGTTATTATAGTTCATTATAGAATCATTATTACATGAGCATATATGAAATGTGAATTGTTAACAAGTATTAATGCAATGTGTAACAAAATATAAATCAAAAATGATATATGAACCAATTATTTATTATAATAAATGATTATGAAAAATTTTAAAATAATTAATATATTCAGAATAAATTATTAAAAATTTTGTATTAAAAAAATTAATAGTTTGGAATTATGTATTACGATTCAAAAAATAATCTAGTGCATGCCATTTTTTAGAAACGGTTCCTAGTGGGAATAATTGAAACTGTATCAATGCACGTAATCCATGTAGGGATTTCCCTCTTACTCAAGATAATTATAGTGGAGCTGGGGATGCAACTAGTGTTGAACAACTTATAACCATACTAGGACAACTCATTCATGTTATGAATAATAACATTACCCATATAGAGCACCCAGATCCACAACAAGGAGGTTTAATGTTTGACCACTTCATGAGTAAACAACCACCAACATTAAATGGGACTACTAATCCATTTTTAGTTGAGAAATGGATGAGATCCTTAAAAGAAATTTTCATTCATTGGGGAGTAGTGAAAGGGAAAACTTTTTCAAGGTATTTTATCGCCTCATGGGTGATGCAGATTAATCGTGGTTATTAAATCAAAACACAAATGAGGATTAATAAGTATCAAATATAGACTGGAGGGAGTTTAAAGAGTATTTTTTAGAAAAATACATTCCGTGTGACCATCGAGCGGATAAGGGAAGATAATTTCTGAGTCTGAAGCAAAAAGAGGATGAGAATGTCACAAAGTGTGAGGATAACATTACATAGTTATCAAGGCAAGAAAAAAATCATATATGTAACCCAAGGAGTATGATTAATATATTCATTGATAGGATAAAATCATTTCTACATTAAACATTAGTCTCCCAATACTTCTCATCGTACAAAGATATTGTCTCATGTTCTATCAAGATAGAACAAGAATTCTATAGGTTTTTCGACTTTAAAGAAAATAAAGAGAAGAGGAGATCTGTTTAACACTCAGGAAATGGAAATAAGGGGAAGGAGGGAATAATTGAATTTCCATCCTATAGTAAATTTTAGAAGAAACACCCTGGTACTTGCATGAAGGAAATGGGAGTCGGTTACAATTGTGGTGAAAAATTCCCCCAAGCTCATGATTGCAAAGGAAATAAAGAGGCTTTCAATGTGGAATTCTAAAATTGTAGTGAAATGGGGAATTATACAAATGAATGTTTGAAGCACCAAGGTAAAATACATCAGAAAAGGCCAAGGGATTAAGGCCAAGATTATGAGATCACTACTGCTGATGTTGACGCTCTAAATGACGTGGTGACAGGTAATTAATGGCTTCCTCAAATTTAGCCAATGATTTTTTTATTCTAGATCATCACATTATTTCATATCTTCCCAATTTTCTAAGAAAACTAGATAATTCCAATTTGATTTAATAAGGTATTTGTCAGTCTAAACTCCTAACATAAGTATCATTGCAACAAAGTATTGTCAATCAGTTCCAATTAGGCAATATAAATGTTCTTTATCTACTGATCACATCACCATACCCATGATTTAATTTGATATAAACATCAGTTTGTATTATAATGATTTGAAACTTTAATGTAATAAGGTGGTTACCATTTTTTATTATGATAATGAGTACCTTATCTTTAGAGAAGAAACACCACCATCTGATTCTTATCTAGATCCACCACCTGTCGCTCTACTAAATACAATTATTTGGGTGGAAGAGAATGAAATAACTATGGGTGATGAAAGAAATGTTCAAATAGAGGATGAACCTATAGGGAAAGAATATATTGATGTGTTTATAGAGGATTTACCTAGATATCCTCTAGAATGAGAAATTGAGTTTTCCTATGATTTATCTCCTGGTTCAAGGACCACATCGAAGGCCCCATATAGTATAGCCACTGTGAAATTAGTGAAACTAAAGAAACAACTAGAGAAATTAAGTAATAAATTAATTATTTTGCCTAGTGTTTCTCCGTTGGGAGCCCCTATACCTTTTTTAAGATGAAAGATCGATATATGAAGTTGTCCATTGACAACAGGGATATCAATTCTATAACAATAATGAAAAAGTATCCCCAACCTCGCATTGATGATTTATTTGATCAACATCACAGAGATCAATATTTTCCAAATATTGACCTTTAATATGGATATCATCAGTTGTGAGTGAAGAAGGATGACATTTCGAAGACATTATTTCTTACCAGGTATATGCATTACGAATTTATAGTAATTCTTTTTGGACTGACAAATAAACCCTCTGCCTTCATGAATATAATGAATAGAGTTTTCAAGGATTATTTTGATGACTTTGTAGTGGTATTTATTGATGATATCATTGTATACTCCAAAATATAAAAGGATCCTGAAAATAAGTTGCATGCTATTCTTAAGACTCTTAGAAAAAATGAATTCTATGGGATGTTTAGAAAATGTGAATTATGGCTTCAGGATATTTCTTTTCTTGGCCCTATTTTCTCTAAGGATAAAATCTATATTGATCCTTCAATGAAAAGTGCAATACTAGAATGGCCAGCACTGACATGTATAATTGAGGTGTGCAGTTTTATGTGTTTAGTATGTTATTATGTGCATTTCATCCAAATTTTTTCCTGATTGGCTAATACATCAACCAAGCTCACACGTGAAGGGGTTAAATTTTTTTGGAAAAAATAGTGTGAATAATGCTTTTATGAACTAAAGATAATATTAGTCAATGCTTCTATATTGAATAAACAATTGGGGAATAATGGGTTTTTAATTTATATTTATAATTCAAATAAAGGACTTTGTTATTTCCTTATGCAGAATGATAGTGTTATTTCCTATCCATCATGACAACTAAAAATTCTTTAACAAAACTATCCCACTCATGATCATCTATGAGAAGTTATAATGTTTTCTTTGAAGATAATAATACACTATCTCTATGGTTAAAAATGTGATATATATATCGATCAAAATAGTTTGAAGTGTAAATTTTCATAGAAAGAACTCAACATGAGGCAAAGACGATGGGTTAAACTAATCAAATATTATGATTTCACTATACACTACCACCCGGGAAGGAAAATAAGGTGGAAGATGCTTTTAGAATAAATGATCATGTATTTTTGAACAATATTAGAGTTGAAAGGGATCATATGTTAAAGGATATAGTAAATATTGATTTGGGAATAATCATGGAAGGTGAAACGTCAATAATTTATCAAATTATTGCTATATCATATTTAATAAAAAAGAAAGAAAGTTATCATACTGATAATGAGGAGTTTCATAATAAAATTAATGTTGTGAATGATGAGAGATTGATTGACTTTGTATAGGAAGAATGAATTTTGAATTTTGGGATGATACTTTGTGTTCTTGACTTACCTGATCTAAAAATGGAACTATTGGTTGATGCAGATTACTCTAATTTTTCTACACACCCTCGTAGCACTATGATGTTAATAGATTTGAAAGAAATTTTTTTGTGGGACAACATGAAGAGGGAGAGTGCTGATTATGTGTCAATATGTATAGTTTGTCAATAGGTGAAGGCAGGAAGAAAACATCCTAGAGGTGTTAGGCATCCTCATCCTATACCTGTGTGGTAATGGGATGATATTATGATGGAATTTGTAATGGGGATACAAAAGTATCTTAGAAGAAATGATGCAATATGGTCCAATGTTGACTTTCATAGCATGTCAGTAAATTTTCATGATATAAGTGATGATTTACCACTTTAACGTTTAGCAAGAATATATATTAATGAAGCTGTAAGACTTCATGGAGTACCCCTATCAATTGATTCTTATCATGATCCACATTTTACATAATGATACTGGAAAAGTGTTCAGAAGGCCATAGATACTGAACTTCATCTGAGCACTGCCTACCACCATCAAACTGATGGATAATCAGAACAAACTATTGAAACCTTAGAAGACATATTGAGATCTTTTTCACTTGACTTTCAAGGTATGTCAGATCAATATTTACCTCCGATAGAATTTTCCTATAACAATATATTCCATTCAAGGATTAAAATGTCACTATATGAAGAGTTATACGGAAAGAGATGGCATAGAACATCTTTTTTGGGTTGATGTTGGTTAATAAAAACTCATACACCCAGAACTTGTTGAGGAAACAATGGAAAAGGTGAATATTATCCAAACCCACATCAATGAAGCTCAAAATAGAAAAAAGAGCTATGCCGATAACCTAAGGAGGGATTTGGAATTTCAAGAAGGATATCATGTTTTCATGAATGTATATCCATGGAAGGGTGTAATATGATTCAGTACGAAGGGAAAATTATGTCCCAAGTACATCAGACCATTCGAAATTCTAGAATGAATTGGAGTTGTAGATTAACAATTGGAAATGCCTACAAGTCACTCCAAAGATCATGAGGTGTTCCACGTATCACTATTGAGAAAATAAATGCTTGAACCAATACATGTACTCATCTATGATGAAATAGAACTTGAACATGATATGTCTTATTTTGAAGAGCCTATCAAGATTTTTGATACTAGTGAACAAGTTTTGAGAAATCAGGCAACTCAACTGCTAAAAGTTCTATGGGGAAACCATGTGATTAAAGAGGAAATGTGGTAACCTGAGGAATGTATGTCGAAGAACAACACGAAACATTTTATGCTGTAATATTCTAAAAATTTTGAGGAAGACATTATTGGAAGTACGGAAGAATGTCACACACTACGCTTCAACTGTACAGTTCTCTTTGAATAATGCAATTTCTTGCGCTGTACAAAACATCGAGCTCTAGCACACCACGACCAATCAAACTAGACGTTGTGAATAGTAATACCAACATTTTGAAATGTTTCAAATTTTATTTTTCAAAATGGGCTTCATTTTTGGACTCAAAATATCAAAATTATCCCTAGGTGAATTTTTGTTATTTTTCTGAAAACATTCAATTTTTTATGAATAGTTCAAAACACTATGTTATTGTTTAAAACCAAATTTTTATTTAAATAAATATTTAAAATATTTTAATACATTTCAAGTAAAAATAGATATATAATACCTATATAAGTTCAGTTTAATTCATTGGAGTCATTTTATAATAAAACTAGATATATAAAATTTTATTGACGATTTCAATATATTTTACCCACCATCTTGGCACGTTAACAAATTTGAATAAAGCATAATTTTACCCATTTGTGAATTGAATTTAAAAAATCCAATAGACATGGTTTACATAAATAAGTAAAATTTGGTATAATGGGATGAATTTTTTTTTGAATATTAACTTTTGAATTTTATTTACCACAGTTAAAAGTAAATAGGGTAATTAAAGATAAAAATGATATTATAATTACCCTAACACATGTCCAATATATATTGGATATAAGTTTTTCAACCAAAATAGACATTAGGAATAAAATATTATCCTCTTAGATCCACTTGTATTAGATGATGACATTTATTTTTATTTTATTTAAAGAAGAGATAAAATTGTTAAATTTAAATTTTCATAACTAATTTTTTTTAATATAGGGTTATATATAAGCTAAATTTTACTATGAGAATTCATTAGAAATATAAAATGATTTCCTACATGGAGTTATTTAATTTTTAGTTTTTATCCAATAAATAATTAAATTTATTTTTGACATAATGATTATGTTTTAAATACCTTATTAATGAACGATTAAAATATTTGATATTATAAATATCAAAATAAATGTAAATTGAGACTTTTGAGGCATTACACAAATTTTCTAGGTTAATATGACATGTTTAAAATATTTTAATCATTTTTTTGAGTTATTCATGTCTTTTTTACTTTTAAAAAAACCAAATACTTAATAGTGTTAAAATTGACAGAAATGTGTTTTTAAAACAAATACTATATTATTTATTAATATAATATTATTTAAAATAAAAGGATCAGCCAACAGACATTGATAATTTAATATATGTCAATAATGAACCACTTGGGGTTCTCTTGGATTTTTATAGTAATTTTATTAACCATTTATTATATTAATATGAGAATACATGGTAAAAGTTAAACTATTTAACTAAGAGTGAAATCTAAAAGATAAGGTTAATATAGAAGACTAAACCTGTCTAAACCTATTGGTTAATTTTTTTTATAACATACCCACCTTAGACTCTAAATTAATCCTTTTGGGGGCCTTATAAACCGAATATTATTGTATAATACAATAATGTTTCAAACTTTTCTTAATGTGACCCACATCTCTCTTATAAAAGGGTACAACCCCTTCTCTTAATATAACATCTCTAAATCCATTTGTCTCTGCCAAAACCTGCTAAAATATCTTCCCATATACCTTCAATTCAACCTAGACACCTTAATTTGATCATAAATCTGACCTATGGATCACTTTTGATCAACTCAAAAGGCAGCATCTGAAGAAGTGGTAATAATCTCATTACATCTTTCAAAGCCATTTTCTTCTTCCACTTCCTCTTTCTTTGTTGTTTCCATACCAAAATAATAACTCCAGTAACATATACATATGGTGATGTTATTAAAAATGTGGTAAAAACATATTCATTATTCTTCCCATCCTATTAAAGACTAAGTCACCATACGTGCATACGTATGACTTGTCGTCTCCACGACGTCGTGTAGTTTGTTATTCAACACTTCATTATTTGGAGGGGTATAATAATGAGTATAATTGATGTAAATAATAATTATAATATGATAATGATTCTGTATATATGATATAACATCCAATTACATACGTTTTCACCATTAATAGAATGGAATTGTCGCTCGTGCGTACGTACATATAACCATCTCCACGAATGCGATGAGATTCATTCCCCACCGTAACTATTCGAGAATAATTTTCATTATATGATTAAAAATAATGTTTAAAAACATTACATCATTCTAGATATGAATTAAGTACATCCTATCGATAATAAACATGACTTACGTAACAAAACATATAATGAAAAACAAATCAGTTAACACCTGAAACAATGATACTAGTGAAATATTATTAACTAAACAATATTAGAATATTAATTATGATATCATATCAATGTATGTGGTTCTTGTAAAATTTAATAACAGTTATTTAAATATTATATAGATGGTTAATGGACCCTCCACCACATTAAGGTACACTGTAAGGGTTAATTCCACAATCTCATCATTATTTGAGGTTGTTTATATGTAACACCCCAAGCTTCTACGGTACGCTTCTCTTTGAATAATGTGATAGCGTGTGTTGTACGCAACACCGAGTTCTAACACACCATAACTAATCAAATTAGCCGTTATGAATAGTAATACCTACTTTTTGAAATTATATATATTTTATATTTGAAAATGGACTTCATTTTTGGATTCGTAATATCGAATTTAGCCTAAGGTGAAATTTTGGTACATTTCGGATAACTTTCATATTTTGATGAATAGTGAAAATTACTAAGTTTTAATTAAAAACAACTTTTTTAATCAAAATAATTAATAGTGATAAATTATGAATTTGAGTGGTTTTAAAGTATATTTAGAATATATTTTTACCATTTAATATAATGTTGGTCATTGGACATAATTTTACAATTAAACCGAACATAAACGAGTGTCAATCTTTTGATAGTTATTATCTCTTAAAAACACGCTTTTTGTTTTGACAACGGGAATTAATATTAAATTAATTTCTGCCACTTCTGTGTTTTGAATTTAGGAAAATGGATTCCATATTTGGAATCAGGATGTTCAAATTGTGTAAATAGGTAACTTTTATTTTTAGACATTTTGAATAATTATTGCGGTAAATATTTTATTTACCATGGTTAAGGGTAAATCCGGTAAATAAGGGTTAACAAATAATATTATAATAATACTAAATTACCCTAAAACGTGTCTTAACCCTATTGGTTGATACATGGTCGACCATGGGAATCTTTGGGTTTATTTTGGGACCCCATGGATCCACTTGTAAGTGATAATGACACTTTATTTTAATTAAGTTAAAATGATTACAAAAATGACACAAGCATATATCTTTTAGAAAAACAAATGTTACATAGGGTTATATATATTGGATTTTAGATTATAAATATTCATTAGAAAGATAAAAGGATTTCCTACATAATGATATTTTATTTATAATTTTTAGACATTAAATAATTTATTTTATTTATGACACAATGATGATGCAGTAATTACTATAATAGTGAAAAATTAAAATAATTGATATTATAAATACCCAAATAAATATAATATGAAACTTTTAATGAATTAAAATAATTTTCTAGGATAATATGATATATTAGGATTGATTTAATTTACTTTTTTCGAAGTAATCAATCTGTTATGAGTTTCACAAAAATCAACTATTGAATAGTGTCAAAATTGACATAAAAGAGTTCTTAAAACAAATATTATATTATTAATTGATATTAAATTCCTAAAAATCTAAGGTTCGGCCAATAGACTTATATCATGATAGGTTCATCATTAATGTACCACTTGGGGGTCTCTTGGATGTATATAGTAAGTTTATTAACCATATTATATAAAAATACAAAGAGACATTGTAAAAGTGAAACTAATTAACTTAGAGTTAATACTTAAAGATAAGGTTAATATAAGTACCCAAACCTGTCTAAATTATATTGGTTGTGTGGTTTTCGACCTATCCCCACCTTAACCTTTGAATAATAAGCTTTGGAGCCATTAGAATCCGAATATGAATTTATTATAAATTAATATTTCTAGCTTTTCCAAAGGTTCCCCTCACCCCTCTTATAAAAGGGAACTCCTCCTTCTCATTTCTTCACACCTTCAAAGCCTTTTGGTTCGGCCAAACTCTGCCCAAATACTCTCCCAACATCCCTCACTACAACCTAGAGGCCTTAGTTTGATCATAAAGCCAACCTAAGGAGCCCTTTTGATCAAATCAAAAGGAAGAACCCGAAGAAGAGGTAATGATTTCACCACCCTTCTCCAAGTTTATTTCTTCTTCCACTTCTTCTTCCTTTGTTCTTACCATTCTAAAATAATAACTCCAGTATCTCACATATACTGTGATGTTATTATAAATATGGTACAACCATATTCAGTATTCTATCCACCCTTTGAATAACATGTCACCATACGTGCGTACGTACGGACTACCGTCTCCACGTCGTGGTGTAATTGTTATTCAATATAATATTATTTGGATGGTTATAATAATGATGTGTAACTCATGTAAATAATAAATATAACATGTTAATGATTCTGTATATATGATATACCATCCATTTATATATTATTTTAATATCAAAAGAATGATATTGTCGCTCGTGCGTACGTACGGACTACCGTCTCCACGAACGTGATGAGATTCATTCTCCATCGTATCCATTCAAGTATAATTATCATTTGATGATTTAAAAATGATGTTTAAGGACTAGATATCATTCTGGATATGAATAAGATACAACAACCATGGCTTATTTAACAAAACATATAAAAGAAAATGAGTAAGTTAACTCCCGAAACGACGATAATTCTAAGATATTATTAACAAATCAATGTTAAAAGATCATATATGATATCATATTATTCTATATGATTCTTGTATAATTTAATAACAACTATTTCACCATTATACAGGAGGTTAACCTACCCCAGCCAAGGAAAAGTACAAGGTAAGGGTTTACTTTACATCCTCTTCATTATCCAAGGTTGTTTATACGTAATAATCTACTGGGATCTCTTTATCATCCACATCCATGTTTCTTAAAAATGCATTTCAAAACATTTTTACTATTTACTAGAATATGAGTTAAAGTCATTTAAACCCTTTTTGACTTTTATAAGTGGTTTATAAAGGAATCTTTCGGTCGTTTTCAAAACAAGGTCCTTTTTAACCTTTTCGACAGAATTAAGGTAAGAATGTTTTTTTAACTTATACGGCGGGTGCGGCTATTTTCCGCCGTTATAAAATCTTCAAAGCTTCCCCTACAAGCTTATAAGAATATTTTCAAAGAAAATGTTTTATTTTATATGGATCTTAAATTATTTCAAAATAAAAGGAGATATTTCTTTAAAAATAATTTTGATTTCATCTATGTCAACATCCTTTGATGGATTTTATGATTATTTGAAGTTGATTTATTATGATACAAAAATTCTATATTGTATTGAAGGTTTTTTGATATGTTTGACTGTGGGTGTGCTATTTTTTATACCATTCATAGTTTATGGTGAAAGTATTGACATTTCATATGCTAGTTTTAATATGAATGTTTATGTTATGTTTAAACCTTTTCATATGGGAATGCATTGGACTTAATATGTGACGGGTGGAGCCCGCTATAGCTCCTCGATGCATCGGTAGGTCTCATGAGACAAACTAGTGTCTTGGCACAAGGCCTTGACAAAATCTTATTTGTAGTCTTGGCACGAGGCCTTGGCTATGTGGTTATGATAGTCTGGCATTATGCATTCCAACATTATGAAAGTGGTTATTGATTTTTGCATGTGATTATTCGATTAGTAGAATATCCATGTGAATAAGTAAATGGCATTATTTCATTTTATTTATGCCATACCATGTTGAAAGTTCATATTTAAAAGGCTTTTGTTTTAGTTATACATTGCCTTAAATGTTTATTCTTATTTATGAAAGTTTCCGCTATATTGTTATCCTTACTGGGCATTTGAGCTCACCCCTTTTCTATGTTTTATTTTTCCCAGGATGTGAAGAAGTAAGTTATGAATGACCTGCAGGGATTTTATGAGGGGTTAATAGTGTGGATTGTGGAAACATTATGTTGTTGTAGTAGTTTTTCATTTTATGATGTAATGTAAAACTTATGAATATATCTAGTGTTTCCAAGGCTACAAAACCAATCGGTCTTTCGAGATTTGATCTTTCTTGTGATCATGCCAATGTTATGTAATAATGCACCGACTCTGGGTAACTGGGGTCGGGGCGTTACAGTTGGTATGAGAGGAAGTTTAGTACAAACCTTGGAAGCTAGATTTAGATAAACTCTGATTAGAGCACGTAGACCTAAGATGAACTTTGAGGATTAGTATAGAAGAACTTCCTAGAATTTTGGTATTGTAGAGATTTTGTGAGTTTTCCGAGCAATAAATCCCTGTCTAGATACGAGCAGGTAGAGGCGGCTCTGGCACAGATGTACCTAGGGGTAAAACCCGAAAACACCGCTTTGAGCTAGACTCGAACGGGAACTAGTGCACGACAACGGGCCTTGCTGCACTCTTGGTTACGACACTCCCGGGGGATATGCTTAGGATAACTCTCATTTTCTTTACAAATCATTTTGAAGGGATTATGAGTATATACTTCCTCAAAGAAAACATTCTTATGATTATGGATTATATCGATAAATAGTTCAATTTATGTTAAGTGTTTTATAAGTATGAGATTATGTATTTTGATTCATAAACTGATCTAGTTTATGCCATTGTTTAGAAATGGAGCCTAGTGGAAGAAATGGAAACCGTATCAATGCACGCACTCCATGTAGGGATTTCCCTCCTGCTCAAGATAATTATAGTGGGGTTGGTGATGCAACTGGTGCTGATCAGCTAATCACCATACTGGGACAACTTACTCAGGTTATGAATAATAACCTTACCCGTATGGAGCACCCTGATCCGCATCGTGGAGGATCAATGTTAGATAGATTCATGAGGCAACAACCACCAACGTTCAATGGGAATACAAATCCCTTAGTAGCTGAGCAATGGATATTTTCCCTAGAGAAAATATTTCAGGCTTTGGGGAGCAGTGAAAGGGAAAAAGTTATCATGGCAGTTTACCGCCTCACTGGAGATGCTGATCAATGGTGGTCATTGATTCAAAATACGAAGGAAGATGATGAAGTATCAAATATGGAATGGAGGGAGTTCAAAGATCTGTTTTTAGAAAAATACTTCCCTCGCGACCATCGAGCAGATATGGAAAGGCAATTTCTGAGTCTAAGACAAAAGGAGGATGAGAATGTCACAAAGTATGAGGCTTACTTTACAAGGTTAGAGAGGTACACTGGTGATTATATTCGTAACCCAAGAAGTAAGATTGATCGTTTCTTTGATGGGTTAAAACCATTTCTCCATCGAGCGTTAGTCTCACAATCCTTTTCATCGTATGAAGACATTGTCTCATGTGCTATCAAGACCAAAAAGGAATTCTCTAAGTCTTATGACTTTAAAGCAAAGCAAGAGAAGAAGAGACCTGCTGATCAATCTGGGAATGGAAATAAGGGGAAGAAGGGAAAGGTTGAATATCTATCTTGTGGTAAATGCGGGAAGAAACATCCTGGTACTTGCTTGAAGGGAATGGGAGTCTGTTACAAGTGTGGTGAAAAAGGCCACCAAGCTCATGATTGCAAGGGGAAGAAGAAAGCTACCAACGTTCAGTGCTACAATTGCAGGGAGATGGGGCATTATGCAAATGCATGTCCTAAGCGTCAGGAGAACTTACCTCAGAAAAGGCCAAGGGATCAAGGCCAGGCTTATGCTATCACTACTGCTGAGGTAGAAGCTCCGAAAGACGTGGTGGTAGGTAATTTAATGGTTTCCTCAAGTTTAGCAAATGCATTATTTGATTCTGGATCATCGCATTGTTTCATATCTTCCCAGTTTGCTAAGAAAATTAGATATTTCCAATTTGATTTAATAAGGGAGTTGTCAGTTAAAACTCCTAAGGGAAGTATCGTTGCAACAAAGTTTTGTGAATCAGTCCCCATTAGAGCACATAAATTTTCTTTATCTGCTGATTTCATCGTCATACCTATGATTGAGTTTGATATAATCCTCGGTATGGACTGGCTTTCGGACTATGATGCGAAGATTTATTGTAAGAAGAAAGAGGTTACGATTCTTGATGATAATGATAAGGAGCACCTTATTTTTAGAGCAGAATCGTCACCACCTAATTCTTATTTAGATCCACCCCCCAGTAGCTCAACTTAATTCAATTATTGGGGAGGAAGAGAATGAAATAACTGTCGGTGAGGAAAGGAATGTTCAAATAGAGGATGTACCTGTTGTGAAAAAATTTGTAGATGTATTTCCGGAAGATTTACCTGGACATCCTCCAGAACGAGAAGTTGAGTTGTCTATTGATTTGATTCCTGGATCAAGGCCTATATCGAAGACCCCTTATAGAATGACCACTGTAGAGTTAGTCGAACTAAAGAAACAACTAGAGGAATTGAGTAATAAGGGATTTATTCGCCCTAGTGTTTCTCCATGGGGAGCCCCTGTTCTTTTTGTTAAAAAGAAAGATGGATCTATGAGGTTATGTATCGACTACAGGGAGATCAATGATATAATGATAAAGAACAAGTATCCCCTACCTCGTATTGATGATTTATTTGACCAACTGCATGGAGCTCAATACTTTTCAAAGATTGTCCTTCGATCTGGATACCATCAGTTGTGTGTGAAGAAGGAAGACATTCCGAAAACAGCATTTCGAACCAGGTACGGGCATTACGAGTTTACTGTAATGCCGTTTGGATTGACTAATGCACCCTCTGTATTCATGGATCTAATGAATAGAGTTTTCAAGGAGTATCTCGATGAATTTGTGGTGGTATTTATTGATGATATCTTGGTATACTCCAAAACCTAGGAAGATCATGAAAATCACTTGCGCATTATCTTGAAGACTCTGAGGAGGCATGAATTATATGGGAAGTTTAGCAAGTGTGAATTCTGGCTTCAGGAGATTTCTTTTCTTGGACATATTGTCTCTAAAGATGGAATCTCTGTTGATCCTTCTAAGACCAAGGAAATCCAAGAATGGCCAGCACCTACGAGTATAACTGAGGTACGTAGTTTTATTGGTTTGGAAGGTTATTATCGACGTTTCGTCCAGAATTTTGCCCGATTGGCTAACCCATTAACGAAGCTCACACGTAAAGGGGTTAAATTTGTTTGGACAAAAGAGTGTGAAGAATGTTTCGAAGAACTGAAGAGAAGATTAGTCAATGGTCCTATATTGACTCTATCATCGGGGAATGATGGGTTCGTTATTTATAGTGATGCATCGAAGAAAGGACTTGGTTGTGTCCTTATGCAGAATGATAGAGTTATTGCCTATGCATCACGACAGTTGAAAATTCATGAACAAAACTATCCTACTCATGATCTCGAGTTAGCAGCAGTGATCTTTGCTTTGAAGATATGGAGGCACTACCTCTATGGTGAAAAATGTGAGATTTATACTGATCACAAGAGTTTGAAGTATATTTTCTCACAAAAAGAACTCAACATGAGGCAAAGGAGATGGCTTGAATTACTCAAGGATTATGATTGTACGATACACTACCACCCAGGAAAGGCAAACAAGGTGGAAGATGCTTTGAGTAGAAAAGACCATGGAGTTTTGAACAATATGAGAATTGAAAGGGATCCAATTTTCATGGATCTAGTGAAGATGGACATGGGAATAACCAGGGAAGGTGAAACATCAATTCTTTTTCAAATGGTTGCCAAACCATCTTTACTAGAAAGGATTAAGAGTTCTCAGACCGATGAGGAAGAATTCCAAAAGAAGATTAAAGCTGTGAATGATGGGAGATTGAGAGACTTTGTGTATGAAGATGGAATTTTGAAATTCGGGAAGAGACTTTGTGTTCCCAATATACCTGATCTAAAAAGGGAATTGCTGGATGATGCTCATAGTTCCAATTTCTCTATACACCCTGGGAGCACCAAAATGTATAGAGATTTGAAGGAACATTTTTGGTGGGACAACATGAAGAGGGAGATTGCTGATTTTGTGTCAAGATGTATGGTTTGTCAACAAGTGAAATCTGGAAGGCAACATCCTGGAGGAGTCATGCAACCTCTTCCCATACCGGAGTGGAAATGGGACAATGTTACGATGGACTTTGTCATGGGGCTACCAAAGACTCCTAGAAGGAACGATGCAATATGGGTTATTGTTGATCGTCTTACCAAGACAACACATTTTCTTGCTATAAGAGAAGATCTACCCCTGGAACGTCTAGCAAGACTATATATTAATGAAGTTGTGAGACTTCATGGAGTACCCCTCTCGATTGTTTCTGATCGTGACCCCCGTTTTACTTCAAGATTATGGAAAAGTCTTCAGAAATCCATGGATACTGAACTTCATTTGAGCACTGCTTACCACCCTCAGACAGACGGACAATCAGAACGGACTATTCAAACCTTAGAAGACATGTTGAGATCTTGCTCACTTGAATTTCAGGGTATGTGGGATCAATATTTACCTTTGGTAGAATTTTCCTATAACAATAGCTTCCATTCGAGTATTCAGATGGCACCATATGAAGCGTTATACGGAAAGAGATGTCGTACACCAACCTGTTGGGATGACGTTGGTGAAAGAAAACTTGTAGTCCCAGAACTGGTGGAGGAAACGGTGGAAAAGGTGAAAGTAATCCAAAATCACATCAAAGCAGCTCAAAGTAGGCAGAAGAGCTATGCCGATAATCGAAGGAAGGATTTGGAATTTCAAGTCGGTGATCATGTTTTTCTGAAGGTATCTCCGTGGAAGGGAGTCATACGTTTTGGTAAGAAAGGTAAATTGAGTCCCAGGTACATCGGACCTTTCGAAATTCTAGAACGAATTGGGGTTGTAGCTTACCGATTGGCAATGCCGCCAAGTCTCTCCAAAGTTCACGATGTGTTCCACGTATCTCTATTGAGGAAATACATGCCTGATCCGACGCATGTACTCACCTATGAGGAATTAGAACTGGAACCCGATCTGTCTTATTGCGAAGAGCCCGTCAAGATTCTTGATATGAGAGAACAAGTGCTGAGAAACCGGACGACGCGTCTGGTAAAAGTTTTGTGGAGAAACCATAAGATTGAAGAGGCAACGTGGGAACCCGAGGAACTTATGATGAAGAACCACCCGAGTCTTTTTATGCAGTAATACCCTATAAATTGCGAGGACGTAATTATTTGAAGGAGGGGAGAATGTAACACCCCAAGCTTCTACGGTACGCTTCTCTTTGAATAATGTGATAGCGTGTGTTGTACGCACCACCGAGTTCTAACACACCATAACTAATCAAACTAGCCGTTATGAATAGTAATACCTACTTTTTGAAATTATATATATTTTATATTTGAAAATGGACTTCATTTTTGGATTCGGAATATCAAATTTAGCCTAAGGTGAAATTTTGGTACATTTCGGATAACTTTCATATTTTGATGAATAGTGAAAATTACTAAGTTTTAATTAAAAACAACTTTTTTAATCAAAATAATTAATAGTGATAAATTATGAATTTGAGTGGTTTTAAAGTATATTTAGAATATATTTTTAACATTTAATATAATTTTGGTCATTGGACATAATTTTACAATTAAACCAAACATAAACGAGTGTCAATCTTTTGATAGTTATTATCTCTTAAAAACACGCTTTTTATTTTGACAGCGGGAATTAATTTTAAATTAATTTCTTCCACTTCTGTGTTTTGAATTTAGGAAAATGGATTCCATATTTGGAATCAGGATGTTCAAATTGTGTAAATAGGTAACTTTTATTTTAAGACATTTTGAATAATTACTGCGGTAAATATTTTATTTACCATGGTTGAGGGTAAATCCGGTAAATAAGGGTTAAAAAATAATATTATAATAATACTAAATTACCCTAAAACGTGTCTTAACCCTATTGGTTTATACATGGTCGACCATGGGAATCTTTTGGTCTATTTTGGGACCCCATGGATCCACTTGTAAGTGATAATGACACTTTATTTTAATTAAGTTAAAATGAATACAAAAATGACACAAGCATATATCTTTTAGAAAAACAATTGTTACATAGGGTTATATATATTTGATTTTAGATTATAAATATTCATTAGAAATATAAAAAGATTTCCTACATAATGATATTTTATTTATAATTTTTAGACATTAAATAATTTATTTTATTTATGACACAATGATGATGCAGTAATTACTATAATAGTGAAAAATTAAAATAATTGATATTGTAAATACCCAAATAAATATAATATGAAACTTTTAATGAATTAAAATACTTTTATAGGATAATATTATATATTAGGATTGATTTAATTGACTTTGTTTGAAGTAATAAATCTGTTATGAGTTTCACAAAAATCAACTATTGAATTGTGTCAAAATTGACATAAAAGAGTTCTTAAAACAAATATTATATTATTAATTGATATTAAATTCCTAAAAATCTAAGGTTCGGCCAAGAGACTTATATCATGATATGTTCATCATTAATGTACCACTTGGGGGTCGCTTGGATGTATATAGTAAGTTTATTAACCATATTATATAAAAATACAAAGAGACATTGTAAAAGTGAAACTAATTAACTTAGAGTTAATACTTAAAGATAAGGTTAATATAAGTACCCAAACCTGTCTAAATTCTATTGGTTGAGTGTTTTTAGACCTATACCCACCTTAACCTTTGAATAATAAGCTTTGGAGCCATTAGAAACCGAATACGAATTTATTATAAATTAATATTTCTAGCTTTTCCAAAGGTGCCCCTCACCCCTCTTATAAAAGGGCACTCCTCCTTCTCATTTCTTCACACCTTCAAAGCCTTTTGGTTCGGCCAAACTCTGCCCAAATACTCTCCCAACATCCCTCACTACAACCTAGTGGCCTTAGTTTGATCAGAAAGCCAACCTAAGGATCCCTTTTGATCAAATTAAAAGGAAGAACCCGAAGAAGAGGTAATGATTTCACCACCCTTCTCCAAGTTCATTTCTTCTTCCACTTCTTCTTCCTTTGTTCTTACCATTATAAAATAATAACTCCAGTATCTCACATATAATGTGATGTTATTATAAATATGGTACAACCATATTCATTATTCTATCCACCCTTTGAATAACATGTCACCATACGTGCGTACGTACGGACTACCGTCTCCACGTCGTGGTGTAATTGTTATTCAATATAATATTATTTGGATGGGTATAATAATGATGTGTAACTCATGTAAATAATAAATATAACATGTTAATGATTCTGTATATATGATATACCATCCATTTATATATTATTTTAATATCAAAAGAATGATATTGTCACTCGTGCGTACGTACGGACTACCGTCTCCACGAACGCGATGAGATTCATTCTCCATCGTATCCATTCAAGTATAATTATCATTTGATGATTTAAAAATGATGTTTAAGGACTAGATATCATTCTGGATATGAATAAGATACAACAACCATGACTTATGTAACAAAACATATAAAATAAAATGAGTAAGTTAACTCCCGAAACGACGATAATTCTAAGATATTATTAACAAATCAATGTTAAAAGATCATATATGATATCATATTATTATATATGATTCTTGTATAATTTAATAACAACTATTTCACCATTATACAGGAGGTTAACCTACCCCAACCAAGGAAAAGTACAAGGTAAGGGTTTACTTTACAACCTCTTCATTATCCAAGGTTGTTTATACGTAATAATCTACTGGGATCTCTTTATCATCCACATCCATGTTTCTTAAAAATGCATTTCAAAACATTTTTACTATTTACTAGAATATGAGTTAAAGTCATTTAAACCCTTTTTGACTTTTATAAGTGGTTTATAAAGGAATATTTCAGTCATTTTCAAAACAAGGTCCTTTTTAACCTTTTCGACAGAATTAAGGTAAGAATGTTTTTTTTTAACTTATACGACGGGTGCGGCTATTTTCCGCCGTTATAAAATCTTCAAAGCTTCCCCTACAAGCTTATAAGAATATTTTCAAAGAAAATGTTTTATTTTATATGGATCTTAAATTATTTCAAAATAAAAGGAGATATTTCTTTAAAAAGAATTTTGATTTCATCTATGTCAACATCCTTTGATGGATTTTAAGATTATTTGAAGTTGATTTATTATGATACAAAACTTCTATATTGTATTGAAGGTTTTGTGATATGTTTGACTGTGGATGTGCTATTTTTTATACCATTCATAGTTTATGGTGAAAGTATTGACATTTCATATGCTAGTTTTAATATGAATGTTTATGTTATGTTTAAACCTTTTCATATGGGAATGCATTGGACTTAATATGTGACGGGTGGAGCCCGCTATAGCTCCTCGATGAATCGGTAGGTCTCATGAGACAAACTAGTGTCTTGGCACAAGGCCTTGACACAATCTTATTTGTAGTCTTGGCACGAGGCCTTGGCTATGTGGTTATGATAGTCTGGCATTATGCATTCCAACATTATGAAAGTGGTTATTGATTTTTGCATGTGATTATTCGATTAGTAGAATATCCATGTGAATAAGTAAATGGCATTATTTCATTTTATTTATGCCATACCATGTTGAAAGTTCATATTTAAAAGGCTTTTGTTTTAGTTATACATCTCTTTAAATTTTTATTCTTATTTATGAAAGTTTCCGCTATATTGTTATCCTTACTGGGCATTTGAGCTCACCCCTTTTCTATGTTTTATTTTTCCCAGGATGTGAAGAAGTAAGTTATGAATGACCTGTAGGGATTTTATGAGGGGTTAATAGTGTGGATTGTGGAAAAATTATGTTGTTGTAGTAGTTTTTCATTTTATGATGTAATGTAAAACTTATGAATATATCTAGTGTTTCCAAGGCTACTAAACCAATCGGTCTTTCGAGATTTGATCTTTCTTGTGATCATGCCAATGTTATGTAATAATGCACCGACTCTGGGTAACTGGGGTCGGGGCGTTACATTATACGTAAGTATCTACTAGGGCATCCTTATCATCCACATCCACGTTTCTTAAAAATGCATTTCAATAATATTTTACTATATCCTAGACCATGGGATAAATTAATTTATACCCTTTTTTGACTTTTTATAAAATGTTTTGAAAGGAATATTCCATTCATTTTCCATACAAGGTTCTTTAAGGCCTTTTTGACGAATTAAGGTAAGCATGTTTTTTAACTTATATGGCGGGTGCAGCTATTTTACGATGTTATAACACCTTCGAAGCTTCCCTTACAATATTATACAAATATTTTCAAAATAATTGTTTTATATAATTATGTGACTTTTAAATGATTTCAAAATAGAAATAGATATTTATCTCAATTATTTTTGATTTCATCTTTGTAAACATCCTTTGATTGATTTTACACTTCATTGAAAATGATTTATTATGATGCAATCATCCATATTGTATTGAAGATTTTGTAATATTTTTGACTATGGATGAGTTATTTCTATATAATTCATCGATTATGGTTAAGGTATTAACAATTCGTATGCTAGTTTTAATATGAATGTTAATGTTATGTTTCAATATTTATATATGAGGAATGCATTAGACTTAGTAAGTAATGGGTGGAGCCTCCTATAGCTCCTTGATGCATCGGTAGGTATCATGATAAAAACTAGTGTTTTGTAATAGGGACTTGAAAAAATATCATTTTTGTCTTGGCCCGAGGCCTTGACTATTGGGTTATGATGTATGGAATTATGCATTCCCTCATTATAAAATTAACTATTGATATTAAATGTGGTTATTTAACTAGTACAATATCCATATGAATAAGTAAATGGAATTATTTGATTTATCTATTCCATATTATGATGATGTTTAGGTTTAAAAGGATTTTTTTTCTTATAAATTGCATGAATCATTAAGGCTTATTTAGGATAGTTTCTGTTATGCTGTTATCCTTACTGAGCATATGAGATCACTCATTTCTTATGTTTTCTCTTTCCTAGGACGCGAAAAAGTATATTATGATTAAAATACATGGATAGGCCCAAATACATTTGTGTTCAAAGGGGACACAATGTTTTTTTCCTTATTTCATGATGTAATGTAAAACTTATGTATGCATCCAGTACGTCCAAGTCTACTAAACTAATCGGTCTTTCGAGACATGATCTATTGTGATCATTCTGATGTTATTTAATAATGCACCAACTCTGGGTAACTATGGTCGGGGCATTACAAATTTTATCCACATCAGTTTTCTGAATATTGAAAAAATGAAATCTATGGTTATAATAAGTTTGAAATTTTTAATTTTATGGGATAAAATTAATTTTTATAAATTATGAATATTAAAATTATTAATTATTATTTTTACCAGAGTAAATGGAAAATTGAAAAATTGTGGGTAACATTAATATTATAAATTACCATAAAACATATCATAATTTTATTGGATGAATTTTTTTAATTAAATATACGTTTGTATAATTTTATGTACACATGGATCCACAAAGAATACTTTAAGACATTTATATTATTTTACTCAATGGATGGAAAAAAATTCCCAATTTTTATTAAATAAAAATATTTTTAATATAGGGTTATATTATAGATATGGTCAAATATGAATAGTTTTTATAAATAAAATATTGTTATATACATCATGGTAATTTTTCTATAATTTTTATAAAATAAATAATTAAATTAAATGGTGATAGAATTATTATATAGTACATGAATAATTAAAGGAAAAAAATAAAATAAATGATATTAAAAATATTACAATTAATATAATATGATATTATTTTATGCCATAATTGTTTTCCAGATGCCATTGACATGTTAGATATTTTTTAATGATGTTTTTTTAGGTTTTAATTTTTCATATGAAATATTCAATAATTCAAGTATTTAATATTTTCAAAATTGATATTATATTTATTTAAAATAAATAATATTTTATTATAAGATATAAAATTAATAAAAATAAAAGTATTGTAAAAATGATTGAAGATGTCATAATATTTCATTATTAACTCATTTAATGGTATTTTTATTTTATTATAATTATATTTACCCTTTAATTTTAAATTACATAATATCACAGTAATAGTCAAAGGGGTAAAGTAGGGTTGAAACACAAATATAAGGATTATAAAATCATAAACCCCCATGTAAATAATTATTCCATGAATTATATTATAATATTATCACATTATGATGTATTTTTAGTTTATTATTGGAATTGTATCCCAAAAAATAAATTATTTATTATTTAATGTCCATGATAATTACAAAATATCACACTCTTGTATTTAATGTCTTCTATGTCTTCACATAGAGAAAAAATCAATATATGAATTAAGAAAATGTATAATTTGATATATATATATATATATATATATGAAACCATTTTCATTATAATAATATATTTTTAATTTTCATAAATTAAAAATTTAACATTAATGTTTCTTTAATGTCAATAGAATATAATATTAATAAACAGAGGCACAAAAAATGATATTGAATAATTAATTTTAATTTATTATGGATTAGTTATTGAATATAAAAAATTCAAAATATATATAAGATATATTATATACAAATAAATTCATGATATTATAATTCGTAGTTTTCTTGATATACATTATGTAAAATTAAATGAATTGTATTACATTTAAAGATAATGATATTTAATTAAATGAATTTATTAATAAAATATTTAAAAATATAAAATATAAAATAATCAAAAAGGGATATGATATGGTCATAATTTTTTTTTACATTTCAATTATGGAAGATTTCTATATATTTGGATCTAGAAGAGTCTTATTATATTTTATTACTTCGATGGATTTCCAGAATGCACCTCCCCTCTCCTATTAAAATGCACCCATTATTCTATGTTGTTTACATTTAGAAACACTTTTTTCTCCCATGATCTACCCAAATAAATTCTTCTAATCCCTCTTCATGTCCTAAAACCATTATTTTAGCCATAACACCATCCTTATAGGTGTATATGTGTTAATCAAACGAGATCATTTGAGGAAGAGATATCGTTTTAAATTAATTGTTTTGTTTTGTTTCTTCTCCCATATCAATCATATATTAGTGAAACATGATTAAATAAAAAATAAATTATCTTAAATATAATGATATATTATTATGTGATTACCATGTCAAGAATACATCTCCAATTTCTAAAAATTGGAAATAAATTATTCGTTTATCTATACGGTGGACTACCTCCTCGCGAACCGAAATAATATAATCCCATCACCATATCTCAAGTCCAGTTATAATGATGAAATTAATGTTTTTATATGATAATCATGACATATTAATCAAAACAATAGAATAATATATCTATAATATTCTTACTTTTTACGAACATGAAAATTACAACGTCATTCATGCATACGTGTGAACTATCACGTCCAAGATGTGATGTGATTTTTTTTCATCATCACGTCACATGGATGATATATATATTTATATATAAATATAATTAATTTATTAATATTATATTAATTATATTTTTATCATTTTTAATGATAAGACAATACTTACCTTGTAACACCCCAGGTAAATAAAGAATATGACATTTTTATATTTATACATATTTGTGAATAAAATATTAATATTACTTTAATGAGGATGCTATGCTCGATGGCTTACCCAATACGCAACAACGAGTTTCTTGGAAATCTTACGTTTCACTCTAATAATAAAATAATATTATTTTAAATGGTAGTTAATGCCTGGCCGTTGTAATGGCGAGAATGAATAGAACTAACTACAAAATGATTATATATGTTTGTCATATATTTTTACTCTTTACAATAAATGATAGTGGATTAAAAATGCGAATGAATCCAATTTTATGCGTAGACAGTCTAATATTCTTTAAAATGTCGATTACCCGCCTTTTGATGGTGAACATCTTTTAAATACACTTTTGAAAATTTTATGTGTCATATTTTACAAAATAAAATTCTTCTTTATAATTGGGACATCAAAATTTACTTTGTGTAAATTTTTGGTATTTTTCTGAAAAAGTACAATTTTTAATGAATAGTGAAAATGTAGTATTTTAATTCAAAACCACTTTTTAATATAATTTATTTATATGATTATATTATATTTTTAATTGGTTTTAAAATGTACATAGAATATATTTTTACCATTTAATCCAATGGTGGTCATTGTAATTACTATCACTTTAAGATTGGATATAAATGAGTGTCAATCTTTTGAAAGATATTGTTTCATAAAAACACGCTATTTCTTTTAACAGTGGGATTTAATTATAAAATTAATTAATGAAACTTCAATGTTATTAATTTGGTAAAATATACATCATTTTTGAATTTGGAATAACAAATATAGCTTAGGGTGAATGTTTGGTATTTTTCTGAAAAACTTCAATTTTTGATGAATAGTGAAACCACAAAGTGGTGGTTACAAAATTTGATTTTTCGTTTAAATGGGACTTTACCACTTCTGTGATTTGAATTTCAAAAATACAATTTAAATGATTTTAATTTTTAAGTAAAATGTGGTTCAATGGGATGAAAATAATTTTTGATGAAAAGTAACTTTTATGTTTTATTAATCGCGATTAAAGGTAATTAGTATAATTTAAGGTAAAAATTATATTAAATAAAATGAAAATATCCTGAAACTTGTCCTAAACCTATTGGTTGAGTTATGGAAGACCAATAAAACCCATTGGTATATTTTTGGTACCCCATGGAGCAACTTGTGTTTGATAATGACATTTATTCCTTTTATTTAAAGTTAAAATAAAAATGTCACAAACATGATTTGTTTTACAAAAATAATTTTTACATATGGTTATACAAGTCATAATTTTGACTATAAATAGTCATTGGAAAGATAGAAAGATTTCCTACATCATAGTAGTTTTTTTTATAATTTTTAAAAATTAAATAAATTAAATTCTTTATGACATCATGATGATGCAGCGATGCCCTCATTATTTAATGATTTAAATAAAATGGAAAGATAATGCAAAATCTAGGACCTACACATGTCAAAAACCTATTTTATGGGTTGATTTATAACTCTTATCACCTTAGCCTCGAAACAAATCAATGTGGGACCATTAAAATCCGAAAACCATTTGAAAATAAAGTAACATTTTATACTTTTCCAAGAGTGCCCCTCCTATCCTCTTATAAAAGCCCCCACCACTACCACATTACCCACACCTCTCAAGCCTTTGGTTCGGCCAATCTCTGATCATTTTGTCTCTCCAAATCCCTCTCCTCATCCTAGAATACATAAATTAGGTAGGAAGCTCTTCAAGAAACCATTTCGGTTCAAAGAAAAGGGAGTTACCCAATTTTAAGGTAACGTCTTCACTTGTGCTCTTTTGTTTTATTTTTCTTCTCCAACCCCCTAAACACTTTTTATTAATTTATTTTGTAACAACTCCAGTATATTCAATATACTAGGATGTTGTTATAATAATTATTCGAGCTACACATACACACACCTTCATCTAATGGTTGAAGAACATACAGTTTCTGTGGATGGAGAATTTCTGTCTCACGAAACGATGATTGTTCAACACTGATATAACACCTTCAAAGGTGGAAATTAAGATTTCACTATGTTTATATATGATATATAATATCTTTATGTTTTACATAAGATTCTGTATTTTTCATTTGTGGCATACCTTTATGGCTTCCATTATGGGTATATGCGATATCTTCATTTTAGGAAGTGCGGACTACAACCCCCTCAATGTGATTTGATTCGTTAATTCCATATGTGGGATTCATAAAGGATGGATTTAAAGTTATTATATATGATTTTATACAAGAATTATAATATACCTTTATATCATTATTGTTTTCTTTCCATTAAAGTATGAGATAGAAATGAAAGTATCATTCATGCGTACGTACGACTTACCGTCTCCATGAACGGTGCATTTCATTTCTTATCCTTAAATGTAATGTACTATTATAAGTACATATAATGGATATATATGATGTATGATAAATATAAAGGATTAATATAATTTTTTAATTAAAACTATACACATCTCTCATTTAGTTTTAATTCCATTAATATGACATAGAAATGAAAGTAGCGTTCATGCGTACGTACGGCTTACCGTCTCCATGAACGATGCATTTCATTTCTTACCTCTAAATGATTATGTAATATTATAAATACATGTATATATAATATATATATGATATATATGATATCCAAATAATTAATGTCATTCTGGATATAAATAACCTTTGACCACACGAACAACATGTAATTGTAAGAAGTCCACTTTTGACTTAAGAACCAAATATCGACAAAACAAACGTTATTAACTTAAATGATTACATAATATTTATAACATGTCAATAATTTATATAAAAGTTATAATGATCTTTAAAAAGGTTCTTAATCATGTATAAATTTACTCAAGTTTATTATTTAGGATGTTAAAGAACAATCGAGTCAAGTCGGACCTGAGGTAAGGGATCATACTCCTCTCTTTCTTTTTAAGTACACTCTTTTATGTCATTCCTTTTAAAGATCATATTTCATGTTATTGGGATGTTATTTTATATTAATATTACTTTAATTTATTTGTTCATATGATGAGAGACCCTATTCTCTCTCATCAATCCATTTTGGAATTTTTGAGGGGCGTCGTTAGGTTGCTGAATTTTCATAAGAGATATAACCTCTCTCTTTCTTTTTAAGTACTCTCCTTTATGTTACTTCTTTTAAGATCCTCTCTATTATGATGGAGGCTGTTATTGTATATTCCTCTTACTATACATTTTATTTTAATATTATGAGAGACCCTATTTGATCTCATCAATCCATTTTTGGAAGTTTTAAGTGGTGCCATTAGGCTGCCGAGTTTTCGGAAGGGATTTTTTATCTCACTTTTATTCCCGTGAGATTTATGCTACATTTTCCACAATTTTCATTGAGTGGTGTATGTACTGCCCATTATTTTACTCATTGTGTAATATAATTTCATTTATGAGTATTTACATCAATTTTGTATTGTCCTTCTTTCACGGGGTGTATGTTTTGGAAGACACCCATGTCGGTAAGGGAACCTTTCACCCTCATCTTTTTAAAAGACTTCTTTTGTTATGTCTTTTAATTCACACACTATTATGTTGGGATATGTTATTATATTTCCTTATTGATTTAAATTTTATTTCCATGTGATTAGATACCCTTTTTATCTCTCATCAACTCATTTTCTGAATTTTGTAGTGACGCCATTAGGCTATCACATTTTCTCAAGGGAACTTCTTATCCCAAGTTTGATTCTTTGGGATAAACTTATACTCCTTGAATATGTAGTTCTATGAATATGTGTGAATAACCTATGATTTTTTTACACTTAATATCCACTTATATTTGGTGTAATCGTTTGTCACAGATAATTAGGTAATTGATTTATACTTAAACCAAGGATAACATTTTTGTAAGGGACATCGTCTCGTTCTCCTTTCATTGAGGCATATTTCGTTTTATACACAACATTCTTTTATATGGTGTATAAACCCCTTTTACTTTTACTTCTATACAAAAGGAATCTTTTTCTACGAAGCGTTTTACTAAACGACAAAAAGGAATGTTTCTTTTAACATACGCGGTGACAACGACCGTTTCTACCGTCGCGAGTATTATTTGATCTTTGGCTTCCTCAACAAGCCGTAATGTTTTTAAAATAAAATAAATACCATATAAACTTTTATGTATTTTTGGTATTGAAAATGGTTTCGATAAAGGATTATATTATGTCAATATATTTAAATGATATATTGTGATTGAAATGTGGAAATGTTATCATTCCTTTATATTAGTTTTATGTGTTATGATTTTATAACAGTACTTGGACTTATTACGGGTGGTTACGTGATAAACCATATGACTGGTGGTGCCGTGAATACCAAGATGGGTGGTTATGTTCTAACCTCCAATGCATTGGGTATGGATGTCGGTCGTATGGCTATTCCATTAAGTATGTATGGAAGTTGGCCGAATGGCTATTCCATTAAGTGATATGTGTGGAAGTCGACCATATGGTTATTACACTTAAGTATGTTTATGTCCCAAGTTACCATTATATGTTATGTGATCTTTATATGGGTTTTATGGTAATCTTTTGGTTACAGAAGGGTATGTAATGAACTTTTATTCAGTGAAGAGTTTTTACTACTTTGAAAAGGTGAAAACTATTACTTTGATAAAGTATACATGGTTTACTTGTTGTTTTAAAAAACTAACAGTTTTCATTCTTTGTGTATCCCTTACTGAGCTTTTTATGCTCATCCCAGGTTTTTGAAATTTTTTTCACAGGACTTAACGTGGAATAGGGTCAAGGATGGGATCAAGGTAATGTCATGCAACCTAAAACATGGAACTAGACATGTTTCTTTTTAAGAGTTTTATTTTATGGAAACATTGTAAAAGTTTCTACTTTGTAATCTTTTGAGATGTAATAGTTATGTCCTAATTCTCTAAAACTCTAAACCTGAAAAGATCCTCAATGTGAATTATTCATTTAATTCAATATTAAGTATATTTTAAGGCAGGGTCCTTATAGTTGGTATCAAGGGTCGGTTTAGACAACTTTAGGGATTAAGAGTTTTTGTTAGACACATGATTAGTCCCTATATCTATTATTTCAGTTAAGTACTTATTTTATAACTTTTTTCAGGTCAATTAAAGTCGGTTACGAATGGAAGGACAAGGATCTCAAACGAAATTCTTATCTCTTCCTGATGACTTGATTGCAATAATTATTGCAATGTCATGTTCGGATGATTGTGAAACTCTTTCTAACATACAACTCACTTGCAAGAAGTTGTTTGAGATATCAAACACCTCCACTATACCTCCTTATCATCATGGATCATGGGTTGTTTTTAGACAAATACCATTTTCACAATATTCTCACATTTTCAAGAATGGTAAATATTATCAAGGTATTTTCAAATATTTTACCTTATCACAAGAATTTGAAGCATATTATGATTTTAAAGATGGTGCTGAGGAAGGAGACCCTTGCACAACCTATTTATATTTGATTTTAAAATATAGTCTCTCAGCACATACTTATAGTATTTTAAAAGGACCAATAATAGAAAGTTTCAACTCAAATGTATCTGACTATTTTATAGAAATCATGTTTTATCAGATGTTTTGGAATTATATGTCATACATGATTATTTTCCAAAACTGTTTTTTATGAACACCCATATGACCCATGTTGTACAAGGTGTATTTGGATGGAGGAAGCAAATGATTTTGAAGGATCTCTAAATCATTGTTGTAATTCATGGTACTTCTACCTACGTGAGCTAGATGACGATGAAACCGAGTGGACGCCATGATCAAGGTATGATGTTATTCATTTTTGGAATCGTTTTATTTTATCTTATGGTGGTGAAATAAGACTTCAAGAATTGAGATGTTGAGACCGTAACAAATTTGGATGAAAATGAGAGGTATAAGGAAACTATTAAGGTTAAAACATGTTAAGGTTATTTTTGGAGTTTTATAAAAAGGAAAACATGCAGACCGTGTGACAACCCGTCGCGTCTGACAAAGCTGTGGGAATCGAACCCACAACCAAAGTGCGACTTGTATTTATCACCTACCATTGGACTACGTGAAGTCCCTGGTTAGTATGGATTATTCGTTTTAGTTATGTGACTTTATGAATTAAGAGTAAGTTGATTTTGGGTTTTTATGAAAATGATTAACTTATCATGGAGGATATGTGATTAGGTTAATTACTTTTCAATGCGAGACTTTAGGAGAAACTGATGTTTTTTTTGGAGATAAATGTTACGACTTAACTTGGAAGACTATGTGACTAAATCCTTCAAATATTTGGGATTCAATCTTATTTTGGTTTACTTTGAATAATTTTATGGAAAAAATGTTTATCGAATGGTCCTCGTTGAACTTTGTGTTTTATTGGGAAAATTTTGGAGATTAATAATTGATTTTCTTTTTATAAAGGTTTATCCTTTTCAGGATTATCTGATCTTGTACTAACCTTTTTGTTTTTGGTTTTGGATAGAGTCTAAATACATGGTAAGTATATAGTTCTCATTTGTGGATTAGGTGATTGTCTAGAAATTGATTATAGTACTCTTAATGTGAACAATTCTTCCTAAATACTCATCTTTTGGAGAAAATATGAGTTTGATTAAGGAATCTAGTAAAAGTTTGAAGTCTACTTGACAAGTAAGTATGTTTCATTATGATTTAGTAAGGCTCAAAAATAAATTCCTCAATGAAGAGTAACTTAAAACAAAAATGTTGTCTGTTAAATTTTCCTACTGGGGAATCGAATACCGTTTAACCCATCACAAGTTTGTGATTTTCTTGTGGTTAACATTCTCCTAAACATGTTTTCTATAACTCTCCATCAGAACATGACCCTATGTTTTCTCCTCCATGTCCATGTTTTCCTACATGGAATCCCAGTATGGGTTAACTCGGGTGACCTCTGTACTTATCTTTCTATATTTTAAAGTGATTGTTTTACCGACTCTTGCTCTTATGTTGGACTTTCAATGATATTTACAAGCCTAATTTTAAAATTGTGAGGACGTAATTACCAAAAGGGGGGAAGGATGTAACACCCCAGGTAAATAAAGAATATGAAAATTTTATATTTCTCCATATTTGTGAATAAAATGTTAATATTACTTTAAAGGGTATGCTATGCTCTATGGAGTACCAAATACGCAACAACGAGTTTCTTGGGAATCTTGCGTTGCACTCTAATAATAAAATAATATTATTTTAAACGGTAGTTAATGCCTGGCCTTTGTAATGGAGGGAATGAACAGATCTAACTACAAAATGATTATATATGTTTGTCAAATATTTTAACTCTTTGCAATAAATGATAGAGGATTAAAAATGCGAATGAATCCAATTTTAAGCGTAGATAGTCTAATATTCTTTAAAAGCTCGATTAACCGCCTTTTGATGGAAAACCACTTTTAAATCCATTTTTGACAATTTTATATGTTATATTTGACAAAATAAAATTCTTCTTTATAATCGGGACATCAAAATTTACTTTGTGTAAATTTTTGGTATTTTTCTGAAAAAGTTCAATTTTTTTGAATAGTGAAAAATGTTGTATTTTCATTCAAAACCTCTTTTTAATCTAATTTATTTATATGTATATATTATCTATTTAATTGGTTTTAAAGTGTAAATAGAATATATTTTTACCATTTAATCCAATGGTGTTCATTGTAATTAATATCACTTTAAGATTGGACATAAACAGGTGTCAATCTTTTGAAAGATATTGTTTCATAAAAACACGCTATTTCTTTTAACAGTGGGATTTAATTATAAAATTAATTAATGCAACTTCTATGTTATGAATTTGGTAAAATAGATATCATTTTTTAATTTGGAATATCAAATATAGCTTAGGGTGAATTTTTGGTATTTTTCTGAAAAACTTCAATTTTTGATGAATAGTGAAACCACAAAGTGGTGGTTACAAAATTTGATTTTTCATTTAAATGGGTCTTTACCACTTCTGTGATTTTAATATAAAAAATCCAATTTAAATGCTTTTAATTGTTAAGTAAAATGTGGTTCAATGGGATGAAAATAATTTTTGATGAAAAGTAACTTTTATGTTTTATTAATCGCGATGAATGGTAATTAGTGTAATTTAAGGTAAAAATGATATTAAATAAACTGTAAATATCATGAAACTTGTCCTAACCCTATTTTTTGAGTTATGGACGACCAATAAAACCCATGGGTCGATTTTTGGTACCCCATGGAGCCACTTGGGTTTGATAATGACATTTATGACTTTTATTTAAAGTTAAAATAAAAATGTCACAAACATGATTTGTTTTACTAAAAAAAATTTTACATGTGGTTATACAAGTCATAATTTTTACTATAAATAGTCATTGGAAAGATAAAAATATTTCCCATCATATTAGTTTTTTATAATTTTTAAACATTAAATAAATTAAATTATTTATGACATCATGATGATGTAGCGATGACCTCATTATTTAACGATTTAAATAAAATAGAAAGATAATGAAAAGTCTAGGACCTAAACATGTCAAAACCCTATTTTATGGGTGTATTTCGAACCCTTATAACATTATCCTCGATACACATCAATGTGTGACCATTAAAATCCAAAAACCATTTGAAAATAAAGTAACATTTTATACTTTTGCAAGAGTTCCCCTCCTCTCCTCTTATAAAAGGCCCCCACCTCTACCACCTTACCCACACCTCTCAAGCCTTTGGTTCGGCCAAGATCTGATCATTTTGTCTCTCCACATCCCTCTACTCATCCTAGAAGCCTTAACTTAGGCAGTATTCTCTTCAAGAAACCCTTTTGGTTCAAACCAAAGAGAGTTACCCAATTTTTAGGTAATGTCTTCACTTGTGCTCTTTTGTTTTATTTTACTTCTCCAACCCCCTAAACACTTTTTATTCATTTCTTTTGTAACAACTCCAGTATCTTCAATATACAAGGATGTTGTTATAATATTTATTAGAGATACACTTACACACACCTTCATCTAATGGTTAAAGAACATACAGTTTTTGTGGATAGCGAATTTCTACCTCACGAAACGATGATTGTTCAACACTCATATAACACCTTAAAAGGTGTACAGTAAGAAGTCACTATGTTTATATATGATATATAATATTTTTATGTTTTACTTAAGCTTATGTATTTTTCTTTTGTGGCATACCTTTATGGCTTCCAATATGGTTATACCCGATATCTTCATTTTAGGAAGTGCAGACTACCGCCCCCTCAATGTGATTTGATTCATTAATGCCATATGTGGGATTTATAAAGGATGGATTTAAATTTATTATATATGATGTTATAATGGAATTATAATATACCTTTATATCATTATTTTTTTCATTACATTAAAGTATGAGATAAAATGAAAGTAGCGTTCATGCATACGTACGGCTTACCGTCTCCATGAACGGTGCATTTCATTTCTTGTCCTCAAATGTAATGTACTATTAGAAGTACATATAATGGATATATATGATGTATGATACATATAAAGTATGAATATAATTCTGGATTTAAAATTTACACATCTCTCATTTAGTTTTAATTCTATTAATATGACATAGAAATGAAAGTAGTGTTCATGCGTACGTACGGCTTACCGTCTCCATGAACGGTGCATTTCATTTCTTACCTCTAAATGATTATGTAATATTATAAATACATGTATATTATGGATATATATGATATATATGATATCCAAATCAGGAATTTCATTCTGGATATAAAGAACCTTTGACCACACGAACAACATGTAATTGTAAGAAGTCCACTTTTGACTTAAGAACCAAATATCGACAAAACAAATGTTATTAACTTAAATGATTACATAATGTATATAACATTTCAATAATTGATATAAAAGGAATAATTAAATTTAAAAATGTTCTTAATCATGTAGAAATTAACTCAAGTTTATTATTCAGGACGTTAAGGAACGATCGAGTCAAGTCGGACCCGAGGTAAGGGATCCTACTTCTCTCTTTCTTTTTAAGTACGCTCTTTTATCTCATTCCTTTTAAAGATAATATTTATTGTTATTGGGATGTTATTTTATATTAATATTACTTTAATTTTTATGTTAATATAATTAGAGACCCTATTCTCTCTCATCAATCCATTTTGGATGTTTTGAGTGGCGCCGTTAGGCTGCCGAATTTTCGTAAGAGATCTAACCTCTCACTTTCTTTTTAAGTACTCTCCTTTATGTTACTTCTTTTAAGATCCTATTTTTTATGATGGGGGATGTTCTTTTACATTCCTCTTGCGATAAATTTTATTGTAATATGATGAGAGACCTTATTTGATCTCATCAATCCATTTTTGGAAGTTTTAAGTGGCACCGTTAGGCTGCCAAGTTCTCGTAAGGGATTTTTCATCTCACTTTTATTCCCGTGAGATTTATGCTACATTTGCCACAATTTTCAATGAGTGGTGTATGTACTGCACATTATTTTACTCATTGTGTAATATAATTTCATTTATGAGTATTTACATTAATGTTGTATTGTCCTTCTTTCACGGGGTGTATGTTTCGGAAGATACCCATGTCGGTAAGGGAACCTTTCACCATCCTCTTTTTAAAAGACTTCTTTTGTTATGTATTTTAATTCACATAATATTATGTTGGGATATGTTCTTCTATATCCTTATAGATATAAATTTTATTTCCATGTGATTATACACCCTTTTTATCTCTCATCAACTCATTTTATAAATTTTGTAGTGATGCCATTAGGCTGTCAAATTTTTTGCAAGGGAACATCTTAACCCAAATTTGATTCTTTTTGGATAAAATTATACTCCTTGAATATGTCGTTCTATGAATATGTGTGAATAACCTCTGATTTTTTTACACTTAATATCCACTTATATTTGGTGTATTCGTTTGTCACACATAATTATGTAATTGATTTATCCTGACACCAAGGATACCGTCTTTGTAAGGGACATCATCTCAATCTCCTTTCATTGAGGAATATTTAATTTTATACACAACATTCTTTTATACGATGTATAAAACCCTTTGAATTTTACTTCTATACAAAAGGAATCTTTTTCTACGAAGCATTTTACTAAACAACAAAAAGGAATGTTTCATTTAACGTACGTGGTGACAACGACCTTATCCGCCGCCGCGAGTATTATTTGATCTTTGGCATCCTCAACAAGCCGTAGTGTTTTTAAAATAAAATAACTACCATATACTCTTTTATGTATTTTTGGTATTGAAAATGGTTTCCATAAAGTATTCTATTATGTCAATATATTTAAATGATATATTGTGATTGAAATGTGGAAATGTTATCATTCCTTTATATTGGTTTTATGTGATATAATTTTATAATGGTACTTGGACATATTACGGGTGGTTACCTGATAAACCATATGACGAGTAGTGTCGTGTATACCAGGACGGGTGGTTACGTTATAACCTCCAATGCATTGGGTATGGAAGTCGGCCGTATGGCTATTCCATTAAGTATGTATGGAAGTTGGCCAAATGGCTATTCAATTAAGTGATATATGTGGAAGTCGACCTTATGGTTATTCCACTTAAGTATGTTTATGTCCCAAGATACCTTTATATGTTATGTTATATTTATATGGGTTTTATGGTAATATTTTGGTTACAGAAGGGTAAGTAATGAACTTTTATTCAGTGAAGAGTTTTTACTACTTCGAAAAGGTGAAAAGTATTACTTTGATAAAGTATACATGGTTTACTTGTTGTTTTGAAAAACTAACAGTTTTCATTCTTTGTGTATCCCTTACTGAGATTTTTATGCTCATCCCAAGTTTTTGAAAGGTTTTTCACAGGAATTAACATGGAATAGGGTCAAGTGTGGGATCAAAGGAAATTCATGCAACTTAAAACATGGAACTGTAAATGTTTCTTTTTAGGAGTATTATTTTATGGAAACATAGTAAAAGTTTCTACTTTGTAATCATTTGAGATGTAATAGTTATGTCTTAATTCTCTAAAACTATAAACCTGAAATGATCCTCAATGTGAATTATTCATTTAATTAAATATTAAGTAAGTATTAAGGAAAGGTCCTTATATACCTTCTTTCCAAAATGATTATTGAAAAAGGTAAACATTACCCATTCTTTCGTACGACTTACGGTCTCCATGATGGTAACTTTATTCAATTTCATATCAATATTTAATGAATGGATTTAAAATTATAATTTATTTATGAAAATAATTATTATTTAATTAATATTATTCATAGGATGATGTAATTATTACCACTTTGACTATTTAATTCATACCAAGTTCACATTCAACTCAAGTACCAAATATCGAGAAAAAATTCGACATAAAATAAATTTTTTATGTAATTTTTATAACATTATATAATGCTCATAAGTGATATAAAATGAATAATAAACATGAAACTGTTATAAAGATAATAAATGGTCAATATATGTTAATTATTCAGTATAAAAAGAGGCAAATGTGATGAATCATACTCAAGGTAAAGAATTTTGTGTCAATAACGCTTTATTGAGACATATCTCGATGTTATGCACCTTAGTTATCCTATAAGGTGTATATAAAACCATATTGGAATGTTATATCATGAATTAAAATATTATTATGATATTTTATATTTTTTTAATGTAACTACACAGTTATACTTATTCATGTGTTTCTCTTTTTGTTAGGGACTTTCATTTTAAACCCTCTTTTAATGTTTTTTATCACATTTTGTAATATAAAAAATGAATGTTTTTTAATCAGATACGACATGTGTGGTTTCTTTCCCTTCCATAAAACATTATTACCTAAATTTTTTATTTATATGTTTTATTTTTTATTTTTTAATAATCTTATATCCATTTTGATTTTTATATTTATAAAATATATTTTTTCGGTAAAATGATATTTTGAGATTTGATAGTGTTTTTATTATGGTTTTAAAAGATATTTCATGTGTTTTAATCATGATATGTTACATGGGAATTTTTTTTATCGGTTTATCCCATTAGGTTTCAATATATTTTGGTTTGAACCCCATTATAGCTTAAGATATGTCGGGTTGAGCCCATTATAGATAAAGATATAATGGGTGATTCTTATTATAGATCTCCAATTCATTGTGTCCTTAGTAGATGGATGTTGATCTTATAGACACTCAATTTATAAGGTAGAATGTATGAGTGATATAATAATTATGTCGCAAGGATCATTCATGATTTTTTATACATGCTAATGAGTTTCAAGAAATGTGTTTTTAATGGTTTTTATGTTTAAACAAGATTGATGCTTATTTTTTAATTGTGTCCTTTTATGAGCTCTTTTATACTCAACCCATGTTTTCAAATGTTTTTTAGGGGGTTTAAAGGAGATTCGGTTCATGGATGATATCAATGGAAAATTTTGATAATATAACAGAATATGAAGTAATGTTTTATTTTAATGTATTATGTATTATCTAATTAATGGATACTGAGTATAAGATTCCACTTTGTATTTTATGGTTTTATTATGTAAGATTTATACCCTTATTATATAAAACAATAAACCATAAATTATTTTAAATATTATAGAATGAAAATTATTTACTAAAACTCAATATTATGCAATGACTATGGTTGGGGCCTTATAGTTATCCTTTTGAATATGTATTTTATTCTTCTCTTATTTATGATGATCTTGATAAAAATATTATTTAATTACAATGGCCACTAAAATATCCATCCTAAACTAAGTATCCTCAGGGTTTTTAACTTCTTTCATCATAATAAAACATAGAAATTTTTTATCAGATATTTCACAATGATACATCGTCATCAGAATAGGTAATTTAACAACTGTATTTTTTACTATATTTTTCTCTTATGTCTCTCAGTATGATTTTAGATTCAAATTTGTATGGGTGTTTTCTAAGAATTCATATGAGGTGAATAAAACATCAACATCAACTTAGTAATTTTATATTATCCAATGAAGAATTCATTTTCTATAATACAAGTCGTTACATTCCTTATTTTCTCAAAAACATAATGTTTAATAGTAACTTGTTGATAAAAATTTGTAAAGAGGAATCTTAGAATTGATTGGTCATGTATTAAAATCCTTGATATCATGGATTAAATACTTCACTAAATTGAATATTCTCATTTTTTCACAAAATGTATAGGATAAAAAAAATATTTATCATTTAACGTGTCCCTATCAGATTTTATTCAGATTCTAGAATTTTGAACCAAAATTTCAATAAGTCCTTTATTATAGACTACGAAATAAAACCATTTTTTCATATTATAAAAATGATGAAATTTCAACTTTAATGTTATAAAACGGTCATTTCTTCACAGGAAATTTACTAGTTACTAAATGAGATTCTTATTCAAGATGATTATAAATTAATTCTAGTATTATCTTAATGTTTAGTTTATAATAATATCTATCATTTAAAATGAATCTTACTTAATACAATCATATTCACTAAAAATTGAAGATGTTTATAAATATCTTACCATCTCAGGGTAATTTAAATCAATTTCAATTTTTTTATATAAATTGATCCCAACACATTGATGATTAATACATATTTTAGTATTGATTAATAATTCTAAAAATAGGATTTTCATCGTTTTTAATTTAACTACTACCCAAGTAGTGAGAACACTTGGGGATTCGATAAAATCACATGAAGTTGAGGAATTGAAATTGAATAAAAGATATGATACATGAATAATTGAAGGGTGAGTTAACTTTCTAAAAGAAGACAAGTAATAATAAATGATTTCCTACCTATCTTATATATAATTTTATGTGTAAGGAGACTCTACATATTATTGATATCTGAATGTATAGAACAAAACCCTGACCTAGATTATCAAATTCTTATAATCCTCAACATATTTGAATAAAAATTTTATAACCCAATAATTTTATTGATATACATTTTATTGTTCAAATATTCAGTCTTATAAAGATATAATATTTTTAAAACATATATAATGTGTTCAAATTTCATGAAATAAATATAAAAAAAAGTTAGATTTGATAATATGATAAATAATTTAAAATTTTTATTTTAAATAATAATCATTATTTTTAATTATTTTTCAGAAATATGAATTTCTAGGTTTATTGAAAAAATTGTTACGAACTAATTTTTTCTCATTGAAAAATAAAAATTGTGTGATTGTATTTTAACAGTCATTTTATATAAAATTTCCTTCCAAAAATTTAATCTAAAAAAATATATAATTTTTTTCAAATTAAACATCTTAATTTTAACTATAAAATATTTAAAAAATAATTTTTTTTAATATTTCCAACATCTATTTTTTATAGAAATATATTTTTTATAATGTTTTATGATTTTTTTTGTTTTATTTGTTATATGATTATAATTATAGTTACAAAAATAATAAAAAAGTTCTTCCAATCATTAAAGAGGAAGTTTCTATATAGATATTATTTAAACATGATGTATGTATGAGTGATTATTTTATGTCAATCACTCCCAACATATGTTTAATATAGTCAAATCAATCCAAATTTTGTTATTTTGTGAAAATATATTTTTCGTTTACATGGATTATAAAATAATATATCCTTTCTCTATGTTATCCCAAAGTAAATGGTGTCTTATATATGTTCTTATCTCGCGAGTAATGTGATGGGTTTTTAATAAATGACTTGGACCTTATGTTATAAAAAATTGTATATGTTCTAAAAGACCAAAATTAGTGGTAATAATTTCATCCATAACAAATGAGAACAAATACTACAATTTATCACATATAATGATTCAATATTGGAAATTTAAAGATTTTTTTTTCAAAAAACACCATGAAACTAAATGATTTTGTAATAAATGATTTGAACTTCATTTTATTTTTCTAACCATATTACAACAATATAATGAAAAATATGATATAATATATTTTTAAAATTAGTTGAGGATGATTAAAATATTCCATCATTCATAGTTCTCTTAATAAATAGATTAATTAATTTTATGTATCTAATATATGAATGTTTTGTATTTTCATGGTATCCTGAACATACAGATATAGAATTTTTTTTTTGATGACTAGCATTAATACATCGAAAATTAATAATGTTTCCAATAAATAATTATTCATTGACTAGTATTCTGGATTTATCAAAATAAATAGATTATTATGTTATGATAAGAGTAATAATACTTTTATTATTTGAATATCAAATAAATTATAGATTATATGTTATAAAAATCTGTTTTTATTTAAAAGATCATTAATATTAGGGGGTAATTTTTAAAATAAGGAATAAACCTTGTTCACCAATCATTCTAATTTGAAAAAATGACTTTGTAAGATTTTAAATGGAATTAGTAAGATATTTTTTATTCAAAAGAAATATAATATCATAAAAATAAATTTCTACAATGATGATATCCATATATAATTTTTTAATAAAATTATTTAAACCAGCATCACCTGTAACTAAATTATTTTAAAAAAGATTTATGGTTAATCTCTCTTACTGGGATCTAGGGGCACGTTTGACTGCATACATTTTTTTTTCTAAATATACTTCTTCCTATTTATTTTTTATAAGAAAATCACACCTCACAAAAATCCAAAAATTGGGAAATACAGAATGTCAATATATTCTAGAACCATATAAATAACAACATGTATAGAAACTAAACCATAATTATCATTATAATTTCTTCTTACCTATTTATTACTATAAATTTAAATATTTACCTCCTTATTTATAATGATATCTTTGTTTTTATCACATTTATTTCCGAAACCCAATTTTATAGTAGTTATAAAATTATCTATAGAATTTCCAACCAATATCCACAATTGATTTCCTTTAAACTAATTGAGGTCATCCTATTCTGATTTTATCTTATCAATATCATCTGATGTTCCATCTGGTTTTTACAAGTAAAAAATGATGAAAAATCATTACATAATAAACTTCAAGTTTTAACCTGTTAATCTTCATAAAAAATGATATTATCAGTAGGATAGATGATAATAATTTCCTATTTACATGGGATTAAATAAGAATGTTATTGAATAATATTTTAAATTTTTTCATAGGTAAATAATAACATGTAAATAGTTCACTTTTCCCCCTATAATAATAATTTACCATTATGGGTTGAAAATTAGTTTTAGAATAAACATCTGATGATATTACTTTAGAATGATTGAAATCAAAAGGTACATTTTCATCAAATTTTGGATTCATTATTTTCTCAGAGGTACATTTAATTTAGTTAAAAACTCTATAAGACTCAATAGTTCTAAAATGGACTTGAAAATTTCATTTATTATATTTATGAATAAATTTATATAAATAATATTTATTATTTAAAATAAATACATTTCGACAAAATAATTTGATACATGATTTTTTTATTTATTCCTATCCATGAACCATATTTTGTTTTCTTAAAATAACTTCAATGCGAATTTAGATTTATAGTATAATAGGTTGTAATAATTACATAATCCCAATAATTATTTTCAATTCATTATTCATTAAATTTTCCTTCAGTAATATCAAAAAGAAAATATTTTTATTTTTAACTATGCCATTTTAATTTTCCGTGGTAAGATATATGAATTTAAGTATCAATTTTTTCTAAAAAAGTTAAATATTATGAAATTATAAATGCTTCACCATGGTCAATATGAATTTATATCAGAGGTATATTTATCAAAATTTTAACATGGGATGGAAAACATTTAAAATAGATAATTGATTCGAATATTGGTACTATAAAATAGTCCCGTGTATATCTAGATTAAACATATACTAAGAAATATATATTTTATTGTCATGAAATAATTAAAATTTTCTTAGGAAAATATAACTACATGTACACTTACTATAAACATAAAATTTGGATTCTTCAATATTATATTCCAAACATGAAAAATGTTTCATTCCAAATTGGCATGTATCACAAACTAAATATTGAATAATCATAACTGTCGATAGATATCATACATGTACATCATTTAAATGTTTGGATAATTCTCATATGCGAGAGAATATTAACCATCTATGACCAAATAATGATTGATCTTCCATTTCACTAAGATGAGTTTTATCTTATCTTCTAAACTATTATACAATGTGTTTGGAATTGTATTACTCCAATCAGTTGAATGAATAAATTTACCTTCTGAACATTGAATATGACATTTTATAATCCAAGTGTTTATAATGTATCAATCTTCATATAATTTATTTATTCTTATAAGTTTCAGTGTATATCTTGAAAAAATAAAAAATTTACAATTAATGGTGTTCCAATAATAAAATTATTAAAAAAATTGATATATTTTTCCTTAATCATTATCAAGAAAACTAAATTACCCTATTTTATCTTTATGATCTTCTAAGAATACATATTTTTTACTATTTCATGAGGAGAATAAACTAACCATATTCTAGTAGTTCTTTCTCTTGATAATTTTGTTTTTATCCCACAAAATATATATTTTTTATCATTGAATGCCTAAACTCTTTTTGTTCAACATTTTCTAAAAATAAAATTATATGAATCCATATATATACAATTAATTTTTTGTTATAAAATTATCAATTACTACTAAAACTTTTGTTTAAAATATCCAACATAATTTAAATTATTTTAATTATCTTTAATTATAAAATGTCTAAAACCTTGGAGATTTTTACAAATGGTGAAATTTTTGGGAAAAATAAATAATTAAGAAATCCTTTTATGTGATAAGAAAAAATCCCATAAATAAATTTGTAAGGCCAAATTTACCTGTACATTTTATTAAAAAATCTTTTTAGAAGTAAACATTGAATGTTTATTTTATATACTAAAATATTGTGAATTTAGTATAAAATTTATATCATAATACTCAAATATAAAATTGGATTTGTTTTTCTTATCTAACACAATATTAATATTATTAGATTAATAAGAACATTTCAAAGTAATTTCATTGGAAATATCATCATTAGTAACATCATATGTTTAGAAACTTTTCTATTTTGATTATATGGATCTTTATAACATCTTTCAATTTATTCAAAAAATAGGTATTTTTTTATCATCATTAGATAAGAAATATGTTTTCATTTATGAATTAGATGAATAATTATTATCCCAAGTGTCCAGATAATTTTAATTTGAGTAACATTAAGGATAGATTCAATTGATTCATTTTACAAGTATATTTTTTTTAACATTATAAATTTCAGATAATAATCCACCAATTTTTTGACTATTAGTAATATCATTTTAATAATTCCTTGAGGAACAATCACCACTAATAACAATCTAGGGGTTTGTAGCATTTATTCTATTCTTCCCATTTTGATAGTAAAATATTTTACAAATTATTTCCTTCTTGAAATTTCTCTTAATAAATATATAGTTGTTTTTTATTTTACCATGTTGATTTCATTTCAATTATATCATTTATCAATAAAATTTCTTACCAATATTTTAATTAGTATTTTCCTTATATCAATAAATGAAATCTTTCATGTTTACTATTTTATTAATCTTAATTACACGATTAACATGTTTACTCTCAATATATTATGATGACCTAATATTAGTATTAATGGTAACTATCCTCATTTTAAAATATATAATAACTTTCTATTGTATCCTTTTTTCATATACATAGGTAATTAATTATAAAATAATACTATAGTTTTTATTTCTCATTTTCAGAATCTCCCTTCATCCTATGCTCATTATATATGGTAGTTCCAATAAAATCATCTCTGAACAACATTATTATTTTCATTGTATCATCAATAGAAGTTATTTGGGATTCCAATTCATTAATAATTATTTGAATAATCATATATAAAAAAATCTAATATTAAAAATAATTATATCCTAAAGATGGTGAACTATTTACAATTCATGTAAATTTATGATGCATATTTAGAATAGGTTATCTATATAGAGAATCAAATTATTTATTATCATCCTTGAGCATTACTCTTATATTTGTAATAAAATCATTTGTTTTAAAGTTAGAAACATCCACCGTATTCCAAAAACTATTTTCATCTTTATAATAAAAAAATGACATTGAAATTCCTTTTTATTGAGCATTAAAAATTTCCTAACTTGATAATAATTTGATATTCTAATTTTTCAGGATGTTTATATTTATAAACATATTTTATTGGAATTTGGTTGTTTCCAAGTAACATAATAAAACTAGTAACTTTTATTTTGATAAAAAAAATATTGTATAATCTCTCACAAACACATAATAACAGCATCAAATATTTTCTGTTGGTTTGTATTGCTATTTTCTATAGTATTAAATTTTACCATCCCCATTATTATAAAAAGTAAAAATAAATTATTATAATGAAAAATTAGTGTAACAAGTTTATAAAAAAATAGCAGTTAATATATATTGTGTGAGTTTATAAATAACAATTATCATGTTAAATAATTATAATCTAATAGAATTCCAAATATTGTATTGAATGAAAATACAATTAAACTAAAATATAGTAGGATTATTTTAGTTTATAAAATAAAATAACTAAATTTTTTAACCTTTCTATGTAAGTAAATAAGACATTATTTTTATATTCCCAAATATTATATATCTAACAGAGAGATCATATGACTACCATAATTAAAAAAATTATAAAATAAGTAAATATTTTTAATAAAATTACAAAGTGAAAAACCCAAAAAATATATATAAAATATCATATAAATAATTTAATAATGGAATAAGAAATTATTATTTATAATGTACTCACATAATCCTTATGTGTGATGGATTTCCCAAAGCCCATTGTTGGGTTTACATTGATTTCACAAAAAATTACAGTTTTTCTTTCATAAAAAACATGAATTCCCTCCATAACGATTTCTGATATATTGTTTCTACAATTTTCTAGAACTCATTGATCATCATGATGGTATATACCTGTCACTTATTATCCTTTTAGGAAATCAATTAACAAGAGTGAATAGAAAATTAAAAAAAGATATTTGGAAGAAGTTATTTCTCCATCAGTTAGATTTAATGAATGATTCTTTTGGGAATATGTCTGTCTTTATCTGATAAAATTCATATAATAGACTTCATACAACACTATTTATTGTCTTTCATTATACTTTAATGTTAATATATATATAAATATGCTCCCAAATAAATATGTGATCATTTTTCCACATTTAGTTAACTTGTACATCCAATTAAATATGTTAAATATTTAACTTGGTTAAACTTATATTTATCCAATTAAAAATTCTGATTTAAAAAAATAATAATAAATACTAATGTATAAATGTGTGTATAATATATACTTTTAAGGATTATTTTGTGATTTTAAATGGATTTTTTTGAAAGTGTGGAAATATATTCTTTCCACTCCACACTTGACATGCCTTAATGACTTCCCAACCATAGAGATATATTTTGAGATAATATCATCGAATTAACAACTTCTATATTTATAATATCATGGAATTATAGAAATGTGATATTGGTGGACGATAACATGGATATAGGAAGAACCCCAAGATGAAATACAAGGTTTTAGACACTTAATTGTTTATAAAATTTAATTCATAACATATGATAATGGGGATAGTAATTTAAATGTCTCGCGTCATAGGGATCTCTAAGATAAAATTGACAATAACCAAAAAATGGCATTAATATATTAAACTAAATAATGTCATCCAGAACATTTCCAAATACATCTTATTAGAAATATTTCAGTCATTTTTATCACCATGAGATAAAACCCATTAATTAGTAGAACCTCATAAAACATACATCTATCATATATAATTCAATCCCCCTTACATCGATCATTCCAAATAAAATACTCACATTAACCGAGAAATCCTTTGTCTACTTATAAAATATATCTCCCAAATACAACCCTAAAAATGAATGAAATTAGTACCTATATATATAACCATAATCTTTGTAATCAATCATTCAAAAACAAATAATACATATTGTTTATTACCTTCACCCATTACAACCCCAACTATGATATATCTATGATACAAATCACCCACGATTCCATCCTCTAGTAGTCCATGGGATAAATACTACCACTGATATTATAATACCTAAATATATGTAAGGAACTACCATTAAATTTAATATGAAAATAAAAAAATCTTGAAGAATCTCAAAATTAATAAATATATAATTATCAGTGTATAAGATGTAAAAAACTGAAACTGTAATTGATAAATACCATGAGAGAAACCTATTACTATTACCAAGATCATATTAAATCATGTAACTACATTTCAGAGATAATTTGTTTCATACTTTTCAACAACTCTTATATTTAGACCTATGAACAAATAAATATATATAGTGAAGATGATAAAAGTATAGTAAGTATGATCTTATCTACAATAATTAATGTAAATATGGTTGAAGCACACTAAATTAAAATTTAAAATGTAATTGAGTCCAACTTAATAACTAAATCAGGAAAAATAAATTACATTCCACTCTATAAATTCCACATACATTCATGTTCTCATCCTCAACAAAAGTGATACTAAACATATATGATAACCTATAACATCCATATCCACAAGATCACAACCACATACCCATCACAGGAAATAATCACCAAACAACCCTGTAATCTCATGTATCATATGTCATCACAAACTACATAATATTCCATTACATCCAATTTGAAAATACACATTGATGAGTTTTGATCCATTTTTTATTGGATTAAGTTAAGTATTATAATAGTGTAATTCCACAACCTAAATATACCCATATGTCATGTCATTGAGCCATTATAGGTTGAATGAAAAAATATCCTTGTACTGTATAATGCAGTAGAATATATTTTCTTACATACTAGACCACATTTAGAATACATAGTGAGTTAGGGGTATAATAGAAAAACAATATTATTTTCATGATTGGACATTCCAAAAATGAAGATGTAAATAACAATATGAAATTAGATCCCCACACATGAATGAAAAATATTCTATGAAATCTATACTATTTTTTTAAAAGTAATAATCCAAAGTGATATATCAATCATCATCCATCTAATTCCCATCATACTAATAGAATCCCAAAAATAGTAATTCCACAATCATAACAAATCATTCTAACTCTAATCATATCATATGTCCTTATGTTGGTCTGAAACTGCACACCAATTATCTTGTTATCATAATCACATTAAATTTATAAATGAAATAAAATAAACTTAATGAAAAAGTTTTTAAAAATTAATGATTACAGTGTGACAAAAAATATTTATTCACTTACATTCCATCAAAAAAAATATTTAGTGTAACAATGAATTAAGTCGAATTCATATGATACAATGCCCATATTATTTCATCCAATGTCAAAGAAATTATAACTATAAAAAGAAAAAATAATCCATTTAATGTCTCTGATATATCCAATAAATTCCCCTATCATGATTCCTTGAAATATATATCAGGTGAAATTGAATTCATTATAACATTAGAAAATTGAATTATATGAATTGTGATCTAAAATTAAAAGTATGTTAAAATATATTATAGAATCTTTCATGTAATGATTAATATGGTAGAACTAAATTTGAATAAAATCAATCCATGTAACTAAAAAAAGAATCTAAAATATATCCATGGATGAAATAACAATTTAAATACTAACATGGATAATTATACCGAAATTCATGATGATTTAATGAATGGTATCATAAAAATAAATATTTTACTTTAAGGCCTCCTCTATGGTATTATACTCAATAACTATGTCAAAACCAAAACACAATGATTCAGTTGTGTAGGAATATATATAATATTAAAACCCTTCTTCTCATCAAACTGACCTATTAATTTAAGGTATGTATATAAATGTTCTAAAACCATTACATTATGCCTAATGTATTCACTATATGATTGTTATGATCATTAATACAATTCTTTTTCAACTATCATTATGAGTCAAAAAAAATTAGTATTTAGGTACACACATACGTAATTAATATAAATAATATTAGAGTAAATTTGACTAAAATGATCGGAACAATCCAGGAAATATGTGGCGATGGTTAAAAAATAAACAATAAACATTCCTTATTAATAAAAAATCATTAGTATTAGAATTACAACATATGATAAAACAATATTTTCCCTAGTCAATAAATATTTTAAACCATTTACTGAAGGTAATTGGTAAAGAAATAAAAATACCATGTATTTATAACAAAATTTCAAAATATATTGACATATCTGATCAACACCATTATAAAATATCCTCATTAATTATTTTACTCAAGGAAGGAATTACTGGAAAAATTATTCTTAAAACATAAGTTGATTTGGAATGAAAAAGGTATTGAAAATAATTTATCTTATAGTAATTTGATTCAGATATTACTAATGTACTAAAAATTATTATAAAATAATTGTAATAAAAAATTGAGGTATATATAAGTAAATTCATAAAATAAACATATAAATATTACCTTATAATAGGAATATTCTTAAATGAAAACAACATGTGATCATTTTCAATAAAATTGTCAATGATTAGGTCCTATTGAGAATGAATTGTGATAAGTAATTTAAATCACCAATACTTAATAAAAAGGAAGATAATAATTGAAATATTATAATAAAATAACATTAAATTACCTAAATGGATTATATTCTAGAGTAGTGCATTTTTAGATATTGATATAGGGGATGAATCCACTATGACTTGGGTTACATGTTAATCAAAACCCAATGAAATGGTGATGATGTACATTCCCATATAAATAAGGAATAAGACACTTTTCTTATTTATTAATATTTGTTAATTAAATATTAATTTTACATTAAAGGGGTTTCTATGTTCGATAGCGAACGAGATACACAACAATAGGTTTTTTTTGAAATATTACGTTTCACACTAATAATATAATATTATTATTTTAAATGGTAGTTAACTCCTACTCATTGTATAGGTGCTAATGAAAAAAACTAACTAAAATATTATTATACATGTTTGTTAAATATATTTAAATTTATCCAATACATGTTATATGCTTAAAAATGTGAATGAATCTAATTTTAAGCATTATTCACATTTAAAGGTCAATTTTCCGACTTTTAATGGTGAAGCCTCTTTAAATATAGTTTTGGTCACTTTAATACATTATATTTTACCAAATAAAATCCTTATTTAGAATGGGGACATCAAATTTAAATTGTGTCAATTTTTGGGATTTTTCTAATAAAGTTCATTTTTAATGAATAGTGAAAAATATTATATTTTAATTCAAAAGTGACTTTTAATATAATTTATTTATATGGATATATTAACTTTTTAATTGGTTTTAAAATTAAATTAAAATATATTTTTACCATTTAATCAAATTTTGGTCATTGGAATTAATTTCACATTGAAATTGGACTTAAACAATTACCAATCTTTTGATAGTTATTATTTCTTAGAAACACGCTATTTGTTTTCATAACGAGAATTAAATTTAAAATTAATTAATGCCACTCCTATGTTTTGAATTTTCAAAAATAGACATCATTTTTGAATTCGGAATATCAAATATATCTTAAGCTGAATTTTTTGGTATTGTTCTGAAAAACATCAATTTTTGATGAATAGTGAAATCACTTAGTAGTAGTTAAAAAAACCGACTTTTTCAATTATATGAATTTTTAATGCTTCTGTGAATTCAATTAAAAAAATACAACATACACAATTGTTATCAAAAAGAAAAATGTTGTTCAATAAGATGATAATAATTTTTGATAAACAGTAACTTTTGACTTTTATTTACTACGGTTAATGGTAAATAGGGTTATTCAAGGTTAAAAGAAAATTATAGTATTTCAAAGTTACCATAACAGTTGTAAAAACCATATTGGTTGAGTAATTTACGACCATGGAAATCTTTGGGTCGATTTTGGGACCCCACTTATCCACTTGGGAGTGATAATGACAATTTAGATTAATTAACTTAAAGTAAAGGCAAAAATGACAAAAGAAAATATCTTTTAGTAAATTAGTTTTTAGAAGGTGTTATATAAATTATATTTTTGACTATAAATATTCATTAGAAATATAATAATATTTCCTATATCATGGTATTTTTTTTATAATTTTTAAACATCAAATAATTTGGATTATTTATGACACAATAATGATACATAGTTTACCTCATTAATAAATCATTTAAACAAATAAGATTATAATGATTACAATATCCAAAACCGTTCCAATTCCTGTGGGATGATTTTATTTCGACCAAGAGTCATCTTATCTTAGTCTATAATTATTTTTTACCATTAGAAACCGAATATCATTATATAATAAACTAATGTTTTCACACATTCCAAAAGAGCCCCTACTCCCCCTTATAAAAGGAGACCATTTATAACCAATTCCTCACACCTATCATGGATTTTGGATCGTCGAAAATCTACACAATTAATCTCCCTACATCCATCTCCTCTACCTAGAAGCCTTACTATGGGAATAAGGAACACCAATAAGTCCTTTGGTTCAAACCAAAGGGAGTTACCCAAATTAAAGGTAACAATTTCTCTTAATTTGTTTCCTTTTATTTTGTTTATCCAAACCCTAAACTCCTTTTTCATTTCTTTTGTAACAACACCAGTATCCTAAATATACTATTATGTTGTTATGAGAAATATTCTAACTACACTTACACACACCTCCATCTAATGGGTGAGGAACATAATGTTTCTGTGGATGGAAAACTAACACCTCATGAAACGATGATTGTTCAATTACCTCTTACCGCCTCTCATGGTGGCCATTATGATAGAACTATATTTATATATGATATATATTATGTTTATGTTTTCTTTATTCTTCTATATTTTCCAATTATACCACGCCTTTATGGTTTCTATATTGGGTAAATACGATAATCTCATTTGAGGAATTGCAGACTACCGCCCCCTCAAAGTGATGTGACTCGTTAATGACTTATGTGGGATGTATAAAGGATATATTTATTGATATTATATATTATATTATAAAATAATTATAATATTCCTATGTATAATTATTTTTTTAATTCCATTAAAATAAGAAAAATAAATGAAATTAGCGTTCATGTGTACGTACAACTTACCGTCTCCATGAATGGTGAATTTCATTTCTTAACTCCAAATGTTATGTACTATTATAAATACATATATATACTGGATATATATGATATATATGATATCTAAATAATTATTGTCATTCTGGATATAATGAACTATTTACCACATGGACAACTTGTAAATATAAGGTGTTCATTTTTGACTCAAGTACCAAATATCAACAAAAGATACATTATTAACTTAAATGATATCATAATATTTATAACATGGTAATAAGTGAAATAAAAAGAATAATAAAGCTTCAAAAGGTTCCTAATAAAGTAGAAATTAACTTTAGTTTATTATTCAGGAGATTAAAGAACGATCGAGTCAAGTCGGGCACATGGTAAGGGATTTTCTTATATCACTTTTAATTCTGTGAGATTTCCATTGTTCGCCACTTATTCATTGCATGTACTGTATTGTGTACTACCATTTGATATATATTATAATTAATCTCATTATATTTATGGTATTATGGGATTAATTTGGTGGTTATTAACTTTTTTTCATAGGACTCAGTTGATTACAACATGGTAAAGGGTTTCGTCTCATTTTTTATTCCCGTGAGATCCATGCTATATTTGCCACTATTTCCTTTTGTGTGGTGTATATACTGACCATGATTTTACTAATTATGTAATATATTATCATTTATGAGTATTTAAATATTCATTGTATTATCCTTCATTCATGTGGCATATGTTTTGTATGTTTCCAAAGCGGCGAGGGAACTATTCACCATCTTCTTTATAAAAGACTTCTTTTTGTTATGTATTTTAATTTACATCTTATTATGTTGTGATATATTCATCTATAACCTTATTCATGTAATCTTTATGTCCATGTGATGATATTCCCTTTTTTATCTCATCAACTCATTTTCTGAATTTTAAAGTGACGTCGTTAGGCTGTCGAATTTTTACAAGGGAACCTCTTAACCCAATTTCAATTCATTGGGTTCAACTTGTACTTATTGAAAATATCATCATATGAATATGTGTGAATGTACTATGATTTTTTTACACATAATATCCACTTATATTGGTTTTATTTATATTTCTCGCACATAATTGTGTTATTGATTCATCTTAAATTTAAGGATACCATCTTTATAAGAGATTTCATCCCAATTTACATTTCCACAGAGAAATTATTGTTGTTATGCACCAATTCACTCCTATATGATGTATATAATGTCCTTTAAAATATTATATCATGAATCCCTTTATTCATAGGATATTATAATTTTCTAATTAAATGTTATTCTTCAATTATTTTTATTCAAGAATCTCTCTTTTTGTTAACAACGTGTTAAGTAAAATTTTGTTTTAAATGATTTAAAGTTTTATTGTTCTAAATATTTCTCATTAATGTCCATGTTTTCAAAATAGGATTTAGGATTTGATTATGTGGAAATTAATTTTTTCAAATGATAATTCATTTAAAAGGTTCAAAGTTGTATGGGACACTTTGATTCAAAAATCTCTTTTTAAATGGTTTTGAAAATGATTTGATAAAAAAGTGTCTTGATTTGAAATATTGGAATGTGGAAATGTTATCTTTCATTTATACATGTGTTATATTTTGTGATTATGTTATGGTTATCAGGCATTGTTTATGTATATGGGTGGTTTAGTGATAAGATTTGGGCGGGTGAGCCCGTGATAGCTCTCCAATGCATTGGGTAACATGACGGAGGTGAATGTGATGTTTCTCCTAAGATATTTAGGAAATAGACTGTGATTGGTATTCCAAGTGTAACTCTCTATGTAGCTGTAATAGCTATAGTGTAATTTTGATATGGATTCCATAATTAACCTTTATGATTTATGATTTGTGTGTGTTATTCATAAATCTTATGATTTCGTAAGGTATGTAATGATTGAAAAGTATGGTTTCAATGATTTGTATATATTGATGGTATAATGTTTTCCTTTCTTATTTTATAACCCTTATTGAACTTTTTATTCTCATCCCAAGTTTTCTCAATGTTTTCCACAGGACATAAAGATGAATAGGGTCAACAATGAGATCATTGAAAAGTCATACTGTCTAAAATATGGAACTAGACATGTTTCTTTTAAGATTTTTTATTTTATGAAAAAAATGGATATTGAGTAGTAGTGTCTTCTTGTAATATTTATATTGTTATGTAATAGTTATGGCCTATTTCTCTAAAACTCTAAACCTGAAAATATCCTCAATGTGAATTATTCGTTTAATTTAATATTTTGTAATGTTATAAGGTCAGGTCCTTATAGATGGTATCAGAGGTTGGTTTAGACAACTTTAAGGATTAGGAATTTTTGTTAGACATATGGTTAGTCCCTGTCTGATATATTAGTTAAATCATTATTTCATAACTTTTTCAGATCAAGGAATGTCAGTTACAAATGGAAGGAGGAGGATCTCAAATGATATTCCTATCTCTTCCTGATGACATGCTTGAAATAATTTTTGAAAAGTCATGTTCGGATGATAGTGAAAATTTTTCTAGCATACAACTCACTTGCATGCAGTTTTTTGATATATCAAACAACTCCTCTATACCTCGTTATCATCCTGGATCATGGGTTGTATTTAGAAAAATCCTATTTTCACAATATTCTCATATTTTCAGGAAAGTTAAATATTATGAAGGCATTTTCATAAATTTTACCTTATCACAAGATTTTGAAGCATATTATGATTTTAAAAAAGGTGCTAAAGAAGGACACCCTTACAAAACCTATTTATATTTGATTTTAAAATATATTTTCTACAACACCTACATATGGTATTTTTAAAGGACCGTTAGTTGAAAGTTTCAACTCCAATTCGGATCGACTGTTTTATAGAAATCATGTTTCATTAGATGTTTTGAAATTACGTGTCATACATGATTATTTTCCAAAACTGTTTTTCTGTGAACACCCATATGACCCATTTTGTAAAAGTTATATTTGGATGGAGGGAGAAAATGATTTTGAAGTATCTCAAAATCATTGTTTCAATGCATGGACCATTCTACCTACGTGAACAAGATGACGATGAAACCAAATGGACACCATGATCAAGGTATGATGTTCTTTATTTTGGGGATTGTTTTATTTTATCATATGGTGGTGAAATAAGAATTCAAGTATTAATATGTTGAGATAATAATTAATTTGGATGAAAATGAGAGGTATAAGGAAACCTTTTAGGTTAAAAAATGTTTGGGTTATTTTGAGTTTTATAAAAAGGACATCCCATAGGATGGATGACATTCCATCTCATCCAGCAAGGCTGTAGGAATCGAATCCCCAACCGAAGGGAGACAAAGGTGCATCACCTACCACTAGCCTACTTGACGTCCCTGGTTAGTATAACTTATTATTTTTTTATGGAACATTAATAAGTTGATTTTTGGGACATCAGTTTTATCAAATGGATATAATTAGTATAGAAAAATGATTTAGTGATTAATTGATAAAGGTTGTTGTGGAAGACATTCTATTTTTTTTTGAGGAAACACTATATGCATAAGGAAGATATAATACTATGGGATTTCAATTGTGGAATAATGGTTGAAATTTTAGTTTAGAAGAATCTATGTTTTTATTATGGAAACATGATGATTTTATTTTTTTATTGAAATGATTAACCTATCATGGAGAATATGTGAATAGGTTAATTACTTTTCAATATGAGACATTGTGAGTAATTAGTGTTACTTGGAGATAAATTTTAAGATGTATCTTGAAAGTATATGTAATTAAATCCATATGAGATTTGGGTTACAATCAAAGTTTGGATTACTTTTGAAGAATTTTAGGGACAATTGTTTATTGAATGGTATTTGTTTAACTTTGGTTTTTTTAAGTCAAATTTTGGTGATTAATTTTAGTTTCTCTTTATGTAAAGGTTTACCCTTTTTGGGGATTATCTGATCTTGTACTAAATTTTTTGGTTTTATTTAATATCTAACGACAAGGGAAATATATAGTTCATATTTTTTGGATTATTTGATTATATCAAAGTTTATTATAACACTTTTAATGTAAACAAGTCATCCTAAATACTCATAGTATGGATGAAATATGAGTTTGTGTTAGAATTATAGTGAAGGATAAAAGTATACATGAAAAGTAATTGTGTTTCCTTATGTTTTTAGTTAATCATAAAAATAACTTCCTCAATGAAAAGTAAATTAAAACAAAAACCTTTTCTGTTAACATTTCCTACTGGGAAATCAAAGTCTGTTTAATCCATCACCAGTTTGTGAATTTTTGGTAGATTACATTCTCTTAAACAGGTTTTCTATCACTCTCAATCATAACATGATGGTTTTTTTCTTCTCCATATCCATGTTTTCATGTAATCATAGAATCTGTTGTCTCGGGTAACCTTTAGACGTCTCTTCCTTTATTTTAATGTTATCGTTTTATTGACTCTTTTTCCGATTAGGGTATTTTAATGAATTATCCAAGCCTAGTTTTAAAATTACAAGGACAAAATTCCAAGAGGTGGGGGGAGGATGTAACATCTCTGATAAATAAGGAATAATACACTTTTCATATTTATTAATATTTTCGAATTAAATATTAATGTTACATTAAAGGGGTTTATATGTTTGATAGCGTACCTGATACGGAACAACATGTTTCATTGAAATCTTACATATCACACTAATAATATAATATTATTATTTTAAATGGTAGTTAAATCGTAGTCATTGTGTTGGTGGGAATGAACAAAACTAACTAAAATATGAGTATACATGTTTGTTAAAAGTATTTACATTTATCCAATAAAAGTTAGAAGCTTAAAATGTGAATAAATCTAATTTTAAGCATAATTTACATTATTAAGTCGATTTTCCTCCTTTTAATGGAGAAGCCTCTTTAAATATAGTTTTTTCCATTTTAATACATTCTATTTGACCAAATAAAATACTTCGTTATAATGGGGACATAACAATTTACTTTGTGGCATTTTTTGGAATTTTTCCGAAAAAGTTCATTTTTAATGTATAATGAAAAATATTATATTTTAATTCAAAAGTTCATTTTAATATAATTTATTTATATGGTTAGATTATATTTTTAATTGTTTTTAAAGTGACATTAAAGTATATTTTTACCATTTAATTCAATGTTGGTCATTGGAATTAATTTCACATTGAAATTGAACTTAAACAAGTTTCAATTTTTTATAGTTATTGTTTCTTAAAAACATGCTATTTGTTTTCATAATGGGAATGAATTTTAAAATTAATTAATTCCACTCCTATATTTTTAATTTGGAACAATATACATCATTTTTGAATTCGGAATCTCAAATATATCTTAGGTTGATTTTTTTGTATTTTTCTGAAAAACTTCAATTTTTGATGAATAATGAAATCACTTAGTAGTAGTTAAAAAACTGACATTTTCATTTAAATGAAGTTTTACCACATCGGTGAATTGAATTTCGAAAATCTAACATACACGGTTGTTATCAGGAAGTAATATGTTATTCAATAAGATGATAATAATTTTTTCTAAATAGTAACTTTTGACTTTTATTAAACACTATTAAAGGTAAATAGGGTAATTCAAGGTTAAAAGAATATTATAATAATTCAAAATTACCATAAAACTTGTCCAATCCTTATTGGATGATTCATTCACGAACATGGACTTTTTTTGGTTGATTTTGGGACCCCATTTAGCCACTTTGGAGTGATATTGACAATTTAGATTAATTAGCTTAAAGTAAAGGAAAAAATGACAAAAGAAAATATCTTTTAGTAAATTAGTTTTTAGAAGGTGTTATATAATTTATATTTTCTACTATAAATATTATTTTGAAAGCTAAAAATATTTCCTATATCACGGTATTTTTTTATAATTTTTAAACATAAAATAATTTGAATTATTTATGACACAATAATGATGCAGTGTTTACCTCCTTGATAAACCATTTTAAAAAATAGGATTATGATGATTACCATATTATCCAAAACCTGTCCAATTCCTATTGGATGATTTTATTTCGACTATGAGACATCTTATCATTGACTATAATGATTTTGGACCATTATGAAACTAATATCATTAAATAATAAAATAATGTTTTCACACATTCCTAAAGAGCCCATCCTCCCCCTTATAAAATAAGTCCATTTATAACCAATTTCTCACAGATCTCAAGCCTTTTTGCTCGTCCATACTCTGCCTAATTAATCTCCCTACATCCCTCTCCTCCACATAAAAGCCTTACCATAGGGAGAAGGCACTTCAAGAAGTCCTTTGGTTCAATCCAAAGTGAGTTACCCAAATTAAATGTAAAGGTTTCTCTTAATTTGTTTCCTTTTATTTTACTTCTCCAACCCCTTAAATCTTTTTTTCCTCTATTTTGTAACAATAATAGTATCTTAGATATACTAGTATGTTTTTATGAGAAGTATTCTAACTAAACTTACACACACCTCCATATAATGGGTGAAGAACATAATGTTTCTGTGGATGGAAAACTAACGCCTCACGAAATGATAATTGTTCAATTACCGCTTGCCGCCTCTAATGGTGGCCATTATGATGGAAATATATTTATATATGATATATATTATGTTTATTGTTTCTTTATTCTTCTGTATTTTCCAATTATATCACACCTTTATGGTTTCCATATTAGTTAAATATGATAATCTCATTTGAGGAAGTGCGGACTACCGCCCCCTCAAAGTGATGTGACATGTTAATGCCTTATGTGGGATGTATAAAATATAGATTTATTGATATTATATGTGATATTATACTTTAATTATAATATAAATTTGTATCATTATTTTTTAAATCCATTAAAATAAGAAATAGAAATGAAAGTAGTGTTCATGGGTACGTACGGCTTACCGTCTCCATGAACGGTGCATTTCATTTCTTACCTCAAAATGTTATTTACTATTATAAATACATGTATATACTTAATATATATATGATATATATGATATCTAAATAATTAATTTTATTCTTTATATAATGAAATATTTACCACATGGACAACTTGTAAATATAAGGGGTTCATTTTTGACTCAAGTACCAAATATCGACCAAAGGAACATCGTTAACTTAAATGATAACATAATATTTATAACATTGTAATAAGGGACAAAAAAGGAATAATAAAGTCAAAAATGGTTCTTAATAAATTATAAATTAAAATTAGTTTATTATTCAAGAGATTAAAGAACGATTTAGTCATATCGGACACAAGGTAAGGGATTTTCTTATCTCACTTTTAATTCTGTGAGATTTCCATTATTCGCCACTTATTCATTGCATGTGGATTATTGTGTAATTCCATTTGATATATATTATCATTATTCTCATTATATTTATGGTATTATGTGATTCATTTTGTGGTTATTAACTTTTGGTTATACGACTCAGTTGGTTACAATGTGGTAAAGGGTTTCGTCTCAGTTTTTATTCCCGTGAGATTCATGTTATATTTGAAAATATTTCATTTTGTGTGGTGTATGTACTGACTTGGATTGTACTCTTTATGTAATATATTATCATTTATTAGTATTTACATCTTCATTGTATGATCCTCCTTTCATGTGGCATATGTTTTGTATGTTTCCAAATCGGTAAGTGAACTATTCACCCTCCTCTTTATAAAAGACTTCTTTTTGTTATGACTTTTAATTTACATCTTATTATGTTGTGATATGTTCTTATATATACTTAATGATGTAAACTATATATACAAGTGATTATATTCCCTTTTTTATCACATTAACTCATTTTCTGAATTTTAAGGTGATGTCGTTAGGCTGTCAAATTTTTACAAGGGAACCTCTTAACCCAATTTCAATTCTTTGTGTTCAACTTGAACTTCATGAAAATGTCATCCTATGAATATGTGTGGATTACCTCCTATTTTTTTTACACTTAATATCCTCTTCTATTGGGTGTATTTATATTTCTCACAGATATTTATGTGATTTATTTATCCTCAATTTAAGGATACCATATTTATAATAGATTTCATCCCAATTTACATTTCCACTGAGACTTCATTGTTGTTATGCACCAATTCACTCTTATATGGTGTATATACGGTCATTTGAAATATTATATCATGAATTACTTTATTCTCACGGTATTATAATGTTCTGATTAAAAGTTATTCTTAATTATTTGTATTCAAGTATCTATCTTTTTGTTAAAAACTCATTAACTAAATTATTGTTTTAAATGTTTTAAAGATTTATTCTTCTAAATATTTCTCATTAATGCCCATGTGTTCAAAATAGGATTTATGATCTGTTTATGTGGAAATTAATGTTTACAAATGATAATTCATTTAAAATCTTCATAGTGGTATGGGAAACTTTGATTCAAAAATCTATTTTTAAATGGTTTTGAAAATGACATGATAAAACATTGTCTTGATTTGATATATTGGAATGTGGAAATGTTATATTTCCTTTATACATGTGTTATATTTTATGATTATGTTATGGTTATAGGGAATTGTTTACATATACAGGTGGTTCTGTGATAAGCCGATGGCGGGTGAACCCGAGATAGCCCTCCAATGCATTGGGTAACGTGACAGAGGTGAATGTGATGTTTCTACTAAGAGATTTATGTAATATACTATGATGGGTATTCCAAGTGTAACTCCCTATGTAGTTGTGATTGCTACAACGTAAGTTTGATATTGATGCCATAAGTAACCTTTATGATTTATGATTTCTTTGTGTTATTCATAAATCTTATTATTTTGTAAGGTTTGTTATGATTGAAAAGTATGGTTTCATTGATTTGTATTTATTGATGGGATATTGTTTTCATTTCTTATTTTATAGCACTTACTGAGATTTTTATGCTCATCCAATGTTTTTTAAATATTTTACACAGGACTTAAGGATTAATAGGGTCTTGGATGGGATCATGGAAAAGTCATTCTATCTAAAATATGGAACTAGACATGTTTTTTTAAGAGTTTTTATTTTATGAAAACAAATGGATACATGGTTGTAGTGTCTACTTGTAATATTCAAGTTGTTGTGTAATAGTTATAGCCTAATTCTCTAAAATTCTAAACCTGAAAAGATCCCCAATGTGAATTATTCATTTAATATAATATTATGTAATGTTATAATGTTGGGTCCTTATAGTTGGTATCAGAGGTTGGTTCAGACAACTTTAGGGATTAGGAATTTTCGTTAGACATATGGTTTGTCGCTATATAATATTTCAGTTAAATCATTGTTTTATAACTTTTCCAGATCAAGTAAAGTCAGTTAAAAATGGAAGGAGGAGGATCTCAAATTATGTTCCTATCTATTTATGATGAAATTCTTGCAATAATTATTGCAAAGTCATGTTAGGATGATAGTGAAAAAATTTCTAGCAAACAACTCACTTGTAAGAAGTTGTTTGAGATATAAAAAACCTCCACTATACCTCATTATCATCGTGGATCATGGGTTGTTTTTAGAAAAATCATATTTTCACAATATTCTCATATTTTCTAGAAAGGTAAATATTATCAAGGCATTTTCAAATATTTTACATTATCAGAAGATTTTGAAGCATATTATGATTTTAAAAAAGGTTCTGAAGAAGGTCACCCTTGCACATCCTATTTATATTTTATTTTAAAATATATTCTCACAAAACATACATATGGTATTTTAAAAGGACCGTTAATTGAATGTTTCAACTAAAATTTGGATTGACTATTTTATCGAAATCATGTTTTATCAGATGTTCTGAAATTATACTTCATACATGATTATTTTCCAAAACTGTTTTTCTGTTAACACCCACATGACCCATGATGTAAAAGGTGTATTTAGGTGGAGGAAGCAAATGATTTTGAAGGATCTCTAGATCATTATTGCAATGTATTGACCTTCTACCTACGTGAACAAGATGACGATGAAACCAAATAGACACCATGATCATGGTATGGTGTTCTTCATTTGGGGGATTGTTTTATTTTATCATATGGTAGTGAAATAAGACTTCAAGAATTACGATTTTAAGATCATAATGAATTTGTATGAAAATGATAGGTATAAGGAAACATTTGAGGTTAAAAAATGTTAGGGTTATTTTTGAGTTTTATAAAAAGGATAACCCGTAGGATGTGTGACAACCCGTCACATTCGGCAAGGCTGCAGGAATTTAACACCCAACCAAAGGGTGACAAGGGTGTATCGCCAACCACTAGCCTACTTGAAGTCCCTAGTTAGTATGACTTATTATGTTTTTATGGAATATGAATAAGTTGATTTTTAGAACTTATGTTTTATCAAATGGTTATACTTAGTATAGAAAAATGATTTAGTGATTAAGTGATAAAGGCTACTGTGGAAGACATTCTTTTTTTAGGACCACTATATGACTAAGGAAGATAGAATACCATGGGATTTCAATTGTGGAATTATGGTTGAAATTATAGTTTTTAAGAATCTAAGTTCTTATTATTGACACATGATGATTCTATTTATTTAGGAAAATTATTAACCTATCATGGAGAATATGTGATTAGGTTAATTAATTTTCAATATGAGACTTTATGAGTAACTGGTGTTACTTGGAGATAAATGTTAATATGTATCTTGGAAGTCTATGTAATTAATTACTTATGATATTTTGGTTACAATAAAAGTTTGGATTACTTTTTGATGAATTTTAGGGACAACTTTTTATTGAATGGCATTTGTTGAGCTTTGGGTTTTGTTAAGTAAAATTTTGGAGATTAAGTGTAGTTTCTCTTTATGTAAATGTTTATCCTTTTTTGGGATTATCTGATCTTGTACTAAACGTTTTAGTTTTAGTTAATATCTAAAGGCAAGAGAAATATATAGTTCATTTTTTTCGATTATTTGATTCTATCGAAGTTGATTATTGCACTTTTAATGTAAACAAGTCATCCTAAATACTCATCGTATGGAGAAAATATGAGTTTGTGTTAGAAATCTAGTGAAATATAAAAGTCTACATGAAATGTAATTGTGTTTCCTTATGTCTTTAGTTAATCTTTTAAAAAAATTCCACAATTAAATGTAACTTAAAACAAAAACCTTGTCTGTTATCTTTTCCTAATGGGAAATCAAAGACTGTTTAACCCATCACTAGTTTGTGATTTTCTGGTGGTTAACTTTCTCATAAACATGTTTTCTATCACTCTCTATCCAAACTTCATGGTTTGTATTCTCCTCCATATCCATGTTTTCATGTAATCCTAGTATCTGTTGTCTCAGAAAACCTTTGTAATTCTCTTCCTTTATTTTAATGTGATATTTTATTGACTCTTTTTCCGATGTGGGGCTTTTATGAAGTTTCCAAGCCCAGTTTTAAAATTGCAGGGATGCAATTCCCAAAAAGGGGAGAAGGATATAACATCTTAGATAAATAAGGAATACGACTCTTCCCATATTTATTAATATTTGTGAATTAAATATTAATTTTACATTAAAGTGGTTTCTATGTTCGATAGTGTACCCAATAAGCAACAACAGGTTTCTTTGAAATATTACATTGCAAACAAATAATATAATATTATTATTTTAAATAAAAGTTAAATCATAGTCATTATATTGGTTGGAATTAATAACACTATATAAAATATGAGTATACATGTTTGTTAAATGTATTTACATTTATCCAATAAAAGTTAGAAGCTTAAAATGTGAATGAATCGAATTTTAAGCATAATTTAAATTAAAAGGTCGATTTTCCGCCTGTAATGATGATGCCTTTTTAAATATTGTTTTGGTCACTTTAATACATTCTATTTGACCAAATAAAATCATTCTTTAGAATAGGGACATCAAAATTTACTTTGTGTCAATTTTAGTAATTTTTCCAATGAAGTTCATTTTTTTAATGAATAGTGAAAAATATTATAATTTAATTCAAAAGTGCCTTTTAATATAATTTATTTATATGGTTAGATTATCTTTTTAATTGTTTTTAAAGTGAAATTAAAACATATTTTTACCATTTAATACAATGTTGGTCGTTGTAATTAATTTCACTTTGAAATTAGACTTAAACATGTATCAATCTTTTGATAGTTATTGTTTTTTAAAAACCCGCTATTTGTTTTCATAATGGGAATTAATTCTATAATTAATTAATTCCACTCCTATGTTTTTAATTTGAAAAAATAGACATTATTTTTGAATTCGGAATATCAAATATATCTTAGGCTGAAGTTTTGGTATTTTTCTGAAAAAACTTCATTTTTTTGATGAATAGTTAAATCACTTAGTAGTAGTTAAAAAAATGACTTTTTCATTTAAATGAAATTTTACCACCTCTATGAATTGAATTTCTAAAATTCGACATACATGCTTTTTATCAAGAAGTAAAATGTGGTTCAATAAGATGATAATAATTTTTGGTGAATATTAACTTTTGACTTTTATTTACCGCGGTTAAATGTAAATAGGGTAATTCAAGGTGAAAAAAATATTATAATAAATCAAAATTACCTTAAAAATTGTCTAAACCATTTTATTTGAGTCATTTCTGAGCATGGGAATCTTTGGGTCTATTTTGGGACCCCACTGAGCCACTTAGGAGTGATAATGACAATTTAGATTAATTAACTTAAAGTAAAGGCAAAAATGTCAAAAGCAAATAACTTTTAGTAAATTAATTTTTAGAAGATGTTATATAAATTATATTTTCGACTATAAATATTCATTGGAAATATAAAACAATTTCCTATATGATGGTATATTTAATATAATTTTTAGACATCAAATAATTTAAATTATTTATGACAAGATAATGATGCATTGTTTACCTCATTAATAATTCATTTAAAAAAATAAAATTATAATGATTACAATATAATCCCAAACCTTTCCAATTCCTATTGGATGATTTTATTTAGACCATGACTCATCTTATCATCGACTATAATGATTTTTGGACAATTATAAATCGAATATTATTATATATAATAAAATTGGTTTTTCACACTTCCCTAAAGATCCCCTCCTCCCCCTTATAAAAGGATACTATATATATCCAATTATTCACACATCTAAAGACTTTTGGCTCCCCAAAACTCTACCCAATTAATCTCCCTACATCCCTCTTGTCCACATAGAGGCCTTAACTTATGCAGAAGTCACTTCAAGAAGTCCTTTGGTTCAAACCAACGGGAGTTACCAAAATTAAAGGTAACAATTTCTCTTAATTTGTTTTTCGTTAACTTTATTTCTACAACCCCTAAACTATTTTTTTCATTTATTTTGTAACGAAAAAAGTATCATAAATATACTATTATGTTGTTATGAGAAATATTCGAGCTACACTTACACACACCTCCATATAATGGGTGAAGAACATAATGTTTCTGCAGATGAAAAACTAACGCCACACGAAATGATGATTGTTCAATTACCTCTTACCACCTCTCATGGTGGCCATTATGATGGAACTGTGTTTATATATGATATATATTATGTTTATGTTTTATTTATTCTTCTTTATTTTTCAATTATATCACGCCTTTATGGTTTCTATAGTGGTTAGATACGATAATCTCATTTGAGGAAGTGCGGACTATCGCCCCCTCAAAGTGATGTGCCTCGTTAATGCATTATGTGGAAGTATAAATGATGGAGTTATTTATATTATATAAGATATTATACTTTCATTATAATATAACTTTGTATCATTATGTTTTAATTCCATTAATATAAGAAATAGAAATGAAAGTAGCGTTCTTGCGTACGTACGACTTACCGTCTCCATGAACGGTGCATTTCATATCTTACCTCCAAATGTTATGTAATATTATAAATACATTTATATACTGGATATATATAATATATATGATATCTAAATAATTAATTTCATTCTGTATATAATGAACTACTGACCAGATGGACAACTTGTAAATATAAGGTGTTCATTTTTGACTCTATTACCAAATATCAACAAAATGGACGTTATTAACTTAAATGATAACATAATATCTAAAACATTGTAATAAGTGATATAAAAGGAATAATAAACATTAAAAAGTTTTTTAATAAAGTAGAAATTAACTTTATTTTATTATTCCGGAGATTAAATAATGATCGAGTCAAGTCAGACACTAGGTAAGGGATTTTCTAATCTCACTTTTAATTGCGTGAGATTTGTCTTGTTCTCCACTTATTCATTGCATGTGGTGTATTGTGTGCTGAAATTTGATATATATTATCATTATTCTGATTATATTCATGGAATTCAGTGATTAATTTTTTGGTTATTAACTTTTGTTCATACGACTCAGTTGATTACAACATGGTAAAGGGTTTTGTCTCACTTTTTATTCCCGTGAGATTCATTCTATAATTGCCACTATTTATTTTTGTGTGGGGTATGTACCTCCCATGATTGTACTATTTATGTAATATACATTAAATTATGAGTATTTAAATCTTCATTGTATGATCATTATTTCATGTGGCGTATGTTTTGTAAGTTACAAATCGGTAAGGAAACTATTCACCCTCCTCTTTATAAAAGACTTATTTTTGTTATATCTTTTAATTTACATATTATTATGTTGTGATTAGTTCTTCTATATCCTTATTGATTTAAACATTCTATACAAATAATGATACTCCATTTTTTATCCCATCAACTCGTTTTCTGAATTTTAAAGTGACGTCGTTAGGCTGTCGAATTTTTACAAGGGAACCTCTTAACCCAATTTCAAATTATTTGGGTTCAACTTGTACTTCTTGAACATGTCATCCTATGAATATGTGTGAGTTAATTTTTATTTTTTTAAACATAATATCCACTTATATTGGGTGTATTTATATTTCTCACACATAATTATGTGATTTATTTATCATAAATTTAAGGATACCATCTTCATAAGATATTTAATCCCAATTTACATTTCCACTGAGACTTCATTGTTTTTATGCACCAATTAACTTTTACATGGTGTATATACTGTCCTTTGAAATAATAAGACAGTAATCAATTTACTATCATGACATTATAATTTTCTTATTAAAAGTTATTTTTCAATTATTTGTATTTAAGCGACTCTCTTTTTGTTAAAAACTCGTTAACTAAAATATTGTTTTAACTGTTTTAAAGATTTATTCTTCTAAATATTTCTCATTAATGTCTTTATTTTCAAAATAGGTTTTAGGATTTTTTTATATGGACATTAATGTTTTCAAATGATATTTTATTTAAAATCTTCCAAGTGGTATGGGACACATTGATTCAAAAATCTAGTTTTAAATGGTTTGGAAAATGATTTGATAAAACATTGTCTTGATTTGATATATTAGAATGTGGAAATGTTATCATTCTTTTATACATGTGTTATATTTTATGATTATGTTATGTTTATTGGGAATTGTTTACATATACGGGTTTTTATGTGATAAACCTAGGGCGGGTGAGCCCGAGATATATCTCCAATGCAATGTGTAACGCGATAGAGGTGAACGTGATGTTTCTCCTAAGAGATTTCGGGAATATACTGTGATGTGCATTCCAAGTGTAACTCCCAATGTAGTTGTGAAAGCTAAAATGTATTTTTGATATGGATACTATAATTAACCTTTAGGATTTATGATTTTTTTGTTTTATTGATAAATCTCATGATTTCGTAAGGTATGTTATGATTGAAAAGTATGGTTTCATTGATTTGTATTTATTGATGGGATAATGTTTTCCTTTCTTATTTTATAACCCTTACTAAGCTTTTTATGCTCATCCCAAGTTTTTGAAATGTTTTCCAAAGGACTTAAAGATGAATAGGGTCAAGGATGGGATCATGGAAAAGTCGTGATGTCTAAGATATGAAACTAGACTTGCTTCATTTTAAGAGTTTTTATTTTATAAAAAAATGGATACTGAGTGGTAGTGTCTACTTGTAATATTCAAGTTTTCATATAATATTTATGTCCTATTTCTCCAAAACTCTAAACCTAAAAATATCTTCAATGTGAATTATTCATTTAATTAAATATTATGTAATGTTATAAGGTTGATTCCTTATAAATAATCAAGTGAAACACTAAAAATAATTAATATAATGTTAATGAAGACATATTAAATAAAATACGATATCATGATGCCATAGAAAGATATATGGTTCTAATTATGAATCATGTACAATGAAATAAAAATGTGGGACATATGAACCTTATGATAATGGTAAAATCATATTCAAAAGAACATAAGAGTGTTACGAAGAAATAAGAAATGAAATGAAATGAAATTAAATAAATTAAATATAATAAATGTAAATAGGGTTTATAATACATTATATATGAAAAATAATGGTTGAAAATATAAAATATGTCTTCTGGTATTGAATATAGACATAATTAATCAATACACTATTTCAAACATAGATTCAATGTCTTAAAACCTTATATATTACCTAAATAATTATCATAATCTCCTGTTTCCGAAACATATTCATATTTATTTACTATTATACATATAACTTAAAAAAACTTATTTCAAACATATTATTCGGTTATACTTTCTTTTCATCATCTGGTGTTAGAATAAATGTTTCATCCTGGTTTTTTAATGGAATGGGTGATAATTGAATATAAAAAAACAATTAATAACTACAAAATTATCCATGATACTGATATCATAGTTTTTTAGGTATTAAATGTATCCCATTTTTATTTGATAAATTATAATGGTGCGATTTTTGAAAATTTTGATTCTAAAGAACTAGTTTTGTTGTTTTCAATTATTAAAATATGATATAGAAAAAAATATAATAAATTCAAAGATCAAATTCAAAGAATAATTCATAAATTTTTATCATTGTTTTATTACATGATACTATCATCTTATAATATTCCTATAACGTAAAATAATATTTTTTTATAACATCATTCACATAGATGTTAAAATGAAATCAAACATTAGTGTGTTATAATTATTTATGGAGTAAGGAATTGTTTTTTTGAAATTATAACAGAACATATAAATATTCATTAATATTTTATAAATATGAAACATATTTGCTGTATTATTTCTTAGAACTGTCAAGGAAAGTTGGTGTGTAAAAATGAGTTCATCGTTCATAGAGATAGTATCCCACAACTATTTTTTATTGTACTTCCCATTTTTTCGACAAATGAGAATAAATGAATGTATAAAACTAATTATAATATTCTAATCATAAAATTACAACATATATGACAAATAAACATTAGTTCACGACATATTAAATAATGGTTCACATAATAAAATTCAAATGATCAGAAGACCATTGGTCCATGTATGATTATGTATATAATAAAATATTATAAAACTTGGATACAATTAATTTATTAAAATCACACATTTAATTCTCTTAACTTTTCACTACTCTTCAAAAACTGCAATGGATTTGCTGGGGAGATTCATAAGAAAGGGGTGATCTATAAATCCCAGTATGTTAATAATCAAATAAATCCAAATTATAATGAAATATGTAGAGACCCTAAGCCTAACGTACATGGTCATTACATTCCTTTTGTGGAATACTTAATACATAACAAAAACAGACACCAAAGGATCATAATAGTTTTGTGTCTTTGGAAACTCAGAATATGAACATCTAATCCTATTGAAAGATCTTCAACATCTCACATATCGATCTTCTCCTTTTGTTTTCTTACCTAAAATCTTTCTTTATATCCTGGGGAAAATTAAACATATAAATGGTGAGATCAAATTCTTAGTAAGGGTATGAATGGATAAAATAAAACAAATGATATACATTTGAGCATAAAAACATGAACATAATGTTTAAACATCAAAAGCTTGACCAATGACATAAAACATGGAAGTACATAAGGAATAGATCATAAAGAAACATTAAGCATGATAAAATATCATGTGAATAAAACATGTAATTGTGGCAACCATTAAGCACATGTTATGATTTCCATAGTAGTCAAGGCATTGCTTCCAAGACCATCTTAGTGGACAAATTCCATTTCTGAATCGAGTTCACTCCTCGTTTCAGTCCTATAACACTGAACCAGATTAACATACCATTCCAGCCATGTCTGTCTCATGAGATATAAATATTTACCCAATGCATTGGGGGGATATATAGGTCTCACCCATCTCATAATTAAATCATTCTTACTTGTGCCACAAAATAAACATACATCATTCATAATAACCCAATAAATAAAATGGGTTTCATAAACATCATCCCATCATCACATAATTCCTATAAGAGAAATGGATATCATTTCATAATAAGAAAATTGAAGCCATGTAAATCATAGAGACATGATACATGAAACATACACATATGAAATAATGTCATCTTATATGAAAAATGGATTTGATAATACACTTGAAATGAATTCTTGAGGAAAATATACTTTCTTCTTCAAAATCATTCTATTTTCACAAAAAGTCATTCAATTTAAAAAAAGGATTTTGTTGAAAATAGTCATGAAATATTTTGGTGGAAGCTTCATGAAAATATTTATTTATAAAACCGTAAAAATCATTTCATGTCGTATAAGTTAAAAACATTCTTCTTGTACAATGGTCGAAAAAGTCAAAAAACTACCTCATAACGTAAAAAAATGATTCCTTACATACCATGGAGTAATAGTCAAAAATGGGTAAAAAGGACTTTAGAAATACATGAAACCATTTTTAGGAAACATGGACTTGTATGATAACAATAACCCCAGTAAATACTTACGAATAAACAATCTCTGATAAGAACGAGATTGGAATAGTTATCCCTTACCTTAGGTCTGATATATTTCGTACATATCCAAACCTCCTGTATAATGATTTAAATAATGTAACTGAATTATTAAAGAATCATATTCATTTTTATGATATCATATATGGTCCACTTATGACTTTATATTACCCGTTATTTTGTAAATTTCATGTCAATGTAGCATTTTGGGTAAAACATTTTACTTATCGTATGTGTTTGGCATTGTGGTTCTTGATATCATTACTACTTATATCATGATTTAATTACTTCCAGAATGTAAATAATGATATATATATCATATATTCAGTATACATTAATATATATAATATATAGATAAATTAAATGAAATACACCGTTCATGGAGACGGTAGGCCGTACGTACGGATGAACGTTGTTTTCTTTTCCTTATTGACTTGAATGGAAGTAAGTAGATGAAATATATATATATATATATATACATAAATCCAGTAGATTCATTATGTCATATATTTCATTATTATTCATTATATATACTTTATAATCATTCTTGAATGGTTAATCATGGAAAATGTATCTCATCGGGTTCGTGGAGACGGTATTCCGTACGTACGCACGAGCAATGATATCATTTCCATGATCATGGAATTGTGTCAGAGTGTATGTATACTATTTCATAATCAATACCACTTTACAATAATCATATATAGTTATTTATTTTCACCATTATACCCATCCAAGTAAGGTGGTGGTGGAAAATAGATTACACCACGACATGGAGACGGTATTCTGTACGTATGCACGCGTGGTGATTTCACTCCTGTAGGATGGATAGATTGTGAATTTGGTTTGTTTCATATTTATAATAAAATATCATTATATGATTGATACTGATGTTATTACTTCACAATGATACAACTAAAGAAGAAGAAGTGGAAGAAGAAATAATGTAGAATGAATCGGTAACGGACATTACCACTTCTTTAAAGCGCCTCTTCGAGACCTCCTTTTAGGGCACTAAAATTGGTCTTTGAAGAATACCAGGACCTCTAGGATGTTTCTTGGGAAGTGGAGAAGAGAATTTTTCAGGGTTTGGCCGAGAATGAAGGCTCAATGTGGTGTGAGGAAGAGAGGGAGGAGGTGCCCTTTTATAAGGGAGGAGAGGGGCACCTTTGGAAAAACTCAAAATATTATTTTATTGTAAAGTCATATTCTTTTTTTAATAGCTCTAGATTGATTTATTTAGAATATAAGGTGGGTATGGGTCGAAATCATCTCATCCAATAAAATTTGGACAAGTTTAGGTTACTATTTTAACCATATTATTTAGATTTAACTTTAAGTTAAATAATTTATCTTTTACCAGGTCTTCTTGTTTTCTTACACTACATGGTTAATAAACATACTTTAACAAGACAAACGAACCCCAAGTGGTTAATTATTAATATATATAACCTAATCTAAGTCATTTGGTCGAACTGTAGATTTTTAGGAATAAAATAAAAATTAATAATATAATATTTTTTTAATAACTATTTTATGTCAATTTTGACACAATTTGGTAATTGATTTTTTGTAAAACTCATAACAGAATGATTAGTTCGCAAAAAGTAATATAAATAAATAATAACATGTCATATTAACCTAGAAAAGTATTTTAATTCATAAAAAGTCTCAAATTACATTTATTTGGGTATTTGTAACTTCAATTACGACAATATTTCATTAATAATATAATTAATGCATCATCATTGTGTCATAAATAAATTAAATTATTTAAAGTCTAAAAATTACAAATAAAATACCATTATGTAGAAATATTTTTTAGATTTCTAATGAATATTTATAGTCTAATTTATCTTATGTATAACCCTATATTAAAAATGTTTTAGTTATTAAACTCTGATTTTAACTATTTTAACTATTCTTTAAATAAAATAATATTAAATGTCCTAATCTAATCCACGTGGACCTAAAGGGTAATATTTTATCCCTAATGTTGGTTTTGGTCGAATTACACTTATACAGTAGAATTAGGACATGTGTTAGGGTAATAATAATATCATTTTTACCCTTAATTACCCTATTTATTTTTAACCGTGGTAAATACAAGTAAAAAGTTAGTAATCACCAAAAATTATTTTTATCTCATTGAACCACATTTTACTTACTATCATAAACTGCGTTTCTCGGATTTTTGAAATTCCACTCACAGAAGTGGTAAAATTAAGTTTTATGTAAATTTGTAAATTCTCCTAGGAGGTGGGTAAAAGACGATGAAAATTTCAATAAAATTTCTATATATCTAAAATTATTATAAAATGACTCCAATGAATTACATTGAACATATATTAGTATTATGTATCAATTTTTACCTAAAATAAATTTAAATAAATTAAATAATTATTTTAATAAAAAGTGGGTTTTTAAATAGTAACATAGTGTTTTCACTATTCATCAAAAATTGAAAGTTTTCAGAAAAATAACAAAATTTCACCCTCGGATAATTTTGATATTATAAATCCAAAAATGAATTCCATTGTGAAAAATAATATTTAAAAAATTTAAAAAAGTGGTTATTACTATTCATAACGGCTAGTTTTAGTAATATTTTAATACCATATCGTTGTTTAGTAAAACCCGGTATTACGTACAACACACGCTATCAAGGAAAGTCGTGATTGAGTGTAATGCAAGACAAGTTAGGGTTGAATGTAGTGCATGACTCCTTTGTTGTTGCGTATAAAAAACTACAACCATATTTCATTAATACATTGAATATATATATATTCTCAATGTTGCGTAGAATAACTACTATCAAACAAACTTGAAATTGTGTGTAGCATGATCCAAGATTAGTGTTACGTATACTGCAAGCTAATACGATGTTGCATATAGCAAAAGATAATCTTGTTGTAGCATAAAACACATGAAATCAATTAAATTAAAAAGAATACTTATCATAAAATATCAGGTTGTTACATTCTACCCCCCTTAAAATGAATATCGCCCTCGAAATTCGTCGGGGTTATACATGGTTTTCTACTTGAATGTTTCTTTAATTGAAAACCACATCATAAAATGAAATACCAAAAATTAACATTAAAAAAATAAAGTACGAAATGTAACGGTTACCTAGATTAACTAATCCATGGGTTTCTACATAGGATAACATAGGTGAAAATATGGATATGGAAGAGAAATCTAACCGTCATGTTACGATGGAGAGTGGTAGAAAACATGGATATGAAAAATCCAATAATCACAATGCAATAAATTTGTGATGATTTAAGGTACCATCTGATTCATCGGATATAAGGGCACTGGGACAACATTTTTGGTTTTCAAGATGATTTCACTAAAGTAGAATAAATTGGAATTAGATGAAATACTTTCTTGATTTTGGTATAGTATCACCGTTGTTCGTTTCATGGGTAATTTACACTTCATCTCTTAAAGAAATAAAGTTGAATTTGTCATTCGTGAAGTGAAAGCATATCATGTGATAGAATGATGGGTCATTCCATCTGTCTCAAACAAAAGGTTAGAAAAATTTATCAAAAATACATAAGACCATCTATAGTGAGATTAATCATATATGGTACTTAAAATGGACTTATACTTCATATATCATACTTCTTAATATAATAAAACTGGTTTCTACTAAACAGGGACTTCATGTAGGCTAGTGGTAGGCGATAAAGGCCTGTCGCACTTCGGTTGTGGGTTCGATTCCCACAGCCTTGTCCGACGCGGTGGGCTATCGCCTGCCCTCCAGGTTTTCCTTTTTCTAAAACTACATTACTATAACATCCCTTAAATAATATTCAAAAAATTTCTATCCTTAAACAATACTAACTTATGTCCAACATAATCCATTCCAATATTTAGGTTTATCTAAAATAATTCGGTCCAAGATCATAGTATAAAGAAAACAATTACTAGAAAGGTTGTCTACCAAGAATGTGAATACAAGAATTTATCCCACATATATCATAAGATATATCTTGTTGGTTTAATTCCAAACACATGAATACCTTAGGCATATATTCTCTTGAAACATAAATTTCTATATAACCATAGTGAAAACATGAATACTGTCAAAAGGTAACTCTATCCACATACCAAAATCCCAAACAAATCTATATAATCAAACCATTATATAACTTAGTCCTTATATCAGTCATGATCTCATGAATACAATAAAACATCTCATTATCTTATTATCCCTTCATTATGCGCATAACATCTACTTTCCAAAAATATCTGAATAACCTTTCATGGTTACCGGTTCCATTCAACATATACATTCAAATACTTTAGGAATAACAATAGTGTAACAGTCCTTAGATGATTCTTTATTCCATAGTACCATACATTATTCTTTATAAACATAAAATCATTCCACTAACTTCTTAAACCACTGACTGAGCTTCATCATTTCTTTCATCTCATATTTCATTTGTAGTCTCTTCATCATCATCCACATAAATACAACCCATATGACAATTCTGATTCTCTTCATGAGATTTTCCCTTAGGGAATTTATTTTCATAATGCTTATACATTCCACATTTAAAACATATAATCATTTTTGATGTCGTAGAAATACCATTATCCTTGTCCATGGTGTTAACTGAACCTTTTCCTTTGCAATTACTGGCTTTGTGTTCTACTTTTCCACACCCAATGCATCTTCCAGTTCCTTTGAGACATTCTCCCTGATTCCTCTTCCCACATGATTTACATTAGGGAAATTGAAATTTCTTTCCTCTATGATCATCATGAAACTCCATCTTTCTCTTATTATCTGAGTCGGGAAACTTACCAATGTTTAGATTATTGATCATATTTTGATATTGCTGATTAGGCATAATAACGATATTTTGACTTCCAAATCCCGTTTCATTTGGTTTTTCATGATGAATATCATTCCATTGTCAGTAATATCCCCCATTATCGTGAATCTTCTTGTTTCCAGCAATTTTCTGAAACACAGAATGAATAGTGTGAGAAGAAAAAATCATTTTAGGGAAAAAACATAGTAAAGGGGGAGTACCCTCAATATATAACATCTTAGATTAAATTCTATGATATTTACCATAGTTCTAGGACTATATCCTATACATATACATATCCTTAAGGACATCCCTAGACATACCTTAGAAATATCTCTAGGGATCTCACTAACGTTTTCACATCCTATTTTCCAAAGGTTAACTAAACCTTTCCTCTGATACCAACTGTAGAGACCTGAATCCTAACATACATGGACATTACATTACTTTTGAGGAATAGTTAATACATAACAAAAACAGACACCAAAGGAACATAATGGTTTAGTTTTTTTGGAAACTCGGAATATAAATATCTAATCCTGTTGAATGATCTTCAACATCTCCCATATCGAACTTACCCTTTTTTTACCTAAAAACTTTCTTTATATCCTGGGGAAAAGAAAACATATAAAGGGTGAGCTCAAATCTTAGTGTAAGAACCTGAGTTTTTAGAAACGGGTCAAAACCCGGCCCTATTTAAACTTTTGACTAGTTTTTGAGAAGTCTAGAAAATCTAGACAGTATCCGGAAATATCCAGACTACACGCCCTTAATTTTAAGTACACGCCGTGTATGAGTTACCCGAGTAACCGGCTGTGTGCTCGCCGAGTACATACCATGTGAAGACCGTGTAGAACGTTCCCACTACACGGTGTGTATTTATGGACAGGTCGTGTATCCCTAACCCGTGCGAGGCCAGGTACATGTCGTGTGGTTCCTAGGTGTAAATTTCCATCTACACGACATGTATCCTTCCTTGACACGTAGTGTACCCTTGCCCCGTCTAGCGGCTGAGACCTGGCCGTGTGCTGACCGTGTACCCAGTCCAAGCCGTATGCTGAACTCCGCTTAAGTCGGAGTATGGAAATACATCTACACGGCGTGTACTTTGGAAATAAATGGCGTCTACTTTTTTTTATTTCCTCATTCGAAGCGTCATCGCGTCTTATTTTAGGAAACGTCTTATTCTTCCCCTTTGGATTAGCAGTTCATCCGAGAACTCCCGAAAAACTCAAAGCCTTCCAGAATCTCTGTACGAACTTCGTTCTTCGATCCATCAGTGGAAGCAGGACCGCATCAGAAAGGATAACCCTGCACACCCTTCTCCGACCTTGATTCCTCACTTGTTCCTCTGCAGACTCCATTAGAATGGAATTTACGGATTTGACGGAAACACAGATCTACCGTGATTCAGTCCGATTCAAAGGCTGTTATTGAAGGAGTGTCATCGTATGAGTACGAGGTAGGTGGTGCATACCTTCTTTTTGTTTTCATAGAAAAATTAGGGTTGCGACCTTTAGGCGCAACGTGGGTATTGAGCGGAACCCTTATTTAGTTATTTTTAATAGTTTACCTGTATGGTGGGATGCCTCTAGGTATTCCCTGACCCTTGTTGGACTAGAGCAAGGCCCTGTGAGAGGTCATGTCTTGTCTGGGGCAATTCGGCTGGGGTGCTGGAATGTGTGTGTTTTGGACCATTGTTTTAACTGCTGTGTTTTTACTTCTTATTGAATGTATCGAGTTTAACTGTTTAGTTTAATTGTTAAATCATGAATGAGTTAGGTTCCAGAATAGGATAACACATGTTAGTGCAATTTGACTATTTAGTAATTTCCTGTTTAAAGTGATGCTTCCATGTATTAAAGTGCATTGTTTGATATTTCCTGTCTTGAACCAATTGTTGTGTTGGGCGTGGACCGGATATATTATTGAGTGATGGGGATCACATGTTGCATCTTTGGCTTGGGATACATTGGGTGGTTGCTACCATGGGACTGGGCGTCATGGATGTCGGTTGAGGCTGTTGGACCGTCAGGTTGGGATTTGGCCCGAGTTACTTGGATGGCGAGACCATCTGACTTGAGCGACAGGTTCACAGGGACACGAGGTGTCAGAGGTGTTGTGGCTTGGGACATACTAAGGTGATTACCGCTAACCTGTTACTTTTGAGTAGTGTGCACACAGATAGACTCCGAGATGAGGTGGTACGGCCACTCACTAGGTAGAGACCCCCGGTAGATGCGGTTAGGTATATTTGGTTTGGGGGTTCTTTCCATAGGAAGACACGTGGAAGGAAAGGAGCCTTCGGGCGACAGCTTTGAGGCGGTCAGGTTAGGGGCAGAGGCTCGCCGTGATTTGAGAGAAGACATCGCTATCCCTCCGGTTATCTTTTGAGGACAGGTATCGTTGTTCCTCTGGATATTGTGCCATGGGCAGGATGAGATTCCGAGCTGGGTTACGATGATTGGGTGTGCCTTCGGGACGTCGGTACTTGAGACACTTGGTATCAGGTGGCACGAGGTGCCGGGCTGCAGATCAGACTTTCAAGCATTGGCTGAAGCAGGTGACACTTCTTGGTGGCTTATGGGCACCAGTGAAGTCCTTGTTTACTTTTGGCATTGCATTGTTTACTTTTTTTCTTATATAAGAATGTATTCCTAAATAGTTATATTAGGTACGCACCTCTGGGTGGTATCCTACTAAGACTTGTCTCACACCCTACACGGGCCCTTCGGGACGCGTGTAGACTTTATGAAATTTTGTGCGAGTAAAGGTTCAGTCTCAGAAGATGGACTTTAGTGATGTTTGACTTGGAGTCTAGCACAGACCCTGAGGTCGTTTCATACTAGAGTTACTTGTTTAGTAATCTTTTCTTGCATCATCATGTTTACTTTATATTGTAGCTACTACTGGTTAGCTATTGGCTCCATTATATATGTATTTATTTGTATGAATTGCCTGGATGCATGCTTGGTTGTTTTAACAGTTATTGCAGTTGATTTCTGGCATGACGTTCTGTTTACTTTCCGATGTTGTTGTTTCTAGATTACTTCCACTGTTTTTTTAATTGAATGTGCATCCGCTATGCGGGTCTGGTTCGAGTCTTCTGAGTCATTTATTTCCGCTGCGTATTATTATTCTACTCAGACCGGTACCATTTTATTCCTCCGGGAGGGTATAGCCTCCCCACTATACCTATTCAGACCCTCGCTGCTAGTCGGAAGCCTTTGGCATTCAGGGGAGGTGCGCCTAAGGTAGTAACACCCAACCCTTTTGGCACTGTTCGGGTGGCTAGCCGGGTCCGGGTCGTTACAAAGTGGTATCAGAGGGAGTCTTCATGACAAGGATTTAGTAGTGTTGCCTTGCTGGCTACTAATGAGTTTGAGACATCTCTTTTCATTTTATTCTGGTTTTACTATTTGGGATATGGTAGACTAGAGGTAGGTTATTACTGGAACTAGATTTTTGAACTTGTGCTTGGGTGCCTGCAGCCCCATGTACGAGGGATAGATTGAGTTGCCGGGGGTGGGGACTGTTGTTTGATTTTTTCTCCGATTGTAGTTGATATGATTTCCACCTCGGTGGCTCACTTGTTGTGAGATGTTATTGATTATAATATGTAAACCTTGGCCAGTATGGCAAGAGTAGCTTGCTTAGTTTTTGATAGGCACATTTTAGGGTATTTCAATTTCATAACTGCACGTATGCTTTGTGAAGTGATAACACCATTTGAATAAAATCAAGTGCCATGCTATGTATGCTCTGAAATGTGGATTGGTAAAACACCTGATAGAATTGTTTGTTTATTGAAATTTATATGCCATGATTTATATTTTTTGTAGAATTTCACGTTTCACAATATTTGGGTTTGGATCTTATAAGAGCAGGCATGCACTATGGGTGAGGCAGCGTAACTGTCAGGATTGGGCGACTCGATCATCAGTTTGAGGAAACGTGAGTTGTCAGGATGGGTATGGCCTAAGGTACTTTGATACTTGGCTCTGTTGAGGGCGGGTAAGGAGGGCATGAGGCCGGGATGCCGTGGGGCATGGGTTGTAGTGGGGGGGATTAAGGTTAGTTTTTAAGAACGTCCTTTTACTGCTTTTCTTATCTGCGTAGAATATATTGTTATATAGATTTATGTGGGTTGTCTGACCATTTATGGTATTCAGCGGGTTACTTCTTCACGACACGATGGAGCGATAGGAGGGATAGGATATGGTACCGCAAGATCATGTGCATGAAGAGCATGAGCCGCAGGTACAGGCTCACAGACAGGATCAGGTTCAGGACCTAGTGCAGGTAGGGCAGCAGCCGGGTTTGGCAGCGTTCAGACTATGGCTTGACGAGCATCTCCGAGCTAGCCTAGAACGCATCTTGCAGGGGATTGACAGAGGCACGTAGGGTACAGAGCTTTCTATGGCGTATCTGACACGGGAGTTCCAGTCGCAGCACACGCCGCTTTTTCAGGGTGAGGGTGGTCCACAGGCGGCAGAGAACTAGATAGAGAGTATGCATATGATCTTCGAGAAGCTCGAGACTCCTCCAGGGAAGAGGGTCAAACTGGTGACATACAAGCTGAGAGGACTGGCAAAACATTGGTGGGATGTGCAGGTATAGGCTCGTAGGAACAAGGGACTGGCATTGAAGGAATTAGAGGACAGGTTCTTCGAGCACTTTTATCCGGAGACGCTGAGGGCAGAGAGAGCATGAGAGTTCTTGAGTCTTCAGCAGAGAGACATGTCTGTCATGGATTACACATCAACATTCACAGAGTTGTCCCGTTTTGCACCTGGAATGGTGAGCGATGATGCAGCTAGGGTGAGGCGCTTTCGGGGATGGCTTATGACATGCCATTCAGGTCCAGGTGAACATCTTCAGCTTGGGTTCCTTCTCTGAGGCAGTGAACCAGGTGCTCATAGCCGAGGGCAACCAGAGAGAAAAATCTCGTTTTGGTAGGGTGACAGCTTCAGGTGACGGTTCAGACAGCAGAAAGCGAGGAAGAGATGAGTTCCAACAGGGCGGACAGGCGAAGGAATCAGCTAGACCACCTTGTGGAAGTTCAGTGGTGGTTTGCTTTCAGTGCGGACAGTCGGGACATGTTAGGGCTCAGTGTTATAGGCCCCCGAAGGAGTGTTGGGCATGTGGACAGGTCGGGAATCTGGAGAGGTTTTGCCGGCAGCCTTCTCAGATAGTCGGTAGGCAGGGACCAGGACAGACTGTGGCATCAGGAGTTCGTTCAGGTTCGGTACCAGGAGAGGGTGGCCGAGGTTCAGCGGCACGCGGAGGACGTGACAGGGACAGTAGGACCCAGCTGAGGGGTCTGTGGCCGGAGACTGGGGCAGCACTGGAGGGAGGTCAGGCATCGGGCAGTCGTGCTTCAGGCCAGTTGCACGTTGTGGAGCTGCCAGGGATTGAGTAGGTTGGAGAGCCGACGATGGTGGCAGGTACACCACAGGTGTGGCCATGAGTTTCATTACTTTCTATTGGCACGGCCTCTTGAGGCATGCCTGGTTGAGTGTACATGCAACACCGGATACTTGTGGACTGAATAGATACTAATTAGTGGGATTGGCATCATATCGGATGCGTTTTATGTTTTATATATATATTTGAGATGTGTGGCATTAGGAGCATCCATGATGAAGGTTACTTGAGGTGCCATGGGCATCGGGGCATCGTGGATGCGGGTTACTTGAGGTGCATGGAACCAGGTTTGAATTGAGCACTTATTAGATTCCGGACCTCAGGGAGGCGGACGCCGATGCGGCGAGAGTTACGTTGGGTGTCGGAAGCGACACGTGAGCACTGAGGAGGTGCAGGGTTGACGATGCGTCACGGGAGGACCATGGGTCCGGGAAATAGGTCATTGGGCTATGTTTGTTTATTTGTTTTCTATGATCTTTGTTCGAGTTGAGACCGAGTAGGAGATTCTTATGGTGGGGATCCCTTTTTAGGAATTTATCCAGAACCTTGAGACCGGGGTAGTCTGGTTCGTTTAACCGAAATGGGCGTGTTCAGTGCCATCTCCTAGTTCCGTTTGGTAGCTCGAGGATGAGCTACGTTAAGGTGGGGAGTTTGTAAGAACCCGAGTTTTTAGAAACGGGTCAAAACCCGGCCCTGTTTAAACTTTTGACTGGTTTTTGAGAAGTCTGGAAAATCTAGGCAGTTTCTGGAAATTTCCGTATTACACGCCGTGTACTTTAAGTACACGTCGTGTATGAGTTACCCGAGTAAGCGGTCATGTGCTCGCCGAGTACATGCCATGTGAAGACCGTGTATAACTTTCCCAATACATGGTGTGTATTTATGGACACACTGTGTATCCCTTACCCGTGGGAGGCCAGGTATATGTCGTGTGGTGCCTAGGTGTAAATTTCCATCTACATGGCGTGTAGTCTTCCTTGACATGTCGTGCAACCTTGCCCCGTGTAGGGGCCGAGACCCTGGCCGTGTGCTGACCGTGTACCAAGTCCAAGCCATGTGATGAAATCTGCTTAAGTCGGAGTACGGAAACACATCTACATGGCGTGTACTTTGAAAATACACATCGTGTACTTTTTTTTTATTTTATCGTCCGGAGCGTCATCACGTATTATTTCAGGAAATGTCTTCTTCTTCCCCTTTGGACGATCAGTTCGTCTGAGAACTCCCTAAAAACTCAAACCCTTCCAGAATCTCTGTACGACCTCTGTTATTTGATCCGTTAGTTGCAGCGGGAAATCATAGGAAAGGCTAACCCCGCGCAACCTTCTTCATCCATGATTCCTAACATGTTCCCCCGCAGACTCCATCCTAACGGAATTGATGGATTTGACGGAAATGAAGATCTACCGCGATTTAGTCCAATTTAGAGGCTGATATCAAAGGAGTTTCATTGTACGAGTACGATGTAGGTGGTGCATACCTTCTTTTGTGTCTTCGTAGTCAAATTGGGGTTGCGAACTTCAGGTGCAATGTGGGTATTGAGCAGAGCCCTTATTTAGTTATTTTTAATATTTTATCTGCATGGTGGGATGCCTCTGGGTATTCCCTGAACCTTGTTGGACTAGAGCAAGGCCGGGTGAGAGGTCATGGCTTGTCTGGGGCAATTCGGCTGGGGTGATGGAATGCGTGTGTTTTGGACCATTGTTTAAACTAGTGTGTTTTTACTTCTTATTGAATTTCTCGAGTTTAACTGTTTAGTTTAATTGATAAATCGTGAATGAGTTAGGTGCCAGTATATGATAACACATGTTAGTGCAATTTTACTGTTTAGTAATTTCCTGATTAAAGTGATGCTTCCATGTATGAATATGAAATTTGTGTTATTTCCAGTGTTGAACTGCTTTTTGTGTTAGGCTTGGCACGAATATATTGTTGTGTGATGGGGATCACAGGTTGGGGCTTTGGCTTGGGATACTTTGGGTGGTTGCTACCATGGGATTGGGCGTCATGGACGTTGGTTGAGGCAGTTGGACTGTCAGGTTGGGCTTTGGCCACGGTTACCTGGATGGTGAGGCCATCTGACTTGAGTAACTGGTTCGCAGGGACACGAGGTGTCATAGGTGTTGTGTCTTGGGACATACTGAGGTTATTACCTCTCACCGGGTAATTTTGAGTTGTGTTCACACAGATAGACTCCGTAATGAGGTCATATGGCCACTTGCTGGGTAGAGACCCCCTGTAGAAGCAGTTAGGTATATTTTGTTTGGGGGTGCTTTCCATAGGAAGCCACGTGGAAGGATAGGAGCCTTCGAGAGACAGCTTTGAGGTGGTTAGGTTGGGGGAAGAGGCTCTCCGTGAGTTGAGGGAAGACATAGCAGTCCCTATGGTTATCTTTTGTAGACAGGTATCGATGTTCCCCTAGATGTTGTGTCATGGGAAGGATGAGCTTCCAAGCTGGGTTACGACGATTGGGCGTGCCTTCGGGATGTCGGTACTTGAGACACATGGTTTCAGGTGGCACGAGGTGCCGGGCTGCAGATCAGACTTTCCGGCGTTGGCCGAAGCAGGTGACACTTCCTGGTGGCTTCTGAGCACCAGTGAAGTCCTTGTTTACTTTTGGAATTACACTGTTTACTGTATTTCTTATATAAGCATGTATGCCTAAACACTTATATTAGGTACGCACCTCTGGGTGGTATCCTACTGAGACTTGTCTCACACCCTACATGGGCCCTTCGGGACGTGGGTAGACTATATGAAATTGTGTGCAGGTAAAGGGTCAGTCTCAGAAGCTGGAATTTAGTGCTGTTTGACATGGAGACTAGCACGGACCCTGAGGTCGTACCATACTAGAGTTACTTGTTTAGTATTATTTTCTTGCATCAGCATGTTTTTTTATATTTTAGCTACTACTGGTTAGCCATTGGAGCCATTATATATGTATTGATTTTTATGAATTTCCAGGATGCATGTTTGGTTGTTTTAGCAGTTATTGCAGTTGATTTCTGGAATGAGGTTCTGTTTACTTTCTACTATTGTTGTTTCTAGATTTCGTCCACTGTTTTTTTGTTATTGAATGTTCTTCCGCTATGCGGGTTTGGTTCGAGTCTGTTGAGTCATTTATTTTCGCTGCGTATTTAGTATTCTACTAAGAACGGTACCATTTTATTCCTCCGGGAGGGTATAGCCTCCCCACTATACCTATTCGGACCCTCGCTGCTAGTCGGAAGCCTTTGGTGTTTAGGGGAGGTGTGCCTAAGGTAGTAACACCCAACCCGTTTGGCACTGTTCGGGTTGCTAGCTGGGTCCGGGTCGTTACAAAGTGGTATCAGTGGGAGTCTTCATGACAAGGATTTAGTAGTGTTTCCTTGCTGGCTACTAATGAGTTTGAGACATCTCTTTTAATTATCTTCTAGTTTTACTATTTGGGAGATGGTAGACTAGAGGTAGGTTATTATTGGAAGTAGATTTTTGAACTTGTGCTTGGGTGCCTGCAGCCCCATGTACGAGGGATGGATTGAGTTACCGGGGGTGGGGATTATTGTTTGATTTTTTCTCAGATTGTAGTTGATATGATTTCCACCTCGGTGGATCACTTGTTGTGCGATGTTATTGATTATAATATGTAAACCTTGGCCGGTATGTCAAGGGTTTCTTTCTTAGTTTTTGATAGGCACCTTTTAGGGTATTTCAATTTCATAACTGCATGTATGCTTTGTGAAGTGATAACACCATGTGAATAAAATCAAGTGCCATGCTATGTATGCTCTAAAATGTGGATAGGTAAAACTCCTGATATAATTGTTTGCTTATGGCAATGTATATGCCATTCTTTGTATTCTTGTAGAATTTCATGTTTCATGATATTGGGTCTGGCTCTTATGAGAGCAGGCATGCACTATGGGTGAGGCAGCATAACTATCAGGATTGGGCGACTCGGTCGTCGGTTTGAGGCAACGTGAGTTGTCAGGACGGGTATGGCCTAAGGTACTTTGATACATGGATCTGTTGAGGGCGGGTAAGGAGGCCATGAGGCCGGGATGCCGTGGGGCATGGGTTGCGGTGGGGGGATTAAGGTTAGTTTTTATGCACTTCCTTTTACTGCTTTCTTTATCTGCATAGAATATATTGTTATATAGATTTATGTGGGTTGTCTGAACATTTATGGTATTCAGCGGGTTACTTCTTCACGACACGATGAAGCGATAAGAGGGAGAGGATATGGTACCATAGGATCAGGTTCAGGAAGATCATGAGCCACATGTATAAGCTCAGGGACAGGATCAGGTTCAGGACCTAGTGCAGGCAGGGTAGCTGCCGGGTTTGGCAGCGTTTAGACTGTGGCTTGACGAGAATCTCTGAGCTAGCCTAGTATGCATCTTGCAGGGGATTGACAGAGGCACATAGGGTACAGAGCTTTCTATGGCGTATCAGACACGAGAGTTCCATTCGCAGCACTCGCCTCTTTTTCAGGGTGAGGGTGGTCCACAGGCGGTAGAGAACTGGATAGAGAGTATGCATATGATCTTCGAGCAGCTCCAGATGCCTCCAGGGAAGAGGGTCAAACTGGTGATGTACATGCTGAGAGGACCGGCGAAACGTTGGTGGGATGTGCAGGTACAGGCTCGTAGGCACGAGGGACTGGCGTTGATGGACTTAGAGGATAGGTTCTTCGAGCACTTTTATCTGGAGACGCTGAGGGCAGAGAGAGCTTGAGAGTTCTTGAGTCTTCATCAGAGAGACATGTCTGTCATGGATTACACATCAACATTCACAGAGTTGTCCCATTTTTTACCTGGTATGGTGAGCGATGATGCAGCTAGGGTGAGGCGCTTTCGGGGATTGCTTATGACACGCCATTCGGGTCCAGGTGAACATCTTCAGCCTGGGTTCCTTCTCCGAGGCAGTGAACCAGACGCTCATAGAAGAGGGCAACGAGAGAGAAAAATATCGTTTTGGCAGGGTGACAACTTCAGGTGATGGTTCAGACAGCAGGAAACGAGGAAGAGATGAGTTTCAGCAGGGCGAAATGACCAAGGACTCAGCTAGACCACCTTGTGGAAGTTCAGCGGTGGTTTGCTTTCAGTGAGGACAGTCAGGACATGTTCGGGCTCAGTGAAATAGGCCCCTGAAGGAGTGTCGTTCATGTGGAAAGGTCGGGCATCTAGAGAGGTTTTGCAGGCAGCATTCTCAGACAGTCGGAAGGCAGGGACCAGGACAGACTGTGGCATCAGGAGTTGGTTCAGGTTCAGTACCAGGAGTTGGTGGCCGAGGTTCAGCGGCATGCGGAGGACATGACAGGGACAGTAGGGCACAGTTAAGGGGTCTGTGGCCGGAGACTGGGGCAGCACCGTAGGGAGGTCAGGCATCAGGCAGTCGTGCTTCAAGCCAGTTTCATGCCGTGGAGCTACCAAGGATTGAGTAGGTTGGAGAGCCGACGATGGTGGCAGGTACACTGTGGGTGTGGCCGTGATTTTCATTACTTTATATTGGCATTGCCTCTTGAGGCATTCCTGATTTAGTGCACATGCTACACCGGATACTTGTGGACTGAATAGATACTAGTTAGTGGGATTGGCATCACATTGGATGCGTTTTATGTTTTATATATATATTTGAGATGTGTGGCATTAGGAGCATCCATGATGTAGGAAAGATGAGGTTCCATGGGCATCGGGGCATCGTGGATGCAGGTTACTTGAGGTGCATGGCACCTGGTTTGAATTGAGCATATATTAGATTCCGGACCTCAGGGTGGCGGAAGCCGATGCGGCGAGAGTTACGTTGGGTGTCGGAAGCGACACGTGAGCACCAAGGAGGTTCAGGGTTGACGATGCGTCACGGGAGGACCATGGGCCCGAGAAATAGGTCGTTGGGCCTTGTTTGTTTATTTTTTTTTCTATGAGCTTTGTTTGAGTTGAGACCGAGTAGGCGATTCCTCTGGTGGGGAGCCCTTTTAGGAATTTATCTAGAACCATGAGACCGGGGTAGTCTGGGTCGTTTAACCGGAATGGGAATGTTCGGTGCCATCTCCTAGTTTTATTTGGTAGCTCGGGGACGAGCTACGTTAAGGTGGGGAGTCGTTAAGAACCCGAGTTTTTAGAAACGGGTCAAAATCAGGCCATGTTTAAACTTTTGACTGGTTTTTGAGAAGTCTGGAAAATCTGGGCAGTTTCCGAAAATTTCCGTATTACACCCCGTGTACTTTAAATACACGCCGTGTATGAGTTACCCGAGTAAGCGGTCGTGTGCTTGCCGGGTAATTTCCATGTGAAGACCGTGTAGAACTTTCCCACTACACGGCATGTAATTAATGACACGCCGTGTATCCCTTACCTGTGGGAGGCCAGGTACATGTCATGTGGTGCCCAGGTGTAAATTCCCATCTACACGGCGTGTAGCCTTCCTTGACACGCCGTGTAACCTTACCCCGTGTAGTGGCCGAGACCCTGGCCGTTTGCTGACCGTGTACCCAGTCCAAGCCATGTGCTAAAATCTGCTTAAGTCGGAGTACGGAAACTCATCTACACGGTGTGCACATTGAAAATACACATCGTGTACTTTTTTTTATTTTATCGTCTGGACCGTCGTCGTGTCTTATTTCAGGAAACATCTTCTTCTTCCCATTTGGACGAGAAGTTCGTCCGAGAACTCCCGAAAAACTCAAACCCTTCCAGAATCTCCGTACGACCTCCGTTCTTTGATCCGTCAGTGGCAGCGAGAAAGCATCAGAAAGGCTAACCCTGCACACCCTTCTTCGACCTTTATTCCTCACCTGTTCCCCCGCAGACTCCATTCTAAAGGAATTGTAGGATTTGACGGAAATGCAGATCTAACGCGATTTAGTCTGATATAGAGGCTGATATCAAAGGAGTTTCATCGTATTAGTACGAGGTAGGTGGTGCATACATTCTTTTGTGTTTTCGTATACAAATTGGGGTTGCGAACTTCAGGTGCAACATGGGTATTGATCGGAGCCCTTATTTAGTTATTTTTAATATTTTATCTGCATGGTGGGATGCCTCTGGGTATTCCTTGACCCTTGTTGGACTAGAGCAAGGCTCGGTGAGAGGTCATGGCTCGTCTCGGGCAATTCGGATGGGGTGGTGGAATGCGTGTGTTTTAGACCATTGTTTAAACTGGTGTGTTTTTACTTCTTATTGAATGTCTCGAGTTTAACTGTTTAGTTTAATTGTAAAATCATGAATGAGTTAGGTGCCAGTATGGGATAACACATGTTAGTGAAATTTGACTGTTTAGTAATTTCCTTATTAAAGTGATGCTTCCAAATATAATATCATCAATAAAATTAGTTAAATTCGAATCAATAATTTATTTAAATCCATAAAATATTATATGAGTCAATAAATTTTATGAATAACATTATTATTCTCAAATTATTTTAATTTTAATATATTAATTATCGTTAATTTCATTTCATAGTTAAATGAATAATTATAATTTTATCATGGTGGAAGAATTTAAGGTAATTATTTTATCAAAAAAATTGATATAAATTATTATGATGAATATAAATATATTAAATTTCAAAATTATATTTACAAGAGAAAATATTTCATGATTACCCTCTAATTAAATATATTATTTCTAATAAAAACTAATGTGTGACATTTTTATATTTTTTAAATAAAAAATATATATCTTATAAACACATAAAAATGGAAACAGAAGGAAATATAATAGAATAATGGGTGGGGATGGATGAATGTAAGTTTTAAAATAATATAATTATATATTTATAGTTATTTTTAATCCTTATAATATTATTATTATATCTTAATTATCAGATTTACTATTTACCATGGTAACAAAAATTACTATGTTTTTAATTAATATTGACCATATTGTAAAGAGTAAGACTAACAGAAATGGAACCCTTTGATTATTAATGTTAAATACAATTTTTATTATTCAAAATCTAGGTTTGACATAATTTAATTTTCCATTAAAAAAGAAAAACATGACAGAAAACTGTTTTTTAGGGAAAAAAATAATTTTTAAAAATAATTATTTATAGAAAAATCAAGTATAAAAAAATTTTGAAAACAAAAATTGGTTTAATTTAAAAAATATATATACAATTGAAATATTAAATTTCATAAAAAATTTAATTTTATGTTATTAATATATTAAAATTAAACAATGCTTAAATATAAATCAAAAAAATCCATTAATCATTGAAAAAAAAAATCTTTCCCCATAAGATAATTTTTATACACAGATTTAAAAAATGAATTTTTTGTCAAATAAATTATAATAATTTTTCTTAAAATAATTAAATTATTTTATCATAAAAATAAACAATAACCATTTATGCAGATCAAACATCTCTAAAGAATAACATGGAATTACTAAAAATTGAGTACTTATTAAAAATAATATTTATGAATTAGACTCTTTTTATATATATGTCAAGAATTATTTAATATTATTCAAACCCACTAATTTAATTTGTATGATACAATGATCATATTTAAATATTATTATTTTTCTGTATGATTATTCTATGTTTGGAATATTGTATATGTTGTTGAACACAGTCTTTCTTTTGATTCCATGGGATATTTCATGTATACCATAATAATATTCTAATTCCTTTAAACACACATTTTTTATACACATTGTTAAGTAATTAAATTATTTTCAATCGAATACATGTTTTTTTAATAGTTTCTCGAGGTAAGAAATTTAATCTTATTTTCATCATTATCATGTTCATTGTAACCTCAATGAGTCTCAAAAATCTATTTAATTTGTGTTTATGGGAATTCAAAATTTATGTATTTGTTAATAATATATCGTGTTAGTTTGTTTTGAATAATCACATAACTTTTCACTTCATGTTTTATCTCTTTATGATTCTCAATTGGAAAATCAATGTATTTTATAATTCTCCAAACATTAATTTGGTTACTTTAGGTTTCAACTATTAATAAAACAAAATTGGAAAACACTAGTTTTGAAAAACATGAATCATAAATTGATTTTGAATCCCATTAATTCATCAAAGTGATATATAAAACCATGCCCCACAAGTCATATATTTATGTCCAACAAATTCACCATATGAAAGATATAAATATAAATATACTGAATAATTATATTTTATTATAAATCAATAATCAAAGATGTTGAGATATATTCATATGAAATGTCAATAATTTCCCCTTAAATTAATTATTTAACATGAAAAAATCCCATACAAATAAGTATAGGGGACCTTTTTTAAATATATAATCATCACATCTTAGTAATCAATATTCATTCCTATTAGAATAACAATATATGGTATTTCAACGATTTCACCAATAATTAAATAATAATAATCCCTCGTGATAATGAAGGTGAGTGGTTAAATAAGACCTGTCACTAGTCTAACCCAATGAATTTAAATTTTTTTCATAGGTGAACACCACCTTTATAATAAGATCACATCAAATTCTTTCCAATTATAATCAGAGTGGATGAAAATTGTGCATATAAAATAAGATGATTTTTCAAGGAAAAAGAATTTATATATTTATTAATTTTTAGAGATATATTTGATGATATAATAATGGTTTTCAATGTAGTATTAAATTATGATAATAAATTACTAACAAACCAATAATCCCATTCAAAACATAATCCAATGAATATGTTTATGGAAGAGGGGGACTTTGGACCAAGAAGAAGAGGTAGTGTTTTTGTCATTGTAATAATACAATAATTTGATAATGGATGCTTTAAAATCATGGGATGAAATTTAAAACACAAAAAAATCCATAGGGGATGAAAATGAAGTGTATTTAAAAATCATTAGAATTCAAATTCCTAGACTATGACAAATCATCCATGAATATCATCCAAACCAATATCTATACCAATCTTCAACTAACAAAAATATTGTTTAGGATTTCCATGGTATAGAAACATAGTCATATGAATCAATAAATAATATCTTGGAATGTTTTCTCAAAAAAATTATTACAATAAAAATATAATGTACAAAAAATTATTATATACTTATGTTAGAATAATCAATTAATTCACTTGGTGATCATATAAAATTGGAAATAAAGAAATCTACCAAAACCCCATCTCATAGTGGTCCAAAACCTCCCACCATATCCCAGGTAACCCAACCGTCATCACCATACATTAATCGACAATGGAAGAATAAAGCACAATAATATTCAATAAGATCATAATGGGATGTTGACATTAAATGGTATATGTTGGGCTTGAGTTATATATCCCAGTAGGATTCCTCTAAATAATCATTGAAACTATTTCATAAGTTCTGTCATGTATACCAAGATAAGTGTACAATAAGGATATTATAAATATTAATTTAAAAATAGTTTTTATTAATTTTTTTTCATTTATCAAAGAAAACATATCTAACATGACATTCCACAATTTAAAAACAAAAAATTAATTTTAAATTATTTGAAAAAATTTCACCAGATAATGTTATATAATATGAAAAATAAAATATTAAGATTATATAATATATATAAATGAGTGAACAAAAAATATTCTTGGTGTGAAATCTCAATAAACAAATCAATCAAAGACTGGAATCAATCATGAATGGAAACTATGGTTCCATGTATTGTCAATGATAATTTTATTTTGTTGAGTATCATGAATATAGATGTCATGGGTATAACCTATTAATGATAGTGAGTCTGCTGAATAATGTATAACAAAAAATCTCCATGAATAATAACTAGGATTATATATAGTCTCACGAGTCCCATGACATCTAGATTCCTGAACATCCAATTTCCAAGTCACATGTCTATATCCTAAAATTGTAATGTTCTCTATGGTTCCACTAGATAGGGTGAGAGTCCAGTAATGAATATTATATCTATGTCATATCTCTTAACTATCAAATTTACCATAACTATTCAAAAGATATGTATGATATAATAATATTTTTTCGATCATAATTGGGATCCTTATTAATGTAAATCATGGGAACATGTACTCAAATCACATCTCACTATCACTATCATTATCCCTCGATGTAAATAATTAATTTTTAAAAAAATGAATATGAATTATAAGAATTTTTAATGATATGTTAAGGAATTATCATAAGAGATTATATTTATAATGTAAAAATATGTTTCTCATGTGTCAGAAAAATAATTAAAACATTGTCATAAAAATTGAAAATGAAAAAGGGTTATCATGACAACCAAGATTAAAAAATCATCATAATAATTCCAAATTTTCCATTGAAATGATAATTTCATTCAATGATAACCTAAATAATTCTAAACATGTTTAATAACTTAATAATGTTTTAATATATTTCAAAACATTGATTTACAACCACTTTCCATACTGATATATCATCCATTTAAAACAACCCATGAGTTACCATTTTAAGGTAATGGGAAAAATCATTCCATGAGGAATATTCACCAATTTTATAAATTAAATAAAATGAAACAATTTAAAAAGAATCAAATATCTAAACAATTTTCAATTAAATCCAATCATATCACATTACAAAAAAAATATTGGGCCTAATACCACACATTTCATAAGGAACCCATGAAAAACTCATTGAATGTGAATTGAAATCAACAATAAAATCTTAAATTTATAAAAAATTATATGGAACCCTTTCGATGTTTAAATAATTTAAATGGGTATTAATGAGAATTTCTCAAGTGAATTCAAATTAAAATTATATATGAAGTGATAGTTGGTGGTACATATCTATAAATTCTCAAGAAAAAATGAATTGCAGAATGATGGAAAATAATAGAGACACCTTCTTGGAAAATCAATGATCTGACCATAATGGATGTGATATGTGTAACCTCTAATAGAAATCATCAAATCTTGGAATATGGATATCTAGAGGAGTGATAAAACACTTGAAAACCGAAATTCCACATTAATCAACCATGGAAAAAAGAAAAACACGTCCATAATAACCTCTAAATAGATGGTATAAAATTAATAAGAAGGATTGATGTCTGAGAAACAAAGAATCTATGTAAGGGTTTTACTATATCAATCAAAATATTAATCTGACAATGGGTGTAGTTAGGGGAGAAAAATAAATAGTTGAATATATTAAAAGAACCAAGATAAAATTTTGTAAGAGTGTGAGAAGATTACGTTTTATTATCTGCATTTATGAATAATAATTATAATTTTTGGATGATAATTATTATTCGAATGGTTTCCTAGGTTAGGATACAATGTTATTTCTATTTGTGAGCCTAATCCGGTGCCCCAAATAGATCCACTAAAATATTTTCATGGTCAGGATACTCCTTAAGTTTGATTGTTCACCAAATGTATGACTCCTTCCATGATATTTTAACAGGTCACATGTTTGGTGCATGTGGTTATTTTAACAAGGCACAAACCATGTGATCCATTCTGGGATACTAAAGAAGGTTTTTTGGTTCAGCAACATGATTTTTCTAACCATGCTTGAACCATGCCCAAACCCAAAAACCATAAAAAATTATCTAAAATTGAATTGTAAAAAAAACAAAAATATCTATTCATATAATACTAAAATAAAAGGTCTAAAATATCAAAAAATGTAATGATATGTTACAAGAACCCCACTATATGGCTTTATATCCACAAAATATTATAGTATAAAATATATAACAAGATTAAAAAATAATAACTCCCTCACTCATCATGTGAGGTGCATGGTCTACATTATTTAAGAGATGATCACTTAAAGTGTAATAACACAAACACCACTAAATGTACAACATCCAAGATCACCACACATCTCTAAACCAAAGATAGGCTAAAAACATTTATATATGTGTATGGTCCTGGACCTCTCTGGTTCATTCCATTGTGAAAATATGGTGTTTGAGGTGTTATGGGATGTCAAGGTGACTTATCACCAACACTTTCCCAAATTTACAGTTATGAGAATAGTACCAATAGTAGACTGTTGTGAACATTACAACGGTGACTTGTGAATAGTTCCAATGGTAGACCATTGTGAACAATGTAATGGTAACTTTAGGTGAATAGTTCCAATGGTAGACCGTTGTGAACAAGGTAATGATGACCTTTGGGAATAGTTCTAATGGTATACTGTTGGGAAATATTCAACGACAACCCTAGTTGAACAATGTGAAAATTAAACTTCTATGAACAGTACCATTGGTAGACCATTCGGAATAGTAAAATAGTAACCCTAGGTGAACAGTGTCAACATTAACCATCTGTGAACAGTTCCAACGGTAGACCGTTGTGAACAGTGCAACGGTAACCATAGGTGAATAGTTCCAATGGTATACCATTGTGAACAGTGTAACGATAACCATAGGTGAATAGTGTCAACATTAACCTTCTATGAATAGTTCAAACGGTAGACCATTGTGAACAGTGCAACGGTTACCTTAGGTGAACAGTGTCAACATTAACCTTCTGTGAACAGTTCCAACGGTAGACCGTTGTGAACAGTGCAACGATAACCTTAGCTGAACAGTGTAAACATTAACCTTATCTGAACAGTTCCAACAATAACCCTAGTTGAATAGTGTTTCCAGAACGGTGAGGTTCCAATGGTGAGGTTCATGACCAGTGCTTCCAGAACGGTGAGGTTCCAACGGTGAATAGTGTTTCCAGCTTCCAGCTGTTTCACCCGTTTGACATTTCCATTGACGTAAAATGCATTTAAAGCCTCATTTTAAGGACTCTGAGGCTGATTATAAGGCCATAACTCATATATTAATTATACATAAGGCTCGAGATGTTTTTACTTGGTCAAACAACATTGTTTAATGCGGTTCCCTTTTAATGGGAGATTAAGCGTGTATTAAACCGTTGCTCCATTATATATTCTAAAGGGATGAGATATCTTCCTCTCTAATTATTTCTTCTTTTTCTTTGGTGTGAGACACTCGAACATCCCCTTCCCTCTCATAGGAGTTGCACAAGAAAACTTTCCTCCTCAGATTTGTTCTCCTCCCATATTATATCATGTGATCTCAATGATTATAATGGATTTTCTTGGGATTTGGTCGGTGTTGTCATACCGTGGAATTCTCTGGTGGATGAAGTTGTCGCAAGAGGAGGATCTTGATAGGTTTTGTAGATTGTTCTCATATAAAGAACATCAAGAACCATTTGAGGTAGTGGATTCATTGCTTCTATCTTCTTTTAGGTCAAAATGTATTGTTTGCATGATTTATCCCACTGTATCAAAATGGAATTGACATGATAAATATTTTAACTGGATAAACAAAATGATATAGGTCGTATATTATTGCCTCTTGTATTTCTAGACAGTATGATATCAATTCTTGCTATGTTTAGAATTTCATTCTTGATAGAAATTGATAATGAATGTAAAGACAAAATTAATTGATACTGGTTTGGATAGAGATAAAGAGGCATTTAAATGAATCTAGTTCTCCTTGTTGTAATTTGAAGCTATTAAAATTGGCGTAGTAAGCATGTTTAATTATTTTTTATTTCTTACTGATTAGGTTTCCCGAATTTGGAACCTCTAAATAATAAATCAGTTAATTCATGATATATTAAAGAACTAATTGTTTGATAATTTCTGAAAGGGTTCTGAGTTACCCTCTTGATTGTTAAAGGGCCAAGAGCTCAATTGTTAAGAAGATTTTTTTCCAGCTTCTAGTGTTGTTATGTGAACCTGGATGGCTGTTCTGGTATGTGGGGGCATGGAGAACATTGGTTGTGGCAGAAGATGATTCCTAGAGTGGTGAGATGCATCGATTTATTCATTTGAGTGTCACGGAGTACACTAGGGATGATGGAATGGTATGGATGTGATTGTTGGATGCTTTCTAATTCTTATTGGTTTATTATCTACATTACTTTTCCCCACTACTCAATGTAGCTGATCTTGCTTACCCCTCTTCCAAAAGAGGACAAGACGCACAGGGTATGCCATGTGCTTTCTGTGTTTAGCTTCTCAAAGGAGGATGGGTCTACGCACTTACTATATGTGGAATAAACCTGATAGGGATTACATCTACTCATTGTGTGGACCCCCCTTGTGTTTAGTATCATAGAATGTTTTTCTAGAATGTCTGGGAATATGGGAAAGTAATTTTTTAATGAATAATTGAATAAATTATTTAACACTTGGGGTTGGAGTTTTTGGAACATAATGATGAGGATGAAATTATAAAGGGACAGTAGAGTTGGGGTGTGATGCTAACAAATATTAATGTGGAATTGTAAATGGTTAATTAATGTTTAAAGAATTATTTAACGTAAAGTGGAACTAATAAAAAGGGAATTAAGTAATCTAATAAAGATATTTAAATGGTTGTGTGCTTATAGGATACCTAGTCTAAAAAATGGCAGCCCGAAGTTTGAGTGACGTTAGCTGCAGTTGAGTCTATGACAAGGTTATCCCCATAGTTTGTTTGTGAGATATAGTATATTCTGTATGTTTTGTGTTTCTATATGCTACTCCACCTTGTCAGTAAGGGAAACTGAAACCTCATGAATTCTAAGCCCTGGGGGTGGTGTTTTCCCCAACATTCTATTAGGAGGATGGATGGATGACTATCCCTTTTGGCCTCACTATATTTTCTTGGTAGATACTTGTGTTGGTAGGCACAGAGGTTAGTTATCCCCATATATGTGTGTAGAGGGATGTAATGGCATGGGGTTTTTCACACACATATATTCTGGATATAGTATCCTATGGACTACTATAGGTGTAACATGTATAGTCTATGATGGATTGAGCATCCTTACCCGGTGTATGGGTTGTAATGGCTTGAGGTATAATACCCGACGTATGATAAAAATTATGTGATCTTTAGTGGCTCCCTGAAACTACCTAGTTAATTTCTTGCATAGATGTGGTGGTTTTGTTGTACGAGTTGCATATTGTTGTGATTCATCCAGGTGTCTATGGGCAAGCCTTTTTGCAGAGAGATTCCTAGGATGTGAGACGTTGGGGAAAAGTGGAAAACCAAGGGGAATTAGTAGTGGGGTACCATTGATATTCTTTTTTATATTATATACTCTTGTACGCGTTACTTGGTGAGAGTATCCCTGGTGATGTTGGGAACTTAGTATACCTATTTAGGTGACGGTTTAGTTTCACCTGTTATTTAATGTTCTTTATCATGCTTCCTTTAATTTTAAATTAGATGATTTAGGGAGGATCCTACTTAGTATACTGTTATACTCCCCATATGTATATATAAACTGTTTTTCAGGTCATGTAGAGCAGGTTGGAGATCAATCTAGTTTCTACTAGCATGGGATTGTAGGAGCTGTTTAGGCTATGGGTTGCGATTGTTTTTACTTTCTTTTGGGTACTTTTAGTTTTCCTCCTTCAAGTTGTAGTACTTTTTAATGACATTACATATGTGCATTTGGGTTATCTTATATATTTCATTTCTGAGTTGGAGTTGGTTGGTATCTATATTATCTCTCTCTCTTCTGCATGTGTGCTCTTAGAGGGTAATGCCTCCCATTTGTGTGTTTACTATACCGTCGGTGCTAGTCGCCATCCTGGGGCCCACTGGAGGCAGGAATCAGTGGTCATTATATCTCTTCTCACATTTCCAGCACATGAGGGTTGCACTTAGTAGGGAGTGGGTCATGAGAGAGTTGTATTAGAGCTCTGGTTGAGTGATAGGATGGATATTGGTGTTAGGCACAATAATGGTTGCATGGGTTGGTAGGGAAAGGGTGTCATTCTTGTTTAGCAAGTGATGTAAACATTGGAGTCCAACAGAGACATAGGCGTTTAGGGCCCCTAATGATCCGATGTATGGACCTTTATGTTTACAATAGCTGCTAAACATAATGATACTAGTGTAAGGGTAGAGACCTAGGAAAGGATCATGCATCATTACTCATTGTGCATGTGTTTGAATGGGTAGGCCTTGGCATAGTTTAACCTAAAATCAATGAAAGAAAAAAATTAATCAATTAATGTTGAGACTTCCATATTCCAGGTTAGGTGCTCTAACATTTTTTTATTTTACAGGTATAGCTCTAGGTCGATGTCCTCATCAGGTTCGCACATAAGTTGTCCAGCAGGCTGTTCCAGAAGATCTCCACAGGGTAGTGGTTGATGACAATGACACTTGGAGGAAGACACTCTGAGAGTTTCAGCGACATATTTTGTAGAAGTACGAGGGCTCCATTTCAGATGCAGTCACGAAAGACTTTTTGGAGGTGGTCGATATAGGCTTCAGTTCGATCCGTACTCAGAAGGAGAAATGGGTTTCCATGGTTGTGACAATGCTACCTAGAAAAGCGAGGTAGTGGTGGTTCATGTTCCTCAGGGATCTTGAGGAGTTAGCTATCTCATGGGAGGAGTTCCGAGACAATTTTAGTGTTGAGTTTCTTTCTTCGACTGTGAAGGCATCCAGTCTCCAGGAACTTCTTACCCTTCGATTTGGGATCTCTAGTTGGTGAGTATTTAGAATCTATTTCAAGAACCTTTTACCATATGCATCATACCTTTTTCCAGATGATGAGTCCAGGGCGAGGCATTTTGAGGAGGCTTTGCGTCTAGAGATCTAGTACAAAGTCACGCCGTTTATGCTGAAAAAATATCTTGAGGAGCTGGTGAGGGAAGATATTGTCGAGAGGAATTTTCCCAGGACAGGATCATCATGAGAGGGGAATAGTCATGATTCCTCACGAATTAAAGTTGTTGTCCGAGGTTCCCAGTTTTCAGGGTAGAAGAATTTTTTATCAACTGCGGGTAGTTCCCATCCATTCACATCTCCTTTATCCAAAGGCAGCAACTCTCAGGCCAATGCCAAGGGATCAAGCAATTTTTTTCTTGTGCTGGTTGTGGTCATTAGTAGTGGGAGTGCCTGACCTTTCAGGGTAGCCATCATGCACCTGGTGCTACGCTCCAGGTTCCCCTGTTGAGGCAGTTCTAGCTGAGGTAGCAACAGCACGTTGCACACAATTTTGACCAACTAAGGGTAGATGGGGCAGGCAGAGGACAACCCCATGGTGCTCCCCATCCTCAGCAAGCAGAAAGTGAGAGTGTTGGTGGTCGACATCACAGTTAGAGAGGTTGTAGATGAGGTCTTGGTCAGCATATTGCTCTAGCGCTGCCAACTCCAGGAGAGCCAGACATCTTTCGAGGTACTCTTTTCTTGTTTCCTACCTTGGTGAATTCCTTGTTTGATTCAGGAGCAACACACTGCTTCATATCACCTACCCTTGTCCATGCTTTGGGACATGTGCTAAAGAGGCTTCCTGTGACCTTGGAATTGACTATTCTAGTTAGAGGTCGAGCTAACCAGTTTAAAGTATGTCAAGACTGTGACCTAGTGTTGGGGAAACACCACCCTTGGGGAGATTTTCGATGTTTAAAAATACAACCATATGATGTCATCCTTGGAATGGATTGGTTGTGTTTGGTCGAGGCTATGGGGAATTGCTTCTGGAAGAAGGTCATTTTCATTGGTGCAGATGGATAGGCGGTGGAGTTTGTTTGTGACTGAGATCCTCACATGGGTCATAGGTGTGTTTCATCCTTATCATCCATGATGGATGAGATGATGTTTAGTTCTTCAGAGGCTGATCATTTGGAATTTCCTAGGGTCACATAAGAGTACCCTGATGTCTTTCCTAAGGAGGTTTTAGAATTCCCCCCTTGACGAGAGATCGAGTTTGGGATTAAACTACAACAAGGAGAATCTCCTATCTCAATGTATCCATATAGGATGGCCCTTTATGAGTTAAGAGAGATATGTTTATATCTTGATGGTCTGTTATTGTGTGGTTTTGTTTGGCCAAGTGTGTTACCATGGGGTGCACTATTTTTTATCATAAAGAAGGATGATGATAGTTTGTGGTTGTGTGTCTATTATCATTACTTAAACAAAGCGACAATAACGAATTGCTATTATATTCCAAATATTTAATATTTATTCGATCAACTGAAGGGTGAAAGTTGCTTCTCAAATATCGACTTGCGGTCAGGATATCATCAGATGTGTGTGAAGTATGGAGATATCTTGAAGGCTAATTTTTGTTGACAACATGGGCATTATGTCTTCATTGTAATGTTGTTTGGTGTGAATAATTCTATTATCGTGTTCATGGGATTTATGAATGCTGTGTTATGTGAGTTCATAGACAAGTTTTTGGTGGTTTTAATTGATGACATCCTTGTGTACTTCACATCTGATGAGGATAATGAAGAGCATCTACACAAGATTTTTAGAGTTCTTCGTCCACATCAACTATTTGGGAAGTTTTACAAGAGTGATTTTTGGTATTTATAAGTCCATTCATTAGAGAATGTTGTGTCCAAGGAGGGAGTAGTTGTGGATCCATCTAAGATAGAACCATTTGTGTCTTGGGAAGCCCCAAAGATAGTGTCATAGGTGTGAAGTTTCCTTGGTATCGCAGGCTACTACATGAGGATCGTAGAAAATTTCCCACCAGTTGAGACTCCTCTGACAACTTTTACCAGGAAAGATAAGACATTCATATGGACTGATCAGTGTTAGGAAGCTTTCGAGTATCTAAAGGAGATGTTAGTAAGTGATCTGGTTTGTTGTCTTCTACCTGAGGAAGTTTAGTTCGATGTTTTCTACAATGCTTTATATCTAGGGTTTTGTAGTGTTCACATGCCATAGAGGTCAGATATTTCATATGGATCTTGAAAGCTGCATCCCTAGGAACATAACTATTCCACCCATGATCTTTAGTTGGCATCCGTAGTGTTCGCTCTAAGGTTGTGGAGAAACTACCTCATTGGTGAGTGCTTTGTGGTTTTCACCGATCATAAGAGTTTGATGTATGTTTTCTCCTAGTGTGACTTAACTTACAACAACATCGGTGGATGGAGTTCATATAGGAATACAACTTCTAAATATCGTATACACTTGGATATGGGAATATTTTAGCTGATGCGCTGAGTTGAAAGTCACGTAGTGATGTTGTGTGTGAATCTGGTGATTCCTGAAGAGTAATGGAAGAACTGTCAGCATTATATCATGATATGGGAGAATTTGGGGATAAATGTTTTCTTTTTCAGATGACGGTATTGTCTTCCCTGGTGCAGAAGGTAGAAGAGTCCCAGTTGGGGGATCTAGGGGTGTAGTAATGGAGAGACCGAGTTTTTTGTGGCGAGGCCCCAGATGGTTGGTCGGAGGATGAGCAACACTCAGTGTTGTATCATGTAATGCTTTTTGTTCCTTTGAAGATATGCAAGACAGTTCTTAGATAGTTTCATAGTTCCCTTATAGCGGTGCATCCTAGCGGTAAAAATATTTACCAAGCCTTGGGGAGCCAGTTTTGGTGGATGGGGATGAAGTGTGTGGTTGCAGAGTTTGTTTCTTGATGTTTGATCCCCCAGAAGAGGAAGGCTGAACACCGTGTTCCTAGTGGTCTTCTCCAGCCATTATAGATTCCTCAATAGAAGTCAAAGGACATCTCAATGGAATTTTTTACTGGTTTATCTCGATCTCTGAGAGGGAATGATGCTATTTGGGTGGTAGTGGATCATTTAACAAAATTGGCCCACTTCATAGCGATCAAGGAGTCGAGATCAATGGATGTTTTTTCAAGGCATTATATGGGGAAGGTGGTGAGACTTCACGGAGTCCCAAAAATGATCATTTCTGATTGAGATCCTCATTTTACCTCCACAGTGTGGAGATGTCTCCAACATGCTTTCAGTTCTCCAATATTCCTTAGAACTACTTTTTATCCCCAAACAGATGGTCAGACTGAGTGAACCATCTAGACTCTTGAAGTCATGTTACACTCTTGGGTTCGTGATTTTTGAGGTTCATGGATGAGGCACTTACCCTTTATGGAGTTCTCATAAAATAATAGTTTTCACACCACCATCGGTATGACACTATTTGAAGCCTTGTTTGGCCGACCATGTCATTCTCCATTGTGCTGGACTGGGGTCAGAGAGTCAGTAATTATCAGACCAGAACTAGTGCAGAATACAACAGAGATAATCCAGGTGATTCGTGAGACGATGAAGGCAGAGCAAGATCACCAGAAATCATATGCTAGTCACAGGAGGAGACCCTTAGAGTTTAATGTTGGGGATCATGTGTTTTTGAAGGTGACTCCTCATCGTGGGAAGTGATGGTTTGGTCGTGGGAGTAAGCTTTCTCCCCAGTTTTTTGGGCTTTTTGAGGTGTTAGCTACTGTTGGATCTATGGCGTATCGAGTAGAACGTCCCCCATAGATGATTCAGATACATTATGTTTTCCATATAACACATCTTCGTCATTTTCTTCATGATGACCCTCACATCATTGATTAGGGAGAGATCAATGTTGATGATGATGTGACCATCGAGGAGAGACCTGGGGAGATCCAAGACCGCAAGGAGACGGTATTGTGTGGGTGTTCTATCCCCTTGGTTTGTGTCTTGTGTTGACACAGTGGCATAGAGGAGAGTACTTGGGAACATGATTCACAGATATGTGCTCAGTACTGAGAGTTGTTTGATGTTTAGCTCTTATCATGTAAATAATTTTCTTTGTGGTTATAAAACTTTTGTGTTTGTGAGATGACGTTCTTTTGTTGCTTCATGTGGCTTGCTCTCTTTTGAGAGGTACCTCGATGGGAGGTTGTTAGGACCCCATTTAATTTTCCCTTTAGGTTGGTTTTGAATTCTTGAGGATGAGAATGTTTTGAGAGGAATCTGATGTAATGGCTCCGACCTCTTTAGTTTATTCCATTGTAAAAATATGGTGTTTGAGGTGTTCTGTGAGGTCAAGGTGACTTATCCCCAACACTTTTCCAAATTAACATTTAGGTGAACAGTTACAATGGTAGACAAATGTGAACAGTGCAATGGTGACCTTTTATGAACAGTTCCAATGGTAGACCGTTGTGAGCAGTGCAACGTATCCTTAGGTGAACCGTTCCAACACTAGACCGTTGTGAACAATGAAATGGTAACCCCCTGTGAATTTTCTTAATAGAAGACTATTGTAAACAGTGCAATGGTATCCTTAGGTGAACATTGTCAACATTAACCATCTATGAACAGTTCCAATGGTAGACTGTTGTGAACAGTGCAATGGTAACCTTAGGTGAACAATGTCATCATTAACATTTTGTGAACAGTTCCTATGGTAGACCATTGTGAATAGTGCAATGGAATCCTTAGGCGAACAGTTCCAATTGTAGACCATTGTGAAAAGTGCAGCGGTGACCATCTGTGAACAGGTCCAATAGTAGACCATTTTGAACAATGCAATGGAAAACTTAGGTGAACAGTGTCAACATTAACCATTTGTGAACAATTACAATGGTAACCTTAGGTGAACTATGATTCCAGAATGGTGAGGTTCCAACAGTGAGGTTCATAAACAGTGTTTCCAGAATGGTGAGGTACCAACAGTGAGGTTGGTGAATAGTGTTTCCAGAACGTTGAGGTTCCTACGGTGAACACTATTTCCAGCTTCCTACTGTTTCACACCTTTAACATTACCTTTTATGTAAAATGAATTTAATGCCTCATTTTAACGACTATAAGGATGATTCAAAGGCCATAACTCCTATATTAATTATCCCTAAGGCAAGAGATGTTTTTTACATGGTCAAACCGTGTGGTTTAATGCGATCTACTTTTAATGGGAAATTAAGAATATCTTAAACCGTCTCTCTATTAAATCTTCTAAAGGGATGGGATATCTTCCTCCCTAATTATTTCTCCTTGTTCTCGGGTGTGAGATGCTTGAACGTCCCATTCCTTCTCATGGTATTTCCATAATCAAACTTTCCTCCTCTATTTTGTTCTACTCTCTTTTGATACAACCAAGCTGTATCGATCAATCTTCGATATAAGGTATGTTTTATCATCGCTCTTTTAGTGTTTATCTTCTCCTTTTTCTCATCCCATATTACATCACTTGTTCTCCATTCTTCTAATGGAGTTTTATTATGTTTTGTTTGGTGTGGTTGTAACGTGGAATCCTCAAGTGGTTGCAGTTATCACGAGAAGATGATCGTGGCCCTTTAGGTAGACTGTTCTCATATAAAGAAAATCAAGAACCATTTGAGGTAAGAGATTCATTGCTTCTCTCATCTTTAATGCGCAACTATATTGTTAGCATGATTTATCCGACTGGATCAAAATGGAATTTACCTAATAAATATTTGAACAGGATAAAAAATTGATATCGGTAGTATGTTATTGCCTCTTTTTTTGCTAGATAGTGTGATATCAATTCTTTTTGGGTTTAGCATTTCATTCTTGATAGAAATTGGAAAAGAATTTTAAGCCATAATTAATTGATAATGGTTTTGATAAATATAAAGATCCATGTAAACGAATCTATTTCTCCATGTTGTAATTTGATGTTAATCAAATTGGCACATTAAGAATGTTTAATTATTTTTGATAGCTTGCTGATTAGGTTTCCCAAATTTGGAACCTATGGATAATAAATCGGTTAATTCTAGATGGATTAAAGAATTGATTGTTTGATAAATCCTTGAAGGGTTATGAGATACCCTATTTATTTTTAAAGGGCCAAGAGCCCAATTGTAAAGATGTTTTTTCCTGCTGCTTGTGTTGTGATGTGAGCCTGGATGGCTGTTGTGGTATATGGGGGCATGGAGACCGTGGGTTGTGGCAGTAGATGACACCTAGAGTGATGAGATGCATCTTTTTATGCAAGTGGGTGTCAGGGAGGACACCAGAGATGATGGAATGGGATGGATGTGATTGTTGGATGCTTGTTGATTCTTATTGGTTGATTATCTGCTTTATTTTTTCCCACTGCTCAAGGCAGCTTGTCTTGCTTACCCTTCTTCTGAAATAGGTGAAGACACGTGGTGTATGCCGCGTTATTTCTATGTTTATCTTCTCAAGGGAGGATGGGTCTACACTCTGGCTATAGGCGGAAATGACTCGACGGGTTGTACATCTACTCACTGTGTTGATCGCCATTGTGTTTTGTAGCATAGAATGTTTTTCTAGAATGCCTTGGAATATGGGAATGTAATTATGTAATGAATAATTGAATTAATGATGTTAACCCTAGGGGTCGGAGTTTCTGGAACATAATGATGAGTATGAAATTTTAAAGGGATAGTAGACTTTGGGAGTAATGATAATGAAGTTTAATGTGGAATTGAAAATGGTTAATTAATGTTTATTGAATTAATTAACGTAAGGTGGAGATCATTAAAAGGGAATAATGTTATCTAATAAAGATCTTTAAATGGTTGTGTGCTTATAAGATACCTAGTCCTAGAAGTGGCAGCCTGGAGTCCGAGAGACGTTAGCTGTAGTTGAATCTAAGACTAGGTTATTCCCATAAAGTGGTTGTGAGATATAGTATATTTTGTAATTTTTGTGTTTCTACACGCTAATCCTCCCTGTTAGTAAGGGAAACTGACACCCTAGGGATTCGGAGCCCTAGGGGGTGTTTTATGTAATATTCTGGTGGGAGGATGGATGGATGACTACCCATTTGTCCACGCTCTCTTCTCCGGGTATATACTTGTGCTAGTTGGAAAAATGGTCAATTTTCCCCATATATGTGTGTAGGGGGTTGTAATGGATTGTGGTTATTCACCCACATATATTCTAGATATAGTATCCTATGGACTACTATATGTGTAACATGTATAGTTTGTGATTTCATGAGTATCCTTACTCAGTCTATGGCCTGTAATGGATTTAGGTATAATACCCAACATATGATACACGTTATGCGAGTTGTGGTGGCACCCAGAATCTACCTGGTTACTTTATTACATAGATGTGGTGGTTTTGTTTCATGGGGTGCATATTGTGGTGCTTTATCCAGGTGTCTTTGGGCAAGCCTGTTTGGAGAGAGATTCTTAGGACGTGTGATGTTGGGGAAACGCATCAAACATGAGGGGAAGTAGTAGTGGGGTACCCTTGATATTTGTTATAATATTATAAACTATTGTATGATTTACTTGGTGAGAGTATAAATGGTGAGGTTAGGAACTTAGTATACCTATTTAGGTGATGAGTTTGTTTCACTTGTTGTTCCATGTGCTTTATCATGCTTTCTTTACTTTTTCACAAGAGGCTTCGGGGAGGATCCTACTGAGTATACTGTTATACTCACCATATGTATATATAAACAGTTTTAGGTCACATTGAGTAGTTTTGAGATCAATCTATTTTATACTAGCTTGGGGTTGTAGGATTTATTCGGGATTGGGGTTGCTGATGTTTTTACTTTATTTTGGGTACATGTAGTTTTTCCCCTTCCCGTTGATGTAATTTTGCATGACATTACATATGTGCACTTGGGTTTTCTTTAATATTTTAGTTATGAGTTGGAGTTGGTTGGGGTCTATCTTATCTCTCTCTTCTGCATGTGTTCTCTTATAGGGTAATTCCTCCCATTTGTGTGATTACTAAACCCTCAGTGCTAGTTTCCAACTTGGGGTTTACTGGAGGCAGGACTCAGGGGTCATTATCTCCCTTCTATGATTGCTAGCCTAAGAGTGTTATACATTATGGGCAGGGGGTCGTGACAATAGGTCTCCCCACCAATTAATGATTCATAAAATATGTTGGAACTTGGGAAAATCATGTTTCATTGATCTAAAGAAGAGTCATCAACCACTCTTCAAGCAGAACAACTAAAGGGATGACAATGAAAAAAATAAAGGATGGCCACATCCAAAGAACTCGTGATTTCTATAATAAAAAATATATATTAAGATCCATTGATGTTCAAACATTCAATATCAAGCTATTTAACCTACCAAGATTTCTACCCCTATTATATACTAAAAGATAACAAAGGATTTAAAAAAATGTGCCTCATCCATTGATGGGATCATCAAATTATAAGCTATAACCTTCGAGTGATTTGTCCACAAAAAATCTGAATCCTTTTAGGTATCAGTGTAAATATTTCGAGTATATCAATGTACATATAGAATGAATTCAATCATTAAGATTAATTAAAAATATGGAATTACACTCTTATAAGGGATATCATTCATCATATCAATAATGTTATCTAACTATCAAGGAAAAAACAATAGAACGAAATGGAAAAAAAACTATTGGTATCCAATAAAACCCAATGTATTATACAAATTGATGAAAACATATTGGATATCGATGAACAAAATCAATATAACATATTAGGGATTATCGTCACAAGATTGCACTCTATCACCAAGATCATAATGAATATCAAGGAAATAACATTTTTCTAAATGTAGGATATGTATTCAAGAGTGCACATCCACATAGAACAAAAACATTGGCCACATGAAAAGAAAATCCACATGATAAAAACATTGTCAAAATATCTCAACCACTCATATCCCAAAATAATCCACAAATGTCTATAAATAAAATTGTTTAAAAAAAGACAAAACATATTATGGAAAATATAATTATTTTTCAATCTAACATTTTAAATAATAAATTGGATCCACATTAACCACCTTTATCTATTTGAATAACCTCTCACAATGTGAAAAGAATAACTCTATGGCTTACGACATGATAATTATTATCTTGAATCCAATTTTACCCCATAGAATATTGGTGATGTTCTCTGACTAAAACATCAATTTTTAGTCTCCCAACATAAATAGACTCTTATAGTGACCTAAGTGACCATACCATTTAAAAACTCTCAGATCATTAAAACACAAACTATTTGGATAACCAAGTTATTCCCCCTAGAAACCCATGAAGTTATTATTCTATATTTTAGAATACATTCCTTCCTAGACAAAAAATGGGAAATTCTCCCCTCAATGATAGTTCTCTAGATATACGTAAGTTGGACAACAATATAAATCATATCACAATAATAAATCATCTATTTTGCAAGAAAGTTGATTAAAATTTATGTATGAAGACCATTAATAAAATTTATACACTTAGGATATTAATTTCCAACATGATCAGTTCCAAAACATATCAAGGATGAGAATCTCTTGGAATACTCCTCAACTGACCACACATCTTTACCAAAACCCAAGAACATGATAGATTTATCCTTCTTCATCCTCATCGGATACGGCCACTAAATGATAAAAAACCTGAATAATTTTCATTATATTCATCCATATAGAAGATAGGTAATCACAACATCCCTCAAAAAATTACAATTCTTATCAAAGAATGTGTTCATAGTCAAGAAATTGAAAAAATTTAGAGTCTTGAGAAAATTTAAGATCCCATCAAATTGACCAAGACACATTACTAGTTTAGATAAACATAGCTTGACCATATAATAATGTTGATGAAAATAATAGATATCATAGATGGGGTTTAAATTATAGTTTTTCATTGTCTCCAAGACACGATATGGTGTCTCGGTAGAGTCATCCACATGAGAAGCCACTTTTGGAAAGTGTGATGGACTACTCAAAATATAGGACTAATGGATGAGAAATCTATATTTTTTGGAAAAAAAACTTTGGAACATTTTGTGTTTTCATAAGAAATAGTATCATTAATTTAGGAATAAAACATAATCAAAAATATAATACAAGAAACCGAAAATCATTCAATTAATTCAAAAACCACCTTATCCAACCGTCATTGATTTCAAAACAAATATAATTTAAAAATTTATAAATAATGAAACTTTTTTATGAATGATAAATATTTAAATAAAATGATCATAGTTTTCATAAATCATTTACCAATTCAATGAAATTATTCCATGGTGTAGGAACCCGGGTCTTTAGAACGGGTCAAAATCCCGACCCTGTTTAAATTTTTGACTTGTTTACGAGGAAACTAGATTAAATGGGATGTTTCATGAAATTTACAGACTACACGCCGTGTACTTCAAGTACACGCCGTTTATGTCTAGGCGAGTGGCAGACCGTGTACTCGCCAATTACATGTCGTGTGGGTGACCGTACAGAGTTTTCTTACTATACGGCCTGTAGTTTTGAACACGCCGTGTAGACCGTCGACCGTGTGATGCCATACATGGCGTGTAGGTCATTGGCCGGGTAAGAACCAGGGACATTCCATGTCCCCTTTGGACACGCCGTGTAGTCTAGCCATGTTTGAGGGATATACATGGCATGGGGGTATGTCGGTGAGGAAGAGAGGAGGAACCCTGTACACGCCGTGTACCTAGAGGTACACGCCGTGTACTCATGTCGGCAGGTTCAGAAAGTAAGTCGGGAGAATCTTTCCATATTATGAACAGTTAAATGAACCATACACGGCATGTAGTCCCAAAGTACACGCCGTGTACTTTCTTGTTTTCTCTTAAAATGGGCAGTAGCCTTGTTTTTGAGGTAGAACACCCCTCTGCATGAATACGCAAACCAGGCTGGACAAACCCCATTTCTCCTCCCGATCATTCGTCCGAGACCTGTTTCGATCACTTATTAGTGTGTTGGAACCCCCTCTGTAAGGCCTCGATTCCTCTTTGGCTGTTTGTCTGATTTTATTTCTAGAATGAGTTATAGCCCTTTGAGTTGTTTTCAATATTTTGTAGATTTACCACGTTTTAGACCGAGATGGCTGGTGTTAGCAGAGGAGTAGCATCGTGAGAGTCTCAGGTAGGTGGTGCATACCTCATTTTGTGTTTTTTTGGTTGTTTGGATAACGTGGCATCAATGCTTTTTCAGGTATTTTTGAGCGGAACCTGTTTTATCTGATTTTTCATAATGTATTGTTATGAGACCCCTGGGATGCCTTTGGGTATGTCTGGTTACCAATTTGCGTGAGCGGGGCCGGGTCAGGGGTCGTGGCTCATCGGGGCATTTTGGACGGGGAATGCCAAAATGGTTTTAATTGCAATATTATTGTGTTAAACTATTATTTTAAATTATTAAACCCTGTTATAATTATTGGAGGAATTTAAGACCTTAGTGCTGGTATGGGACAACACCTGGTATAGTGCAATTCAACTGTTTAGTTTGTTTTGTTGGTTTATGATTTTATGTTAAAACATGTTATATATGAAATTACTGAATTGCATCTGCTGGACCATTTGGGTTGTGTTGGGCTTGACTCGGTTATGCTTGAGTGATTCTGATCACTAGTTGGGGCTTTGCATAGGTTACTTTGGGTGGTTTTGACCACAGGATTGTGCGTCATGGACGTTGGTTTGAGGCAGTACGACTGTCAGGTTAGGCATGTCCCGAGTTACTTGGATGGAGAGGCCATCGGAATTGAGTGACATGGTCGCAGGGACATGAGGTGTCAGATGTTTTTGTGTCTTAAGACTATTTTTGATGATTACTGCTCACCAGGACCTTGAGTAGTGTGCACACAGAGATACTCTGTGATGAGGTGGTTTTGACCACTCATGTGGGTTAAGGCTCCCATAGTTGCTGTTAGGTATTTTGGTTGGGGATTCTTGCCGTAGAAAGCCACATGGGAGGTGAGGAGCCTTTAGGGAATGGGCGTTCCTTCAGGACGTCGGTACTTGAGACACGAGGTGTCAGGAGGCACATAGTTCCAGGTTACTATTTTTGGGAATGCCTACGGGACGTCGGTACTTGAGACACGAGGTGTTAGGAGGCACATGGTGCTGGGTTACTCTTCTTGGGTGTGCCTTCAGGATATCGGTAATTGAGACATGGGGTGTCAGGTGGCATGTGGTGCTGGGTTACACGACATAGATTTCGGCGTTGGCCGAAGCAGGTGACACTCCATGGTGGCTGTCGAACACTAGCAGAGTTTGTAGTTATTTGTTCATTGTACCAATTCCTGCATTCCTAGTAAATGTATGACAGCTTAACAACATATATTTGGTACGCACCATTGGGTTGTATCCTACTGAGATTTGTCTCACACCCTGCGCGGGCCCTTCGGGACGCGTGCAGACTTCATGGATTTAAGTGTAGGAAAGAGTCCAGCTTCAGGAGCTGGGTTACGTTCGTTGTTGCATGAAGATGGTACAGACCTTGAGGTCATACCTAGCTAGGGTTTACATTGTTCTGTTTACCTTTCTGTATCGGCATACTAGTTGTAGCTACTGTTGTTTATCCATTGGCGCCCTTTTTATATTCAGTTTAGTTTGACCTGCTTTGGATGCATTCTTGGTTATTTACAGTAGTTGTTGTAGTTGATTGCTGGCATGTTTTTCTGTTTACTTTCCTCTGCAGTTTTTTTGTATATTTCTTCCGCTGATTATTGCTATTGGATATGCTTCCGCTCTACGGGTCTGGTTCGAGTCTGCTGAGTCTTTCATTCCGCTGTATCTTTACTGTTATACTCGGACCTAGATCCTTACTATGATCCTCCGATATAGTATAGCCTACCCACTATACCTATTCAGACACTCGTTGCTAGTCGTCAGCCTTTGGCATTCATGGGAGGTGCACCTAATGTAGTGACACTCGACCCATTCGGCACTATTCGGGTAGTTGGCCGGGTCCGGGACGTTACAAAGTGTTATCAGAGGAGTTCTTGACAAGGATTTAGTAGCAGTTTTTTTGGCTACTAATGAGATTGAGACTTCTCTTTTTATTTCAGTTGGTTTTACTATTTGGGATATGGTAGACTGGAGATAAGTTGTGGTTACTGGGACTGGGTTTTTTAGCTTGTGCTTGGGTGCCTGCAACCCCAGGTACGAGGGATGGACCTAATTTCCATGGGTGGGAATTGTTGTTTTCTTTTGCTCAGATTATAATTTATACGATTTCCACCTCGGTGGCTCACTTGGTTTGTGATGTTCTACATTGTGATATGTGACCCTTGACCCGGTGTGGTAAGGGAGAATTGGATCTTGGTCCGGTATGTAAAGGGTTCCTTGCTTGGATTTTGATAGGCACATTTTAGGGTATTTCAATTTCATAATTTCACGTATGCTTTGTGAAGTGAAAATACCATGTGAATAAAATAAATCAATTTCCATGCTTTATCTGCATTGAAATGTAAAATGGTGAAATTCCTGATAGAGTTTCTAGTTGTTGAAATGTGTATTCCATGATTTATTTTTTTGTAGAATTGCATGTGCATGACATATGGGTCTGGCTCTTATAAGAGCAGGAAGGTACTGTGGTTGAGGCAGTGTAACTATTAGGATTCGGTGACTTGGTCGTCGGGTTTGAGGCAACGTGATTTGTCGGGACGGGCATGGCTTGAGGTACTTTGATACTTTTCTTTGTTGAGGGAGGGTAAGGAGGCCATGAGGGTGGGTAAGGAGGCCATGAGGCCGGGATGCCGTGAGGCATGGGTTGCGGTAAGGGGGAGTAAGGGTAGTTGTTATGCACAACCTTTTACTACTTTCCTTATCTCCGTAGAATATATTGTTATATATATATATATGGGTTGTCTGACCATTAATGATATTCAGTGGGTTACTCCTTCACGGATCGATGTAGCGGCAGGCATGAGATGATACAGTGTCGCAGGATCGGGGTCAGAATTCGGTACAGGCAGAACACGAGCCGCAGGTACATGCTAAAGGACAAGATCAGGTTTAGGATCCAGCGCTGGCAGGACAGCAGCCGGGTTTGGCATCATTCGGGCCGTGGCTCGACGAGCGGCTCTGGGTGAGACTACTACGCGTATTGTAGAGGATGGACAGTGGAGTTCAGGGTGCAGAGCCTTCTATGGCGTATCTGACGCAGGAGTTCTAGTCACAGCACCCTCCACTTTTTCCGGGAGAGGGTGGTCCGCAGGCGGTTGAGAACTAGATAGAGAGTATGCAGATGATATTCGAGCAGCTCGAGACGCCTCTAGGGCGGTGGGTCAAGCTGGCGACGTACATGCTGAGAGGACCGGTGAAGCAATGGTGGGACATATAGGTTCAGGCTCATAGACACGAGGGACTGACATGGCAGGACATAGAGGGTAGGTTCATTCAGTACTTCTACCCGGAGACACTGAGGGAAGAGAGAACTTGGGAGTTCTTGAGTCTTCAGCAGGGGGACATGTCTGTCATGGACTACACATCTAATTTCAAATAGTTTTCTCTCTTCGCACATAGTATGGTGAGCGATGATGTAGCTACGGTGAGGCGCTTCGAGGATGGCTTGCGACACGCCATTCGGGTCCAGGTGAACATTTTCAGGCTGGGTTCTTTCTCCGAGGTGGTGAATCAGGCGCTTATAGCCGAGGGCAACGAGAGGGAGAAATCTCGCTTGGGTAGGACGACAGCCTCAGCTGATGGTTCAGATATCATGAAATGAGGACGAGATGAGTTCCAGTAGGGCAGTCAGGTGAGGGATTCAGCTAGACCACCTCGTGGGAGTTCTTCAATGATTTGTTTTCAGTGTGGACAGCAGGGACATGTTCGGGCTCAGTGAGATAGGCCTCCGAAGGAGTGCCAGGCCTATGGACAGGACGGGCATCTAGAGAGGTTTTGCAGGAAGCCTTCTCAGATAGCTGGTAGGCAGGTACCAGGACAGATGGCAATGTCTGGATTTGGTTCAGGTTCAGTACCCGGAGAGGGTAGTCGAGGTTCAGCTGTGCGCGGAGGCCGTGACAGAGATAGCGGGACCCAGCTCAGGGGTCAGTGGCTGGGGACTCAAGCAGCACCGCAGGGTGGTCAGGCATTAGGATGTCGTGCTTCAGGTTAGGTTCACACCGTGGAGCTTCCAGAGGCTGAGCAGGCCGGTGAGCCGATGACAGTTAGAGGTACATCGCGGTGTGACTGTGATCTCTATGTTTCCATTTTTGCAAGACCTTTAGAGGTATGTCTGTTTTGAGTGCACGAGATGCATGTGATCTTTGTGCACTGACTAGATTCTAGTCAGTGGGTTAGAACCATCTCGGGTGCATGATATATATATATATATATGTATGAGGTGCCGTGGGCATCGGGGCATCGTGGATGCGGGTTAAATGAGGTGTCGTGGGAATCGGGGCATCGTGGATGCAGGTTACTTGAGGTGCTAGGCACCAGGGCATCGTAGAGGCGGACACCAATGTGGTGTGGGATACTTTGGATGTCTGATGTGACACAGGCCGTGTACTTTAAGTACACTCCGTGTATGTCTAGTCGAGTGGCCGACCGTGTACTGACAGAGTACATGCTGTGCGGGTGACCGTGTAGAGTTTTCTTACTACATGGCATGTAGTTTTGAACACGCCGTGTAGACCTCCGACCGTGTGAAGCCATATAGGGCATGTAGGTCATTGGCCGGGAATGAACCAGGGACATTCTGTGTTCCCTTTGGACACACCGTGTAGTATAGCCGTGTATGAGGGATAAACATGGCGTGTGGGTATGTCGGCGAGGAAGAGAGGAGGAACCCAGTACACGCCGTGTACCCAGAGGTACACACCATATACTCATGTCAGTAGGTTCGAAAAGTATGTTGGCAGAATCGTTCCGTCTTATGAACAGTTAAATGAACCATACACAGCGTGTAGTCCCAAAGTACACACCGTTTACTTTCTTTTTTTCACTTAAAATGGGCAGTACCCTCATTTTTAAGGCAGAACACCCCTCCGCCCGGATACGCGAACCAGGCCGGCCGAACCACATTTCACTTCCCGATCGTCCGTCTGAGACCCGTTTTGATCACTGATTAGTGCGTTGGAACCCCCTCGGTAAGGCCTCGGTTCCTCATTGGCCGTTTTGTCTGATTTTTTTTCTAGAATGAGTTATATCCCTTTGAGAAGTTTTGAATCTTTTATAGATTTACCATGTTTTAAACCGAATTGGCGGGTGTTACCGGAGGAGTAGCATCATGCGAGTCTCAGGTAGGTGGTGCATACTTCATTGTGTGTTTTCGTGGTTGTTTGGGTAACGCGGATTCGGCGCATTTTCGGGTATTTTTGAGCGGGACCCGTTTTATCTACTTTTATATACTGTATTGTTATGGGACCTCTGGGAAGCCTTTGGGTATGACCGGTTACCAGTTTGCGTGAGTGGGGATGGGTGAGGGGCCATGGCTCATTGGGGAATTTTGGCCGGGGAACGCCAAATGGTTTTAATTGCAATATTATTATGTTAAACTGTTAGTTTAAATTATTAAATCCTGTTATAATTATTGGAGGCTTTTAAGACCTCATTGCAGGTATGGGAAATCACTTGGTATAGTGGAATTCAACTGTGTAGTTTTTTTTTGGTTTATGTTTTCATGTTTAAACATGTTATATATGAAATTACTGAATTGCATCTGCTGGACACATTGGGTTGTGTTGGGCTTGACCCGGTTACGCTTGAGTGATACTGATCACAGGTTTGGGCTTTGCCCGTGTTAATTTTGCTGTTTTTGATCATGGGATTGGGCGTCATGGATGTCGGTTTGAGGGAGTTCGACTATCAGGTTGGCCATGGCCTGGGTTACTTGGATGGCGAGGCCATCAGACTTGAGTGACATGGTCGCAGGGACACGGGGTGTCAATTGTTTTGGTGGCTTAGGACTATTTTGGGTGATTACCGCTCACCGGGACCTTGAGTAGTGTGCACACAGAGATACTCTGTGATGATGTGGTTTTGACCACTCGTGTGGGTAGGGGCCCCCGTAGTTTCGGTTAGGTATTTTGGATGGGGGTACTTGCTGTAGAAATCCACAGGGGAGGTGAGGAGCATTCAGGGAATGGGCGTGCCTTCGGGACATCGGTACTTGAGACATGAGGTGTCAGGAGGCACATGGTGCATGGATACTATTTTTGGGCATGCCTTCAGGACGTTAGTACTTGAGACACGAGGTGTCAGGAGGCACATGGCGTCGGGTTACTATTCTTGCATGTGCCTTCAGGACATCGGTACTTGAGACACGGGGTGTCAGGTGGCACGTGGTGCCGGGTTACACGACAGAGATTCTGGCATTGCCCGAAGTAGGTGACACTCCATGGTGGCTGTTGAGCACCAGTGGAGTTTGTATTTATTTTTTTCATTATACTGATTACTGCTTTCCTGGTAAATGTATGATTGCTTAAACACATATATCTGGTATGTACCATTGGGTGGTATCCTACTTAGATTTGTCTCACACCCTGCACGGGCCCTTCGGGACGCGTGCAGACTTCATTGATTTACGTGCAGGAAAGAGGCCAGCTTCAGGAGCTGGGTTATGTTAGTTGTTGCATGAAGATGGTACGGACCTTGAGTTCATACCTAGTTGGGGTTTTGTTTGTTATATTTACCTTTTTGTATCGGCATGCTAGTTGTTGCTACTGTTGGTTAGCCATTGGTTCCCTTTTTATATTAAATTGTGTATGACCTGCTTTGGATGCATGCTTGGTTGTTTACAGTAGTTGTTGTAGTATATTGCTGGAATGTTGTGCTTTTTTACTTTCTATTGTAGTTGGTTCATATATTTCATCCGCTTTTTATTACTATTGGATATGCTTCCGCTCTGTGGGCCTGGTTCGAGTCTGCTGAGTCTTTCTTTCTGCTGTATCTTTACTGTTATACTCGGACCAGGACCCTTACTATGATCCTCCAAGAGGGTATAGTGTCCCCACTATACCTATTCAGACCCTCGCTGCTAGTCGAAAGCCTTTGGTGTTCATGGGAGGTGCACCTAATGTAGTGACACCCGACCCATTCGACACTCTTTGGGTGGCTGGATGGGTTCGGGACGTTACACATGGTTTCAAATAAAATAATCCCATTTTCAAATTTTCAAAACAATTTATATTTACAACCTATCAGACAAAAAATTTATTCATAAAAAAATTCATAAAAAATAATAAAACAGTTACAAAATTAAATTTCCAAACAAAACATTTCATAAAACACAAATTTTAATAAATTTAAGAATTTTTCAAAAACACAATCAAAACATGTTTTAACCCACAATTTAGTTTTTATAAAGTATTTAAAATTATCAATAATTGATTAAAAATAAAATAAATAAACATGATTAATAAAAATATCACATCCATGGCCCTCCTAAATAACGTCACACAAGTGATTCCACTTTGAAGAAAATTGATAGGGGTATATGTTGAGAACTAGGTCGTAACTGCTCATTTCTTGGTCATATGTGTTGGTAAATGACTCAATAACATCACAATAATAAATTGATTTATTTTATAATCAGTTACCAAAATTACACATTAAATAATATACCATGAAAATATAGTGGGAATGTGGTCATCCTTCCATTCCAGTTTCAAAACACAAAAAAGATTTTCCAAATAATTGATAAAAACATTAGTAATATAAAATTTACTATTTATCAAGAAACTAATAACTTAAAAAAATTACTCAAGTCCCTAGATCACTGATAACTCATGTCTTATTTTAAAGATATTTTGATGATTAACCCATTCATGACATATCTTTTTTTCTCTAGAACATCCTTTATCACCTTTATAGCATGTCTCTCCTAATATAACAGAAGGTAATTCTATGATAATTTCATTTCCATGGAGAGGCATGATCTAGTACATCATTTCACGAACCAAATACATGTACAATAAAATGATAAATATTATTTCATATTCAGCAAATCCAAATAGCATCCCTGGTATCCTGATACTGATGAAAAGCATTTATACAACCTGATATAACCCTTTGGACCAAATTCACCCAAAAATGTTTACAAAAAAAATTAATATGTGGAAACATAATCGGATTCAAAACACATTATGAAAATATCATGTACAATGAAATCATACAGAGTTTAAAATAAAATAATGTTATAAAAACCCATCTAATTGTGTTCCAAGAACACCCACCATGTCCCAGGTGACCCACCCATAGTCAACCTATCATTAACCCAGAAAAGAATATGAACTGATGATCACCCCCTCTATTATTATAAAAGATTAAAAACAAAAAATGGTATATAAATGGTATGATATATATATATATATCCTAGTATGATTTCGAGAATGATTCTTTTAAATTATTTCAAATGGTAAGTCAAATATGCTAAAAGAAAATAATGTTAATGATAGTATGAATCTTGTTTTAAAATAGAGTTTTAAATATTCAAAATTAATTTATCAAAATAATCCTAGAAAACATTTTATTTAACCTTATAAAAACAATATCATGGAAGTATATAATATCATTTCACGAGATAATTGAAGATAATGAAAAAAAATGTAGGAATATATACTTGATATCAATGTTTTAAAAGAGCCCATACACTAGATTCAAGGTTCAACATCTCAATAAACAGATCAATCAATAACATTAATCAATCATCAAAGGTATATTCATTTCTATGTGGTGACAATAAATAGAATCATGTATCATGTATCATATATCATGAATATGGATAACATTGGAACAAACTATGTATGATTGTTATCCCACCCTCGAATATATAATCAAAAATCATCATGATAATTATAGGACTTATATCTAGAAACCATGGTTTCAAGAAAACTAGTTCCATGAAAACTAAATTTCATAGTTTCATTGAAATAAAATGAATCATTCACATTCAACTTGGATCCACTAGCTATGGTGTGGGTCTGACAATGAATTATTTATCATAGTAATTCTATGTAAATATCTAGGTTTCCATGAAAAATTCAAACTATGTGAGTGATATATCATGCTATGGATGATCAATGTGTTGTTCCTTATTAGTATAAATCATGGTCACATTCCATCAAGCCACAACTCACACTCATGATGATATCCTTTAAAGTAAATAATCACTTTTTGAACACCCATCATTGATAAGCACAAGACTATAGTATGTTAGTTTTATGGATTATGACAAGAGAATACCATATTAAAGACCTAAGGGAGCGGTCGAAATCATCATTTTAATTCGAAAAAATTTAAACAATTCAATATTGAAAAGGGTAACCATACCCTCTTCCTATAACAATTCATCATCATAACACTATTGGGGAATTTAAAATGATCATTTATTTCAAATAAACACAAAATAATTATATAGATGTTTTACTATTAAAAATGGATTGATTTTTATTCAGAACATGATTTTACAAAATATTTCTATATTGATAACTCACTCATTTAAAATAATACATGAATAACTATTTTAAAAACAATTGTAAAATAATTTATTAGGGATCATGGTTATTTAAAAAAATCCTAGATTTGAATCTATTTAGGAAAAAATAAAATTATTTAACTAATTTCATTCAAATCAAATCATTTCAAAATAGAAATAATAACTAGTAATATTTCATCACTTTTCCAGTGGAAACATTGAAAGTATATTATAAACGGAATTAAATTAAATATTTAATATCATAATTTAATCAAATTAGGAGGAAACCCTGCTATGGTAAATTTAGTTAAAAGGTGATCAATAATGATTTATTAAGGGAATTAAAGAAAATAATTTATAGAGACTGTTATAGATGCATGGAAATTTATATATATTATCAATCCAAAATGAATTACAATAAAATGGAAAAGAATACAAACACATACATGGAAAATCCAAAATCCAACCGAATGTGATCTGTGATGTTTAAACTCTAATGGAGATCACTAAATCATGGAAGGTGGATCACAATAGGGGATAGAAAATATCCTATAACCAAAATTTTAAATCAATAAACCATATAAACAAAATCAGTTCTCCATCATGTCCTCTATAAATAATGAATGACATGAAAAAGAGATATCAAAGGATTAAAATAAAACTAATCACTGAAAGAGGATCACTACATCGATCAACCATTCGATCAAAAAAGAGTTGTGTTTGGGGGATCCAAAATGCCAATATAAGGATCCCAAAAACGAAAGGATCCTTTTTTTGGAGTGAGAGATGTTTTGGTGTAATTGGGGTTTTTTTCATTTATTAAATTTTTTGGGTCATTAATTACTATTTTTCGGGTTTCTTGGATTAGGTTTCTTAGTTTTTTTCAAATCATTTACCCTAAACAAATCCATTAGAAGAGAATCATGGTTATGCCATAGGGTTAGCTTAGCATTTCTCAAAATTATCAATCCCCATGTGGGATACTGGAAAAGGTAGTGTGGTTTTAATTCGTGGATATTTTAGCCATAGAAAAACTTTGTGAACCCTCCATGGATAGTAGATGATCTTTTGGGTTTTGGCTAAATGGGTTGTTTATCCATGATCGAAACCATAAACATGGAAATAAATTTTAAAAAACATTAAAACTACATCATAAAAAACAACAAGATATCAAAAATGAGGATACTCAGTTGAATGGTTCAAAACACTTAACACCAAGTAACAACTTTTTATAAATATGGATTATCATTTAATGATATTCTTGATTATTGAATTGATATTTAAAGGGAAACTGTTATGAAATTGGCAACATTTTATTAAAAATAACCTGATAAAAAAAATTAATAGATATATTGATTATAATTAACATAATAAAACAAGATATAATAAATAAAATAATAAATAATAACACAATAAAGGTAAACATGGTGCAAAGTTTGAAAATAAATCAAGGTAATAAGATTACGGAAATAATCCTTAGAGTAAATTGAATTTACGAATAAGATGTAAATTTTATGGTATCCATGGTTTATGCATTAAAATTTAATTAAATGTGTAAGGAACTAACATAAAAAATTATATATTCTAATGTATTAAAACTATAATAAACATTAAAACCTTCTAGTTGATAATTTATGATTATAATTTAAGATAACATGTTAATAAGTATTAAATAAACCCCCCACATATATATGATGTGGAATAATCAAATAAAAGTGAATTTTTTCCTAAATTTATTACATTTAAGAGATAACATAACATGTTTTCATGAAAATTTTAACTAAATTCAAATTCAATTATTCCATTCCCTTACATATCCTTAAACCCTATGAAAAACATTTTAATATGTTGTATGGCCACAAAAAACTCTGTATGGGACGTATAAAAGAAAGACAAAGCATTATTCTAGCAATAAACATGAAGGCACAGTATGATTGAACCAAACATTCATATTTATAATTGAATAACACAAACATATTAATTAATGAAAATATTTAAGACCCGTAGAGTTGAAATCAATATCCTTTTCTCAAACATAGATAAACCCATTAATAATCATTTTTTGAACATGTTTCAGAGTAATGTATATAATTATTAAGTAAATTGGATAAACCTTATAGTCATTCTTTCCTTATTTCTTATAATGGCACAAAACAATATTTAATTAACTAAAGTACTATTAAGGAGAAACCATAATATAATATAAAATGTCCTCACACTATTCAATTTGGGAACACCAATCCTAGACATTATATCATTCTCACCAATCACAATATTGGAACACCCAGCCTATATGCTTTATCGGCTCACCCATGAGATATAATGGGATTAAAACCATTAGTATAGGCTTTAATTGCTTCTTTAATTTCACTTATAATACTCATGATTCATATCATTGGTAAAAAAATTCCTCTTTCACTTATTCATCATAAAATACATGAAAAATAGGATTTCCAGATTATAATTATTTTAACATCAAAATACCATTCTCTTTTAAAATCCCACATTAATTAATGTTATACATTAAAAATTTTAAAATTTTCTCTTCATTGAATAAAACCATAATTCATGTAAATTAATCCTTAAATCAAACAATGTTGATAGTGGTGGGAAATGTAATTTTTTCTTTATAAGATATAACCTCACATTCCTTTTGTCATTTATAAATAATGTCAGACATTATATATAAATATTTTTTTGAACAAAATTGAAAAAAATAAAAACATTTCCAATTTGAAAATATGATTTCAATATAATTAAATTGATAAAATAATTTTTAAAACATGGATGTGGAAGAAAATGATATCTATATGGAAAATATCAAAATAGTTTTTTTAATGTAATGTCATATTCCACTTTGGAAACATTTGAATCATAACCTCCATGAAAGAATAAAATAAACATAATATCATCCTAATATAGAACTAATTATAAAATATTTCAAGGGGACCATAAATACACACCATAAAATAATATATGTGAAAAATATTAAAATATTCCTCAATGAAAGGAAATTTAGATGGTATCCCTTATCTTTCATATGATTCATCATATATATCATTACTATCTTAAATAACCAATTTAGGTAATTTATTTACTTTCTATATATCCATTTTTATTTTAATTATTCCATTTATTTCAGATATTACCACTTTAATATAGAAACAAAATAATTTATTTTTACATTAGATACTTTAATGATATAAAGATTATATATTAAAAATGAAACTGGTTGGATGAATATAGAAAAAATGGTTGATTTTACAATTTATAAATTATAATAATACCGAAATAATTATCATTTTCTTAGTTAATTATAATTTTAAAATCAACCATGAATTATTATTATGTATAATTAACTACGTTAATGTCATGGAGATGGTAGGATGTACATATACATGAGTAACACATCCATTTTTCAATGATCAGTTTGAAAATATGTTTTGTAATGTTGTATCATACTATAATGATAATAATATAAAAAATATAATATTAGTCTATCATATATATATATATTTATTTCTGTTTCATAATTGTTTGGTAGTGATGAAAAAATAATCACAACATTTACTAGATGGGATAGTCTACAAATCGAAACGAATAGAATTAATATTTTTTAGTGAAGAAAATAAAACAATTTATTATATTTTTTCAATGATACATATTTATGGTTTATTATAATTATTACTTTTATATAACATGTATTCATTATTTTTATCCTTATCATCTGTAATGAATTTATTTTAGGAAGAACAAATCATACCACATCCCGAGATGGTAGTTCTCCATAAATACGAGAGACAATATCATATCCCCCATAGAATGGAATGTAATATTTATATGTTATATAATAATTATATAAATAAAAATATGTTATAAATATCATTTATATAATTTAAATCCATAATTATAATGATATCTCAAAGGCACCGATAGAAAGATAATTACTCTATTTCGTATGGCCTTAGTCTATCGTACACACGTATAATGATTTCATATATAATTTTATGGAATTATAGATGTATTTAGATTTTAAAATTAATATATTAACATAAAATTATAAGGTATTTACATGTATTTTTATATAACCATTCTATATTAATTTTGGAATGAGGTGGAAGAATAAATAAAAAATATAAGGTTAAGAATGATAGGTATTTTTAAGAAAACAATCTGGTTTAAGAAAAAAAACCCTCATATGATAGATTTAAGATGAATAAAAAATTATTTAAGGATTTGTATTTGAGAATGAAAAAGATATTTCAGATGTAATTTTCCAAGAAAAACTACATAATGGGAGAGAATATGAGACAAGAAGGGGTGTCCCTTTTATAAGTGATGTGTAAAAATTTTTAAATAAAAAAATGTTCCCATATTTTCACAAAAATAAATTATAAAAAATATACCATTATCAATAATTATACATGGAATGGTATGATTATGGACATAAAATATGTTTTATTCCATTTTTATGTGATTTTAATAATTATATATTTAATTTAGCCTCTGGTAAATTATTTATAAGGTAATAATGTAAACTAGTTGGTTTCATTCACTATTTAATGGGGTGAAAATTAATGTTGGTTATATAAGATAATATTAATTATTAATATTAAAAATATGGAAATAGTTTTTCCAAATTAGATTTATTTTATTGGTATAATTTTTGATACAATTAATCATATAGATGTTAAAAAATGCACGTTTTTAGAAAGATCGTTTTTAGAGTAAAAGATGATTTTAATATTACTCTATAATGAGTAATAATGATTTTATGAATTATATTTTATACATATATAATATAAATTTAATTTAAATAATTTTTTTATGTTGTTTTTAATTATTTCAATGTGAGAAAAAATATTCTTTTGAAAATAGTTTTCATGAAAAACTAGTTTTAAACGTTAAAATAAACATATACTAAAATATATTATAAACATGATTAAAATTAATTATCCTAATAAAATATAGATTTATAATACTAATTTTAATTAAATTTTATTTAATAAATATTTTTATTTTTAAATTACATAATTTATTAAATAGATATAATATATTTTCAAAAAATATATATGTTTCACTATTGACTGAAAAATCATTACATTCCAAAATTCCCAAAACGTCCTCAAAATTTACCCTATATAAAATTTGATATGTTAACTACAAAATTGATATTTATTTTATCAAATTAAAATATATAAATATATAACTTCAATTTATATTTAAAACCTTATAATATTGGAGTTCAATTATAAGAATTTCTGTTTTGATTAAATTAGAAATTTATAATGGAAATAATAATATATTTCTTATTTTTAAATATTAAAATAATTAATTAAATTATTACCTTTTTTACATATTTTCTCTTTTGTAAATTGTGTCATAAATATTTTATTTACATATTAAATGAGTGAGAATATTTTTCCCTCATAACATTTTTAGATTCCCATTATTATTATCCAGTCAGATGGTTTGTCTATAAACCCATATCGTAGTGAATCATCACATTTTAAAACAAATGGTCTATATAGTTATGAATCGTAATAGTTTGTTCTTCATAGGAATGATTCTATTCCAATTGAACTACAATAGGGATAAAAAATGAGATTAATATCATACATACTTCATTAACATTAAAACATGAAACACATTTTGTGCCTCGTATTAAAATGGAGGTATTGTCACATAGTAGGAAAAAATAAAAAATTTCTATGATTTCATAAGTTTTAATGACACACAATCTCAACATTCCATTTTTTCTCAAAACACATAACACATTTCCGTTGATATATAATAAGAAATACCTGATCAGCTACCTCAACAGAAAGATATTTCCTCTAGTTATCCTAATAATATCATTGCTTTCTCTAAGCTGTGCCCATATATTTCTAAATCAAATAAATATTATCAGTAAAATCTTCTACTAATTTTGGTCCCATAAACACAATTTCTCTTAATTCACCCCAAAAAGATGGTATCATTATCCTATATCAATATAATTTCTCAAAAGGATATATCTATATGATGGAATTAAAATTATTGTTAAAAGAGTTATAAATTAAATAATGATAAATATACCAACATCGCTTATAATCAATTAAATATAGAAATGAATATCCTAAAATGTATGAATTTTTTGAGCTAAAATTTTATTAGATGGTGGATGAAAATTTGTGCTGTAATTTATTTCCATTCCATTTTTTAGATTTCCTTTTATAAAATTAGATTTAGGCATGGGATCACAAACTTATTCAATTGGGAGTATAACTCCATTTAAACTGACTTCCACCTCCAGAAAATATCGAGAAATTTGACCTAGGTACATGAAATATTAAATTGGATGAGAAAGTTCATATTTATTTTATGAATCAAAAATAACCCAAATCACATTGTAACCTCATGTGGTATTTGGAAATCCCACCTCCAATTTAATAGATATAATTTGGAATTTCTACTCTAGTTGTTTAAAAGGTTTATGCATTCCTTTCAATAGTTGTCATTCTTCATAATCATTCTATCATGAAGAAAATATCATTATAATCTTATCAATATCTATGTTCATTCCTTCCCAGTAGTAATACCATTGAAGGTTTATATTCATCATAGTGTTTCCCAAATGGATAGTTAATGGAGAATAATGAACATTACTCTAGAGATCTATCATAGAATTTGAATCCCAATGAACATATAATATTTTTAAAAATATGATATCTTAATTTTCATGAACATTAATGTTAGGAATCATACCCTTCATAACATATTTTATAATTTTCTATAGAAAGGGATCTCCCATATGAGATTTATTATTTAGTTCTAACAATGAATTTACTCAAACCTAAAAAAAAGAGGATGTACCCACATCAACAACATCAAGGAAAAAAATCATCAAATAATAAATCAAAGGGTAATTTTAAAAATGAATCATGGTTGATGTATAATTATTTTTATGACTCAAATCATAAGTCTATTTTTTTCAATCAGGACATTGCAATTAATCATGAAATTATAATCATTGATTAGTTGTGACAATCTTCTCTAACTCATGCTGAACTATTTATATGTGAATATATACTTCAGAACAATTGTGATTGTTATATATTTTATACTTTATTTCATATAAATGATGGAATTGTCATGACCCGTCCCCTAGGGCCTGTATCATGAATACCCCAAGCCCGCCTTCTATAGGCAAGGGGCTGGAAACTAGAACCAAAGGTGTAAATCCCTAAAATGTGAAGGCATTGCCTTTATAATTATAAACAAACACATCATAGTACACAAATGGAAGCAAAAAACTAAGTAAAACTATATACAAAAGATGTGATTGAAAGTAAAAGTCGTCGAAAATACAAGCCCAATAGTAAAGTACAATACAACGAAAATTCTAGTACAACTGAAGAAAAATAGAGCAGCCACTAGATCGTCCTCTAGGGTTCCTACGTGAAGGGTAGGTATAGATGGCCTCCTCGGCTCTCCACATCTGTCCATCCCATCTGTGTACCGTCACGCCGAGTGGTCCACCTCTTCGTATAGTCTAGTACTGCTACTCTCTACCTCATGCAGCGATGTCTATCTTCTGCAACGAACTCAACAAGGTGCTGGCGTAGACCGTGTTTGTGTGAGCATAACGATACTCAGTTGGGACCCTGAGGCCCTCAAGGTCTCACAAAATCCAACTAGGATAAACCAAAATGTATGAAATCAATAGATAACCATTACTTAGGTATATTCACATACATATACCTAAGTTCTCTAGTAACCCATCTCAATCATGAAGAAAACACAAAATTCATTAACTCAGCTCAAACCAGGGTTTTTATTCTAGGGGGTAGTATCAAGTAACAACCCCAGTCACGCTGTCAGAATATCAGCTGATGGTGTACTCCTCCTCTATCGAGTACATTGGGCCTTCCGTGTCACACAATGGAACTTCCCACTATCCTTGGACTACTAAGGTACTCCTCATATCGAGTATTGTGGGTCTGCTGTGTCACACAGAGGTTCTCCCCACCACGGGTCTACCATGCTCACACAGTGGCACTCCCCCTTATAGCCTGTTGAGGTACTCCTCCTATCGAGTATCATGGGTCTTCCGTGCTCACACAAAGGTTCTTCCCATCGTGGGTGTGCCGCTTCACACAGAGGTTCTCCCCACTAGGCCAGTCGAGTCACACCGAGTCGAATTGGTCAACCAGTTGTCAGGTCTTAGCCAGTTACTAGGTCTTCATACTCTGTCTTCTCGCCTCTGGAATGATCTGATCCACGAGCTACTGGTTGATACTCCAACTATCATGAAGTCCCATGTAGAAGTATCTCAAAGTTCCTTCATGCCATATGGGTCTCAACGCAAAAGAAGACCTGTAAATCAGATGCTCGGTCTATGAGTTATTGGAATTTCCATCCCAGGGGCCCAGTTAGATTTTATGTTCAAACCAACCCGACTGTACCCCAACTGTGTCCAAACCTCAAGTGGGTTATGCCAAAATAACCTTCTCACTCTAATATTTCCATCGTCGGAGACGGTTCATCGATCAAACACTCTTAGCCCATGTTATGTGCGAAAATGTGTATTTGGGTCAAATAGGTTCATACTGGGGTCTGACCCGGTCTGCGGGTTGGACTCGGTCCACGGGTCCGACCCGACTCAAGGGGACGGCCTGACACGAGGGCTGCCCGGCCCAAGGGCGGTCCGGCCCAAGGGAGCAGCCCACGTGGCCTGGATGGCTAGCGGCCGACGGTGCCCTGCGGGGCCAACCCTAGCCGCGTTCAGGAGGAGACGCGCGTCCCTTTGACTATTGAATGGTTGAACGGTTTGGGTGGGTACCCAAGCCGGTGCCAGTTGGCACCGGTCCAGCTCAAGCAGTACCCAGAGGGGTCCCGCTCCTCCCTGCTGGCTGAGCGGCCAGTCGCTCCATACCACCAGCAGCCGGCCGCCGCGCCTCCTCTGCCATGGCCCGCCCTGGCTACGGTCCTGCTCTTCCACATGGTGCGATGGTGTCGCGCCCTTCCACCCACCCCTTCCACCGCATCCCCCATGGTCGTGGCTCTCCTTCCAGCACGGCAGTGCGACACCCTTTTGGTGACCCGACAGCCTTGCACTGCTAGTTTCTCCATGACCAGACCATCACCAGCCGTCGTTGGACTGCTGCGGTCCACTCTTCCAGCGGTGCCGTTGCACCACCACTGTCATCAAAAAACAAAGAGAAAATGATGTGGGTGGGTCGGACCAAGTTCGTGCGACCCGAGCCTTCCATGTTATGGTGGAAACAATTGGCCTCAAAGATTACAACTAACGATGAAGAACGGAAGGTAATACTGAATCATAAAACAACCCCTACCTCTTATTGTTGTTCTTTGACGATGTTGTGGAAACATAACATCGATTTTTCATTCATCACGTTCGTCACACACTCCCAATTTCAAGCCCGTGCATTGAAAATTCTCTGGGTTAGAAGACCGAGGAAGAAACATTACTGTCATTCATCGCATTCTTTGTTGGGAGGATGGTTCTCCCTAGATCTCATCTTCCTCTGTTCCACCAAAAGAATGTTGCACACCCAAATTGAAATAATATATTATCCACTATTTTAATGGTTGACATGAATTCAAATGGAGAATTAATTAAAGTGGGGGATCTACTTAATTAATTCTTTTGTGTAGGAACAAATTAATTAAGGGAGTTCAAGAGGTTTAATGGGTGGTAGCTCTATAAATGTAGAGTTCAAGGTTTTCAATGCTCGTGTGGTCCCCACTTCTTTAATTTCTAAGAGATGTTTAAACTGCGGGTGGGCCCCACCACCATAACCTCTCATGGGAGGTTATGGTGTGGTGGACCCCACCTCTATCCTCCCCTTGGAGGTTTTAACCACCAAATAAAAATAAGCTAAACACTTATTTTTATTTAAATTTTTTTCCTAAAAACTCTAAAGAAAACTAACTTTCATTCTAGACCACCTACCGTAGAGGTGAAGGTTTTCGCAAGCGAATACTGGCCCTGCTAGTTCAACGGTGCCTTCGGATTTCAGTTCCGAGCACCAGTTCAAAAGTTATAAAATCTTGCTCGCACGTTTACAAAATGTACTCAATCAAAACTTTAGAAATTGATTCTGGGCACACCAAGCCTCAGAATCAAGCGCCATAAATTTTCGCGGACTTGTAAAAATCCAATGTATTTATAAACAAATTCCACATAATTTCTTTGTTTTTAAATTCTCCCCACCTCAGTGTTTTACATCCCCATAAGCTACATCTTGAACTAAGGAAAAAAATGGGGGTAATGACCACCCATCTAAGCCTCCCGCTCCCATGTGCTCTCCTGGAGGTTCTCATACTACCAGAGAATGTGCACCAAAGTTATCGACCATCCACGTAGGACCCACTCATGTCAATCCTCAATCTCTACTGGAACCTCCATGAAAATATCTACATCTTCGACGTCTAGCTCTACATGATCGATGATGTGGGATGGGTCGTGCACATATCTCCTCAGCTGAGATACGTGGAAGACGTTGTGCACCCGTTGTAACTGAGGTAGAAGAGTTATGTGGTATGCCACCCCGCCTACCCTGGTAAGGACTTGGTAAGGTCCAAAGAATCGCGAATATAATATTCCACCTCAGCTAAATCTCCGTAGACCTCGTTGAGGTGAGACCCGTAGGAAGATGTGGTCGTCATCCTCAAACTCTAGTGGTCTCTACCTCCTATCAGTATACGAATTCTGTATGCTCTATGCAGTATTCATCCTCTATTGGATGATCTACACCATCTCTGTGGTCACACATACCATCTCTGGTCCCACTACTGTTGACTCCCCAGGGTCTGTCCAGCATAGTGTAGATCTACATGGTCGACCATACAGGGCCTAAAAAGGTGCCATACCGATGGTGGAGTGATAGTTGTTGTTGTTTGAAAACTCCACCAGAGACCAGTGATCCTCCCAGATATGACCGAAGTTGAGGACACATGCATGGAGCATGTCCTCGAGGGTCTTAATGGTCCGCTCAGTCTGACCATCTATCTGAGGATAGAAGGTGATGCTCAAGGGAAACTGTGTCCCGAAAGCTTCCTGCAACCCCTTCCATAGCTGGGAAAAAAACCGTGCATCGCGGTCGGAGACAATATAATATGGTACTCTATGTAAACACACAATCCTCTGTACATAGAGGCATCCCAAGCTCTCTATTGAGCCCTACTCCTTGATCGGTAGGAAGTGGGATGACTTGGTTAGTCAGTCAACGATCACCAATATCGAATCATGACTCCTGGATGTACGTGGAAGACCCACCATGAAGTACATGGATATCCCATCCCACTTCCACCCTGGGACCTCTAACAGCTGAAACAAGCTTGTTGGTACCTGGTTTTCTGCCTTCACTTACAGACAAATGAGGCACCGAGAGACAAACTCTGCTACTGCCTTCTTCATACCTGGCCACTGGTGCTATCGTTTGAGGTCCTGGTACATCTTTTCCACTCATGGATGTACCGCTAAAGGGGAAGTGTGGAACTCCATCAACAATTCCTTCTACAGTGCAACTGGAACCAAGGTACGTCCTCTAAAGAGGATGAAATTCTCCCCACCTACTGAAAATCCATCAGGTTCCTACCCTTTGGATATTTGAGCATGTCGTGTATCACCATTAGTGTCTCCATATTGTGTCACCCGGAATCGCTGAAGAAGTGGAGGAGTGACTGTAAGAGACAGAAGGAAAACTACTCATTCTCTGTCCACATAAGAAATTGGTAAAGTAGCCAGCTACTATATTGCCTCTCCTAGAAACCGTATACCAGATCTCCTACTGAGTGCATATACAACAACATTCCCCTTCTCTAGAGTATAGACTATCTCGAATTCATAGTCCTGGAGGAACTCAGGACAACGTCACTGTCTCAAGTTAAGGTCCTTCTGGGAGAAGATAAACCTGATACTCTTGTGATCAGAGTTCACTATGAAATGATTGCCCATCAGATAGTGCCTCCACATCGTCAAGGAGAAGACCACCTCTACGAACTATAGGTCATGGGTAGCATAGTTATTCTCATGTTGTCTCACCTGTTGAGAACCATAAGTGATCACAGCTCGCTCTTTCATTATAATGCGTCCAATTCTGGTCCCTGATGCGCCATAGTAGAATACATATCCTACACCTTCCTCTGTAAGCCTCAAGATGGAGGCACTAATTATCCTCTACCTCATCTCCTGAATGCTATACTGGAATCTCTCCAACAAAACGAAGGGTTTCCCCTTCATTGTCAAGGATGATACCGGTGCTAAAACTATGGAGAAGTCTGGAACAAATCGCCGGTAGTATCCATCCAAGCCCAGGAAACTCCGTACCTCCTTCACACTCCTAGGTGGCTCCCAAGCAAGTACCGCCTCAATTTTCGTTGGATCTACTACAACTCTAGCCTCTGAGATGAAATTTCCCAAGAATTGAACATCTCAGATCCAAAACTATCACTTCGAGAGCTTACCATAAAGCAGGTGCTCTTGGAGTGTGTCCAGTACTACCTGAAAATGGTAGGCATGCTCCTCCTCAGTAGTCGACTTGATCAGAATTTCATCGATTAAATCCACAACAATGAAATCGAGGTATACCTGGAAGATCCTATTCATTAGACTCATGAACACTTCTGGAGTGTTGGTTATACTGAAGGTCATAACCAAGAACTCGTAGTGGCCGTACTGACACCTGAAGGTCATCTTTTTCACATCCTTATATCAAACTCTGAGCTGGAGATAGCCTGATCTGAGGTCTATCTTCGAGAACCATCGTTCTCCTTTGAGCGGATCAAATAGTTCATCGATCCTCTGGAGTGGGTAATTGTTTTTCACGGTCACCAAATTTAGTGGACGGTAGCTGACAAAAATCCTCAAGCTCCCATCCACCTTCTGGGAGAATAGAATCTGGGCTTCCCAGGGAGAAACACTGGGCTAGATGAATCCCTTCCCCTGCAAGTCCTCCAACTGTACCTGCAGCTCAAAAAGATCAATGGGAGCCATCCGATACGCTGGAGTAGATATCGGTGTCGTCCCAAGGTACATGTAAATGTAGAAGTCCACCTCTCTGTGAAGATGAAATACTAGAACATCATCAGGGAAATCATCCGTGTACTGGTCCACCACTACAGGCTAAGTCGAACTCTCCACATCAATGGTTCTGAGGGTAAGACAAGAAAACTTGTGAGTGATCGACATCACCCTCCTCTGAGTAAGTCCATCATGTGATTCAAAGGATCCCTTCTCACCGGTGAAGGTAAAACTATTCCCATCCATGCAGAAACACTGTACTTTTAACCTAATATAGTCAGTATGAGCATGAACTGTAGATAACAAGTCCATTCCCAAGATGATGTCGTAAGGCCTCGACGCTGCTACGAGGAGATCCTAGCTGAAGCTCTCACCTCCTAGAGTATGCTAACACTATCAGCATCAGTCCGTAATTGTCGAGTCTACTCCCGTAGGAGTCTCTATCCACAAGGATCGAACCAATGACTCCATCAGAATCTCCAAGCTCTGAATGAGGGTAGTGGAAATGAAAAAATGACTGGAACTTGTGTCTATAATATCTGCAGCTAAGGTGGAGTAGAAACGGATTGTACATCGAATCATATCTAGAACCCCATGGCCGTATGCCTCAGCTGAGTAAAGATGAGCTATACCTGGTCCACATGCTCCCTACGGCCAGGGTGGTCCTCCTAGTGGTGCTGGCAGTGGCACCTCATAACTTCGTCCACCACTAGCTGCTCTACCAGCTCCTCTGCCACGTCTGCATGCACCCTGCGGACCGCCTCAATAGAATCTCTACCTCAACCTATGAGGTCCCTAAATATTCTGTTTCCATATAAATGGAGGGTCGGATAGTCATTAGCCATGTGACCCTGCCCGCTGCATGAGTATCCCTACCTACACCAGGCCGGTCAGTCGCTGCCCCAGGTTCCCCTCATAATAGATCCTGAGTCATGCGATCGTCCACCCGTGGGTCTATTCCTTTTGGACCTCTATGTCATCTGTCTACTTCCAGCTAGAAAAGACTCCGCTACATGTCGACTAGTGGTGGGTCTCACTGCTGGTGACTACTCAGCAAGGAAACTCAACACTATAAGGGATCTCTCTAACACCCCCATCTGTGTCGGGATTCTGAGTGAGATCATCGAAGCCCTAATCTCTCACCTGAGCCCCTACTCGAAGGTCTGGGCCTTAAAGCCTGGGTCACGCACCATATCTGTGGAGTAGTGAGAGAGGTCAGTGATCCTCGCTGATTACTGTGCCACTATTATGCTACCATGTTGTATATGTAGTAGCTCCTGTATCTATACTTCTCATAGGGTCACTAGAAAAAACTCCACATGGAACATGCTCTTGAAGTCTTCCCAGAGAAGTGTTGCCTCATTGTGGACCTGGAGCAACAGGATCCACCAAATTCCTAATGCTTCTATAAGGAGACTCATGACAAGTATCACCATGTAGTATGCCAGTGTCCCTACTAGCTTGAAGACTCTCACCGCAGCCTCCAGCCAATCCTCAGCCACATGTGTGTCCGTCTCTCCCTAAAACCATGGTGGCCTCAAGAACTGTAACTCATGCAATGCGATCAAGCGGCGTGCATCATCTGCTGTTGGGGCAGTTGGAATCGGTGGCCCAATGGAATGTGGTACTTCTGGTACCTCTGGTAGTGAAGGGCCCTACACCGAGGCCTCGTCACTCGGTGGGCTGTCAGAGCATACAGCTCTCGGGGCTGTGATTAGTTGTCCATGGGCAGGCATCCTGAAAGAAATAGATGTGACACGGTCAAAAGATTTATACATGGTGAGCTGACCTAGTTAAGCTAACTTATTGAAAATCTATTGAAAACACACACGCAATCATTGTTTTTGTGCACTGATTCAAAAATTAGAAGTTAGAGTCCTGGTGGATGGATACTTCAGCCGCCCGCACCAACACTGGACTCCCTGAACTGAAAACCACACATAGTACCATTAACACTATTGCTTCATTGAAAATAATGATCAGAGACCTAAGATATGCGATAGAATCAACACCTCTGATACCAATTTGTCATGAACCATCACTCGGGGTCCATATCACGAATACCCCAAGCCCGTCTTCCATAGGACAGGGGATGGAGACTATCACCAAAGGTGTAAATCCATATATTCGGAAGGCATTTAGATTATAATTGTAAACAAACACATAAGAGTAAACAACTGGATGAAAAACACTAAGTAAAATTGTATATCAAAGAATTGTGGGAAAGTAAAAGGATCCAGAAATACAAGCCCAAAAGGAAAGTACAATACAACAAAGGCGCTTCCCACATAGGATCACTAGGTGCTGACATACATAGGATCACTAGGTGCTAACCCACACAGGATCGCTAGATGTTGTCCCACACATGATCTCTAGGTGCTAACCCACACAGAATTTCTAGGTTCTGACCCACACAGGATCACTCAGTGCTAACCCACATAGGATAGTTAGGTGCTGACCCAAAAAGGATTTTTAAATGTTCACCCACAAAGGATCACTAGATGCTGACCCACGCAGGATCGCTCGGTGTTAACCCACACAAGATCTCTAGGCGCTGACCTACACTATATCCCTAGATGCTGATCCATAGAGGCTCACTAGGTTCTGACACACACATGATCACGAATCATTCTTCACGTAACAACCAACTATAGGGTTCCTGCACTAAGCTCGCTCGTCTCCGGGAGGGTCCGACCCTGTCCGCGGTTCTAACCCGGTCCCCAGCTCTTACCCGGTACGTGAGTCCGACCCACTCCACGGGTCAGACCCAACCTGAGGTGGAGGCCCAGCCCGAGGGTGGCCTAACCCTACGGTGGTCTGGCCCGAGGGGGCGGCTCGGCCGAAGGGCGGCCCAGCACAAGGGTCGTCCGACCCGATGGGGCTACCCGACGGCCCGCACGGCCTTGCCGGCAGCGCCCGACGGGGCCACCATAGACACATCCATGGGGAGGCGTGCACCCCCTGGACTCCCGAAAGGTTGAACCGTTTGGTTGGGGACCCAAACCACTGTCAGGTTGTGCTCGTCCAGCTCCCATGAGACCCAACAGGGTCCTTCTTCTTCCAGATGGTCGAGCGACTAGTCGCTTCGCACTGCTGGAGGCCGGCCCGACGCCGGCCTCCTCGGCTCCTCTATTTCGGCCCAACTTGGCCGCGATCCTACTCCTCTGCACGGCGCGTCGGTGTCGTTCCCTTTTGCCACTCCCCTTCAACCATGGGCCACCCTGGCCACGGCTCTCCTTTCGGGTGGCACGACGGTGTCGCGCACTTTTGGCGACCCAGCGGCCTTGCATTGCCAGTTTTTTCAAAGATGGCCCATCGTTTTCCGTCATTTCTCTGTCACGGTCCACTCTTTCGGCGACGTCTTTGCACCACTACCATCATCAATAAATGAGGAGAAAATTATGGTGTAGGGTCGGGCCATCTTCATGCGGCCGAACCTTCCACGTTATGGTGGAAACAATCAGCCTCAAAGAGTACAACCAACGAAGAAGAACGGAAGGTAAGACTCAATCCTAAAACAACCCCTACCTCATATTGTTGTTCGTTGATGATGTTGCAGAAAGTGAACATCGATTGGTCATTCTTCGCGTTCGTCACACAGTCCCATTTTCAAATCATGTGCAACGGAAAGTGTCTGAGGTAGAAGACTGAGGATGAAACGCCACCGGCATTCTTCGTACTCTTTATTGGGAGGATGGTTCTCACTTTCTCTCCTCTTCCTCCATCCCACCAAAAGAATTTTTCCAACTGAAAATGAAATAATATATTATCCATTATTTTAATGGTTGGAAAGAATTCAAATGGAGAATTAATTAAATGGGGGCTCTACATAATTAATTGTTGTCTGTAGGTACAAATTAGTTAAGGGAGTTCAAGAGGTTTAATGGGTGGTAGCTCCATAAATGGGGAGTTCAAGGGTTTCAAAGCCCGTGTGGTCCCCACTTCTTTAATTTCTAAGATATTTTTAAACCTTGGGTGGCAAACACCACTGTAACCTCTCATGAGAGGTTATGGTGTGGTGGCCCCCACATCTAACCTCCTCTTGGAGGTTTTAACCACCAAATAAAAATATGCTACACACTTATTTTTATTTAAATTTTATTCTTAAAAACACTAAAAAAATAACAGTCATTATCGACCAACTACCGTCAAGGTGAAAGTCTTCTTAAGCGAATACGGGCGCTATGAGTTCAATGGTTCCCTCAGATTTCAGTTCCGAGCACCAGTTGAAAAGTTCTAAAATCCTACTCGCGCGTTTACTGAACGTACCAAAAAAACATAAAAAATTGATTCTGAGCACACCTGGCCTCAGAATCAAGCATCATAAATTTTTTCAGTCTCGTAAAAATCCCATGTATTTAAAAACAATTCCACGGAATTTCCAGGTCTTTATAGATACTATGTTTTAAAAAATCATTGAAGTAAATTCCAAATCATCTTATGGGTAATTTAACTCACACGGATTCAAGTTACCTAAATAACTTGAATGTACATGATCACTATATATCAGTACAAAACCTTGTATATTCAGTGAAGCCTCAGTGTATATTTTAAATTAACAATATTTTTATAGAAATTCCTAAATAATATACTTCAAAATAATCTTTTTTTACTAAAATAATAATAACATTGTTTCTTTCAAGATGAATTTATCTTCTTAACATGTTGTCTTAGTAACTAGGATATAAAACGAAGTAAATACTTCTACATATTTTTTTAGTAACCCGTTAAACCATGAATATTATGAATCTATATAACATTTTTTTTATTATTCAAAAACATTTGTTTTATAATGTCCAACCATTATATCATAATTAGAAAATTAATTTCAAAGGAATGACATATTTTTAAACTAAAAAGGATTCATAAAAAATTTCTATATTGTTTATTTTATTTTATGGTTTTCAAAACAATCCTTAAAGATCCTTCGTGTACCACCTGTAGTTTATAGTGTACAAAAATATCATCCTAAAACATAATTACAAACTTCTAAAAAAACTCATTGAAAATTATATTTAAAAGGTAAATAATTACAATTGGTGCATCAGAAAACCATAATGCCATAACCATAAAATAATATTTCATATATATAGTTTGATACACTAACATCAAATATCATCATCCAACACATTCTAGATATTTTAAACTGTAACTTAAATAAAAAATTAAAAAATTCAATGATCCCTTCAGTAGATCAAACAAATAATTGATTTGTCAGAAAATATATTTTTTTTCTTTATTGTGATGTTATTTATAACTCGATAATCTATGAAAATTCTTATTTAACAATATTTATTTTTATTAAAAAATTGATAACTGAATGGTGATGCTCTCGGTGTAATGAATTATTTCTTTAAAACTAAATCAATTTATTTTTCCATTATAAAAGTTCAAAATGAGACATTCAATTATGGGGTTAAAAAATTGTCTTAAAAGAATCCACTAGTTCAATAGTATACTAAACCTCCTGATAAATAATAAAAAAATTAAAATCATCAAAAATTATATCCATTTTTTCCATCACTTGAACCACATCACAAATATGAACATTTTATCTATTTTCAATAATATGAGTTATATAACAATCACTAAATTATAATATCAAATTTTCAACTTCTTGGTCAATTATTAAGGGTATGAAATCAATGATTAAATAATTAATGGGTCTAAAATATTTCTTTTTATGATAAATATAAAGCTAATTCATAATAAGAATATATTGAGATTCTACCATTAGTTGTAAAATAATATTTTCAAGAATGACCACATGGTTGATTGTTTAACCGAAAGTATGTTATCGGTGCCCCAAATTGATATTACCCACACATAAATCATTATTATAGTTGAAGTGTGGGGTCGATCCACAGAGAACTTTGGCAGTGCGTTGGTTCAGTTGAGTTTATAATTAATTTAGTGAAACATGAAGAATTTAGTGTATTGGTTGGTTTGGATTCAGTGAAATTATTTTGTTTACTTTATGAAAATGATTAAAAATTCAAGGAAAACAAAAAAGTGATTTAAAGGTGTTTTAACATAAAGGAATGTGTTTTGGGGCTGTGGTGATTAAGAAGTTCTTATGAAGATTGATTAAATGGTTGTTTTTTTCATGATAATTCATCATTCTGGATTTCCTTTTATCACAAGATTCCTTGGTCCGGTTTCTATTGTTTGGAATTGAATAAATTGACTCCTTAGTCTAGTAGTCAGTGCTTCTCAATTCTTAATGTGGTTCAGTCCATTTATGAATCAGTGAAACGTTTTCAATGGTCATGAATGCTTTCACTGTTACTCTTGTTTTATATCGCTGAGAATTATTCCCTTGGTCTGGCTCAGAATTCTATGTATTATTTAGCAATGATTTAAGAGGAGTAAGAAGAATTAAAAATAACGAACACAACTATCTAAATTAATACATCATAATACAATCCTTCATCGCCCATAGCCCCAACACAAGGGGTTTAGTTACACATGGAAGGCATAATAGGAACAACGCACTAAATACGTAATGAATTCATTGTGTAAGCATTATGGAGTGGTCTCAGTAGGTTGAACGGTGGATCTATGTCACAATGGTGGCTTGAGAATGGTAGCAGAAGAACTTCTCCCCTCCTTTGAATGGTTTTGAACTCAAAAATCTGATGTCCAAGGCCTCTATTTATTGAAAAATAAAGTACACGGCCTGTATAGAAAGTACACGAAGTGTACTTCTATCAATGCGCTTTAGGCTTCACATTCTCCACTGGTAGGTGGCCTAACACACTGTCTTTGACTTCGAATACGGTGCTGCCATGTAGGTGAGGGTACACGACATGTAGTGCCTCCACACATGGTGTGTAGTATAAAAATTTGGCCACCAACCTCTTCTAGAATAGCATACAAGGCGTGTATGAATGAAACACGTCATGTCTCCTTCAATGGCCACATGGGCGTGTAGGATCTTCTCGGAAACAACCACTTCTAGAATGTAGTACACGACATGTAACACCACCTCACACGGCGTGTAGCTTATTCCTAGTGACATAGGTGTGTAATCCCTCCTTCGATTCGTGTCCCTATCTGTATATACATGGCGTGTATAAAAAGTACACTCCATGTAGTTTTAAAATTTCCATAGACATTCTTTGATTTGTGTATTTTAGACAGAAAGCTTCTGAAAGTAAACAGAATCACCAAAATCAAATAATATGTTCATTAAACAATAGATATTTTCTGAAAACATGTTTTTATTTTCAATAATTTATATGGAAGTGTATACACTAATTGGGTGCATCAAATTCCCCCATACTTAGTCGTTTGTTTGCCCTCAAGAAAAATCTCAACATATAATTAATAGAGACTATACTTTTAAAAGGAAGGAAATCAATTAATAAAAAGTAAAAATGATAAAGTTACTATGGAAAATTATAAAAGGCACAAACAAATTCAATTCATAAGATATTAAAATCAGGACTCATATATAATTCAATTAACTACTCGCATCCTCTTTCAATACCTTTTCCAACCTTTCAAAAATAATCATGCCACTTGATGATTTACCTTACCAGTTAAAATCACAATCCACACTCAAGATATTTTTTTCAGAGTTATGCTCAATATATGGTATATACTCACTTTCCATAGGTTTTTTGGATATCTTTTTCTATACTTCAGAAAAAATTTAATTAAAAAAATCATGAAGGCTTTATCAATAGGGTTCAGATATCTCTGTGGCTAAGGGTTGGTAGGTTCAGTTGGGAAAAATATATTCTGAGGCTTGAAAATGGAAGGCTAATTACATTAAACAACATTGCATGATATTCAAAGTAAATTTCAATGAAAATGTATCCTTCAAAAACATAGTCGAATTCTATTGTAATCACCACCTTCTCCCTTAGTCAGGTAGGGCTCCTAAATCAAATGAGCACAAGGTTCCCTTCATGTTATATTTTTTTAAGAAGAAAAACTCAAGGAAAACACTTATGAATACAAAGAATAATTGGTTGGAACCCTATCTTCCCCAAATATTAAAGAGGCACTCCCCCACACTTTTTTTCATTATTGTGCACAAAAATATTCCATGTATTTCCAACTACCTCTTTAAATCTCCAAAATTAATAATCATGCAATGTTCAAAAATAAGTAGGGTGGGAAGGGAAAGAGGCTTGTAATGCGTCTTCTTATAAAGGTTGTTCGTGGATTCTATGGGCTTAATGAAGATTAAATGTAGGGTAGGTCTCAAGATAAAAGGGTTGAAACAATCTAATTCCTCAATCATTTTAATGTAATTCAAAAATTTCTTCATGTTTTGAAAAGAAAAAAATGCAAATTCTGGTAGCGATGCATATCATAAGAATCTATCAAGAAAGAGGGTGATAGAAAATAAATAAAAAAAATGGTTTAGAATACCTATCAGAAGTGTAAAAATAATAAAGGGACAATCAGGTCATGAAATGCATATAAATGATTAGCCTAATCAATGTAAGTAATCAAGGATTAAAAGTTTCAATTGAAACTATATCAGCAATCATTTTAAAATACTTAAAAACGAAAATAAGCATGAAACCCTCAAAAAGATCCTATTAAATAACTCTAGCATTTATAAATATGATTAACCAAAAATAGCCTCAATTTTGCAAATATATAATCTAATAATGATGTCTCCAAGATTAGTTCAAGGGAAAAGACTAAGGTGAAATAGAGAGAGGCTCCCCCACACTGAAAATCGCACGTGGTCCACCAAGTGTCCAACAAAGAACAAGGTAAATTAGGGACAAAACAAGTGGACCGGACCAAGGAAAAGTAAGGAAAGTAGGAAAATCGTGAATGAAAAAAATAAAAATAAAAATAATACTCTCTTCGTGTCCAGGAGAAGAAAAATGGTAGGTGAAGTAAAATCGCAGCCCAAAATGTTCCAGAGTACCTGTGATGGTGGAAAAAGAAAGACAGTAAGAAATAATAATAAACACAGGCATATGAGATCAAAAATATATATACAATGAAAATCATATGTACCAAAATCATTAATGGGGTCGCCTTAGAAGAGGCACCATCTAGGACAGGATCAGCTGGAAGAGATGGCACAAGAGGCATGTAAACTGAAGGCACGGACGCGGTGGTGGTATGTGAAGTGGGAGAAGTAGAAGCTGTAGGCACGAGATCTGGAAAATAAAGCTTAGCAGAAGGCCCCGGACCGGTAGCAGTGGTGGTGGAAAGAGAAACAACAGAAGGTGGACCACTGTAGACAGCAAAACAGAGTTCTTGGCCTGTGCAATAAAGGGCGGTGGAGCAGCAGCAGAAGGGCCAGGAGCGGAGGTGGGGGCAGGTGGATGAGGCAACGAGAGACCAAGATGCTGAGAAATATGTTCCGAAAGATGCTTCATGCGGTCATGGCGGCTATCAGGATGAATCAAATTCCGCGCAATGGTGTCCCGGTTGACGATGATACGAACCAACTGCTACTCCATCTTATCCCATCAGCTGTCCAAGCGACCCAAGACCCACTCCATCACAGATAGGTGGTGGGAAAGGGAAAGATCGACTGAGGGTGTGGCGGTAGGTGGGATGGGTGATGGGTTAGAAGATGTAAGGCCAAAAAAAGTGGGGCCAGTAGGAGGTGGCTAGGGTGGAGAAGTCGGAGGGGTTGGGGAAGGAGGAGCATGGTCATCGGCTGGGGCAGCAGGGTCAGCGGGTGGCTGGGGGTTAGCCTGGGCAAGGATGTAAGCACCCCCATACCTCCAGACCATCCCCATGCGAATCGGAATGAGAAAGTCCATCCGCTGGGGTGAACCTAACAGGTCATGAGGCAAAGAGGGCTCAAATACCCCAAGGTGGTGGGTGAGACAGGTAGTGTAAAACCTTCCATTTAGGTTTTCCTGATGGTCGGTAAACATGGAGTGGAAATAGGAGGCGGATAGGTAGGGGAGGTCTGGGTAGTCGTGCCAGATGAAACAGGTAAGGAGCTCAATGTCACGGTCGGTCACGACCCCCATATCCTCATGGAGGGGAAAAAGGATGGCGATGAAGCACCGATGGGCGAAGCTGATGATGGGGTCAGTGATAGGGGTGGTCGTCTAGGATGTGGGGGAGTACCGGTGGTCAGGCCCAGAGATCTCCCTCCACATAGCGATGAGCTTAGAGAGCTCGGGTTTGGATAGTGTAGAAACAGGAGGTGGGGTGGTGGGATGGGGGTAGAAGCCACACCCTTGGCCAAATTCGCTCATGGTGAGGCAGAAATGTCTGCCGGCTAGACAGAACCGTACCACGGGCACCGCATCACCAGGTGACTCCTGGTACTCCGCTCCATCAAACTCAAACGAGGCCGCGAACTCCAAAAATAAATCTTGAAAAATTGGAGTGCTGACCTGGAAAATATCTAGGAGTGGGGTGTGCCCAAGAATCATCGCCAAGTCCTCCAAAATACCTAGCTAATGCGGAATGTGGCTGTTGAGGTATCAGCCACTCAACGGTATCGGCCGTTGATAGAAGCGTCGGACCCTGTCATATGCTAGAGCACTGTCCGGGAATATCGTGCATGGATAGGGAGCACCAGCAGGTCCCGGTCCAGGTGCAGGTGTAGAAGCGACAGCTGGCTCTGTGGGTGGATCTGCTGAAGTAGAGGGTGACTCGGTGGATGGGGTGCTCGAGGAGGGACCATCTGCTAAAGAAGATGGTACATGTAGAGCGGTGGATGGTAGAGCAGAAATGGTGGTGCTTGGAAGCTCAGCGCCGGAAGGTGTAGGTGCAGCAAAAGTTGGCCTGGCCTCCGCTAAGGGATTGAGTGGCGGCCGAATGGCCAATGGAGGGAGCTCAAAGACCAGAGCATCTAGGTCCGGCTGTGTTAGCGGTCAGAGTCTGATCTGACAATAGATGGGCCTCTTCCCCTCAGTGGCGGAGGCCGGCCGCTTCCCTCAGGAAGGATCGTGATCTGCCATAACCTAGAAAAATGAAAGAAAAACCAAACAAAATAAATAAAAAAGAAAAAAAACAAAGAAAATGTGAGAAAAAAAGGAAAATAATAGTTCACGACATGTACATCTAGAGCACACGTCGTGTAGTGGAAAATGTAGAGTAGACTGTGTTCTCTGGATAGACACACCGAGAGTGAAAAATAGACCATGTAAAAGTACACGGCGTGTACTGAACATACACGTCGTGTTCACTCAATGTGTAGGTGGTCGTGTACTCATAAAGGACAAGACCATGTTTGTGAAAACAATAAAAATAAAGGACACGCCGTTTATATGTAGGACACGGCGTGTTATTTACCAGAAGAACAAGTTTGTATGGAGGGTGAAACACGGGCCAACCAAAGGAAATAGTATACACGACGTGTTCAGTACGAGAAGAACATGGCCGTGTGGAGGGTGAAACACATGCCTACCAAAGGAAATATTATAAACGGTTTGTACCTAACACACATGCCGTGTATAAAAAATGGTGTTTGAGGCCATGGGAAAGGAGTACTCAGGCATGATGTGGAAAAGTACACACTGTGTATCGAACATACACACCGTGTACTTTAAAATTTCGTAGGATTTTGTGTGTGGCCGTGTACTGAAGTACACAGCGTGTGTTCTTCATATGTGCATGTATACTGGCGGAAGTCGAACGGTCAGACGATCCAAAAATCACCCTAAACGAGTCAAAAAAATTTAAAATAGAGGGTGTATAACGGCATACCTTGACCAAGGATCACAATGTAAGAAAAATAAGAACTTGAAACGCCCCAAATCGACGGATCTGAGAAGGGTGGTTCGGGTGGTGTTCCGGATAAGAAATGGGAAGAAAATGGGAAGAAATGGGGAGTCGCGTGACACGGGATCAAGTTGGGTGGCCCGCGGCTTATATAGTCGCGGTACACGACATGTACATTTGGACTACACGTCGTGTATTCACAAATTTTTTTTGTAAACAAACATAAATTTTACTATATAATAATTAATATTAATTAATTAAAAATAAAAGTAAAAAAGGTATATAAATGTATATTCATAATTAAAAGAAAATTAAATTATACACATATTGTAGTGGAAAAATACATGTCGTGTGATTAAAAATTGTAAAAAGAGAAGTACAACGTTTTGTCATGTGGTCAGGGAGAGATTTGAACCGGTGATCGAACATTCTGAACGGAAGCCCTTAACCACTGGAGAGAAGGTTGTACTACTGCCCATATTGATTATTTATATATATTTCATCTATATGGCCTATACACATGGGAAGAAATAAATGCACGGTGTGTGGTTTTTATTTAGGAAATGATAGGGATGATGTAGGGAGATTAGCGTGATTCGAACCCAGCCCTTTTGAACCCAGTATTGAGACCTTGCCAATCCGCCAACTTCACCCTCATGTTAATTATTATTTTAAAAACGATTTTAATTTATATTGAAAAATTATGGCGAACACGGTGTATATCGAAAAGAACGTCGTGTGGTTTTATTAAAAGAACAAATGATGAAAATGGGACAGTTGTCTGGATTCGAAACTGAGTCTTTTAGAACCTGGTTACGATTCTAGCCAACCAGCCCATCCGCATTATAGGTTTTATTATATTTAATCAAATTTATAAAAATATATGAAAAATTCCACACACACCGTGGAAATAAAAGGAGGAACCCCATGCTGAAGGAAAGTCAGGATGATTTGAATCGGTGACAACTTGAATAAACACCAGTGACCTTTCCATCGGCACCAGCATCATCCCTAGTTATTTATTTTTTATTATGTAGATTTATACTTATATGATTATAAATTAAAAAGATAAGTACATGGTTTGTATATAAGTGGGACACAGCATGTAACCTCCGGGTTGCCTCCCAGGTAGCGCCATTGTTTTACGTCGTTGTCTCGTCCTTCTTAAATTGACTTACCTGTGAGGTGTGGGAAAGTTCGTTCTCATTGGATATTCTATGAGATGGTAAATATTTAATCATTGGTCGTTTTCCTTGAATGATTGACCATCCTTCTTATAAATATCCACTACTCCATGCGGAAATTCTTGTATAACATTGAATGGTCCTGACCTCCTTGATTTTAGCTTTCCTGGAAAAAGGTGAAGACGAGAGTTTAAGAGGAGTACCTGATCACTGGGATGAATTTTTTTCGAGAAATCATTTGGTAGTGGATGGATTTTGTCATATCCTTGTACATTCGGGCATTCTCATACACCTCTCTTCTGATTTCATTGAGTACCGTCAGCTGTATCATATGCCTCTCTACAGCTTCTTTCAGATCAAAATTTAGGGCCTTGACGGCACAATATTCCTTATGTTCTAGTTCCACTGTTATATGACATAGTTTTCCATAGATGAGGTGGAACGGTGACATCCCCAGTGGTGTCTTGAAAGTAGTTTGATAGGCCCACATGGCATCATCAAGATTTTTTCACCATTCCTTCCGTGAGGTATTCACCATTTTTTCCAAAATTTGTTTCAGCTCACGGTTGTAGAGCTCCACCTGTCCACTTGATTGGGTATGGAATGGTGTACCCATGTGATGCTTCACCCCATATTTTTATAGCACTCCTCTCATTAAAACATTGTAAAAATGAGTTCCTCTATCACTGATCAGCACCCGAGGAATGCCGAACATGCTAAAAATGTTCTTCTTGAGAAAACTCACGACCACTTTGGTAGTGTCATGTGTCGTAGCAGTAGCATCAACCCATTTGGAAACATAATCAATGCAGACGATGATATAAGTATGCCCAAAAGAAGTAATAAATGGACCCATGAAGTCGATGCCCCAGACATCAGAGATCTCGACCTGCAGGATGGGGTGCTGGGGCATCTCAGATCCATGTCCCATATTACATGTACGTTGGCATGGATCATAGCGAGCAAAGAATGCACATGCATCTTGGTGCATGGTGGGCCAGAAAAACCCAGACTGCAAAATCTTTGCAATAGTACGGTCCGGCCTATGATGTCCTCCAACGGGCGAGGCATGAAAAAATTCCACCACCCCTTGAACCTCCATCTCTGGAATGCACCCTCGGATCACCCCATCCCCACAGGATCGAAATAGTAGTGGGTATTCTCAGAATTATCGCATTACATCATAGAGTAATCTCTTTTTCTATTGGATGGAGAGGTCAGGGCAGATGGAACCTGTAACTAAAAAGTTAAAAATGTCAGCAAACCAGGGCATAGGAGTCTCAATAATTTAAAAGATACTTTTATCAGGAAATTCCACACTTATTTCTCAATCCTATTCCTTCTCCAAGTGGGGAAGCTCCAGATGGGATAAATGATCTGCAACCATGTTCTCACTCCCCATTTTATCACGAACCTCTAAATCAAATTCTTGTAAGAGGAGGACCCATCAGATCAATTGATGCTTTGCATCCTTCTTGTTTAACAGGTACTTAAGTGCTGCATGGTCAGTATACACGATAACATTAGACAACACAAGCTAAGAACAAAACCTGTCAAATAAAAATACCACTTCTAGATTCTCATTTTCGGTAGTGGTTTAGTTCATTTAGGCCTCATTGAGTGTCCTCGTGGCATAGTAGATGGGTCGGAAAATTCTATCTAGCCGCTGAACCAGGACAGCTCCCACTGCATAATCACTTGCATCGCACATGACTTCAAATTGTGTCTCCTAGTTGGGAGAAATAATTACTAGAGCCTCCATTAGGTGCTTCTTTAGTTGCTCAAAATATGAGTTGTATGCCTCAGTGAATTCGAATAGGGCATCCTTGGTGAGGAGATTGGTGAGTGGCTGGTATATTTTTGAAAAATCGCGGACAAACCACCTGTAAAAACCCACATGCCCCAGGACGCTTCAGATGGCTCTGAAATATGTTGGGATAGGATGTCGTGATATGACTTCTTTTATTTCTATGTCCACCTATATCCCATTCGCTTAAATTCTATGTCCAAGAACTATGCCACTTTGACCCATAAAATGACACTTTTCCCAGTTTAAAACTAGGTTATTGATTTCACATCGCTCTGGTACAAGCTCCAGGTTCCATAAACAGGTGATGATTGACTTCCCGCAAATAGAAAATTCATCCATGAAGACTTCCAATATTTTATCGTCCATGTCGTGGAAAATCGCCATCATGCATCGGTGGAATGTAGCAGGAGCATTACACATACCAAACGAAATTCTGTGGTAGGCAAACGTACCATCTGGGAAAGTGAAGGTGCTTTTCTCCTGATCTTTTGGAGAAATAGAGATCTGATTATAACCATAATAGCCATCAATAATGCATTAATAGTAATTCCCTGCTATTCTTTCTAGCATCTGATCCATGATGGGAAGTGGAAAATGATCATTCCTCGTGGAATCGTTAAGCTTCCAGTAATCAACACAGACTCTCCACCCCCTGACAGTGCGAGTAGGGATGAGGTCATTCTTGGCATTGGATACCATAATGATTACTCCCTTCATAAGAACCACTTGAAAAGGAGTTACCCATGAGATATATGAAATTAGATAAATGATACTTGCATCCAGTAGTTTGATCACTTCTTTCTTGTTGACTTCTTTCATGGGAAGGTTCAAACGCCATTGTGGTTTCCTGGATGGCTTGGCTCCTTCTTTTAGTAGCACCTTAAGGTTCAAAATAGTGTGGATAATAACCTTCAAATCTATAACTATCCATCCAATTGAATGTTTTATCAATTTAAAAACTTGAAGAAGTGCTTCCTCGTGTTCTTATAATAGTGTTGCACTATGTATAATGGAAAAATTATGAAGATCTCCCAAATACCCGTACTTTAAGGAAGATGGGAGAGGCTTTAGCTCTAGTTCAGGTTCCTAAAGAAATGAAGGAACTAATGATTTTACTAATTTCCTCTATAAGATGTTATGAATGACTACTCGTTTCCAGTAGTGGCCGCCCTGGCCTTCAATGAATTTGAGGTCCTCTAGCTCATCAGCTATAGGTATTTCTAGAAAATGCTTACCATTAGAAATGGAAGAGCATACCAGATCATCTTCTTGTCTGTGCAATTGTTCGTCCAAGGTAGTCACATTGTAGCAGTCCTCATTGTCGGATACTCATGCCTGTTTTACAGCCTTTATAACATTGTAGGAGACTCTTTCGTCCCCTAACAGGAAAATCAACTCTCCCTGGCTCACGTTATTGAGTTCCTTCCCAGTGGTGAGAAAAGGCCTTCCCAATATATGTGGTGCCTCATAGTCCTCCTCCATTTCCAGGATAATGAATTCAGCAGGGAGGATCAATCGTCCCACTTTAACCAGTACATCTTCCAGTAGCCCCTTCGGACACATAATGGATCAATCAGGAAGTTGAAGGGCTACTTGGGATGGCTTCAAATAATGGATCCCGATCTTTTGGAAAACTCTGAATGACATGAGGTTGACACTTACTCCCATGTCGCATTAATACTTTCCAAATTCACATGGTCCAATTGTATAGGGAATAGTAATACTAACTAGATCCTGAGCATTGGAGGGATGGAATGTTGAATGACTTCAAAACACTCCATTGTTAGTGAAATAATGCACAGATTGTCCATCTTCTGCTTATTGGAAAGTATTTCCTTCATGAATTTGGAATATGTAGGCATTTGTGTTAGGGCCTCGGAAAATGGTATGTTTATGTGGAGCTTTCTGAACACCTCCATGAATTTACCAAATTGGTGGTCCTTCTTTATCTGATTCATTATTTTTTAGAAAGGTAATGTAGGAAAAAATGGTTTGACGACTTCTTTTCCGTTGTCTAATTGAGCCTCTGGTGATGGTTCTTCAGATGAAGAGAGATCTAAAACTGAACCATCTTTATTAACAGGGGATGGAGGTGCAGTTGAATGGTGGGTTGGTTCCTTCTGTGGCAACGCTTTTCCACTCCGTAAGGTGATAGCATTGGCCTCCTCCCTGAGTTCTTCTTAGTATTTCCCGGTAGTGTACCAAGCTACCTCCCTGATAGTTGGTTTGATATCTGGCCAATTTGATTCTCGAGGCTTCTAATGGAAGGTTCCTGGTTCTGAAATTTCATCTCAACAGTTGATAAGAATTTATTCATCAGGTCCTCTAACCTTGATGAGTTCTCTTGCAGAGGTGTCTAGGCAGGTGGTGGAGGTGGTTGGTGCCTTTGTTGCAGCGGCCAAGGGTTTTGGTACCCTTGTTGTTGATAGGATCCCTGCTGAAACTGCTTTCTCAGAAAATGATTCTGGTACTGAGGATGATTGTAGCCGGGCTGTGGCTGGGGCGGAGGGTTTTGCTGTTGTTGACCCCAGCCTTGGTTTTGATTATCTTTCAATGCCGGGTTTTGGTATTTTTGATATTGATTCGACCCTCAATTTTGAGACACAAAGCTCACCTCGCTTGTCGAAGGGTCGGATGGAAGTCCCGGGCATTCTCCATGATTGTGGTTGTCACCATAGTCGCCGCATGTCAGATGGTTCACCTTATAAATTTGAGATGTGCCTTTGAGATTAAATTCATTGATTTTCTTGGAAACTTCAACCAACTGAGCAGTGAGCATGGTGGTAGCGTTAATACTATACATACCTCTTTTTTGAGTCCCCCGCTCGGAGTGCCATTGGAAGCTGTTGGCAGACATATCTTCCAGTAGTTCAAAAAGTTCTTCTGGAGACTTTCTCATCACCGTACCTCCAGCAGCAGCATCCACCATGGACATGGTATTTGTTTTCAGTCCTCCATATAAGGTCTTGACATGCATCTAGAGTGGGAGTCCATGGTGTGGGCATTTTCGTGGCATCTCTTTGAAACATTCCCAGGACTCGTATAATGACTCAGAGTCGTGCTGCTGGATGTTGTGGATCTTGTTCTTTAGTGTCACCATCTTCGATGGTGGGAAGTGTTTGGATAGGAACGCCTGGTCTAGCTCCTCCCATGTGAGGATAGATCTTTGTGGCAACCCCATGATCCAGTATTTCTCTTTTTCCCATAGAGAAAAATGAAATAGTCGAAGATGGATGGCGTCCTCGGACACGCCTTGGTAAAGAAATGTGTCACAGATCTCCAAAACATTGGAGAGATGGGTGTTCGGGTCTTCACTGGGTATGCCTCAAAATTGGATGGTGTTCTGGATCAGCTGAATGATAGAAGGCTTGATCTCGAAGTGCTCGTCCTGGACCGGAAGATGAACGATTCCCATATCAGCTTCGTGGATTGAAGGAAGACCATACTTCATAAGGGTACGACATACAGGTAGCTGTTGAGGGGGTGGTGGTTACAGATACTGCTGCTCCTAAGGAGCAAAATAGGGCCATTGGAAGAGTTGTTGCAGTTGTCCGTACGCCGGAGGAGGATACTGTAGTGGCCATTGGTAATCCCTCTGGAGGAATTCCACGAAGCCTCCATGAGCCTGATCCGGTAGACCAGCAGCGAGAGGCTTCCGATCCAGGTACTGATGCTCAGTCGTAGCATCCACGGCTGGTGCACCCTCTTCCATGTTCACCATGGAAGAGGGTTGTTGTTGGTGTGTTTCCTTCAGTGCACACTGAAGATGAAGCAGGGTCCATTCGATTTCCGGATCAAGCAGAACAAGTTCCGATGACTCGGCGCTTCTGGACTGAGTGGGGCATCTATTCATGTGCCTAAGGTCCTGTACATTCACAACAAAAATACCAGGAGTAAAAGGGATAATGAAAGATATTTTTTTATATTTGTTTTTTGTTTTCACTTAATCAATTATTTACACAACCAAATTATAGCACTAAAACCTAAAGAGTTCCCCGGCAATGGTGCCAAAATTTGGTCGGTCGTTTCACCGAAAGTATGTTATCGGTGCCCCAAATTGATATTAACAACTCTTAAAACATTATTATAGCTTAATTATGGGGTCAATCCACAGGTAACTTTGGTAGTGCATTGGTTCAGTTGAGTTTATAATTAATTTAGTGAAACATGAAAAATTTAGAGTGGATTGGTTGGTTTGGATTGAGTGAAACTTTTTTGTTTACATTAAGAAAAAGATTAAAAATTCAAAGAAAAAACAAGTGATTTAAAGGTGTTTTAACAGAATGAAATGTGTATTGGGGTTGTGGTGATTAAGTAGTTTTTATGCAGATTGCTTAAATGGTTGTGTTGTTCATGAAAAATCATCATTCTGGATTTCCTTTTATCACAAGATTCTGTGGTCTGATTTCTCTTGTTTGGAATTAAAGAAATTGACTCCTTGGTCCAATAGTCAGTTTTTCTCAATTCTTAATGTGGTTCAGTCTATTTATGAATTGGTGAAACCTTTTAAATGGTCATGAAAGCAATCACTGTTACTCTTCTTTTATATCTCTATGAAATCTTCCCTTGGTCCATCTCAGAATTCTCAATAATATATATTAATGATTTAAGAGGAGTAAGAAGAATTAATAACAATGAACACAACTATCTATTTTAATAAAACATAATACAATCCTTCATCATGCATAGCCCCAACAAAACGGGTTTAGTTACACATGGAAGGAATAATAGGAACAACGTACTCGATACCTGATGAATTCATCGTGTAAGCATCGAGGAGCGGTGTCGGTAGGGGGAATGGTGAAACTATGGAACCACGGTGGCTTGATAATGGTAGCAGCAGAACTTCTCCCCTCTTTTTAGTGGATTTGAACTCCAAAATCTGAAGGCCAAGTCCTCTATTTATCGAAAAATAATGTACATGACATGTATAGAATGTACACACTGTGTACTTTTGTCAACGTGCGTCGGGCTTCATTTTCTTCGTTGGTAGGCACCCTAACATGCCATCTTTGACTTTGAATACTATGCTTCTAGGCAGGTGAGGGTACACAACATGTAGCGCCGCCATACATGGCGTTTAGTATCAAAATTTGGCCACCAATCCCATCTAGAATAGCAAACACTGCGTGTATTAATGGAACATGTCGTGTCTCCTTCAACTGCTACATGGGCGTGTAAACTCTTCTCGGCAACAACCGCTTCTAGAATGTAGTACACGATGTGTAACACCACCTCACACGACATGTAGCTTCTACCTCGTGATATGGGCGTGTACTCCCACCTTCAATTTGTGTCCCTGTCTGTATGTACACGACCTATATAAAAATTACACGCCATGTAGTTTTAAAATTTCAACAGACCTCCCTTGATTTGTGTATTTATACAGAAACCTCCTGGAAGTAAAAATAATCAACAAAATCAAAGAATATGTTCATGAAACAACATATATATGCTGAAAACATGTTTTTATTTTCAATAATATATATTAAAGTGTATACGCAAATCGGGTGCATCACCACACCACTAACCATGATAGTAGGATTCCAATAAATAATTATTAATTTAATATCTCCACCTTGAGATTTCACAAAAAGTAATATCTTCCATTATTGTTGTGATATTCTCATTTTACATGAAAATATCTTTGAAATGAAATAATACTAACATCCAGAGTCAAACAAGTCATTGAAATAATTAGAATAAACATGTATTTTACCTATCACCATATCATTTGACAGTCCAACATCAATTGAACAATATAAAATGAATTATCTACCACATTTCAATTCTCATGTTCTTGATTCATATCCAATGAAACTTACATTATATAGATGATTTCATAAATACCCAACATGTTAAAACTTTAACACCTCACCATTGGATGGAATCCAGTTGACCCATTCCTTTATTGATCATGTGCATTCTACATAATTTCATGAGCCATGTGAATATACATTCCACAATATCACTATGTTCCATATATTGTAACTCATTCAGTGAAATGTATTTTACCACAATTTGAACAATTGGGTGTCTTACCTCAAGACCTATTAGTTGTTTTGCTAACTATTACCCACCACATTGACCATTTCTTACCATTTTCATCTCAAGGAACATATGTGTAAATAAACTCTATCTCCACATTATCAGCATAATATAACAGAATGTCATAAAAGATACATTCTTGTATGTTCAATTATCATTGTTAACATGGTTTCAATACTTTCTAAAATCAATTAATATTAATATCTATACCCTGAAAAAACGGTGTCACATAAGTAGACAATTTTGTTATGTTTACTTATTATGTTTCTACAAATTATGAATATCATTACATCAATTTCAGGAATTGTTTTACCATCCAATGATTATAAAATATGGTAATATTTCACTCAAAAAATATTCCAACTTGTTTCCAATTATATGGAAGAATCATAATAATTTTCTATTTAATTCCTAAAAAAATAACACCATCAACAAGAATCATCTTCAAAAAGATAAATGGACAGTGTTACCTTTTCAAATTATGAACATCCCATAAATTTATATATCTTCAAATGGGATTTAATACATCCAATCACTACAAAATTTTTATATTATCCATTTCATGATGGGGGATGTTCTCTCAAGAAATTATCCACTAATAAATTTTTATTATATGTTACATATGACTTATTCGAGGAAAGGATACCCCCACAACATTTATATTTTGTCCACTTATCCATCACAATTGTCATGTCCTGTCCCCCAGGGCCCATGCCGTGACTACCCCAATCCCGTCTTCTATAGGACATGGTCTAGTGACTAGCACCAAAGGCGTAATTCCCTAAAATTGAGAAGGAATTTCCATTATAACCTGTAAACACATAGAGAAGATATGATCCCGAGTAAACTGAATAACCGACAAGTTAATATAGTAAGTAAAAAAAGGGAAAGAATAAAATCGCAACTGGAAAGTACAAGAAACTGAAAGTACAAGTACAATTGAGGAAAAATAAAAAATAGCCATTGGGTCATCCTCTGAGATTCCTACCTGAAGGGTAGGTAAATATCACTTCTTTATCACTCCACGTTCTCCTGTCTTCTCTGTGTCCCGACACGCCATAAGGTCCACCTCCAGGTACCGCCCTGTCTGGGAACTCTCAGCCTCGGTCGGCACTATCTGTCATCAGCATCCAACACAACATGGTGCATGCATAACACATGTAGGGGTGAGTATAATGATACTAAATAGAAACACTGAGACCCTCAAGGCCTCAGAAAATCCAACAAGGATAAATCACAACGAATGAAAACAATAGATAACCCCACATAGGTATATTACCTTACATATATGTAAGTTATCAAGTGATCCATATCAATCATGAGGTAACCAAAAAAGATACTGAATCGTCTCATCCTGGATTTTATTCACATTAACGAATCCTCTGTTGTTGGATAACTCCTCCTCCATCGAGTACAGTGGGACTATCGTGACACCAAGGCACCTCCCACTAACCATGGGAAGCTGAGTTACTCCTCTCATCAAGTACCATTGGTCTTCCAGGTCACACAGAGGCGCTCCCCACCGTGGGTCAACCGCCACAACCAGGCACTCACCCTAATAGCCTACAGAGGTACTCCTCCTGTCGAGTACTGTGGGTCTGCTGCCACAACCAGGTGGTCCTCCATCATGGGTCTGCCGCCACAACCAGGTTCTCCCCAATGGGCTAGTCAAGTCACTCTAATTCAATCGGTCAGTAGTCATCAAGTATCAGCCAGATACAATGTCTCCACACTCTGCCCGCTCGGCTCTGGAAGGATCCCTTGCACGAGCTACTGGTTGATACTTAAACTGTCATGAATTCCCATGAAGAAGTATCATGAAGGTCCACCACGTCATAGGGGTCTCAATGCAATAGATGATGCGTCCATCAGATGCTTGGTTCCAGTGATATAGACAAAGAAGGTAAACAGTAAAAATGGTCCTGGGTCTGGTCCAACTGGGTCAGATGGACCAAGCCCAACCTAGTCTAGGTCGATGAGGTTTGGGTCGACCCGACCTCACCCGCTGGGTCTCGCCCAACCCATTAATTTTGGCCCGATCTTTTGGGTCCAGCCCAGTAGGCCTCAAGGGGTTGCAGAGTCCCGCGAGAGCATGGACCGGTCGCGAGGGCGTGGACTGGTCACGGGTTGCTACAAGGGCAGTTCGGCCCAGAGGGCGCCATGTGGGCTGCTCAGACCGGAGGATGCCGCGAGGGTGCGGATTGGCCCAGAGGGTGTCGTGAGGGGCCGGCTCAAGGAGGCTCATCTTGGGACAAGGGTGGTGTGGCTGGGGCCGGGAGGCCATCTCGGTCGGGGCCCCACGGGGTGCATGGACGGCGGAGTTGTGGGGTGTGCAGGGCGTGCGGAGTTCACGGATGGTAGAGCCACATTGTGCGTGAGGAGGCCGGCTCTGCCAGGGATCGGGGTGGGGGGGGGGGGGCACCGCGAGGGGCGAAGGAGGCGCAGAAGCTGGGAGCTTGGGCGCGGTGTGGCCGGAGCATGGCTCAGCCGTGGTGCGGCGCGGCTTGGGCCAGTTCAGTTGGTGTGAGGCGCGGCCGGCGGGCAGCGCAGCCGGGGTGGCGCAGTTTGGCCCGAGGCAGCATAGCATCATGGGGGAATCACAGGTTTCTTTCGTCAGCTTTGTCATCTCATCACCTCGTCACCATTCTCATGAACATCACAAAAATAATGGTGGAGGGGGGTTGGGCCATGTTAGTTTCGCCAGCTCCCTCCAGGTTTAGGGATACAGAAATCGGTTCATCAAGAACATAAACATAGAGGGAACATGGAAGATATCTTAAAACCATAAATTCCCAATAATCCCTCATTAAAAAAAAATTCCCAACTGGAAAGGAAAAAAATCCTTGGATCAAATTGATAATAAGTTGGTCCATGTTCTTTGTTTTGGATGGAGGGATACAAGGGAATAAAATCAATCACAAAAATACCCTACCTTTGTTCGTTGTTACGTTAAGGAGTCGCAGGGAAGAAGACGGATTTGTCATCGATCATCGTGTCTTCCGCACACTTCTAATCCCAAGCTAGTGCATTAGTTCATTGATGACGATGAGGAGGGAGGTTCGGTCGTCAAAGACATCCCACGTTGGTTTCTTTCTCAAGGTTCTTATGGGGATGAAGTCAAAGACGATCCTTGTTGGCATTCTTCATTGGAAGAATGCGTTCTTAGTTCTTATATGGCGAGATATTTTCTCAAAAAAGCTCCTTCCTCCTTTTTCAACAAAAGAATAGGTAGCCAAGAATAATAGATTATAAAATCTATTATGTCGTTTGAATAAGAACTCAAATTGGGTGAATTAATTAAGTTGGCTCCACTTAATTTATTCATGAGGTTGGCACAATTAAAAGAGAGAAAGGTTTGACTCCATTAAAGGAGGGGGGTGGTGGAACCATTTATTTATGGGAGGTCAATAGTCTATACCTCATTGATGAGGGGAGTTGAGAGGTTTTCCTCTCCCACCAATATTTTTGGGGTTTAGTCTCGGGTGGTCCCCACATCGTAACATCTCATGAGAGGTTAGGTTCGGGTGGTCCCCACCACCAAAACCTCTCATGGGACGTTTATTTGTGCTGGTCCCCACTTCCAACATCCAATTGGGTGGTTATAATAGATAAAAATAAAATAAAACATGCCATTAATTTGTTTTATTATTCCCACAAAAAACCCAAAAAATATCTTCCACCCTCGACAAACTGTCGTCGAGGTGAAAGTCTTCTTAAGTGAATATCAGCTCTGCAAGATCAACAGTTCCCTCCAATTTCAATTCATAGAACCTGTTCAAAAGTTATAAAAACCCGCTCATACGTTTATTGAATGTACCTGAAAAAAACCTCAATATTTGATTCCGTGCACTCCAGGCCTCATAATCACACGCCGTCAAATTTTTCGGACTGGAAAATTTTCCATTTAATTAAAAAAAATTAAATGGAAATTATGGGTCTTTATATTCCCCCCACCTCAAGCTTTATGTCCCCATAAGACACAAATCAAACTAAAGAAACAAATGGGGGTACTTAGCATGCATTTTAGCCTCCTGCTCCCAAGTGGTCTCTTGGAGGTTCTTGTGCATCCAGCGAACATGCATTAGAGGTTTCGACCGTCCACAAAAGACCATGTCTTTTCGATACTTAATCTCTACTTGAACCTCTTTAAAACTCTCCACACCATCGACGTCCAACTCTCCATGGTCAATGATGTGGGAAGGGTCATGTACATATCTCCTTAGCTGAGATATGTGGAAGACATCGTGCACCCAGTGAAACTGAGGTGGGAGAGATAAGTGGTAAAACACCTCGCCAACTCCGCTCTGGACCTAAAAAGCTCCAATGAATCTCGGATACAACTTTCTTCCTTGTCCAAATATCTGTAGACCTTGTCGTGGTGAGACCCGTAGAAAGACGTGGTCTCCATCCTCGAACTCCAGAGGTCTCCATCTCTCATCAGCATACGACTTCTTCTTTCTCTGTGCAGTCTTCATCCGCCCCTGGATGATCTGCACCTTCTCCATGGTAGCCCGTACCTTCTCCCATCCCACTTGTGCAGACTCCCCTAGGTTTGTCCAGCACAAAGGTGATCGGCAAGGTCACCCGTACAATGCCTCAAATGTTTCTATCCCAGTGGTGGAGTGATAGCTGTTGTTGAATGCAAACTACACCAAAGGTAATTGATCCTACAAATTGCGACCGTAGTCAAGGAAACAAGAACACATCATCTCCTCGAGGGTCTGAATGGTCCGTTTGGTCTAGACATCCATCTATGGATGGAAGACGGTGCTCAAACGAAGCTCTGTCCTGAAAGCTTCCTAAAACCCCATCCATAGATGGGATATAAAATGTGCATCACGATCAAAGACAATCATCGAAGGTACTACATTTTACCCAATAAACTCTTTCACATAAGGTCGTCCCTAGCCCTCTACTGAACCCTTCTCTTAGATCGGTAGGAAGTGGCCCGACATGGTGAGTCGGTCAACAATCACCTAGATTGATTCATGACCTCTAGATGTAAGTGGAAGTCCTATCACGAAAACCATGGATATACCATCCCACTTCCACTCTGGGACCACTAATGGTGGAACCAAGAATGATGGTACCTGATGCTCCACCTTCACTTGATAATAAGTGAGGCACTGAGAAACAAATTCTGCAACTACTTTTTTCATTCCTGGCTAGCAGTTCTATCATCGGAGGTCCTAGAACATGTTCTCCACTCTTGGATGTAACATTAGAGGGGATGCGTAGAACTCCCTCAACACTTCCTCTTGATATGAAACTAGTACCATAGTATGTCCTCTGATGAGGATGATGTGCTCCCCACCTTCAGAGAATCTATCAGGTGCCTGCCCTATTGATATATGAGCACATTGTGTCTCTCAGTCAGCATCCCCATGTTGTGCCTCACTGACTCACTGAAGAAGTGGGGAAGTTACTATAAGAGACTGAAGGAAGGTAGCTCTATCTCTATCCACAAATGATATCTATAAAGTAGCCAGATCCAACATCACCTCACCTAGAAACTATATACCAGATCTTCTGATGAGAGCATCTGCAACAACTTTCCCCTTCCTAGGAGTATAGACTATCTCTAAGTCACAGTCTTGGAGGAACTCTGGCCAATGTCTCTACCTTAGGTTCGGGTCTTTCTGAGAGAATATTTACTTGAGACCTTTGTGATCAGAGTATGTGATAAAATGTTCTCCCATGAGATAGTGTTGCCAAATCTTCAAGGAGAAGACCACTGCTACTAACATCTGGTCATGGGTAGCATAGTTCTGCTCATACTGTCTCAGCTGACGAGAACCATATACAATCACTTCTTGCTCCTACATCAGGACACATCCGAGTTCGGTCCCTGATGCGTTGTAGTAGACTAAATACTTATGCCTTTTTTAGAGGCCTCATGATGGGGCACTAGTCAGCCTCTGCCTCATTTCCTGAAAACAATCATGGCATCTCTCCAACCACACAAAGGGTTGCCCCTTCTTCATCATGGATGATAGTGGTGCTTCAAATCTAGAGAAGTCTGGCACAAACCTCCGGTAATATCCATCCAAACCAAAGAAATTATGTACCTCTGTCACACACCTGGGTGGCTCCCAAGAATGTATTGCCTCAATATTTGCTGGATCCACTGCAACTCCACCCTTGGAGATGACATGTCCTAGAAGGTGAACCTCTTGGATCCAGAACTGGAACTTCGAGAGCCTACCATAAAGATGGTGCTCTCAGACTGTGTCTAGTGCTACATGATAGTGATAGGAATGATCCTCTTCAGTGGTCAAGTTGATTAGAATGTCTTCAATGAAGACTACAACAAAGAGATTGAGGTATGGCTGAATGATTCTGTTCATGAGTCCAATGGACACTGCTAGAGTGTTGGTTACACCGAATGGAATAACCAAGAACTCGTAGTGGCTGTACCGGCATCTGAAGTTCATCTTCTACACATCCACATCTCGAACATTGAGATGGTGATAGGCTAATCTAATATCCATCTTTGAGAACCATCATGACCCCTTTAGCTGATCATAGAGGTAGTCAATCCTCAGAAGTGGGTACTTGTTCTTTACGGTCACCTGGTTCAGGTGCTGATAGTCAACACAAATCCTCAAGCTCCCATATGCCTTCTTGGAGAATAAAATCGGGGTTGCCCAGGAAGAAACAATGGGCCAGATGAATCCCTCCCCCTACATTTCCTAAATAATTACACGTAGCTTTCGAAGCTCTGTGGGAGAAATCCGATACTCTGGAGTAGATATCAATGTCATTCTGGGGTACAAGTCAATGTAAAAGTCTACCTCCCTACGAGGGGGTAGACCTAGAACAACTTCAGGGAAGACATCTGTGTACTGATCCACCACTATAGGATAACTCAAAATCTCCACATTAACTGCTCTGAGGGTAAGGCAATCCAACTGGTGAGTGATCGGCTACACCCTCCTCCGGATAATTTCGTCCTACACTTCAAAGGCTCCCTTCTCGCCAGTGAAGGTAAACCTGGTCCCATCTGTGCGGACACACTGCACTTTGCGCTTAATACAGTCAATCTAAGCATGGACTATATATAACCATTCCATACCCAAGATGACGTTGTATGTCCTCAACACCACTACTGGGATATCCCAGCAGAATCTCTTGCCTCCTAGAGTAATCATATACTACCAGCACCAGTGCGTAATCATCAAGTCTACTCCCATAGGAGTCTCTAGCTATAAAGATCAAGCCAACGGCTTCGTCGGAATCTCCATGGTCCGAATGAGGGTATTGGAAATGAAAGAGTGACTGGAAGCTATGTTTATAAGAACTACAGCTAAGGTGGAATAGATACAGATGGTACCCTGTATCATCTCCAGAGTGTTGTGATCGTAGGCCTCAACTATTTGGAGTAGATCTCTACCCTGTCCACCTGCTCCCAGTTGTTGGGGTGGAGCTCTGGGTGGTGGTGGTGGTAACACCTCGAAACGTCTCCCACTGCTAGCTTCACGACCAGATCCTCTACCAGGTATTCCTGCTCCCTGCGGACCACCTCAATCGAATATCTGTCTCTACCAAGGAAGTTTTTAGATCATCAACTAATCATCGGAATAGCAGTTCATACATTCATGAGCCATGTGACCCTTCCCGCTGCATGAGAAACATTTCCCACTCCTGCCAAGTATGTCTTTGCTTCAGATTCCCCAAACAACTGATCTTGACACATGCAGTTATCAACCTATAGGTATAGTCTTCTTAGACCTCTATGACATATGTCTCTTGCCAGTTACAGAAGACTCTGCTACATTTCGACTGGTGGTGGATCTCGCTTTTGGAGACTGCTCAGAAAGGAAGCTCTCCACTGGGAGGGCTCTCTCTAACACATCTTCCTGCGTTGAGATACTGAGAGAGATCACTGATGATATGATATCCCACCTATGTCCCTGCTCGAAGGTCTAGGCCCTGAAGAAAAGGTCTCGTACTATATCGGTGGAGTAGTGAGAGGGGTCTGTGAACCTCATTGAGTACTGAGTTATTGTCATGTTTCCCTACTACAGATGAAGTAGCTCCTAAATGCGCACTGCGTGAAGAGTCGCTAGGACAATCTATGCCCGAAACATGATCTCGAAGTCTTCCCAGAGAAGCGCCATCTCTTCATGAACATGGAGCATCAAGTTCCACCATCTGCCCGTTACTGCATGTAGAAGGCTGGAAATAAGAATTACCATGAGGTCTTCTTGTGTCCCTACCAGTCGCAAAACTCTAACTACAGCCTCCAGCCAATCCTCAGCCGCATATGGGTCCATATCTCCCCTGAACCTGGGTGGAATCCGTAACTGGAACATGTGAAATGTTCTCATGCGGCATTTATTGTCTGCTGCTGGGGCAAGTGGCATCGGTGGCCCAACGGGTAGTGGTACTGCTGGTGCCTCCGCTGGAAAAGGGCCCTGCACCGAGCCCTAATCGCTGAGTGGGCTATCTGTGTGTTCAACTCTCGGGACTCTAGCTGGTTGTCCGCATTGAGGCATACTGAAAGAAAAATATGTTACATGGTCAAAAGAATATACCTGGTGATCTGACCTAGTTGATCTGACTTAACGAAAACTTTTGAAAACACACACGCAATCAGTGTTTTTGTGCAGTGAGTCGGAAATCAGAAGTCAGGGTCCTGATGTATGGATACATCTACCGCCGCAACAATAATGGAATCCTTGAACTGAGAACCACACTCACTACTATTAACACTATTTTTTCATAGAAAATAAATATTAGAGTCCTAATATCTTCAGTAGAACCGAATCCTCTAATACCAAATTCTCACGACCGGTTCCACAGGGCTCATGTCTTGACTACCCATAGCCCACCTTCCATTGGCCAGGGGCTGGTGACTAGCACCAGAATCATAATTCCCTAAATATAGAAAGTAATTTCCTTTATAACCTGTAAACACACACAACAGATACGATCATGAGAAAGCTGAATAACTGAAAAGTGAGTATTGTAAGTAAAAAGGGGCCAGAATAGCAGCCTAACTGGAAAGTACGAGAAACTGAATGTACAAGTACAACAGAGGAAAACAAAAAACCAGCCACTTGGTCATCCTATGAGGTTCCTACCTAAAATTTAGGTACAGATCTCCTCCTCAGCACTCCACATCCATCCGTCTCCCCCATGTACCGACATGCCCTAATAAATACCTATGGGTATCAGTCAGTCCTAGTACTCTCAGCCTCAGTTAGCACTGACTGGAGTCTGCATCCAAGAAAATGAGGTGTGGGAATTGACTGTGCACGAGTGAGTATAATGATACTCGTTAGGGACCCCGAGACCCTCAAGGTCTCAAAAAATCCAACAAGGACAAACAAAAAAGCATGAAAACAACAGGTAACCCCACTAAGGTATATTCCCATACATATACCTAACTTATCATGTAATCCATCTCAATCATTAGGTAAACATAAAAGTTACTGACTCAGCTCAACCATGATTTTATTCACATTAACGAAACCTCAGCTGTTGGAGAACTGCTCCTCTATAGAGTACAATGGGCCTACCGCGACACCAAGGTGCCTCCCACTTACCTTGGACTACTGAGGTACTCCTCCTATCGAGTACCGTGGGTCTCCCGCATCACAAAGAGGGGATTCCCACCGTGGGTCTGTTGCCACAAAAAGATGCTCCCTCTATTATCCTAGAGAGGTACTCCTCCTGTCGAGTACCGCGGGTCTCCTGCCACAACCAGGTGTTCCTCCACCGTGGGTCTGCCGCCACAACAAGGAACTCCCCACTGAGCTAATCGAGTCACTCCGAGTCAAATGGTTTGCAATCGTAATGTCTCATCCAACTATAAGGTCTCCACACTCTACTTGTTCGTGTCTGGAAGGATCCGCTCCACAAGCATCTGGTCGATACTCCAATTGTCACGAAGTCCCATGAAGAAGTTTCTCAAAGTTCATCCATGTCATTGGGGTCTCAACTAAATAGACACTGTGTCAATCGGACGCCAGATCCCAAAGATATGGCCAAAGATGTTAAAGGTTCGTAGCAGGCCCAGGTTCAGTCTGACCTGGTCAGACCGACCTAGCTCGACTCAGTCTGGGCCGTCCCAGTCTAGGTCAAACCGGATGGACCTGTTGGGTCAAGCTCAGCCCATTAGGTTTGACAAGGCCTGCTGGGCCCAAACCAGCAGGCCGTGAGGGGTCACGGAGGGCTACGAGAGTGCAGACAGGTCATGAGGTCATGGAACGGTTGCAGGTTGGCTTGATGGCGGTTCGACCCGGAGGGCACCGCGAGGGTACAACTCGGCCTGGAGAGTGCCATAAGGGGCCAGCATGGGGCAGATCGGCCTGGGGTTGGGGCGGCTCGGTGGGGGCCAGGAGGCCCGCTCAGCCGGGGCGCCACTGTGTGCGTGGACGGTGGATCCGTGGGGTGCACGGGGCACGCGACGTGCGTGGACAGCGGAGCCGAGGCGTGCGTGCAGAGGTCAGCTCGACCGGGGATATAGAGTGTGCCACCAGGGGCGTAAGAGACGCAGAGGCTGAGAGATGGGGCACACTGCGACCGGAGTGCGACTCTGTCAGGGTGCGACGTGGCACGGGCCGGTTCGACCGTCGGGTGATGCGGCTGACAAGCATCGCGACTGGGGCAACACAGTTCGGCCCGGGGTAGTGGAGCGTCATGGGGGCGACATAGGTTTCCTTCATTGCCTTCATCGTCTCGTCACCTCGTCTCCATGGCGAAGAACATCACAAAGAAGAACGGTGGATGGGGGGTCGATCAATGTTAGTTTCGACCACACCCTCCACGTTAAGGTTGGTAGCAATCAGTTAATCAAGAACAAAAAACACAGAACGAACATTAAATATATCATAAAAACATCAATTCCCAGTAATCCCTCATTAACAAAATATTCCCAACCATCACGGAAAAATATCCATGGATCAACATGATAATAAGATGGTCCATATTATTTGTTTTGGAAGGAAAAAAACAAGGGAATAAAATCAATCACAAAAATCCCCTCCCTTTGTTTGTTATTCGTTGACGGAGTCACAGGGAAGAAGATAGAGTTTTCATCATTCGTCACGTCTGCTGCACACTTCCAATCTCGAGTTCATGCATCGGTTCATTGACGATGATGGGGAGGGAGGTTTGATTGTCGAATATATCCCATGTCGTTTTCTTCCAGAAGGTGCATTCGTGGAAGAAGTCAAAGAAGCTCATTGCCGGCGTTCTTCGTTGGAAGAATGCGTTCTTCATTCTTTGTTGGTGATAACTTTTCTCTCAAAATCTCTTTCCTCCTTTTCCAACAAAAGAATAGGTAACCAAGAATAATAGACTATAAAATATATTATGTCGTTGGCATAAGAATTCAAATTGGGTGAATTAATTAAGTTGGATCCACTTAATTAATTAATGAGGTTTGCACAATTAAAAGTGTGGAATGGTTGACACCATCAAAGGAGGGGGGTGGTGGCACCATTAATTTAAGGGAGTTCAATAGGCTCTCCCTCATTATTGAGGGGAGTTGAGAGGTTTACTTCTCCCACCATTATTAGGGGTGTTTAGTCCCAGGTGGTCCCCACATCATAACCTCTCATAGAAGGTTAGGTTCGGGTGGGCCCCACCACCATAAACTCTAATGGGAGGTTAAGGTGTGGTGGTACCCACCTCCAAATTCAACTTGGTTGGTTATAATAGATAAATATAAAATAAAAAATGAGTTTATTTTATTTTATTATTCCCAAGAAAAACCCCAAATCTATCATCCACCCTTGACCAACTGCCGTCGAGGTGAAAGTCTTCAGAAGAGAATATCAGTTCTTTGAGATCAACGGTGCCCTCAGATTTCAATTCCGAGCACTGGTTCAATATTTATAAAAACCTACCTGTATGTTTACTGAACGTACCCAAACAAAACTTAAAAAATTTATTCATGGGAATCTGGGCCTCTGAATCACGCGCCATCATTTTTTCAGACCCGTGAAATTCCCAAAAAATTAAAATAATTATATGGAAATTCTAGGTATTTAAAACAATAACAAAATGTTTGTTTATAATTATAAATGTCTCATGATGATGATTAGGATGGAAATTTTCCACTCATTCCACTCCAACTATATCTTACTTTTTTTATCTACGGAAAACCATTGTAAATTGACCAATTTTAGTTTAAGAAACAGTGTAATATTAAAATTTTATATCTTTTCTTTATAACCATAAATTAAAACTATTCAATTGAATTATATATATATTATTCTAACCTATAATGATATTTTAAATGCGTTTTGATACAAAATATATGGACCAGGTTTTATAAATTATATATACTTATGTATCTGAACATGAATTAAATTTCTAACCTTACTAAAGATCATTTAGGTTTATACTTATAAATGGGTATGATGTAACTCTTCCATAACAAACCCATAAATATACAAAGTGAAAACATATAATATGTATCTATTTTTTCATTAATATAAAACTTTTAAATCAAAAAATTCATTCATTTCATTTAAGATCATTAAAAAATCAAACATTTGTTTATCCATTACTACTTCCATTTTAAATACTTTTTTAAAATTATTTTAAAATATTGGATGAGTATAAAAAATAGTAAAGGACTTAAAAATAAGGAAATGTCGTTATAATAGTGAAAAATTTGAATACTTGTGAAATATGTTTCTATTATATCAATATTCTTTGAGAAAAATCCATTAATTATTTTCACATGAAAAATTATAAACTTGTTTCTCAAATAAATTCATTAAAATCATGAAAAGGAAATCAAAACCCATTTTGATACTTAAGGAATCACATTAAAATTCCATTTTAATCCTTTTCTATAAAAACCTCACCCTAGATAAATACAAAGTAGAAACACTCTACTAACTCGTTACTTATTTAATGTAAAGTGATTGAATATTACACAAATAATTTGAACACTATTTTGGTGAACCGTTGATATATTCTATAATAGGTTCACCAAGAGATATTTTGGAATACCCATGACAAATTCTATATTAGGATAGCATTATTATTTTATAGTGAACCCATTATATATTATTTATCAATATTACAATTCGAAAATAATGGGTATCAACCTTTCATATATGTTTTATTCAGATTAACTATATTCTAGATAATATTATTTTACCATATGATAAAATATTATTTCTCTTTTTCACCATTTACTATTTTAATCATCACATTGAAACATATTTTAAATACATTTGGGAATAAAAATACAATATTAATTTGAATACCCATTTCAATACAAAATACATAGTATAAGAAAACTTGGTTTTCATTAAATAAAACAACAAATAATATAATATAATCCATAAATAAAATAATGGTAATGATGGTTGTAAATTCACTATATTCATATACATGAAAATAGAGTATTCAATTGGTAATTATTAGTTAAATTAATATAAGGTGATGATGAATCTAACCATTTCTTCTATGGAATAGATAATATGAAACAATTATTGATGGGAGAATCCATACTTTTTTGTTGGTGTGGTAAGGGTTTTTGGGATTTCGGAATGTTCAAGGGGAAATTTCCCAAGGCATGTGATTTATTGTAATTTTCTTCTTTGTGTTGTGTTTAAGGGTGGTGCAAGTAATCATTGAAATATATGAAAAAGTAGAAAATTCATCAATAAGATTTAATTTATTTAAAATTACAAAATAAATAAAAAATTGGATATTAAATTCACAATTCCATATAATTACAATCATACAATTATTTTAAAAATAGAATCCTGAAAAATGATTTATATGGAAAACATTAACATTTGATTTTCTTAATGAAAAGTCTCTTTCCACATTATAATTATTTATATCATATTTTATATGATGTAATATAATTTACCAACATCAAATATCATGTCAATATAGATTATTATGAAATTAAATTTATATGTGGTTTTACATAGACCTCATAGAAGAATGTAGGTTTATGAAATCAAAATATTCTTCAATGAATAGTAATTGAGAAAATGTCACGTATGTTTTTTCCAAATCATCATGTAAAATAATTATAATAAGGGATATAATATTATTAAATATTTTAGTTTTCTTAAGGAACATTATAATTTATATTTTTCCTTTAACTTATCTTATTACAATTTAATATAAAATTACATAATAAATTAATTTATTGTTTGATTGTTTGCTGATATTTGGATCCTATATCATAAATCAATTAAGTTGGTTGAATATGGTTAAAAATTTAATTTAAATAACTTAAAATATAATTAATTAAATAATTAAAAGTTTTTTATATAATTATATATTTGTAACCAATGATTAATGATGTTTATAAAAATTTAACTATGTTATGATCATTAGGATGGTAGGCCGTACGTATGAAAATGGAATGTTTTAATTTTTATAATATCATTATAGGGAAAAAGAAAGTAATATGTTATGTATTTATATGGTAATAATATCATAAATACCACATTATTTCAAAAAATATATACTTATATATTTCATATATTTTTTATGGTAGTGAAAAAAAATCTCTTCCCTTTGTGGAGGTGGTAGTCCAAACGTATGCTTGGACTATGTTATAATTTTGACTATTACAAATAAAATGATATATTATCTTTTTATAGTGATATATATTTTATCAATATAATATTTTTTTCATTTATATCACATATATTAATTAAATTTTCCATTATTACGGTAACATCCCAGGTAAATAAAGAATATAAAAATTTCATATTTATTAATATTTGTAAATTAATTATTAATTTTACTTTTAAGGGGAAGATATGTTCGATGGTGTACTTGATACAAAAAAACGGGTTTCATTGAAATCTTACACTGCACACAACGTTGGGTCATACTGAAAATTAATAATATAATATTATTTTAATGGTTGTTAATTCCTAGAAGTTGTAAAGGAGGGAATGAATAGAACTAAATAAAAAATGATTATATATGTTTGTTAAATGTTTTTACATTTATCATATAAAAGTTAGAGGCTTAAAATAATAAAATAATTCGATTTTAAGCATAAATACTCTAATATTCACTAAAATTTTGATTTATCACCTTTTGATGGAAAACCCTCTTAAAATATAGTTTTTGTCACTATTATATGTTCTATTGGACCATTAAAAATTCTTTATTAGAATAGGGAAACCAATATTTACTTTGGATAATTTTTTGGTGTTTTTTTGATAAAATTCTTTTTAATGAATAGTGAAAAATATTGTATTTTAATTCAAATATGATATTTAATATAATTTATTTATATGGTTATATTATCTTTTTAATTTTTTTAAGTGTAATTAGATTATATTTTTAACATTTAATCAAATGGTGTTCCTGCAATTTATTTCACTTTGAAATTGGACATAAACAAGTGTCAATCTTTTGATATATATTGTTTCTCAAAAACATGCTATTTGTTTTGGCAATAGGAATTATGTTTAAATTGATTAATGAAAATTCTATGTTTTGAATTTTTTAATATATACATCATTTTTTAATTCAGAATATCAAATATATAATATGCTGAATTTTTGGTATTTTTATGAAATACATCAATTTTTGATGAAGGTATTGTAGATCGGCAGGTACTATGGTGGTGGCAAGGCACTGTAGCAGCGGTGGTACTGTATGGGTACTGTACTAGACGGGTTACTATTCATAGAATAGTCATTAGGCCAAAAATTTGGGCCAACAGGCTATGTAATGGGATATAAGACAACTGGAACTTTGGGCTATGTAATGGATCTCCCTCTACCGAGTTTAAAGATGTCTTTGCGTTTCTTTAGTAATAACAATGAGGCTGCATCCCCAACCTTTAAAAAATCTAAGTAGTAGTTAAAAAACCAGCTTTTTCAATTAAATGAAGATTTACCGATTTAGTGAATTGAATTTCGAAAATCCTACATAAATGGTTATTATTATGTTTTTAAAATGTGGTTCAGTAAGCACTATTAGAAATACACCTTTTATCAGTTCTAAATATCGCCTTTAACAATGCTAGAAAAGCGCTATTAATGCCAGCAAAGATACGGGGGGGGGGCTTTATTAGCACTTCAAAATGTGCTGATAAAGACCCCTTTTATCAGTGAAAAAAATCACTGATAAAAGGGGTCTTTTATCAGTGCTAAAAAGAAGCGCTGCTAAAAGGGTCATTTATCAGCGCTTTCTTTTTAGCGCTGATAAAAGACCCCTTTTATGAGTGCTGTTTTTAGTGCTGATAAAACTAAATTTTTTTTAAAAAAATCCTGCCAATCGGGGGGATTTTATAGCGCATGATCCCCCCCTTTTAATAGCACTTTCTAGCTCCTCCAATGCCCACACGCAACCCCTCCACCCATTATCAGTGCTAGCCCCCCAAATCCACCCCCATGAACACACCCCTTCCTCCACCAGGTTTTGAACTCGAGACCTCCCCTCTACGCGCCTAAGCCCTTACAACGCCTCTATTTTGATTTTTTTTCCTTTTCATGATATACATATATATAGTTATATTTATTCATATAGTAATTTATATTTATTTCAATATATATATATATATAGTTATATTAATATATCTATATATATATTTATATTAATATATATATTTATAGTGATATTAATATATATAGTTATAGTTATATCAATATATATATGTAGTTATATTAATATATATATATTGTTATATTAATATATAGTTATATAAATTTTTATATATTGGTATTTTAAATAAAATGGACATTAGTTAATATTTAGATAAAGCTATTATATTTTATTATTTATATTTATAATTAAATTTTTATGTGTGAATATATAAAAAATATGTATATATTGTTATATATTTGATATTAAAGAGAAGTGTATTATATAAAATGATAAAATTTCAAAGACATAATATCAACAAGAATTTAATAGCTTGAAATAAAATCATTCCCCACCAAAAAAGCCAATAATACCCCCTTAAATGAGGCTGAAAATCTATAAAATGTTAAAAATCGGGGTGTCCCGACTGAAAACTCAGTTTTGGAGGCCTTATGGGATTTTTTGGCCTTAAAAAATGTGACATAGGCTTTCTTTAATCACAAGAGTGTCGATATCGTCGTATGCTTTGATTTGATATGCCGTAGAGCTCCAACGGACACCTGGATCAAAAGTTATGGCCGTTTGAAATTTGAGTTGCGTTTTCAACATATTTTGGGTCGTTTTAATTTTTTTTTATTTTTTTAGTATTCAAATTGTTATTAAATGACTATTAATCCATAATAATTAGAAAATTATTTATTAAAAATATTTTTTTAATTTTTTTATAATCCATTTTCATTAAATATCTTATATATTCAGTGTAACTACATATTTATACATATCTAAATTATATTTAAAATTATATTTAAAATATATATATATTATTTATATCAATATAACTATATCTATATATTTATGTATTAAATTTTTTTTTCAGGAATATTTATTGTAAGTAAACCCTTTATCATTATTTTTAAAAAAAGCGCTGATAAAGGGGTACCCATTAACATTGCTAAAAAAACTGTCGATAAAGGGGTACTTTTATCAACACTTTTCTTAGCACTGACAAAGGTACCCTTTATCAGCACTTTTTTAGTGCTGATAAAAGTACCCTCCTTTATTATAATATTTTCATTAGCACTGATAAAGGCTGGCACTGGCCTTGCCCAGTTTTGTTGTAGTGAAGATGAAAATAATTTTTGGTGAATAGTAACTTGTGACTTTTATTTACTGTGGTTAAAGGTAAATAGGGTAATTAAAGGAAAAAAGAATATTATATAAAAACAATTATCGTAAAATTTTTCTTAACCATATTGGATGAGTCATGGCCAACCATGGGCATCCATTGGTTTATTTCAGGACCCCATGGAGCCACATGAGAGGGATAATGACACTTTAGATTAATTAATTTAAAGTAAAGACAAAAATGACACAAACATATATCTTTTAGTAATGTAATTTTTACATGGGGTTATATAAGTTATCAATAATCTAAATTATTCATTTTAAAGATAAAATAATTTCCTAAATCACTGTATTTTTTTATAATTTTTAGACATCAAATAAATAAAATTAAATATGACACAAAAATGATGCATGTTTACCTCATTAATAAATGATTTAAATAAATAATATTATAAATATTAAAATAACATCCCAAACCTTTAAAATTATTATATGATGAATTTATTTTTACCATGATTCTTCTTATCATCAAATTTAATTTGTTTTGGACCTTTGGAAACTGAAAATTATTATATAATAAAATACTATTTTCACACATTCTGAAAGAACCCCTCCTCCACTTATAAAAAGCACTCACTTCTAACCCATTACTCACACATCTCAATCCTCTTGTCTCATCCAAAACCTACCAAAATAAGCACTTAATATCCCTATATTCCTCTTATAAGCCTTACCTTATGAAGAAGGAACTTCAAGAAGTCCTTTTGGTTCAAACCAACGAGAGTTACCCAAATTAAAGGTAACGATATCTCTTAAATTCTTTTCATTTATTTTACTACTCCAATCCTAAAATATTTCATTCCTACATCTTATAAAAAAACTAGTATCCCCATTATACTAGTATGTTTTTATGTTTTTGATTAAAACTACACTTACACACACCTCCATCTAATTGGTAAAAAATATACTGTTTCTGTGGACGACGAACTATTGTCTAATGAAACGATGATTGTTCAAATATATCCTACCGCCTCTCATGGTGGCCATTATTATGGAACTTTTTATATATATATATATATATGTTATGTTTATTTTTTCATTATTTTTCTTTATTTTATTCATTTATATCATACCTTCATAGTTTTCATTATGGGTAAATGCAATAATTTCTTTTGAGGAAGTGCGGACTACCTCCCCCTCATTGTGATATGACTCGTTCATTCCATACGTGGGATGTATATAGGACGAGTTAATGAAATTATATATTATATTATACTTGAATTATTATATAACTATGTATCACTATGTTTTCATTCCATTAAATATGAAATTGACATGAATGTAGCATTCATTCGTACGTATGGCTTACCGTCTCTATGAATAATGAATTTTATTTCATACCTCTAAATGTTATGTAATATTATATATAAATATATATACAGGATATATATGATATATATGTTATCTAAATCATGAATATAATTCTGGAGATAATGGAATCTTGACCACATGGATAACTTGTAATTATAAGGTGTTCATTTTTGACTCAAGTACCAAATATCGACAAAATGAACATAATTAACTTAACTGATTACGTAATGTTTATAAAATATTATTAAGTTATATAAAAGGGATAATAAATAAGAAAATGGTTCTTTAATCAAGTATAAATTTACTTAAGTTTATTAATCAGGAAGGACAAGGAACAAACAAGTCATGTCAGACACAAGGTACGAGGTTTCTTATCTCACTTTTAATTCTGTGAGATTTCCATTATTCACCACATATTTGTTATATGTTGTGTATTTTGTACTGCAAATTGATATATACAATCATTATTCTATTTATATTCATGGTATTCTGTGATTCATTTGGTGGTTATTTTGTTTTGGTCATACGACTCGATTGATTACAACTTGGTAAGGGATTTTCATCTCGCTTTTTATTTCCATTAGATTCATGCTATATTTGCCACTATTTCCTTTTGTGTATTGTATGTAATACCCATTATTGTGTTAATTTTTTTAATACAATTTAATTTATGGGTATTTACATCTTCATTTTTTGATACATCTTTAATGGGGTGTATGTTTTGTAAGTAACCAAATCAGTAAGGGAACCTTTCACCCTCCTCTTTTTAAAAGACTTCTTTTTGATTGGTCTTTTAATTTACATCTAATCAGGATGGGATATGTTCTTATATATACTTATTGGTGTAAATTTGTTGCCCAATTTATGAGACACTCTTTTCTCTTTAATCAACTCATTCTCTGAATTTTAATGTGACGTCATTAGGCTGTCGAATTTCTGTAAGGGATCTTCTTTAACCCAATTGGAATTATTTTGGTTAAACTTATACATGTTTATTATGTCATTCTATGAATATGCGTCAATGACCTATGATTGTTTTACAATTAATATACTATCATTTTGAGTGTATTTATATTTTTCACACATAAGTATTGTCATTGTTTTATCCTTAATCTATGGATACCGTCTTTATAAGGGATTTCATCTAAATTTACATTCCATAGAGACTTATTTGTTGTTATCCACCAATTCAATATTATATAGTGTATATACTATCCTTTGGTATATTATATAATGAATACATTTATTCTTATGATATTATAATGTATTGATTAAATGTTATTCCTCAATTATTTGTATTCAAGCATCTCTCATTTTGTTAGACACTCTTTAACTAAAATATCGTTTTAAATGTTTTAATGATTTTTTCTTAAAAATCCTTCTCATTAATATCGATGTTTTCAAAATGGTTTTAGGTTTTATTTATATGGACAATATTGTTTTTAAAATTTAATTATATTAAAATATTCAAAGTGGTATATGACACTTTTATTCATAAATCTCTTTATTATATGTAATAAATGGTTTTGAAAACGGTTTGATAAAGAATTGATTATGTCAATATCAAAATTGATATATTGTGATTGAAATGTTGAAATTTAACTTTCCTTTTTGTTTTTTACGTGTTATGAATATGTTATGGTTCTTGGGAATGGTTTACGTATACGGGTGGTTCCATGATAAACCAACGGTGGGTGAGCCTGATATAGCTCTCCAATGCATTGGGTAACATGACAGAGGTAAAATTTAATATTTCTCCTAAGAGAGTTATGGAATATACTTTGATGGGTACTCCAAATGTGACTCCCTATGTAGTTGTGATAACTACAATGTAATTATGTAATTAATTCCATAAGTTACCTTTATCATTTATGATTTCTGTGTGTTATTAATAAATCTTATGATTTCATAAGGTATGTTATGATTGAAAAATATTGGTTTCGTTGATTTGAATTAATTTATGGTATAATGTTTTCCTTCTTTATGTTATAAACCTTTCTGAGCTTTTTATGCTCATCCCATGTTTTTGAAATGTTTTCCACAGGAATAAATGATGAATAGGGTCAAGGATAGGATCAAGGAAAAGTCATGATCTCTACAACATGGAACTAGACAAGTTTCTTTTTAAGATTTTTTATTTTATGAAAATGGGATAATGGGTAGTAGTGTCGACTTGTAATATTCAAGTTATTTTGTAACAATTATGGTCTAATTCTCTAAAACTCTAAACCTAAAATGATCTTCAATGTTAATTCTTGGCATAATTCAAGATTATGTAATGTTTATGTTCAGGTACTTATAGTTGGTATCAGAGGCCAGTTTAGATAACTTTAGAGGTTAGGGTGTTATTTAATCATAAGTGACATAACCATAATGGTTAGCATATTGGAAAGAGTCATAGTTTTTTATAAAAATAGAATGAGTTTACGATAACATGAAAAAGTATGTTTTAGTTTTTACCATCCTCATAAGATAATATATGATGATTTTACTGATATACTCACACTGATGTTTTTGGTTTTAGTCAATGTATGGATCTAGAAGGCATAATAGTAACACTGGATGTGAAGAAAATTGTGATGGTTTTCTGAATGAGAAATTGATTGAAATGGGATATGTAATGAGAAAATTTGTGGTTATTCACAACCCACTATCTGGAGTCATGATTGACCACATGAACCTTGGTGATTTCTATAAGGCATCGTATATGTGAGAAACAAATCCCCACAGAAGTTCACGTAATAATCATAAACCTATGTGTATTCAAAAACCTATGTGTCAAGGATGTGGTAAGAAACACATAGGAAACTGTTTCAAAGAGATAGGAAGATGATATAGATGTGGAAATGAATGTCAAAAAGGAAGAAACTGTCATCGAAAAGAGAAGCACAAAGTTGACTCTAAGAAATGGAAAGAAGTTATTTATGTGGGATCAATTTAATGTTTTAAATGTGGCATGCAAGGTCATTATACAAATGGATGTCCTACGAAGAATGTTTGGGAATGAGATCACTGGGATCATTCAAATATATGTTTACCAACACCTTTTTCCATACCAATTGAGGATGAAGAAACTGAAAATGAAAAATGAAAGGTATGGATTATTTCATAACCAATGTTTGGATATTATTGAATCTTAGGATATGATTTTTGATTTTGTTTATATGAAAGAAGTATTTCAGAATAAGTTAGAAAGTAATGGTTAATGATCATGAAGAATGATGAATGAGTAAGAAGTCAACATATTAAGGATTCAAGAGTTCTGTTAGATTTTAAGATGGTGAAATGCTTAAATGTATTTAGGCTCTTTGGATGATGGGATTACATTAGAAGACTTTTTATAGTATGTGTAACCCTAAAGATTGATATATGAAAATTTTATTCAAGGAATAATTATATTTTTTTGTGGATATAGTTATAAAGAACCATTTGGGTTTATATGATCCGTGAATTTGAGGCAATTACAAGCTAATACATTTTAGGATGAAAAAAGAAATTTATTAGATAAACATTGTGATTAAAATGTGTTATGGTAATTTTTGATGAATTTCTCTCTTTTTTGTAATGTTATAAAATTATATAGTTTTTGATAAAGGACAACACGCGGACCGCTTGACAACCTGTCGCATCAGACAAAGCAGCAGGAAAAAAACTCACAACCAAAGTGCGACTGAGATTTATCACCAGCCACTGGACTATGTGAAGTCCCTGGTTAGTATGACTAATTATTTTTATTTAAATGATTTTATGAATCAATAATAAGTAGATTTTGGGTTATCTATGGAAATTATTAACCTATCATGGAGAATATGTGATTATGTTAATTACTTTTCAATATGAGACTTCAAGTGTAACTTATGTTATTTGAAGATAAATATTAGAATTTATCTTGGAAGACTATGTGATTAAATCATTTTAAGATTTGGATTTTAATATTAGTTTTTATTACATTAACGAAATTTATAGACAACTTTTTATTGAATGGTCTGTGATGAACTTTGGTTTTTATTTCACAAATATTGTAGATTAAGAGTAGTTTTCCTTTTTGTAAAAGATTTAATTTTTTTGTACTATCTGATCTATCACTAACCATTTTGGTTTTGGTTATGGTTTAAAGACATGGGAAATATATAGTTCATCTTTTGTAGATTATGTGATTCTCTCTAAATTGATTGTAGAACTTTAAATGTGAAAAAGCCTTCCAAAATACTCAACATTTGGAGAAAACATGAGTTTGTGTTAGAAATCCATTAAAGGATGAAAGTCTATGTGACAAGTATGTTTCATTATGTTTTTAGTTATGTTCATATATAGATTACTCAATGAAAAGTAACTGAAAAAAAAGTTGTCTATTAGCTTTCCTTACCGGGGAATCAATGACTGTTTAATCCATCGTATGTTGGTAATTTTTTGGTGGTTATCTATCTCCTAATCATGTTTTCTATCACTCTCCATGAGAAAATTATGGTTTTTTTCTCCTACATATCCATGTTTTCATAGAGTCCTTATATTTTTTGTCTTGGTTAACCTTTTAAAATCACTTTATTTATTTTAAAATGATAGTTTTATTGACTCTTTTTTTGATTTGGGGCTTTCGATGAAGTTTCTGAGCCCAATTTTTAAATTTTGAGGACACAATTTCCAAAAGGGGAATATATGTAACATCCCAGATAAATAAATAATATGAAATTTTCATAATCATTAATATTTTTAAATTAATTATTAATTTTAACTTATAGGGGATTCTATGTTTGATGTCATACCTGATACACGACAACAAGTTTCTTTGAAATCTTACGTTGCACACAATGTTGGGTAATACTGATAAATAATAATATAATATTATTTTAAATGGTAGTTAATGCATAGTCGTTATAATGGTAGCAATGAACAGGACTAACTAAAAAATTATTATACTTGTTTGATAAATGTTTTTACATTTATCCAATAAAATTCTAAGGCTTAAAATAAGAAATGAATTTGATTTTTAGCACAAATACTCTAATATTTTGTAAAAGTTTGATTTACTACCTTTTGATGGTGAACCCTCATTAAATCTAGTATTAGTCACTTTTATATGTTCTATTTGACCATATAAAAATCTTATTTAGAACCGGGACACCAAAATTTACTTTGGGTAATTTTTTCGTATTTTTCTGATAAAAATAAAATTTTAATGACTAATGAAAAATAGTGTATTTTAATTCAAATATGATTTTTAATCAAATGTACATATATGTATAGATTATATTTTTAATTGTTTTTGAAGTGTAATTATATTATATTTTTACAATTTAATCCAATGTTGTTCATTTGAATTAATTTCACTTTGATATTGGACATAAACAAGTGTCAATCTTTTGATAGATATTGTTTCTTAAAAACACGTTGTTTGTTTTGAAAATGGGAATTTATTTTAAATTAATTAATTAAACATATATGTTTTTAATTTTTTAAAATAGACATAATTTATAATTCATAGTATAAATTATATATTATAATAAATTATATGTATTTTTCTGAAAAACATGAATTTTTAATGAATAGTGAAACAACTAAGAAGTAGTTAAAAAAACTGTCTTTTTCATTTAAATGAAATTTTACCGCTTTTGTGAATTTAATTTTGAAAATAATATATACCTGGTTATTATTAGTAAGTAAAATGTGGTTCAATAAGATGAATATAATTTTTAGTGAATCATAACTTTTGACTTTTATTTAAAGTTGTTAAAGGTAAATAGAGTAATTCATGGTAAAAAGAATATTATAATACTAACAAATTACCATAAAATTTGTTTTAAATTTATTTTATGAGTAATGTCCAACCATTGGAATCCTTGGGTTGATTTGGGGACCCCATGGTGCCACTTAAAAGTGATAATGACTCTTTAGATTAATTAGTTTAATGTAAAGACAAAAATGACACAAACAAATATTGGTTAGTAAAGTAATTTTTAAATGGCGTTATATAAGTTATATTTTCAACTATAAATAATAATTGGAAAGAAAAAACTATTTTCTACATCATGGTATTTTTTTATAATTTTTAGACATCTAATAAATAATATTATTTATGATACAAAAATGATGTAGTGTTTATCTCATTAAAAAATGATTTAAATAAATAAGATAATAAATATTAAAATAAACTCGAAAACCTATTCAATAATTGTTGGATGAATTTTTTTAGACCATGAGTCATATTATATTCCACATTAATTTGTTTTTAACCTTTAGAAACCGAAAATTAATATATAATAATATAATATTTTCACACTTTCTTAAAGAACCCATCATCCCCCTTATAAAAATCCCTCACTTCTATCTCATTCCACACATCTCTCAAGAACCTTGGCTTTTAAGCATTCATGATCGCTCTATTCCACCTAGAAGACTAAATTTTGGAATATGGAAATTTAGGAAATCATTTTTCTTCAAACCATAAGGAGTTACCTGAATTAAAGGTAACAGTTTTTCTAAAATTCTTTTCTTTTATTTTACTTCTCCAACCCCTAAACTCTTATTCTTACTTTATTTAAAAAAAATGGTATCCTTAATATACTAGGATTTTTTTATGAAAATAATTCTAACTAAACTTACACATACCTCCATCTAATGGGTAAAGAACATGTTGTTTCTATGGATGGCGAACTACTGCCTCACAAAACGATGATCGTTCAAATATCTCTTACAGCCTCTCATTGTGGCCATTATGAGGGGAAAATATTTATATATGATATATATATATATATATTATGTTAACATTTTCTTTATGATTCTGTATTTTATTAATTTATATCATACCTTTATGGTTTCCATTATGGGTAACGTGATAATTTCATTTGAGGAAGTGCGGACTACCACCCAGTCAAAGTGATATGACTCGTTCATTCCATATGTGGGACATATAAAGGATGGAGTTTATGAAATTATATATTATATTATACTGGAATTATAATATTCCTATGTATCACTGTGTTTTCATTCCATTATATATGAAATTGAAATGAATGTAGCGTTCAGTCGTATGCACAAATTACCATCTTCGTGAATGGTGAATTTCATTTCATACCTCTAAATGTTATTTAATATTATAAATACATATATATACTGAATATATATGAAATATATTATATCTAAATTATGAATATATATTGGTATATAATGGACTCTTGACCACATGGACAACTTTAAATAATAAGGTGTTCATTTTTTACTGAAGTACCAAATTTTGACAAAACGACCACTATTAGCTTAAATGATTACATAATGTTAAGAACATGGTAATAAGTGATATTAAAGGAATAAAAAACTTGATAATTTTTCTTAATCATATATAAATTAACTTAATTTTATTATTCCAATAGAACAATAAACAAACAAGTCAAGTTGGTCAGGAGGCAAGGGTTTTCTTATCTCGCTTTTAATTCCATGAGATTTCCACTAATCTGAACTTATTTAATGCATGTGGTGTATTGTGTACTTCCATCACATATATATAATCATGATTGTATTTATATTTAAGTAAATCTATTATTCATTTGGTGGTTAATAAATTTGTTTCATATGAATCAATTGATTATAATGTGGTAAGATATTTTCATCCCACTTTTTATTCCCATGAGATTCATGCTATATATTCCACTATTTCCTTTTGTGTGGTGTATGTACTATCCATGATTGTCTTAATTTTTTAATACAATTTAATTATGGGTATTTAAATCTTTATTTTATGATCAGTCATTCATGGGTTTTATGTTTCATAACTTACCAAATCGGCAAGGGATCCTTTCACCCTCCTATTTTTAAAAGACTTCTTTTTGTTAGGTCTTTTAATTTACATATTCTTATGATGTGATCTGTTCTTATATATCCTTATTGCTATAAAATTTATTTCCAATTGATGAGAAACTCTTTTCTTCCTAATCAACTCATTTTATGAATTTTAATGGTACCCCGTTAGGCTGTCAAATTTCTGTAAGGGAACTTCTTAACACAATTTCAATTCTTTGGGTAATACATATACTAATTGATTATGTCATGCTATGAATATGAGTGAATGACCTATGATGGTTTAACACTGAATATAAACTCATATTTAGTGTATTTTTATTTTTCACACTAAATTATGTCGTTGTTTTATCTTTAATATAAGGATACCATCTTTCTAAGTGATTTCGTCTCAATTTACATTCCATCGAGAATTCATTGTTGTTATGCACCAATTCACTTTTATATAGTGTATATACTATCCTTTTTCATATTATATCATGAATACCTTTATTCTCATGATATTATAATGTTTTTATTAAATGTTATTCCTCAATTTTTTTATTCAAGCGTCACTCATTCTGTTAAAAACACTTTAACTATAATATCATTTTAAATGTTTTTAAGATTTTTTATTTTAAATCATTATCATTAAAGACCATGTTTTCAAAATGGTTTATATGATTTATTTATATGGAAATTAATGTTTTAAAATGTTAATTCCATTAAAATATTGAATATGGTATGGGACACAATGATTTAGAAATATTTTTCTGAAATGTTTTTTATGGTTTTGAAAATAGTTTTATAAAGCATTGATTATGTCAATATTTTGAAATGGTATATTGTGATTGAATTGTGGAAATGTTATTTTTCCTTTATTTTTTATGTGTTATGAATATTCTACGATTTTTGGTCATTGTTTACATGTATGGGTGGTTCTGAGATAAACATAGGGCCAGTGAGTCTGAGATAGACATAGGTAAATATCAATGTTTCTCTTAATAGATTTAGGGAATATATTGTGATGGCTATTCCAAATGTGAATCCCAATGTAGTTGTGATAGATACAATGTATTTATGTTATGAATGTCATATGTTACCTTTATGATTTATGATTTTACTATGTTATTCATAAATTGTATCATTTCATAAGGAATGTTATGATTGAATAGTATTGGTTTTATTGATTTGTATTTACTGATGTACTAATGTTTTCATTCATTATTTATAAACCTTACTAAGATTTTTATGCTCATCAAAAGTTTTTGAAATGTTTTCCACATGAATTAAAGTTTAATATGGTCATGGATGGGATTAAGGAAACGTCATGCTGTCTAAAACATGGAACTAGGCATGTTTATTTTTAAAAATTTTTATTTTATGAAAAATAGATACTGGGTAGTAGTGTCTACTTATAATATTCATGTTTTTATATAATAGTTATTTCCTAATTCTCTTATACTCTAAACCTGAAAATATCCTCAATGTGAATTCTTGAAATTATTCAATATTATGTAATGTATAAGGCTAGGACCTTATAATTACCTTCAATATAATGTATTAGTGAAAATAAATCACATATCAATGTGATGTGGTAATTTGACATACAGATGAGTGTGGTTATTATATCCCCAAAAGAATTGAATTCTATAATGTATATGTTATATAATAATCCAATAATAATATATATGTTTTAAAAATAACAAATATATATATATATACATGAAATACATCATTATATCAATCCGTGAGAGGAGATAATGGATGATGGTGGAAATTGGCTCGTGGTGATGTAATCTATTATACCCAAGAATAAGGATTTTATATAAAATTTTATAGAAGAAGAGATTTATATATGTCATTAAATTAATATAATGAAATATTCGAATGTAATAAGTAATTTTATCTATTATAATTTTAATATATGATGATTTTATGGAGGTGAAATTAGAAATAAAATAAAAATTCCCAATTTATCATAATACATCATCTTTAGAAAACCTCTGTTAGTTAACAAAAAATTCCATCAATAAATCAATTCATAATTGAAACATGGAATTTAATACTCCTGAAAAAAGAATTAATATTTTTGGGGAGGTATTCAGTAATGATATGGGTTTTTAGAGTTTGAATTGGATATAATATGGGGAGGCCATTTATTAAGGAGGTGAGTGGCACACTACTAATTAATATAAAGAAACATTTGTAACAAAGTTATTTAGATTATAAAACGAAAAATAAAGTATCATTATAGAGTCATAATAATTAAAAGGTATAAATAATCTAGTTAAATATATCTTAGTCATGTATTTTGGTCATTTATAAACATATATTTTTTATTTTAACTCCTATTAAATATATTATATCCAATACAATGGTAATTAATATCAATTAAAAACACTATTAGTTATAGTAAAAATTTATTCTTTTTATTTTGTGTTAGTATAACTTATTCTTATTGAAAATATTGAATTCATTTTAACAAATTCAATGATCTTTAGTGGAAAAATTAAATTTCAAATCACACTCATAGTCCTAATTAAAAAGTGGGTATCCAAGAAGATTAATTTTCAAGTAAAATATGATCTTATATTAACACCATGACTATTAATAGACATTATAAGAATTGAAATTTCAATATATATATCTATATAATAAATTCAATTTAAATAATTCTCTATTATAGATTATTTCAAAATATTAAAATGAAGAAACATTTTTCACTTTATGAGTTTTTGGAAATTAAATGATTTTAAAACCATAAGTAATCATTAATGAAATTAAAATATATTATTAATAAAAAATTAATATTATTGATTTAATATAAATAAAAAATAAATCTCTTACAAGAAATTGTTTTAAATACATAATGGTATTTTTAAATTAAATAATTTATATAAAAGAAATGGATTTTTTACAAAAATATATATTTTTTCACTATTCACTAAAACCTCAATGTGATACTAAAAGACCCAAAATGTTACCTTTTGTAAATATTTATGTGATTATTAAAAAAGAAAAATTTTATAGTATTAAAATCATATAATTTTGAAACTAATTTTTAAATAAATCATATTATGAAAATATATTATTTAAAACTATTTCATTTCTGATGAATATAACTATTTAATTCATATTAATTAACATGAAAATTATTTATTACATTATTACATAAGTTTTTATAAAAGTAATTATATTAATGAAAAATTTAAATATGCAAAATAATTCACAATATTCAAGAAATAATGGTGCATAATATTAAACTAGTGCCATTGAAATAATTGTGAAGGTAAATAACACTTACCTTATTTCATACTTATTTTATATACATATTATCCTCTCATGTAAAAAATGTATTTTTACAAATATAGTATTTTATAAAATTATTATTAAATATTTCCCTTCCTAAACATCAATAGTAACCATTTATTATAAATAAATTCTTACGTAAATGTTTATTTCCATCCTCAAGTTATATAGACTAGGATTAATTAATTATTTTCTTATTTTTGTGGAAAATTTATGATTATTAAAAAATATATAATATTTTACATACTATCCATGATGATGGAATCATGTTTTTTATAATTTTCTTCATATACCATTTTTTTCAAAATTATTATTTTAGGAAAAATAAATATTGAGGAAGTAGTTTCGGTTTTTATAACTATTGATAATTGATAGATTGATAGATATATTTAATAAAAATATAACTACTATACAACAGATATAAAATGTTAAACTACATTTTATAATAATATATTTATATAACATTTTTAATCATTTATTATAAAAATATTATAACATAATTCACATATGTTATTAAACCGACTAAGAGAGGATCATGGTATAATGAATTATTTCATATTGAATATTTTTAAACAATGAAAATATAACATTCTTATAATACTAAAATTTACAATATATATATATATATATTTATTTAATTAATATATTTAACCATCAATGTTGGGTAGTGATTATAACTGAAAAACATCATTCGTAGATAATGTTGTCTACATGTATCAATAGAAGGAAGTCCATTCATATGCAAGATTAATGATGTCTAGTTTTACAGTGTGGAAGAAATGGAAATAATTATGGTTTCTCTAATATAAAAAAAAATTAAATTTTAATATAACAACAATACATATTTCATTATATTACGGGTTCTATAAATAAAATAAAAAAAATTATTAAGATGAGATAACTAAAGAGTATGAAATAATAACGTTGAGACCTTGAGAGTTAACTTCAAAATATCTGTAGAAATCGAGTAGTTAAAAAAACAATTGATATTATATGATTATGAATATGTGTAGTGATTTCTGTTTGATAAAAATGAAAATTATATTGGAGGAAATTTCATTTAATGGGTGTACTATGATTTTGTGGAAGAGTTCCCATTTTTTAATTAATGAGAAGCATAATGGAGGACATTCCAAAAAGTTTTAGTCATTTTTAATTTAATTACAACTAGATTCTTACACATTACCAAGACTAGTTATAAATCATTAAGTCATTTTCACTAATAAGTTTATACTTGACTTAAAATTTAAGAAAAACACTCTAAATAATTTAATTCTATTTTAATATTTCTGACCTCCATAAAATATAATTCAGTTTCTAAAAATGAATGATTTACTTATAAATTTAAAAAGATAATAAATTGAAAAAAAAAACTGTTGTACGAAATGTTTTTCACAATTACTATTAAAAAAAATATTTAATTTTTATAAATTGTAATATTTTTGATCAATTTATATACATGTATAAATATAATATTAGATTTACTTTTTGAGAATATATTAATTGATTTTATTTGATGAAAATTACACAATGATAATAAATATATTTATAATAATTAGAGTTTTGTAATTATATAGGTAATTAAATTTAATACTATAAAAAATTTCATTTTAATAATTGAATATTAATTTTCATATATTTTGAAATTTTATTTACTATTAATGTTATGTTAGGGAAATAATTATAAACATTGATAATTTTAATTATATTATATGATTAATCATTTAAAAAAATATTATTGTGAAATTAAATGAAATTATAAACCAAATTCCACTATGAGAGAACATTATTTAAATAAATATATGAATGGATAAATTTTTAAAATAATATGTGGTTAAATTTTAAAATGTGAAAATTTTTATTCCTAAATTCAATACATAATTTTAAAAGATATAATATTAATCAATAAAAAAATATAGGTTACATTATATTATTTGTTATTTAAATGAAGTAACCAATGTTATCAATAAATTGTTATTAAATTTAATGTATGTTTTATTTAGAATTAAAGATATGAAATGTTTATACTGAATTATTATTATAAATAATTTATTACATAGAAAATTAAAATTTTAATTTCTATTTATTTTGACTATCATTGCCATTAAATGTATTTTTCAGAAATCTATGTATAAGATAAGATCTTGTGGGAGTCTCAGTTAGTGATTTCACTAAAATGGATCCATTAACACATCCCTTGACATTGATCATATTTGACATATGATTTCTTCAAACCCTAATTATATATTTCATCTCTAAATTGGTCGATGTGAGACCTCAGTGAAGAAAATTTCTTTGTGAGATTAGATAAATGTGATTCATTTGGAAGAACTATACATCATGATTTCATATAATTTACATCTTTTTATGTTCTTATTTTTCTTATATGTGTATAAAAATTAAATATTTTATAAAATTCTTATTGATTTTTTATGATTTTTACAAAATAAAATATAATAAAATTTTTAAATTAATGATTGATGTGTTACCATCATTTAAAATAATTATTATTCAAATAGAAAGTTTACATTAAAATTTATGTTGTATTATAATCCTTATTAAGATCAATATACAAGTATATAATGGTATTAAAATTATATTATAATTTTAGTAGATACTTTATAAACTAGTAACATTAATATCAAGTAAAGACATTGATGTTTCAAATAGATCACAAATTTTTATAGTAAACATGTTTAGATTTATTAAACCACAAAATTAGAATCTAAAAATACTTATTATTCATTACAATTTTGAATAAAAAATTCAATATAGCATATTTCAATAATTAAGAAAACATTTAATTGTAATAATAATATTTCAAAAATCAATCTTAAACATCCTTATGAAAAATATAATCATGATATAATTTTATGTATTAATAATTATAATAATTAATTCCCTATTTATTAATAACCATGTCATAACATAATAATGTTTAATTTTTTAGGAATTTCAAATGTTTAAGGAAAATTATAAAAGATACATTCTTGTACAATCACTTTTATTTGTATACATGTTGTTAGTAATTTCTAAATTCAATTAATATTAATATCTATATCCCGAATAAAATTTGGCACATACCTGGACAATCATGTTATGATTACATAACCTGTTTCTTGAAATTATAAATCTCATTGCATTAATTTGATGAATTGTTTTACCATCCAAATATGAAAAAACAGGGAATAATATTTCACTCGAAGAATATTCAATAATGAGTCCAACTATATAGAAGAAACAGAATAATTTTCTATTTAATTCTTAACAAAATACCACCATCAACAAGAATCGTCTTCAAAAATATAAATGTATTGGGTTAACTTTTCACATTTCGAACATCTCATGAATTCATATGTCATCTCTAGGGATTTAATACATCTAATCACTAAAACGTGTTTATATTATCCATTTTATGACAGAGGATGTTCTGTCAAGAAATTATCCACTGCTAACTTTTTATTACAATATAAATTTGTCTTATCCCAAGCATGGATACTCCCAAAACCTTTATATTATGTCCACTAATCCATCACTATAAAAAATGTTTTGTTACAATTATAAATGTTTCATGATGTTGATTTGAATGGAAATGTTCCCCTCATTCCTATCCAACTATAGCTTCTATTTTTTCCCTATGGAAAACCACTGTAAATTAAATAATTTTAGTTGAAGTATCACGGTAACAATAAAATTTTATATCATTTCGTAATAACCGTAATGTAAAACAATTAAATAGAAATCAATTTTTTTATCATATCCTATAATGATATTTTAAATGTTTTGTGATACAAAATATATGGACCATGTTTTATAAATTATATATACTTGTTTGTATAAACATGAATTAAATTTCTAACATTACTATATATAATTTTTGTTCATAGTTATAAATGGGTAGGATATAACTCTTCCAAAGTAAACCCATAAATATAAAAAGTGAAAACTTATAAAATGTATATATTTTTCCATTAATATAAAACAATTAAATGAAAAAAACATTTCATTTTATTTAAGATCATTAAAAATTAAAACATAAGTTTATTAATTTCCACTTCTATTTTATATACCTTTGAAAAATATTTTAAAATATTGAAGTAGTATACAAACATAGTAAAGGAGTCAAAAAAAATTAAATTTTATTATACTAGTGAGAAACCTGAATACTTATTAAATATGTTTCCATTATTTCAATATTATTTGAGAAAATTACATTAAAATTTCTCACATGAAAAAGGATAAACTTTTTTCTCAAATAAAATCATTAAAACCATAAAAAGGAAATCAAAACCCATTTTGAAACTTAGATAATCACATGCACATTCTATTTTAATCATTTTCTATAAAAAAACTCACACTAGATAAATAGAAATTAGAAACACTCTTATAACTCCAGAATTATTTAATGTTATGATATTGAATATTACACAAATAATTTGAACACTATTTGGGTGAACCATTCATATATTCTATAATAGGTTCACCTAGATATATTTGGGAATACCCATCATAAATTCTATATTAGTCTAGCATTATTCTATTAGAGTGAACTAATTATATATTCTATATTAATATTAAAAGTGAGAAATAATAGGACTCAACCATTAATATATATTATGTTAGGATTAATTATATTCCAGATAATAGTATTTCACTATATGCTAAAAAATTCTTTCTCTCTTTCATCAAAAAAATTTATTCATCACTTTTAATCCTATTTTCAATACATTTGGGAGTCAAAATACAATTTTCATATAAAATCCAATTTTAAATAAAAATACATAAAAAAAGAAAACATGGTTTTCATTGAATAAAACATTAAATAAAATAATATAATCCATAAATTAAATAATTGTAATGATGGTGGGAAATTCCCTATATTCATTTACATGAAAATAGAGTATTCCATTTGAAATTTTTACATAAATTAAAATAAGGTGATGATGAATCGAACAATTTCTTCTATGGAGTAGAGAATCTGAAACACATATTTAAAGGAGAATCTATACTTTTTTGGTGGGGTTTTAAGGGTTTTGGGGTGAGGGAATGTTCAAGGGGTCATTTCCTTAGGCTTGTGATTTACTGCAATTTGCTTCTTAGTGTTGTGTTTTTGGGTGGTGTAAGTAAACATTGAAATATATAAAATAGTAAAACATTTAAAAAACATTTAATTTATTTAAATGTTCAAAATAAATAAATTATTTTTTATTAAAATATAATTTCCATATAATTACAATCATAAAATTATTTTAAAAATAGGATCCTTGAAATAATGATTTATATGGAAAACATTACCATATGATTTTTCAATGAAAAGTCTCTTACCACATTAGAATTATTTATATCATATTTTTCGTGAAATAATAAAATTAAAAAACATTAAATAACGTGTGAAAAGAGATTTTTGTGACTTGACATATATATGTGGTTGTAAATAGGTCCCATAAAAGAATTTAGGTTTATTAAATGAAAATATACCTCAATTAATAGAATTTGAGACAATGTCACTTATGTTTTTTCCAAATCATCGCGTAAAATATTTAAATAATGGATATCAAATTATTAAATAATTTAATTTTCTTAAGGAACATCATAAATTAAATTATTCAATTAATTTAACTTATTACCATTTAATATTAAACTACTTAATCAATTAATTTATTATTTTATGGCTTGATGATATTTGGTTCTTGTATCCAAAATCAATTCAATAGGTTGAATATGGTAAAAAATGTCATTAAAAAAATAAAAATAGTAATAATTATATAATTAAAAAAAATTATACATAATTATTTTTTAAAAACCAATGATTAATGATGTTTATAAAAATTTAACTATATTATGATCATTGAGACGGTATGTCGCAAGTATAAAAATGACATGTTTTAATTTTTATAATATCATTGGGAAGGTAGGTCGTTTTTACTCTTAAAAATAATATAATATATTATATTAATATAATGATAAATATTTAATGAATATAATATATATTTTATTTATGTCACATATATTAATTAAATTTTCCATTATTACCTTCCATATAAAGAATTATTGAAAATGAATCACATTTCCTTGTGATGTGGTAATTAGTCGTACATATGAGTGTTGTTATCATATCCACAAAATAATTGAATGCTATAAGATATATGTTATATAAAAATCCAATAATTTTATATATGTTTTAAAAATAATATATATATATTTATATATTATACATCATTATATCATTCTTTGTGAGGTGATGATGGAAGATAAATGGAAGAGGCTCATTATTATTTAATCTACTATACCCAAGAATGATGATTTTATATACAATTTGATCGAAGAAGAGGTGTATTTGTGTTATTAAATTAATATAATAAAATTTTAGAATATAAGAAGTAATTTTTTCTATTATAATTTTAATAGATGAATATTTTATGGAGGAGAAATAATAAATAAAATAAAAATTATCAATTTATTAGAATACATCATCTTCGGACAACCTCCCTAGGTTAACAAAAAAATTCATCATTACATCAATTCTTAATTGAAACATGGAATTTAATAGTCATGTAAAATATTATTTAATATTTTTGGGTAGGTATTGAGTAATGATATTGGTTTTTATAGTGTTACTTTTTTAGGATGTGGGAGGCCATTTAATAATCAGGTGAGTGGGACGCTAATAATTTTTATAAAGAAACAGTTTTAACCATGATATTTTATTATAAAAATAAAATATTGTATAATTATAGAGTCACAATCATTTAATTATATAAAAAGGAAAGTTAAATATATTTTAGACATGTATTTCAGACATTTATAAACTTATAGTTTTAATTTTATCTCCTCGGAATATATATTTTTACCAATACAATGGTAATTAATTCATAATATCTTCACTATTCATTATGGTAAAAATTTATTTTTTGTTTTTGGAGTAATATAAATTATTCTTATTAGAAATATGGAGTCCATTTAAACATGATTCAATGTAATTTAGTGGAAAATTTTAATTTTAAATTACACTCATAGTCCTAATTAAAAAGTTGGTATCCAAGAAGATAAATTTTCAACTAAAATATGATATTATATTTACACCATGACTATTAAAAGAAATTATATGAATAGAAATTCTTATATATATATATAATATTTAAATATAATATGAATTATTCTTTATAGTGGATTATATTAAAATATTAAAATGGAGAACCATTTTTCACATTAAATGTGTTTTCAGAAAAAATGATTTTCACCTCATAAATAATCTTTAATGAAATTAAAATATATTATTGATTAATATAAATAAATAATATATATCTTACATGAAACCATATTAAATAAATAATTTTACTTTTAAATTACATAATTTATTTAAATTAAATGGAATTTTTAAAAATTTATACATTTTTTACTATTCACTGAAACCTCAATATGATACTAAATGACCCAAAATATTACCTTCTATAAATATTTATGTGATTATTAAAAGGTAAACATTTTATAGTATTAAAATCATATAATTTTGAGACTAATTTTTAAATAAAATGTTTTATAAACATTTATTATTTTAAACTATTTCCTTTTCGATGAATATAACTATTTAATTCATATAAATAAACATGAAAATGATTTTTTATATCATTAAATAGGTTTTTAAAATTATTTATATTAATTTAAAATATTAAATAGTTAAAAAACATTCACAATATTCAAGAAATAATGGTGCACAATATAAAAATTGTGTCATTGAAATAATAGTAGAGGTAAATAACACTTTTCTTATTTCATACTTATTTGATATAAAGATTTTCCTCTCTTGTAACAAATGTATTTTTCCAAATAGACTATTTTATAAAATTATTGTAAAATATCTTCCTTTCTAAAATACAATTGTAACCATTTATTATAAATAAATTTTTACATCAATGTTTATTTTCATCCTCGAGGGATTTAAACTAGGATTAATTAATTATTTATTTATTATTATGGAAAATTTATTATAATTAATAAATATATAATCTTTTAGATACTATATATGATGATGGAATCTTGTTTCTAAAATTTTCTTCATATCCTATTTTCAATAGTTTTTTTCAAAATTATTATTTTAGGAACGAGAAATATTTAGGAAGTATTTTTGGTATGTATAACTATTGACAATTGATATATTCATAGATATATTTATTAACAATAAAACTATTATACAATAAATTTAATATGTTAAAACACATTTTTAATAATATATTATCCTTATATAACATTTTTTATCATTTATTACCTAAATATTTTAACATCATTAACATATGTGGTTAAACCGACCCAAAGAGGATAATGGTATAATGAATTATTTTATATTGATTTTTTTTATATAATGAAAACACAAATCTCATATAATATTAAAATTTAAAAAAATCGATATATTTTTTTGAATTAATATATTTAACCCTCAATGTTGAATAGTGATTACAACTAAAAATCCTCTTTTACATATAATTTTCTCTGCATATATGAGTAGAAGGTAGTCCATATATACACATGATTGATGTTGTTTAGTTTTACAATGTGGATGGAATGGAATGAATAATGGTTTCTTTAATATACAAAATTAAATATCAATATAAGAACAATACATATTTCATTATATTAGGGTTTTTAGAAATATAATTAAAAAAATTATTCAGATGAGACGATTAAGGAGTATGAAATACAAATGTTGATACCATGAGAGTCAACATAAAAATATCCTTATAAATGGAGTATTTACGAAAAACAATTGATATCATATGATTAAGAATATGAGGGGTGATTTTAGTATAATAAAAATGAAAATTATTTTGGTGGAAATTTTATTTAATCTATGTAGTATGATGTTGTGGAACATTTCTCCTTATGAAATTAAAGATAAGTGTAATTGAGGACATTCTCAAATGTTCTGGTCATTTTTAATTCAATTACAACTAGTTTTTTACCCATTACAAAAACTAGTTTTAAATTATTAATTCATTTTCCCAATTAAATTTATATTGGAATTAAAATTTATGAAAAAAATTATAACTAATTTATTTATATTTTAATATTTTTGATCTCCATTCAATATAATTATGTTTCTTTAAAATGGAAAATATATTTATAAATTAAAACATTTAATAAATTGATTTTTTTTTGTAGAAAATGTTTTTCACCATTACTATTCATAATATAAATATTTAATTTTTAAAAATTGAAATATTTTAGATATATTTATATACATGATTAAAAATTATATTAGATTTAATGTTTAAGAATATAATAATGGATTTAATTTGATGAAAATTACACAATGATAGAAAATATATTTATTAAAATTAGAGCTTTATAATTAAAAATATAATTAAATTTAATACTATAAAAAATTCCATTTAAAATATTGAATTTGAATTTTCATATATTTTGGAACTATTGATTCAAAAAATGAATAAATTGCCTGAAATTAAAATTTTATGATTTAAAAGGATTAGTTATAGCATATTTTTATTTAGTATGAAAAAATTATTCTTGAAATTTTTAATATTTTATCATTAATGTTATGTTTGGGAAATAAATTTAAACATTGATAATCTTAATGATGTTATATGACTAATCATTAACCAAAATATAATTGTTTGAGTTTAAATGAAATTAAAAACCTAATTCCATAGTGTGAGAACTTAATTTAATGATATATACTAAAGAATAATTTTTTTAAATAATATTTGGTTAAATTTTAAAATGTGAAATTTTGGATTCCTAAATTCAATATTTAATTTTAAGAGATATAATATTAATCAATAAAAAATCACTATCTTTTACATTATGTTATTATTTATTTAATTTAAGTAATCAATGTTATCAATAAATTATTATTAAATTTAACATATTTTTTCTTTAGAATTAAATATATGTAAATTTTAAACTAAAATATAATTATAAATAATTTAATACATAGAAAATTAAATTTTTTATTTTGTATTTATTTAAAATTTCATAGCCTTTGAATGTATTTTCCAGAAATCTATATAGAAGATAATATCTTGTGGGAGTCACGGTAATTTATTTTTCTTAAATGGGTCTATTAACACATTCCATGACCTTGAACATATTTGACATATGATTTCACTAAAACCCTAATTTATTTATTTCATATTTAAATTAGTCTAAGTCAAACATGGTTGAATTTAATTTATTTGTGAGCATGGATAAATGTGATTCATTAGGAAGAACTATAAATCATGATTTCGTATCACTTACATCATTTTTATATTCTTATTGTAATTATATGTGGATAAAAATAATTATTTTTAAAAATTCATATTTAATTTTTAGGATTTTTACAAAATTAAATATATTAAATTTTTTCATCAATGTTCGATGTGTTATAATCATTTAATATAATTATTATTTAATAAGAAATTTTTCATTAAATTTTATGTTGTATTATAATCTTTATTAAGATCAACATATAAGGATATAATGGTATAAAAATTATAATATAATTTTTGTAGATACCTAATATTCATGTAACATTAATAACAAGTAAAAACATTGATGTTTTAAATATATCAACATTGTTTTATTAAACATGTTTTATATTTATTAAAAAACAAAAATTACACCCAACAATACTTATCATTCATTACCATTGTGATTAAGAAATTTTGTATAACATATTTAAATAATTAAGAAAACATTTAATTGTAATAATAATATTTCGAAAGTATATCTTAAAAATCCTCATGAAATATATAATCATGATTGAATTTTATATAATAATCACAATAATAATTAATTCCCCATTTTTTTATAATTATGACATAACAAATTTATGTTTAATTTTTTTCGGCTTATCAAATGTGAGTGGTAAATAATAAATAATTGAAACAATATAATACCACTCAATCTAGATAAAACAATGGGTAAATAAACTGGAATAAAATTATTATATCATTTGAAACCACAAAAGCCCGTTCCATTATTTAATAATAAATTTTTATCTCTATATTTTAATAATATATATTTAGGTCTATGAAACCTAACCATAATAAACCCATATTTTCTCATATTATAAGGATATGTATTGGAACCGTAAGCACAATATGATACATTGATTATCCCTAAACCAAAATATAATTATGTGTATAAACCCAACCAAAAACATCTTTATGAACTATTAAATGAGTGAATATAATTTTCTGGAAAATTAATTGAAAAAATTTAATAAAAAATAATAAAATAGTGGGTAGTCGATATTTTCATGGTTTGGAATTTAATTACTTATTTTCCCTAAGAAACATATGATTGAAATATTGAAATCTATGATCGATGATAGTAATTTATTTGTGTGTGGACTAAAAGATATATAATAATTTGAATGATTTATAAATTTTCTCCCACCACCATAGAGTAATTGTTATGATAATTATGTAATATAATGAATTTTAGAGGCACCATGATTTTATAGGCACACTTGGAAGCACCATATTATAAAGTGAAATAGATTTTTCACATTGAAATGAACAATGATAATTTTATTATAGCATAATCATAGCATTCCACTCACAAGTTCTGTCAATGTAAAATAATTATTTCTTAAATAAAATATATGGGTTTCAAAAAGTGCTGATGGTTGTAAAAACAATTAATTTGATCCTTTTGGGGTCATAGTGTGTTATCTTACGTTTGTCCACATCCCAATTATTTTATGACCAAAAAATTGTCATGGATCAGGAAATATGGTGCAATAACTCCTGATAATTCATAACTGAGGCAAATGACCATTTTGTCATCATTTAATGAAAAATATATTTCATTCCATGTTGATAAATATGATTATATTTTCTATACTGATATATAAATTATTAAATTTAATAAAGCTAATATAATTATTTTTTTTCCAAAAAAAAATATTTTTCACTATAAAATAAATCCCCTGATGAACTTTAGGAAATGAGAATAAGTTGTGCCACATTTTCTAGTTTTAACATATTATACACCATGGCGCAACCCATACTATTGTGCTTCATTAAAACCAATATAGTTTTAACACATAGGACAAAAATTAAAATTCCTTATGTTTACCAAAATTTTACTATTAAACACACCACGATCACCTAGTACAGAATAAATTATAAATGATAATAAAATGGGAATATAATTACCGAAAAAAATTATAAAAAATCAAATGGAAAAATATATAATTTCTATATATTTATAAGAAACATCATTAAAATATTAACTTAATGTTGTGATATATTTTTTGTTTTTTAGTACATGGATTACAAGTAATCTATTGAAAATTTATAATTGTTTTTATTAGAAATTTTTCCAAGGAACATTACTCACAATATTTTTTAATATTTATCACCCCTAATATACTAAAAATTATATATATAACTAATGCAAAAAAAATTAGACCCAAATAAATGTCCAATTATTGATTAACTCAAAATTTATTTTCTTATATTTACAACAAGACCTTTAGGCAACCATGAATCCTCATTAATAACTTAATAATTTTTATTTAATGTCAAACAAAAATAAGGGTTAGGTTTTCACAATATAGGTTAATAAAATGAAAGGGATTTTTACATTATAAAGTTATATATTTCATTTAAAATAATAATAAAATAAATGAAATATATAAATTAAAAAAATACAAAACAACTCCTAAAACATATCAATTCAAAATTATTTTTTAAATAAATACATAAAAGCTAATTATAAATATCATTTAACATATCCAAATCACAATTCATTAAATCATTATTGACAGGATTTCCCGACACAACTACCAATAATCTTAATTATTCAATTTTACATTAAAATATCCATAAAAATATGGTATTATTATAATTTTGGAAATTAAATTGAATTATAGATAATTTTTTTTGAAAAGCAATATGTGGCATGAATTTTTTAACAATTTTTTTATTAAATTATAAAATAAAAAATAAAAAAGGTAAATAATATAATAAAATAATCACCCATCATTGATGGTATTAATTTATCATCATTCACAAATAATTTTAATCTCATGATATTACAATCCAAAAATATTAAAATTAGATTCTTTAATGAGAATGGTTCATTACATTTAACAGAAAAAAATTTCCCAAATTACAGCTCTAAAATATATATGCAATTAAATATCAAAAGTTAATTTTAATGAAAATGATTGAAATGATGTTTTCCACACATAATAACATGATTTAATATTTTTTAGGAATCCAATATGTCAGCTTGTCATATACTAATAAAATATAATAAAATTATATAATCATGATTTAACGATGATTTTATGTTAATTAATTGAAATTATATAATTATTATTTCTATAATTGTTAAGAAATTATGAAATTTATCAAATACATTTTTAAAATATTTTATATATATTATATTCTATATCAGGATTGTGAAAATTTTAGGATTTAGTGTTGATTTTCCAATTATTTTTTGTATTTATTTCAAATAAATATCCTTATTTTTAGTTTGTATAACTAGCGTTCTTATCTCTAAATAGCTTCATTTATTTCATAATAAGTCTTAATTTTCCCTATTTTCATTAATATTTTTTACTAAAAGATTTATGTATCATGGATTTCTAGATTTTATTCTTATTCACCACTAAAAAATTCATTTAATTCGAAGTCATTATATCATTCCAAAATTCTTATTTTTACCAAGTTATATATCAAATTCAAAAAATTCATCATAAATTTCCAATGAATAAATTTCATCAATTTGAAAATATTTATCAATTTTTTGGTTGTTTGTTATTTCCAAAAATAATCCTTACAACATCATTTAATTGATCATCTATTATTTTTTTTTTGTTGAAATCTTTTTCGGCCTTATATTAGGGGTGGCATTCAATGTTCAACTCCTTATTCTAAATTTTCCATAATTTTCCCTTTAGTTTCTATATCATATCCTTTATAAATATCAATATTATTTATATCTCAGCAATATTATGTAATTACTTTCATTTATATGAATCATTATCTTTTCATTAATATTGATGAAATAAAAATTCTATTCCATATGATTAATTGTTTCCACTATTGGATATAGTATTTTCTCTATCTATTGAAGGATTAAGGATTATTTATTTGATATTACATTATCATCATCAGTAAATTCATTTCATCACTGAGATAATGAAATTTTTTATATAATAATATTGTTTAATGATTAATACTTATATAATCATATTATTGAATAAGAAATACAAATTACTATTATAATTAATATAATCCTAATAACAAATAGAGAAATATAGAATGTTTGATAATGAATTATTTTTTCCTATTAAATTATATAAAAATTCATTTAATTTCAATAGTTCCTTGATAATTAAATTATATCCATTCATCATAATTGATGTCTAATTGATTCTCCATTATAATTATGTTTTAAAATTCATATTTTCATATTTTAATAATAACTAATTTTTTTTATTTAGTTAGACTGAGGATTATTTTATAAAAATCATCATATACCAATAATATGACCTAATTTAAAAATTATGAATTAAATTTCATTCTAATTTATATTATTTCAAAATAGATAATATTTTAAAAGAATTATGTTATAGTGATTCAATAATTATTAACGTTGATTTCATTATAGTTCAATAATTATAAATGAATTATAATTTTCTATTAGAGATTATTTAAAAAAACATGATATTTTATTCATGAACAAATTATTTTCATTATCTTTAATAATATTTATATTCTATAAAAAAATTATAAATTATGTGGATTAAAAAATAAATGAACATTTATGTCATAACATAATTCTATGATATTAAATAATGTATTGAATTTTCATTTCTTCATTAATGGGAAATTTTATAATGCCAAACTTATATAAATGTTTTTAAAAAGATGTATATTATAGAATAATATGTTATTATATTATTATATCAATACATTAAATTAAATAAAATGTACTGATTTAGTAATCACCCTCCATTAGAAATCACAAAACGATAGAGATTTTACCCCAATAAATTCACAAAAATAAATGTAAACATCATTTTTTTGATTTAGTGAAGAAAAACTATATCTAATATTTTGATAAAATATTCTACACACACAAAATAATTCACATAAGAATATCATAATTTTTTATCTTTCTTCATTAACATACAATTATTTTAATTGTAATTTATATTCTTCTAGGATCCATGATGTTTTTTAAATACCCAGATATAATTTCCTTTCAAATATCATTTCAATTTTTGATATCACGATATCATTGCATTTTGTTTTAAATATTTTAAATGTTTAGAGTCTTACATAATTTGACTGTTGTGGATAATTTTTTTTAAATTAAAATTAATATTGATATTTTGTTTAATGTATCAATATAATTATCTTCAAACCATTAATAACTTATCATGTCTCTTAATTCATTATCAACATACCTATTTTAAAAATCTAATGAACCATGATATTTTTGAAATAGTAGATTCTTATTTTTCTGTGGTATGAATAATATTCGACACCATTACCCTTATCTATTTTCATTTAATTATTATGTTTATATTACTATAAAACATGAATAATTTTTTTAACATTATAAATCAAGTACATTATACGTGAATATTAATTATATAGAGTATTATACTTCATTGTGGTTATTTATAGCGTGTTGATTGTAACATTATTTTTTTAAAATGATTGAGTATGACTGTTCAATTTTTAATTCATTATTTAAACAATTTGGATAATAGTAAGAAAATGATCTTATGTATTTTTATCATATATATACAAATTTAAATATTCACAGTCACCATATTTATTTATAGATAATGATTTTGTTACACTATTGTACCATTGGATCTTGGTATATATCTACTTTGAAAAAAAATTCATTATATAAAGTATATGGGTTGTTTTTGGGAGAGTTGGGAGTACTTTGGGAATTTTTTTATACATGTTCATGGTTTCTACATGGTTTGAGAAACCCATGAAACATTTATAAGAAATTGGGAAAAGTTGGGTAGGGGAAAAATATAAGGTGAATGGTCAGTGCACGGTTTTACCAAACAATGTGGTTATTATTAGAAACCATGCATTTTAAGAAATGTCTTTGGCCTTTTTGATGTAGTGGATTCTATATTTTTGTAGCGTATTTTGGAGATTTTGCGAGGAAACTATGGGAGAATCATACATAAGGAAGTGGCTAGAACTCTTTTAGTGCATGTTTTTCCTAACAATTTGACAAACCCATTCTTGGTAAAAAAACAGATAAAAAGGTATTCTCCTCTCTCAGTGGTCGATGATGGTTCTCCCCTCAATTTAGAGGTGATATGGAGTCATCCCTTATTGATTATAAGTTGATTAATTATGTTAAGTGGTCATCCATGGTCATTCTACAGGTTTTTTGTTGGATTTAATTCTCACCCTCTCTCATTTTCCTAGATCTGTGACTGTTATTAGTGTATCTAAGGTTATGAATTCTAAATATGAATATATTTGATTTTTTACGATAGTGGAATATATATAATTTGGGTTTGTGGAGTTTTCAACATGGTTGTGTGATATTATTCATGTCATTTATCAGTTTCTCCAAAACTCACTATGTAGGTGACTACACTCTTAACACCTGTTTCTAGAACTGATTGGCTTAGTTTCAAATTGGTTTAGCTTCTTATATTTTATTGAGACAATGTTGTGTATAGAATGATATGAATCCTCTGTAGTGATGATATATGGTTTTTGGTAAATGTGTTGTATCATTGTATTTAGTTTTTCAAATTACCTTTGTTTCATTATTTTAAAATGATTTTTTTAAATTTTTCAATTTCCTATTTTTTATTTGTTTATTAAATAATGTTTTTCAACAAAAAGTTGTATCTATTGAAATGGTTTTTGAATTATTTTGGGAATACCTGGTAGGGTGTGTTCATATTGAATTACGAGGCTTGGATGAAACATGACCTTATTCTCAGCTCTAATAGTGAAGTGGGACATGGGATATAATTACGTTGTAATAACTAGGTAGATCAGCAAGAAACCACTCATGAGTATGGAACTCTCACAATGAAGAATGAAATGTGGATTGTGTGGATATTTGGAGTGGATTGGTAATGCTGGAATGGGATTCTGAAATTATTTAATCAACTATTTGTTTTATTACCATATATATTGGTGTCATCTCATAAAACTATTTTACGTCAGCACTAGTTTATATTTAGTAATAAATGATTTTAGAAATTTTCTTATATAAGTATTCATAACATTTTTATCCTAGTGGATTTTGTAGGGAACTCATTGGGAGAAACCTATTGAGTTTTAGTACTCACCCATTATTTGTAACATAAGTTCTTTTGCAAATTTCACCTATTAGGACATGGGAAAAGATAATGTATCACACATCATTTTCACTAATTTGTAATATTTGGGTAGATTGATGGTGTTGGATCATAGATCTTGTGGATCTTTGGATACTTGTGTTTGTCATTGTTTTTTAGTAGTTTGTCATCCATTTTTTACTTTGATGTCTGTTTTATCTTCCATTGTGGTACATGGTTTAGTTTGATTTTGAAAAATGAAATATTGAGTTGTCATTTATTTATATCATGAATCATATATTTGTTTTTTTATTTCTTGGTATGTTTTATTGTTTTATTATTAAAAGTAAAATTTCCCTCCACATATATTGAAACAATTATACATTTATTTCTAGCCTTTAGCATTTTGGAGATGTTAGTGAATTTCATGTAACATCTCATCACCCTCTCAATCAAATGTGAAGCGGATGTATGTTACAAATGGTATCAGTTTTTCTAGGTCAAATGTCTTCTTAAGATAAACTGTATCAGCATGGTCCTTTTTTTGTGGAACAACTGGTCATCGGTTTTTTTGGTCCTAGAGTTGAAATTCATTATGGTCTATTAGTTGTGTTGGGATCATAGAAAGGAGGTTGATTGTCTGGATATGAAATGTAGATAATTAAAAGAAGTAGCTATTGGTTTTATGTTGATATTCAATTTACTAGGGAGTTGGCAAAAAGGTTTATACGATACACTTATATTTATTGAAATCACATTTTCCTTAGCTTTTCCAATAAGATGAGAATTCCTTTCATTAGATAAATGACTTCCCAATATTATTACATATTTAATTTTGAGTAATAATCTATTATTTTGGTTTAATGTGAATTTGTTTTCAAAAATTTTAGATTATTTTCAAATGAAATTTTTCCAGAAAATGAATGGTTGTGGTATTTTTAAATTGGATTGATTTTCAAAACAAAGATGAAAATTTTAAAAAATGGTTGAATGTGGAAAAAAAGATTATTTTGGAAATCATCATTGTGACAGTTGATGACGTAAAATTTGAAATTCTAAGAATTTAGTTTATAGAGAGAGACTTATAGATTTTATTGTACATATAAAAAATAATACTTATTATTAATAATAGAAACTAACTGGATGAAGTTGTAGAGAATCTGGATTCACCTAAGCTGCAGGAGAAAAAAAAATTAGTTCAGAGTATTGTCCAATAGTTTTCCGACTATAACAAATGGAGCTGAAGGGTTCATCCAAGAGAAGTTGATCCTTTTATCTAGTCCCAGATGTATAAAACTCCAAATATTTAGTGTTATTTTGAACCATATAGAGTATAATAATGAATAAATAGGATGAATCATATCTTTGATTTCATCGGTACACTTGGAGATATGAAATTCAGGATAGAGACGTATATTCTAGAAGATATTGCATGCTAGTGGTGGGAACTAGTGATGCCAGAAAATGTAAATCATGGACATTGTTGGGTGGATTCTGAGGAATTGTTCCAGGAAAAAATTTTATCCTAACAAGTTCAAGATCCTTATAATGAGTAACTTCATCGTCATAAAGAATGAAAATAAATCTATAATAGAATATGTGGATAAATTCATGAATTTAGTGACGTTTTCACCAGTGGATATGGATAGTGAATCCCTCGTGACACTCTTATTTGAATTGGGGCTATAGAAATAGATTCACTAAAATATTTCCAGAGTCGTTATTACTAACTAACAGAGATGGTCAATAAGAAGATAGTGGTAAAAAATAAAGGCTCCCGATCTATGGGATATGGAAGTTGTTTGATAAAAATAGGAAGAATTGGGATCTCTAATGATGGGGGGAATATGAAGAGGGAACCATGTTTCCTTATAGGATTCTGAGTTAGAGTCAGATAGCTTGATCGTTGAATCTTCCACCATGACTCAGGGAAAATGTGGGATTTTTCCCATGTTGTCCCTTTGACCACATGAAGGGATAGTGTACACAAACAAAAATAGGAATCCATAGCTTCAAAAATTTGGTACATCGTTAGTGCTATTGTTTCAGTGATCTGTGGTCTGGTGCTTGATACCCTTTTTAGGTATCATATGCGTCATATGCATTGATGGACTAAGGACTACCAGATCGATATCGTTAATAGAACAGAGTTATCCATGATGATTTTAGGAATACCATGACTCCTCAACCAGGTAAATCTCAACATATAAACAATGAGGAGAGTGCATTGATGATTTAATTATATGGAGCTGAGCAAGTGATTGAGAATTATCAATCTAGACCATCTACAGTGAGAGGTACGATTATGTTCAATTATAATCTTATGAATGAGTTGTTTGATACTGGATCATCACATTCCTTTATTTCTTCTAATTAGGTTCATTTTTTGAATTTAAAACTTGAGATTGATACCTATGTGATAAAAAATAAAACATATATTGCTAAAAGAGAATGTTGACCCTTCCTATGTATATCATGTTATATAATCATTGATAGAGGTGAGATGAAATTGGATTTATCTTTGCTGAAGATGGAGGTGTATGATGTAATCCTTGGTTTGGATTGGTTAAAAAATTTATAGGATCAAATCGAATGTTATATCAGAAAAGTTATTTTCGAGACTGAGGATGTTGTTGAACATCTCATCAAATGATAAGGGAGTGTAAAAGAGGTTGAAATGGGATTTTTGGAACTACCAATTTGAATGATCTCATATCATATGAATGTAATAAATTTCTCATCATGGAAATAGATTGAGAATACAAATTCTCTATAATTTTTTGACTATTTTCAATATTTTCTTACTAAATATTTCATAGGGATAAAAAATTTAATGGAGTTGAATTTTATGATTGATCTCCATACATTGACAAATATTGTTTCCCTTCTATCATATATGATGACACCAATAAAATTAATACAGATAAATGTTTTCCTTTAAGATCATTAAATAAAATGTTTCATTCAACTGAAAAAATATTTGTGGGAGGCAATTTTCTTGTTTTTTAGGAAGGTGGATGGAAAACTATAGATATTTGTGAATTATCCTAAAATTAACCATGTTATGAAAAGGAAACTGTATCCACTTCCATGAATATATGATCTATTTGATCAATTGAGGGGAGCTCATTGGTTATCCAAATTTAAATTGCAATCATGAAATCACCAATTGAACGTTTAGTAAGTGGATATTCCGAATAAATATTTCAGAAGTAGACATGGAGATTATGAATATGTGGTATGGACATTCAGTATTACAAATTCACCAACAATCCTTATGTAATTGATGAATCAGATATTTCTGCATTATCTAGATTCTATAGAAGTTGTGTTTGTGGATAATATATTAATATCTTCAATGATAAGGGATAATATTGTTAAAAATTGGTGATAGTGATGGAAATCATCAGATACCATCATTTTTAATCCAAATTGTCAATGTTTTTTATAAAAGATGTTTATTTTTGTAGCCATGTAATTTTTGAAATAGTAGTTTTAGTGGATTTAGATAAGATTGAAGCTATTGTATCTTAGCAACTACTAAGGAATTTTTTCTAGATACAATATTTTCTTCTTCCAGTTTTTCATTACAGATTCTTTCTTTCTATGATATCATTGAAAAATAAGAATGTTCTATTCTAATGTAATAAATAATACTAGAAACTTTTTCAAGAGATTAATGTTTTCCTGACATTTGCAGCTATTTTAATATTTCTAGAATATGGACATGTGTACGTGGTGTATTGTGTTTCTTTTGCATCTGGGTTGGTGTGTGAACTCATTCAAGGAGACCATGTAGTTTCAAAAAATCAAGGTAGATATGGGTGTATGAAAATAACTTCTAAACACAAGATTTGGATTTATATGCACTCATCCATGCATTAATTACATGGTATCAACACCTCATTGGTGATAAATTTACTATGATAAAAGATCATAAGATCTTTAAAAATATTTTCTAACAAAGGTATTTGAATCCAATAAAATAAGATGGATAAAGTTTCTAAAAATATTTGAAATTGACCTGATGTATACACCATGTAAATGAAATTTGGTGGATGATGCATTTAACAGAATGTCTTATGCTCAGCTGTAAAAGGAGGATTCATATGGGTGGTAGTTGTTGTTGGAATTAGCTGAAACGCATGTGGAATGTGAAGAACAATGTGTTGGTTCATATTTCCTTCCTATTTCTTTTTATCCTAGATTGTTGAATACTGTAATGGAGGTATAGAAATCAGATTAAGAATGTGATTCTATGATTTCAAATATCAATGATGGGGAAAACATTGAGAGAATGAAATTGGATTGGAGAACAACTTTTTTGTTTAGAGATATGATGATTTTACTAATGACCTATCAGGATCAAATTTTTCATACATACCACTATTCAATAGGGATTGTTCATCAATGAGTATTTAAAATATACTGGGTATTGAAATCATAGTTTTGGTGGGTCAACATGAAAAGTAAGGTGGACGGTTTTGTTTCTTTTGTAGAAGTTTTCAAGATGTTAAGGCAGATCATCAGTGAATTATAGGTTTGTTATAGTCATTACTTATTCCAGTGTGGAAATGGGAGATCATAGAATTGGATTTTGTTACAGGTCTCCCAAGTATTGTCCAAAATCATGATTATATATGGATTATTGTTGATCAACTATCCATGATGGACCATTTGATCCCTACTTGTGAAACTCATATGATGGAGGATCTATCAAAAACATATATCCAAGTAGTGGTAAAAAGTCATGGAATACCAGTTTCAATAGTGTTTAAAAGAGATCCATGGTTTACATCTCGTTTCTATAAATTTGTATATAAATCCCCACAGACTCAGTTGACACTGAATATAGAATATCATCCTTAGATGGATGGGACATCCAAAGGTATGATATAAATATTGGAATACATGTTGTAGGATTGTGTAATGGACTTTGGTGGCTCATGGGATGATCATGTGTCTTCAGTGGAGTTATCATAAAATGATGGCTATCGGGCCTCAATACATATAGATCCTTTAGAAGCATTGTACGATATTTCTTATCCTTATTCACTATGTTGGGTAGAAATAGGTGAGGCTTCACTATTTGGTCAAATCCATGTCCTTGAATGAATGGAGAAGATTTAGTTGATCATAATGATAATAGAGATAACCTAGAGTTATAATAAATAATCTACATATCATCATCAATAGTTCTTATACATCATTGTGAGTTATCACATGATTTTTAGGATATCTCCAAGGCTTGAACACTGAGATTTTAGGAATTAGTTAATGTTATGTCCATGATATATTTTAACATTTGAAATACTGGAATGGGTGTGTGGGGATGCATATTACTTAGATTTTCTACCATGGTTCCATGTGGTGTATTATGTGTTCAATGTATCTCAATTGAAATGGTATTCACCTAACATAGACTATGTGATCAAATGGGATCACATTAAATTAGTTTTGAATGCGTCATTGGTACATTATCAGTGTATATTATGGAATGGAATGTGAATTAATTTTATTCAAGATAAATTGGTCTAGAGTGGTTTCTGTGGCAACATGGTCAGAATCATAAATAAAACTCAGAATGTGAGAATGATATGAAATAGCCTTGTCCATATCTCTTTTTGTGTAATGATGATTTTCTACATTCTGAGGCAAGAAATACCATTGGTGGGGAGAATATAGAATGACCATTTTATGGTACATTATAAATATGATGTATTTTAGGTATATAAAATATGTGGGTGATGTTTGGGTGATTTTATAGAACATATGGAATGTTTTGGGATATTTTCTATAGGATTATGTTGAAAAGTGATATTAGGGGAAAAGAGAAGATTCATGGTTAGTTCATGGTTTTTCCAAACCATGCAGATGCCTAGTAGAAACACTACATCTTGTAAACTTACATTGGTCTTTTTCAGGTAGTGGCATCATCATGGTTGGCACTAAAATTTGAGACCGTTCAAAGAAATTGTGTGAGGATACCATGCATGGTTCATCCTTAAGGTAGTGGTTGGCGCTCTATTAGTGCATGATTTTCTTAACCATGTGATTAAGTGATACATGATTAAAAAATCTAGATACTATAAAAAGTGTATCTTTGTCCCCCTTGTGTTTTATTGCCTCGTTTTCTACCAAAGGGGGCCCACATTGGGATTTCTATCTCTCAAATTTCATGTATGATTATCCAATAGATTTATAGGTGATCTAAAAGCTTTAATTGGTTATTAGAATCCAATTCCTTGCAGAAAGTGATTGTTCATGGTCATTTATAGTGTTTTTCTGAGAACTACATATCTGTATCTATCGGTATCAAAAATATATGCAGATTTTGGGTAGATCTATGGTTGTGTATGAAATATATGACTATGTTTGGATATTTTTTTTGATACAAGAAGAGATATAAAATAGTAATGTGGAGTTGTATACCCAGTTTTGTGATCTACTTCTGGACATGAATCATTTTTTTCCAAAACTCTCTAGGTTGGTGTCTCCAATATCAACAAATTTTTGTAGAAATAATTGGATTAGTTTAATGTTTATTAAATTGAATGATTGAAATTTTATGATTTTGGTTCCAAGTAGAATATAATTCTTCTTTAATGATGATATGTGGTTTTTGGTAAAAAGGTTTGGAATTGTAGTATTTGGTTTTTAACGTCCCTTGGTTTCTTGATTATAAATGATCATCTCAAAATATGTATTTTCAATTTTTTTAATGGATTATGAGAAAATGTTTCCAATAAAAATGTGGTTTTATTGAAGTTGTATTGAAATGGTTTTTTGGATTTCATGGGAGTGTGTGTTAATATTTCATTACAATGCTTGGTTGAAATATGACCTTATGCTTTGTGCCAAAAGTGTAAAGGATCTTGGGATATAATTAAGTTATGATGAAATTGTAGATCGATCAGAAACTACTCATGATAATGTTTCATTCATAATGAATGATGCATGGTTATTTGTGGGGATATATGGAGTGTATTGCTTATGTGATAAATGTATTTTGAAATGAATCAATGAATTGTTTGGTTTCATTCTTTGAAATTTATGTTGTTTGAGAAAATTGATTCACTTTGGAATTTGATTATATTTATTTATAAATATCTATTTATTTGTTTGTATAAACTATTTAATATAAATTTTTCTTTTTTTTATATCATATTTTCAGGAATAACTATGTCATTGGAGAAAACACACTTAGTGTTAGTACCCACCATTTCCTTGGCAATTCAGGGAATTTGCTGATGTCACCTACCTATACATGGGATAAGGTAATGTATTACACATCATTAGCACTAAATCATGATAATTTGGATTACATGAAGAGTTATAACCTAGAGAATGTTGATATTTTGAGTCATGTGGTAGTCACTGAGTTTTAGTAGTTTTTCTACCACTTTTTAATTTTATGTTAGTTTTTTCATCTGCTATTGTACGTGGTTTAGATTGATTTTGAAAAATGAATTCCTGATTTTTCTTTAATTTATATCATCCAACATATAGTGGTTTAATTTTTTATGACTTTTCATGTTAGTAGTCTTATTCATAAATGGAAAATTGTCCCCCCAAAATATTGAATCACTTTGAATTTATTAACAAACTTTTTCATATTGAGGATATCTTTTAATGCCATGTCATGTCTCACCACCCTCTAATTATATTGATAATGGGAGGGATGTAACCTATACAATTTACCATGTCATTAAATATTTCTCATATTCATCAAAAATATATTTAAACACAATTATTATGTAAATTAAAAATTTATTATAAATAACTACTAATTATAAAAAACTGTATTATAAATCATAATTATAATTTTTTTTATTAATGATGGTTATTTGAAAGTATGAAAATGAACTGGACTAGGTTGTTGACTATCACATAGCCCCTCCTGATTCTATACTAATAAATGCTAGTAAAAATGGACAGTGATACAACTATGGTGGAGAGAAATAATTATTCTCCATAATTAATTCATAATTTTTAAGATAGTAATCATTTGGTATAGTTGGTCAAATATTTGGACATCCCATTCCTTCATGTAATTATTATGGTAAAATGATTTGATGAGCCTAACCAATAATGGTGATATGAATTTTCTACCACTTATAAGATCTTACATGTATACTTTAATAACAGTTTCACTCATTGGATATTAGAATAATGTTGAAATTTATTAATGTAATTATATACGTAGTGTCTATGGTATAAATAAATGAGTTCTGTTTTGGATTAATCACTCACAACATCATTTTAAAGAATTTAATAGCATGGATTATATTCAAAATTATTTCCATAATCTTTATTATTAGATGATTTTTATAATACCAATTGATATTCATATTTATTTTTAATTTTTTCCATAATTTTCTTTCATGTATAGTTTAAGATTAGAAACATGTCCTCTATATGATATTAATAAATAATTTAATATTGAATCTTCATGATATATATTATTTCATTATTATATTTAATTTATAAAATAACAATAATTCCAAAAAGTTTTTTTGAATTTTTTTTCGAATATGTTATACTGTAACAGAAATTATATTTAAAATAGATTATTATAGTAAGTTAGTTTATTTTAAATAAAATAGTAGTTTAGAAAGCACATTTAATTTATTTTGAAATTTTATGAGACTAGTTCGTAAAATTAATTATCATCATCGAAAATATCATTCAATATATATATATCCCTGTATTTTTATAGAGGGTTTATGTTTTGAATGATGATGTTGATGATTCTCATTATATTGAAAATTGATGGTTCCATTATTATGAAATTAATGGGATATAAATTTGATCATTTCTAATATAAAAAAAATTTCCAATGTTTTTTTATCAATTAAATTCAACAATTAATAAGAATATGGGTGTATATTGTCTTATAACCCAAATGAGAAAGTCAAATAATTGACCCAAACACTTGAGGTCGTGATTTTTCATTTTTTTAAACCTATAACATCAATGTTTAAGGAACATGTATATTTTGATTCTAAATTGATAAATGATGTTTGAATAAAATTCTATAAGATGTGTTTGTTAAATATTCATTCATGGTTAGGGATCGATCATAATGAATATTCCTCTGAAACTGATATTTTAATATTTCCATTATATATGGATTCAATGATGGTTAACATGCTGAAGAGAATAAGAAGCGATAGTCAATCGTAGTTGTTTAAGGTTTCCATTTCAAATAAGTTCACTTATATGATTAAACATCAAGTTTAGATAAGAATGAAAACAATCATTAATTTTATGGTGGGGAACCCCTCATTGAATTATGGCATTGAATATGGTTTAACCAATTGCAATTTAGTTATGGTTGTAGATTTTGATTAGTCATATTTACCTTTTCAGAATACTTATGTTCAATTAAAGAATAAAATATGAGCCTTGAAGAAAAATAAAAATATGATTTTATAAAAAAAATATCTCCAAGAAAATATCATTTGGGGACATCCAAATGGGAGTGAGAAAATAGTTTCCAAATATTTGAATACATCCTTGTCACGGATTGTATTTCATGATTTAACTGAGGTGAAAAAGAATATAATCCCTTGGTTGAAGTTTAGATTCTTATGGGTTTGTGTTGAATTTATTACTTTTATATTTAGGTTTAAAATTGTGTAATTTATCTAGAACAATATTTTGAGTACAATTATTCCATGGTTTTTATTCACATTTAAAGCTTGTAAACTTGGGTTAATAAGCCTATAACCTCTGGAATATCATAAATTTATTGATTTTGTAATTTCAACTAAATTTTATTTTAATTTAATTTATTAGGAATAATAAAAATATGAGTTTCATATCCAATATGTAATGGATCATAATAATAAAAATAATATACATGAGTATGATGAGATTGGAATGTCACTCATATATGATATTGGTTGATTTCCTTAGATATGATTATTTTAAGGACTGAATAATATATAGTTAATAGAACAAGAATTTTTTTATTAATGACTCTATATACAAAAATATTTTACATTTTTATTTATTGAGGTTTTAGTTCATTCCAAAATCCCTATAAATTGAAGATAATTATTAGAAATAGAAGATTTAGATAGCATATATGGATGTTATCAATGAGGCATTTCATATAAAATATCTTCATATCCCTATGGGTTATGATAACCCAGAAGAAATGAATGATCTAATAGAAAAGGCAACAATGATTTTATTTATGATAATAAAAACCTAAATTAAGAGTGTGAAACTACTTAATTTCATGTCGTTGAAAAACAAATTTTTTTTATAAAAAATGTATCATGTAACAGAAATATGTATTTATATTAGAATAAATATTAATTCATTATTATACGAGACATTATTCTCATATAAACTCAATATTAAAGGTGTGTTTTATTTCATAGTGCCTTGGTAGGGAGATCTATTTGAGATTTAGTATTTGATGAGGTTTTCTAAGCTATTAATTTTGAAAATAATTCTTTGAGATGATTAAATAAAATTATTAATTTAATAATATGTTATCTAGATGGACACCATTTTTAGAGGATAATTACATTGAATGAATATTATAAGGTAGTTAATAATGCTATAAATAGACAATTGGTTCACATAATGTATCATATTTCAGATTTATACTAAATATGAGGTTCCAGGGAGTAAAAATTATTGTATTTGGAAGTGAATTGTTTTTTATGATATGGATGATTGCAATAATAAATAAATAATATATAATCATATTTTTATATCTATAGATAAAATTATTTGAGAACATATTTTTAGAAATTTTTATTACCTATACGATTATAAATACACTATAAATAACATTTTATGAATAATTTCAATTAATGAAAATATTTGTATTGTCAACTATAAAATGTTGTGATTTAGGGATACAATTGAAGGGATATCTCATTGACTTAGGACTCTCATGGAATTTTAGATTGGACATTACAAAAAATTGTATAGATTTATATGAAATTGGAAGATATAATGGATAAAATTTTTGAAAAAGATATGTGAAATATTTTGAATTTCCAAATAGATATTAGTGGTAGCCCGAGGCTCGACAAAAGTACATGTTTAGGTTATTTTTTATTAGGATACCTTTGTTTTTGTTAAGGGACTATCAATAAATATGATTAAATTTTTGTGGAATTTATTTTTCCTTGGTGGATTCAGATTCATGTTTAAAATGTTTGGCATTTTAATAGATTATATAGAGATGATAAGAGTGGGTTTAATGGGTTTTAGAAAAATCTCCACAAAAATTATAGAAGAAATAAATTGTTATAATTGTATATAATCATAATTTATATTAACAAGTTCATGAAAATAATTGTGATATTTTCTCATTATAGTCAATCCATGTTTTTACATTAGTAATAACATATATTTTTTGACTAAGTGATTGGAACATATATATTACAATAATATGGATTTTCCTTTTCTATATCACATTGGTAACTATTGTAAAATTATAGCTAGATTATACTAAAATGTATAATTTTTTGGATATGATTTATAAAAGATTCTATTTATTTCTCATTGATTGTTTTTAATTTTTATAATGTATTCGAATCGATAGAAAATATTATAATTCATCATATCTTTGGAAACATTTAAAATTACAATATAAAGGCCTTTTAATTTTCACTACTATAGATAGACCTTTTATCAGTGATAGAAATATATTTTAACAATGTTTTTCTTAAGGCTCTTAACTGAGAAATGTTAAAGGGGGTCCCTTTTATCAGTGCATAGAAATAGTCTAATAAAGGACCATTTTATTAGCACTCAAAAAAGTGATGATAAAGGGGGTCTTTGATCAGAGATCAAAAAAAGAACTGAAAAATGGGCCTTTATTTGTGATTTTCTTAACATTGATAAAGGAAAAATTTTATATGTGATTTTAAAAAAGCACTGATGAAATTGAAAAAATGTTAAAGAAAAAATTAAAAAATAAATCCAGAAATTGGAGAGTCATTTTAATAGTGCTCACCACACCCCATTTATCAATACTCGGTAGCCCCCACTCATTCTCACCCTCACAATTGAGTCTCTAACAACACCCTCCCCATCCCTTTAATAGCGCTATCGCCCCATGCACATGCGCCTGCACCCCTGCATCTCCCTAAATTCAAACTCGATACCTCTTCCCTATACACTGGACACTTTACCACTCTTCCATGTTACATTGCTCTCCATTTAATGATATATATTATTATTCTTATATATATTTATTGGTATATTAATATATATTTATATGAATTTATAAATATTTACTTATTCACATATTAATATCTATATATATATATATATATTTATTTATAAATACATATAGTTATATTTTTTATCTGTATATTTATTCCCATATAATATATATATTTTTTATATTTATTCATATATTAATATATATTTTTATGATTAGTTTTCAATACATTTATAAAATGTGTTTTTATGTGTGTGATTATTAGCAACAAAATTAATTAATAAATACAAATATAAAACTTACATACACATGTATATATATTATATATATGTTTATCACTATGTTTAATTATACATAATTATACAAATTTATATATACTTACAATATTAAATATTAATTTTTCTGTTTATAGATTTTAATATATAGATAATATATATCTGTTTTCTAAAACACACACATACACACTAAGACACACACACACACACACACACACACACACACTATATTGGTATATAAATATAAATATTTTTAATTTTTAATAAAATTGAAAAAAAGACCCCATAAATGAGATTGAAAATACCACAAATGATAAACAATATGTGTATGCTAATAATTTATACAATTTTGGTGTCCTTTTAGGCATGTTTGGCCAAAAAAACCCTTTATCAGTGTTCCCCTAGTCACAACAGTGTAGAGCATGTTGAAATCTTTTATTTGATTTGTGGTAGAGCTCAAATGGACACCTGAATGAAAAGTTATGATAGTTTTATGTTTTAGTTGTTTTGGATCATAATTTAGATCTTGTATTTATTTATTAATTTATTTTTTATTAAATAATGTATTAAATGACTATTATTCGATAGAAATGAAAAAATTATTATTTAATTTTTTTAATTATTTCATAATCATTTTTTACTAAATAACTTATATATTAGTTTAAATTTATATTAATCCTCATCTAAAACAAACTTAATGTATATATATATTATTTATATCAATATCAATATACTTATATACTAATATACTAATTTTTTATTATTAATGATTTTTTTGAAATATACCCTTTCTCATTGCTAGTAAAAAATCACAGATAAACTTTGTACTTTATCAGAACTTTTAAAAATGCATTGACAAAATCCCCCATTAACATCCCTAAAAAGTGTTGATAAAGTTATAATTTTAACAACAATTTTTTTAGCATTATTAAAATAACCCTTTATCAATGTTTTTTTAGCGTTGATAAAGGGTACGCCATTTTTCTGTGCTTGTTTGTTGCACTGTTAAAGGGGTGACGCTGTGAGAACCCGAATCTGTGGTAGTTGATTATCAAAAGACATAATATTATTCTAATGTCCTAAATGGGTACCAGATACCAATATCCATAATTGGACAAGAAAATGGAATCATGTTTGTTCATTGATCACTAAATGATAGAATTTAGTGGTCACTAAAATAGTATATTTTTTGGGAATGTATAGTCCATTATTTAAAATTAATAACACAATTAATTGAAATTTCCCATTTAATATTATTCCAAACCCAATATTTTAAAACAACATCAAATAAAAACCTTGAAAAATAACGATTTAGAGTTTTTTTAACCATGTTTGGCCATGGAATAAGATAAAGATGCTTAATTCCAATTGTACTCAATGGTTACAAAACCTCTCAAATGAGGCATAGTTATACACCATCATGACCCTCCAAAAATATTTATACTATGAATGATATTTGATAAAAAAATTCCTTATTTTTTATTGAATATTGTAAAATATAATGGAAAAATGATATTTTTGAGTAACAACGAAATATTATTTACTTGATCATATTTCCTCAATTAATATAATTGTATTAGCTTGAATGATTTATTCCAGATAATAACATTATAATATTTAGTTATTAAAAATATATTCATAAGATAATATATCATATTATTCATTTTCAATAGTAGGGAAGTAAGAAATCATGAATAATTATATAAATCAACATCTCATTATTTAGTAAATGGATAGTATAATAAAAAATTTATCATAAAAATAAGAACATATCCAACATTAACTATAGTGTATGAATAAAAAAAATATATCATCAAAGGATCATCTTATTGGTTATTTCCCACTCCATGCATGGACATTTCTCAATCAAATTCTAATAGTTATTTGCAACCATTCTTCCAAAGGTAATTCACTCTTAGAACACAATATTATCATCATTTTAATATAGTTTCTAAAATTAGTCATTTTCTTCCTCAATTAATTTTTTAATGTATCATATATAAAATAAATATATCATAAAATAATGAATTTTTTTTACATAAAATATCATGTAAAAAATCAAATACATGTATTTTAGAAACCTGATTTTGAGGTTTCTCATATAATATATCATTATCATATTTATAAAAAATCATGATAATCCACAATTTTAAAAATTATGTTCCCAAAATAAAATTTAAATATGAAATATAAAAAAAAAATTAAAAACCCATATAAAATTATATTATTTAATAATAATGAATTGAATAGCAATTACTATAAAACATAATATTTATAAAATCATTAAATTCATATATTCTTTCAATGTCACTATCATTATAATATAATGTAAAAATACCTATATTATATATTTCTCTCCAAACTATAGATCATAATAAAAATCTTCAAAATCAAGTAGAATTGAAAATATCATTAAATAAATGTAGTCATTTTGATCCGCATAAATATTTTAATGCCCCTTACATGAAATTTAATGATGCCAGGTGACTTGAGGTTATGATTGCGAGAATACTATGTGGAATAACCAACATAAAACTAAGTACAACCACATATAACTCATTGTCTATAATGTTTATAATATGAAGGGTTTTAGGTGAATATATTAAGTTTAATTCATCCCATATAATAATCATAAAATTATCATTTTGAAACACTTAATACCCTAATTTAAATGATCAAGAATAATAAAAAACTATTTATATATTATTGTAACGTCACAAAAAATTAAAATAAGTTAAACTCAATATTTAGAATAATTATTTATTAAAACCATTAAATCCCATTCATGATTTTTCCATCGATTAACTTTATATTAAAATTTTACATCCAATGTATAATCGTGAGATCGAAAAAGTAGTGAATATGTTAGACCATATATTCAATTTGTGTGACTATACATCTATGTCTAACTCCAAAATGTGAATTATCCTCATTAATTAATTGATAATTTAATTATTATTTCAATCGTTGTATATTTTCCTCTCTCAAACATAATTATATTTGAGTTCTTATATATTATTCTATTATAAACAATGATATATGAGTCTTTAAAATAATATTTTATATCTCATGGAACATGAAATTCCAAAAATGGTTACATAATATTCCCACATATATAATAAATGTAAAATCATAACTTATAACTCAACCACCCATTAACATTTATATGAAAATCAATTCCAATAAAAAATATCATCATAATTAAATAATAAGTATTTTAATACAAATTTCTTTTCAAAAAAACCCTTAAATAAGTAGAATAATTACATCATATAATATTTAAATAAATTCAATAAACATGTCAGTTATATGTCCTCAAAAAAAAATATAATTTATTTATAATGAATTTCATAGCAATCTATTTGTTGAAATTATATAATTAATGTTTTAAAATGAATTTTCTTCTCATCTATATATCATGTTTATTTTTATGAATAAAAAATTTACCATAAAAAATATATTTTTTAAATGAATAATTATTTATATTGATATAATGAAATCATCATAAATTACTATATGTCGTACTGGAAAAATGAATTTCTAAGACATGTCAACTTTACAATTGATGGTATTGAACAGATATATTTATATTATTGATATAAAATTTCTTAATTAATAAGAGGTTGGAAACCCATAAATTGGGAGATATAAATAAAAAATTGATTCCCAACACTAGAATCCAATGATAATTTCTCTATGTCATCAAAACAATTTTATAAATCATGAGTTATTAATTAATTTTTTTGAATATGTAATGGTCATCATATAGAGTCATTTACCCTAGATTACCCCCAATGGGGAACTCTCATGATCCTCAACTAAAAAATTGTTTATTAATATGATCCTATTAAAATATAGTTGAAATATTTCATTAAAATTGATATATATAAGTACTATAATTATATCCCCATTATATACAATTAAAATCATCCAAAAAATATATACTTTTGTCAAATAAAAAATATATATATATTCAACCATATTTTTATGTATTATTATATATACTATAATTCTAAAAATAATTTGATGTCTATATCTTGATCTCAATACATATTTAAATGGATAATCACATCCAAAATCTTGAATTAAATAATGAACAATTTTTTTAATATTTATGTTTCTTAATGAAACCTCTCTACTTCATCTAGATGAATAATACCATCTTAATTACAAAATTTAATACAAAACAATCAGTTTAAAAATATATTGAATGATTAAAAAGATAATATATTTCCTATATTCATCCCTAAAAAAATGATAATATTGATTCCCATTGATATCATTGAATATGTCCTAAATAATCAGTTATAATAATATCTCAGTTCCCATCAACAACACAAAATGGAATAAAAAAACCATTATCCATAGATGCAAAACATTAATTTTTCCAATGAAACAATGAAATGAAACCTCTACTCTCTTATATTCAATTAATATAAACCTATTATTCAACATTATATTATAATACATCATTAACCCACCTAATTAACAACCTAACACGAGTTATGAAATTATATTATAATAAATGTTCTCAAAAATGTTGGAAGCATCATCATACCATCAAAATAAATCAACAAATTTCATTTTTCAATCAAGAATAAATTGTGCACAATTTAATAATCCACAAATATTTTAATATTCATTATTAATATCCAGACCACCTTCCAAGAACCAAAATTATATACATGGATTCATTTAATCAAAATATAATAATTTTTTCGATTTTCTCAGAGTAAATTGTTTCCAACAACTCTAATATAATTTTCGATAAGTAAATTTATTGTCATTGTTGTATAGTTTTCATAATCATGTTTTCTACCATTATATTTTTTTCACTTAGTTTATAACACACAAATTTTATAATTGTAAATAAATGACAAAAAAATTACTTTATTGAAGTTTATATCTCAATAGATGTAAAAATACATTATGATAAAATGATCTCAATACATCAAAAATATATCTCTGAATAGGTACTGAATCACACTTATTAATTAGAGAATAAAAATTGTCAGATCCATTTGAGGGATAACATAGTTTTTTTTTATTTTTATGAAATTTTCATGATAACTATTTCTTTACATTATCTCTATGAATAAGCATACATCCACACCAAAATATTGAGGTATTAAAATAAAACTATCCTCTATCATCTTTGTGTAACTAAAATAGAATATAATTAATCAAAATTCTCTTTATCATAACATAAGATAATTGATCTCCTAACGTGACTCAAACAATATATATTTATAAATGAAGATCCTAATTTGAGATTCTAAATTTGAGTTTTGTTAAATTTTTAATATTTATTATCACTGTAATTAAATAAAACCAGAAATCTCAAAAACATTCTTTTGTAAACCTCGATTAAATAATGTATACACAATCATTCTTACTAAATAAACACCATTATACTAAATAACATGTCCTAATAAATTTAGATTCTTATATTGAGAATTGAATTTATAAAACCATTCAATTCTTATACATTTCTATAATATATAAAGGTAAATAATAAATTTTCTTTAATTTAATTCATTAAGACCTACAATAATAAATAAATCATATAAAATACATAAAATAAATTATTTAGGATATCTAAGAAATAATTTATTAATAATCGTCCCAAAAATATAAATAGTATTTATAATGAAAAAATGGGTTACTAAGAACTTTTAATTCATATACCTATTTAAAAATTTAATATTTCATATTTTCATTCTCATACCACTATACTAGATAACCCATTTAAAAATATTGATAAAATTAGTACACTATCCAAATATGGTTTTCAATAAAATATCAAGTTTCATGTACATAGAAATATTATAATATAATCACTTTTTTATATTATGGTGTCAAATACAGAAATGATATTTATTTTTTACCTTAAAAGAAAATAAATTTTTCCTCCCAAGATAACTCCAATTATTTAATAAATTAATTTCCCTTTTAATCAGTAAATTATTTATTATGTTATGGTATATTAATTTTCAAAAAAACATAAAATGAAAATGATATCACAACATTCCAAGTAACTATGTTAAGGGACTACACCACAATAATAATTGGTAGTAGTATATAAAAATAAGTTGGAATCATGTTTATGAAATTTCATTCTAAAACAATGGTAATTGGATAATTCCTAAAAACAACAAATATTATAAGGAAATTTGGTTCCAATCATGATAAATATACAATGCCTAAAATAATAACACCATATTGGATTTTATTAACAACTCATTCTCCCAAAAAATAATTATAAATACTTATTTTATATAATAATTGAAAAATATACAACCATCTTGGTCAATATAATATTCAATAGTCCTAATAAAATCCATTCAAATTTTCATATAATGTGTGATTACATATTTAATAAAAAAATAAGACTATATCAAAATTGTATACAAAAATAGAAATAAAATTCATATTTTCATAATTATTCAACTTTTAAATGAACATGGATTATTACCATTTGAAAATATGGAATTAAATCTCCACGAATATTGAACTAGTCTCTTATTATTGTTGATGTGAATAAATTATAAAGATCCATATGTAATAAATTAGAAATTATTGTAAATATAACAATAATATTTTCTCAAAATATTAGATCTTTTGTTTTTTATTTTCCTAAATATTGTTTTATAATAACTAATTACATTTATTATTATCTATTTAACATTTTTATGGGTTAACATATTTGGCTAAATTTGAGTTTTAACATGTATTCTATTAAATGTAGTTGTTCATCATCGATTCAAATGACAACATAGTTGATCCAACATTTAAATCCCATAGAAAGAAATTATAATGTCTCAGAATATAATTATTATATCTTTTAATATACTCTTTGTAAAAAAATACATTTTAATTAGGCCATAAAACCAATAATAATAATCCAATCTCACCGCCCTTGAGGTAAATGAATACAGAATAACTTCATTGTACTAATGTGTATTATTATTCATTAAATTTTATATTCTTTTAAAAATTAAAATAGTTCAATCAAATATAAATTATAAGGCATATATTTTTATTCAATTACTTACTATTTATTTATCAATAGGGTTGAATTTCGTATTAGCATTGTATACACGGTTAACAATAATAATTTCATTTTCAACCAAATACGAATTAAAAAAAATATAGAATCATATATACATAATATTATCATTCAAAATTATAAATATATAAATGGGAATTGTCTTGGAAAATTAAATATTTACTCCAAAAAAATATTTTTCCCTTACTCAATATCATGAAAATCTAAAGCATTCATTAGATTCCAAGAATTTATCATAAACTACTAAATGAATATATTTTGAAACCAAAATAATGTAAGATCATCATATATATATTAATAAAAAATTGTTTCCAAATCACATTATATTCCCTAAATTGTTTTTGAATTCTTAGTTATGACATTGGTTTTTTATGAAATCAAAATGATTTAAAAGTTTCGGTCAATATAATATTACGTATATTAGAATCTGAAATCTCAATTAATTAATCTTTCATTTTTTTATCAATAAATAAATATTGTTTCTGATCCCTTTGTACTATATACTTATTTATAACCAATGATCCTTAAAAACATGGACTAATAAATAAATCATTTATGTTAGTAAAACATTTATCAAAAATAGTTCCTTTATAAAAATTTATTAAATAACTTAAAAAATAAACTAGAAAAATCCATAGGTAAATACACCATGATATTTAATTAAAATACAAGAATATATTTATAGATAAAAATATATTCTTTGATATATTATCATTCCAATTAAATTTTTCATGGTTTATAAAAATAATGACATAAAAATATTTTTTTGATAAATTTTATTCTGAAATCCAAGTATTTTAAAACCATTCTTCACATTATATAAAACCTTATCCAGTGTATGAATTATTTTTAAAGATCTAATTTAAACATTTGAAATCTATATCCTCATACATAATGATGAGTTAACTGTATCATATCACAACCTATCATTGATACAAACTTCTACAATTTAGACTATACTTGATGTAAAAAGTTGATAATTTTTCATTACTAAATTTATCAAAAACAAATTTTTCACAATAAATATTTTATCTTTCAATTTCAACGAATATAAAATGAGTTAATAGAGTATTAAAATTTTAATTACTTAAATTAACTATTTATATAAATATTAACAATTACACTAATACCATTTTAGAAAAATCCCTTCAGGTACACAAATCTTTTGATATATTTTTTAATCAATATTTGTACTCAAGTTAAATCCCCATTTTATATATGCTATAATTATGTTATATGAAAAGAAACACAATATATAAAATATTATTTTAAATAAAATATATAATATTTTAAATTGAAATGTAAAATTATTATAAATTACAAATTAATGCTTTTTAAAAAATAACATGTAAATTTTTTTAAATAATGAATCAAAAAACCGGGATACAATTTTTCGATATAAAATTATAATAATATATGACTAAAACTTATAATTAAATTTAATATGTTGTTATTAAAATTTTATATAATAAAATTACATCATTTCCCTCTGTATAGGTAACTTTGAAATTCCATCACGATTGAACAATGTAAAAATTTATTTTTTCTTCCTCAAAATGAACGTCTTGTTGATCAAAATTAATATATAAATTTCTATGAGTAAACATTTAAGAAAATATAATAAATATAATTAATTTAATGTTCTATCATGAAATAATAAATTTTAAATCATCTATATTTTTTAATTTATATTATAGATATACATTTCACCAAATAATATAACGTAAAATACAGGTAGACAAACAATGTAAAGGCCAAAGTTAATTTAGTAATAGAAATAAAATTATCTTATAGAATCATTGATAAATAAAATATGTATCTGTATAATTTTAAAATAAACAAAATATTATATTAATTTATCATTATATGATTTTTCCAAGACATTTAATATCCCATAATTAGAATATTATCTTAAAAATTTATATGATAAAAAAATTATACATGTAGTAGAAAGATGAATGAATTTGAAGTTAAAAAATCATATTTACTCAAGGAAATAAAGTTATCTACCATCCATATATATATTCATAAAATGAATTCATGTTCATTACCTAAATATCCTTTTAATATAAACATTCAACTCAAGTCATCAAAATTACTTCATACAAAATATTTAAGAACCAAATGAGTAGTTATTTCATATAAATATGATTAAAATCACATTTCTTATATTTTTAATAACCCATTTAAATAATTGGTATGGATTATAATAAATTAATATTAATATAAAATGTTATCATTTTAAAAGGAAATTTTATGTCATATAGCGTAAATGATATGTTCTTTCATGTTTAAATGTACAATTAATTATTACTATTTAAATGTTACCATTATATCCTAGTCGTTATTATTGTGAGAATGAACATTACTAAATGAATTATGAAAATATTTTTCACACACGTATATAAATTTTTTTTATAAATTAAATATAAATTAATTTAAAACCCGTTGTAGATTAAGAGAAAGTGATTACCTAAAAAACAATTTAAAGGTGAAAAATTATGTTTTTATAAAAATAATTAAATAAATCACTCAATTTAGATTATTTCAATGAAATTTATATATAATATATTCAATATAATTTCTAAAATTTATTTTATTTGTATTGTAGACATGATATAAAAACATATCCAATTTTACGCATAAGAGATTTATTTTTCAAAATACATCATTTTTTCTGCCTTTTTATGGCGCACATATTTCAAAATATAGTTTTATAAAAATTTATAGGTAATATTAGATAAAAAATCTACATATTTTAAAAAATTGTATCAATAATTAATTTGAATGATTTTTTTTCTCAGAATTGAATTATTCTTTTAGGAATATTTAGTAATACAAAATATTATTTCAAAATTTCTTTTTTTTCAAATTTATTTATATAGTTAAATTATATTTTTAATTAGTTTTTAATTATAATTACATCATATTTTTATTAGATAATATAGTTTATTTCATTGTAATTAATTCCATAATTAAATTTCATAAAAATTGTTTTTGATCATTTGAGAGTTCTTCCTTTAAAACATGGTTTTCAAGTCCAGTCAATGAGATTCATTTTAAAATAATTATTTTATGTAGTATGTTTTGAGTATATAAAAGAAAATATAAATGTATATAAAAATTATGATATTTTTGATCTTATAGGATAAACACAATTTTTTGAAAAACATGAATAGTATCTTTAGCAATTATTTTTATTACCATGGTTAAGAGTAAATCATGTAATTAAGGGTAAAAATAATTATATAAATTAACCTAGAACATTTCATAATATCCTTGGGTTAGTATGTTTCTACATAAAAGCATACTTGGGTATAAATATGACCACTAAAATTCACATGGATAACAATAATATATTTCTATTATTTATTTCAATGAAAAGACAATCTTTTCACACTCTTATTAATTAACAACTAAAATATTTTTAATATGGGGTTATATAAGGGATATATTTGACTAAAAATAGTTTTGAGAAGTATGAAATGTCTAAATACATCATGGTGATTTATAAATAATTTTTAGGAAATAAATAATTAATTTAAATGGTGACATATTAATGATGCATTAATTGCTTAATTAATGGAAGAATCAAATAAATAATACTAAAAAGAATTAAATAAGTATAATTTGATATTATTAATGTCATAAAATAATTTTATGGAATAATTTGACATATTGGGGATTATTTAATATTTTTTTGAATTTTAAAATTTTATATTAATTTTAAAAAGTCATGTAATGCATAGTTTGAAAATGTAGATAATTTATATATTAAAATACATAATATTTTAATAAATTATATAAAAAAAATAAAAATATAAAACAAGGAAAAAATTTATAATTCATATAATATAATAAATTACTCAATTATTTTACTTTTATAATGTTATGGTAATTATATTAATCGTTAATTTTTAAATTACCTGGTAACATAGTATGAGTTAAATGGGAAAGTTAAGGGTTAGATAAAACAATATAGATAAAAAATCATGTCTAATTTTTTGGAAGACTTTATATTGTCCCATAATCATATTATATTCTAAATATATCACTTTGGACACAATTTCAATAGAAATAAAATTTATATTAATTTAATACACTGAGGAATTATAATAGTTCCCTTCCCCTCTCCTATTAAAGGGAATTGATTCCTCTATATTATTAATACATAAATAAAATTAATTTAATCATATATATACAAAAATATCTACATATAATCCGTAACCACTTATTTTAGGCCTTATTTTATTCATAACACCCTCATTAGATGTGTTATGATGTAAATCAAAGGAGATCATTCAAAAAAGATGTATCATTTTTAATTATGTGTTTTTGTTTTTTTATTTACCAACTAAAGTCAAATATTATCAATCCATTATGATGTAATAATTAAATTTCTATATATATAATTATATGGTATTATGTTAATACAATAACCTTAACCCATCTCTTATTTCATCAAATCAAAATTTAATTAATCATTTTTCCATTTGTGTGACTTATCACCTCACAGACCGATATAATTAGTTTTCCTTTACCATTTATAAATATTAGTTATAATGATGTAATTAGTATTTATATGTGACTATAATAAAATTTTTATCATTGTATGAGAATAATATATGAATTTTATACTTACTTTTTAGGAATATGAAAATGATAATGTCGTTCGTGTATACATGGGAACTATCACCTCCACGAAGCGAGGTGAATCATTTTTCACCATCACAACACATGAATGATATATATATATATATAAGTATATTTATATAATTAATATTATATTTATTATATTATCCTAATTATGAAAATATATAATAATACGTAACTTTTTTCTATAATGATCGACGTATAATAAAAATGATAGTCATACGTACGTATGGCTCACTATTTTCATGATTATAACATAGTTCATTTTTTCCTATCCATATTTAATGAAAGGATTCAAAAATATGATTGATTTATAATAATGAATAAAATTTCATAAATATTACATTAAATATGACGGAGTGGTGTCCTATTTGACCTTATGTGATACACCAATTTAATTTTGGACTCAAGTGTCGAATATCATCAAAAAATCTTCCATAAAAATTAATAATTAAGTAATAATTACAACATTATATTAATTGATATATGTTGAATAATTAACATGAAAAATATTATCTATAAACTAAATAAATAATATAAGTTTACTAAACATTATGATAATGAACATACATGATGAACCAGACTCAATGTAAGAGAATTTGTCTCAATCTCCATTCATTGGGGCATATTTTGATGTCATACGCCCTCATTATTTTATTAGATGTTTATACAGCCCATCTTAAATGAAATTAATTAATTAATTGTCATATATTTCTATGTTTTTTTACATAATATTCTTTTTTGGAGAATAAGATTTAAATAGTCAGTGTTATATTAGACACATTGAATGTTTATTGATTTAATTATAACAAATTATTCTCCATGTTAATATTCTACACATTATTTTAAACATATATTTAAATTTATATAAAATTAATGTAAAGGAAATATTCTATGTATTTTTAATTTCATTCATTTTTTTTCAAAAGATATTTTTTGACATGTTTTATATAGAATGTTTTGAAAAAAAGGAAAAAAGAATCTTAATTTTATTATATACATTGAAAATATTTTCTCCACCACCGAGACCATTATTTGATATATAGATTAATCAATATGAATTAGTATTTTTACAATAAAAATAAAAATATTCATTCTATTTTCTAGGTATTTTGATTTTTAAATTGGTTTTGAAAATATATTGATTATTTCTATATCATGAAGTGATTTCTTATGATTAATAATAAAATTTGGTGGGTGAAATTATTAAAAATTAAATCCATAATGTTCTATAACTATTTAATTGTACTTGTACATTGGATGGGTAGTTAAATAATAAAAAATTAATGTGTGGTCACATGATAAACCAAGGATTTGTGGTTTTTTTATAACATCCTATGCATTGTGTTTGGATGTTGGTCATTCCGATATTCAATTTGTAAGAGTAACTTGAAAAGATGTTCATCACATGGTTATTTGATTTATAAAAGTGACAAGAATAATTACGTCCCTAGTTTCAATTATTTACATTCTATTATTAATATTGGTTTAATATTAATTATGTGATTACAAAAATAATGAATGAAATTTTTGTATTTTAAAAGGAATTTATTTATGATATATTATTAGGGAAAATCATTACAATATGATAAAAGATTGATGGGTTTTAGATTTTATCAAAGATATAATGGTATCCATATTTTTATACCCCTTAGTGAGGTTTTTATACTCATTCCAGGTCCTTAACGATGGATACAAGACTTATGGATGAGTATTTATTTGGAGATGTCATGTTGAATGTGTTGAAAAGTTTTCATAAAATTTATCATGCCTTATTGAAAATGTTTTAGATTATGGGGAAAATGGATATTGGCTTGAAGAGTCCACTTATTTTTTTATTTTTTTTTATGTATTACTTATGGCCTAATTAACTAAAACTATAAAACTAAAAATATCATCAATGAGAAAGAAACTAAAATTATTGACTTAATTTGTGATTATTTAATGGTTAAGGCATTTTCCTCATAGTTGTCATCGAATGATAGTTAATGAATAATTGTAAAATATGATTATTTATTATGAGTTATTTATATCTTAATAGGTCAATAATTTTATGTTTGATCATATTTTCATTATAATATAATCCCCTTTTAAGGATTTATTTAGTGTATTTTTATGGTGTTTTACTGTATTTTTGCATACATTTTTTTGAAGTAATTATGGGTTATTATTTTTTTGTTAAGAAAAATATAAGTTATGAGAAAAACACTGTGGTTAAAATATTTTATGTTAATATTTTAGTATATTATCATATATACATATTATAATATGAATTAAATAGTTTTAAAAAGGGAATGAATTGAATGATGGGTTTAAATCCATCATCTCCGGCTATGATGGGAGTTTCTAAACTACAATTGAAGGATGAAAAGTGTGAATCAGCTATCATTGGCCTATGTGACGTCCTGGGTTAGTATGAATTTTAATTTTTAGTTAAATTAGCTAGTGGAATAAGAATAAGTTGGATTTGGGAACAAAATTCTTATAATAATTAAAAAAATGATTTGGGGATTAAGTATTTAATGATATTTTGGAAGAAGATTGCTATTTTGAGAATCCATCAGGATCAATTTCAGTAGAATAATATGGAATTTTATCTGAGGAATAAAGTCATAGTTATATATTTTAGGAGTCCATGATTTAATTGTGGACTTGTGATGATTTAGTTTATTTATGGAAATTTTAGCATAAAATGATGATTATGAGGGAAATTGCTTTTTGGTATGAGACATCAAGAGTAATTAATGTTATTTGGAGATAATTATTACAATTTATATTGAAATGCTATTTGATGAATTCCTTATATTTTATTAATATAATTTATAGTAATTTTAAGGATAGTTCTTTGTTGAATTGTATTTTTTTAGCTTCACATATTAATTTTATATTTTGGAGATTAATGTATATTTTTATCCTATAATGGTTTATTTTTTTCGAATTATTTTACACTACCCTATACATTTTTATTTTGGTAAAATTTTCATTATAGGATATACATTTATCTAATCATTTTTGGAATATTTTATTCTCTATAAGTTGATTCTATTGTTTCTAGGGTGAATATATCCTCTGGAATACTCATATTTTGATGAAAAAGAAGACTTCTAAGTGGAAATTAATTAATGGATAAATATAAACTATTTATGTAATTATATTTCATTATGTTATTTATCTATTTAGTAACATAATTTCTCAAATAATTGAAAATATTAAGAAAACAAAAACATTATCTATTTAATTTTCCTAAAAATGAAATCAATGTCCTTTTTACCCATCTCAAAATTATGGTTTTGTGATAGTTTTCTTTATCCTCACCAATTTTTCAAACACTATACATCTAAAAATGATGGTTATTTTTCACATCCATTTCAATTTTTTTCAACATGAAACCCTAGTTTATGTTATCATAAGTGACCTTAATACATTCCCTTATTTATTTTAATGTGGATGTTTCTTTAATACTTTTTCTATTGTGGGATTTACATAAATGTATTTTTAAAATTAAAGTCCATGTTTGATGACATATAGTTCAAATTGTTTGGATAAATTTTATTAATAAGGGTATAATATGACATCCATAGGCTTTATAATACAGTATATTCGATAGTGTAAAAGATATTCCACAATATTTTTAAATAAACCATTAAACATTATTATTTAAATGTTATAGTTACAAACTAGTTGTTATAATTATGAGTATGAACATGATTAAATGAATCAATAAAATATGGTTTAGAAATTTATTTAAAAATCATTTACAAATTAATTATAAATGAATGAATAAACCTTTGTAAAATAATATAATTTTTTTATAAAAACTATTTAAATGTAAAAAAAATATGTTTTTTACTAGTAAACAAATAAATAACTCTAGTTGTATTATAATAACGATATATATTAATTTTTTTTTTAATTTAGTTTATAACATTCATTTTATGTGTTTTCTAGACATTATATAAGAACAAATCCAATTTTTTACATAGAATAAGTATTTTTTTAAAGGTTGTTTTTCTGCCTTTTGATGGTACACCTATTTTACATCTACTTATTTGAAACATTAAAAAGTCATCTTTGAATGTATAATATTACTAATTGAATATGAAGTATCAATATTTACTTTTTATTTTTTTATTTATCTAATAAGATTTATTTTTGTTTTAACATTAAATAATGAAAAATTTTTCTTTAAAACTACATTTTCATAAAATATAATTATATAGTTAAAGTAGGTTTTTAATTTATTTTAATTAAAAAATACTTGAATCTATTATTATTTAATTCAATTTAGTTAATTAGAATAAATTTCACTATGAAATAGGATATTAAAACATTGTGACCTTTTGAATGTTTTTACGTTAAAAAACAATTTTCATGACCCATTAGTGGGATTAATTTTAAATTAATTTTATCCAAATTAGTGTATTGAATTTTGAAAAATGGTTATAAACAATTTTAATCTTTATGATTTCTGTTATCTAATAATATCAATATAAATTTTTAATAATATGAATATTGACAATAATAATTATTTTTATTACCACAGTGGATGATAAATTGGATAATTGAGGGTAAAATTAATGTTAAAAATTAACATAACACATGATATTATTTCATAGTAAGAGTGTGTTTCGACATAAATGAATCCTTGGATGAAATATAAACATTTCATGCTACAATTATATTCTTAAGGAATTTATATAATTATTTTTCAATGAAAATACAATTTTTTCACAGTATTGTCTTTTTAACAAGTAATATATTTTTAATATGATGTTATATAATGTATATGTTTAAATATAAATAATATTGATAAATATAACTTGTTTACTTACATTATAGAAATTTATTTATTATTTTTATGAAATAGGTAATTAAATTAAATGGAGATATAATGATGATGTAGTAATTGATTCGTTGATGGATGAATAAAATAAATGATACTAAGAGTATTAAAATAATTATAATTTGATATAATTTATCTATAACATGAATTTTAGGGAATATTATGACATGTGTAAGATGATTTAATTTTATATTTAGATTACATCAAGTTTTTATGATATTTTTTAAATGTCAAGTAATAAATTGTTAAAAAATTGACATAATTGATATCTTAAAATAAATAGTATTTTAATTAATGATATAAAAATTCTAAAAAACATAAATTCAGTCAAAAATTTTTGAAAATCCCTAAAATATAATTAATGACTAATTTATTGGTAGTTTTTCATGCTAGGATAATAATTTTAACCGTCAAATTGAAAAATACATGATAACAAGGTAAGAGTTAAAAGGGTCAAAAATGGATAATATAAAAAGATATAGATTAGAAAAACAATCAAAACATGATTAAAATTAATAGGATGAATTTATTTCAACTCATTATCATATTATATTATAAATAAATACTTTTTTATACTTTTTTAATAGAATGTTAATTTATATTGATTTTATACTTTACAGAATTCAAAGAGTGTCCCTCCCCACTATTATAAAAGATATCGCATTCCTCTATATTCATCGCATATAAATAAACATAATCATCAACCAAGATCAGACAGAATAACTTCCTAGAATATATCCCCACATTATAGAGGCCTTATTTTAGGCATAACACCCCATTAAGAGGGGCTAAGTTGTTAATCAAATTTGATCATCCAAAGAAGAGGAATCATTTTTAATTAAGTGGGTCTGTTTTATTTATTTTTCCAAATCCTTAAAATATTCTCCAAACATGATGATATAATAAAAATGATTCATAAATATACATTTATTCTGTTATGTTAATATCATAACATAATTTCATATCTGATTCCATAAAATTGTAAATTAATTAGTCATTTTTCCATACTTGTGAACTATCACCTCCACAAACTGATATAATTCATTTTCCATTACCATCTCTCAAGACTGGTTATGGTGATGTAATTAATTCTTATATATGATAATAATGACGTATTTATAATTATAATATTGTAATATGTCAATTACATTATTACTTTTCATGCGCGTGAATAGGATAACGTTTTTTGTCCATACATGTAAATTATCACTTCTACAAACCATTGGGATTCATTTTTCGTCATTATGTCACATTGATGATATATAGACAAATATGAAAATTATTATTATTATATTAATGATATTATGATTATTATATAAAGAAAAAATATCACATAGCTTATTTCTATAATGATTGGTGGGTAATGAAAACATTACTCATGCACAGAACTTATCATCTCCATGATTGTATTGTAGTTCATTTTTCATATCCATATTTCGTGAATGGATTTAAATATATGATTGATTTAAAGTAATTATTACTTTTCATTAATAATATTCTTTATATGATTGATTAATGACCACTTTGATGGTATTTGACTTTCCAATATCATTTTGGACTCAAATACGAAATATCATCCAAATTTATGACATGAAGTTTAATAATTCAGTAATTTTAATAAAATATATTCAGTCGTATAATAGGAATAATATATTTTAAAAGGATCTAAATAACTTAAACAACTAACATATTTTAATTATTTAAGAAGATAAAAATCGTATGAGACAAATTAGACACAAGGTAAGTGGCTATGTCCCTATCTTTTTTCATTAGGGTATAGTTTGATGTTATTGAACCATTTCCTTTTATTAGCTATATATATGTAAAAATTTACATATCATTAATTAATTTATGGCAAAATAATTTTATTTTTTAAATTTTTTTATTATTTTATGGGGATTAATATTTTAATGTTCAATGTTGTATGAGACACTATGAATTTTTAATGATTTATTTATAACATATCTTTCTCCATGTCAATAATCTTGAAATTATTTTATTTTTTATTTATATGGATATTAATTTTTAGAAATTAATTTTTTAATATATTTTTAATTTTATTCAAATTTTTTAAAAATGAAACTTTCGAATTTTTTATGTAGATCATTTTGAAAAATTCTAAAAGGAATGTTCTTTGTATCGTATATAGTGAAAACAACTTATTTTTCGCTATGACCATTTTTTAACATACAAATTACTCTATAATAATTATCTTGGAAAAAAGATAATAAAACCCATTATACCCTTTTTTGATTATTTTGATATTGAATTGTTTTATGAAAATAGACGGATTATTTCAATATCTTGAGATGATTTACTATGAATGTAAATTAAATTCTATGAATGAAATGCAATAAATTTCAATCATTTATGTGTTAAGATTATTTAATGGTACATGGAAATTTAATTTTTGGTTACGTGGTTAAAAAAGGATGGGTGGTTGCATTATAACAGCCAATGCATTGGGTATAGAATTTATATATTGGAATATTCCATTTGTAAGAGTGATATGTATGGATGCCAAGCACATGGTTATTTCATTTACAAGAGTGAAAAGTATAATTATGTCCCAAGGTGCCTTTATTATTTTATATGATTTCTAGGGGGTTTGAGGTATTTTTTTATTAAAATATTTGGTAGGAAATTCTTATTTTTGAAAATAACTTATTTTTTACATATTATTAAAGAAATGTATTAGTTTATTGTAAAATTATAATTGGTTTATTTTTCTTCAATAGAAAAATGGTTTTATTCATTTTATATACCTAAATGATTTTTTATGCTCAACCACTTTTTGTTATTGTTGTTCATGGGATTTAAGGATGAGTAAGGATATAGAGACACCATGTTGGATGTCGTGATGATTTTTCATACAAGTGATCTTTATTTATTTTAAATGATTTATATTATGGAAAAATGGAAAATCTTTTGATGTGTCCATTTGTATTGTTATGGTTTTGTTATCAATGTGTAATGAAATTTTTTGTTAAAACTATAAACAAGAATTGATCAATAATGAGAAAAAAATTACAATTCATGACATCACTTAGGATTATGTAATATTTAAGGATTGAGCCTTAAAATGACTCTCATGCGACTCTCATATTTTACTCCATGGATTCCAATTTGTGGAGCATATCTCATTCCACTAAGAGTGGTCTATGTGTTTGTATGAATAATAGAGTTATTAAAAATTAATAGAGATAGGGTGAAATATATAAATTAATATATCCCACATTCCATGGTCGATAAATATATGAAAATATTCACAAACTTGTAATTTATTGAGTTCAAAAAGAATATATAAAAACTTATAATTCACATACATTGGATTAGCATAAAGCCCACAAAATAATTCAAATATAATATTTAAAAATATTCCAAAATCATATATTTATATTCAAAACAATCTATATCAACTAATAATCTTCATATGAATCATCAAAAACTAATGGTAAATGATAGGAGTTCTCAAATATGTGGAATTAATTGACAACAAATCATTTCTTAGTTGTTGGAAATTATTACTAAATCCACCATTTGAAGCTCCCATATATAATTTAATGAAATTTTATTCCACATTCTACCATCACATTCCTTCATTATATCTACTATAATTACCATCCATTATATACATATAGATATATGTTATTCCATTTTGGGATAATTTATATCATTCAATGATATTACCCACTCTCTAATCCTAATTTTCAAAATATTTTCAAATAAAAAATAAACATCAAAAGGTAAAAATATATAAATAATATATTAATTCCCCATGTCTCAATAATATTTAAATTTAAATTAATATATAACAATTATAATAATAATAAATAATTTCAAAATTAAAACTCATCATCCATTATATAATTACCACATGATAAAAATAAGAATTTATTACCATATTTTGAAAGGAATTAAAAAATCATAGGCCCCATATTTCTACACATAGTAGAACTATTCATCCATAAACACATTACATAAAATCATTTAAAAAATATATAATTGTTTTGAGACATATTTATTTATCTCTTTAAGGGTACCTCCTAAAATATATAATGTTAAAAAAATTTATAAAATAAATTGAATTACTATTCATCTCAAAAAATTTCATATGCTTCCCAAAATCTATGTTGATCTATCAAAAATGATAATTTTTTGTTAAAATCATTTAATTCCAATCAGTGAACCATATATTGACATAGTAAGAAAACCTGTTACTATAATACATTGAATAAATCATGAAAAGTAATACAATTATAAAGAAACACCATATAAAACTGTAAAGAAACAAACATTTCATACATAAATATGATATCCTAATGTAAAAATATTCATAAAATTACTCATTCATTGGCTCTAGAATCATTAATCTATAACACATTTGAAACCATGGTAACATAAACAACTGGTTCGTAGGTGAGAAATAGTTTATCCACTATAATATTCATAACTAACACCATTATTAGATCTATCATACATTATAAATTTTATCATAACATGTGTTATAGAAAAATAAAAATGGGTGAGATGACATTCAAAGTAATGATAAATAATAGATTTACCAATACATCATAAAAATGCGAGTGTGAGCACATTATAATAAAAGTTTAAACCCAAACACTATACGTCATAGATCATAGTATTGTGACATTTCATATGTCATGGATTTTCATATGACATGAATAATAATGGAATCAAATAATAAGAATCATGACAACATAACATTGGAACAATTCATATTTTTTTGGAATATAAATAATAATTGAAAATAATTTTCTTACTAGTTCACGGCTCATTTTAAATACTATTATGGTGGAATTTGTTCACTCCAAAAAATCACAAAAGTTATGGTTCACACTCTAGTCTATCATAGTGGAGAATTACCTTACTGAACTAGGTTCACTCCCAATCCATTATAGTTTACCTCATTAGATATAAATCATTACTATATTTGATGCTATAAGATTTAGGATCCCCAAATCACATAATTAAAACCACATATATGTGTGTTCACAAGGATCATAAAACATTCATTATATCAGAAAACATGAAAGGAAATGGGTTTTATAAAAATTTCATTATAAAATAACCCACGTAAAATAAACAGGTTTCACAATCATTTCATTATATCATCATATAATAACCCATGGAAATTTAATCAGGATTTATTTAATTTTTTCCATTTTATAATAAGTGGATGAGAAACACCATTCATAAAAAGAATCTTCATAAACATAAAACATCTTGATTTATAATAATAATGGAATCCTTGAATCATATCCTAACTAAATAATAATTAACATCAAATGATGTCATATTAGAATGGAAATTATTTTTAAATATCACTGGGAAACTTTCTCATGGAAAATATAAATTTTTTATAATAATCTATTAAAAATAAAAATACGTAAAACTTTTTTTAAATCAATTTTCTTGAAAATGATCGTTAAAACATAAAATGCATTATTTTAAACATTTCAAGGTCATGATGGTGGGAAATTATATATATGTCATACATATTAAAACCAGAAATATTTACAAATTTTATTTAAAATACCTATCTAGTTTTCCAGGAATATGTCATAAAGATTACATTGAAAAAAATTGAAAAAAATTAATCATTGGGAAAAATTACTGTAGAAAAAACTTATAATTTAATAATAAATATAGAAATCATTTTTTGAAATCATGGTTTTTGATGAACAATGGTTTTAAACCAAAGAGATAAATAAAGACACTTTTATTAAAAATATTCTCTTGATTAGCTCAATACATATAGAGAGGAAAATGAAGTCAAATAATGTATTATCATTAAATAAAAATATGTGAATAAAATTTATTTATTTCATGAGATATGGACCATAGTATTTTTTCATCCAAAACAAAAATATATACAATCCTAATAAATGATGAAATTATATCATAAAATAATTACAAATATGGTAACATTGAATCACAAGACCAATCGAAGAATAAAATTAAAAGAAACATATAACATAATTTTAATAAATAAATTCATGTAATTATATGTCTATGATTATATATATTTACCGCATTAAATATGAAAGTTTTATAAAATAACATATATCTCAATGAAGGGAAATTGAGAGAAAAACACCTTGAGATTAGCCTCCAATTCCTTCATACATGTTCATACCTCTTGTATAATAAATATAATTATATTAAAAATATATTATAGTATCATACATGTATATATATCTTAACATTTATGATTCACTTATCTTATTTTATTACCCTTTTATTAATAAATCCATTTGATTTCACGTTTCAGGAAATAAATACATTGTTTTTCATTTGTGTATTGATTTTTTATTTTTATGACCACTTAAATTAATCATGGTTATATTATCTCCAAATTTTAACAATGTTATTAATATCTTATAAAATTTTTATATATTAATTAATATTTATTCAAAAAATGGAAGTGATAAAAAATTTAATACACCGTTAATGGATATGGTAGGCCACACATATGCATGAACCATATTTCTACATGCTCAACAGATTATGGGAAGAAAGATATGTGATAAATTATGATCACATAACCATGTTAATATCATATATATCAAATATTTTTGTTAAAATTTTCCATTATTACCTTCCATATAAAACATAATTAAGTAATGAATCACATCACGTCATAGTGTGACAATCCTCTATACACACGATCAAATTTATTGTATACCCCATATAATGTAAAGTAACAAAAAAAATTGATAACATATTTTCATATGTATGAATGTGTATTAAATATAATACATTTAAATTATATCCATCATCAAACATGTAGTGACCGCGAACCTAGTATCCTGAAGCTAGTGTTTAAATTATTACATTGTCAATATTTCAGAGTCGCATCCTATATGACCACATAGATAAGTAGTCTTGATAAACAATATAAAAACATGTTTTAATAATATAATTGGATACATAAAATTTTGAATATTTATTATTTGAAATCACAATTATTCCTCATTATGTATCCTTTTATATCAACAACAAAACACATCCTAATATAATGGAAAAAAATAAAGCATATGATAGGGGTGATCTTAGATGATTTGTAAGGGTAAATGTACAACAAAATTTATAAATAAATATGAAAAAATAAATATGGAAAGGTAAAAAACTAATCATATTCCATTTATCAATATCCTGTTCATAATATATTTGGAATAATATATGATCAATTAATATCTTATAAACATTCACATGAAGCTGAATACAATAGCCAGGATATTCTATCGAATAGAATAATCCAATGGAACATCAATAAAATAATTCATAGTGACCGATTTCATAATGATGAAGATATAAATTATACCATTGAAGCATTGTGCTAAGAAATGTAAATAAATGGGAAAGGCCATGGCCAAATCCCAATCCGCTCCATCTCATGAGACCTACTGATGCATCGAGAAGGTATAATGGGCCTCGAAAATCACATACTAAGACCAATGAATTCCTAATGTTAATGTGTTTAAACAGAATTAATGTTAATATTTTCATATAAAAACTAACATATTAAATTTTAATATATACCCAAAAGAATAAATAAATTGTAAACCATCCCGGGTGAAATGGTTAATCAGAATAAAATTATACATCCTTAATCAAAATGAACAAAATCCATCCATAGAAAGAATATGTATTGAATAAATACTACTTATACTCACTAGAACATATTTAAAATAGATAGTTTATTTATTTTTTGAATATAAATACATTGATAATATCCTTAAATTCATTTTTTAGGAAAATTATCATTGTATTGTTAAAATAACTTTACAAACCATATATAGTAAACAATAAAAATAAATTTAATATATAATGAAATTTTAAGACATGTAAAAATAAGCATTAAAAATCATTGGAAATTATTTTTAAATATATCATTAATTCCATACAACTAAAAAGAATTAGTCATTTTACATTTTCTCAAATAGAAAAATGAATTTATTTATTAAAACATAAATAAGATTCATTAAAAATATTAAACATAAAAATGTGTACAACTTCCATTAAAAATTCATTTTTAAATTGATATAAATATTTTTTAGAAAATTTTCATAAATCGTATATTTGGATTAAAATGGATATTAAATAGAAGATAGAGATAAAGCTTGATTTACTAAAAAAATTTCAATCATTTTATGTAAAATAGTGTTTATAAATTTTATTATTAAATGAAAAAATTAATTAATAACCATAGGATACAAATTTATGCCTTTTAAGGATATAATCATCAAATAATTTCCTGAAGGGATATATAATCATATACAATCCCGAATAATGACGAGATTGTAAAATAAACCCTTACCACTTTTTTAATATCTAAATTTTACGCCCCATTAAATAAATGAAATAAAATGAAACATTAAATAATATGAATATAAATATATTCATGGAATAAAATATCAATGTGTAATTATATACACGAATCAATGTAAATAAATGTTGAACATGGCATATATATCACTAAGGATTACCTCAAGTATCTTGCACCTATACACTTTTTTTAATAAATTTTTGAGGTCATGGGTCTTTGAACCCATGGTTGATCGTCTTTAAGTATATTATCTTCTTATTACATTTTACATCCATGTTCTATAAAAATTTAATTATTCTTATTTTTTTTATTGGACTCATTTTCTCTTGTGTGTTTTTCATGAAATATCATGTTCTTAAACATAGAATATATATATTTATATATGATATATAGAATTATAATGTTGTTATTAATATAAATTTTACCCATTAAATAAATTTTTATTAGCATTTATAATTATTAGACAAGGAAAATGAATCACATAGATTGGTGGAGATTGATGGTCGTACGTATGAATGAGCAATGATGTCATTCACTTAATGAGTGAGAGGGTAATGAATTGATAGATATATTAATTTTAAATAATAAATATTATATCATATATATATTATATATTAACTAATTTAAACCTTATTACATTTCAGGTAATGTGTAAGTTAAAACTAAATCGCATGGCTTCGTTAGGAGACAATCTACTGGACACACAAGCGATGATACCTTATTTGAAATAAAATATAATTTAAAATGGTCTATGTGATATTAAAATAACATTGGTATAATAATATTATAAATATAAATAAAATATTGTATAATTTTTTATTATATCCTTCATTGAAATTGTGGTGATCAAGATTGAACTACATCAGTTCACTTAAAAGTAGTCTATTGTACACATCATCATCATCATGTAATTTTTTTCAAGGAATCAAGAAAACGGGCTACAAGAGAGGACATTCCTAAAATCCCCAGACGAGGGACCTAAGGTGGATGAAAGTAGTGGAGGGCAAGGGCATCCCCTCGAACCAGAATGAATCACCATGCTTTCATGGAGGACACACTATGAATACAAATGGGATACAGACCTACAACATCAAGGGAGGAAAGGTGGTCCATGAACTTGTTCCCTTCTCTCCTTGTGTGGGACACACTAGTATTTTTGGTAATCATGCCCATGCACTTTCGGATGATGTAAAGGATAGACCATAGGATGGTACCATTTCCTCGTATAGCGTTGTGGAGAATTTGGGAGTCTGTTTCCACCATCGATAAAGAGATCACCTTCTAATGGCATAGGAGGAGGCCAGCAAGCATCGCCTTGGCATTTTCCTAGAGGGAAGACCCATGACCCATGCACATAGAGAACACCCTGATGACCAATCCCTAGGTGTTACGCACCACCCCTCCTTGTATAAATGATTGAGGATTTCATTTCCCATTTGATGGAAGTAAGAAGGATAAATATTATGAAAAAATATAAAAAAATATCATAATATTAGATATATTGGTTTTATTACAATGTGTTTTTAACACATAAATTAATATGAAGAAAAGAATGAAAATGAAAGAGAATTTAAAATAAAAAGTCCTTCAAAAAGAAAACCATCTATTATATATCTACGTAAACACCATGGGGATGGTATTTTAGAATAAAAAAATAAATATTATTTTGAATTAGGATTTTTCCAAGATATTTTATCTTGTTTTGATCAATCCAAAAGGATTTAGGTTCATGAATAAGTTGGGGTTGAGAAAGGCCATTTATAAGTGGGTAAAGTGAATCCTCTATGAAATCACATTGGAATATCCCAAAAGATTAAAAAAATGATAAATTAATTAATATTACAAAATCTCCCACAAAATATTATATTATATTAATGTGAAGAATTATTTTGATATAAGGACATAGAATATTATTTTGATAAGTTGTTAGGCTATTTTTAACACATATTATCTTAGTTTATCCACATAGTAATCTCATATTTACCTAAAATGTCGTAATTAATTTTATTTATTTTAACTATTAATTTTGGTAAATAAATATGTTTAAATTACTATATAAAATAATATATATTTGATTATAATTTTGTAATACATGTTTCAAATTTCAATTCATAATATTTCATGAATTCATTTTAACATTATATTAGCATTCAGGAGGAAATATCATATTTTCAATAAGGAAACTCTCAAATTTATATTTGGTTTTAATATGAAAATTCAATATTAAATTTATTCCAAGTAACTATATTAGGTAAATATTAATATGATTCAAATAAGTAAACTTTAAAAATAGTTTAAAATATGATTTAACATTGTTTAAATTTCAAATTAAGTGTCATGTTTTAGTATCTCTCATTAATTTTCATCTTTCCTCGAAAAATTAATCATTTCTGAAAAATTAAAAACTTTACAAAATAATAATTTAAATATAATGATTTTAAAAATAATTTAATATAGTTCAGAAATAAAATCTTTAATATTAAATGATTATTTATAAATTGTATGTGCAATAAACGAGAAAACCTACTTTTAAAAAATCAGTATTTCAGAAAACATTAATATTACATTCAAATGATTATAATTTTAATTAGAATAAATAAATAACTACTGAATTTATTTTATATATGTGAAATAAATAGATATATTTAGTTATATTCCTACACACTGATACAACATCTAGGTAATAAGGTCCAAGTTTAAATAATTATATTTTAATAGAGTATAGTGATTTATTTAAAGCTGGTGTTTCATGAATAAAAGGCTATCCTAGATATGGGATTTATTCAAAAATAATTGAATAATAATGTTTCATTATGATATATTATATTCAATGATTTGTTTAGTCTTTCAATAAATCTATCCAAGATGATTTTAATATTTTAATAATCTCAAGGAGTCACATTATCCTTCCTTAAATAAATTGTGTCCACAAGATTTAACCATGATCTCAATAATAAGTGTTTTGATAATAAAAAAACTTCATTGAAACCCCATGTTATAAAAAGTGTTAATGAAAAATAAACTATATAAAATATAAATGGATGTATAAAGGTCACATGGAATAACAACTATCTAGGCTTATAATAAGGATAACATAAGTGAAATATGATGATATATGTATGTAAGAAATAAAAAAATAAATAAGAAGAGTGATATAGGTCATTTTCTAACAAAAAATTGAATGATCAATGTATGGTTACAGTTCTCAATCCCATTAATAATTAATGATTTAAAATACCATGTGTTCAAAATAAATTATGTTATCAGAATAAAAAAATTCAATATCATTTTCCATGAGTAGGTGAATTCCTTTATGATATAGACTGTGAATACCTAAATATATACTTAATATATTTCTAATTCATAGGTACAAATTCATCTTTTGGTAGTTCTTTTATTTTTTTCACATTATTTTTCACTTCAATAAATGAATATGCATGTTTAATTTTTTTTTTCTGAAGCACTAAAATTAACATTTAGTGGATCATAAAATCCATAATAGAGCGGAGCATCATTCATTCTATTTTTAAATGTTTTCCAAAACAAATATGGTTATCAAATGTAATCAAATATATTAAATTAATCAAAAAACCTCAATAGTAACCTGACTTATTCAATATTAATATTTACCCATAAATGGGTTTTAAAAAATACCATAAAAAATTAAGTAGGACGTCACTTTGATCAGTGGTAGAAGATTTAACCTTATCATCCAATGATTGTGGGTTCAATCCCCACAGCCTTGCTGAACGGGCTGGGATGTCACCTGGTATGTGGGTTATCATTTTTCTAAAACAAAATTAAAATAATTCTTATAATTTTATCATATTCTAATTGTATATAATTTCAAAAATATCAAATATTACTTATTCGTTAATGGTAACCAATACCTTCATAAAAAATTCATTTTCATTACTATTTGAATGTCATGAATATATTATGATCTATTCTCCCTAAATTATTTTTTTCCATGAATTTAAATCCACCATTAAATAAATTATCATTCTACTATTCAAAATATTCTATAAAATTCATAATGAAATTCTAATTATTACAACAATTATACATTTCATAATTCTTATAGACATAATATAATTGATTAATAAAATCATATAAAATAATTCTTGAATAATGATACATGAACATAAATCATTCACTTATATTTTGTAACATCACAATTAATAACATGATCCAATAATTAATTTTGAGTTATATTCCATTTATTTTTGATGAACTCTTTGTCATAGTTCCCTATTATGACATGTCTTAGTGGGGACTGTGTGGAACTCCCCATGCTCACCTCCAATATACTAGAGGCTACGTCTAGCACTGAGAAGGTATAGCTGTAATATGGGATGCCTTAGACTATGTAATTGTACACACTCACACATCTCCGAACATATTAAATGATGACATGTGAAAAACAAACTAAGAAACTATGCATGCATAAATATAAATCCTATGATTAGGGAATGACAGTATGTAAATTAATATAAAAAAATACAAATAAATTACCCACATAAAGAGTCTGAAAACAAGTCCAACCTGTAATGTAATACATGGAGTAATATCAAGATACCACAGGAACACAACATTGAAATTCTAGCCCCAATATTCATTGTCTAACCCAAGTTTGTTAAGGACTCTGTCAATGGTTGATCATATTCATAAGAGAAGACACGTCTGGGAAATATCTATGTTGGGGTAGGCATAAATATTATCATGTGGACACCCAAAAACCACAAAAATACAAAAAACGATGTATTGTCAGATATACTTAGGTAACTTTATATAGAATATTTAATAATAAGATCTAGATATTTTCATTAAAACACAAAAAACAATTAATGTCATGTCACAACCATAATACTAGCCTAGGATTGAAGCTAATAGAATATACAAAGAACTCATCTCAGATAGCACATTCTAGAGTCATATATCACTGATGAAATCCATCCAAGATGAAATTCCCTTCAGGTTTCATCATTAGAAGTATACGGTGGAAGTATACAAATATACAATAAATAGATGATGATCATCCCCATGACCATTGAGTATACAAACAAATAAATCTATATTCACATTAAATGTAGAGTAAATGGACCCACACATTTTGGCTCACATTGATTCCGTGAACTCCACCTAGGGAAATAATATGAATAGTAGATCACAATCTAGGCCCCACAGAAGGATTCCAACATCTCTATCCATGAATTCTTGATGATGGGAGTGTTATTATTTTTTATATGTTGATTCCATTTAATCCATTTGGGAAAATATATAGTTAATGTACCAAAATGAATAATTTTCATGATATAGAGGAAAATGTATCCATGAAATCCTTTATAGAGTACACATCGTATTGTTCAATTTCTCACCATGTACCTAGTCCTCGGGTCATTCCCATGTAAATGAAATCTGTCTCATTCTTGTTTCTATTTAAGAGTACAATTCATGTTGGATTCCCATGAACTATCCAACTTTCTAGTACAAGATATAACCTATGTACATGTCCACGTAATGAATTTTGTGGGGGAGTATTTGACCTATTCCAACCTATGTTCTCTGACCTATGTCTGTGTACCCTTCAAGGTACACACAAACAAAAAGAGAGAGGTCACATGCCATTTGAATGATTCAAAAATTATATGATAAATGATATTATATAAAATCATATACACCTATATGTGGGGACCACACAACTCGTGGATCTGAGTTAAATGTTGTGTTGTGCAAGATTTTTCAGAACCTCGGATTTGGTTTTTTCATCCTCATCCATTCCATCAGCAATTTATCCAGATACTGCATCCCTAAGAAATCATAAATCCTTCTTGGTAGATTAATTCCATCATATAATATCATGATTAAAATCCTTCATTAATTCAGAAAATGGTATCTTTCCTCATTCATTCATGTGTGTGGAATAATATGCAATCGAGTATCGAATATTGTCCGATTATCTTCCACTTAAATCATCCCATCAAAATTGTGTCATACCAATCCCATATCTATGTTAATATATCATTTGGCCAAGAACTAGTTGTGAAACTATCGATTCATCATGATATGTCGAACCATGGTCCAATAAAAGAATCCTTGCATTGATTGAATAATCATGTGAGAAATGCACACCAAAATACATGTGGAACATACCTCAGATATTTTTCATGTTAGACATGATCGATAGTTTTTAGATTAATAATGATGATTCAATAAGAACAAATAAAATATAAAAAATCATGATTAGTATATTCTATCCTTAAAAAACCGATCCAAAAAACATCCCATTCATCTTTTGATTCTTGATCATTATAGAAATTTAGAATGGGGAAATAATTGAATTCAAACAGCATTCCCACATCGATTATGATCAATATATGATGAATAATGGAGTTGTACAAGGATCTTTGGTGGGATGAATTGATTCAGTCCGTCATCGGTCATTTATCATTAGTCTTGTCATCTTCTTTCAATAGAATCATTTTTCATTATATCCAATGGATCTCCAAAATTTCACTTGGGTATATGGATAAGCTTGTAATTCTTTCATATGTTTCTACATAAAGAGGGGACCATCTCATTTTTTTAATGAATGAATAAATAAACTTATATATTTTATTTATTCCTTTTATACACATGATGAATTTTCTACAAACACCACACACTATCTATGATTATGTTACTCCTTGTGTAAAAAATTAATTCTAAAATCAATGGGTCCCTCGTATTTTTGATCCAGGACATCCTTTTAGATGTTATCCCCCTTCTAAGGATAAAATTTCAAGTATTCTAATTAATATATTTGAAACATTTATTTTGGGCTCATTGGAACTCAAAATCATCGGTCATCTCAACACATGATTTTGAAATCTATCCATACAATATAAAAATTTAATATTTTGAAAATTCGAGTAATGAAATTTTCCCCACATTGAGGTTTTATGTCCAACAAATTAAAAACAATGGCTACACAAATAGATGTGGGTACTAAGTTTGTATCTGATCCTCTATATCCCATGTTCTATAAAAAAGACTCATGTGATAATAACAAACATGCACTAAAGGAATCAGTCACCCATAAAATGATCCTCTAATGATGATCCTCAATATCTATCATGTACTCAGCAAATCTATCTCCATCTTCAATGTACAACTCACCCATGAAGATAATGTGTGTTTGGGAATTCATGTACCATGTTAGCTACGCCATGTATAATACATCATGTAACATGTCAAAATCTATAGGTATAGATAAGAAACACATCATATCACCCACTCTACCTTGTATCTAGAATGGAAAAATGACTCTTAGACATAGCGTCCCACCTGGAAAAAATCTATTTAATCCATATAGTGGTGAAAACTATAATAACAAAAGAGGCCTTTCCTCAAACTCAAAATTACACCTTCTTATTTTTCACATATGTCTTATGAATTCTCTCTTTAGTCATCATCATCTCCTAGATTATCATCACCATCTCAGAGTTGCATACACAATCTCATGTCCCATTAGTGTCAACACTCCTGGGTCAGTCTAGAAATGTGGTGACATGAAAAGTCACCTAAAAATGAATTGAATGGTTTCACACCAATGCTAGAATGGTAGCTGTTGTACAATGGAAACTCCACTAGTGGTAGGTGATCCTCCCATCTAATTCCAAATAAAACATGAATGATCATAATAAGTACTCCATAACCTGAATTTTCTAGTTAGTGTGGAAATCATTTTGGGGTCAAACCTTTGTTCTCAAGAGTTATTGAGTCCCAAAATTCTATTTTAATCCATTTAACAACTAGGATGTGATGCAAGCATCATGATCCAAAATAATCATCAAGGTAACCCCATGGAGTTAGACCATATATTGAACATAGAGGATTCTAAACTCTCTACTAAACTCTACTCCTGAATAGCTAATAAGTTGGCCGACATGGTGATTTAATCTACAATAACAAAGATGGAATCTTGTCCCCATGACGTAAATGGAAAGCCCATCAATAGGACCCCAGACATCTCATCCCACTTTTACTCTAGCGTCATTATGGGTTGTGATAATCTATCTAGAAATTGGTGTTCAACATTCAAATTCTAATAATTAATGAATTGAGAGAAAAGCTCTAGCACTCCCTTCTTCATCCCCAACCACCGAAAATTACATCATAGGTCCCAGTACATCTTTCCACATACAAATGTACCACCAAAGGACATGTATGAAACTCTCTTAGAGCATATTCTTTAGTGTCACTGGTACCATTTTGCATCGTTTTAAAATAAATACATTCCCCTCAGTATTTTAAAATCCATTGAGGGCATTTATAGTTGATATCTCTTGGAACATGACCTTACAGTTAGAATCAACAGGATGTTACACCCTGACTCAATTCCAAAAAGGATAAGTAAATCCATTGACTATAAGTATGTTGATCCATACCAATCATAAAAAGGATATCTACAATGAAAAAAACGTCTCTAATTCCATGATCAACAACTAGAAAAAGGTTTTCATGTTGAGGCCATATTCTACCACATTCTCATTCCCTGGGGTATATAAAATCTCAATTCAATAGTCCTAGAGGAATTATATACATAACATCAATCCCGGGTTAATATCATTCTAATAGAAGATATTATTGTGACTATTGTGATCAGAATATGTGATAAATGACTCTCCCATAAGGTAGTTTCACAAAATATATAGTCATGGAACTACTAATACTAACCCTTGTTCAAGGGACATGTAGTTCTTCTAAGGTGGTCTAAACTTATGTGAAACATAATCAATTACCCAATTCCTATACATCAAAACATCATAAATCCTAGTTCTCGATGCGTCACAAAACATAATATAATGAACAACCTCCTTCAAAATTCATATTATGGGAGCACTAAAAAATTTATACCTCAATTTCTAAAAATCATTGAATAACCACTCCATCCACCTGAATGAATTTTTTTTAAGTCAATTCTACCATAGGTGATAATATTATATAGAAATAAGGCATGTATTTATAAAAACAACCAAGTAACCCAATGATGAATGACTCATATATCATACTCTTGGGTGGTTCCCATGCTAAAACTACCTCCACCTTTTCCAATTCCACTGCCACTCCATCCATTGATATAACATGACCGAGAATGCGACATGCCTATGTTAATAAGAGACACATTGAGATCATTTTGTATAGTTGGTTTACTCAGAGTATGTCCAGAACAATCCTCAATTTTCTCATGTACTCCTCATCAGACATCAAGTACAAAATGACATCAACGATATAGACTACAAAAAACAAGTTAAAGAATGGTTGAAATATCTAGTTCACGAGTCTCGTGAATAGATATGGGGAACTATTAAATCTAAATGAAATCACCATGTACTCATAGTTTCTATAGTAACTTATGAATTCCATATTGGGTATATTGTCATATCATACTCACAATTAGTGATTTCCTGATCTGAGGTCAAATTTCAATAACCATTGTGCCCCTATGAATAGATATAAGAGGACATTGATCCTTGGTTATAGATATATATCCTGCAATATCACCATGTTGAAGCTATAGTAGTCCACACACAACATCAACATACCATTCACTATCTTGGAGAGAAAAATAAGGGAATCTTAGGGGTGAAACATGGCATCATAAAAATCCCTTCATCATAAAGACAATCAACTACACCATCTACTCGCAATTCTCTATGAGTGACATCTAATATGGTAGAATAGTTATCAATTTCATATCATGGGGTAGATCAATGGAAAATTATATCTCTTGGTGGGGAGGTAATCCTGGAACAACATCAGGGAATGTTTCCTCATACTCATCATCCAATGAAAGAATCATTGAACTCTATATATCCACAACACTGAGGTTTATGCTAGAAAATTGATGAGTAATTATCTTTACATTTTTATTCATGAGTCTGTCATGTTATTCATGGGCTTCCTTTCTAAAATATAATGGTAGCCTAGTTCTTTCACTTTAGACACATTGTACCCTTGACCTAAAATAGTCAACATCGACATGAAGTGTGGATATCCAGTCCATCATTAATAAGACATCCCATGGCCTCATCACTTATGAAAAGATATTGATACTCAAACTCTAGCCTCCATGAGTCAAGTCATATTATCAGTACTCATGTGTGTTTTCTAAGTCATCTAAAGTATGAGTCTCCATGAAAAAAAGGCCTATCCAAATTCTGAACTAAAATCTCTAATTCTCATACAAGATATATGGAATGAAATGAATGACTATAACCTATGTTAATCAAGACTAAAATTAATTTATAAAATACATAGATCATACATCATATCATTACTAGAGGCATTGGTATATAATATTTGATATCCTATAAATGTATCCTCTCCTTCCCTCCATATTGGTCATCCTAGAATACACCTGTTTGGGATTGGTGGTGGTAAAATATTAAAGGTTATACCACCAATTTCTATTCTCCCATCATATCTTCCATGTGAACCACCCTTCACACCTACCGTCTCTTTCCATTTCCACTACATGGTGGCCCATCCAGGGTCTCTCAGTAAGCGTGGTTCGAAAAATCTTGTTCTAGATGTACCCTACCATAGCATGAGTATTACTACCTCTCTCTAGTCTTATAAGACCCATAATTAAAGCCCTTAAATGCATTTCCTCTATCCTATGACCTCATCCTGAAACCTATCTCAGATCTAGTTCTCTAAGTTTAACATCGTCTACCGACTATCAAGGAATCTACTCATGTGTTCCCAAGGATATCAACAACTTGTGTATCTCCATCCGCAAGAAAATATCTACCACCAAATATCTCTCCATAAACCAGAGAATGGTTTGAGATCATATAGGTATAACACTAGCTCAGATGTCAATACACAAACCTCACTCGATGGTATGATCTATTATGAACTGGTCACAGACTATAACCATCGAGTTCATAGAAAGTTTGGAAAACCAAGATGAATTATCTCATATAATCATGCTTCCCAATGAAAGTTACAGAAACTATTGTATGTGTACAACCCATAGAATAGATAGAGAGAAGTCCTCTATACAGAGATACTCAAGCTCTGGACATGGTAGAGTCTTATCGTCGTAAGATTGGGTCACTTACCCCTACCATCTCTATATTGATCCATAGAAAAGCTTCCAGAAAAGGACATTATCTTATTTGCAGGTGCACCAATCAGACGGATAACCAGGTTCACCACCTCATTCAATTCTTCAGCCACCTACTACTCAAAAACTCCATAGAACATGAGGGGTCTCTATGATTCGAACTTAGAAAGGGTTCTCAACTGATACACCTAAATCATGGGTACCATCACTTTCTGAATAGGTGTGGTTATATTTCATTCACCACATAGTTGTAGATGCTCTAGAAAAAGTAACATTATTTTCACCTCGTCACTGGGGGGGATCATCCTCATGACCTATATGTTGATTCCTATCCAGAAAATTTCATAGTGGCATCTATAAATAATTTTTTTTACCACAGTCCATGTGTATATCTAGAGATCTAACTGAATATGGATATAGAAACCAAAAATTATTAATATAGGATTCATGTACCATTTCCATTTCTTATAATCAGTTTTCTCATGTACCATGTCAAAAATTTGGTGAATAGGGTCTAGGTGTATGGATATGATGGCTTCCAATACAACCCCGAAGTCCCTGGACTGAAATCCAAACTCAAAAGAAATAACATTTTTTCTTAAAAAACTGAAAAACTCTGGTCGTATGGTAAAAAAACACTTTTTATATAACTATATCAGTACCCATCAATGTGGGGATCATTCCATGAATCCCCAATCCCACCAATAAATGTCCAGGGGATGGTGCCTAGTGTTGAGTAGGTGTATCACTATTATGTGAGGCATGATCCTAAAAAACATCACACAGACACACACACATATCCAATCCAAAAAAACTGATGAACTATAAAATCTACGGAATATCATTCCGTGAATACATAAAAATCCCATTCCAAGTGTACAAAATGTTGTAATGTAATGTAAACACCATATAATAAAATTTCACCACAAGTGTCTGAAAACAATTTTAACCTGTAATGTAAATTTTGGACTACTGTCATGAAACTGTAGGAACACACCTCGATATGTAAGACCTCACTAATGTCTATTTGGTCCTATTTAATCAGGGAATCTATAAAATGGTCAATTTTCTGCACCAGACATGACCTGTTTGGGAAAAAACTATGCATGGGTGAGAATAATACTTCTGAATAAAACACCTCAAAATAATAAATAATAGAACAAAATATGTACAGTCAACTGTACATAACAATATTTGTTCAACACATATTATATGAATATATTTATATTCTCAACAATATATCACTATCTAATGGAATGTCATGACTTTAATACCAGACTAGGATTCATCCTTAAAGATTCTATATAAAACTCATCATAGAGAAATACCCCTATGTCTAATAACATTGATGACATCTGTTCGATATGTAATGCTCATTGGGTCTGATCATTAGAAGTACATGATGGAATTACGAGGAGAAATGATACACATATGAGGATCACTCCGAAATTCATTTTATATACCAACAACTCAATATAAATTATCCTTCCATGTAATTTATTATCACCTATTTAGTTTTGTTCATGAATATACTAATAACATCACTAAAGGGATGAAGTTGTGTAGAGGATCACACTCCGGGTCTCACTAAAGGATTCCATCAATGCTATACAAGAATCACTACTAATGGGATTGTCATCCTATGTTTAGGAGATGAGTACAAAATAACCCTAGAATAAACCATATTTGGAATTATTCATATCAAAACTTGTCCATTATACATAGGATAAGATATCAAACCAACATCTAATGTGTTCATGGAGTATATAGTGTTAAATTCCATACCTCTTGACCACAGTTCCGACCCATATATACTGTAAAATCATAGGTTAATAAATAAATAATACATTTTCATAATTATTTATTTTTGTCAATTAGATATTAATTTTACTTTAAAGGGGTCTATATGCTCGATGGCGTACTTGATTCGAACAAACGGTTTCTTTGAAATCTTACATTGCACAATAATAATATTTTGTTTTTATTTTAAATGGTAGTTAACGCCTAGTCATTGTATTGGCAAGAATGAGCTGAACTAACTACAATATTATTATACATTTTTTTTTAATGTTTTGTACATTTATCCTATAAAATTTATAGTCTTAAAATGTTAATGAATCTAATTTTAAGTATAATTTACTTTAAAAGGATGATTCACTGTCTTTTAGTGGCGAACCCTCTTTAAATCTAGTTTTTTTCACTTTTATATGTTTCATTTGACCAAATAAGAATCATATTTAGAATAAAGACATAAAAATTTACTTTTGGATTCATTTATCATATTTTCTCAGAAAATTCAATTTTTAATGAAAAGTGAAAATTACTGTATTTTAATTCAAAAATGCCATTTAATATAATTTATTAATAGGGTTAGATTATATTTTTAATTTTTTTAAAGTATAATTTGATTATATTTTTACCATTTAATCCAATTTTGGTCATTGAAATTAATTTCACTTTCAAATTGGACATGAACAAGTGTCAATCTTTTGAGAGTTAATATTTCTTAAAAACACGCCTTTTGTTTTGACAACGATAATTTATTTTAAATTAAGTAATCCAACTTGTTTATTTTGAATTTGGTAAAATTGACATAATTTATGAATTGGGAATATCATATATAGCTTATAATAAATGTTTGGTATTTTTCGTAAAAACATTATTTTTTGATGAATAGTGTAACCACTAAGTAGTAGTTACAGGACTGACTATTTTATTTAAATAAAATTATACCGCTTCTGTGAATTGAATTTTGAAACTCCAACATAGTATTTTTTATTAGTAAGTAAAATTTGGTTCGATAACATGAAAATAATATTTGGTGAATAGTAACATTTTACTTTTATTTACCACAATTAATGGTAAATAGGGTAATTCAATGTAAAAATAATATCATAATAATACAAAATTACATTAACACTTGTCCTAGACTTATTGTATTAGTCATGTAAGACCATGATCATCATTGGGACCGTTTTGGGACCCCCTGGGGCCACATGGGAGTGATAATGACACTTTAGATTAATTAATTTTAAGTAAAGACAAAAATGACATAAAGAAATATATTTTAGTAAATTAATTTTTACATAAGATATATAAGTTATCATTTTGAATATAAAAATTATATGGAAATCTAAAAATACTTCCTACTTTATTGTATTTTTTTTTATAATTTTTAGATATCATATAAATGAAATTATTTATGACACAATAATGATGCAGTATTTACCTCGCTAATAAATGATTTAAATAAATAAGATTATTAATATTAAATAAATATCCAAAACCAGTACAATTCTTATTGAATGATTTTATTCCCACCATTATTCAACTTATCTTAGACTATAATTATCTTTTTACCTTTATAAACCGAATGTCATTATATAATAAAAAAATATTTTCACACTTTCCTAAAGAGCTCCTCCCCCTATAAAAAGCCCTCACATTTAACTCATTCCTCACACCTCTCAAGCCCCTTATCTCATAAAAAACATGCCTAAATAATATCTAAAGATCCATATAATGCACCTAGATGCATTATCTTAGGCATAAGTCACATCAAGAAGTCCTTTTCATTCGAAACAAAGGGAGTCGGCCAAATTAAAGGTAACAGTTTCTCCTAACTTCGTTTCTTTTATTTTACTTCCCCAACCCATAAAATATTTTTATTCCATTATTTTATATCAAAAAAAGTATCCTCAAAATATTATAATGTTTTTATGATAATTATTTGAACTACACATACACACACCTCTAAATAATGGGTGAAAAACATACTGTTTCTGTGGATGGAAAACTAATGCCTCACGAAATGATGATTATTTAATTATATTATACTGCCTCTCATGGTGGCCATAAATATGGAACTATATTTATATATGATAAATATATTGTTACTTTTACTTTTTTTCTTCGTTATTTTTCATTTATATCATACCATTATGGTTTCCATTATGGGTAAACATGATAATTTCATTTGAGGAAGTGTGGACTACTACCCCCTCAAAGTGATATGACACATTAATTCCATATGTGGTACGTATAAAGGATGGATTTTATGATATTATATATGAAATTATACTGTAATTATAATATAACCACTGATCATTATGTTTTAATTCCATTAAAATATGAAATAGAAAAGAAAGTAGCGTTTATGCGTACGTACGACTTACCGTCTTCATGAACGGTGCTTTTCATTTATTATTTCCAAATGCTATGTAATATTATAAATACATGTAAATTCTGGATATATATTATATATAAGATATCTAAATAATGAATATCATTCTGGAGATAATGTACTATTGACCACATGGGCAACATTTAATTATATGGTGTTCATTTTTGACTCAAGTACCAAAGATCGACAAAATGACCATTATTAACGTAAATGATTGCATAATGTTTATAACATTGTTATAAGGGATATAAAAGGAATAATAAACTTGAAAAAAGTTTTAATCAAGTAGAAATTAAATTTAGTTTATTATTTAGGATATTAAAGGCCGAACGGGTCAAGTTGGACACAAGGTTAGGGAATTCGTCTCAATCTCCTTTCATTCATGCATATTTTGTTTTAATAAACAATTTTCTGTTATATGTTGTATAAACACCTTTGAAATTACATTTCATTCAATTTGAATCATTTTCTACGAAGCGTTTTACTAAATGAAAAAATGTTTCTTTTTAACACCCGTAGTGACAATGACCTTTCTGCCACCGCGAGTATTATTTGATCTTTGGCTTCCTAAACAAGTCATAATGTTTTTAAAAGGAAAATAAATACCATATACTATTCTACACATTTTGGTATTGAAAATGGTTTTGATAATGTATTTTTTATTTCAATATATTAAAATTATATATTGTGATTGAAATGAGTAAATGTAATCTTTCCTTTATGTTTGTTTTGTATGTTATGAATAAGTTATGGTTCTTTGGAATTGTTACTATATGGGTGGTTCCATGATAAACCATGGGTGGGTGAGGCCAAGATTTCACTCTAATGCATTGGGTAATGTGAAGGAGGTAAACTTGAATGTTTCTCTTAAGAAATTTAGGGAATATACTGTGATGGGTATTCCAAATGTAACTCCCTACATAATAATGATAGCTACACTGTAAGTATTATATGTATGCCACATGTTTGATTTATAATTTATGTTTTCTATTTTTTATTCATAAATATTATGATTTCATGAGGTATTTTAAGGATATTATGTTACCAATGAAATGATGGACTAATGTTTTCTTTCTTTGTTTTATAACCCTTACTGAGATTTTTATTCTCATCCCATGTTTTGAAATTTTTTCACAGGACCTAATGATGAATTGGGTTAAGTATGGGATCATGGAAAAGTCATGTTGTCTAAAATATGGGACTATACATGACTCTTTCTTTAAAGAGTTTTTATTTTTTGAAAAAAATTGAAACTGAGTAAACGACCTTGTAATCTATGAGATGTAATGTAATAGTTATGTCCTAATTCACTAAAACTATAATCTTGAGAATATCCTAAATGAAAATTATTCATTTGATTCAAGATTATGTAATGTTTTAGGTCCGAGTCCTTATATTTGGTATCATAGGTCAGTTTAGAAAAAATTAAGAGTTAGGGTTTTGATAAATTAATATCCATAAAGTAATTTGTGTTGATATTGAAATAATATTTCATTTAAAGAATACCATGTTGTTTTACCTATGAAATTTATACGTTTAGAATGGTTTTCCACATAGGAAACATGGAATCTATGTTGGTAAGACATCAAGAGGAAGACAACCTTAACAATCATAAACCTGAGATGGTCGGAATCCGAACTAAATAGTTTGTAGCAGTGATGGCATAGTTGACTGAGGCTATAAATTGTGGTTGTATCCATGCATGATATTATCCAGATCAACCACAGAGGAATATGTCAGTAGTGGAGCATTTCATGAGGCGACATCCACCATCATTCAGAGTATCATCTGACCATATGCTAGAAGAAGGGTGGATTAAATCACTAGAAAAGAATTTCAATGTTATGGGTTGTTTAGAACATCAAAAGGATAGTCTCGTTGTTTATAATTTTGAAGATGAATCTAGTATGTGTTGGTCGATGGTGAAAAATATCAGGGATAGAGAGGAGATTGATGCTCTTGATTGGGATTAATTCAAAGGTATGTTTCTTGAGAAAAATTATCCTTATGTGGTTCTTCTAAGGATGGAAAACAAATCATGGAATTGAGGTAGGATGATGACTCAGTGGCTTCTTATGAAGAAAAATTCACTCGACTGTCAAGGTATGATCAAAATTTCATATGAGATATTGATACTAAAATCAACTCTTTTTACATGGAATTAAAGCCAAAGTATCGAAGGGATTTAGCTTCTCATGAGTTCAAAAGTTATGAAAAACATGTTCGTTGTGCAGAGAATGTGGAAATGGAGTTTTCTGATGATTAGGTGTTCTTTAAAAAACCACAGAATAAGAGGTAAAGGTGGAAGGGGGAAGGGAAGAACTATTAAAAAAAAGTCTAATGGTATGAAACTCATGTTTATAGTTTGCAAAAATTTTGGTAAAAATCCTGCTAGGGAATATATTTTGAATTCTGGTAAGTGATACTGATGTGTAAAAATGTGACATAAGTATCGTAATTTTACTGAAAAAGATTAGGGAAATGGTAAGAGAAAATATGATTTATAATCAGTAAAATGTTTTCAGTCCAATTAAATGGCTCATTGTGAAAATGAGTGTCCAATGAATAACTCAGCTGAAGGAAAGCAACCAGACTACAAGAAGAAAGGGGTGGGGAAATCTTTTACAACTACTTCAGCAGATGTTGGGCCATTGAATGATGTAGCATCCATTACATTGTTTTCCTATTTATATTATTCTATTGTGTTGTTTTATTCAGGGTCTGCACACTCCTTAACATTTGAGAAGATTTCATGTAAATTGGGAATTTCATCTCAAGATATAAATTAAGAACGTATGGTAAAGACACATGGAGGAAATGTTGAAACAAAAATAATTTATAATAACTTTCTTGTCCTTGTGTGTGGAAAGAATCTAACTACAAACCTTATTTTTTTTTCCTCTAGTAGAGTTGGATGTTATTTTGGATATGGATTGGATTTCTGTTTATCATGCTATGATTGACTATAGAGATAAAGGGGTTTCTTATGAGAAATATTTTCAGTTTGTGTACAATAATGAATCATTTCTTTTGATAACATATCTGGAAACTGAGAATCTAGTAAAATATTTAAATGAATTTTACCTTGCACATATTTTTGAAAACAATGGAACAGTTCAGATTAATGATGTTATAGTGCTAAATAAGTACCTTGATGTTTTTCCTCATGAGTTTCCTAGTTTTACCAGATCAGGAAAATGAATTTACTGTTGACTTAGTAGATGATGCTAACCCAATTTCAAAACCCCTTTATCGAATGGCTCAAATTGATCTTTTAGTGTTTAAGAAGAAATTATAGGACTTATTAGAAAAAGGTTTCATTCGACCTAGATCATCACCATGTGGTGCTTCTGTCTTGTTTGTTAAAAAGAAAGATGGTTCAATGATACTATTAAGTGATTATAGATCATTGAATAACATCAATATTAAGAACAAGTATCTTTTTCATCATATCCTTGATTTTTTTGATCAACTCTAGGGAGATCAGTATTTTTCAACGATTGACTTGAGTTCGGGGTACCATCAGTTGAAAGTAAATAAAGTAGACATTTCAAAGAATATGTTTCATACTAGATATGGCCATTACAAATTTGTAGTTATGCCTTTTGGGTTAACTAATTCACCTCCTGTATTGATGGATCTTATGAATAGAATTTTCATTAGTTATTGGATATGTTATTGGTTATGTTCATTGATGAAATTTTGGTTTATTATAAAATTAAAGTGGATCATGAAATTTAATTAAGAGTAGTCTTGAGAACCTTAAAAGAAAATAAATAGTATGGGAAATTCAGAAACTGTGAGTTTTGGTTACAACAAATTACATTCCTTGGTCACATTTTTTCAAAAAAATGGCATAACTATTGATCCTGCTAAAATATAAGTTGATTAAGAATGTCCAAGACCCACAAACTTAACCGAGATTCATATTTTCCTGGGTTTGGCAGGTTATTACCATATGTTCTTTGAAACTTTTTCATGGTTATCTAGTCCAATGACTAAGTTAACTTGAAATGGTGATAAGTTTGTTTGGATAAGAGAATGTGATGATTTTTTTCAAGAATTGAAAATAAGATTGGTGAATTCTCCAGTTTTGGAAATACCTTCCAGAAATGTTGAGTTTGTTATCTACAGTGATGCTTTGTTGAAATGAATTGGTTGTTTCCTTATTCCGAATGATTATGTAATTACTTATGCTTCACGTCAGTTGAAACCTAATGAGTTAAATTACCATACACAAGATTTGGAATTAGATCCTCTTGTTTTTTCCTTAAAAATTTGGAGGCATCAATTGTATAGAGTAAAATGTGAAATATGTAATGACCAAAATTTTTTGAAGTATGTATTCCCTAAAAAAGAATTGAACATGAGACAGAGAAGATGGTTGGAATTAATCAAGGATTATGATTGAACGATTCATTATCACCCAGGAAAGGGAAATAAATTGGCTGATGCTTTCAGTAAAAAAGGTGATGCTTCATTGACTATGATACATTTGGAACGAGATCCTTTGGTTTTTTATTTGATGAACATTGGAATAGAAGTTTTTGGTGTAGGATATTCTTATGTTTTGTTTCAGGTGTCATTGAAATCATCTCTATCATATAGAATTAAGGAAGCATAGAAAGAAGATAATGAGTTACAGAAAAGGGTAGAGTTGGTTCAAAAGGGTATTTTTCCCGATTTTAATGTTGATAATGATTATTATTTGAGGTTTGGGGAAGGATTATGTGTGCCTTGTGATGCATAGTTGAATAAGGAGTTGTTATGTAAAGCTCATAGTTCCTCATTTTCAGTTCATCCTGGCAGTACTACGATGTATAGAGATCATCGGGAGTATTACTGGTTGGATGAAATGGAATGATATATTGTTCATTTTACTGGGAAGTATTTGACTTGTTAGCAGGTTAAAGGAGAGCGGCAGTTACCAAAAGGTATGCTTTAGTCTTTTCCAGTGCTAGAGTGGAAATGAGAAAATATATCCATAGACTTCATTGTGGGGTTACCAAAAAAATATCAAGGTGACAATGCAATATTGGTTATTGTAGATCGATCGACTAAATCTGCTCATTTTCTTCCTATTCGAGATACTTTGTCTCTATATCAACTTTATTGGTTGTATGTTAAAGAGATTTTTAGGTTTCATGGAGTTCCCCTCTGAATTTTATCTGATCATGATCCCAGGTTTACTTCTAACTTTTGGAAAGGCCTTCAGAAGTTGTTGGGTACTGAATTAAATTCTAGTACATATTTTCATCCTCAATCAGATGGGCGGTCAGAACGAACAATTCAAACCATGGAGGATATTCTAAATTCTTGTTCACTGGATTACAAGGGATTTTGGGACCAAAATATTTCTTTGGTTGAATTTTCTTATTATAACATCTTTCATTCCAATATACAGATGGCTCTGTTTGAAGCATTATTTAGAAACCATTGTCAGACTCTATATTTTGGGGATAATGTAGGTGAAGAAAATCTCATGGGACAAGAATTGGTAGAAGAGAGGGAAGAAAAGGATCAGTTGATCCATAAGAATATGAGAACAACTCAGAGTATGCAAGAACGTTTTTCGGATAACTGGAGGAAAGATCTTTCTTTTTAGGTAGGTGATCATGTCTTTCTCAAAGTTTCTCCATGGAAAAGTGTGATGTGTTTTGGTAAAAAGGGAAATTTGAGTCTGAGGTTCATTGGACCTTATGAAATCCTAGAGAAAGTTGGATCAGTTGAATACATAGTGAATTTATCTCCATGTTTATCCCAAGTACACAATTTTTTTCATGTTTCAATGTTGAGAACATATATGTCAGATCCATATCATGTTTTAAGTCCATAGGTAGTTCAGTTGGAAGACAATCACTCCTATGAGGAACAAATAGTCCATATTCTTGAACGAAGAGAGAAACTATTGTAGAATAAGGTAATTCAATAGGGAAAATTTTTGTGGAGAAACCACATGGTTGAATAGGAAATGTGGGATTCTAAAAATGCTACGAGGGACAAATGCCCTCATTTTTTGATAAGAGAATAAAATTGCGAGGACACAATTTCCAAAAGGGGGGAAGGTTGTAACCTCCCAAGTAAGTAAAGAAATAATAAATTTTCATATTTAATCATATTTATGAATTAAATAATAATTTTACATTAAAAGGATCAATATTCAAGATGTTGTACCTGATACCCAACAATAGGATTCATTGAAATCATACATTGCATTATAATAATATAATATTACTATTTTAAATTATTGTTAATGAATAGATGGTTTATTGGAGGGAATGAGGTGAACTGACTACAATATGATTATACATGTTTGTTAAATGTTTTTACATTTATCCAGTAAAATTTAGAGGCTTAAAATGTTAATGAATCTAATTTTAATCATAATTTACATTAAAAGGATGATTTACCACCTTTTAGGGGAGAACCCTCATTAAATCTAGTTTGGATCACTTTAATATGTTCCATTTGACCAAATAAAATTCTTATTTATAATTGGGACATTAAAATTATATTTGGAGGAATATTTTGGAATTCTTCTCATAAAATTCAATTTTTAATGAAAAGTGAAAAATATTGTATTTTAATTCAAAACTGCCTTTTAATATAATTTATTTTTATGGTTATATGACCTTTTTATTGGTTTTCAAGTATAATTAGATTATATTTTTACAATTTAATCAAATTTTGGTCATTAAAATTAATTTCACATTGAAATTGGACATAAACAAGTGTCAATCTTTTGATAGTTAATATTTCATTAAAACACGCCTTTTGTTTTGAGAACGGGAATTTATTTCAAATTAATTAATCCATATTCTATGTTTTGAATTTTGTAAAATAGTTATCATTTTGGAATTCTAAAAATCAAATATATCTTAGACTGATGTTTTGGAATTTTTCTAAAAAAACATCAATTTTTGATGAATAGTGAAACCAATAAGTAGTAGTTAAAAAACTGACTTTCTTATTTAAATGAAATTTTACCGCTTCTGTGAATTGAATTTTGAAAATTTGAAAAAAAAAATTGTTATAAGTAATTAATATTTTTTTCAATAAGATTAAAATAATTTTTGGTGAATAGTAATTTTTGACTTTTATTTTCCGCAGTTAAAGGTAAATAGGGTAATTCGAGGTAAAAATAATATCATAATAATATAGAATTACCTTAAAACATGTCATAACCTTATTGGATGAGTCATGGACGACCATATTCATCCTTGGGTCTATTTTCTGAACCCATGGGACCACATGAGAGTGATAATGGCAATTTATATTAATTAATTTAAAGTAAATTCAAAAATGACATAAACAAATATATTTTAGTAAATTAATTTTTAAATTGGATTATATAAATTATATTTTCGATATTGAAGATTATTTAGAATCCTAAAAATATTTCATACATTATGGTATTTTGTTTAATTTTTAGACCTAAAATAAATCAAATTAATTATAACACAATAATGATGCGGTATTTACCTCATTAATAAATTATTTAAATAAATAAGATTATAAATATTAAAAAAATATCCGAAACCTGTCCAATTATTATAGGATGTTTTTATTTCAACCATTCATTATCTTATATTCATCTTTGATAAATTTCTGTCCTTTAGAAACCGAATATCATTATATAATAAAATAATATTTTCACACTTTCTTAAAGAGCCCCTCCCCCATTATAAATTTCCCTCATTTATAACTCATTCCTCACACCTCTCAAGCCCCATGGAACGTCCAAAACCTACCCAAATAAGCTCTCAAAATCTCTCTTATCCTCCTCAGAGCCTTAACTTGGGAAAAAGTCACTTCAAGAAGTCTTTTTGGTTCAAAACAAAGGGAGTTACCCAAATTATAGGTAACAATTTCTCTTAACTTCTTTTCATTTATTTTACTTCTCCCACCCCTTATCTCTTTTTATTCCTTTCTTTTATAAAAATACCAGTATCCTAAATTTACTAGGATGTTGTTATGAAAAGTATTAGAACTACACTTACACCGACCTCCATCTAATTGGAGAAGAAAATATTGTTTTTGTGGATGGAAAACTAACGCCTCATGAAACAATGATTGATCGATTATCTTATATTGCCTATAATGGTGTCCATTTAGATATCAATATATTTATATATGATATATATTATGTTTTTGTTTTCTTATTGATTTTTTTTTCATTTATGGCATACCTTTATGGTTTCCATTATGGTTAAATGTGATAATTTCATTGGAGAAGTGAGGACTACCGCCCCCGCAAAATGATATGACTCATTAATTCCATATGTGGGACGTATAAAGGATGGATTTAATGATATAATATATGATATTATAAGGGAATTATAATATACCTATGTATCATTATGTTGTTATTTCATAAAAATATGAAATATAAATGAAAACAGCGTCCATGCGTACGTACGGCTTACCGTCTCCATGAACAGTGTTTTTCATTTATTATCTCCAAATGTTATCTACTAATATAAATACATGTATATACTAGATATATATGATATATATTGTATCTAAATAATGAATATCATTTTGCAGATAATGGACTATTGACCACATGGACAACTTGTAAATATATGGGTTTTATTTTTTGACTCAAGTACCAAATATCAACAAAACCCTATTATTAACTTAAACGATTCCGTAATGATTATAACATGGTAATAAGTAATATAAAAGGAATAATAAACATGAAAAAGTTTATTATGAAAGTCAAAATTATCATTAGTTTAATATTCAGGAGATTAATGGACGAATGGGTCAAGTCAGGCTGGAGGTAAGGTACCTCTTCTCGATCTCATTTCATTGAGTCTTATTTTGTTTTAATACTTGATTTTATATTATACACTGTATAAAAAACATATAATTTTCATTTAATTAATAGGGAATCATTTTCTATGAACTGTTTCACGAAATGACAGGAAAGAATGTTATTATAAGTGGTGACGACGACATTTCTTCTGCCGTGAGTATTATTTGATCTTTGGCTTCCTTAACAAGTCGTAATGTTTTTAAAAGGAAAATAAATACCATATAAACTTTCACATATTTTGTTATTGAAAATGGCTTGGAAAATGGATTTGTTATGTCCATATATTTAAATCATATATTTTAATTGAAATGTGGAAATGTTATCATTCCTTTATGTTTGTTTTGTGTGTTATGAATATGTTATGGTTCTTGGGCATTGTTACGTATATGATTGGTTATATGATAAACCTTGGGTGGGTGAGTCCGAGATAACTCTCCAATGAATTGGGTAATGTGACGGATGTAAACGAGAATGTTTCACCTATGATGTTTAGGTAATATACTATGATGGGTATTCCAAATGTTACTCCCTACGTAGCTGTGATAGCTACAATGTAAGTATGATATGGATGTCACAAGTTTCCTTTATGATTTATGTTTTCTATGTGTTATTCATAAATCTTATGATTTCATGAGGTATGTTAAAGAGCTTATGTTATGTATGTAATTATGGGATAATGTTTTCTTTGTTTGTTTTATAACCTTTACTCAGCTTTTTATGCTCATCCCATGTTTTGAAATGTTTTCCATAGGACCTAATTATGAATAGGGTCAAGGATGGGATCAAAGAAAAAGTCATGTTATCTAAAACATGGGACTTGACAAGACTCTTTTTTTCTAGAGTTTTTATTTTATGAAAAAAATTGAAACTGAGTAGAAGTTTCTACCTTGTAATTTTGGAGATTTAATATAATAGTTATAACCTAATTCTCAAAAACTCTAATCCTGAAAAGACCATCAATGAGAATTATTCATTTAATTAAAGATTATGTAATGTTTTAAGGTCGGGTCCTTATATATATGGCCACTGTCTCTTGCCCATAACCTTGAAACAGTATATGGCATTTCAACTGCACATATACTCTGCCCATGTACCCATACTCGACCTATCATGTGTACTTGTATAGGTTGTGTCCATGTGGGGGAGTACATAGTGTGTTCCAAACCGTTTCATCCAACCCATGTTTGTGTACCCTAAGAGGTACATGCTGAACCAATAAGGAGAGTTCATAGGTCATGTGATGCAGTTAAACACAATATGACACTTAAAATTATCCGACACCCTAGCCCCCATTATATGGGCCAATGCAGTTTTTACTTTTGAGATATATTCCATGTAGCATGAGAATTTCCAGAAACCTAGATATTGTTTCTACATACTCAACCATTCCTCTAACCTTTGATATGACAACCACCACATTGGGAAATCATGAATTAGGCCATGAATATTCATGACATGATGGAGCCACATGATTTTACCATCTGTATCATTCCTATAAGAGGATCATTTTTTATTCTTCATTGTAGACAGAAGAACAAGAAAATAGCAACAAAAATTATCTTATTCACTTCTGATTCCATAATTGAACTACCATCATGACATTATAATCCTAGATCTATAATAACTTGTCATTTCACCATGAAACTGGATTAAAATGATCGATTCATCAGGATATATCTAACCACGAGCCAAACAATTAATGCTCATGGTGAATGAAGAATCACGGGAGAACTGCACAACCATAATAATAAAGAATGATCCTCATCCATTACTGATGTTGGCCTTGATCTATTTATGTTATAATGATAATATAGAATCAATAATAACAAATAAATTATATCAAATCTGGACTAATTTGACCAACCCTGCAAAAGTAACCATCAAAAAATTAATTTTTTCATTGATGGATTTGTTTTCATCAAAGAAAAAAGGAAATGGGTACAAATTTATCTTATTTTATTACTTTTATACCTGTGAAATTCAATTTCCACTCTCTGATTTCTCTCAAAAAAAATTCATTCATTATATAGCTAATATAAAATTTTTTTAAGAGTTTATCTTAAAAAATTATTATGAGTTTTCATTAATTAATAAATAAATTTATTAATTTATCTTATTTTATTACTTTTATGCCTGTGATAAATTTTCTACAAACTCATCATGCCGACTAATGTTAAGTTACACCATTGGGTAAGACCCATGTTATAAACTCAATGTTACCCTCATATTTCTTCTAAAGGTCCCAGTTTAGAAGTTATTCCACTTTTTAGGGAAAATGTACCCATGTTATTTTTAATATTTTAAACATTTATTATAGGCACATCGATCTTCGAAATCAGATTTCATATCAGCGCCACTTCTCAAAAATAATTCATACAATATCCAAAAATAATATATTAAAAATCTAAGTATCTATATTCCTCATTTTATAAAGTGGAATAATTTCAAATTGTAATATTCATTCATTTCAATACAAATTTGAATATGGTGGCTTTTTTCTCCACATATTACGAAAACACATCTTCCTTTTTTTAATTTACCAATGAGTTTCCTTCTACATGTACTATATATTGGAAAATAATTCATTCCCTTTATCACTATTTTCTTATTCTTATCATTTGTCTTATTCTTCCATTTCCTTCCTTATATGTCATAATACATGTATAATAATTTCCATTTCTTCATAGAATGTGATAATATATCCTCATATGATTATAAAATTTGGGTGACAAGTGACATTTTGTTTATTTCTGAAATCCCTTCAATGAATTGGTAAATATTACCATTCAACTACATCCGAGGGTGAAAAATTTATTCACTGACCAAAATATCGACTTCTAAGATAAAAAAGGGATCATTAATCACATTGAATTATGAATGTTGCTGACACAAGAAGAACTGTAATAGCATTACACCACATAATGGATTATAGAATCTACTCAATAGAAAAAATATATATTTACTCATAAAATTATTCAGCTACCCAAATACGTTTATAATTTGATTAGTTCGATCACTTTCTCCAGCTATATATTAATTATATTTTCTATGTGGGAAATCAACACATGTGGTACATTAATTTACTTGGATAAAATTAATTCAATTAATGACCATTTTTAAACAATGGAATACACTATATTAGATCATGAAATTATGAAACACAATGTATAATCCAACATCATGAGAAAAAATAAATATAAATATAAAAATTTATTCATAGATAAACTCATAATAATATACATTTTATCATTGTAGATATATTTATTTACAACTCATTAAAATGGTTTTGTAAATAAAATGTATTTTATCATAAAAATATTACCTAGGATTGTCAAACAAGGTGTGTAGTGAGATCCAATTTTGTACACCAGGTGACCATTTGGTAAAGTCCAATGTTCCCTTATTAGAGTTAATACCCCTAGGTACTTTAATTCGAAAACCATATCTTCTTTTATTATCCAGAAAGGGAGTTATTTCCATGTATACACCACATAATCTCTACATTAACAAAACATTAGTATTTTCTTCTATACATATCTTCAAATACAATAATCGAGTAATTTCCTCTAATATATGTATTATTAAATTTATTTTTGCCGGATTCTATTAAAAATGCCTACATACCAACATTATAGACCTCGAACTAAGTACCACAACCTAGGTTTCAAAATTATAATAGTGGAATAATGCACATGGAATCGCAAATCATAGCACAAAAATGGTTTTGTAGTACTGATAAACAAGATACATATGTGGAATTATTATTATAATTGAAATCATAAAAACATAAGGTATTTTGATTGGAAATGTTTTTAGTAATCGTTATGTATCCATGCATATCAATCATGAGACAATTCAAGTTAGCCTTGGGAGTATGGAAAATAATAATGGGTTAGATGAGATTCATAGTAATGGAAATCATATAGCAGCAAATATTAATAAATAAAAAATATTGTATATGTATTGAAAAACAACTAAAACATGTTCCATTTTATAAATAACATGAAAATAATAAGTAAGAAATAAATGATTATAATGACCTGACCCACTAGGGACCATTTGTTTGGTACAAGACTTGGCTTCTACAACCACAATATTACCTCCATTACCTCGGGGATGATGACAAGAACCAAGAATTAAAAACTAATATTCGAGTCATTCGCATAGAGATCCTATCAAAAGGCACCCAATCATCAGCATGTAGAAGTTCATATGAGTAAAAATGAAACACATTATAATTGAGATTAAAAAATATTCATGTAAAAACCATAAGGTATTAAATAATAGTTTAGTAGGATAATATAAAAATTAATTGGAAGAACACATCCCTAACCAGAAAAGTGATCCATACCAAATAGTAACTAAAAATTGAAAATAAAGAGATCCCAACTCATAATATGTAATCCCCAACTACAATAAATGGTCAAATTCACCAATGTACTCCTATATTACTTCAATACCATATAGGACAATTATTTCATCTTTATAAGACCCAACATGTGTGGGAAAAGACCATGAAGTGGTGAGTATATAAATAAATATTAGGATCTGCTAAAATAGAAGGGGGAATGGTATAATTTATAGAAGTAATCTACTCAACCCAAATAAATATAGAAACAAAATCCAAAAATAATTATACTTATTTACATATTCATATAATGAATCCAAATAATAGATAATGGGGATCTATATCTCAAAAAATATCATAGGATGATGAGTAATCGGGTATTTATAATGGTCCATCATTAATGCCCAATATATTGTGTGACTATTGAAGTTATTTATGAGAAGGGATCACACCTCCCCACTACTACACAGCCCAAGGGATCCCAATATAGAAATAGAAGAGGAACCATGCAATCGTAAAGTAGCGATATGCAACTCAATAAATAGAGAACTCATGCACATGTAGAGGAGTACCATATCGAAATCTGTATAGAGAATATGGGGACCAATTACCTATTGAAATAGGGGCGCACTATCCACATCATCAGTAGTACCGTACCCTAGTATGAATAAAGAGTACCAAAAATTCCTATAACAAAAAATTATGAAGGAAATTCACCATGGTAACAAAGGGAAGTAATTTCTCTATGGATATAGCACTCGAACCATAAATAGGGAAGTATTATCTCTATCTAAATTTTTTTTACAGAGGGCCCAACCATTTTATGATAGGGTATTATTATCTCTATGTATAGATGATTATCACTATCAATATGGGAGATTCAACTATTATAATATAAATTTTATAGATGACCTGTATTATAAGGCACCAACAATAAAAAATTCATAATCACGAGCTTTAGTCATGAAATTACATTATTTCATATTGCATATATTTTCATGAGTACTATTTTGGAGAACTAGTCCCTGAAACATTTTTAGTACCACCATAAAATACAATGTAAAATATATTGAACAATATCCATTTTCAAATAATCTATAATTTGTAAAATAATGAATTATCACATTTATCAAACTACTTAATGGATTTATACATTAATTCTTCTAATGCCTTACACCTCTTTATGTGAAATGAAAAATCATTTAAAATATCGTATAATCACAAAAAAATTAGTAATGGATATAAAAAGAAGGAAATAATTTTTCCATTGAAATAAAATCCCAATAAATAAATTATAATTATCAAATTCTTTTCACAATTATGATATAGTAACATATTTCCATTTAAAATAACCTTATTGCATGAAATTTTTGTAATCATAATATTTCTATTAATAACCAATAGAAGAATATAAAACACATAAATTTATCTTAGTACATTATTATAGTTTTTTATCTTATAATTTGAATAAACAGATGGTCAAATTCAATAGATGTAAGTCTTATAAATGAAAAATCCAGATGTTGACAAGGATAACCAATTCATTGAAGGGATATCATAGATTGACCGATAATTTGTTTATCACGGAAAAACCTATCATTGGTTTTTCATGAAATCACCCATAAAATGTTAATGTACCATTAAATAGTAATAACCCAATAAATATTTCATTATTGACATTACATATACAAAATTTCATTTTAAATTACATGAACTAGTTCCATGATATTGAAATATTCAGTGCACTTTCAAAACCAATTTTCCATAAAAATCCATAAAAAGATAAATATGGGTTTTATTTCTTCTTAAAAAACCAGAAGTCATTTAGAGGAATGAAAATATCAATATATACAGAAAATGTCATTTATAATCCTCTAATATCATTAAAATAGGTATTTAAACTAATAAAAATAATATTTACATGGAGAAATATTTTTAAATTAAATATTTATACATTTAATGTGTCTCATATTATTGTTCACATATATATTATATATACAAAAAAAATTATATGCAAAAAAATAAATAACCAGAGAATAAGTAAACTAATGATAGTATTTGTCAAAATGTGTTTATATACACATTATAAAACAATTTTGATGAATTACATCAAAATATGCCTCAATTAAAATAGATTAATTACAAAATGAAAAACCTATGAATCATAAAAATAAATAAATACTCACATTAAAAACTATTTAAATATAATTATAACAGTGAAATTCATGATATAACTTGTAAAAGGGGTTTTAAATAAACCATATTAATGAATAAAGGTTCATAACATCATGATATTCTTCAATGAAATGTGACTGTGTTTAAATCCATTACCTTGAGTACGACTTGTCACGTGTGTCTTTATATTCATGAATAAAAAAATTATGTTAATTTTTCAATTTTCTATGAACCATTATAATTTTTAGGATTATTTTAACTCCATTTACTTCACAATTTTATACAACTATTTAAATAATTATATTTATGTCTAGTGTTTTGAAAACATTCAGTATATGTGACAAAAACAACATTGGTATGACAACTGTGGTAAAAAGTATCAATATTAAAACATCTCAAGAATTATAATATTTACATAATTCTTATATTTTTAAATCAATTATACGTTTAATACCAATTTTTAATGATGGTTATGAAAATTGAACTGATGTTACATTCATGGACATGGTAGGTCGTACGTTAGCAAGAGTAACGTTCGCTTTTTTCAATGGTCATTATAGAAAGAAGGTAATTAGAATTAATTGTTACATAATGTTAATATTATCATTAATACCATATTATTTAATAATATATAATTATACATAAAATTATTTTAATTTAAAAAAAATCACATCTTGTCTATGAGGTGGTAGTCAACATGTCCACGAACAATGCTATCAAATTTTTTAGTGTGTGATAAGAATAATAGTGAAAATAATATATTATATTTTTAGAAATGATATTATTTTATAAATATACAATATATTTTATTTATTTTAAATATTTTTATTAAACCATACTAAATAAATTCCATGTATTGTGTGAACATATCACACCCATTTGAGGGGTAGTCAGCCCACATGTCCAGAAATGATGTTATCGTACTCCCAAAAAATGCAAAGAATAATGGTATCTTTATAAAACAATTACATAAGTATTAATAAATAATAAATATTATATATATATATATATAATCTTGAAATATTATTCACATAATAATTCACAACCATGGGTGTGGGTATAATAAAAAATGAATGAGAAGATTTTTTGTGGTGGAAGAACGCTATACACATGAACATTAATTTCATTGCTAATTTGATGGAAGTGTGGGTAGGTGTTGTTAAAACACTTAAAATAAAAAATATAATTATATTAAATACATTAATGTTATTATATAATAATTTAATAATTGTAAATTAATGTTTTAAAAAATAAATAACACATAAATTCATATTGAATAATGTCACCTTTTCATCAGATATCTCCTTTGGGATTCAATGAAATTCATTCAATTGATGGAATTCTAAAAAAAATAGGACTCTAGGGTGAGGTGAGGGATGTTGGGATATTATCTTGGTAGGATCTAGATGATCCTAATTTCATTATAGGTGTGATGAAATGTGGGAGGGTGAGGTCCTTTTTATAGTGCAGGATGAGTGAAATTCATGTAAATACAAAAGAGTAATCTATAATGGGAGGTCTCCCTTACATATTTAGCTCGAATAATGATCCAAATTCTATAAAAGATTTTTTTATCGGTTAATTTCTATAAAATGTTTTTTTGACAACTATATAGGTCATTTTGACTCTTAACATAATTTTTTTTAACTATGTTAGCACAGTTTTACCTTACTTATACTAATTAATTTTAATTGCCATCACTAATAGTTTTAGTAAAATATTATGTTTTACTTATAATAAATTATAAATTATGATGATTATAACTATGAAATCCATTTATCAAAAGTCCAACCACATATGTAGAAGGAATTAATTTAATATTAATCCAAAATACATGACAAAAAATAATGTTTTTAATGTGAAATTGTTAAAAAAATTTCTTTGGTTTTATATCTAAAATCACAGTGAAAAATATCCTAAGGACCTAAATTGTATTAAAACATATAATATCATACTAGTTGTATATTATAACAAATTAAAAATATAATTTATCTATATAAACAAATTATATGAGAATGATGTTTTCAATTAAAATTTAGTAATATTTATTATACATTAAAATATAAAATTTCTCCGAAAAATACAAAAAATTAACCTAGAGTAAATTTTTATATTTATATTTTTGAACTTTTAAATTAGTTTGACATAAAATTTATAAACGTTTCAAATTTTAGATTAATTTTTTTTCAATTAAAAGGTGATAAAATATTATGTTTATAAAATTTTATTTTCTATGTGTAAAACCAGATATATTATAATCTTATGCATATTAAATCCATTGGATCAATGTCAAAAAAATTACGAACATGTGTAAACATAATATAGTTAGTCGTTTTCGTTCTTGAAAATACAATGCAATAGAGATAATTTCCATAAAAAAGTAATACTAATAGTAAATTATCATTTGATATAAGTCATTATTGTGTTTAATGGATGATTTATAAGAAACTCATTGTTGCATATCATGTACACTATTAAACGTAGAACAACATTTATTAAAAAAATTCTATTTAATTCAAAAATAGTAATAAATGTAAAATGAGCTTATTATATCAGTTCATGGGATGTTACATCCTTCCCCCCGTTTGGAAATTGGGTCCTCGCAACTATATTCAATTATCCAATAAGTGGGGATAATTTCCCATCCTTTTTTTATTCCCATGATTCCTCTTAAAAAATTTGGGTTTTCAATATAATGTTAAGCTGCTAAAATACCTTATTATACAACACTTCTATTTTGGGTGAAGAACATGAACTATATTCTCTTTATAAAATTGATTCTCTTCTAATTTAACTACTTTATGGATGAAAATTTGAGATAAATCATGAACATACGTCATTAACATTGAAGAATGATATACGGTCTATACCTGTGATAAACTAATAGGTAAACCCACTCTGTAGGAAAATAAACCAAATTTATCTCAAATTTCATATGGTCGAATGAACCATGGAATAAAATTCCCATTATTACAAACACACATAACACATTTCCTGGGGGAATTTAAAAGGACCTGATCATCGCCATAAAAAATAAAGGTCATTCCTCCAATTATTCACAAAACATTTCTTCCTACTTTTTATCTTCTATCGCGTTTCACTGGATCAAATAGTATTTCTCTACCATTTCCTCTATCATCTATGGTCTCATCAACATTATTTCTCTTACATCATCCCAAAAAGATGATGTTCAACACCGCTTTCTGTATAATTCCTCGAATTTTTGAATATGAATAAGGGAAGGAAAAATGTTTTTATAAGAAATCTAACCCCAAACAAATGTGGATCCCAAATTCCTAGGTAATCCACTGTGAATGAATGAAGTATATATTCCATGTTTCAAATTGTCTTCTTAGATTTTCCATTAGATCGAGGACGACAAGTTGTACTAAATTATAATTCAGTACCCAATGACTCTTGAATTCCATTCCAAAAATTAGATGTGATCATGGGATCATAGGATAATTAAATGGAGATATTAAATCCCTATAACAATAAATTCATTTATATATACATTCAAGAATGATGATTTATAGATATTTAATATCGAATGTGAAGGAAATGTGATGATTTGTTTAATCGATAGAAAATATCCAAAATATCAATATTTTTTTGAGATGTGTTTGAAAATTCTAAAAATTAATCTATTGATATGTTCACTTATTTACTAATTAGAATAGTCTATGGATGAAGTTTCCTATTCGGTAACTATCATTATTTTTTATCCTATTGACAAGTCAAACACATCACTATAAATTTTATAATACCACTTTTTATTCCATCCCACCAGTAATACTCTATTACGTCATTATACATCATAGTTGTGCATAGATAAACGTAAAATAGAGAAATATGATCTTCATAAAACAACTCTTTCATCAACTATGAAACATAAGGCATGCATAGAATTTTTCCAAATTGTAAAACACATTATTTGACAATATTAAAATCATTAAACCTTCCACTATTAATGGATTCAACATTTTGTTCAAATAATGATCCAAATGTTTCTATCATAATTCATTCTGACAAAGTTAACTTCACTAAAACATATAGAAATAGAGTATTTCCCTATGTGCACAACTTCAATAAAAAATTCATCTAATCATTAATCAAAGAGTCGCATTCATAGAATGAAATAGTTGATATAGCATTATTTTTCCTCTCAAATTATCAACCACCATGTTTTGTTTTCCATTATGATAATGAATCATTAAATAATAATCATTTATATGTTAGATACATATTCTTTGTCTCAGGTTCAACTCTTTTCAATTGAAAATATACTTCATCTTTTGTGATCAATGTATATTTCATACATCACTTCATAAAAAAGATTACTACAATTTATTAACCGAAATAAATATAAGCTAGTTAAAAAATATTGTGTAGTATAATTTAACTCATGTGTTTTTAAGTTACGTCATGCATATTCCATTACATTGTCAGTCTGAATCGAGACACATCCATTTCCTTTTAATAAAGCATCATTTTATATAAAAAATCGCTATATATTGAAGTATGGGCCAAAAGTCTAGTATTTAACAATCTTATTTTCAATTCATTAAAACAAATATTAAATATTCTAATATAAATAAAACAAACTACATTACTTAATCACATCGATAGTGGTCTAGATAACGTAGAATGGTCTTTAATAATATAAATTTAATAATACACTAATCAATGAAAAATGAGATTCCCTCTAACATTGGTTGATTAGGGACACTCGTTGACATATTTTCTTAGTAGGGTTAATAGTTACTTCATCATTACAAAGAACATGAATAAATAATGAAATTTACCGCAACTAAAATTCACTCTTTCTCAACATTCCACATAGTTTCATTTATTTTTTAGTTTTCCAAACAATGTTTATGTTCCTTTCATATTCATCAGGGATATTAGATTATAACAATATATTATCTAAAAAAAATTAAATCAAAAAACCAATAGAAAACATAGTTCATAATATTCATTTATACATATGTTTTGTTAGGTAACTCAAAGGTAATAACTACCAAGTAATAATTCCGATATCGCATCCAAAATTAAATCTTCATAATTTCATTCTCCTTTAACATTAGCTAATGGTACCCAGTCCTCATATAAATCATCAAAAAACACTGAGATCCGTATAGTTGATCCAATATAACACAAATATAAGGAAAATGAAACATTTTAATAATAGTGATTTTATTCAAGGATACATAATCAATCCAAATTATTATAGAACCATCCTTGTATTTTTCACAAGTAAAACATGATAATACCATGTTGAATTTATGGGGCAATGAATCCTACATCATAAAATTCTTTCAAGTGGTTTTAGAATCCCACAAGTTATAATTGTCTAATTTGATAAAGGATTTTAGAAATAATCTTAAAATCAATCTGTTATTCAACAATACATTTAACCTCATGATATAGAACAACACAAGGAAAATCATCAAGAAAAAATTATATAAACTCATTTACTAGTAAGTAACGAAAAATACTATTTCTTTCTTTTCAACAACATGATCCTGGAATCATCCCTTGCCATATTAAATCAATTTCATAGCAACATGGAATTTTATCAATGGCATGAAATAATTGAATAAAACATTCTCGTATTTATAGTCTATATTATCATGATAAACAGAAATCCAATCCATAAAAAAAAATATCAGAATGCACTATGGAGAATTAAACAAGATTTTAATTAAATACCATATGAATAATAGCATTGGACCAAGGAAAAAAACACAAACCAATTAACAAAACAACAATAACCCGGAGCTCCAACTTGCACCAAAATCCAATTAAAAAATCAACACATCGAGAATAGAAGCCACTATAATTAATTGACTCGTGCACCGATGAAAACCATGAAACTGGAACTAGAATTCAATGAAAACCACTTGGATGTACTGCATGTCTCATCTGAAGATCATACCAACCATCTGCAACAAAGAACATTAGAAACTATTATCCTCTAATTCATGGGACAAGTGTTGGGGACACCTTCTAGGACACCATGGCCGAACAAACACACTTCCTAGATAATTCTAGCAACCAACACAGCCAACCGACTGGGAGAGCGGTGAAGGGAGCATGAAACCCTAGGGGAAAAATATTAGAACAATGCTTCAACATAGAATCAACCAATAGAACAAGAAAAAACAAATGAATCCTCTTATAACACCAATGGCTAGACACCCCGCACATCCCAAAATCCTCCATCATCCCCGATCACGCAACAACGATGAGAGAAACACTGGATCCTGAGGCTAGACAAGCTGTTGAGTCTGGAAAGAGTATCAATAGAGTAGAACAACTATAACATGTAGAAGCCTCCACCGATCATAGGGAAACATGATAAACCACACAAAGAAGGCAGAGCAGCCAGATCTGATCTGTAGCCGTGTGAATGAAACATGATGATGTCGAACGGTGATTCTTGATGAACCATAGCTGTGACGCGAGCCATCAAAGCTGAGAACACCACCTGGAATATGAAAAAAAGAAGAAGAGGCCACCTCTAACCGTACGATGACATTAATGACCGATGAACCCTAGCCTTAGTGCCATCACTACAGGGATGCCAACGAAAAGGGAACGCCACACAAAGCTGAAGAACCTATCCCTCACCATCTAATTGAGGTCACCTCACATCAAACGGGTCCTCAACTGCACAATGGTTTATCCACCATCCAAATAATGAAAATATAAATATTCTTATAAATAATATTTCATTTAATACTACCACCAAACTTTTATAAAAAAATTTATATCATACATTAATGAGGTGATATTAATAATTTTATTGAGAATTTATGAGAAATAAATGAAGGTGGAGATTGAGCGTCAAACATAGTATATGCACTATTTGAAAAATAAAATATTATCATAAAAGTCACCACATGATTTTATATAGGAAAATTATTAGTGGTAGTAAAAAAATACTTTTCTACACCCTTGTTCTTTCAATCTTGATGGACTCCACCTAGGGTAATAAACATTGGACAAAAATTTTCATAATTCCCTAGTTTTGTGCAACTAAAACATTCTACTACTATATTTTAATTTCTTACATGGTCTTATTCATTGCAGTCACAATCTATATTAAAAATATTACCACATCAAAATCAATTCCTAAACATTGAAAAAAACATACCATGATTATTTTAAAAACAAATATCACATGATGGTAATTTGGTTTTCATACCTCCATGAAAATTTGACGAATTATTTCCCATTTCCTACCAACTAGACCTCTACATTTAATTTTTTTCATAGGTCACATAATCAATGGAAAACTACATTTCTAACTTCTAGTAACATTTAAAATGAATCTCATATATATTTAGAAAATGGGAATCCAATTCCCTTTCTATGTCATTGATTTTATATTGAGTAAAACCAATTTATCTTACTATAAATATCTTAGATAAAATTTTAGACTTTCCACATCAGTATATTAAAATTTTCATCACATATAGCCACTGATTCTTCATCCATTTGTATCAATTCCATGATTTATTTTTCCAAACTAGCTTGATAATCATTAAAAAATATTTCTCATAGAATATTTTCATTAATTTGTCCCTTTATAAGGCTCAAATATCTTCAATTTCCCTGAAATTAATTAACATAGACCCCCACTAGCCGAAATCAGCTTCAAAATGATATATTTCATTAGCTAATGTTGGGTATTCGGACAACCTATGGAATAGAATATCATTTATATGGAATTAACCCAACCTTTACCTAGAATATGGCCAAATGATCCCATAATTGATGGGCAATGTTGTCGCATAAAATGATCAACTATAGTCATGTTCCTCAAAGGTAGATCTAGTTTCTCTCTGGAATTGAAACAATGACCATATAGAGCCTATGTTAACAGATCCATCACTACAATAAACTTATATATAACAATTTTATCAATATAAGGATATTCATTTGGACGAATATCTTCCTCTATGTTCCAACCCACTACATATTCCATGTTTCCTCTATATAAAAACATTCTTAACATACATAGTTTAGAAAAAAGAACTTGTTATTCATCTAATTATATAAAATTTTAACATTCCCATAAGTTATAATATTTCTATAGAATCAAATTAATATTACCCAATCCTCTAATATTATCTAAACTAACCATTGATACTAATTCTATATCCATAGTCTAAAACATAACATAAACTTGATTTTCAGTCAATAAATTACATTCTTTCACAATGAGGATCCATTGAGGTTTATTTTCCTAGATAATTAGTACATAACTTATACATAACTAAACATTAAATTATAATTTGGGTACTTCCAATCCATATCCATATTTTCCTATAATCTAAAACATTTAAGATAAAGAATGATCCTTTCTTAAGAAAACTATTCATGACATCCAACATGACTTATATCAATCCCTTATTAATCCTTTAAAATGATGAAAAGAAACACATGGAAGTAATATAAAAAGATCAATAAGGTACCTAAAAATAATGAATACATTATCATTAGGAAACGATTTTCCTGAATAAGATTTATTAAATACAATCCTTTAAAAAATAAGTTCATTTGATACCCTTTTTTAATCGTAAAACTACTATACAACTACTAGAAAGAATAGAAAACATATAATGGTTTCATGTTAAATTATTATACTTTTCACTCATATAAATGTAACAACCATGTGGTAGACTTACATACATGTTACTATTATAAATGGAATAGATATACCACTGACTTCCACACAAAATAAATTGGAGGATTATCATAGATCCACCCATCATTGGATAATTAAGGAACCATCCTTTATAGGTTTATCATGGAACCACATGTCAATTGTCGAAGTACCATTAAATAGTCATAAAAATTAAAATATTTATATTCTTAACATTACAATCATTAAATTTAATATTTAGACACTATAAACTATTTTATGATCTTTAAATAATCAATCCATTTTCTAAACCCATTATCAATAATAAAATACCATGAAAAACTAAATGAGGAGTTTCTTCTTTTCATTAAAAACATGAAGGATTGTAAAGGAATCAATATATAAAAATAGATATAAAATCCCCCTATAATAATTTTATATCCAATTAACTAATATGTATATTAATAATAAGAATATTTACACAGAGAAATGGTGTTGAACATATATGTGTAAACCTTCAATGTGTCACGTACCTCCATAGAAATTTAAATTATGCTCCCCATGAGTGAATAACATTTAAAAAAAACCTTAAATACCATTATGACAAGTTAATTCTTTATAGTATATGTTAAAATGAGTAATATTTACATGTCATGAAATATTTTGAATGTTTAAAATAAAATTATTCCTCAACGAATTGATAATGATAATAAATCCCTTACTGCATGATGAAAACATGAATAATAAAACTCATTATAGAATAATATTAAAAAAATACTATATATCATGATAATAGATAAAGTCATGATATAAAATGTCAATGGGTATGTAAATAAAACTTATAAAATAATAATGGTTTATAACATGAAGATATTCATTAATTTAAGAATATTGAGAGGAAATCTCATACCATCAGTCAAAATTGTCATGTGTCCCATTATCAAACATAATAACAAACATATTTTCATTATTTAATTTATTCAAAAAATTCAATTTTATCAATTTTTTTGAGTTAAACTATAATATTTTTGTGTACAACTAAATATAAATTTATTATAATGTCTATTATTTTTATAATATTTATTTTATGTGTCCAAAATTATTTTTGTAGGACAAATATAGTCAAAAAAATAATTATTAACAAATTTGAAGAATAATAATCCTGAAATAATTTTCATATATAAAAATAAATTATTATTTTATAACTATTCATGAATTATTGTTATGAAGAAATTAACCAACATAAAAATAATGCAGATGCTATGTCATATGTATTCTTGAGCAACATTCCCATTTTTCAATGATCATTATAAAGAGAATGTAAGAAACACATATCTCTCTAGAATGATAATTTTATCATAAATTACATAAAAATTTAATCATATATAATTATAGATTTAATTATTGTGGTGTTAAAAGAATCACGTTGATTTGAGGAAGTGGTAGTCCATACATCCATGAATGAGGTTATCAATTTTTATTACTGTGTGAAAATTGTAATAATGAAAATTATATGTTATATTTCCAGATTGGTACTCATTTAATGAATATCATATATATTTTATTTATGTCATAATTTTTTTAACCCATCCAGAATATATTCATGAATGATAATTATATTTTAAATGACATATTAATTAATCATATATTCCTATATATAGAATTATTGTGATGTAAAAGGTATTACATTGAATCGAGGATGTAGTAGTCCATACGTTCATGAATGAAGATATCGCATTTCATTAGTGTGTGAAAAGGGTAACATTGAAAATGATATATTATATTTCTATATTGGTAATTATGTAATGAATATCATATAGATTTTATTTATGTCACAATTGTTTGTTAAACACATCCTGGATATATTTTATGTAATGTCTGAAAGTATCACATTGCATTTAGTAGGATGTAGTCCACCTAACTAGAAATGACGTTGTCTCATTCCCAAAAAATGGTAGACATGATAAGATGTGTTTATAAATAGTATGGAAGTTTGAAAAAGTCATAAATACCATATATTAGTCATATAAAAACATATTTTTCCTTATAAATCGAAACTGTGTTATGTGGTAAGGAAAAAACGAATGACATACTTTTGGGTGGCAGTAGCCCACCATACACATGTTTGGTAATTTCATAACCCATTTGGTAGAATATTGGGTAGGTGTAGCATAAAAACATAACATAAAAACCACCAAATTTTAATTTTGTACTGATGTTTTTATAAATTCATGGAATGATAATAATAAATGTCTCTTGAATGAAATATAATATAAATTCACTGTGAATAAAATTTAAGATTTTCCAGGTAACTCATTTTGGATTGCATCAAAGGGATTCCCTGGTTTGATTTCTTCCCTAATAAAAAACACTAGATAATTTTAAGGGTTTTTGGGTGATTATATGAGAATGTTTTCATTTATCCATTGTTCTTTATTGGTGTGATGAAAGGGGAAAGGTTGTGTTCCTTTTTATAGTTGTGCAGAACTGAAATTCTTGTTTTTATAAAACGGTTAACAGTATTCATAGGTGTCCTTTAAATAACGTGCCTTGAATAAAGAACATAATTTGTTAAAATTGGGTATTTGGTTGAATAATTTATCCAATAATTGTCTTGTTCATGTATCTAGGTTATTTGGACTGTTAGTATTGATGATTAACCACTAGGTATACACTTTTTTACCTTATTCAAATTAAATATTTTAATTGATTTCAATAATAAATTTTTATTAAAAAATAATTTTTCATTTTTAGACATTATAAAATTTTCTTATTTCAAATTTAAAATCCATTTTTAAAATTCAAACAAAATTTGTGGCATAAATTGACTCCAAATTTATTCGGTATATGGGATGACAAAGCTGGTTTTAATGTTAAAATGCCCAAATCATTGTTATGTTTTTTCTAAAATCAATATGAAAAGGATTATAATGAGCTACATTATATTATATAATATATAATTTATCTAATTATGCATGAGATCCAATTAGTATCATAATTTATCTATATAAATATATTTCAATATAAAGCAATTTTCAATTAAAATTCAATACTATTTACTATTCATAAAAGTATAAAAAATCTCGAAAACATAAATATAATTAACCCAATGTTATTTTTGATATTACAATATTAAAAATTAATATTATTTTTTCATATAAAAATTATAAAAGTGTAAAAATTTATATTTAAAATAGGTTCTCCATTAAAAGGATATAAAATTGTTTTTTAGAAAAATAGATCATTTATGAGCACAACTAGATTTATTCTTTTCTTATCCCTTTAAAATCTATTATATAAATGTAAAAAAATATAAACATATAAAATATTATTTATTCCTATTTATTCCTATTTATTCCCATAGGTATAACAACTAGTTGACTCTTTACAAATTAAAAATAATATTAAGTGTATATTATTTTTTGGTATAACTATGTATTGCATAAAACATAATATTTCGAAGAAACCAATTATTTATTTTGGTGAATGCTACTGGACATAGCTTCACCTTTATTGTAATATTTTTTTGTCTAATAAATATAATTAATTTTGAAAAAAAATAAATCATTACCTAAGTCATTAGATGAATGTTGATGTGATACGATAGTACCTTCCTAACGAATAGAGGGACCATTCCCAAGTATGATTGGGGATTATTGAATATACCTTAGAAATGAATTTGGAATACATGAACCATAGTGAGATATGGATGTATCATCTCTATTTTAACACTAAGAAGATGATTCCTGATCAGTGGCATCATCGAGAATTTCATAACAAAGAATCATGCTAAAAACATTTCCAATCATATCTTATATGAAAATACAATGGACATTATATCATTATTTATGGAAATACACTCAAAATGCGTATCACATTGAAGATATATGATTCAAAATGAGGAATATATTATAGGATGTTTTTTCATCAATAAATACATAGTGTGTAAGGGGGTCAACATAATGTTTTACCTCACCTAGCCTCATAAAAATGTTCTCACTATCACACAGATCACTAAACATGTAGTAATATATGAAGTGTAAAGGATCCACATGGAATATGATCCTTGTATACTACATGGTCATGTTATACTCTATACATAGATCAGTGGCCTCTTCACCATACCTGGAATGAATGGAACCCAAATTGAATGGGCCACCCACCCAGGGACTATTAGTGTGATCAGGTAATGTCCAGTTCTGGGAATGTATGAACATGAACCTAGAAATGAATCTATAAATTCCTAAGTACCAACTCATTACAGTTTCTTCCCAGATTAAATTGTGTGCCCTTCCACATCAGGTCATGGATATATACATTTGGAACACTATTTGTATACATTTGGAGGGTCACACTGCTTATGGTCATACAACACAACATGTGATACCTATAATTTTTTTGATATTAAATCCACCATATGTAGGTTAATATATTATGAAAGATCAACAATATACACATCATGTAGTTGATATTTTCAATGAAATTAGTATCATCAATATATTTTTCAGAACCAATTTATATACACTGAATAAGGCTTATAGATCCCCTAAAATAAAATTTAGTCTACTCTATCCACCATTTACTATCCTTCTGTGACCAGAAAAAATAGAGTCATTGATCAAAGAATCTAAATGAATCATGATCCTCTAAATTCCTTTTCTACTTAGGATCCTAGTATAATGGAGTAAAACACTGATTCAATCTTGGTCCATCTACAAAACATTTTTATGGTCATTGTATCATTCTATTACCTTGACTGGGTAAGTATTCCCTTTTTCTTAGTGCCCCATTGGTTCAAAGCCTTTTTGAGTTGCTTTATAGATTTTTTACAGGGTGAAGAGAAGGTATACAATTTTTACTGGAGGTAAACAACATGTTCTAGAGGTACACATATTGTAGTAGTTGCTGAATGAAAGGTGTGAATGTGGATATCATGATGTGATAAGGTACATGTCGTGTACCTATGTTATACATTATGCAGGTTTTACATTTTAGGTTTTAACTGGAGGTGATTGATTTTTTTGGCATAACATATCTATTATGGACAACATTCTGTGTACCTAAGGTATAGGTTATGACCCGGAACACCCCCACCACTAAGTCACACATTTAGAAATTTCACTTGGCCTATTCTTTACAAATATCTTATGTCTCAAACTATAACCCTTCTTAGGTGATTATCAAAGGCCCCTTCCATTTCATATTGATCTGATCGACTTTGGATCTTCATTTTATCTGTGGGGCATCTCCCGAAGTATGTGTTATTTCTAGTTCCTCGTTATGGTTGATCATATTAGTACCTTATCTCCGTGTTATCGGATCCATTGATTTGAGCAGGATGTTTCTTCTTGGATTATTCTAGACATGTTGTGAGATATAGTTTCAAAGGCCTTTTACATTAATATTCTTGGTGAGAAAGGAGTTTTTCATTGAGGCCTGTTGGTTTCCCCTCTTCCTCCTAAATCTTGTCATTAAATTTGGATTAATCCAAAGATATGGGGATTTTATTGTAGTTCCTTCATAGATGTAGTTGGATTTTATTGGATTTCGATTTTGTTTTGGGATTGTGTGACCAGAAATTTGAGGTAGGTGGTTCTATGTCTACCCTATGATAATGAACATTATTTCTATTTTTTAAAATATATTTAAGAAATTGGAATGAATGTTTCTGTGTGTCAAAAAATATTTTTGAACGAAAATTGGGGTTTTCCTATCTTTTTATAAATGGAATTGGAAATGGTTATGAATGGTTTTTAAAGCACTGAAATAGATTGGGAATGTTTTTGAATGTTTTTCAACGAATTGAAATGAATGGTGAAAAATATCACAGGTGTTTTTATTGGTACTTATGTGGAAATTTTATCTTGAGGACTTTGTCCATTATTTTTATATCATCAAGGGGGTTTCTCTTATTCTTTTAACTTTTTTCATAGGCATGTTTTTCTAGGGAAATAGTATTGAAATTTTGGGTGCTATAATCATGATTTATTCCTCTTCTTCCTATGCTTCTAGTTCTATGATCACTTTGTGCGCACTCTATTATTCTTGTATGATTAGTTTGTGGCATGGACCTATAGTATTCCTCGATGTTGTGATATTTGTGCATCTATTTTTGATGGCTTTGAATTCTGAGTAAGATATGTTATGCATGCTTATGCTTTTGGAAAGTGACATAGAAGAATATTCATTGAAACTAATATTCCTGATTTTGTTTAGAACTATGGAAAAGGGAAATTTGGACCATGTTTAATATAAATCTACTTTATTTCTTATCATTATATGATTTATTTTAAAATGAATATATAAAATTTTTTATACTGAGACTTGTTGTAGAACACCTGGGTGGGATCCTACTGAGCATGTTAGCTCACACCAGGTTCATCTCTTCAGTGATACATATACATTTATTTGTATTCTGATCCAGGGAATAGAACGATGTCGTAGTGACGCAGTGAGGTTCATGTCAACTATTTGGGCAGTTTTTTGTGAGAAAGTGGGAGTTTTCCCACAGCATTTTTTGAGTAGCTATTAGATTCGTACTTTGTAGACAGTTGGATTTGTCTTGAAGTTCCAGCTACTGTGGCATTTGTTTTGTTTCTATTTTTTACATACTGTTATGGAAAATATATTTCTTAGTCTTCCACTATTTAATTATCGATATATATATATATGTATTCTATATGGGTTTTCAAGTTGGGATAGATCATTCCATATGTTTTTTAGTTCGATGCTCGTGTTCTTGTCACTAGCCCATAGGGATCGGTAACACACTTCTGGTATCTGATGGATCTGGTCAGGTGTCTGGTTATCCGAATACCAAGCTTGTTTTGTTGATGTTTTTTTATTAGAGTAAATTTTTCTTCATGAATATTTTTCTGGATATGTTTGTTAGACTAGATATAAGATTTTCGGGACATGAGAGGTATGTTTAGATATGTTCGTAACCATCTCTTCTCGTAATGAGAATCATGTTTCTGTGGGATTTTGGGATGTGCGTCTCAACTATTGGTTTTTTATTTAAATATTTAAATTTATTATTATTTGTGTTCTTGTTGGAATAAGGATTTGTCCAATATTCTAATCGTTCTTATGTTTCAGTGTCCAATAGTGTTCATACAAGACGTCTTCTGTGAGATCATCAGGAGGGTGCATCTGATGCACCACAATGGAAGCCACCTATAGAATAGAATATCAACAAGACTATGATATGATATTTATGTGTTTCCTATCAGGATGTGACACAAGATCAGAACAATGTTGTTGAGGTAAAACCAGGAGATGGAGGAGGGAGAGATCGATCAAAGTAGTTTTTTTGTGAGAAGTCGTTGTACTTTAAAGGAACCACTGAACCTAAAGAGGTGTAGGATTGGTGGGATATGATCGATAAAATCACTGACATCTATGGGAAACATGAGAATAATAGTTTGAAGTGTTCAACATTCTGACTCACGGGTCCCGACAAGAAATTGTGTGATTCTATGGTCCAGGAAGACAGGCATATGGTCTTGGATTCAATGGGATTCAAAACCCTATTCTTTCAATAGTTTTTTCTAGAGTCTCTGATGTTTTCAATGTCTTTATAATTTCTATCGTTGAAATATGGAGACCTTTTAGTGTCGACATACACCATCTAGTATGTTAATCCTGTCCATTTTTCTTCAAAAGTGGTAAATAATGACTAGCTGAAGGCGCCAAAGTACCTGTAGGGTTTGCAGCTAGATATCAGATCACATGTGTTTATTTTGAAACATTATACATATGTAGAGATGGTAAGAATACTTATGTTGGGGGAAATGAACATGACAGGAATGGTTGGTTTTACAACATCTTCTCTTCCAACCAGAGTCATCTTCTGTGGCGTGCATATGAAGAAGAGGAAGTGGCAGTATCACCCTAGATGTGGTGGAGGTGGCTCTCAGTAGCGAGCCTCCTATGAATCGTCCATTCCTACTGGTACTATGCCTCTAACATTATTTCAGTGTGACAAGGTAGGAAACAATATGTTTTATTGTCCAATTCTTACAAAGACGTGTATCAATTGTGGACACGTTGGTCAATTTCAGAATCTCTATGAGGCTAGGACAATGCCACATTATGGTCATGAATTGTTGTTTCCAAAGGCTACTAAAATGCAATTAGAAGCATCAAATAATACTGGGATCTAAAAACTAGCCTCATGAGTTAAGAATCTAAATGTGGTAAATGAGTTTCCAATGGAAGTTGATGCTGGTACGATAATAGGGAGAGGTATGCTTCTTATTGAATCTTCAATAGTAATTTTTTTTCTTGATACTGGTTCCTCCCACTCATTTATGTCTGCAAGATTTTTGGATTTTCATAATCATCTAATGTAACGTATGAATTTTATAATGTATTTAACAATAACCCATGGTATTTGGAAAGAGAAGTGGTTTCATTTTATTTCTTGTTCATTAATAATTTCCAATACAGAGTTGGTCTGGGATTTTCTCATTATTGATCTATATCTGTTTAATGTTTCCATCGTTTTGGATTAGATTGTCTCTCATCGAGATGAGGTTTATTATTATCATTGGGGCGTATCATTTCTTTCATCCAATGAGATATTTCATTGTTTTTAGGGAGAGTGGGACCCTTGGACCAATCATACGGGACATTCTCTCCTAGAACTCAGGAGTTTGTTAGTAGTTGTTGCATTTGAGCCCGATGTTGTTTCATCAATTGAGGAACTTCTGATTGTTGTTTGAGATTTCCATGGTGTTTTCGTAGATGATTTCTTTAGTATTCCTCCATAGGGATAGGTAGAGATTACGATTGACCTGTTTCTAGGTACATATCCAATATCAGTTCCTTCTTCCATATCAAAAAAGAGAGGTGAATGAACATAAGATTTAGTTGGATGACCTCTTAGAGAATGGTTTGGGTCACCCTGGGGTTTCACCTTAGAAATATCTTGTGCACTATTCCATGAAATAGAATGTTTCACATCAGTTATTTGTGGACATTAATATGTTTAATCTGGTAATAGCTAGAAAAAATATACATTGCCTCATGTGTATGATTTTTTGATCATTTTAATGGGTAAAATTTATTCTCGGATATTGATATTCAGCCGAGTTATCATCGGCTATGATTTTGGGAGTATGATATATCGATGAAAAATTTCAGGATTAGGTATATACATCATGAGTATCTTTTGATTTCTTTTAATCTGATTAATGCTCTTTATGTTTTCACTGAATTGATGAATCAGATATTCCATTAGTATATTGACAGTTTTGGGGTAGTGTTCTTGGATGATATTCTAGTTTATTCAATGTCTGAGTGTGAGCTTGAGAAATATCCCAGTTTGGTTTTTTTAAATTCTGATAAATCGCCATTTGTATGGAAAGAATTCAAATTTTAGTTTCTTGAATCACAATGTAATTTTCTTGGGGAAAATAATTTTCGATCATGGATTATCAGTTGATCTAGATAAAGTTACTGGTCTTATGACTTAGAATTAACATCAAAATGTCAACCAAATATAAAGCCTTTGTGGTAATGTTTTATATTACTGATGTTTCTTTACTTATTTATCTTATATTTCATTTCCTTTGACTTCAGTTACATGAAAATCGTGAAATTCACAAGGGATGAGATGTTATTTCTTCTTTTGACGAACTGAAATGACTTCTGACATCATCTCATTTTCTGATCTTACCTGAACATGGTAAAAGGTATGTGGTTTTTTGTGATGCATAAGGTGCTATTTTGGGATGAATACTGATTTATGATGATCATGTGGTATCTTATGGATCTCATAAGTTCGACAGGAAGAGAAGAACTACCCCACTCATGATTTAGTGCTTTCAGTAGTCATGCATGTGGTTAAATATTGGCGGCACTCTCTCTTTGGGGTGAAGATGACAGTATTCTATTACCATAAGAGTCTGAGCTATATCTTCTTTTTAAAATAATTGAATCTATGATAGAGATGAATGATATAATATATTTATATATTTGACTTCGAAATCACCTACACCCTGGGGAATGGAAATGGTGTTGTGGATTCTCTTATCAGGAAGGTACCACTATAGGCTATTTTCAAATCAATGGAGGAGTAGAATATTATGGGGATTTTTTCTCAGTTTCAGTTGGATGTTGTGGAGGAATTTTCAGCTCTAGTTATGACTACTTATCAGTTGGCATAATCTCTATAGGAGACTATATTTTCAATTTATTAGCAGTATGAAGAGTTTCAAAAGACTCTAGAAATCCTTTATGATGGGGAAACCATTTATTGATCATCTCTTTCGTCGTTTGGAAAACATCACATTGGAAAGTGAGTTTTCATACCATCATCTGTGAAAATATTTTACTTCATTGACTATCATAACACTTCTTGGTCCATTCATCCAGTGTCTACAAATATGTTTTATGACATAAGAAGAAGATTAGGGTGGCCTAGTATGAAATGTGACATGAAATATTTTGTGTCCCTCAGTTACACCTTCCAATAGATATTGGAAAAGCATTTGAAACCATTGGTATTGCTTTATCCTCTTCCGATACCGGTTTGTAAATGGGATGATCTATACATATATTTTTTTCTTGGAATTCCAATGAAACCATGAGGAAAAAATAATATTTTGGTGGTCATGTATCTGTTTATGATGTCTGATCATTTCATTCCAATCATAGATATGACAAAAGTCAAAGATCTAGGTAACCTATATGTGAAGGATCTTGTGAGGTTACATTAGAGTCATTCATTTGTTGTTTCAGATAGGGATCCTAGGTTGACCATGAGTTTGTGTAGAGGTCTTAAAGAGTCAATTGTGACTGATATCATGTTGCTCAAATCATACCATCTATAGAAATACGATCAGATATATCATTTAATTTAGATCCTAGAGGATATGGATAATACATGCATATTGGATTTCATAGGATAATGAGATTACCATGTGGGACTGTTTAAGTTATTTTACAAAAATAGTTATTATCCATTGATAATAATTTCTTTTTTATAGGTGTTTTATGGTCTCCAATACAGATAACCTATTTGATGGGCAGAGGTTGGTGAAGTAGCTTTGGTTGGACCAAGACTACTTCAAGAGATGTCGATGAAGATTTAGGATGTGAAATGACGTCTGGTCACATTATAGAGTCTATAGAATTCATATGTAAATCTAATGTGTCAACCATTGTAGTTTTCCATAGGTGACTGGGTTATCTTGAAAGGTTCTCCACATTTGGGCCATCATCGACTTGGAAAATAAGGAAAGCTTCCTCGAAGATATGTTAGACCATTCAAGATCACTTATTAGCTTGGACATTTTGTATATTTGAAACCATTTCTGGCTTGATTGATGGGAATTCATGTTGTTTTACACATATCTTAACTCAAGAAGTATCATCATAGTCCCACTCAAGTTTCTAATTGGGACGAAGTTATGTTAGAGATACATGTTTCAATTTTTTAGAAACATGTTGAGATTATTGACTCTCAGAAGAAAGCCTTGTGTGGATTGTCGATTCTGTTTTTTAGGGTTCTATGGAAACAAGGACCAGATTCTCATGATACATGGGAACATGAGCCATTTAAGAGGGAGTATTAGTGTCATCATTTTACATGAGTTACATATTCCACATGAATTCATAGGTATGGATGTCTTTATAGAGAGGAGTTTGTAACATACAGTTACCATGATTGGGTATGCATTCCCTTTTTCAAAGTTCCCATTTGGTTCAATGTCCCTAGGTGTGCATTTCTGGATTTTCTGCATGGTGCAGAGTAGGTACACAATGTGTACTGAAGGTACACACTGTGTACTAGTTGTTGGATGCAATTAATGAATGGGGAAATCACACTATCAGATGGTACACACAATGTATCTTAGTTACACGTCATGTTGGTTTTAAATATTGGTTTTTAAACTGTGGAAATGGATTTATTGGAATTACATATCCCTTGTGGACTACACGTTGTGTATCTGAGGTACATGTTGTGACCCAGTGCACACCAAACTTTATGTCATGTGTTTAGCAGTTTCACTATGTCTATTCATTTCATACCTCTTAGATATCGAACTAGAATGAATCATAGGTGATTTATAGAGGTGCCTTAACTTTTAGATCAATCTGACCATCTTTGGATCTTTGTTGCCTCTACACTGCATCTCTCTGAGTAAGTTTTCATTCCAATTCATCATTTCAGTATATCCTGGTAGAACCTTAGATTTTCATTATCAGATCCCTTTATTTGAGATGGATGTTTCATCGTGGATTCTTCAAGACCCATTGTGAGATGTAGTTATGGAGGCCATTTACATTCATGGACGTGTTGTAGATGGTGTTTTTTATGAGGTATGTGGGTTTCCCCTCTTACATCGGCATATTGTCTTTATATTTGGATCAATACTATGATATAGGGAATTTATATTGGGGACTACATTGACTTTTTTGGGTTTTTGGGCTCTGTATTCTGTTGTGGGAATGTGTGACCTAAACATTAAGTTAGGAGGTTCTGTCTCTATCCAATGATAATGAGTTTGATTGATATTTCTTTTTAAATTAATTTATTAAATTGTTATGATTGATTGTTTGTGTTAAAAAATGGTTTTTAAAGAAAAATATCATTTCCATGGCTTTTAAAAATGGATTGTGAAATGGTTTTGAATGTTTGTCAAAGAATTGAAATGGATTGTGAATGGTTTGTAATGGTTTTCAAAGAAATGAATTTAATTGTCAAAAAGAGGACATGGGTTACCTTGGGTACTTAGGTGGAAGGTTTAGCATGTGTCCATTATCCATTTTTTGTGATCATCATGGGGGTTTTTTCTTGGCGCATCCCTCTATTTACTAGGATTGTTATTATAGGGGACCGATATTGATTTTTGGGGTGTTTACTCATGGGGTATTCCTCTACATCCAAGGCTCATTGTTCTAGGATCAATTTTTGTGAATTAGATTATTAGGGTATGATTAGTGTGTAGCCTAGACATATAGTATTCCTTTTTGCTGAGATCCATGTGATACTTTTTTCCATTGCACATAATTATGAGTTATCATTGATTTCATGTTTATGATTGTGGAATTTGATATGAAAAAAATATACTTTGTACCTGATATTAATGCATTTAATACAATCCCTAGAAAAGGGAAATGTTTACCACGTTTTCTATAAAACTACTTTACATCTTATAATGAAATGTTTTATTTTAAAATGGGCATATATGATTTGTAATAATGATACATTTTGTGGAACACATGGGCGAGATCCTATAGAAACTGTTAGCTCAAACCCTACACACCTCTTCAGTAGTGCATATACCTTTGTTTTTCTTCTGGTGTAGGGAATGGTAAGTTTTGGAATTGTGGTATCGTGGTTCTTGTCAGCTGGTTGGGTAGCTAGTGGTGAGATATTGGGTGTTTTTAAACAACATTAATTGGAGTAGCTGTTAATTTATACCATTTCATAGAGTTGGACTTGACTTAGTGATTTAACTACTATTGATGATTTTTTCTACTATTTTCTTATAGTTATGGAATACATATTTGTTTGTCTTCCACTATTTATTTCTCACTATATATATGTATTCCTTGTGGATATTAATGTTGGGATAATTCATTTCCTCAGTTTCCATCATTTGATGCTCGAGTACTTGTCACTGAACCATCGGGATCCAAAACGCCCTTCAGGTTTTTGATGGATCAGTTTAGTTGTTGGGTTTGAGGGAAACCTAGATTAGTTCAGTATAGTCATTGTGAAACCATCCACTAAAAATCATTTAGGTCTGATGGCATTATGAACCAACTAAAAATGTTGAATTGTTTCCCAGTTTCCCAATGGTAAATAATGATATGAATAGGTTGTTAAAAGGCATAAAAAATAAAGTTGAATCAATTTTTTTCATGAACTATTGGAATACTATCCTATAATAGGATATCTATAGTTAAAAACATAGTATCATAAAGAGTAAACTGAATAAAATTTTAGATTTGTTACAAGGGATCATGTGAAATAATAACATAATAATTTATCAATGAATAAAATATCAGAATATTCGCATTCATTTAATCAAAGGTGGAAACCAAAAATGATGACACCTACCATAATTTTGGTTCAATCATCACTAAAGAACAAATTCACTAGTGTTCTGGATGATGCAATATGTCTACTACCTATCAATCAACCTTGATCCATTCGTCATTTGTTATATGGTTCTAATACTCCAAATAAGAACACTATGAATATCCTCTCATATATCACAATTTTATTTGGTAGACCTTGATGAATTTTGATAAAAGGATATTTTCATATGTAAACTGTTCCTGATATTTTTATGAATTAAATTATTTAACATATTCATTATTCAATATATACCCCCCAATGAATGCCTAGTCTGAATATACAACACCATCCAACATAATTTCATTTGTAGGGTAGCCCCATGATCTATATTCAACCATGTTCTATAATTTACGATTCAATATTTTGTTCATGTGATATTCCATTATTTATTGAAACTATTCATAAGTGATATAAATATATTTAATATTTTTAGAAAATTAATTTTCAGGTCCATGGGCCTCGGATTCACACGATGTCTCAATTCATGATTATGAAAATATTAGGTAAAATTTTTAACTAGTCATAAAAAAGAAATGAACAATATATTTTATTTCCTCCTTCAATGTATTTTATTCGTGAAAAGTAAAATCTATCAAATTAGCATGGATAATAATCCTACCACTAGATCTCCCATGCCTAAGAGATATCATGCATACTCTCATACTCCCACATCACATAGGACAATGTATGGTCCATCCTAGTTGGATCTTCTCTTGATAATCTCCAACAACCATTGGATAATCGGTGAAGGTGGATCTATCCATGATTTTATAGTCCACCCAATGAATAATGTGTGAATTATCTTGTGCACATCTTCTCCGCATGATACACAGAAGACATCATTCTACCACTCCAACTGTGCGGGTATGACTAGATGGTAAACAAACATTACAACCCACTATAAGATATTGACCATCCTAATGAACATCGGGAATATTCTTTCTCCCAAACCAAATCACTTGAATCTTCATCATGTGGATACTCTCAAGAAACATCGTATCCCTACTCAATGTATTAGTGATTAAGATATTGATCTATAGAATTTTTATACCTAATAAAGGTATTAATAAACCAATAATGGATTGGATGGGCCATCTCCTTCATTTACATCACAATCTCAAGCCCCAAATGAAATATTATATCACTCTCATTTCAACATAAGTGTGTCCTTCAGGGAATCCTATATTGGGGCTCAAAATTGTTTATGTTAATAATTTAGTGATATATATTATTATTAGAAACCTCTACTTAAGATATGTTAACCACCCATATCCATGGAATGTATAACACAAAAACCATCAATATATTCTCTAATACATGTATAGGTTGATCAGTTATCCCATTCTTCTATGGGTGATCAGTTATACTCATCCTCAAGTGGGTACCAAATTCCACATGAAAGCCTCTCCACAACATTGACGTGAAACATGATTCACCAAAGGATAAAATAATCTATGTAACAACATAAATGTAGATGATCGTCCACACATACAACCTCCCAAACTCCATACCTATATATGATCTTAGATAGTAACATAGTCCATAGCTTGGAAATTCAACCAAATATCTCATAGATGGATTTTTTAAGTATCATAATCCCTAGAACCCAATCATAATGTACAAGGATATTCAAACACATTTCCAATATGGGTTATCAAGAGGCTGCAAAACTCTTCTAAAACATTATTTTTGCCCATTAGTTACTAAAATTTGAGACACAGTGTGTAAAACTGTATAATATGTAGTTTTTAAAGGGAACCATTATGTTTTATCACATAAATGATATACCACATATATATTAAATAAATATTAGATATTATTATATAAATGTTAACAACAAAATATATTTCATAACTATAAAAATTAATATTATTAACTAAATTACATAAATTACGTTTAAAAATATACATATAATTCAATGAGAAATTAGTTGTTAATTAATGTAATAAGCATTTGAAAATAAAAGAAAATGTTTTCTTAAAAATAACTAAAATGTGTATAATTGGGTTTTATACCAAAAAATTAATAAATCAATCTAGTAAGATTAGATTGATGAATAATATTTAAAATATATTTAAGCTAATGTTTTACATAAATTTTACCTGTTTTCTTGACATGATATATAAACAACTCAAATTTTACACATAAAAAAGGTATTCCTCAAAAAAAGACATCTATCACCCTCTTGATGGAGCACCTATTTCAAATGTAGCCATTATAAATTTTAGATGTTATCTTTGAAACAAATAATTAATCTTTAAAATTTGAGTATAATAATATACCTTGGTTGAATTTTGTGGAATTTTTCAGATAAGATTCATATTTTGATGAGTAGTGAAAAAAAATCCTTTAAATTGAAAACTACATTTTACTCAAATAAATTTATAGTGATAATTTAGATATATGAATGGTTTTAACAAAAATTACATCATGATTTCATCAGTTAATCATTTTTAGGTCATTGAAATTAATTTCATGTTGAATTTGGATATAAAATCATTGTGATCTATTGAATGTTTTTATATTAAAAACTCATTTTCTCGATATGTCAATGATATTAGTTTTAAATAAATTTTATCCACTTATGTGTTTTTAATTTTTTAATATTGAAATAATAAAATGTAATTTTTATGATATTTATGATCAAATAGGATCAACTTAATTTTTGGTTGTTAGGATTAGTATGTTCAAGAATTATTTTTGTTACCATGGTTAATGGTAAATCATGTAATTAAGGTTAAAAATATTATAATAAATATTATAAAATTATCCTAACACTTTTCCTAATATTATTTTATGGGATATTGTTGACCTCATTCATTCAAGGGATGATTTTATTATCACATTGTTTAGTTTGGATGACTTTATACCCTTTATAGTATTTTATTTTAAGAAAAGACAAAGATGTTGAACTCATATATTAATAAGTGTACCATTTTTAATATATCATAATTTAGATGATATATTATACTATATATATTGTTTTGAATGATTTAATTCATATCTTCATAATTATAATTTATTTATAATTTTTTGGAAATAAATAATTTAATTAAATGGAAACACAACGATGATTCTGTAATTGTTCCATTAATTAATTAACTAAAAAATGAGTTTTAAATTATTAATAAAATTTAATTTGGTAATATTTTGTTTATAAAATAATTTTATGGATTAATTTTACATTGTATGTATTTGATAATATTTTTTTTCTGATGATATCATGTTTTTATTATATTTTTTAAAATTCAAAAAGTGAATACTGTCCAAATTTACATGCATAATTTGTTAAAATAAATAATATTTTATTAAATGATAAAAAAAAATAAAATTACAATCATAGTATGAAAAATTTGGATAAGAATAAAAATATCATCAACAACGCATTTTTTATTTTTTTATTTTATTATAGTTATTTTAGCACCCAATTTTTAATTTATATGATATCACAATAACATTCAATAATTGTTATAACAAAAATATAAGGATTAAAAGACAGTAAAAATTTATCTAATTTTTTATAATAAATGTAATTAGCCCAAATATTATCAAATGTTTGAAATAAATTAATTTGAATACATTTTTAATCAGAAATTAATTTATATTAATTTAATATTTTTATAAATTCTAAGAGTTCCCCTCCCCTCTTAGAAAGGGGATCCACTTCTTCTATTTTCTTTACACTTCCTAACCCATTTGGTTCATCAATGATTTGAAAAAAATACATTCCTATAATTCAACCAAAAGTTATTGAGTCCTTATTTTGTTCGTTACACCCTCCTTATATGTGGTATTTTATAAATCAAAGGAGATTTTCTGTAGAAAAGGTATTGTTTTTAATAAAGTGTTTCAATTTTATTTCCTCGTCATTAATAAAATATTCTTCCAATATGTTGAAATATTAAATCATGTGTCCTCAATAAAAGTATTATTTATTATCTTTATATCATCACCTAAATCCATGTCCACTTCCATCGAATTGGATAAAATTTATAATTATTGTGCTCGTGTGAACAATCACCTCCAAAAAACAATAAAATTAATTTTCCATTACTATCAATATCGACTAGATATAATGATTGAATTAATTTTAATATATGATATTAATGAAATATTTATAATTATTATATAATAATATAACATTAATGGTCTTACTATTCCATTATCATAATAATGACAACATCGTTCATGCGTACATGTGAACTATCACCTCTATGAAGCGATGTGATTCGTTTTTAATCACCACATAACATGTATGAAATATAGAAGAATATTCAAATTATTTATTTATGATATTATGGAAATTATGGATATATAAAATAATAATAACCTTTTTTCCATATTGATCATTGATAAATTGAAATGTTACTCATGCATACATATGACCAAACGTCTTCTTGATTATAACACTGTTAATTTTCCACAAACACACATAAAAGTGTTGAAATATTAGTACAATTAAATTTAAAAATATATAATTATATCATGAATATTATTCTTGAGATTATGGGAAAATTTCCACTTTGACTATATAAAACATACAGAAATAATTTTGAACCCTTGTACTGGATATCTTCAATGCACCTTCCATGAACATTAATAATTAAAGAATTGATATAACAAAATATTATGTGATATAAAATGAATAATTAATTTGAAAAATGTTCATAAGAAATTATTTAATTAACATAAGTTTATAATTTTTGACGCTAAATGACATACGTCACTAATTAGAATCATGGTACGAGATTTTAACCCAATCACCTTTCATTGAGGCATATCAGTATATTATTAACCTATATAATCATATATAATTTATACAAAACCCTTTTTACTTTTTATACATTGATTTAAAATACTCTCATTATATTTAATGTTATATTTAATGTTATTAATTAATTATTTTTATTCTATAGTTTCTTAAGTGGTAATTTTTTTAACTAAAGCATTGCTTTAAATATTTTAATAATTTATTATTTAACATCATTTTCATTCAAATAAATGTTTTAAAATTGGTTTTATAGATTTTTTATATGGAATTAAAGGTTTTACAATTTTAATTTATTTCAAATCATTTATTTTTTATGGAACACTTTGATTCAATAACATATTCTTAAGTGTATTATGATATTTTTTATAAATTGGTTGATTATTTGAAGAATTTTGGTTATTTTTTTACCTGTATGTCATTAATGGAATTTATTTTTCTCATGAAACATTAAATATATAATTTTTAATTTATATTCTTTTAGAGTTATTTCATATTAATTTATTTTATTTATTATGTGGGTGTTTTTTAGATTTATAAATGATTTAACAAGAAAAGAAAATTTTGATATCTTGAAGTGTTTTATACATTGGTTTAAAAGAGTTATGAAGGGTTTTATTCTTAATTTACTCCCTAGGAATTATATATTAAGGGTTGAACCCCATAATAGCTCACATGTGAGACTGGTATAACATATAATATGGGTTGATCCCCAATATAACTCATGAGAAAAGGGTCAGACCGATATATATTATATGAAGGGTGAGCCCCATTAAAGATCTCTAATTGATTGGGTTATCTATGTAATGAAGTAAATTGTATAGTTATTCCATTAGTAAGGGGATTGTAAGATTGATATATTAATATTGTTCCAAGTCACCTATGACATTTTTCTATATTTTCTAATGAGTTTTTTCAAAATAAAATTAATTTGTTTTCGTGTTTTCATTGGACTAATTATTCTCTTTCATTATAGCCCGTACTGAGATTTTTTTATTTTATGTTTTTAAAATATCCACATGTTTTAAGGATGATTAAGAACAATGATGAGATGAAAGGGATAATTGTGACGATTTTTATTAAGAAAAATCATTTATAATGAGTCTTATATTGTGAAAAAAGTGGATACTGCGTGTCCACTTATAAGTTACAGGTTTACATTGTATGATTTTTTATAATTCTACAAAACACTAAAATGAAAGGATCATAGAAATTTAATTCTTTTTTAAAAAATAGTAGAATATGTTATATTAATTCTGAAGGACAAATAGTTAGTTTCAATGGGTGGTTCTGAGAATTTTTGAGGTTATGATGTTTTCTTAAGAGATATAGACATCATCATATGCCTAAAAAACTATTGTTCGATCAAAAGTATAATTTTTCATAAAAACTATTGAGGTTGTATGTAATGAAATTTTTACAGATAATTAGGGATTATTTAAAGATAATTATTTTTAAAGGTAATTATGGGTTATTAGATTTTGGGATGAAAAATAAATGTATCATAAAATAATTAAGTTTAAAACATGTTATAGTTATTTATGAAGAATTTATAATATTTTGAGGAATGTTATAAATTTTTTATAGTTTTATACAAAATAAATGACATGGTATGGGTGAAGTCTCGGGTTAGTATAAAATTAATTTTTTGTTAACTGAGTTTATCTAATAAGAATCAATTAATTTTTTTTGTAAAATTTTATGAAATAATAAAATTTTATTGGGGGATTATGTGATTATTGTTATTTTTTTAGAAATTCATTATATTGGGAACCCTATATGATGAAGGTAAATATAATACTTTGGGAATTCACGAAGCGTTGTCGTGCACGCTCTCAAAAATATTTATAGCTAAGTGCAGCACATGGGCTGACCTAGGTCGTTCTCTTGAGGAGCTTTTGTGGTTAATAAATCACTACTTCTATTCCACCTAATCTAATTCTTTTTGTTGTTTAATATTTTATGAAATAAATGTAATTTAATAAAATAAATGAAATTCATAAATCATATGAAACTAAAATTTAATTCTAAATTACCATACAATGCTAAACAGAATGTAATTAGGGAAGAAAGGAAGTTCTCCCGAGAGAATATTCAGGGAGCACCTTCATTGGCCAGCTTCAAATATTCTTAGTTTACACACTCCATCGTATGTGTGCACACCATATTCTACACCGGTTATGAATGAAAAGTCTACAAAGCGATCGCCAAGCACATCTTCCATTCACCTCCTCAATCGAGGGAAAATGTTTGTAGATTAAGAAGTTAATCTTTAGACAACCATAGTGAGGATTACACCCACTATAAATTATCCTTAGAATTAACTCAAAGAATATTAAAAACATGGTCTTGGGTTCAAGAACCTGATTACTCCCTCGGGATATTCCTCAGATTAGTTACTCATGATCATGAGTATTATAGTTCACGATGGTAAGATGAGAGGAAAAAAAGAGGGTGAATCGGTGGACAAAAATAAAAACAATGCATGAATTTATTAGAAATCTAAATTACAATAAAAAAAACTAAAAATAAAGAAAATAAATAAAATAAAAAGAAAGGTGGAAGATTTGCGGCCGGCCTCCCTCGGTGGAGATCTCCTCCTTGGTGCCTTGAAGGAATGGATGGAAAAAAAATGGGATGGTTTGAGGGGGAGGAGCTCTCCTCCTTTTATAGGCAGAATTCGACCCCCGAAAGTTGTCGTGTTTTGGACCCCATAAATGACCTCTTCACGCGTTGAGGCCTTCTTCAATGTTGTTCATAATTGTCTTGGACGTGTCCCCTCAAAATATCAGCGGATATGGATAGGTATTCCGAGAGTTATGGCCAATTTCCTCTGACAATTTATTCTGTCCAGTCAGAATCATCAAACCGAAAAACACCGTTTTGTACTGAATTAATGTCCATGAACACGGCCATTTCAGGCGTGGCCTCCTTAATGAAAATGTTAAAAATCTTCTTAACCGTCTATCCACAAAATTTCAGCTCCATTAAAGTCGTTTTGAGCGAGTTATGGATATTTCACTGAACCTTCGTTTTTCTGGAAGAAATTTCCTGGAAGCTTCCTTGGTGTTCCTCAATAATCTTCAACTTCATTGAATTGTTTGGACCTCAAGATGGTAGAATCAGATCCTGGTCCAGAAGACAAAGTTTAAGGAAATAAAATAAGGATTCTAACAAAATTTTAATCAGAAAATTTGGAATTTTATTTTTCCTGAAATGACCAAAATACCCCTGACGTAAAATTCTGTCAAAAATCCAGAATTAGCTTTTTTTCACATTTGGGTTCAAAATAGCACTAAATCCTAAAAACATGATAATTACCCATTCAATAACACTTTTGTGGGATTATAAACAATGTTTTACAGTATAAAATATATGAAAATGTGAGCTTAATCAGGAATTTATTTTAGATGTAAAGAATTATTTATATATTGGAAGAATCTAATATTTTATTTTGGAATTATGTTTATATGGTTTATTTATAGAAATAATTACCATATCTTGGATATTATTATATTTATGAATTGGAATTTTTGGTTGGATTCATTAAGAGTAATTGATACTATTTGGATATAAATGTTAATATAAAACTTGGTTGACTATCTCATCCAATCCTTATGGATTTTGGGTTTCAATATTAGTTTTGAGTTTTTTTATAAATTTTTAGGAGATGAATTTGTGGAATGGAATAAGGTGAACTTTGGATATTACATATTAATTTTGGATATTGATGTAGTTTTTCGTTATATATTGTTTTTATTAATGGAAATTAAATTATATTGTACTATCAAATTTTTTTTGGACAATTTATAAAGGAAGGGAAAATAGACTGTTAATCTTTTGTGGATTATGTGATTCTCGGGAAGTTGATTCTAGTGCATAAAGCGAGTAAAATCATATTCAATACTCATCCTTTGTAGAAAAAGATGTGTTTTTAGTGGAAATTGACTAATCTATGAAACTATTGTTTTCATGTATGTATATTTTATGTTCGTATTATTTTAATAATATGAAAACCTCAACTCTTTGAAAAATATCATAATTTTTTAAATATATTTATGTTTGTCAGTGGGGTTTTTACTCATCACATATTTATGGTTTTTTGATTGTCAAAATTCTTGATATCTTCTTTTCTATAACTCTCTATTAGTCTATGAGAGTTCGTTTTATCTTATATTTACATGTTTTTCTACATGGAAACCTAGGGTTTCGTATCTGAGGTTCCCTTTGTACTTCCCATTCATTCTTGTAATGTGGAATTCTTAATAATCCATTTTCATATGTGGGATTTAAAAAATGGTAATTTCAAAATTCAATCCTTAGTTATGAATATCGAAGTCAAATCAATAAGAAATAATTAAATATAGGCGGTTGAATGGGACATCATGATTTTATAAAAGCAAATATTATGTTCGATAGCATAAATGATATGCCAAATTAAATTTAAATGAACATATTAATATAATTATTTAGTTTTTACCATTAAAATATATATTATAATAGATATAATAAAAAATATTAACAGAGTAATGAAAATATTTTTTAAACGTATCTATTTAATTCATTAACCAATTTATTATAATTGATTGTAAAATCCATTTAAAAATAAAATAATTGTTTTTCTGAGAAACTATTAAAACATAAACAACTGTGTTTTATACCAGTAAACTAATAAATAAAACATGTAGGATTATATTAATGATATATATATATATATATTATATTCATTCTAATTTTTAACAGTCATTTATTTTGTTTTATAGATATGATATATGATCAAATCCAATTTTACACATAAAAATATTATTTCTCTAGAAGGGTAAGATTGCTTCCTTTTATAGAACACCTATTTTATATCTATTTTTTGAATCTTTTTAATATTTTTATTTGATGAAATAAACTTATAATATGAAATAGGAGTTTAAATTATTAAATTGGTTAAATTTTTTATTATTTTTCAAATAAGTTTCATGTTTTTATGAATTGTGGAAAAAATAATTCATTTTAATTGAGAACTACTAATTCATAAAATTTATTTATAGTGTTAATTTAAATATTTCTATAGTTTCAAAGTCAAATTAGATATATTTTTTAAAATACTGTAGTTTACTGAAATCGATATTAAATTGAAATTGGATATAAATACTTTATGAACATTTGAGTGTTTGTAATTTTAAAAACCAGTTTCCTTAAGCTATCAATGAGATTAATTTTAAATTAATTTTAGTCAATTTTATGTTTTTAATTTCAAAATTTACATAAAAGTTTTCACTAATTATGATATTTATGATCTAAGAAAATAAACATAATTTTGGGATGTTATGAATAATAACCTTAGTAATTGTTTTTTTACCATAGTTATGTGTAATTTAGCTAATTAAGTGTAAAAAATTATAAATAATATAAAATTACCTTAAAATTATCCTAATGTTATTGTATGAGATTTTTTTGACCTAAACAATAATTTTGAAGTTTTAATTACTACTTGGTGCGACATCGATGAATTTTTGGCCTTTATAGTAATGTATTATAAGGAAATTACAAACATTAAAAACTCAATTATCAATAATTAAAATATTTTAAATTTATAATAATATCTAATATATTTTTTAGGATAAATTTTATTTATAAATCTAAAATTTTTATTCATTGACATAAAAATTAACTGATAATTTTAAGAAAATAAATAATCAAATAAAATGTTGACACAATAATGATGCAATAACTGCTTCACTAATGAAAAAATAAAATATATTATATTAAAAATACTAACATAAATAAAAAATGATATAATTTAGGACATCCACAACATTTTTGGATAAATTTTAAATATCGGGGACTAATTGATAGTGTTTTTTTATGAAATCTTGTTTTAATGATTTTTTAAAAAGTTTAATAATGATTATTATCAAAATTGACTTAAATAATATTTAAAAAATATATATATTATTAAATGATATAAAATTCATTAAAATATAAACATTGGAAAAATATTGGGATAAGTGTAAAAATGACATCAATTAGTCATTATTGGTAATCTAGAATTTTATTTTAATTATATTAGCCCCAAAATTGTAAACTAAATGATATCTCGGTAGGAATTATTAAGGGTTAAAAAAGATAACGATTTTAACACAGACAATACATATCTAATTTGTTTGGTTGAAATGCATTTTACCATATATAATCATATCTTTGAAATAAATCAGTTTGGGGTCATTTGGAAGAGAAAAATAACTTATATTAATTTAATGTTTTGAAGAATTCCAAGAGGCCCCTCCCCTATTATAAATGGGAACATCTTCTTCAATTATTCTCACACTTGAAACCCTAATTGGTTCAGAAAATATCAGGCAAAATTCTTTTCAAAAACTCATCACCACATTCATGAGACGTTATTTTATGAATAACATCATCCTTAAAGGTTTCATTATGTTAATAAAAGGAGATCATCCGAAGAAAAGAATAGTTTTTAATTAAATGTTTCAATTTTATTTCTTCATCCACATCCATAAAATAATATTATACAAATATGAACTACTAAATCCATTATCTACAATATACGGAGATATTATTATTTTTATATCATCATCTAAACATTTCTCCACATTCATCAAAAGGGAACCAAATTTTTATTCATGTGTATGTGTAAACTATCAACTCCATGAATATATATACTTTTTTCCATTACCATATCTATAGACTGTTTGTAATGATAGAAGTAATTTTTATATATTATATTTAAGAAATAATTATATTTATGAAATTATAACATATCATTTATTATCTTACCTTTCCATGCACATAAAAATTATAATATCGATTGTTCGTATATGTGAACTATCACCTCCCTGAAGGGTTGTGATTCAGTTTTCATCACCAAAAAAATGGATGATATTTATAAATATTTTAAAATATTAAAACATATTTAAGATATTATCATTATTATATAAATATAATATAATAATTATATTATTTTTATAATGATCATTGAAAAACAGAAATATTACTCAGGCCTAGATGCGGCCTATTGTCTCCTTGATTATACCGTTGTCCATTTTTAATTACAATAAATATATTTTTTTATTTAAAATTATAATTGATTTATATAATTTATTATTATTTCATGATTATTATTTGGGATGACGTACTTATTACCACTTTAACTATAGACTTCATACCAACATCATATATAACTCACGTACTGAATATTGTCAATAAGTCTGACGTGAACTTCGATAAAGAAGTAATTTTCTAAACAAGATATTTAGTGATATAAAATAATTATAAAATATAAAATTTTTATCATGAAATTCAATAGTTAAAAAAATTCTATTATTTGGTAATTAAATTTATAAACATATCAAGTCAAACAGAAGAATAGGGATTTCGTTTTAATATTCATTCAATGAAGAATAACATGATGTTGTTCATTGTTGTTATTATTTAAGATATATATACAAAGCTATTGAAATGTTTTATAACAAATTAATATACTATAAATGAATATAAAATGTTTTAATTTTACTCTTTAATTAATTTTATTCTGGTGTTTCTCAATTTTTATGGGATTTTTTTAACAAAATATTAGTTTAAATGTTTTAAATATTTATCCTTATAATGTTATCTCAATAACCGCAATGTTTAAAAATGTGATTATGGATTTATTTATATAGACATGAAGGATTAAATATATTAATTACATTCAAATGATTCAGATTCTTATGGGAAACGTTTTTTCAAAAATCACTTTTATTAAATGTTTTATAATGTTATTTAAAAATGATTTTATTATTTCCATAATGTGAAATGTTTTTCTACACATATGGAATGAATTTATTTTTTTATTTTCAAGACTATTTAGTTATTTAATATTTATATTATATTTTTTTAGAATTATTTACATAGTAAGTAGTTTCTTTATTATAGGTTCATTTTTTATATTTTAGAGTGACATTTTACATGAAAATCATACATGTATGTGTTTTACCAATGGGTTTAAATGATTTATCAAGGGTTCTATTCATGATTTTGTCCTTGTAAGTTCATTATGTTGTGTTGAGACCCATTATAGATCCTATGTGATCCTGATACAGCTTATATGAATGGTTGAGTTGCAATATAGCTCATTAAAAATCGGTGATCCTGATATAGTGTATATGAATGGTGAGAACCACTATCAGTGTCCAACGCATTGGGTAATCTAGAGATGGAAGTCCAACATTTGGTAATAACATTTGTATGTTTTATTATAATAGTGATATGGTAATTATTTCCCAAGGAAAATCCATTATTTTTCTATTATTTATAATGAGTTTTTATGAAAATATTTTTAATAGATTTTCTTGTTATAACTGGAAAAATGATTCATTTTCATTTTACACCATACAGATATTTTTTTCTCATCCTATGTTATAAGAATATTTTAAACGGATATGAAGAAGATTAGAAAAATGATTATATAATGGGTAAAATGATTAATAGATTTCATAAATACTATTAATGCATTTTAAAAGAGTTTTTTATTTTTAAAAAATAGATACGGAATATAACTATCACTAATAATGTATAGATTTAAATTTTAAGATTTTTCATTATTAACTATATACCTAAAATTAATATATACAATAATGTGAATTCTTGATCAAGAACACTATAATCTATGCTTTTTATGGTTGGGGCCTTACAAAAACTCAAAAAATTTATGCCTCTTGAAAACCCTTGAAAACTATAATTGAATGTCCATATAAATAACCATTATATTAGGATTTATATCCAAAGGTGAAGTGTGAAACTCCCACTTCACATCCTATTACATTGAGACTCTAACCAAAATCCTTCCTATTAAATAGATGACATGATTCCCTATTTTTGAGAACCCATAAGGATAATATTCTTATGATATATTGTCATAGATATCCTCACAATAAATTTATTCCAAATGATCCTCCATCGCATAATGGATAATAGGTAGAGTCAACACTATTGAATGATAATAATACACACACCCTCCTCTTTTATGGTTAAATTCATGGATGATATCTTCTCCGAATCCTCCAGCTAAAATGGCATGGACATCATGTGGGGGTGGTGAGGGAGGTTCCACCATGGTTCCCTTTCTTTGACTTCATAATATCTAAAAGTTGTGGTCTTGTAAAAACTCATACCGGTGCCTCTATAACATGATATAATCTCACACTGTTTGATTATATTCTATATACATTGATGGTATGAGTAATTCCTTAGAGAAAAGGAAACCACATCCAACACCAGGTCTTGAGTTGCATAGTTTTTCTCAAGGGGTCTCAATTGCCTTGACAATTATGGGATCACTTCTACCCCCTTCATCAATAAGTGGATAAACATAGCTATATTGGAATCATAATAAACCACATACTCCATACCGTACACTTATTTACTCATAATTAGAGAAGTGGCCAACGATATCCTTAAATCCTCAATGGAGCTCTGGAATTTCTAAGTCTCTGTTAATAGATTCCCATTCCCCATAAGGGAGGTCAAAGGGGATCAAATATTGGATAATTCTACCCTAAACCTATAGAACTCCCCTTTCATGCAATAATTCCCCTTAACATGGAAACAATCATGTGTGGAACCTAGGATAATACGACATCATTTTTTGGGACTACAACTTATCTATGTTTAGAAATGACCTTCCCTAGAAAGTGAACGTTGTTGATCCATAACTTGTAGTACAAGATTATACTAAAATGAATCACTATGAACTCAAGGTGTCTTTAGTGACATTGGAATTATAGATATGGGTTTTCATCCATGAAAACCATAAAATATTGAAATATAGACCTAAAAATGATCATTGAGAACCATATATCTCCTCACAACTGATGATAGAGGTCGCCAATTCTTATAAAGAGGTATGTGTTATTTATTATGGCCCCGTTCTAGATATGATACTCAACACAAAGCCTCGCTTTCCGATCTTCATTTTCCAAAAAAAACGAGATCTTCCCATGGGGAAACACTGGGTAAGATAAAACATTTATCTCAGGGGGACAACAACTACACCATCTTCATATAGAGATTGGTTATGGCCATCTGATATTGCATAGAATATATCAAGATCGTTATCAGGGTTCAAGTTGATACAAAACTCCTCTATATTCCTTGATGGTAGTCGTTGAATTTCCTTAGGGATGAAGCCTAAATAATTCTCCATGACTAATGTAACAAAAATTATAAAGGTCCTTTTTCATTAATGGTTAATCATTCCATATTTTTGGTCATTAGTTAAACTTGTTTATCGGAAGAACATGTCACTCTGAAATGATATATCTGTCAACCATAAAAGAGATAATTATCCCTAATTTTTTAGGTAATATTAAAAATATTTGGCGACAATAAATTTGGGCTTAGATTGTTGAAAAATATATTATAAAAAAGCATTCATCATATATTGTTATCATCAAAACCAAGAGGTCCAATGAGAAAATATCTCCATTAAATGAATAGTTTTTTTGTTAGAAGATACATGATATAAAATAATCATTCCTTATAAGAACACCAGGACAAAGATAATGGGTTTAATTGTCAAATGTTAGATTTATTTCTCACAATAGGGGGAACGAGATGAAGGAATTGCTTACACATATCTCTACTAATACATAAGATATTGTAAAATGAAAAAATATCGAATCTTTAATCATTGTGTGAGATAATAGGTCTTGAAACTCTAAGGATTGAAGCTACTTGTAGCACCAAGTAACAACATCCTGAGCTACAAATTGGCCTCAATGGGATATTTATGGTGTATGTATCTCATAACATCATTCACCAACAACATCTCATCTCTCAAGAGCTGGACTAGATCATATTCTAGCACTGCCTCCCTGGGGTATGATCGGGCCACACATGGGATATACCTAATCATGATTATACCACTTCTATAGTACTCAATCAATTGTATACCTTCTATCCTTTGTATGGCAAGTCAAAAAATGAAATTCTAGGGGACCCCACCTCTCACATTCATTGAATTTATCCTCTCTAGGAAGCAATTGTCCACTGTGAGGTGCATGTGATGCGTACCACATGCATGAGTTTGAGCATGGGTATGACTCATATGCCTCAAATAATATTATATACCACCCTCTAGATGAGTCATCCCAAGGATTAAGACTGAAGGGAAAAAAACACACATAATACATCATAGAGGAATATCTATATCACCATTTCACAGTCCTGCACTCCATCCTATGTGGAAATGAACATGTGTACCACTTTAGTATGATTGTCTCTATAGAGAAACTTATCATACTATATTTCCTATAATTAATCATATTGATTTATTATCAAATAAGGTTAGTGAACCTCTCAGAATACTTATAATCTTTCATCCCTCCATACAATAGTTTAAAAAGAACCTAATTCTGAACTAAACTCAATAAAAATCAGTTTCACTCATAAAACAGTCATTAGATGTAGAAACATGGAAGTACTGAATCATCAAAATTATATTTGACTAAAATACTATAGTTCCTAGCTGATATTTGAAAAAACTATCTACCATCACAATCATAAGATCACTTGGGGTTTACAAAAGTCTGGATGCACTGGTCACAAACTCAATCCGGGCATCTACTTCATTGGGATATACATCATCACTAAACCATAGAAGACTCTAGTGATTGAACTCATGGTGTTTGATCATCCTCTATGAATAATCACCATACTCAGATAGTATAATACTATACATAATTGGTAGGGGTACATCTTACTACTCGACATGAGGAGTGATTTAATGAGTCAATCCCTTAATTGGGGCCTCATCAATAATCTGATCATTGTTATGATCCATACTTGATATCCTAGACGGATGTCTCAATAATGGAATCAAGACAGTCAGTCATGAAGTTCCATTCTTAGTTGAGCATATATATATGGGGAAAAATTTCTACATGGAAAATCAAAAAACTCAATCCTAAGTGATTCATGTACCAATGATCCCTACAACCAATGTCCTTGTATACCGATTCGGTATAAGGATAGTCAGATTCGTAGTTAATAGATACAAATTTTGTTTCACCAACACAGTTTTGTTGTAAAAAAATCCAAAAAAAAAACACTATGAAAATTTATCAATAAATTACAAACCAAACCATAAAAGAAGACAAAACTCAAATCACCATCTCTTTGTTAACCACCATTGATACCAATATGTAATGACCCAACCCACTAGGGCTAAAATTTAATATAAAATACCAAGTGACCAGACCCCAAGCCCACCTCCATTGTCTAGGGGATAGATAAATGAATATAGAAGGAATATAAAAAATAGATGCCTTTGAGTAAGGTACTTTTGTGCATGAACCCAACCATCTCTATGCATAACTGAAGAGGAATAATAGAGAAAGGCAACAACATAATGAATAAACCCAGTTTATGAAATAACATCTAAGGAATAAAAAATATTACAATAATTTAATATTGAATTTATATGAAAAATAAACATGTAATAAGAAAATATGTCCCAAACTGATTTTTTTTAAATGAATGAAAAGTGATAGATCCTAGCTCAGAATCTTTACTCCCTGGCTAGAGTATGTGGTAAAATCCAACAAAGTATCCCAATGATATGTCAATTCCACCAATGACATGGCTGTTGTCTGTATAAGACATAAAATATATGGGATAATCACATTATGATGCGAGTATACAAATATTTAGTTGGAAACCATAAAAAATTATTATGGGGAAATAAAATTCATCATATAATATTTCTGCACACCACAAATAAATTGAAATAAAACCCCCAAAAATTATATGTACTCATATAAAAATGCATAATGTCAGACAAACAAAATCTCTTCCTCATAGATTATCCTAGGAAGATGAGTCTATATTTTTATCTAATGGTCTATCTTTGACGAAAGACATATAAAATACCTATATGATGAAATCATTGGGAGAACATTCACATCACTAATGCTAAACACTGTGGGGGCCTAATATCTAAATTATAGGGGAATATTTTTTTGAGAAAAAATTGGAGGATGATACTATATCGATAGAATAATCAAATGAGGGATAATCATCTATATATATATTAAATAAATATGGAGGAACCATGACCTCGTGTGACATGAATATACCACCACCATAATTTGAGTACCATTAGCTGTGTACAATACGGGAGTACCGCCTATTTCATGAATAACATGTATGAAGGACACATTTGATAGTGAGAAATTAGAGTATTATCTCCTGGGATAGAGGTTCCAATATATTAATAGGGGAGTACCATATCAATCCAAACACTCGGTATAGATCCCATACACCCTGGTGAGACAGTGGAGTACCCACACTATGTATAGAGATCATACACCCTAAATAGGGGATTATCCCATATCCTTTACAAATTGTATATAGGAACCATACCTTGGTGTGGCTGGGGAGTACTGTCCCAATGAATAGATGAACTGAACCGATGTACGATAAGGGAGTACCACCTCAACATAAGGAATGTCTATTAGGGTACCCAAAACCATATTTGTTAAGGGTGTACCATCTCCATCTAAACTTTCTTATGACCCCGCCCAATCATTGTCTTCATCAATCTTCACCTAAAAAAGCATCCCTCATAGAACATATCACATCATTTTTCTAAGACACTACCGAGTCCAATGGAATAATCTAAATGAAAATAGAACCATTATATTCTATTATAAGGATTAAATGAAATTAAAAATGAAATAAATATTTGAGGTATAAATATCCAAAAGATGTACACTACGATTTAGAGGTTCCACAGTGTGTGTGACCTCATCTATACTCCAAATCATGTCCTCTCCAAAATATGGATAACTATCCATATAGTACTATATTCTATTTAATGGACCATACTTCATTTGATATAATAATAAACCATGTTTGTGTTATACGTTTTACATGGATAAATGGACACATAACCATATACATCATGTAATAGACAAAAATTACATGATTCATCCACCTAGGTCCTACTCATGTTCTCCTAGTCATGACCTTGTCTGTTAAGACAATACCATGTACTCAGCTATATCCCAGGATATCCTTGGCTACTGGCCCATTCCCTTGTAATCCAAGAGTACATAGAATATCTTCCCACATGGGGTCCTAGTCTTGTGCATTTGAAACACAGTCTTTCTATAAAGTGAGGGTCAAATTAAGGTTGTCCCATCAATATGGTGTATGATTCTTATCATTTTTTCTAAACACTTGAAGTCGTCGTTGAGTGAATACACGACGTGTTTTCATCCATCTACAAACTGTGTAGTATATATTTTTCATCATAGTCGTATCTTTTAGTAGTAAAACAGATCTAATTTTACAAACACAGATAATGACTTTAAAGAACCTATAATTCAGGATAGTATCTTACAAAAAAATATGTCTTGAAAAAAAATTGGTAATCCTCTACCCAAATCTTCCATACAGATCATGTCCCTTCCGTCATTTTTTCACTCTGAGTGTAGTGGTCTAATTAGCCTTAGATCTTCCCAGTATTAAAGAATGATAGTCTTATATCCTAATGGTGATTAAAACAATGAAAATGTAATGGAAGGGCATAAGAAAAAGAGAAAATCATTTTTTTGGAAAATAATTTTTGTCAAATGATCATAGATCTAGTATATTAAGGGTGATAAATATGAAAAAATATATAACAAATCAAAATAACAATTTCATTCGATACATGTGATCTTGTGAGGGATTAAATTTATCGAAGATAAAATAATAATAGATAATAACATTATCAATGTTTTAATAAATGGATTAAAAACAATTGATGATATATACATTGATTATTTAACATTAATTAGTCATTACCACTTTCACTAATGTTGGAAAAGAGCTGATGTCTATACTATATGTTAACTTACCTTGATCTGGAGGTCGATTTTCAGCCTATTCTGATTTTCCAATGACTAAAACTCTCAATCTCTACTGAATTCTCCCAAGTTTGTGTAGATAACCTTGTATAATTACTAAAAAAATATATTTATTGAGTATAATAGAGTTTTGGAATTAAATTAATTAAAATATTAATTAATTAATTAACCTTCTTATCATACCTCCCAACAAATTCCCTATAAGAAATTTTATCACTGATCAACAATAGGTCACACTGAGGGTAAACCATATATTTCATATTTATCCATGGTCATGGATTTTTTATTCGAGTCTTTGTTCATGAGAAGTTCAATTATTTATAATAAAAATTCATGTATGATATTAATATATTTAATATTTATATAATATTAATTTTTGTCCTACTTCCCCATTGAATGGGGCGTTCTCTTAGTGCATGGTCCTAAAAAAATTTCTGATTAGATATCAAAATCACAACAAGTCAAAAAAGATTCTTTATTATGATGCTAAAATAATTTCACATAACTAATCACATGACTGTGGAAATATAATAGTAGATACATTAACTAATATAATAATGACATGGAATACATATAACTTATTTCTTAATGATGGAATTCGTAAATTGGGACATATAGAATATAAAATAATGAATTAGTGCCCTAAAATATAAATAAATGGGAAACTCATTGGCCAAAATAATTCACGGTTTCTCTTGAGACATACTGGGGAATCAATGGTCTATAGTATTCCAATACCATGACATAATAATCCCAATGTATTTCTCAAAATAAAATGGGGGACACATAATAAAAATAAAAATTTCTATTGAAAAAATAACATATGTTATGTAAATAAGTACAACAATATATAATCATAATCATAAGTCATGTATAGTAACTTGCTGAATGGTAATAAAATTTTATATACCCAGTCAAAATGATCATAAACCTTCCATAAATATAATATTTATGATATCAATAAAAAATATACTCATTAGATCATAAGTAAAAAATACATATTATTTCGTTGATGAATATAAATACCACGAAATGGTTCTTAACAAAATTTTGAAAAAAAAATATTGTTTTGAAAATCAAACTTCTAAAAAAATATAAAAAAATATTTGAAAAAATATTTCTTTGAAAAAATCATTTTAAAACATGTGAAAATAAAAATTAAAACATATATTTTTCCTAAAGGTAAGTTTTTTTTTATATTCCATACATGTAAAAGCAATGATTCTTTTGAAATTTCAGTTAACAAAAAATGGTATTTGTTCTGAAAATGACATGGACATTTCATTCATAGAATTTTTTATAGTTATAAAATTTTAAAATAATTTTAATAAAACATGACATCATTTGAAAAATTATTTACGACCTAAGATAGAAATAAAGTCTGAAATTCATACTAAAACATTTTCCAATAATATTAAGTACCACCAAGTGTAACTATGGTATTATAACTTTAAAATGTCCAGGAATAAAAATTGGTGAATAATATACATTTAATTTAAGACATAAATATCAAATACATCCCTTAATAGAGGTGTTAATATATATTCTTGAATAATGATGAGATAGTGAAATAAACTCTTACCACAATGGAATCTTTTGAATCATAAAACCCAAAAATGTAAATTAATCAAATTAAAACATAAATGGATGGAAGATTAATATATTCCTGATATAAAATTTCATTGGGTAGTAATATAAACCAATAAATGGAAATATGTGGTGAATATTCCCTATGTCTCAAATAAGAAAATTTTAAATGATAAACTCATACATAATGTCATATTTTCACCAAATGTGTTTGTACCAACAATTTATTTGTATTTGGAATTTTTTATTTATTCAAGAACAATAATAAATTTTTTTGATTCTTATAAGATCCTTTTATAAAATAATACTATCCATTTGATACTAAAATTTCAAAATTTTCAATATTTCAAGTGTAAATTGTCTAGTTTTCTCAGGCATGTTTTGTCATGAGTGTTATGATTCATTTAAATAGGATATTTTTTATATCATCTATAAATGATACTAATTATACAAAAATAATATTAAATCATTAGATATATTTTTATATATTTTTAAAAAAAATTCCCTGGATAATTAATGGCATCGCTTTGTTGAGACAAATTGTCGTACATACCCATGAATGTTGATATCATTCCCTTGAATAGTGAATGAGAATGTGGTGGGTGATTTATTAAATATATATAATCAATATAATTTCATATATATAATATATACTTATTAATTTTATATTTATTATAGTCCATGTAAATCACATGTGAAATTTAATCTACTTTGCTTTGAAAAGAGGTAGTCTGTCATACACATGAGTGACATTATTATATTTAAAATAAAATAGAATGTTAAAAATTATATGGGATACTAAATTTAAAAATTCATAATAATTTAAAAAATTCATATAATTATGGATTTTCCATAGTTATATACAACCTTCAATGAGTTATGAAGGAAAATGATCCACATCGGTTCACTAGGCGGTAGTCCGCTGAACAAAAAATGATGATTACATTTTGCATTTGATATAAGCGAATACAGATAAATATTATTCCAAAAAAACATCTCATTATATTTTAGGTACTATTTTAATTATATTGGATGTTTTATGATATAATTTGGGGTGTAAAATGATAAATAATTTATAATAAAATTACCTTTATAAGAAAAGACTCTATTGGATATCCTCTTAAGGGTCATATTTATGATATTTTTGGAGGACTTGAAGCTCTAATGTATGTATAAGGGTGTTTTGGTGAGTTTTTGTTAGGTTTTAGTCGAGGCATATATCATTTGGGGTGTGATGAAGAGTGGGGAGTGATCTCCCTAAGAAATGTTGTTCATCGGTCCCATCATTGAATTTATTTGGAAATTTCTCAAAAGAATCCAAATTTGTATAATTTCAATTTTTGGGGTATTATAAGTTGCACATATGTACATATAATAATATTATTACAACATGGTAGGTCATTTTAACAATTATTGTCTTAGCTTAACCCGATAGTAAACCTATTTTCCCTTAACCTCTATAATTAATTTTTACTATCTTACAATTCATTTTTTATGAAATTATCTTCAAATTATTATATTATATATATTATTCTTTATAAAAAATAAGGAATAAGTTTTTTATAATTTAATTCACATATGTTTCAAAAATTATTTTAAAATTATATATATTAATGCAACGAAAAAGTCTGTTTTCAAAGGGAAAATTTACACACACACACACACATATATGCTTTTAACATCCAATATTAATAAAAAATTGTTTAAAATGAAAATAATTATTTAAAATTTAATATAATATAACTAATTTTACTTTAGAACAAATTTAAAATATATTTTTACATTGTATATAATTTAAATTATCAGTCCCTTTTAAGAAAAATTTGTATTTTTTACTATTCATGCCAAACAATATATAATTTCAAAAAAATATCAAATTTTATGCCTCATATAATATTGATATGATGATTTAATATTAATTTTTTATTTTTTAAAATAAATATTATAAAATAAATATAAAAAATATTTATAATTTTTTGTCAAAAGAATGACTACACTCCAGTTTTCTAAAATATAGCTTCTTTTAAATCATTTCTATTACAGTAAAATTATTATTATTTTAATTATAATCAATAGATGATAATGGAATTTATTTTATACAAATGCAATCCAATTTTTTTGTTTATAATTTCGTTTTTAAAATTAATAAACATAATATTAATTGTAAGAACAAACTGATCATGCCGAAATAATAATATTTAAATACAAAATCAAATTTTGTTTATACTGACTTTTGAGTGCATACCAATAAATAAAATTGATTAAATTTATATAAAAAGAATTTTATAGTAAAGTATCATAATGGTATATTCTATAATATTGTTTCTTTTGATCGTGATTTTCCTATTCTAAAAATATTTTGTTACAATATCCAACTATGATATGTATTGATAAAATACAAGTCACATTAGTTTCCAAGATGGTTGTATTCTGTACACACATGAACTGATATAATTTACCATTTGAGGGTAGATGGAATTTATTTTGTTAATTATAATATAATTATAAATTATAATTTTATGGAATATACTGATTTTATAAAATTATCAAGATTTAGTATGATTTATAGTGAGCCATATAATGAAATTAAATAATAAATCATTAAATAATGTTACATTTTCTTCTGGTAATCTCATTATGTTTGAAATAAAATTCAGAATAGGTTTCATTTATGATTATAAAATAATTATATTATTATTGGAAGGAATTAATTAAAGTATTGTTATAGGGACCAGGTGAAAAAATGGTTTTGGAAGTTTGAAGTGAAAAGGATAGTGGTTTTCTATTTATAACTAGGTAGAGGACACTATTGGTATTATTGAAATGAATAATTTTTACAGTTTTTTTCTATTTGAAAAATCCCCAAATGGGCTATTCGCAATCCTTATAGGTGATTATTTCAAAATATTGATATAAACTATGTTTTGGGTCATTATTTACTCTTATCATTTTACTTTAACTGTTAGTACACCCATTTTTAGCTCAACTCTATCATATTATATTTAATTTTTTTACAATTAATTTTCGAAAAAACTAATTTTTTAATTTAATATAATATAAATTATTATTATTTTTAGTATGGAATCCATTTCTTCAATTATCAATAATATAAGTGGATTAATGTTTTTAATATTGAACCATCATGTCTGGTGAGAAAATAGGTTTTCATAGAGAAAAATATCCTAATTATAGAATGATTTCATATAAAAAAACATCATGACTATTTTAAAAAAATTTATATAAATAAATTAAAAAATAATCATTTTGTCTTATATTACATTTTATGCCCCATAAATGTTTTTTCTTTCAAAATAAATTTAATCAAAAATGAAATACTGAATTAAAAATTGTAACTTTCAATATACAATAACAAAATTCCATTTTAATAAAAATATATAAAATACTCTCTAAGATTATTTTTACATGTAGAATTAAAAAATGACGTTTTTATTATTCATATTCATTTTCTAAAACAGGAAAAAGTATTATATTTTTTTAAAAAAAATCAGAATTAACTATTTTTGAAATATATAACTACTTTTTTTAAATGAATTCATTTTCTTATAAATATTTTCATAAAATAAAAAAATTATAAATAATAATTTACTTATAATTACTATTGTTCATATATATATATATATACATATTCAATAAATTATTTATAATTTTCACATTTAGGTAATAATATATCACACATTATAAAGACATTGTATTTTTTGCAACAGAAGATAACTCAGTGTTCTGTGTAATGAAATCTACATAGAAACTTAATTTATTCGAAAAAAATTATTCATAAAAAATATATGTATTAGATTCATCAACCGTTTAAAATAATATTTCAACTCCAAATTTATTAGTTTGATACAAAAATTGAGGATACTTTGGCCTCAATGGCTCATTAGGTTCCCATGTAGCATCATTAAACTGATAGTTTCTACACAAAACAGTAATAATCGGTCATTAATTCATTCACATAATTTTATCTCTATGATATAATGTCTCGATTTTTTATTCCTTATAAGAAATATTTATCTCCAATAATATAAGCTATGAGTTTAATATATGTCAAAAATTAAGTATGCACATCAACAAAGTATATTAATCAAACACATCATGAATGTGTGTGAGATTAATTATCCATGAAAATTGATATGTTATTGTCCCGATAAGGTAATTAAACTCAAAATGACCAATTTATATATTAATTAAGTTTACATTTGTTCCAAACCTCATAATCGTCATCCAAGGAAATAATTGTAGGAATAGAGGGTAACCATATTCATATTCATGATCACATCAATGATTTTCAAAATAATGATTTTATTGAAAATGGTCTACCATGATGTGTTTCCAAATGTATCTAACATTATATACCACTTCATTAGCTTTCTTAGGCCCCAATATATTTATATGTCCAATATCATTTTACCATGTAAGAGTTATACACTTATTTCAATAGAGTTATTCTTAGTCCACCATCTAAATTCTCAATAGATATTTTCTATTATATAAAAAATAATCAAGAAGAAGGTGTTGATCCTATAACACATTAATATGTTGAGAAAATATCTCAACATATCCTTTTGGGTTTGAATTTTTCTCAGTTGTTAACAATCTATTTTAGAAAGATATTATGTTCTAAAACATAAGTCTATATTCATATCTATTTGGAGACCACTCAGAAATGTTTTTTGTACCCCATGTAATCTTATAAAAAACATGATTCATATCCTGTAAACATGATCCAGAGAGAAATTTTATTTGACAGTGGAGAATAGTGATGACTTTTTAAGGTGACCAAATTCAAACCATATAGAATTATTCAATTTATATCATTTATAGATTCCTATATAAAATTTTTCTCTTTTCCTATTTAAAATATGGAATGTGTTATGGGTGTAACATCAACATACATTTTCTTCTCTTATCATTAATATGAATACATAAAAAGGGTCCAAATTCAAAATTAGAATTATCTCCCCTCGTGCCACCCCCATAGGTTCCCTATTAAATATATCTTCTTATTTATACATTTTGGATGAGTAGAGAAAGGAGAACTGTGTGATTCCTTGTACAAACTCCTTCATATCCTACATGGATAGAAAATCTATATGGCTCTTGAACTATAACATTTCATTATGATCATGGTTAAATTTATGAATATTTATAAACTCTTCTATATGATATACATCTTACTTTTACACCACTTTAATCTTAACATGGATCAATGTTTGAACATTCAACTGCAAATTATATTATTTATACCTTTCAATCAGAATTTTCATATCCCCTATGAAAATATATAATAATTGTATATTTTATAAATCATGTCGTCGGTAATCTATGCTGGTCCTTTTAACTCAAAGCATCTTCCAACATTTTTTCTTCTTGGGTTGGTAATGTGATGATGATTTATAATCATAATAGGGTAAGTCCATATTCAATGTTTCATATTATCCTCAATCTATTTAAATATAAACATTAAATTTTTTTTACCAGTATATATATCACTCTTTTATATATAAAGATAATTTCTCTATTATTATTTACAAAAAGAAAATTACAACTCACTGAAATTATAATATGCATAACATTTCTCATGAACCTTTAATTTTCACGAGGAAGAAGCTATAACTATACCATTCATCAAAAGAACACATCACAATACTTTAATGGTGGAATAAATATAGACTACAAAGTGTTCATCAATGATGTGAAATGTATAAATATGTGAACTGACTAGCCATATATTCTAATATTTTTAACAATCCTCACACTCATATATAATGAAAAACATGGATCCCTTCTAAGTTATCTTTGTGGGAGGATTATAAATTAGTGATATGTTATCCTCACACAATCAATAATATACAGTTAAACAAATAAAAATATATATATATCTACAATCTTTGTAAGTTTAAGATAACATTCAATAACCTCAATCTTGGTTGAATATAACAATATACAATATTTTGGTATTATATGACCATAAATAGAAACCTTTTGAATAAAAAATCCATACTTGGTAAATTACTAAGAATGTTATTCCCTTCTAAGTTCTTTAGAATAATTCTTATTAGACATTTATGTTATTCATTTCATATGTAATAAATTATAATTTCATCAATAATGATTACCATAAACTGATGAAGGTAATATCTAAGGACTCTATTAATTAAATATATGAATAAAGTGTTGTAATTATCTTCATAAAATGAAATGAATATATATTCACTGTATCCATACCATATACAATATTATTAATTTCTTATATCCCCTTTTTTCCCTTTATTGATTATATCCATAGAAAAGGTCAATCACGAAACAGTATTGATTTCCACAAAATTGACCAAAGAGGTTATCACTTTGGTGATGGGGATACTTTTTATTTATTGTGATGTAGTTAAACTACTAATAATAAATGTATTTTTGAATTGATATATATTAAATCATTACAATAATAATATGTACACCAGTGGTAACAAATAATCCTATTTCAGGGTTCACCTGTTTTTTTAAAATATGGAAACACAATCCATTACATTCTATATGGATTCATTAAAATTTGTATGACATCCAGTATGCATTCAATTGAGAACACAAGGTCAGTTTTTTTTGGACAAATACAAAACCATTCTAGAAATAAATAAAAAAACTCCAACAAAATATGAGTATCAACGATTTTGAGTTTCTCCCAAACCATATAAGATAAACTACCCTAAAAAATAAAAATCAATACCCACATAATGAATTATATTTACATTAGAATACCTTTTTTTAATCATCCAGATAGAAGATAATTGATTTTTTGGAATACCCAAAATGAAATCCATTTATTGGAAATAAATTTGGGTTATATTTTAATAAATCCTATTCATTCATAATATAATATAAAATTAATCCAGTGGAATAATTACATGACTTATTAGAGGCATATTTTCAAAAACATAAACTATAGAGGAGTCATATACTTGATATGTGATCATCATACCATTAAGGGTTATCATAACTAATCCTATATTTAGGTATTTTAAATTTATCTAGATAACCTTATATAGTTTTTCAAATATGAATGATCGAGAAAATCCAGAGTCAAATATTATATTAGTATTTCAAGATTGGATGTTAAGTGAACATTTCACTATGTATTTATTTTATCCCTAATCAGAAATAATGATAACATGAGATTCCTCCTTATGTATTAGCTTAATAGATAGATGACATTGATCATCATCTTTAGACATTATATTTTAGAAATGGTTAGTATAATGCCCAAAGTCCTTACATTAGTAACACTATATTATAGGTAGTGGATTATTTAGTGATTTATGCCTATTTTCATATTTTGTAAACTTATTCCCATTACCATGGAATTTTATATCTTGATGGGAATCCCTTAAAATTATAAAATATTTTCTATTCATGGTAAAAAAATCAACATATTTTTCCTTCCACACACATCAAGAATGAATTAAATACAATCTTCTTCTCTCTATGGTTATTACTGTTTTCCATTCAAATATATCATCCTTTTAGTCTCAAACCGTGATATTGATATGTAACTCCAATATTTATCTCTACCATGAGAGAAAATCGAATAATTTATTCATATATACTAAATTAAATTATGGATGACTCCATTTGGGTACAACATTTTAAGACAATGATGAATTGATCAATAATAATTTTATGATAGATGATAATTATTTAAATTTACCTCTCCTGTAATGAAAAATTTACATCGTAGGTACCAAAAAATTCATCATCCATGTTCTCCATATTGAGTAATTATTTCTCTAAAATTGTATAACTAATATAAGGTAATTAATTACTAAAAATTTGTCTCTAAATATAACCAAATGTTTGAATTCTACTTCATCTTCACCCTTGTATTCATAAAGAATGTTTATCATTTATCTTCTTCAAATTCCAAATGATATTCCACTAAAATTTCATTCAGATATTCTAAAAACATGAGAACTGAAAATATTAATTTACTTGTACTGATCTATTTCACATAAACTAATGGATTAATGGAACCACTAAATCAATTTGGGCATTGCCTCCTAAATAAAATAACATGATGATTTTCCGTCATTTTATTTTTTTCATGTTCTACATGAATCATGGATTGAAAAAAATGGATCATCATATGATATTTCACATTTCATCTACCATTCCATTTAGACTCCATATTGGAAAATAATTACATATTCCACGTCAATACATACTAACATGGTTGCTTAAATTTCGTGTCAGTAACTAAAACCCAACAAAGAACATTATAAGAAATATAATGCATATTGGGGAACCACATAATCATAAATATCCATTTATAGAATGTATACTTACTTAAAAAATAATTTTAATATGTGAAAAATTTGTTTTAACCTAGGTCATTCAATGTCACAATCTATTTAAATACTTCTCCATGGGGTGTAATTCGTATAAAAATTTGAAAATCATTGTAATGACCAAAAGTTTAATCAATGGAAATTACATTCTTATAATTATGTTAAATAGTATAATCACATAATATCAAAAAACAATTCCATATCATTAATAAAAGAAATAATAAAATAATATGTGACCTTTAGACATAATTTTTCCACTTCTGTGATTTGAATTTCAAAAATCTGACATACATGGTTGCGATCAGTAAGATGTTTGGAGTCCGATACGAAAATCATAATTTTTGTTGAACAGTAACATAACCTTAAGAATAGTAATGTTTACATTATGAATAGTAATTTTAAACTTATGAATATTACATAGGTCATGTTAATAATAACATTACCAATGTATGTCTAAATAAAATTTATCCATCTTATAAGTAACAATATGATATTTGTTGGTATTTTTGGTAAGTTTTGAATATTAAATTTCAATTTTATGATTAATTTAATAATTTAAATGAAATTTTATTTTCATAAAAAGTATTAAAAAAGTAATTTTTTGATATCTTATTATAATACAATTTTATGGGACCTTAATTAATTTTTCAAAGTGTTTAAAAAGTTGTTTCAATTTTAGAATTTGTATTTTGGATGTAAATTATAATTTTAACTAAAAATTAAATTTATTTTATTTAGAAAATTATTTCCATAAAATTAAGTTCATTTTTTGATTCTACAAATCCAAAAATGGTTTGGGTGAATATTTGGAAATTTTCTAAAATATTTTAAATTTTGGTGAATAGTGAAATTCAATAATTTAAAAACTATTTTATCAAAATAAATTTTGGTTTCTTGATTGAGTTATTGATGATGTAAGTGGATATTTTTGTGAAATCACATGAACCTATTACTATTTTTTGTTGCATGAATGAGCACTATTTCTTATCATGAGAACAATAATAATCTAATTAATTAAATGTTTGGAAAACTCCCCTCTCCTCCACAATGAAATCCACTGCTCACCATCTCTTCCCCTCACTCATCTCAACACATTTTCTTTGTCCAAATTCTATTAAAATCTATCTCTATGCCTCTCACCCACATCCAAGAATATTTTTTATTAATATACTATTGAAAACCAATCCTTTAATGAGGCTCTCATGAGGAATGAATGAATAAGTAAAAGCCTCTTCTAAAGTCTATAAATTTCTTTTCAAGTTGCATTTATTTGTTTCTAACATATAATATCCTCAAAAAAATGGTGTGATAACTCCAATACGTTTCATGTTATAGAATTATATATAGTAATGGATAATTTATCATCATCTCACATTTCCCCGACTTTTAAACTATAAACTGAAACAATATATGGGGTGTGTTAATTTATAACATTTAAAGATGATGGGTTTTCCATTTCTATTATCGTCTTCTATTATGGTCATGAAACCAATTTTTGGTTTAATCCATATTTTTATGTATGTAATGTATCTTATGTATTTGTCATTAATCAGTTTTTACAAAAAAAATTAACTTGTGAAACAAAATGATTTTTTTGTGATAGAAAACACTAATTAACCATAACAGTAATCATTAAATATTTATATAATGATTCATCCTAACTACAAATAATGAAATGAATCTTATAAAAGCTTAATCTTATAGATTTTATCTAATACGATATAACATCAATTTTAGTCAAACATCCTCATCTTACATGATTATTTGTACATGTATATAAGCAAACTGATCCTGAAAACAAAGGAAACATATGATCCCAAACAATGAAATTGAACATCTTAACCAATTAAAAATCACATGAATTAACATTATAAGGTTATAATAAATAAATTACATGTATAAATGGTTTTATAATTATTATTTAATTATTCTAATTAGATTATATAGTACATTGTGATCATTTGAGGAACACCTTCTGACTTAATGTAGGGGATTCTAACCAAAGATCCCGTATTCCATTGGGTTTCTCTATAATTATTTTTACCCAAATGAAGTAATATAATAATTTTCCTTATATATTATAAATGATATATATATGTTCAGATATCATATATCAATATCCATTCATCATTATCTTTCAGTGATATACATATTGTTAAGTGGATCCCTTCTCAATTCATCCAGATAAGCGAGCCCGTTTGAAGGAAACATCCTGAAATTTTACCCAATTTCAAGTGCACTATATCATTTCTTTTAATCGACTATTTTTTTTATAAAGTATTTTTTTAATATAAAAATATTGGTTCACTTATGGTTTTATATTAAATATTAATACTTTTTATATTTTACATTCACTTTAGTAATTTCCATATAACCTCATTAAATTGTTTTGACGCTAAAATTTCATAAATACACTTTTTACATGTTCTCAAATCTGTTTGAAATCACTTACAATGATATATTACTATATTACCTTATGAATTTCCATGTATTTTTTATTCATTTATATTAAGGACAATTTTGTGTTATGCCCATTTATTGTTATTTATTACATGATTATGAGTCCCATTCCATTCTATGTGCACCCTTACATTTATGTATGGTTATTTATTTAGAAAAAATATTCCAGAACATGTTATAATGTGTGAGCCTATATTGTACTCTATTGAATTGGGAAATGTGTAGTATCATGAGAATTAATGTGAAACGGTCTTGGAGGTTATCCTTGACTCATGATCGATCTACAAAATTCTCCTTGGTTAGCATGGGATCATGTTACGCTATGTGATATGTGCTTTAAATAATGATAAAGTAATGTTTTCTATTTCTACCACATTACTATGATTCGATAGTATAAATTGTATTACTCTATTTTTATATCATTTACCATGCCTCTTTATATAAAATGTTATTCCATCTAACCCATGTGGTAATCTTTATTATGATTATTATTCTGTTACTATGCTTCTAAATCTTCACTTTGTTCATGTTATCCCTAATTTATCCAATGCATACATATGATAATAATATAATCTAGGATATAAATTTAGAGATTAAATAAAAGTTTCTTTTATGATGTATAATTATGTACTTATTCTTTCAATACACAAGAATTTGCATCCCATGTCTTGTAATTTAATGTTTATTTTTTAGAAAATCATGTAATGATATTTGTAAAAGTATAGGGTCACAATAGTTGGTATCAGAGGATGGTATAAGAATTTTTTGAGATTAGGAATAGAGCACATCTGCAGGATCCTTATGGTCTATGTATAAGAAAACATCCCCAAATTTTGGCTAGTATAGAGTAAGTGGTTTATCTTTAAAATTCATCCATATATGATTAATACAAGTGGGTGTGGTTCTGGAATAGATGTACATAAGATTCAAAACCTCGAAAAGTTGTTCTGGGCTCGACTTGATGTAATTGGGTACAAGATTACGAGCCTCCATATGCAGCTGGGTTGACAAACTTTAGGCATATGCTTCGAAAAATTCATAAGATAATTGGAAACCATTATTAAGGGAACAAAAAAGGAGCCCATAAAAATATAAGTTTTGACAATGACAAAGGGTCACCTAGAGAATCCCATGTTAGGATATACTCTTCCATTACATGTTGTTCCTTTCATGTTCAAAGATTCATATTATGCTTCTTAGAATAGTATTTGATCCCCATAATTGAGCTTTATTTTAGTAGTAAATGTATGGAAATAGAATAACATGTTCAAATAATCAATGTGATAGGGAATGAGACTATTTCCCTAATTATATGCCAAATATGATGGTAAAAGGTTTTCAAAACATCATGAATGCACTTTCTCTGTAGGATCTTATTATAAAAAATAACATGAATCATGTGGAACTCCCACCTCATTGAAGAATATATCAAGTTATCGTCAAATCCATCTTATGGATTAGGACGCCCATGTTTAATGGATCTTTTGATACCCTCTTCAATGGAATAGTGAACTAAAATAATAGAAATGATATTATATGTCATCTAGTGCCGAGATATTGAGAGTTTCATGGTGGCTATATGTCATTTGGATTTGTAAGGTAATAAATGTTGGACACTGATCAAGATTATTAATTATTAATAGGAAATTGATTCCATTGATGGGGTGGAATTCAAGAATATGTTTTTCAATAAATATTATCCCTGAACGCTACACCCCATGATGGAAAGAGAGTTCCTTGGACTTAAGTAGAAGGAAGATGAGTATATTAGGGTGTTTGAAGAAATAATAACATGGTTTTAAGGATGCACTTCTGGCTTTGTCATGAACATTGAAATCAGGAGGATCTCATCTTTTGAAGACTAATGTTAAGTCTATAATAATTATTGGTGATTTGATAATTTTATTGTTATGAAGAGAATGTATGTTACTCTCTCATAGTTGAAATTGATATTAGAGAATGTCAATAGTCTCATGGTCCCAAAGAAAATACGAGGAATACAGAGTCCAATATGGGTGGATCATCAATTTAATACCTTGATGGAAAGAAGATTGAACATACCATGAGTAAAACTTTTGGAATAAATAATCCTGGGAACTGTCAAATGGGATGTAAGAATTTCTTCAAATGTGAAAGAACGAGACGTCTGTCTAAGAACTGTTGGAGGGATATGAACATTTACACCAATGTGGAAGAATAAAGGATGGTTTAGATCAACACTGATATGGTAGTGTAGTGTTCCAACTACAATTTATATGGAAATTATGTAAACAATTTCCCAAATCCAGGGGTAGATGGAGGCAATCAACAATAACTTCTGAGGAACCATAAAAGGGCTTATGTTATCACTACTTCTGAGGTGGAGATAGAAAATTATGTGGGGATAAGTTTGCTAGTTATTCATTAAGGAATAGTGAATGTAATATTTGATACTATTTATAATTATTCTTTGAAATAATTAATGTTTATTATAACTATTCAAACACCACATCAAAATTTGGATGTTGAGTTATCTGTTAGAATAAAGAATGGAAAAATTATGGTGTCCATGGTTTATAACACCTCCCTAGTATTTTTTTTAATGAAAATCCTTGAAAATATTTTTATACTTACTATTGTTCATTAAAATGATAAATTAGGTATGACTATTTTATTAATATAGAAAACCAATATTTATTCTCGAGAAATGGATATCACTGATCACATCCAGGGGAATCCTCCAATCTTATACAAGTGTAAAAATGAATAGGAATATCCTTTACAATCATTTTATCATGTGTGGATATTGTTTCTTAATGATAAACCATAACATTCAAAAATGATTAAGAATAAAGGATCAAATCCTGCATGAATACATTCCCACCACAAGGGATTACACTGATGTATTCCCTGAATTTTTCATTGGTCTTAAGCTTCACCGAGTGGTTGAGTTCTCAATTGATATTATTCCAACATATCTGCCTGTATTAATGGCATTATATAGAATTTAATCATTTAGTTGGATGATTTGAGGAATCAGTTACATGATAATATGGATAAAGGTTGTATATGCCCGAGTTCTTCACCATGAGGTGCACCAGTCCTCTTTGTTAAGAAGAAGGATGGATCAATGAGCCTATGCATTTATTATCATGAGATCAATAATATCAATATAAAGAAAATTTATCCCATAACATAGAACGATGAATTGCTCGATCAACATCATGGAGCCATTTATTTCTCTATGGTAGATCTTTATTCAGTATATCACCAATTAAAAGTAAGGAATGAAGATATTCCCAAGACTAAATTGGAAATGATGAATGGACTCTATGAGATCATAGTGATTCCATTTAGAGTCACTAGATCCCAATTAATCGTCATGGATTTAATAAATAAAGTTTTTAGAAATTACATTGAAATATTAGTGGTACTCTTTGATGATGATATTCTGATATATTCCTAGAGAAAAGAAGAACATCGGGAGAATTTGAACACAATGCTGAATAATTTACAAAAGGAGAAACTTTAAAAAATGTAATGTAATTGTGATTTTTGGATGGATGATGTTTGGAATGGAAATTACCCACACCTTTTTTCATCATAGAATGTAAAATGGTATTTTGAGGGTGAAATTTTATAAGGAGAAATAATGAAAAGACCTAATGTTTAGTCATTTGAAATTCCCTTATTATAATTATGTTATATAGTATAATCTCATTAAATCACAACATGTTGCCACATCATTCTTATTTGATCATCAAAATTACTATGTTTCCTTTAAACATATTTTTTCCTCTTCTATGATTTTAATTTTCAATTTTTTACATATATGGTTCTGATAGGTAAGATGTTTGGAGTCCGATAGAAAAAAATTAATTTTTTGTGAATAGTAATATAACCTTATGAATATCAATTTTACCCTTATTGCTTTTAATATTACCAATACAAATATTGAATCATCCATGTGAAATTTATCCTTAACAATGAATATATAAATAAAATTTATCCATATAATAAGTAAAAATATGATGTGTTAGTATTTTTTACAAGTTGTGAATATTAAATTAAAATTTTACGATTAAATTAGTTATTTTAATGATATTTTATTTTCATCAAAGTTAATCATAAAATTTTATTTTTGTTTCTTATAATTATAATATAAATTTTGAGACCTCAATATATTTTTCAATGTGTTAAAAATGTCATTTAATTTTAAAATTTGTGTTTATTTATGTAAATTATGATTTTAATAAAAAATTAATTTTCTCATATTTAGAAAAATATTTTCATATAATAGAGTTCATTTTTAGTTTCTACATGTCATAAAATAGTTAGGGATATTTGTTTTGATATTTTTCTGAAATACCTAAATTTTTGCGAATAGGGAAATTCGATAACTTACGAAATATGCCAATATGTAAATTTTTGTCATCATGCTTGATCCATTGATGATTTAAATGGAAATTGGTTCGAACACACATGAAATTATTATTATTATTTTCACATTAATCTGCGTAATTATTTTTTTGAAAAATGTAATAAACTAATGAAATAAATATTGAGAAAACTCCTTTATCCCCCACTATAAAAGCCAACCCTCACCACCTATTGTAACATCTTAGGTAAATGATGAATAATATATTTTAATATTTATTAATATTTTTGAAATAAATATTATTTTTACTTTAAAGGGGTAGCTATGTTCGATAGCGTACCCGATACACAACAACATGTTTCTTTCAAATCTTATGTTGCACACTAATAATATAATATTATTATTTTAAATGGTAGTTAACACCTAGCCGTTGTATAGGAGAGAATGAAAAAAACTAATACAATATGATTATACATGTTTTTTAAATTTATTTACATTTATCAAATAAAATTTAGAGGCTTAAAATGTGACACAATCTAATTTTAAGCATAATTTACATTAAAAGGTCGATTTACCGCCTATTAATAGAGAACTCTCATTAAATACTGTTCTGGGAACATTAATACATAATATTTGACCAAATACAATCCTTCTTTATAATGGGGACATCAAATTTTACTTTGTGTAATTTTTTGGTATTTTTCTGATAAAGATCATTTTTTAATGAATAGTGAAAATACTATTTTTTAATTCAAAAATGCCTTTAAATATAATTTATTTATATGATTATATTTGATTTTTAATTGGTTTTAAAGTGAAATTATAATATATTTTTTCCATTTAATCCAATTTTGGACTTTGGAATTAATTTTACTTTGTAAATTGACATAAATAAGAGTCAATCTTTTGATAGTTATTATTTCTTAAAAATAGGATAATTGTTATAACAACAAAAATTAATTTAAAAATTAATTAATGAAAATTTTTTGTTTTTATTTTGTAAAAATAAAAATCATTTTTGAATTCAGAATATAAAATATATCTTAGGCATAATTTTTGATATTTTCTGAAAAATGTTAATTTTTGATTAATAGTGAAACCACTTAGTAGTAGTTAAAAACGACGTTTTCATTTTAATGTAAATTTTCCTCTTCTGTGATTTTAATTTCAAAAATATGATGTACATGGTTGTTAGTAGTAAGAAAAATGTGGTTCAATAATATGAAAATATTTTTTGGTGAATAGTAACTTTTGACTTTTATTTTCCACCGTTAAAGGTAAATAGGGTAATTTAAGGTAAAAATAATATTATAATAATTAAAAATTACCTTAACACTTGTAGAAACCTTATTTTATGAGTAATGGCCGACCATGGGAAACCTTTGGTCAATTTTGGGACCCCATGGAGCCACTTATGAATGATAATAACACTTTAGATTAATTAATTTAAAGTAATGCCAAAAATGACATAAACAAAAATCTTTTAGTAAATTAATTTTTATATGGTGTTATATAAGTAATTTTTTAGACAATAAATATTATTTAGAAAGCTAAAAATATTTACTACATGATAGTATTTTTTTATAATTTTTATTCATCGAATAAATTAAATTATTTGTGACACAATAATAATGCAGTATTTACCTAATTAATAAATGATTTAAATAAATAAGATTATAATGATTAAAATATTTTCCAAAACCTATCCAATTCCTATTGAATGATTTTATTTTGACCATGATTCATCTTATCTTCGACTCTAATGATTTTTGGACCTTTATAAACCGAATATCATTGTATAATAAAATAATGTTTTCACTGTCCCCTAAAGAGCCCCTCCTCCCCCTTATAAAAGGAGACCACTTATAACCAATTACTCACACCTCTTAAGCCATTTGGCTCATCCAATCCTTGACCAATTCTCCCAACATCCCTCTCCTCCCCCTATAATCCTAACCTTAGGTATAAGGCACTTCAAAAAGTTTTTTTCGTTCAAACCAAAAGAAGTTACCCAAATTAAAGGTAACGATTTATCTAAAATTGTTTTCATTTATTTTATTTCTCCAACCCCTAAACGCTTTATGTTCATTTATTTTGTAACAACACCAGTATCCTAAATATACTAGGATTTTGATATGAGAAGGATTATAACTACAGTTACACACACCTCTATCTAATGGATGAATAACATAATGTTTCTATGGATGGAAAACTAATGCCTCACAAAATGATGATTGTCTGATTATCTACTACCGCCTCTCATGGTGGCCATTATTATGGAACTGTATTTATATTTGATATATATTATGTTCATGTTTTCTTTATGCTTCTATAATTTCAATTTATAGCATGCCTTTATGGTTTCCATTATGGGTAAAGGCGATAATCTCATTAGAGGAAGTGCGGACTACCGCCCCCTCAAAGTGATATGACTCGTTAATGCCATATGTTGGACGTATAAAGGATGGAATTAATGATATTATATATGATATTATATATGAAATTATACTTGATTTATAATATAACTATGTATCATTATGTTTTAATTCCATTCAAATAATAAATATAAATGAAAGTAGCATTCATGCGTACGTATGGCTTACCGTCTCCATTAACGGTGCATTTCATTTGTTACCTCCAAATGATATGTACTGTTATAAGTATATATATATATATACTGGATATATATGATATCTAAATAAAGAATTTCATTCTGGATGTAATGGACTATTGATCACATGGACAACGTGTAAATATATGGTGTTCATTTTTTACTCAAGCACCAAATATAAAAAAATGAACATTCTTAATTTAAATGATAACATAATGTTTATAAAATGGTAATAAGTGATATAAAAGTAATTATAAACTTGAAAAAGGGTTTTAAGAAGGTATAAATTAACTTTATTTTATTATTCAGGATATTAAAAAATGATCGAGTCATGTCGGACATGAGGTAAGGGACTTCGTCTCAATCTCCTTTCATTGAGTCATATTTAGTTTTATACATGACATTATTTTATACGGTGTATAAACCCCAATGACTTTTGATTTCATTCAAAGGGAATCTTTTTATATGAAGTATTTTACTAAAAGTCAAAAAGTAATGCTAATTTTAATGCAAGTGGTGACAATGACCTTTTCGCCACCGTGAGTATTATTTCATTGTTGGCTTCCTTAACAAACCAGAATGTTTTTAAAAGGAAAATTAATTACCATATACTATTTTATTACATATTTTTTTGTTGAAAATGATTTTGATAATGGATTTATTATTTCAATATCTTGAAATGATATTTTGTTGTTGCAATTTGATAATGTTATCATTCCTTTATTCATGTGTTATGATCATGTTATGGTTCTTGGGAATTATTTATGAATACGGGTGGTCCCATGATAAACCTAGGGAGGGTGAGCCCATGATAGCTCTCCAATGAATTGGGCAACGTGACAGAGGTAAACGTGAATGTTTCTCCTATGAGATTTAAGGAATATATTTTGATGGGTATTCCAAAGTAACTACCTTTGTAGCTGTGATAGATATAATGTAAGTATGATATGGATCCCACAAGTTACCTTTATGATTTATGATTTCTATGAGTTATTCATAAAATCTTATGATTTCATGAGGTAAGGAAAAAAGTTCATGTTTTGTTTGTATTTATGAACAAATGTTTTCTTTCTTTTTTTATAACCCTTACTTAGCTTTTTATGATCTTCACTTGTTTTGAAATATTTTCAAAGGACCTAAAGATAACATGGGTCAAGGATGGGATCAAGGAAAAGTCATGCTATATAAAACATGGAAGTAGACATGAATCTTTTTTTCATGAGTTTTTATTTTATGAAAAAATGGAAACTGTGTGGAAGTGTCTACTTTGTAATATTTTGAGATGTAATAGTTATGTCCTAATTCCCTAAAACTCTAAACCTAAAAAGATCCTCAATGTAAATTATTCATTTTATTCAATATTATGTAATGTTTAAGGCCTAGTGTCTATAGTTGTTATCAGAGGTCATTTTAGATAACTTTAGGAGTTAGTGTATTGTTAAATCAATATCCATAAAGTAATTTATGTTAATATTGAAATCATATAGCATTTACAGACTACCATGTTGCTTTGCCTAATATATATATATGTTCATAATGGTTTTTTTTTTGCATAGGAAAAAGGGTAGCTATGTTTGGATGACATCAATATGAAGACAACCTTCCGAATCAGCAACCTAAGATTGTCAGAATCAGAACTGTACAATTTGTTGCAGTGATGGCACAATTTACTTAGGCTATAAATGGTGGTGGCATCCATGTATGAGATCAACCAAATCAACCACAGAGGAACATGTCAGTAGTGGAGAATTTCATGAGTTAACATCCTCCATCATTCATAGGATCATCTGATACGGTGCTTGCAGAAGCATGGATTAAAGCACTGGAAAATATTTTCGATGTCATGGGTGGTTCAGAACATTGAATGGTTAGCCTCACTATTTAATGTTTTGAATGTGATGCTGATCAGTGTTGGTTGATGGTGAAAAATATTAGGGATAGTGAGGAGATTGATGCTCTTTATTTGGATGAGTTCAAATGCATGTTTATTAAGAAATATTTTCCTATGGTGGTTCATCTTAGGATAGAAAAACAATTCCTGGAATTGAGGTAGGAGGATGACTCAGTTGCTGCTTATGAAGAACAAATCAATCGAATGGCATGGTATGCTCCAAATTTCATACGAGATCTTCATAGTAAAATCAACTGTTTTTTACACAGGATTAAAGACAATGTATCAAAGGGATTTAGGTCCTTATGAGTGAAAAAATTATGAAAAACATGTTCATTGTGAAAAGGAGGTGGAAATTGATTTTGCCGATGATTAGGTATTCTTTGAAAAACAATATAATAAGAGGTCAAGGCGGCAAGATAAAGGGAAGAACTCTTCAAAAAAGCCTGATGGTAAGAAACTTTTGTTTAAAGTTTGTGAAAAGTGTTGTAAAAATCATGCTGGGGAATGTCTTTTGAATTCTAGTAAATTCTACCGATGTGGTAAAATGGGACATAAGGATCATAATTGCACTAAAAAGGATTAGGGTACTGGTAAGACAAAATCTGATTTACAGTCAGTAAAATGTTTTAAGTGCAAGGAAATGGTTCATTATGAAAATGAGTATCCAACAAAGAAATAAACCAAAGGAAAGCAGGAAGACTTCAAGGAGGAAGGGGTGGTGAAATATTTTTCAAATACTTCAGCAGATGTTGGGTGATCAAATGATGTTGTATCAAGTACAGTATTTGTTTGTTCAGATTATGAAAATGTGTTATTTTATTCAGGGTATACACACTCTTTCATTTCTGATAAGTTTTCTAGTAAATTGGGAATTCCATATCAAGATATGAGTACAAAACTTATGGTAAAAACAGCTAGAGGAGATGTTGAGGCAAAAAGAAAACATAAGAACATTCCTCTCCTTGTGTTTAGAAATAATCTACCTACAATCCTTATCATTTTTCCTCTATTAGAGTTTGAATTTATTTTGGGCATGGATTGGATTGCTGTTTATCATACTAAGATTGACTATAGATCTAAAGAGGTTTCTTTTTAGAATGATTTTCAGTTTGAATACAAAAATGAACCCTTGATTTTGATAACATATTAGGAAGCTGAGATACTAGTAAAATATGTAAATGAATGTTAACTTGCACATATTGTTGAAAAAAAAGGAACTGTTCAGGCTAATGATGTTGTAGTGGTAACTGAGTACCTTGATGGTTTCCCCAATTAGTTCCTAGTATTATACCTGATCGGGATATTGAATTTACTATTGAATTAGTTCTTTATTCTAAGCCAATTTCAAAACCCCCTTATCAAATGGCTCAAATTGAAATTTTAGATCTAAAGAATAAATTGCAGGAGTTATTAGATAATGTTTTCATTCGACCTAGCACATCACCATGGGGTGCTCATGTTTTGTTTATTAAAAAGAAATATGGTTCAATGAGACCTTACATTGATTATAGAGCATTGAATAACATCACTGTAAATAATAAGTATCCTTTTCCTCATATCAATTATTTGTTTGATGAGCTCCAGGGAGCTCAGTATTTTGTGAAGATTGATTTGAGGTCAGGGTACCATCCTTTGAAAGTAAATGAAGCAGACATTCTGAAGACAACATTTCGTACTAGATATGGCCATTGTGAATTTTTAGTTATGCTTTTTTGGTTAACCAATGCTCCTGCTGTATTCATGGATGTTATGAATATAATTATCCATGAGTTCATGGATAATTTTACGTTTGTGTTAATTGACGATATTTTTATTTATTTTAAATGTAGAGTGAAGCATGAAAGTAATTTAAGGGTCATCTTGCAATCCTTAAAAATAAAAGAATCTTTATGGGAAATTCAGAAACTGTGATTTTTGGTTACATCCAATTTATTTACATGGTCACATTGTTTCAAAAAATGGAATAACTGTTGATCCTTCTAAAACAAAAGTTGTTAAATAATTGCTAAGACCCACAAATATAACCTAGATTCGTAGTTTTCTAGGTATGAATGTTTATTACCGGAGGTTTGTTGAAATTTTTTCACGGTTATCTAGTCCAATGACTAAGTTAACTTGAAATGGATTTAAGTTAATCTGGACAATAGAATGTGATTTTTTTTTAGGAATTGAAATGGAGATTGGTGAATGCTATTGTTTTGGCACTGCCATCCAGAAATAGTGAGTTTGTTAACTATAGTGATGCTTTGTTAGAGGAATTGGTAGCGTCCTAATGAAAAATTATCAGGTAATTACTTATGGTTCACGTCATTTAAATCCACATGAGTTAAATTACACTACACATGATTTAGAATTAGCTGATGTTGTTTTTGCATTAAAAAATTGGAGGCATCATTTTTGGGGAGTAAAATGTGGAATATATACTGATCAAAAAAGTTTAAAGTATATATTCACCCAGAAATAATTGAACATGAGACAAAAGAGATGGCTATAATTAATCAAGGATTATGATTGCATGATCCATTACCATCTGGGAAAAGAAAATAAAGTGGCTGATGCTTTGAGTCGAAAATGTAGTCTCATTAACCATGCCATGTTTGGAACGAGATCCATTAGTTTTTGATTTATTAACTTTGGAATAGAAGTTGTTGGTGAAAGAAATTATTCTGTTTTGTTTCAATTGTCAGTGAAATCATCTCTATTTGACAGAATCACTAATGAAAAAATGTCCTATACCCACTGTTCAAAACCATGGGTATAGCCCCCAAAAACGTGGTTATAGTCTATACCCATTTTTTTGGGAACCGTGGGCTGGAAAGGCATTGGTATAGGGGTCTTGACCTATACCCACAGTTTTTGGAGAACCGTGGGTATAGGGGAGTCTGATGTGCCACAACGCTGTTACAACATGGCACACAACGGACCCCACGGTTTTCAAACCGTGGGGAATTTAAATCAAAAAATTTCGGCACTGGGGGGAATTGAACCCACGCCTCACACTTCGCCTAATAGGTGCGCCAAAGAAACCGACCAACCAAGCTATGAATCTTATTTGATATATAACAATATATTCACATATATATATTCATATAACACAGCACGATATTTAAATTTCAAAAAACACTGCCCTAGAGAATCGAACCCGCGTCTCATGAAACACTTCACAGCTACGCCACAAAAACACAGTAACCTATCTACAACATTTAACTGTTATGTATGCATATATATTTGTATATATATTAATATAATCTGGTGCAGTTTTTAAATTCAAAAATCACTTCCAGAGGGATTCGAAACCACGACATAGAGATCCTGCCTAGAAGTCTTTACCAACCGAACTAATGATTTTTGAAATAATATATCTATATTATTGTAAATATATTAATCTTAACCATGTAAAAATGTCTTCCCTGCCAATTGTTTCGTGTCCCACCTAGTTTTATTTCCCCTCGATAATGCGGGAAATCTATACCCAGGGTTCTAGAGAATCGTGGGTATAGGTCCTCCAAAAAAACCCCAATATGCACGGTTTTGAAGAACCGTCAGTATAGGTCTTCGGAAAATACCCAATACCCTCGGTTTGGCCAAACCGTGGGTATAGGGTTTGAAAAAAAACTCATATACCCACGGGTTTTCCAAACCATGGGTATAAGTGTTCAAAAGAAACCTATACCCACGGTTTGAAGAAAAACTGGGGGTATAGGTCCCTATATTAACCCTATACCCACTTTTTTTGAAAAACTCTGGGCATAGCGGTACTATATACCCCTGGTTTATTTTAAAACCGTGGGTATAAACCCATTTTCCAGCAGTGAATTTTGAATTTAAAGAAGGAAGACAGTGAGTTGCAGAAAAATGTAGAGTTGGTTCATAAGGGTAAGTTGCATGAATTTAACATTGATAATTATTTTGTTTTGAGTTTTGGGAAAATATTATTCGTGCCTTGTGATTCATAGTTAAATAATGAGTTGTTATGTAAAGATCATAGTTCCCCATTTTCAGTTCATCCTGGTAGTACTAAAATGTACATCGATCTTTGGGAGTATTATTGGTGGGATGGAATGAAAAGAGATATTGATGATTTTACTGTGATGTGTATGACTTGTCAGCAGGTAAAAGCAAAGTGGCAGTTACCGAAATGGATTCTTTAGTCTTTATCTATTCCATAATGGAAATATGAAAATATATCCATGGAATTTTTTGTGGGATTACCAAAAACATCTCAAGGTAATAATGCAATCTGGTTTATAGTTGATCGATTGACTAAATCTTCTCATTTCCTTCCTATTTGAGATACATTGTTTCTAGATCACCTTGCTTGGTTTTATGTTAAAGAGATAGTCAGGTTTTATAGAGTTCTCCTCTCCATTGTATCTGATCGTGATCCCAGGATTACTTATAATTTTTGGAAAGGCCTTCAAAAGTCATTGGGTACTGAATTAAATATTAGTATAGATTTTCATCCTCAATCAGATGGGATGTCCGGATGAAAAATTCAGACCCTGGAAGATATGCTACATGCTTGTTCACTGGATTATTAGGGAAGTTGGGACCAACATCCTTCTTTGGTTAAATTTTCATATAATAACAGTTTTCATTCCATTATACAAATGGCTCCATTTGAGGGATTATATGGAAAGCATTGTCGAACTCTATCTTTTTTTGGATGAAGTAGGTAAAAAGAAGCTGATGGGACCAAAATTTGTAGAAGAGATGGCAGAGAAAGTTCAGTTGATGTAGAAGCACATGAGAAGATCTCAAAGTAGACAGTAAAATTATGCAGATAACCAGAGTAAGGATCTTTTTTTTGAGGTAGGTGATCATGCATTTCTAAAAGATTCTCCTGGGAAAAGTGTTATGCATTTGGGTAAGAAGGGAAAATTGAGTCTGAGGTTCATTGGACCTTATGAAATCTTGGAGAAAGTTGGATCAGTTTTGTACAGAGGGTATTTAGATCCAATTTTGTCCCAGGTACACAATGTTTTTTAGGTTTTGATGTTGAGAATGTATATGCCAGATCCATCTCATTTTTGAGCCCAGAGGTAGTTCAGTTGGAAGAGAATCTCTCTTAAGAAGAAAAACCAGTTCAGATTCTTGAACAAAGAGAGAAAGTTTTGTGGAATAAGATAATTCACCAGGTAACGGTTTTGTGGAAAAACCATATAATTGAAGAGGCAATGTGGGAATCTAAAAATTCTATGAGGGATAAATACCCCCACTTATTTTGATAAGTGAATAAAAATTGCGAGGACGGAATTTACAAAAAAGAGAAGGATGTAACATCCCAGGTATATGAAGAATAAGATATTTTTATGTTTATTAATATTTGTGAATTAAATATTAATTTTACTTTAAAGGGGTTTCTATTTTCGATAGCATACCGGATATGAAACAACAAATTTCATTGAAATCTTACGTTGCACACTAATAATATAATATTATTATTTTAAATGGTAGTTAACTCCTAGCTGTTATATTGGTGGGAATTAACAAAACTAACTACAATATGATTATAAATGTTCGTTAAATGTATTTACATTTATCCTATAAAAGTTATAGGCTTAAAATGTGAATGAATCAAATTTTAAGCACAATTTACATTAAAAGGTCGATTTACCGCCTATTAATGGAGAACCCTCTATAAAAATATTTTATTAACTTTAATATATTTTATTTGACCAAATAAAATCCTTATTTAGAATTGGGACATCAAATTTTAATTTGGGTATTTTTTTGGTATTTTTCTGATAACGTTCAATTTTTTAATGAATTGTGAAAAATACTGTATTTTAATTCAAAATTGCATTTTAATATAATCGATTTATATTATTAGATTATCTTTTTAATTGATTTTAAAGTTTTATTAGAATATATTTTTACCGTTTAATCCAGTTTTGGCCATTGGAATTAATTTTACTATGAAATTGGACATAAACAAGTGTCAATCTTTTGATAGTTATTGTTTCTTAAAAACACGCTAATTGTTTTAACAATGGGAATTAATTTGAAAATTAAATAATGAAACTATTATGTTCTGAATTTTAAATATAAACATAATTTTTGAATTTGGAATATCAAATATAGATTAGGCTAAATTTTTGGTATTTTTATAAAAAACATCAATTTTTGATGAATAGAGAAACCACTTAGTTGTTAAAAAAATGACTTTTTCATTTAATTGAAAATTTACCACTTCATTGAATTGAATGTTGAAAATATTACATTCATGGTTGTTATTAGTAAGTAAAATGTGGTTCAATAATATGAAAATAAATTTTGGTGAATATCAACTTTTTACTTTTATTTACCGCAGTTAAATGTAAATAGGGAAATTCAAGGTAAAAAGAATATTATAATAATTTTTAATTACCTTAACTCTTGTCCAAAACTTATTGGATGAGTAATTTCCGACCATTTCCATCCTTAGGTAGATTTTGGGACCCCATGAATTCACTTATTAATGATAATGACACTTTAGATTAATTAACTTAAAGTAAATCCAAAAATGAGATAAACATAAGTCTTTTAGTAAATTAATTTTTATATGGTGATATATAAGTCTTTTTTCAACTACAAATATTCTATAGAATTCAAAGAATATTTAATACATGATAGTATTTTTTAATAATTTTTAGACACCAAATAAATTAAATTATTTATGACACAATAATGATGCAGTATTTACCACATTAATAAATTATTTAAATAAATAAGATTATAATGATTATAATATTATCCAAAACCTGTACAATTACTCTTGGATGATTTTATTTCGACCACGATTCATCTTATCTTCGATTATAATGATCATTTGACCTTTATAAACTGAATATCATTATGCAATAAAATAATATTTTCACACTTTTCTAAAGAGCCCCCCACACCCTTATAAAAAGAGACCACTTATAACCAATTCCTCACACCACTCAATACATTTGGATCATAAAACATCTTCCCAATTAAGCTCCCTACATCCTTATTCTCCCCTTAGAAGCCTTACCATAGGCATAAGGCACTTCACGATGTCATTTTGGTTCAAACCAAAGGAATTTACCAAAATTAAAGGTAACGATTTCTCTTAAATTGTTTTCTTTTATTTTACTTCTCCAACCCATAAACTCTTATTATTAGATTATTTTGTAACAACACCACTATCCTCAATATAATAGTATCTTTTTATGAGAATTATTCTAACTACACTTACAGACACCTCAATTTAATGGATGAATGACATAATGTTTTTATGGATGGAAAATTAACGCCTCACGAAACGATGATTATTCGATTATCTCCTACTACCTCTCATAGTGGCCATTATGATAGAATTGTATTTATGTATTATATATATTATGATTATGTTTTTCTCATGATTCTATAATTTCCATTTATATCATTCCTTTATGGTTTCCATTATGTGTAAACGTGATAATCTCATTAGAGGAAGTGCAGACTACCGCCCCCTCAATGTGATATAACTCATCAATTCCATATGTGGGACGTATAAAAGATAGAGTTAATGAAATTATATATGATATTATATATGAAATTATAATATAATTATAATATACATATGAATTATTATGTTCTAATTCCATTAAAATAAGAAATATAAATGAAAGTAGCGTTTATGAAGACGTTCGACTTACCATCTCCATGAACGGTGCATTTATTTCTTACCTGCAAATGATGTGTACAGTTATAATTATATATGTAATGGATATATATGATATATATATGATATCTAAATAATGAATTTCATTTTGGATATAATGGACTATTGATGACATGGACAACTTATAAATATAAGGTGTTCATTTTTTACTCAAGTACCAAATATCGACAAAATGAACGTTATTAACTTAAATGATTACATAATGTTTATAACATGGTAATAAGTGATATAAAAAGAATTATAAACTTGGAAAAGGTTCTTAAGCATGTATAAATTAACTGTTGTTTAGTATTCAGGATATTAAAGAATGATCGAGTCAAGTTGGACACGAGGTAAGGGACTTCGTCTCAATCTCCTTTCATTGAGGCATATTTAGTTTTATACAAGAAATTATTTTATACAGTTTATAAAACCCTTTGAATTGTAAAATCATTCAAAGGTAATATTTTTATATGAATCATTAAACTAAATGAAAAAATTGAATGTTTTCTTTAACGTAAGCTTTGACGACGACCTTTCCGCCACCACAAGTATTATTTGATCGTTGGCTTCCTTAACAAGACAAAATGTTTTTAAAAGGAAAAATAAATACGATATACTGTTGTTATGTATTTTGGAATTGAAAATTATTTTACGAATGGATTAATTATTTCAATATCTTGAAATGATATTTTTTTATTGCAATTTGGAAATGTTATCTTTCATTTATTCTCGTGTTATGATCATGTTATGGTTCTTGGGAACTATTTATGTATAAGGGTGGTTCCGTGATAAACATAGGGTGGGTGAGCCCGAGATAGCTATCCAATGCATTTGGTAACGTGACGGAGGTAAATGTGAATGTTTATCATAAGAGATTTAGGGATTATACTGTGATGGGTATTCCAAAGTAACTCCCTTTGTAGTTGCGATAGCTACAATGTAAGAATGATATGGATTCCACAAGTTACTTTTAGGATTTATTATTTCTATGTGTTATTCATAAAATATTATAATTTCATAAGGTAAGCAAAAGAGTTTTTGTTTTTTATGTATTTATGAAAAAATGATTTCATTCTTTGTTTTATAACCCTTACTGAGCTATTTATGATCATCCCAAGTTTTGAAATGTTTTCATCGGACCTAAAGATGAATAGGGTCAAGGATTGGATCAATGAAAAGTCATGCTATTTAAAAATTGAACTAGACATGCCTCTTTTTTTCAAGAGTTTTTATTTTATGAAAAAATGGAAATGGTGTAGACGTTTCTAATTTGTAATATTTTGAGATGTAATAGTTATATCCTAATTCTCTAAAACTCTAAACCGGAAAAGATCTTCAATGTTAATTATTCATTTAATTCAATATTATGTATTGTTTAAGGTCGGGTCCTTATACCAATTCTCCTCATAACATTTCATACTTGTGAATTTCGAAAATTATACACACATGCCTACCTAAGACTCTATACTACTTCTAGGAGTTTCTGTTTATAACAGAAGACTAAAATCGAATCCATTAAGGAGTCTCTCAAGCTGAAAGCATCAAGAGGCAAAATCATCTTATGTTTTCTATCAATTTTATTTCATGTTCCTTGGTATTCTTCTATATCCTCACCTATCCTAATCCAAGTAATGTGATAACTCCAGTACATTACATATACTATAATTTTATTGTTATAATGTAATAATTCATCATCATCTATCCTTTCCCCTCCATTTATACTAGAAAAGGAAACACTATAACTGTTTTGTAAATTAATCACATTCCAAGACGATGAGATTTCAATTTCTATTACCATCTACAATTATGGTCACGAAAGCATTTTTTGTGAAATATATTCTTATTTATTTATTATATCCTATGTAATTTTATTTAATCACTTTTTAAAAATTATATTAATTTATAAAACAAAATGATTTCATTGGGATAAAAAACCGCCAATCTACCGAAATATTCATCATTAATATTTTATATTTTGACTTGTCCTGAATATAAAAAACATATGAATTTTATGACTATTAATTCTTCTATATTTTCTATAATTAAATATAAATTCAATTTGGGACAACCAACCTAATCATACATGATTTTCTGTACATGTATATAGGTTAAACGATCATGAAAACCAAGGAAACAAATTATCCCAAACAATGAAATTGTACCTCTTAACTGATCAAAAATTCCTTGAATGAACTTGATAGGGTTATAATAATTCCCTTAAATTAAGAATAGGTTATATAATTATTAATTAATTATTCAAATTTTATTATCCATGAAATTATGATCAAGTGAAAAACACCTTCAAACTTCATATAAGGGATTTTTCCCGAACCTCCATTATTCCTTCGGGTTCCTCTTTCATTATATTTACCCAAATGATGTTATAAATTTTTTTTATGTACATATAATAAATTCTATTTTTATGTTATAAAATCATATATCAATATTGGATCATTATTATATTTTGTTGATATTCAAATTTTCATGTGGATACCTTCTCAATTTTTCCCGATAAGAAATCTCATTTTAAGGGAACTTCAAGAATTATTACGCAATTTAATGTTCACTCTATCATATATTTTAATCCACCATTGTTTTTATAAAATAATTATTTTTATTATTAAATCCTTATTGTTTCACTTCTTGTTTTATAAAATATTTATTCACTTTTCTATTTAAAATGTTCTTTGGTATTTTCATTAAAACCTCACTAAAACATTTTTATGAAAAAATTTCTTAAATAAACATTTTGTATATTATCACTTATATTTGACCTCACGTACAGGTATATATGCATATATTACATTATGAATGCCCATTTATGTTTTAATTCCATTCTTTCATGAATACATGTATGATACACCCATTTATTATGCTTTATAACTGGATTATGATACCCATTTTGTTCCATGGGTAACCAACTATTTTTGTATTCTTAAATATGTATGATTCTTTATATGGAAAGAATATTAATGGACATGTTATGATAGGTGCTCTAATATAGTACTCCAATTCATTGGTTTAATTTTAATCTCATCATACATTATATGAAATGGTCTCTACAGTTAACCTTGACCCATTCTCCACATTAAACAGTCTTAGTGGTTAGTCAGGAACCATGATAATCTATATAAAAAATCATTTAATCATACTAAAAACATGTTTTATGTTTCATCAACATTAATATTATTCCATTATTATATGGTTCCATGTTCTAAATGTTGTTAATCCTTATGTTTAATCACGTACAATGCCTCTTTATATGAATATGTTATGCCATAGAACCCATGTTTTAATCACTACTCTTATTTTTATTCCCTTACTGATATTCGAGATCATCCCTTTATTTATGTTGTCTATAGAAACTCCTATTAAGATGTATAATCACAATGGTAGTTAGGATATAAATATGGAGATTAAATAAAAGTTTCTTTTATGATGTTTGATTATATACCCTGTCTTCCAAGTCAGTAGACATTATTATCCCTGCATTTTAACTTGATGTTTATTTATTATAAAAATCATGTTACAATATGTTTAATATTATGGGGTCGCTATAATAATATCCTATGGGAGTGTCAAATATGGAGTTTATAAAGTCACATTTTCTTACACATAGTCGCGATATAGTCCTGGTCAATACACCCTTTATGGATTTATTAACACATTATAACTCAATTCTAGAGACACAACCACTCATAGCATCTCTGTATGGATATAATTTCATAGAAAACACTCTTACTCAACTTTACCATAAAACCTGAACATTTTCCTATATTTAGACTCATCCCCAAACTTATACTTAAACATATCCTTTGAGATATCACTAATATTTTCTCATCCCATATTCCAATAGTTATCTTCACCTTTTTCTGACACTAAATATAAATATCCACACTTATCATACATAAATATTACATATCAATTGAATAATATTCAATATAATAGCTTATAATCCATTAAAAAATATTTTAGATCATGTTCCATAGGAATCATGGAAACATAAACAAATGGTCCATATGTGGGATATGTCTTATTCAACTACGTACATCCTAACACAAACCTTTTTTAGAATTTTACAAAATAAAAAATTTACAATAACATGTTAATATAAATTTAAAAACATAGAGGATCATAGGTGCTAGTATGGGTAAAAAAGTGACATATAGAAATATCATCAGTATAATGGTATGTGAATATCATAATGACATTTAATAACCATAACCAACATTACATAGATAATAAATATGACATTGGTAATAAATATTGGAAGTTCATAAGATATGAATCATAATATATTCATTGATCCTAAACTACGAGAACATAAATTTTCACGAGGCATGTATTTTTGTTATACACAAATTCAAAGAAAATTAGTTCATTACTAATTCAATGATCATTTCCATGTATATCATATCTTAATGGCTTCACTCCCAAAACCATAGTATAATTCAATGTTTACCCCCCAAGAATATCATAGAGAACCGTGAACCTTACATAACTAGGTTCACAACTCATTCTGGTCCAATTTATCTCATAATATAAAAATCTTAAGGAAATTCGCTGGATAGAAAAAAATATATCCCCCATCACATAATAAAAATCATACATTTGTGTTATATAAGGTAATTAAACATTCAATGAATCAAAGCACATGAAATTTGGTATGTTTCTTGAATATTTCAGCATACCAAAACTTTTGGAAAATATTTAGTTTTATTACTCATTTCCCCCTTTCATAAAAGCATTAGCTGTTGAAAAAAATTAGGTTTCATAAAAATTTTATAATGATATAACCTTTATAATAGAAACATATTTCGTAAATATATTTTCAACATAAACATAAATAATCTATAAATGGAATATAAATACTATCCTTGGATCATATCCCTAGTAAATCATAAGTAACATTTAATGATTCCCAATTAAATAAAAAATTATCTTGAAATATAAGTTGGAAAACTACTTATGGATAATAACTTTACATTTATATTTTTTCTAAAACTAAAATTCATATTATAGTTTTTTTCAAATTTTGAGTGAAAATAATTTTGATAACTTATTAAATAATCAATAAAACATTTTTTTGGTAATTATGGTGTGAAATTTAATACATGTCGTACATGTTAATACAATGTCTCATTTCACATATTTTGTAAAAGAAAATTATCCTTGTTTATAAAATTGAACAAATATTAAATTTAAAATATTTTTTTAATGTAAAAAATGGTAATATTTCTAACAAATAATTTTTATAATCTTAATAATATTTTATAATTTATTAAAAAAATAATTTTTGGAGTAAAAAGTTTTATTGGCCGAGGAGAAAAGGAATGATGAATTTTGTTAAAATCGTCCTATTGAATTACAAAGAATATAAATGAATTAAAATTTCGGAAAAATGTATTTTAATGGAGAACACATTGAAAAAGAAAATTCATGAGTTTTTTATGACATGGAACATAATATTTTATCACCAATAGAATAAAAAAATAGTCCTAATAAATGATGAGATTGTATTAGATAACCATTAACAGATTTGTAACATTGTATTTGTAATACCTTGGATATAAAATTTTTTCATTAAATAGAAAATATAATTAGTATAAATATATTTTGTATATTAAATTTTAGAGATTATATATTTACAACCATAAAATAATATCGATACAGAAGATAATATTTTTCTTAATGGAGAAAAATTGAGACAAAAATACCTTACATTAAGTCATAACAACCACCAAACTTGTTCAACCCCCTGTATAAGAAAAATAAGTTTATTATAAATCTATTTCAAGATAAAAATATATAAAATACCATATATATTTATGTATAATATTTTACTACCAATTTATTTACATTACCATAATATATTGATGTTTTTTAAAATAATTACTTTTCTTGTTGTTGAGGATTTTATTTTTTTATTTTTGATTACCTTTATTTGACTATGGTTTGATAAATTCCAGAATTCTAACCATGATATAACTATCATATATATTTACTACATTGGTATTTATTGTAATAAAAAATATTTAGTTATAGAAAAAGAAATACACCATACATGGATGTGGTAGAACATATGTACGAATGAATGTTGTTTCCATTTTCTCAATGTATTTAGAAGAATAATGTTAAATAATATATTAATATTCCATAATAATTTATATTTCTTAAATTTCCCATTTATTATTTAATTTTTTCCTTATTTACTAGTTTGTAAAAGGAATGTGAGAAATGAATTATGTTTCTTTATGATGCGATAGTATGTTGTTCCCACAATGGATTTTATTGAATCCCACATAGAATAGAAAGTAAAAGTTATATATTATAATATATTTCCATCAGTGTGGTAATGTTAAAAATATGATATATGTATTTTCTATCAATCACCAAAACCAAACATTAGAGGTGTTTATGGAAAACATGTCACATTGGATTGCGTGGTGGTAGTCTGCGATACACATGAGAGACCCTATTATTTTCCATTTAATGAATATAGAGATATATGTATGTTATTATTAGAGCATAATAACATATCATTATATATAATATTCAAATGTTATAAGGATTATATTTTTCTAAAATAATTGAATGATGTCGAGAATGAAATATAATAAAAAAGTGATTGATGGACGTTATTGCTTCTTCTGAAAAACTACTTATGTTTTAACCAAAATCCTTATAAAAATGATTTTTATTATAAAATGGTTTATTAATGAGATTTTTGTAAGAATTAAGGTATTTTTTTTATAGATATTCGACACATGTGTGTTCTTAATGTGTTAAGGGGATAAGATATGGGGGAATTTTTATAAGTGAGGGAGAGGAAACATTTGGTATTTATATTCTAAAAATATAAAAATGTGTAATTATATAACATTATAGGTGATAAGGTTGAAATATGGCTAGACCATAAGATATATAAAAATTTTAACACTTATCATTATCGGTTAACCATCTGTAAAACCATTTTCTCATTTTCCATTGTAAATAATTTTAACTTTTTTTTATATTCATTATGTTCCAAAAATATTTTAAAATTATTAAATAATATTATTTATTATAATACTAAATTGGGATTCTAATTTTTTTTAATTCATGTAATCGAAGGGGTAGAAATTAATTTAATTTAAAACCTGCAAATGTGATGTGAAATCTAGTTTTCAAATACAATAAATCCATATTATGATTTGTAAAACCATTATACATATTTTTATATATATTAAAAATTTTTATTCATATCACTAATTTTAAAATCTATATTATAATATTTATTTTTAATATTAATATACCCTGGTATTTTATTTCTCAATGACATATGTAACATAATCTAGTCTTGATATAGTGTTCAACAAAAACATAATGAAAATCGATTTATTCAAAAAATAATAAATAATAATAACATATCTTGTTAGTTAAATTGAATGAATATTAAATTTAAAATCTAATAAAAAAGTCCAACATATCATGGTTTATTATTATTATACCTCTACTATCATTGATCTAGTATATTTTTCGATTGTAAAAAAAATAATCCAAAACAACAATATAAAGTAATAATCATTGGGTTTAAGAGGATAATTTACTCACGTAAATTTTACCATTTATCAATTTTTTTATTATTTTAAATAGATTTTGTAGAACCCCCAATTTACGTTATTAACCATTTATTTATTTATTTTTTATATACAATGTAATTATGATATGTTTTTTCATGCATCATGATGTTTTGGAATGCTTTTGGAAATATTCTGGAGGTTCACAGATTGAGGATGTTTAGTTGAAACAATTAATTAGCTCTTTAGAAATTGTGTTACTACAAGATGGAACTGGATAAGCGTAGAGTTAGGAACATGGTTTGGGTAAACTATGTAGCCAACCAAGAGAAAACCTATTTTTTAGGAAAGAGGGGTTTATCTTTGTTGAATAATTGTTTTCTAACAATGTGATCCAACATTTAGAGGGTTGTATTGTGGAAACGTGTAGCACATGGTTGACACACTATTTACCTATACATTATCCCTAACTATACATCATTAAAAACAAGGTCTTTATTTTTTTGGATCTAATCTAAATCAACTGTTAAACCACTATTTGTTAACATAATGTGAACCTTACTTGAATTATTCCCCCTCCCATTGATTTGGAGATATTTCTCTTCAGTATTGATGTGATTTTAAAGAAAATCAATGTATGTTAGAAGCTGGATTTCATGGTAAGTCCCCATTTTTTGTGGTTCACTATAGTATTATTTTTATTCTTCTATCATTGTGTTTCGTGGATCTAATCAAAGAGGGATAGTTCTAATTTTTGTGCTTCCACTCATGAAGAGATATGATTTTTTTTTTGAATGGGAATAAGATCAATGTTGTGTTTCATAAGATCTAATCAATGTATTTTGAAGAATTTGTGTCGTTTATCATTTTAACCTATGTTTTTGTGGTAGTTGGCTTCAATTTTACTTCTTTGTTTTGTACATGATGGATTGATCCCATTTTTTTAATTTATTTATTTTAATTTTGATAGTGATGTGAAATATTGATTGAAATATTATTTATGGATGGTTTTTAAAATTGTGTAAATTGGTTTTTTTTGATAGTCTGTTGTTTCATGAATTTAAAATGGTGTTTTTAAAATTTTTATTTCTTTTCATACATCCAAAAATATTTTTCATCAATTTTTTATGGAATTCATTCATTGTAATGATTTTTCATAATTGGTTTTTCATTGTTTTTTTAATAAATGGGTTGGGTGTGTTTGTGTGAATTTTGGAAATAAAAGGGTATGATGTTTTCGATGTATAAAATGGGATTGATGAGTGTATGAATGTTCCCCCATTAAAATAGTTCACCAAGTGAAATATTGGGGAAATGATGAGTCATCGATCAATATTATATAGAGTTCCATGGTTTCATGCTTGTGTGGATGTTTGGATGGGTAGAAATGGAATTTTTTATGACTAATGAAAATGTGAATGAGTTTAAAGAGTTTCTTGGTTTATTTCCATAAAAATGGTTATAGTTTATAAATCATCTTTCTGTTTTGATATAAATTTAATTTAATTTTTTATTATAATATTTTATATTAATTAGAATAAAAATTGCATCCTATTGGCGTGGGTTGTGAATTCATTGGGGAAATCATATTGATTTTTATATTCATCCACTTCTTTAGATATTTGGTGAATTTAAAAATATCATGTATAGGGACATATGTATTGAAAAGGTATCCCCAGCCATTAGTAATGCATCATGATATCTTAGGCATGGAATTTTTGAGTGTGTTATTTATGTTTTTTGGGAAACTTCTAAGACATGGTAACTCATTGTCATCAGTTTAACCAATGAGAAGAGAATTACAGGCATTGATTGAAATGACCTCTTACTAGGAGTGCATATTTCATTTTCATTAATGATTAATTTTTTTTGAGAAGGATTGATATTAGAAAAAGGTTGAAGATCATTTTATTTTCAAAGAGAATAGTTGAAATTTAAAATAGGGTCTCAAACTAGAATGTTTTAAATTTTGAAATACATTTTGTGATAAATGTGGTGTGTTAAATTATACATTTTATATCTTTTAGTTGTTAGATAATGAAAAGAAATAAAATTTTCATCCGGTCATAGAAATTGAACTGGGTAAGAGTCGTAGGAACCAATTGGAAGAGGATATAGATAATATGGTTGATCCTAAGCCACATGTTAACCAACAATAAGTTAAAAGTACTATCCAAGATTATCAGGTTGTGTATATATGGAAGAAAATGCATAATCCAAGGAAATTGGATTATTCTTTTCAGTTAAGACTGTAGAATATGTCTATATTTCTATGTGATTTATAACTAGAAATGGTATAGTTTTGGATAAATATGATGAATATAATTATTCATTTCCTTGGGTAATATATGATCTAAATTTCAATATAGAAATTCACATGCTAGGGGATTTGACATTCTATTGGTGGGATTTAACACTTTTGTCTTAATTAGACCAAGTAATTTCATTAGAGGGTTTTTATGATTTTTTCGAAAAAAATTATATCCTCACACATTCAAAAGTGTTAGAACAACACACATTTTTTATATTGAATTATGAAAGTATCTCGGTAATAGAGGATATAGATAAATTCCTGAATTTTTCCAACTATTAAAAATATATGATGAATTTGTATCCTAGAATTCAGGAACTATTTAATCTCTCTTGAGGATGAATATTCAATAAAATATTCTTCATCATTTTATATCAGATTGTACAAATATGGTCCATCACGAAATAGTTTCTGAAATAGACATATCAATACCCATGATTGGAGGAATCGTGATGATACATGTGGGATGTGGTTGAATGTTTGCAAAAAAATATTTAATTTATCCAAGTATGTCTCAATGGCTAACACTAGTTTTATTGAAAAAATGAGGGATAGAATAATTAGGCATTCATTGATTATCATTGCCATGTCTATGTTAAGATTAATAATTGGTATCCTTGTCCATGGATTGATGATATGTTTGGTCAATTTAGGGGAGCCAAATGGTTCCCAAAAATAAGTTGCATTCATTATATCAGTATCTATGGGTGTAGAAGGATTATATCTCAAAAAAATTCCTTTAGGATTTGATATGGACGTTACATGTATATGGATATGCCTTTTGGTCTTATAAAAATACCAGCTCTATTTATTGAATGGTTGAATCAGATACTTGTGGATTATTTTGTGGTGGTATTCATGGATAACATACATAATAATTCCAAGAAAAAAAATGATCTTGAAAAACAATTAGAAATAATTTTAGTTATCTTTTAGGATAATTATATCTATGCCAAACATTTAAAGTGTAATTTTTGGATACATGAAGTATGTTTATTAGATATTTATCTCAATAAAAATTGATTCTATGGATTGAGAAACGATATAGGTTGTGATATCTTGGAGACTCCCCAAAGAATATCAGTGAGATACATAGTTCCCTCATTATAACTTGTTATTATCAACTTTTTTTCTTGAATTTTTACTACTTCCCTCACTGATGGAACATTTTTCAAAGATTGTTTTTGATTATTATAGAATGAAAATTTTCATAATCCTTTTAAAAATATTAATAATAACTTTTATTCAACACAAATGATTATGTTTCCCAGATCTGAAGAAGTTTATGTAGTGTATGTTAATGTTTTGGGATCTGATTTTTTGGGTGTTCTAATGCAGGGAGATCGTGTTTTTTCTTATGGGTCATTGATTTTGTGTTTTAATTTTATTAACTACCCAAAACATTATTCTGAATGTGCTGTTATAGTCCATAAATTGAATACATGTACTCACTGCCTTTATGGTATAAAATTTATGATGTTTACTGATCATAAAATCATCGAACACCTTTTTTGGCAAATAGATATGAATATCAGAAAATGAATATCGATGGAGTATATCAACAATCATTACATAGATTTGATGTATACACATGGTAACTGAAAATATTTTTTTGATGCATTAAGCAGTAAGTTATATTTTTTTTTGGTGAAAGAGACTTGAGATTAATGGCAGTTGATGTCAGTGATACCAGACATGCACTTGGACTGTGAAGAGAGATGTAGTCCTATTGTATTCTTCCCATTTTCATTTTCTCTTTATTTGTTTTAGAATGATAATAAGGTAGATATTTATGATTCATAATTTTATTCTATGTGGTAAAAACACAATGGTGGGGAGACCTTTAAAGTATAGATTATTGATAGGGGAACATTGTTCTGTTTTCAATATTATATGGTCATTACTAAGGAATGTAAGTTACATTGTCATGCTTACAAACATTAGATATTAGGGTCTCACCATGGAATATAAAAAATGGTTAAAGAACATGATGAAATTTTTTTGTGTGGGGGAATAAAATGAAATTTTCTAGATTTTGTTATGAGGTTTATCACCTATCAGCAGGTTAAAGAAGAGAACCAGTGGTCTGAGGGTATGTTGTAGTCATTGCCTATTCATATATGGTAAAGAAAGAATATATCCTTGAATTTCGGAAATGGTATCCCACGTATGGTTCAAAAACATGATTCCATATGGGCGATAGTAGATCACCCAGAACATCATCCCATTTATAACATATTTATTAATATCATACATTGTAGGAATTATCTAAAATTTATTTATGATATGTTAAAATTTTTATGGTGTACAAGTTTCAATATTATCATACCAAGATCTATTGTTTACATATCAATTCAAAAAATCCATGAATCATGTTTTTGGGACCCAATTGACTAAGAGAACCGGTTATCATCATATGATATATGAAAAATTTGAATTAATGGTAATAAGGTTGTAACTCATGATTTGGGATTCTGTTATAAATTTGGGTGCATAATGGGCAGAACATATAATGTTTGTGGAGATCTCATAAAAAATAGTATCCAAGAACCTATATATATGTATTATTTTTCATAATTATATGGTCATCCATGTAATAATCTACATTGAAGGCTAGAAATATGTGAGGCTACACTAGTTGGACCACGCAATGTGAAAGAGGAAATGGTGATGATACAATTGATGAGAAAGAGAATCGATGTCACCCTAATTCATTAGAAATAATATGTTGATCATCATCGACATTTTTTTCATTCATGGAGATAGATCTAGTGTTCATAAAAAATTATTAAGGGATTAAATATCATCATTTTTTTATGTAGGGAATGTTATCAATTATATAAATTGGCCCTTTTATGATATATTATTTGGTTGGTGAGGTGGACTATTAATTAGATTTATGGAAATGATTCAATTTATTGAATAATGGGTTTCATGTACCTCAGTTTATAATATATCATCATTATCCTAACCATTTTATTACATGGGACCATGTTGACATAATGTTTGATTCTACGTTGGTTCATGTTTCAGTTCAAATTTCAGATTGGAAATTGAAATTATTTATGGTAAAAGAATCAGTTTAAAACTATTTTTATGGAATCACCAATGGATTAGAGAAGAAAATCATGACTAAGGGATGATAATGGACCTGAAATGGTCAAAAAAAATTATGATATTTCTTGTAATATAATTTCTAGGGTGTTAATTGCCAATGGTAGGAAGAATGTGGAACATAGAAAGTTTTGATAAATAACCAATTATTTATTTATTTTAACAATAAAAAGTAATTAGGTTAAGGTATGTGAGGTCAGTAGGTTATTTGAAAAGCATTTGCATGTTTTACTGGAGGATTGTGAATTTAGAATTATTAGTAGAAACTATGACACTCCTACCAAGAATCCATGAAACTCAAATAGAGGGCATTATGTATATGAACAGGGTAGGTACACCGTTTGTCCAAAATATGCATCCACCCATGGTAAAATTATGTAATGATGGACAAAGGGGTTTTTTATGTTTTGGACAGTGTTTTTCTAACCATTTAATAAATCCATAAGGGTGTTTTTATAGGTTGTTTCTAGAATTTAGTTTGTGAATGGTTTTTCTAACCCCGAACTCTAACTTTGTGACGTTAAAAATGATCTTGATATTATAGGTCTAATCCTACTACACTATAAAACCACATTTGTTTTCCATTAATATGACCACAATATGAAATCCACTCTAAAAATTGTTTATTATACATTTACCTTCGATCCTGGAGTAATATTTTGGAATGTCATTGTGTGATGGTGGCTAGATTCCTTAGTATGTCATAATTCTTGGTTAGTTTCCCTATTCTATTAATCTTACTTATTTGAATCATATAAGTCATTCATGGGGGATAGATCCTTGTTTTTTATTCCAAACATGATGATATATGTTTTTTATGGGAAGGAATAAAATCTATGTCTGGTTTTTTAAGATCTACACCATGTTAGTTGTGAAATTTATGTTCTTCATTTTAAACTATGTTTTCTTTGTCGGTGGCTTAACTCTCATCTGGTATTATTTGAATTTGAAGGTTTGATACCAAATTTCTTAAAAATGTTGGTTTAAAATGTGAAATTTATGCTCAACACTGATGGAAACCCTCTTAATTGATTGTTTAAGTAATTTAAGAAATATTTTTTAATTTTTTTTTTGGATTCATGAATTAAAAATTGTGATGTTAAAACTTTATTTTGTTATGATTCAGGGAAAATGGTCCTTGTTGTTTTTTCAAGAAAAATATTTTATTATTCATATTTTATAGTCTAATTGGTTTATGGTGGTTTCTTGAATAAATGTACGGTGAGAGTTTATTTAAATTTATGATAAATATGTGTATAGAGTTCCCTCAAACAAAATCGGGATGGATAACGGAATGATACTTATGCCGAAAAAATGGTTCAACAAGTGATTTAATAGTGAAAGGATGAATAACCACTCATGATTATAAGGGAGGGGGAGTATAGATGAATTAATGGATGGATATGTGTATGTGTGGAAGTGGAATACGCTTTGAAAATTGTTAATGTGAAATAGTATAATGATATGTTTGATATATTTATATGGAAGTCATTTTGGATGGGAAAACAATTTTTTGCTTTGATAAAAACTGATTTAAATTTGGATTAAAAGTTTTGTTATATAAATATGCTATCTTGTTTATCATAATGGAAAGGGTTGGGAAATCTGTTAAAAAATAAAAAAAAAATTCTACTCACCCAATACATGGGAGATTAGGGGTGTTTACTAATATCATGTATAAAGGAATTTATAATTGAAAGGTATCCCAGTTTTTTAGTGACACTTCCCAATATCTCATTCATGGATTTTTGAGTTTGATATTGGATCTTTTATGGAGTGTATGCTGGATTAATTTTTTTTCGTTGGGTTTTTTTATTTAGTTTCTACTTTTTACTCTATTATAGTTCATGGCTATAGTTTGTAATTTATGTTTGTTGGTATTACATAGAGTTGACTAAAATATTTCTCATTCAATATATATTGGTTGTTTTGTTATTGTATTCATGGTATCATTAATTTATTTCCAAAGGGAAAATATCCCAATCATATTTATGAATCCCATGAAATTTATTAACATCCATTTGTGTATTGGGGAAATCATAATAGGATATTAATGGATCCTTATATTCCCAATATAATTTTGTGGTCGGTAATGTTACATGTTTTTATGTCATCCACATTGTATGGTCCCCTAAGATAGCACCCTCATATATCTGAAAAAGATAATATTTTTTTGAGATGGTCCTCAAATGATTTTGTCTAAAAGTATCATCCAAATTAATATCTGATAAAGATAATTCAATGAAAATTCCAAAAAACCGATTATAATCCTCTAATTATATTAAATATTCATCACATAAGTTCAATGAATGACATATATAGTACTAAATTCTGTTATGAGTTCTTTGTTATTAATGGGTAGTGTGACACTATTAAAATTAAAAGTTATCTAATTACCATCATTAAAAAATGGATATTTTCCAAAAAAACCAATAAATGTAAAACCATGAAAATATATCACTTTTGAACATATATATTTCATTAAAAATATGCATCATAAATGGCACTCAAGTATAAATTATTTTAAAAATTGTTAAAAATTGTGTAGAAAGTATATTTAATTGATGATGATCATGGTTCACCAATAATATAATCTAAAACAATTTCACTTATTGTAATGTGTCAATAAGAATGTTTTATAAAATCATGAAATAAATTCATTTGAAAAATTGAATAGATGAAATTTAAAAATTGATATTGAAATTAATTTATAGGTTTCCATATTCTTTAATCTAATTACTGAAACCTTAATATATCAGGTAAATAACATTTCCTGGACTATCACACATTAATGAAAATTAATTTTATAATTTATTACAAATATATATTTTATACTTTGATATATACAAAACTAACATAACTTTTTTGTATGAAATCCAACAAAAAATAGCATTGTATCAATTTTAAAACATTTCCGTAAATATTTATTTTTTAGTCAAACAATATATTTTTCATAAAACATGCATTTTTATTGACTTTATCATATTAAAAAAGCATAAGTTATTTAAAACCAGTTATCTATTCCAATTGGAATTCACGTATAAATGAAAATATTCTTTGAACATATATATACAATTTCAATCATTTTTATTACTACTTAAGGTTATCCTATAGTATTTAAAAATTCAACATTTTTGTTAGAAAATTATTTTTAAAGGATATTTAGTTTTAGATAACCTAAAATTAATCTCAAAATATATATTTTTTATAATAAATAATTTTATGACATTAAAATTATTATTCATGATAATTGTAAAATTATATATAAATTTGACGTATAAAATGGTGTTTCCTTAAACAAGTATTTCCAATATTAATTGTTTTTATTTAAAATTTAACATTTAAAAAATAATAATTTTATTTAGACATTTATTTTAAAATTTAAAATTTCATCTATCAAATTAGGTAAAAATTTCAATCTTGTTATTTTTTTAATAAATTCAATTATTATGGATACAAATTAATTAATTAGGTAGAAGTATCTTAGGGTACAAGTTATAAATATAAAACATTGAACTAAAAAACAATAATAATCATTGTTTTACCAAAAATTAGATTATATGGTTATTATAGAACTATAAAAAGATAACTCTAAAGTTTTTCCAATATTTACCTTTTTAAATTGATTAGTAAATTTTCACTAATTAGAACTAGGCCATCATTTCAAAGGATACATGTTGAGGGAAATTCACATCGCAATTTTAAGTATTATCTATGGATTAAAATTTCTCCATATTTATATGCTTCAAAATACATTCTAGAAATAATAATATAATGAAATTAGTATTATTTATTTACATTAATTTTACTACATATTGGTTATCATTTGTTTATTCATTTCCCCTTCTGTAATTGAAAACCTATATATTGTTCACGCATTGTGAGAAATACCTCTTCTAAGACACAACATGTTTTATTTTCCATCACCTATATAAAAGGATGGATATATAGATATTAATAATGGGTAAAAATGAAATTAATTATATCATTATGGTTATTTTATGACACATTAGAGAAACATTTATTGATTTGATCAAGAAATTATCATCCGTTTTATCATTTAAAATAGACATCCTACGAGGAAAAAAATTTATTCAAATCATCTAATATTTCCATTCCATTTCATCATATTACAATTCCATAAAATTCTTGTACATCACACTTGAAAAATCTAATTTTGTTAACAATTTTTCTAATATAATGACAATAAAATGAAACATGTTCATATCATTCATTAATAAGGGTTTGATCATGTTTGGGACGGTTTTATAAGCTACATGAAAAATATAATAAATTTTTATAATGTATGATAATGAAAAAAGTATCAATCTTATAACATGAAAAAAAAAATAGAAAAATAATTCTGGTAATTTTCAGGTGATTTTATAAAAATATCTAATATTATCAACTAAGGAAAAAGAATATATTAGTTAAATGTAACATAAAAATGATTATTATTGGTACCATGATCTCGGATAAAGTCTAAAATATTCAGGAATGGAATTAATAAAATCATACATAATTATAAATCACACATAATAGTAATTTTAATGAAATATTATAAATTTACATTTTAGTTAGAATGAATATGAAAATTTCTATTATAAAAACTAATACAAATGATCATAACTATAAACACCAATGTAGAAAATATGAATAATTTATTTAAAGGAATTAATATTTTTTAACTATATAAATGATAATGGATTCAATTAATTATATTAATTAATACAATAAGTAACATATATTTATGATAGATGGGTTTGATGAACATTTTTGAATGTTAGGATAAAAGAAAATGTTTTTCCCTCTCATATTACTATCATTGGGGAATATTTCCTATTATGTTATGTAAATAAAGTTATTTATTATATATATTGAATATTTGAGATGTTATTTCAGAAAATAAATTATTATTTGATTTTTAAGATCATGTGTATGACCACTCATTCAAGTAGTTATGATTGAAATGCTTCTCAATCAATAAGTGGTATTTATTCGAGTAAATTTAAATTCTATGGGAATCATGTTATATTCACAAAATATTTACTTATGTGAAGATTATTTATATAAATTAATTTAATATTCCATATTATAAATGATATTTAATTTTTTAACATGTTTATATTAGTATACAACCCTAATAATCTTTTTACTAGAGAGTCGCAATACGATTTGTTGAAATAAATCAATTATATGATGGAAAACTATACTTTATTTTGTAAAAGTAGTTGTTTTTATAGTTTCCTATAAAATAAATCCCTACATTTATAATTCTATAAGGATATGTCTATTGAAAAAATGCATCATGGGAAATTCACCTTTAGAAGGATTCTATGGGGATTGAATCAATCATAACTATGGCAAATGATGAATTGGATAAATACAAAACATATGGCTATATAATCAAAGGGAATATTCATTATAACATTTAAATGATCTCTACATACCCTTGTGAGTGAAATTTAATACCACTACCACGGTAACTTTCAAATTAAATATTTTTAAACAAATTACTATCACTCAGGGAAAACATGTCACATTGTATATTCCATCTCATCATTATTTTATTTATAATGGTATATAATATTAAATTGATGACACCAAACATATTTAAAAAATTATTAATTTATGTTATTATAGAATGTAAAATTATTGTTTGAATGGGGATTTTTTCAATATATATAGTTATTCATAAAAGAGATAACAAATTTTTATTCACTAAAAATATCCACATGGAAGTGTATTAATGGTGTTGTTATATTTGGTGGTTAATAAATTAGAATAAATTAGAAGATGGGTTAATGTAAAATTATATATCCCTTTGATGCATCGATATATTATATGTGGTGAAACATATAGAGTTTTACCGTATACCACTTCCCATAATTATAATGTGTCTTTGAATAAATCCATTACACATTTTTTTTCATTATACAATCCATCAGTATGAGATCCATGATAATTTATTATTGATGTTATCATTTATTAATATATATATAGTATGCAATTAATTTCTATTTAATATGGATTTTTTGTGAATGTATTCTAACAATATCACTTATTAAATAATTATATAATGATAGATTCCTATATATTCTAGACCTTATTGAGATTTTGAGGACACTGTAATTTTTATAAAATTTTCTAAAAAATCATTATGCATGGTCATTTTTATATTTTAGGAACATAATAAAAGAGAAAAATATTCTCCAAATATGTATATGTTCAGTATAATGTAATTACTGGTATTGAATGTATGTAACTGGTCATTAAAGACAAAAAAATTGTATTCATCTATAACTTTTGTATTTCAAACTTTTATTGTAATAAAACCATTTGATAAGTACAATTGGTGATTATGTTTTCATAGTTGGTATCAAAGGTATGTATAGAAGCTACCTCGTGGAAAAAAATATTGATGACCCGTGTGAAATAGAATAGTAAATACGACAAGAACATAACAATTATAGGGAAAATTATAGAAAACATTATACGAATTTTATTTTAAAATTCAATAAAATTACATGACTATATGAATTACATTGTATATTAATTTCAAATGGATGGTTGGATTACCACTATTTCATCATTTATAGAAAATACAAATATATTCCACTTATATGAGTTAATGAAGTATGGGAAAATTCTAATCAGTTCATAATTATATTATTATAGTTGATCTAGGATATAATACATTACTCTCTCAAATTGTTTCCTAAATATCCATTAATTGAGTAACTATACTATGAATCATAGTGTGGAAAAAAGTGAATTATTTAGAGAAAATAAGAAATTATGAGTATCTAAACATAGATTATTTCCCTCTATGATATTAATATCAATTTGGGTATTAGTGAAACATAATATTTTGTTAATTTATTTTTTCAAATGATGGGATATATATGGAATAATATTGGTCTCTAATTAAAAAAATTAAATAGGAACAAGATAGAACATGGTTTTAATGGGTATTCTTATGGGCTATTGTATGAAAAATAATTTCCTTGTGAGCATAGAGATTTTATTTTAGGATATTTCCTCAATCATATACAAAATAATGAAGATAATATTGTTTTGTTTTAGTTTAATTTTTTATGGTTATCTCGACATTATGTAGCATACATATATTTTCCAAAGTATATAATTTGAATTTTCATTGACAGGTTGAAGATGATACCAAAAAGGGTTCTAGTCTCATAAACCAATTCATTATATTGGGATATTGTATACAACACCATTAATATGAATATGTATTTCTATATAATGAATGTATATAATATTAAATAGGAAATAACGTTCTTAGGAAAAAATTATGCGAAGAATAATACCACCAAGTTGATCAAAAGAACTATGAAATTTCCCATAATATATTATTTTTTTACGAAATATCGTAGGGATTATAGGTCTGTATCATTAATTTTTTAGAAGATTGTAGATAAAAGTCATCAATACCATGAATTCAAGGGAAATTTAGAGGTTATAGTTGTTTATTATTATACTTTTAGTTAGGAGGTACATTATTTGAATCAATTTCGAAAACATAAATTGAATTTATATATGAAAAGGACAAGGGAGAAATGAAACGATTATTCAATTACCATTTCCCATATCTATATTTGTAATTAAATTATTGATGGTATTTTTATCATTTACAGAAAATTATAATTTTTTAATTTATATATCATATTAATAGTTTATACCCTATATGTTTGAAAAAATTAATAGATACTTACACAAAACACTAATAAATTGGTATACAATTCTATCACAAAGTGGGAATATTTTGGACATAATGACTTGTCATGATGTAAAAATTAAGATCAATGGGCATACCATATTTCTAAAAATGGTCATTATATATTTTTTAATTTTATAAATATATTTTTATGGATTGTATTACGATGTATAATTTATATTTTTTTCCAATATATTGATATTATGAATTATAATGGTGAAGGGAATATCATATCATTAGAGGGGGTAAATCAATATATGAAATATTTATGTATTCTACAACTATTTCTCTCACTAATGAAATTACTTTTAATGTATAAATTTAATTGCGATATTTTAATAAGTGATATTTCATAAAAATATAGTATGTACCAAAGTTTAAAAATTTCCTTGATGTATTTTAGAAGAATTTCCAAGTCATCCACCTGAGTGTGTTGTTCAGTTCTCAAAATAAGTCATTAATACAACCTGAACTATATCTAAAACTCATTATCGAATGATATCTTTGTTTTTTGGATATAAATAATTAAGTAAAAAAGTATGGTGCTTTGTCATTTTTTCACTATAATATTTCATTATGGGATTTCCAAATTTTATTCATGAAAAGGATGTATGAATATGTTTTATTCTACATCAATTATAAGGAGTTAAATGTAATTACTATGATGAATAAGTTCCTCTTACGACACATTTTTGATATATTTAAAAAAACTAAAGGTGATAAATTATTTTCAAATACTGATCCTCCCTTTTATTATCATCTACTAATATGAAAAAGTATGATATACAAAAAATTTTATTTAAAACATGCTATATAATTTTATATTTCAAAGTAATGAATTTTTTAATTAATGAGAAGTTTCTCATTAACTATTTGATGAATAAATTATTCATGGTGTATCATTATAAAATTTTGTGGTTATTAATTTATGATATCCTTATATAATCCATGATTTATAAAAATGTTTAGATTTATTAGAAAAAAATACTATACACCCTCCAAAAAATGGAATTATATGGGAAGTAAATTATGGTGGATTTTGGTTAAATGAAATATTTTAATGGAAACTTTTTCTCCATATATACAATAGTTTTTTACTGTTCAAAAAAATTGAGACAAATAATTCCCTACAATAGTATAAATAATCATGATATGTTTTTTCTAGGTTTTTAAGGTTACTATTAGCAGTTCATCCAAGATTTTCTAATTTTCACCATCACATTAAACAATATAAATAATACTGTGGAAAAAATATCTTCTAAAAGTGAACATGTGGAGTGTTTTGAGCATATATGAAGTGGTGACTGATCGGTTACATAATTTTTGGACTTCTATCGGGTAAGAAAGTGTTTTTAATACATATTGATGAATCATTATAAAGATATGGTTTTTTCATATATGGAATGATAATTTCACTAAATGTTCATTGATATAATAAAAAAATCCATAAACAGAAATATCAAAATATTGTCCTTGATCTAGAAGTTTTATTAGAAATTTTGATTCAATATAGACACTATGTCTATGTAGAAGGATTATACACACACACACAGATATATATATATATATCATAAGAATTGAAAGCATATATTCTATTATATGGTTTTGAAAATGATCAATACATGATGGTTAAAACTAAAAAAGGACAATGATTTCATGACACACTACAACCAAATAAAGGCCAAGAAGGTGGAATAAAGAATTTGGAGGAGATATTCTAGAGTTCAAAACACGAAGGTGATTGAAAGGGATACTATATATAGGGATTTAGTAAAAATGGACATAGGGTTTTCTATACAATGGGATCTATAATTCATTTTCTAAAAAATGGATAGAATATATACAATATAATTTAATGTGAAGTCTTGTTAGGATGATGATAACATAAATAGGAAGATAAAATTGGTAAATGTTTTAAAATTGATATAAATTATCTTTAATAATTAAGTATTTTACATTATGATGATGTTATGTGTTCTATTCATATTCTAGTTGAAAATGGAAATTATAGATTAAACACATATAAATCATTTTCTATAAAAATTTGATGAAAAAATATATATATTGGGATTTATGTGAACATTTTTAGTGGGAAGGTATGAAATGATAAATTATAGACTATCTATCCAGATAAATAGTATTAGAATAGGAAAAACTAAAATAAAACATCTCAATAGTTTTGTGAAAATATTTCATTACATATATTGTATAGGTACAATGTTATAATGTAATTTATAACCATTCTACCAATTTAAAGACCCTAACCCTAGTAGCCCAAAGATAGTGCCTTGCATTATTACATTCATAATATGAAATAGCTATCACATCCCTAATGAACAGATATTTTGAAGATTTTGAATTCAAACACCAATAGAATTTTTACAATACATCATAAGATGAATAAAAACATGGAATTATCTTTAGAAACGTTTCTATTCTTGTATATATTCTATTTTTGTTCATCATAAAACAAATCATAGCATCCTAGGGGGAAATAAAACATTTGAAAGGGGTGATATCAAATTCTCAGTAAGGGGTATGAAATATAGTAGAAGCTATTGTAAATTTATGTAAATAATAATGCAAGGTGAATATTTAAAAACAAATTACATTAATTATAATTTGGAGCATAATATATCCGGATTAAAAGCTGATCATATAATTCAATATAAGTAATTACATAATAATGAACGAAAAAATGGATACTCTATGAGTTGAATAATCATATAAGATATCAATAACTAATTCAATTAATATTTTATGCATAATGTGGGACATCATAATCATACCATCATGTACTTGTATAATAATTATATATTAATTGGTTAGTACATGACAAAAGCTGGTCTATTTTTTCTCATGATAGCTTTTGATGCATTAAGGGGATATAACGGGCCCTTACCAACACTTACAATGTCTAATTCATTCCTCCTATGAAAGGGGTGAAACATAACCAACATATATATTCATATTGAAAGTAGAATATTATATGTAAATAATTTCCCCATTTAATAAACATATTCATATACTATCCATGGAAATATTTTGAATTGTATTTAGATAGAATATACATAGTACAAATAGTCATTAATCATTCAATAAAATTTCTTAGATAGTAATATATGAGACAATCTCACTTATCCATAAGATTAATTATAGGATGTGGAAATATATTCAAATAATTTAATAAAATCATCAATATTTTTTGAGAGGCAAATCCACTTTACCTTTGTAATGAAGTGCTCTTTAAAAAAATAATGTGTATTGTTCATAAAATAAAATTATAAACTTGTAAAACCCAAAAATGGGATGGTAAGGGAAATTAAATTATAAATGAGGATTATTAAATATAACATTCTGTGTGAAATTTGGTATATATCTTCATAAATTATTTACAACTTATGTTAAAACATGTAAAAATAATGTATAATAAACATTATAAATTATCCACTTCGGTGCTATTTAATGGAAAATTTAAAAAACATCAAATAGGAAAAGGAATAATTGTTTTCATAAAACCAAAAATGAACTAAGACAATTTTTTATGATGATATTAATGGGTTAATTAATTTTTTCATTAAATATATTTTGGAGTGTACTTGAAAATGGGTATTAAATTATGATTATACCTTTAATCCATCTTGTTTATTATGTGGAATTGAAAGGGAAACCTTATAAAACATTTATTTTCATATGAATAAATTATGAAATACAGTAGGTAAATATTTTAGGATCATATATAAATAAATTAGGTGGAGTAAATAAGAGTAATTAAGAATTATATTGAGGTAATGGGAGATAAATAACAACCCAAAGAGAAAATGGGTGTTATAAGAGAGTCTAATACATTATGTCTGAATGTTTAATCTAACTGCAATTAATGACTTGGATAATAAACATAGATTTATTGATATTTTAATTCATAATATCTTCAACATATATGTGTTTTATTATAATTTTATTATTTTCATTTTGGGACATTTTGATTAGTTAAATCTTTCATTTAATCATCTGGGAGTATTCATTTCCATGGTTTTCATGATTGATTCACTTTTATACATGTGTAAATGATTTTGTAAAATGGTAATAGATATCCCGAATTGAAATTATATTTTATCAATTAAATTCAAGAAAAATTTAATGTTCTTATATATTGTGTTTTTCATGATATGAGGATGACTAATTATATAAAATTTTAATGAAAACTATTTATATTATTTTAGTATTTTTTTCAATCATTACACTCTACTTTTCTTTCTTAAAAAAAGAAATATTTTGTAAAACATTTTCATTAGCTCTTGCTTGATTAATTTTATGTCAAATTATTCCACATATAAAGTTTAATTTTAAAAAATGGAATCTATAATTTGATTCAAAATGTTGAAATTAAGTATTTAGGCCCTTGTTATTTATTGCTAGTATGAATAATAACATTACAAAAAAAATTTCACCTCGATAAAAGGTAAACCATGTATTTAAAGATAAAAAATGATAAGGGATATTAAATTACCATAACAAATTCTTAAATATTACTATATGAGTCCATATTGTTTATAATTATCTATGATTCTATTATATGTAATTTTATATCCATTTAGATGAGGTTATTTAATTTATAGTTTTTTTATTTCAATAGATGTTAAATATTTCACACTACTATTTTTATTACTATAATATTTTAATATGGGGTTATAAAAAAGTTTTTTTAATATATAAATATTAAAACTTTAGATAAAATACTTATATTCATCCTAGAAATTAATTTTATATTTTTTACAAAATAAATAATTAAAATTAATTAATACAAATCACTAATACATTTAGGATTATATTAATGGACTAGTCTAATATAATATTTTAAATATATTAAATGTAAAATAGTTTTAGACACTTAAAGTAGTCAATGAATTCTATAGGTTTCCATAAAATATTATTGATATAATATAATAGTTGGATATAATTTTTCATGTTTTTATAATTTATTTAAAGTCAACGTATTTTATAGTATCTAAATTAACAATATTGATGTATTATGGGATTAATATTTTGAAAAATATATTTTTTTAAATAGATTTCATAAGGTCAAAAATTTCATCAAATGTGAATTTATTGGCCATTTAGAAACATCTATATATAGAATAATATAATTATATTTTTATCTCTTAAGGTACATAAAAAGTTCCACATACCTGAATTATAAATGGTAACCTCTAACCTCGCTTAGTCACAACACTGTGAGACTTATTGATCGACCAATTCCTAAAAATTCATCATATAAAAATAATTATTAATTTTATAGAGGTTATGTACTTTCCAAAATAACAACCCTAGATCCCTTAAGAAGATATATAAAGAATGTGTCAAGAGGATGAGGTGAGTGTATTAAAAAACTATTTGTTGTTTATTTATTCTTTTACATCCTCATCATGGGTTGTTTCCATCATAAAATAATAAATATAGTAACATCTATAAAATATGATATTATTATTATAATAAAACTATATTTCAATATTTATCCAACTTATCAAAAACTAAATAACATCACAAGAATATGTACGACTTACCGTCTACATGTTGTGATATTATTGATTTTTTATAACCACTAATCAAGGATGGTTATAAATATGGGAATAATGGATATTTACTATTATTATAAGATGATATTGATTCTGTAAAATTAATATATCATCTATTTAGATACCCATTCAATATTAAGGTAATAATATTTTCATTCGTATGCATGTATAACCTACCATATACACAATGTGATGCAACTCATTTTCCATATATTAATATTAATAATGTAATAGCATGAAAATTCTAATTGGCATGAGGGAAAAATGAGTGATTACTGGGCCTTAAGTGAAATCCCCATGATTCCAAAGGCCAAAAAAATTCCAAATGGTTTCAAATACAAGTGGGGGATTATTTACCCATTATGTAATAAACCAATAAACCAATAAACCAATAATCCAAAACCAAACAATTCACTAAATAATTCAAGAAAAAAATAAGAACAAATAAAAAAATTCATGTATCTCAAAAACATATCCATGTGTGAAACAAAAAAAATACCAAAAAAGTATCAATGTACACATAAAATAAACAACTAATGAATTTGAAGATACCACAAGACTCCATTATCTACAAGCTCCAAGCTCCACAATCACCGAAATAGACCATGTATCATGAGGTAATGCTAAAAACGTGGGAAACATTACCTTTTCCCCTATCGTGGAAAATAGAATCTGAAAAAGCACCAAATATCTAAAGCAAGGTTGAGTATAAAACCCAGTAGGTTTTCCACAATTACTTCCCTACTCATGCCACTATGATTGAAGAGTTAGGAAAATAAAAAATAAACAGTTCATGTAAAACAAATTCTCAAAATAGTTTATAATGAAATATATACAAGTTCAAAAAACCACTTAAAACCAAGTGAAAACAAATATAAATAAAAACAATTTTCCAAAAAGATAATTTTTACAGAAAAATAACATAATAAAGTTTAAAAACAAACCTTCTTACCATATAGAATATCAATTCCACTGTTTAGAACATAGTCACACATGCTTGTTTTGTTTGACATTTACATACTCATTAGGGTTGTCTCGTCCAATTACCTTATATCCCAATGAAACATGCACCTGATCTAGGGTCATGTCCCTTGTACACTAATGGTACTCTATCCTTATTAAGGGCCCGTTAATCATGAATTCACACAAAAACCACTTATGCCAAATATTTACAATACCTATGTAAACCACTTTAGTAAAACCGAACCATTGTTGAAAACCAAATCACAACCAATTTCTAAGACACATTTAATTTCAATATACATTACGATTTTATTGAAAACATCCAACCTATTTTATGTTCCAATAATTCAGAAAATTCCCCTTTTTAAAATCCATATTTTAATGAAAATGACAATAGCACTTTACTGAAACACTCAATTTTCAAGATTTCAGAAATTTTCACTCAAGAAGGATTCCAAAAAGTGTTCGATAAACCAAGTAAAAAATATATTCAATGAAACACATTCATTTATAACCCATTCCAAAAAATTATTTTAAGAGGATTTGAGAGTGAAGCCTTATACCTCAAAGGTTTTTGATGAAAACCACAATAAACGAAAAACGCACAAGACAACCGAGTAAATTCTCCAAGAACCCTCCTTAGATCTCTTATCCTAGAACGATCAAGAACAAATATCATCACATTTGTGTCCAAAATCCCATATCTACCCATAATAGTTTAAATCTGAGAAACCAAGAGAAGAGTAGAAGTAGATCTACGAAACTAATCAAGAACAAAGAAGAACGATCACATACCTAAAGAATCTGGCTTCAATTAACCATGGAAAGCCTTATGACTGACTAAAAAACACATAGGAGAGTTTATCCTACCATCAATAGAGATTAATATCAAATTAGGTCCATTTTGGGAAAAAACTAGGGAGTTATGGAAAAAAGTGAAATCCAATTTTTAAGGATCTCATTCTAACTCTACGAATGTGTTTACCGCATGGTTAGGAACACCGTGTGCTAATCGTGTGGTAGCCACAACCCACAAATATTCACCTTGAAAGATCTCCCAAATTGTGCTGCAACCATGCTGGAGCTAATTCGTCAAGAGGAAAACTATGTACGGTGTGGCTGTAGGGTTTGGAAAACTGTGTGATGCCTGCCCATGAGACCTTCACTTAGCCCTAAAAACACCGCCAATGTTCTCCTAACTCTCTCATCATTCACCCTTACACATTATAACCATAAAAATCATCATGTAAGGGTTACATTAAAGAAACTGAGGGTACTATATTCTCCCCACAATTGGTCACTTCATCCTCAGAAAGTAAAAAAGCAGCACAGATCTAAAAGTGGTGCAAACATTGCTATTTCATCTCCTTCTCTCATACCCAAGTCTCTTTTGGAATATGACTATGCTCTTATAAAACCTGCACTAGACCAATTCTTGTCTCCACGCATGACATTCTCTTACATATGCCCAATCTGTAATAGGATATGTATCTAAAAGAATATAGATCTTGGTCAATGTGATCTGATATGATCAAATGGGTTGGATTTGGAAAATACATTTTCAACTGAGATACATTGAACACATTATGCACCAAATTGAACCGTGGTGATAATTCCAACTGATATGCTACCTCTTAGACCCATTCCAAAAATCCTAAAGGGGTGAATTTATCAAGGAGATAATTTTCCTCTCTTCCTGAAGAGATGACAGCCCAGTCTATCAGAGATACTCAAGAACACTTGATCAATGACATCAAATACCAAAGGCCTTAAAAGATGATCCAAATAATATTTCTATAAACACTAATCCATATCCATCCTCTTTCTAATCAACTACATATTCTCCATTATTTCTTGGACATGGTTCGGCCCAATTATGGATGTAGTACCAGTTTCCACTGAACATTTTGGAGAACGAAAATGACCACCATACAATACATCAAATTGAGCCATATGTATTGATTCTGAATAGCTTTTAATAAATGATATATCCACTAAGGATAAGTGCTCCTCCCATGAGGCACCAAAATCCATTAAAAAATACAACAACATATCTTCCAAAATTTGTATCGTCTGCTCGGATTTCCCATCTTCCAGAGGATGATATGCCGTTCTCATAGTCAGGTGAGTCCTAAGGGATTTCTATAGGGATTTCCTAAAACAACATGTGAACCATAGATCTCTATTTTAGGAGATTGAAACTAGTACGCCATGTTGCTTTACCACTATATGGATATATATTATTGATGGATCCTCCACCGTATGATTTTCAAAAATTGGTATTAAATAGGCCAACATGGTAAGTCAATCCACAATCACCCAAATGACATCGTGTTTTCAGAACATTTTTGGAAGTCCTATAACCAAATACATCATCATTTTCTCCCATTTATAAACTGGGATAGGTAAGGACTACAACATCCCACCTAGTCTATAATGCTCTTCATTCACATTTCGGCAAGTTAAGAACCTCGAGATGAACTCAACCACCTTTCTAGTCACGCTGCTCCACCAAAACTGCACTTTAATGCCTTATATATAATTCTTTGAACCTAGATATACCACCCATCTCTAATGGAGGTAAGAATGATGGGGTTAATCATGAAATGCCATAGGTACAACCATCTGATCACTAAGACACAAAACTGATATCCCATCATGTTTCCATTACTTATTGGTCTCCCCACCAGTGAGTTTTGAAGTCATAACTAGACATTCTGCCTCATATGTTTGTGCCTCTTTGACCATATTTACAAAATCAGGAACAATCATAGCTAAAAACAAAACTACAACATCACCTCAGTCTTTATATTCCACATGCTTGTCGTCTAGAACCGATATCAACTGCCATTCATCTGAATACCTTTTAACCATCTAGGCATTTATCTTTTTAATAAATAAATCCACCACTGAATTCCCTTTTACTCCTACATACATAAAGTCAATGTCAAAAATCTAAAGATACTCCATCCATCTCCTTTGCATGAAATTCAAATATCGATATGAGAAAATGTGCTCTAGAATTTTGTGGTCTATGAACTTAGTAATTTTTTCACCAAAGAGATAATGTCACCATGTTTTCAAAGCCTGGGTGACTACAACATACTATAGATTGTGTTTTGGGAATTTCTTCTCCTGAAATCACAGAATCCTTGAACCATAAGCTATGAAATGGTTTCCATGCATGAGAGCAGAGCCCGTCCTTGGCCCTGATGCATCACGGTACACCACATACCCCTATTCTGATTCTAGAAAAATCAAGATAGGTGCTGATGTAAGAATAAATTTCATTTCCTATAAGAATTTATGTAATTATTCTATCCATTAGAATGGAGCATAATTCTTTTTCAAAGCTGTCATTGGTAACGATAGTCGTGTGAAATCACAGAAAAAGTGTTGGTAGTAACCTGCTAGTCGAAGAAAAAATCATATCTCGAAGACATTCGTTCGTGTTTTCCATGAGATAACAGCCTATATCTTTTTAGGATGAAGAGAAACATCTATCATAGAAATGAAATGGCCATGAAAATGTACTTTCTATATCCAAAAATCACACTTTGATAATTTGGAACCCAAATAGTGATCTCTCAAGATTCATAACACTATTTATAGGTGTTTCTCTTGGCCATCCCTTGTCTTTGAGTACATCAAGATGTCGTGAAATAATACCACATCAAATGAATATAGATATCGCTAATATATATGATTCATCAAATCCATGAAAACTACAAGTGAATTTGTTATAATGGAAGGAATGACTACATATTCATAGTGGCCATTTCTAATTCTGAAAGATGTCTTTGGAATATATTTCTTCCGAACTTACAATTGGTGATACCATGATAACAATTCAATCATAAAGAACCACTAAACTCCCCTTAATGATCAAAAATATCATCAATGAATGTAAGGGGTATTTTTTCTTTATCGTAACTTGATTCATCTTAAGTTAATCAAAAAATAGTCCATGAGTTCTATCTGTTTTCTTGACGAACAAGACGGGTGCTGGTCACAGAGATGTACTTTCTTGAATGAAACCCTTTTCTTCCAACTCATCCAACTATACATTAATTTCTTGAAACTCAGTTGGTGGAACTCTATAAGATGGAAATTAAATATGACTTTTCCTTGGAAAGAGATCAATCATAAACTCCACTTCCCATAGAGTTGGTAACCCTAAGATGTTTTTGGGAAAGGCATTTGGAAATTGATCCACGACTGATGGAAAACTATTTTCTTTGATATGTTCCAGTGATTCTAAAGTCAACACTGCCAATTGGTATGACATTTTCCAACCATCAGTGTAAACAAGATCTATTCACCTTTTTATATCGGTCTCTCTCTTCTGATGAGATGTTCGATACTTTCCTCAGTCATGAAACTAATTGTTCACCTATAACAGTCAATATGATCCTTAAACGTTGTCAACCATTCCATACCCAGGATTACGTCATAGAAATCCATGTCCAACACTGAGAAGTATCATTTCATCTCATCTCCATAAATTGTTCTAGAACATTATATACACACAAATGATTGACATTCTCTTTCAATGAGAGGAGTTTTTAGTTTTAAAATAGAAGGCATAATATATAACTTTAAACATTGAAATGAACAGCACAAGAAAAAATGAAATAATGTGATATACCAGTATTGAAGAGTACTTCCACAAGGGTATAATTAAAAATAATGGTACCTATCTCCTTATATGGTCCATCCTGATCATCGACAATCTTCTATTCAGCTCTATACAATTGCCTCACCGCTGCATTGTTCCCCATGTTTCCTTGCAAAGATTGTCCTGGTTGAAGATTTATGGTATTTTTAGAATCTACATGACTAGTTCTTCTCTTATGAAAAGGCTGATTATGTTCTCCTTTCCATTTCAAAGCATACAATTCTTGCGACGTCTGAGAAGTGTCTCAATCACTTGACCTTGGAGCACTACGATAATAGCGCTGAAGTTGCCCCATCTGTTTGCTGTTATGGGATGCAATAGGTTGTGTCAGAGAATATTTCTTTGTATGGTGAAGAGATCCACATTTAGAGAAACCTTATTTTCTATAGTTATATGGAGTAAGGTTCACTGATCCAGCCTTCTAGTTCTGATTTCAACTACCACCTTGAAAATCAGTGTTCCTTTTCCATTTACTCCTAGTATTTGAGTTCCCACCATTCCCTGTAGGTATCATCAGGCATAGTCCTATTGATATTGACATATCATGTTCCACCATAGTCTGGTGTTCACCATATCTATATAATATATAATAAATTTCATGGAAATATACAATCAAATGTCTTACTGTAGCCATGATTTGAAGATTTGTGCCTTCAAGGATGCACATCCCGCAATTTCTAGAGACAAGCGCATAAAATCATGATTTTTCCACATAATCTGTGATAAACAGATTATCTAACAACATTCTAATGAAGTCCTTTGTTTTTTAGAACATGAATGTATGAGGATAGAGTTGATTGTTGAAGAGTTCTTCAAAATCCTCCCTTGTTATGCATTTATCTAATTTAACTGGCACCGCTAAATTGCATCACTTGTGTGAAAACTCATCAATCCTATATGTCATAATCTTGACCTTTAGATCTAATGTTGTGTCGAATAATATGGATATAAAATTCATCCTACTGAGCCACATGTTTTCCTTCGTAGTTTCAGCATCACCTAGGATGTTTGGTGGATTCTACTACATGAAATGGATGGTACAATTCACATGACTTGGCTCATTCCTCTGGTTCCCCATATACATAGCTTGAAAATCTTAGATAATACTCTAAACTAGACCTTGGTTCACTCGTGGTTCAAGTGCAACCACATTCTCCACAACTTCTTCTGGTTGGTTTCAATGATGCCTATTGGGTTCCATTTTCTAAACCAATAAAAAATCATCAACATCAATCTCTATAAACTGATTGCTTAGTATTTAAAATTATATCACGTCAACTATCACAACATGTTTTTCCAAAAACATCCTTTTTTCGTTCCCACCATTTTTGAAAAATCTTATTCCTATTTTTTAAAATCAAATCATTTTCAAAATATATAAAACCTTCTATTTCAAAGTTTTTTATTTGAAAATAGTATCATACTTTTTTAAAAATCAAAACATTATACACAACCTAAATCATTAATAAAAATAATGTATTGAATCATAGTGGGAATCCATTCCTCTACAATTCATTTCATGCTCATCTCATTGGCTAAACCCACGAAAATGATATTTCCACAATTATAGAATTGTCCCCAAAACACTTATGTACCCAACTACCTCGTAACGTGAAGTTAATCATAAAAGAGTTGGATACATCCTTTAATTTTATAATTTTATTATTATGATAATCCTACTCATGTCTAGTATTTCAATCTAAGGGATAGACGAGACATAATTACAACTCCATGACAATGAATATTAATGACCACTTGTTAGGAAAGGACCGAAAAAGATGAAAAAATTTGTACCAAAAGGAAGGACTAGACCGATAAAATTTGTAAGGACCCATAAAATCTCATTTATTGGGAGCAAATGAGTCATTACTGGGCCTTAATCGACATACCCAAGATTCCAAAGGCATGAAATAAATGAAAAAGAGTTTAAAATACAATGTGGGATGATTTACCCTTTAATAAATAAACAAATAAACCAATAAAACGTAACCATCCCATTCACTAAATTATTCATGAACAAAAGAAGGTCAACTAAACAAATTCATGTATATCCAAACCACATCAAAGAGTGAAAAAAGAAGAAGAAAAAACAAGTATCAAGGTACATAGAAGATTAAATAAATGAATATCAAGATACCCTAAGACTCCATGTTCCACAGTCTCAAAGCTACACAATCACGGAGTAGCCCATGTATCACGATGTAGTGCTAAAATTGTGGGAAACATTACCTTTGCTCCTTTCCCAGAAAATTGAATCTATAAAAGAACCAAAGTACCATGAAAGGGTGAGTATAAAACTCAATAGGTTTCCCCCAAAAACATCCCTTCTCACGCCACATGGATACAAGATTCAACAATATTTACATAAAGTAGTTCATTTAAAAAAAATTCTCAAAATGGTTTTTAACAAAATATAAACAAGTTCCAAAAACCATTTTCAACTAAGTGAAAAAAATAAAAAATAAAACCAAATTAGTAGCAAGTTATTTTTCCAGAAAAATAAATAAATAAATAAATTTTAAAACTCATCCTTATTGTCATTTGAAATACCCATTCCATAGTTTACAACAAACTCACAGATGCGTGATTCCTTTGACAATTCCATACTCATGAGCGGTCACTCGTCCAATTACCTTGTGTCCCAAGGGCACACTCCCTCGATCTAGGGTCACATCCATTGTACAAAAATGGTACTCATCCCATATTATGGGCCTATTAATCATGTACTCAAGCCAACAAAATTTACTACAAAAATTTCCATTCCAAAAAAACATCAATAAAACTGATCCAATATTGAAAACAAAATCACAACCAATTTCAAAGAAACATTTCATTTCAATAAAACGTTCCCTTTTATTGAAAACATCCAACCTATTTCATCATCCAACTATCAAGAAAAATACCCTTTTCAAATCTATATTTTAAATCTAATAACACAAGCACTTTACTCAAACACCAAATTTTCAAGATTTCACTAACTGTCACCCATGAAGTTTTCCAAAAAAGTGTTCAATAATCCAATTCACAATAAATTCAACACAACACATTCTATTTGAAATAATTCCAAGAAATTATATTAGGAGGGGTCGAGAGTAAAGCCTCCTACCTCGATGTTTTTTGAATAAAACCACAATGAACAAAAACGCACTAGACAACCCGATCGATTCACTAAGAACACACCATGGATCTATTCTATTGGGAAGATCAAGACCAAATATCATAAAATTTTGCATCCAACAACCTAGATATACCCATAACGAGTGTAGATATGAGAAACAAAGAGAATATGAGAAGTGGATCTATGTATATTTATGAAAATGACCATGAACGAAGAATAACAATCGGATTACTCAAGAATACAGCTTCGATTCACCAAGGAAAGCCTTCAGATCAACTTCAATATGATTGGGAGATATTCTGTAACCTTTAATTGAGAGTAAAATAGAATTAAGTCCCTTAAAGGGAAAAATGAAGGGATTTATGGAAAAAACTAGTGATATACTATTTTTAAGGATCTCATTCTAACATTGTGCATATTTGATCACACGGTTAAGAAAATTGTTCCCTAACCATGTGGTTTCTGCTACCCACATGGCTTCCCCTTGCACGGTCTCCCAAATTGTGTTCCAACCGTGACAGAGAAACTTCTTTTAGAGGAATACTACGCATGGATTGGCCGTAAAGTTAGGCAAACTGTGTGCCGCCCATGTGACATTCACTTAGCCCCAAAACGCTTCCATTATTCTCCCAACTCTCCCATCCATCACCGTTACACTTTATGACCATTAAAATCTTCAAGTAAGAGTTACATATAAAAAACTGAGGGTACTACAAATAATGAATATAAATTTTTATTAAATTTTTAAATATAGTACTTATATACTTGATCAAACTCTGGAGACGATGAATCTGTATCCCATGAAAATAAACCATAACATACAAGACAAAACATGAATGGAAAAATTATATAGTTAACATTGAAAGTATTGATAATAGAGATATATTATTAACAAGAATGTGGTAAGATGTCATATAAGTATTATATATGATAAAATAGATAAGAATATTATTTTTGTACTAATTAATAACTTGATTTAACCTAGTATAACAGATTTCAATGAGTGTTCAACTAATTTAAAGTGAAAGGTAAGAGATTATCATCACACTTCTATCTTTGTGGGACACAAGTCTTATACGCAACATATTTATTTTTTTAGTTCACATATGTTCAACTAATGTAATTTTTGATTCATATAATTGAAATTATGGTATATTTATATCCACAAAAATTTAATTTTTTCATGGGTCTTATAATTCAAATGTTATTAAAGTGTTACGTTTTTAATTCACAATCTCATCATTATTTGTAATTTTTTATTTTTATGCATCCACTGGGAGACATTTCTCATCCATGTATATGTTATGAAAATTTACTTTCAAAATGGGTTTTTACTATTCTATTACAATTGTCTAAATTCATTTTTAACCATGATTAATTTTTTTAAATGTTTTAAAAATAATCCTCCTATCGTTTTGTAAATGGGGAACTTTGTGACCATCACAACAAAATAAAAACTTTTTTTCAAAACATAATGAATGATAGTATTCCCCTCCCCCATTATAAATATTTAATTGTTTCATTATAAACATAAATGTACAAAAGGATATTATCAATGAAAATTATTTCATTCACATATATCGCGTTTTTTAGCAAAGTAAATTTCAATGTGGAAATTATATTTTCCTGAAATATGTATTTTAATCTTATTATGGTAATTTTATTCATCAATGAAAATGGTCCTTTACATTACATATTCACCAGAGGTTATTTTTTTAAGATACCAACCTATGAACCATTCATTTAATTTTGATCATTATATACTTATTTTATCATAAATATTCATATTATTATATCATGGATATGACTATTTCCTAAGCCATATCACATTTTTACATATGGTTATACATTTTGAATGTATTTGATTGACTAGGTGATTATTTATAAATATTTATTCCTTACTCAATATGGATATTTTTTATTTTCAAAATTTATTCCAAAAATAAATTCATTTTTTTGATATATTAGTATTTCATTCAACTTGTATTGATGGGTGGGGAAGGAAATATATATCCCCTCAAATAATTAATATGAATCATTGGAAAAAGTAGTTGGAAAGATTTAATGGGATTCTACCTATAGTGATTAAACTATCTTGTGAATGGTATTTATAGTATCAATACGATGATATATATGATAATGATGACTAATTTTAGGAATTTACCTCATTAATATTTCAGTTATGATTATCTATTGGATATTCACTTTGATATTATTTGTGGGCTCAGATTATGCACATTTTATTGATTAAATAAACCTTTCCCATTTTTTTACTTTTTTATAATTATCATTAATCATATTGTTATTATAGATAATTTGATGCCATACCGTATTAAATATTCAGTATTTATTCAGGAAAATCTCCTTGTTATGAATCCCTTAATAATTATTTAATCTCACCCATATTTTATTTCTTTTCTCCATGATATAAAGAGGTAATTCTTGACTGAGTTCAAGAGTGGCAAAATTTTACACACAGAATGTTATATCATATGTATATTATTGTATGGTATCACCTAAATATGTATCGACTTTACCAACACTACCAATCTATTTTATCCGTTTTAATGATATTGAATACATATTATTCCAATGTAATAATGTAGACACTGACTCTTGGATTCCATAGTTGGGGATGTTATAGATAGAATAAATGAATTTTCCATAAAAATGACCACTAAAATATTTTAATAAACCATTACATGTTTCATTAATTAGATTGAATAAAAATGTTTTCATAATATTGTAAAAATTTATAGAATTTTAACTTTAATTTTTTAAAATAAAATATCATTAAAAAAAATATTTTAAATAATGATTTTTTATAATTTCTATTAAATAATTTTAAAACCCCTTATTTTTTATATTTTTTAACAAGAATATAATGTAACGATAAAATATATATTAATTCTATAGATGGGTTATGATTAGTTGGATAGGGATGTACTATTTTGATATAATTTTTCATATTAATCTGAATGGTTTATGATATTTTTGAGTTGGGAATGTAATAGAAGTCATATAATAGTTTTATAATATGAATATGTATGATTATTATGATTATAAATTTCGGAAAATATTAACATTAATATTATAGTTTTCCATTATGAATGAGTATTGTGATTATGTTTATTGTTCATGGAAATTATTATCGTTTCATATGAATGATTTTCAATATAACTGTTGAATTTTATTATGGTTTTCCCATTTCAATTGAGTAATGAATTTTAAATTGAATGTGACTTTCATTGGATGTTATTGAATCTGACTACCTTGTTATATCTCATTAGATAAACATGATTGTGTATTTAGCAGAGGCTATAGCCATTTATATTTGACATCATTAAAAAATGCATAGACTTTATAATTATGATGTTTATAAATACTCATTGTATAGTTACGATATTAGTAATTCATGTCCATGTGATTATTTGATTGATTAAAATATTTGGTCATATATTTTATAATCTTGTAATTACAAATATTTAATTATTTTAACATCATTTATACTTTCAATTTTCTTTTATTTTCTGATGTTTATTATTAAATTGAATGTGTTTTATAGTATTTACATTTCCATATATATTATTACATTTGTATCCTTGAAATATTTCATTTAATACATACACTTACTAATAATATGACATCACTTCCTTCATATATTTACTTTCCCAATGATTCTATAATGTTTATTATGATATAAATATATGGGGATAATTTTATGAGAATGACAGATTCCATAAGGAAAACATGTTTTCTTGTCTATTTTAAAAAATAATGTAAAATTCAAAAATTTATATAGTTTTCCAATACCATTAAATCCTTCAATATATATGGTTATAATCTCTGACATCTAGAACCAATTTAAAATTTTATCCACCAACTCTGGGTTTCTTGGTTTGGGGTTGTTACTATTGGTATATGAAATTTTTTTGTAGAATCCTTGGGATCCATAATAATAAAAATATATATATTAAAAGATAACACTTGACTGACAAAGAGGATATGCCTAGGCATATTATTATATCTAAATGTTTTTGTAGGGAGGATATTATGGGGATTTCTTAGAAATACATCTCTGTATGGATACTACAAGTGGAAAAGTCTCTGAAATAGTTGTTCATATGGGAAATAACTCTAAAAATGATGAATTTAGATTTGAATCATTCATCTCCTATTGAACTAAAATGATCCTTCATCACACCTGGTTTGAATGATCAGGTGTATATTCATGGGTTAATACATATTTTATTTAAGATAATTTATGAATTATTTGTAGTTTTTTTAATATTTAAAATGAAACCATGTTTATGATTTTATGTTTGGTTAGACAAAAAAATCAATTTAGGATTAGTGTTTCACTAGTTTTAAAATTGAATATTGTGTGTCATAATACAATCATCTAATATAGTTTAAGATAATATTTAGAAATTAATTTGAGAATAATTAATAGAAGATATATCTATTCACGTGATCAATATTGGGAATTCCATCATCCGAAGTATAATAAAGATAGAGTTGGAGATAACTATGTAGATGAACAAATTATAATTATTTTTGGATATGTGATCCTTGTTATGTCCATTATCATTTCATTTATGGAGTACCCTAAAGATTCAATACAAGGTATAAGAATGTTATAACACAATATGTATCAACAAACACTGTCCTTTAATTGGACTGCATATCCATTTGTATATTATCATTGTATAAGTTCTTCAGATATGATATTTTTCACTCCAAGTAGTAATAAAATATAGAAGGTTCTCATTTATGTTTATCTTATCTTATTAGATGTGGATTAATGGTATCCATTTATTTAAAATATAATTAACGAGGAAGAAATATTCATTAAGGAAATGAATGATTTTAATGATTTTTTATTGGAGAGAAATTTTCATCAGTAATAATGAGAGGTTATGGAGTGAGAATTATATGAGGATATAGTATCTTGTACTTTCATGTTAGTGATGGAATTATACAAGACATATTTCATGGAAATATATAAATATATTAGGAGTATAGAAGATAAATAACTGAATAAGGGGTAAATTGAATAATGGTGTTTCCCTAATGTGATAATTTTGTAATGGAACACATAGATACCTTCCTAAATAGAATGTTATTTTTATTCTTGTATAGAGAGAACATCCATAAGAAATGTGAATGAAATTGTAATATATAATCCATTAATAGTTTGATTTAAAATGAGTATTATATGGTTACCTGTAACAGCCCAAGATTTTATAAAAAAATATTCTTTTTAATTTTATTAATGTCTTGTGTTGTACGCTACACCAAAAGGAGCTTGCACAACACACATCCTTGACTTGACTTGCATTACACGCAATCACGACCTTCCTCGATAGCGTGTGTAGTACGCAATACCGAGTTTCACTAAACAACGATATGCTATAAAAATATTATTAAAACTAGCCGTTATGAATAGTAATAACCACCTTTTGAAATCCAGTAAATCTTATTTTTCAAAATGAACTTTATTTTTGGATTCGGAGTATCGAATTTAGCCTAAGGTGAAATTTTGGTACTTTTCGGATAACTTTCATATTCTGATGAATAGTGAAAATTACTAAATTATAATTAAAAACAACTTTTTTAATCGAAATAATTAATAGTGATAAATCTTTAATTTGAGTGGTTTTAAAGTATATTTAGAATATATTTTTACAATTTAATACAATGTTGGTCATTGGATGTAATTTCACATTTAAACTAGACATAAACAAGTGTCAATCTTTTGATAGATATTGTTTCTTAAAAACACGCTATTTGTTTTAACAGCGGGATTTAATTATAAAATTAATTAATGCAACTTTTATGTTATGAATTTGGTAAAATAGACTTCATTTTTTGAATTCGGAATATGAAATATAGCTTGGGATGAAATTTTGGCATTGTTCTGAAAAACATCAATTTTTGATGAATAGTGAAACTACTAAGTGGTAGGTTAAAAACTGAATTTTTGCTTAAAACTTAATTTTACCGCTTCTGTGAATGGAATTTCGAAAATCCGAGAGACACGGTTAATATCAAGGACTAAAATGTGGTTCAATGAGATGAAAATAATTTTTTGGTGAATAGTAACTTTTTACTTTTTTTTACCACGGTTAATAGTAAATAAGGTAACTAAGGGTAAATATGATATTAATATTACCCTAACACATGTCCTAATTCTATTGAACAAGTGTAATTCGACCAAAAACAAACTTAGGAATAAAATATGACCATTTAGGCCCACTTGGATTAGATTAGGACATTTATTATTAATTTATTTAAAGAAGGGTTAAAATAGTTAAAATCAAAGTTTAATAAGTAAATCATTTTTAATATGGGGTTATACATAAGATAAATTCGACTATAAATATTCATTAGAAAGCTAAAAAGATTTCATAAATGATGGTATTTTATTTGTAAATTTTAGACATCAAATAATTTAATTAATGTATGACACAAAGATGATGCAGTAATTATCTTATTTATGAAATATTGACATAATTGATGTTATAAACACCAAAATAAATGTAATTTGAGAATTTTTATGAATTCCACTAATTTTATAGGTTACTATGATATATTAATGTTGATTTAATCAACTTGGTTCGAACATTTAATTCTGTTATGACTTTCACAAAAATCATATATCAAATAGTGTCAAAATTGACACAAAATAGTTTTTAAATCAAATATTATATTATTAATTGTTATTTTATTCCTAAAAATCTAAGGTTCGGCCAAATGACTTAGATAAGGATATATATATTAATAATAAACAATTTGGGGTTCGTTTGGCATGTTATAGTAAGTGTATTAACCATATAGTGAAAGAAAACAAAAAGACACGGTAAAAGTCAAATTATTTAACTTAGAGTTAAATCTAATTGATAAGGTTTAAAATATGATCCAAACATGTCTAAATTTGATTGGTTGATGAGATTACAACCCTATCTCCTCTAAGCTTCGAATATGAGTCATTTTTGGAGGTTTTTAAGTGGGGTTAGATTTATTATAAATTAATATTTCTAAGAATTCCTAAGGTGCCCCTCTCCTCCCCTATAAAAGGACACCTCCTCCCCCTCCTCCTCACACCAATTTGAGCTCTCAAGCTCGGCCAACCCCTACCAATTTATCCTCTCCACTTCCCTAGCAACATCCTAGAGGTTCTGGTCTTCCTCAAAGACCAATTTTTGTGCCCTAAGAGGAGGTCTCAAAGAGGAACTTCAAAGAAGAGGTAATTAGCGTTACCAATTCTTTCATCTTTATTTCTTCTTCCACTTCTTCTTCTTAGGTTGTTTCATTATGAAGTAATAACATCAGTATCACTCATATACTGATATGTTATTATAAGTATGAAACAAACCTATTTCACCATCTATCCATCCTACGGAAAAAGAAATCACCGCGCGTGCGTACGTACGGAATACCGTCTCCACGCCGTGGTGTAATCTATTTTCCACCACCACCTTACATGGATGGGTATAATGGTGTAAAGAATAACTATACATAGTTATTACAACATCATATTGATTCTGATATATTGTATAATCCACTCCAATTCAATTCAATATTTATAGAAATGATATCATCGCTCGTGCGTACGTACGGACTACCGTCTCCACGACGCGATGAGATTCATTCTCCATGTTAACCATTTAAGAATGATTATAATGTATATATAAGAAATAATAATGAAATATATGAAATTATAAAGCTACTGGATTTATGTATATATATACATATGTATGTCATCTACTTACTTCCATTTCAAGACAATAAGGAAAGAAAAACAGCGTTCATGCGTACGTACGGACTACCGTCTCCATGAACGGTGTTTTTCATTTTATTTATATATCTATTATATATATATATACTGAATATATATGATATATAAATCATATTTTATATTCTGGAAGTAAGTAAATCATGATATAAGTAATAATGATGTCAAGAACAACAAGTCAAAACACCCACGATAAATGAAACGATTTTACCCAAAACGCTTCTTTAACATGGAATTTACAAAAGAACGGGTAATATAATGTCATAAGTGAACCATATATGATATCATAACAATGAATATTATTATGTAATAAGTCAAGGACATTATTTAAATCATTATACAGGAGGTTCGGACACATACGAAGAAAATTGGACCTAAGGTAAGGGAAATATCACAATCTCATTTTTATCCGAGATTGTTTATTCGTAAGTATTTACTGGGGTGTATTTTATCATCCACATCCATGTTCCCTCAATATGTAATATTGTTTCCATCCACTTGCAATAGTTTAAATCCAATTTTACCCTTAGGTGAGTTTTTAGTAAAGAATATGAAAGGAATCTTTTGTCGTTTTTTTTGTACGAGGTACTTTTTGACTTTTCCGACAAAAGTACGAAGAATGTTTTTTTAACTTATACGGCACGAACGGATTTATACTGTTTTATAAAGCCTTATTTTCATGAAGCTTCCTCTAAAAGATTTCATGACTATTTTCAATAAAATATCTTTCTTTTAAAATTGCATGATGTTTTGTGAAAAGAAATTGATTTTAAAGAAGAAAGGATATTTTCCTCAAGAATTCATTTCAAGTGTTTTATCAAAAGTATTTTCCATCTAAGATAATAAAGGGTTCTGTTCCTATCCATATTTTTACATTGATTTGACTATGTTGTGATGGAATTATGTTTATGAATTCCTTTATCTTAAATGAATGGTTTTATGATGTCATGTTGTTTAAGAATCCCATTTTTATTACATGGGTTATGAAATGATGTATGATTTATGATTTTGTGGCACACATAAGAATGGTATCATTAAGATATGGGTGGGACCTATATCTCCCTCCAATGCATTGGGTAAAGATTTCATATCTCATGAGATAGACATGGCTGGAATGGTAGGTTATACCGGTTCAGTGAAACATGACTGAAACGAGGATTACTCGATTCAGAAAGGGACTTTGTCCACTAAGATAGTCTTGGCAATGAGTCTTGACTAACATGAAATGATTCTCTATGATTATGTGTGTATGCCACAATGAGTAATGTTTTAAGTTATGGTTTCATTTTCACTACTATGATTTATCCCATATGCTCTCTTTTGCAGGTTAAGATTTCCAATAATGTTATGTTCTTATGAAAATTATGTGATTGATATTTCTTTTGTTTACCCTTACTGAGCATTTGAGCTCACCCTTTTATGTTTTCTTTTCCCCAGGATATAAAGAAAGGTTTTAGGTAAAAAAAAGGAAGATCTTTGTGGGAGATTTTGAAGATCTTTCACCAGGATTAGAAGATTACGTTCCGAGTTTCCAAAGACACTAAACTATTACGATCCTTGTGTGTATATTTTTGTTATGTATTATGTATTCCGCAAAAGTAATGTAATGTTCATTTACGTCAAGCTACGGGTCTCTACATTACCTATGAATATTAATTACCTACCTATAAAGGGAATATAGCTCAATAGACGCTATGAGGTGATGTTATATATTATTTTATTACTACTATCAAAGTATAATGAGTCATGTTATAGTGTATTTGGATTCATAAATTATGTGCTAGAAGTATTTTATTAGGTATATTGTAGTTATATGAATCATAAAACATATAAGGGTTGTAATGTAATTGTTTCTCATTGAGTATTTAATTAATATGTTAAATGGTACTTATAACCAAGAAAACAAATTTAGTTGTAAGGTGATAATTTTTTAGATTAGATGACTACAAGAAATGTAACAACCCAAACTCTCATTAATGGAAATTTATCTTGATCTAATTAAATGTCTTATTATGGTTATATAAAATGTGAACATCATTGGTTTTATGTATTTTGGATTTTAAAATACCGTTATGATTTGTGATCATTGAAAATATAGCCGGGTAACAATGATCACATGATTAGTTTTTTTACAGAAATTTGGGGCCAATCCCCTTTATTAAAAAGTGAAAAAGATAACCCCAACTCTTTTTGAACCATATAAGAGTGAACCTGTTACAAACCCATCGGACCAAAAAAAATAACCTCAGGATCTAATGAACTAAAATATCATATATACAAAACCAATATAAGATCAAATAAAAACCAATGAACACAAATCACCCAATAAATAGCACCCAATACAGGGAACCCAAGCAATGTATCCTAAAAATTCTTGACCATCACAACATGTCAACACATGATCATTCGTGTTTCTAGAGGAAGAAGCCTGAATCCCTTCGTCATCACATCATCGCATCATCATCGTTGAACCTCCCAGTGATGCAAGAACCTATGTGAACCTGACTTGATCTGGACATAGCTTATATGAACAAGATGACCAAGTGGCCCCCTCTGTCATCCCCGCTCCGCAGCTGCCCACACCATCGCCCAGAGGCTGCCGCCATAGAGTCCGCACTAACAGTCATGCCACCCGATTCACTGACCAAGACCCACCATGCCACAAATATGAAAAAGAGACTGCCAAAGAATAGACCTCCAGACCAGGAATAGACTTATAAAGAAAACCAAAAATTGCACGCAACACCATAAATCGAAGAGTCACCACATCTCGCTAACAGAGTCCATTCGTGCCATCCACCCGAAGTAGTTTCCCTGCACCACACCCATCAAAACTGTGCAGCGAAGGCCTTCCACCTATCACCAAGGATGTCTCTATATTCTCCACACCAGATATCCTCCTCATCGCCAAGACCATCGAAGGTAGTCACCATGTCAAAAACCCTACACCCAAACTGAGCCTTCAAGAGTTATGTGTCGCCACTATAAGGAAGATCGACCTCCCAAGACCACCAGTTCAGATGGATCTGAAACTAGATCAAACCCACAATACAAATCTGAGCAATTTAGGCATGAGACTCTAAAAATAGATGAGACGCACTTAGGAGAGCAGTCATGGAGAGAAGTGAGCCATCTCTCTAATAGAATATGTGATCACATGATTAGTATAAATGTAGGGCTTTAGAAAATACATTTACTCATACAAAGGATGTGATGGCCTCATTCAATTGACTTTACCCATACGAAGCCCATTTTTTAGAGCTCGGTATGGAGGTGGTGTCATTGGGCTTCACTCTGGACTAATCCCTAACTGATCTTGAACTCGTTAAGATTGAGCAGAACTGACTACGAGAGAAGTGGAAGTTAATAGAGATTACCACCCTAGCGATGTTATCAAAGCCACCATAAGAGTCTATCACAATCGCAAACCTTACCCTCTGGTCTAATGTGGGTGTTATGAGGGGTTATGTAACAGGACCCTAGCACTATGTCTATGTACATTATTTTTGTATAAAAAATGTGGATTGATTTTATTATTGTTACTTTGTAAATACTTTTTTAAGCACAAATAGTATTTTTAGTTAATATTCAACTAAGAAATATATTTTGATGAATTAATGGACTTTTTTAATTAAATAAAATTTTAATAAAATAATTTTATTATTAAATATCTTTTTTTAAATATAAATGATCATATAATTTTATAATTGCAATTGTAATTTTTGTTATGTTTTGAAAGCTATTTTTGTAAAAACCCAATAATTTTCGATAATTATCAGTTTTTATTTTAAAAGTAAAAAAATCACATATTTAGAAAAATATTTAGATAAAATGAATATTATTTTTGGAATCTGGATTTAAAAATTATCCAACGGTGAATTTTTCATAATTTTCTGAGATAGTCGAATATTTGGATAAAAATTAAATATCGTTTAAATATATAATGTGTTTTATGACATTATAATGACCCAATAGTGATGTAATAAAAAACGATAAACATTATTTTAGGTAAATATTTGTTTTATCATTAATATAATATGATTTTATATTTTATTATTTTACAAAGAATTAGTGGACTCTTAGAGGCTTATAAAACATTTTGTCTTTTATATTGTTTTCCTTGAGAGTGTCACTCACCTCCACATAAGCAACCCTATTATTTTAATAATTTCGTCCATTGGACATATAAAATATTTTTTTCCACTCCTCATTGGGAAAAACCATGGGAAAAAACCATGGGCTGGTTTTTGGTGTTGATTAGTTTAATGTGAGGTGTCCCAAACCTGAATAATAAATAATTCCCTCTCATTTCCTATATAAACCCACCAAATCTCCCACTTCCACTTCACTAAAAGCCATTTGAGTTCAAACAACACCTTCCCTAATCTCTCAAGAATCCTCCCAAGGTTCCCCAATCTCCCAATAATCACCTCTAAAGCCACTCCCAAGCCTTTGGGATCACACATCCAAGAAAGGGATTTCTTCCTTTCTCATTTTAGTCCAATTTTATTTAAGTTGTTATGGCATTTTTTCAGTGCAAAATGTTGGGGTATGATTTATCACCTTTCCCATAATTTCCTATTTATTTTCAAATGATGGTAGACTCCTTTATATCCGATTAATACATCCCATGTACACCTACTACCATACGGAAATTCCGTAGGGGATTTCATCTCTTCTTTTACATCCAAGTAATTATTTTGAATCATGCCTATAAATTCCATCACGTTTGTTTGTTCATGTATCTATATGACCCCATTACTGTTCATACCATGTAAATATGATGAGACACCCCTTTTCTATCATCAACCATTTTTATGATTTCTTTTTTCACGCCGTTATGCTGCTGAAATTGAAAAATGATTTTCCAAGCCAATGTCATTGTGTAGGGAATACCATGCCCATTTCTCTATCAAGGGTATTCAACTTTATGAAAATTTACTAATTGATTATAAAGATTCATGTATTTATTCCACATCCCTTTATCAAGGAATAAATTATGATAATTGATTCCATTTTGTATGATCCAAGTGGCACAGTATTTCATGAAATGAAATGTTTATGAAGGGTGCACCCTAATAGTGCTCCAATGCATTAGGTAATGTTTAGTATTGTGATACGTCATGTGCAATGGGTTTTGACTCATGGTAATTCAATTGAAATGAGGTTTTACTTGTGATTCATGTTCAATGAGGGTTTACTCATGCTCCATGGGAAATTAGACTTAGTTCATGCTATTTCCATGTAAACTATTGTTTCTACATTTCCATGTTATGATTATCATGATTTATCATGCCTTTATGTTCATGTTTCTCTTGTTCTCCATTGATAAGCCTATTTCATAACATTTATTGTATTTTTCATGTTATTCCATGTTTATTCCCTTTCTAGGCTTTATTACTCACCCTTTTCTTATGCATGTCATGTGGTTATCCCACGCAATTCTAAGTATGAGGGAATGTAGTGGTCATTTAAAGTAAGTTTTCAATAATGATGTTGTGTGTTTTATGTTCTATGATGTTATGTGATCTTCCAAATCCCCAAATATAGTATACCTATCAATATTCTATGTTTTATCAATTGAAGATTTAATGTAATAAATCAGGTTTAACTGTGTAATAAAAAGAGCAGGGATGTTATAATTAGTATGAGAGGATAGGTATTATTATTTTTGGGATTAAGATTAGAAAACCCTAGTAAATACTTAGAAACAATGATAAGTATAATTAAAACATTTTTAAGTATTGTTGAATATTTAGTATGTGGTTTATCAAGCAAATACATCCATGTCTGGATACGAGCAGGTAGAGGTGAATCTGACACAAATGTATCCTAGGGGTAAAACCCGAGAACACCGCTTTGAGCAAGACTCGAATGGGAACTGGTGGACGACAAAAGGCCTTTCTGCACTCTTGGTTACGACACTCACAATAGATATTATTTTGTAAATTCTAAAACTTAGTATGAACCCTTATTAAGGAAATCTAAAAAAATGCCCCTATGAATATATGTTAGAATGTAGATCATGGATAACATAGATTTAAGCCTATAGATTCATAAGTTATTAAAATAAATGTTATTAATAAGCAAACTGTTATTTCCTTGGATTAACCATTATGTGTTTCCACTATCTTTTCTTTTATTCCATCCAATGGCCGGTAATAGGAGGACTCGGGATAACAACCGATGTGAAGATTACTGTGATGACAATGCAAATGAGATGCCCAATCTGATGGGAGTAGGGATCGCAAACATTGTCACGCTTATCACTAATCTAGCTCAAATATTGAATAGAATAATGGGTAATGTGGAATGTTCAACCCCCCCAGAAAGAACAAGTCACCATCGAGAGCTTCATGAGACAAAGGCCTCCTACTTTTAATGGATTATCTGATCCCTCAATCACCAAACAATGGAACAACTCTATTGAAAAGATCTTATCTATCCTTCAATGTTATGAAGCAGAGAAGGTTCTCCTGGATTTTTATTGTATGGAGGGTGAAGCTTATCAACAGTGGACATTGGTCAAAAATTCGATGCCTGAGGAGAAGATCGATGCGTTGGAATGGAAAGACTTTCAAAAGATTTTTTTGATACATATTTTCTCTAGACCCTCTGACATAAGATGGAAAAGGACTTTCATTCCCTCAGGAAAAAAGACGACGAATCTGTTGGATCGTATGAAAAAAACATCACAAGGAATTCACGATACACCTCCAAATTTGTCATTAACCTTGAATGCAATGTTGACCGCTTCATTATTGGGCTGAAACCTAGGCTACGGAATGCGGTTGTGATTTTTAACTTCGATAGCTATGAGGAAATTTTCTGATGTTCCCTCAAGGTCGAAATGAAGATTGTATAATCTCAGCGGTATCATGGGGATGAAAACCGTGAGGTGGAATTTAATGTTGGTTGTCTGATGGATAAATCCAATGGTTCTATGAAGATCTAGCACCACATATACCAATGGTGCAGAAAGAAGCACCACAGAAATTTACATAAGGGGATGAGGAAATTCATTATGTGTGGAAGATAAGGGAGCCTAGATGTTAACTGCCAATAAGAAAAACCACTAGCTGCAACCGAGGAGAGGAATGCTCCGTTTGAACCTCAACACATTGTTCATTTCTACAACTTCAAAGAACCATGGCATCTTGAAAATCAGTTCCCGAAGCCAAGGGTTCTCGAAAGCAACCAACAACCTCTAAGGTAGCAAGGGAATACTTTTTCCGTCACAACTACCAAAGTGAACCCCATCAATGAAGTGGTGATATGTACTCTAGTTACTTATTCTAGAATAGAGAACATAATTATTGATTTAGGTTCTATGCATTCTTTTATACCGAAAAAGTTAGTAGAACAATCCCAGCACCACCAAAAATCAAGGAGTAAATATTCTGGTCATTATGATAAATGGGGAAATCATTGAATCCCATAAATATCACTCCTCTCCTTTCATAATCTATGTATTGAATTTACCGACAAACCTCGTCATATAACATCTGGTGGAATTTTGTGCAATTCATGGCATGGATTGGATTTCCTTATATAGAGAAAACATAAATTTCTGGGAGAGGGAAATCACTCTCCATGTGGAGATTAGACCCCCGATTCTATAAAAGTTCAAAGAGGAAGATTAATATTCTATTTCTCCATCATCTCAAGCTTGGATATTACTAACCTATGAGAAAGTGTATCTAGCTCAGATGATTGAGTCTAAGGAGGCAACCATCCTTGAAGACATGCCTATTATGACTGAATTTGTTGAAGTGATTCCCGTGGAATTGTATATTCTTCATCCTAGAAGAGATTTCGAATTCTCAATTGATCTTATAACTGGGAAGTTTCCAATATCAAGACTCTATATAGAATATCATTTGTGGAGATTGAAGAGTTGAAGAAACAACTACCGAAGGGTCATGATAAGCGGGTTATATGACCAAGTTCTTCATAATGGGGTGCACCAGTCCTCTTCAACAAGAAGAAGGATGGGTCAACGCGCCTTTGCATCGATTATCACGATCTTAACAAAATCACAACAAATAACAAGTATCCTCTCCCATGAATTGATGAATTGTTTAGTCAGATTTTTGGTGCATAATACTTATCCATGATAGATTTTCATTTGGGATATTATCAAGTAAGGGTAAAGAACGAAGATATCCCCAAGACTACTTTTTGTCCAAGATACGGGCACAACGAATTCCATATTAATACACTTCAAACTCAATAAAGCACCAGTACTCATCTTGGACTTGATGAATAGAGTCTTTAGGTATTACCTCAACAAATTTGTGTTTGTCATTATAGATGATATTCTGATATACTCTAAAACCAAGGAGTATCATGAAGAGTATCTAAGAACTATACTAGAGAGCTTCCCGAAGGAGAAAATCAATGCAAAGTAAAAATAGTGTGAGTTTGGGTTGAAGGAGTTCTCATTCGTGGGCTATATCATCATAAGAAATGGGATATCTGTGGATCCATAAAAAATAGATGCAATTAAGGGATGGCCAAGGATATAATTGGTAACTGATATCTATAGATTCTTGGGGTTAGCTGGATATTATCGATTATTTGGGAGAAATTTCTCATTATTTTCCAACCCTCTTACAAGATAACTCAGATGAGAGTAATGTTTTCTTGGAGTGATTAATGTGAAGAAATCATCGAGGAGTTAAAAATGAGGCCTATCACTACTCTCATTCTCACTTTACCCACCAGTGGAGAAATTTTTTTGTATTTATTGATGCTTCGAAGAAGGGCCAGAGCTGTGTGTTGATGAAAAATGACAATGTCATTGCCTATACTTGAAGGAAATTTATTGTTCATGAGAGAATTAACCAATACATGATTTTGAGATTGTTGTGGTGATCTTTTCTTTTAAAATTTATCGGCATTATCTCATTGTGGAGAAGTGTGAAACATATACGGACCAAAAAATACTCAATTATATATTCACATAGAAAGAGTTGAACATTCACTAACGAAGATGGATAGAGCTAATCATGAATAGGACTGCTAAATCCCTTACCACCCTGGGAAAGAGAACAAGGTGGTAGATGCTCTATATATAAAGGACCCAACAATTCTATCATTGATGATAATTTAAAAGGATCAAATATTCATAAATTTTATGAAGATGGAAATGGGAATCATAAAGAAGGGAAGATCATCAATCTTTTCACAAATGATTTCTCAACTATCTCTTTTATAAATGTTAAAGGATGATTAAAAGAATGTTGTGGAAATTCAGAAGTGATACAAAGATATCAAAAATGGGAAATCCTTAGAGTTCAATGTTAATGAAGAAGGAATTGTGAGATTTCGAAAAAGACTATGTGTGCCATCATGTCTGGAGCTGAAGAAAGAACTTTTGGATGATACGCATAGTAAAAATTTCTCTATTCACCCATGAAACACAAAGATGTATCACGATCCCTGAGAGCATTATTGGTGGGATAATATGAAAAAGGAGGTCGTTGAGTGTACATCAAAGGGCCTAGTGTGTCAGAAAGTGAAGGAAAATAGGCAGAATTCTAAGGGGATGATGCAACCATTTTCCATAGTAGAATGGAAATGGGAGAACATCACCATTGTCATTATCACCAGACATCCAAATACATCCAAAGGAAAAAATGCAATCTGGGTTTTTGTGGATCATCTTATAGAGTGAAGTGCCCAGATCAGTGTGAATCACTGAGAGGGGAAGGGGGTGAATCAGTGATCCTTTAAAACTTTTTACTAATTGATTCTTAATCAATTAAACCTCTATGGCTTGTTAAGGCCTCGATCCACTCTTCTTATGTCTCTCAACCTTTCCCGGATAATGCAGTAATGAAAAGGCACAGGACACAAGGATTTACAAGGTTCGGCACCAAAGGCCTACATCCTTGCCATGCTCTCCCAGCATGGATTCTCCCATTATAACTTGTTAGAATTACAATGGTCTATACAGCTTCCCACCGTATCTCTCCTGAGTCCCACAGGAGGGTCTTTATACTACTTCCCAAAGTGTTACCAAAGTCCCACTGGCCTTCTCCAGAATCCCACTGGAGACTTCCTCCACCCTGAGTCTCACAGGGGTCTTCTCCTGGCTGCTCGAGTCACACGAGTAGCTCTTCTTCTTGTTCAGCTCTTCATGTATCTTCAACAGTCTGGGATAAAGACTGCTGGCCTTGCTCTGTACCTCTGATCACTTGTGATGATCAGGTCTTCTCGTCTTTCTCAGGCTTTATCACCTTCTTCTAAGGATGACCTGGCCTCTCTCTTCAAGAATCTTCAACAGCCTCTGAAAAGATCTGTTGGTCTTGCTCAGCAATCTTCTGATCACTTCACTTGATCAGGCTCTTCTCAATTACTGAATACTCAGACAACTGATGTCTTTAACTTCAGTCTGGTCCAGTCTCACTCACTTCAACTTCATGCACTGAGTGCATGGAAGCTCTTCATCCCCATGCACTGATATCATGGCCTTCTCAATTTCTTCAAGAACCTCTGGTCTTGGTCAACTCAAATGCACACAAGCTGGTTTGGCTTTATTCACATGTGCATGTGCATGCATGCAAGCATGAACTTCCCTTTCTTTTCTCTTGGTGCAATAGACCCACAAAGGGTGTAGTCACTTTAAGCACACACCTTTTCTTCTTTTCCTTCACACGTTTAATTCCTTTTGTCTACACACTTAGATTGTGTGTTCTACAATAGTGTGAGAGTCCTCTACTCTTTCTTCTTAGTGTGTACACTTTATTTTTCACACACACTAAGGTTCGGCCTTGTTGTCTTTTTGCACACACTTGTTTCACTTTTCACACACTTGAGACTTGGCCTATTCTCCTCCTCTTGTTTCACACACACACTTTAGTGTTCTTTTAGTTTGTTCTTCAAAGTGTGCACAAACAAGGCTACGGCCTTTTGTTGCTTTGCACATAAACCACCCGTAGGGTGTCTTCACTTGGCACACACACAAGATATGGCCTCAGGTTCTCCTTGCACACACAATACCGTAGGGTCTTCAATTTGCACACAAGGCATGCAAGTCTCGGCCTTCACTTCTTCACTTCACACACACAACCAAGCCTCGGGTTCTTCCTCTTCAATTTTCACACACGGCATGCAAGTCTCGGCCTTCACTTCTTCACTTCACACACACAACCAAGCCTCGGGTTCTTCCTCTTCAATTTGCACACACACACTAAGTGTATTTCTCTCAATATACCCGAACTCAAACAAGGCGCGCAAGGGGGTGTGGCCCTCTTCTTGTCTTCAAATGCCACGCTGGCTCAAGTGTGCAAGGGTGCAACACTACCGCGGGCGCTTCTGTCGTGCAAGCCTCAACGAACCATGAAGGCGCGCATGTGATGCGGCTCGACTCCTTCCTGTCGCGCAAGGGATGCGCGCATGGTCTCCTCCAACTTCTTTTGCGCAAATATGCGCAAAAGGGACTTCACGAAGCCAAGGGTGGCTTCGGGCTGCTTCGTCGCGCAAGTGGGTTGCGCGGAGCTCCAAACTTCACGAGGCACAAAAGGATCTCACGGGACTTCAAATATTAAAAGGATCAGCAAGCATTTTTGAGAGCCTCGGATGCTCCTTTTATAGGCAAGAGATGCCTCACATGATCCCCGTGATTGCAACTTAAATTCCCGAAGATTTCGATTCTTTAAAATCTTTCCAAATCTTGAATTTACTCTCTGTTTCATGCGGGATCATTTATTTTTCTCTCTTTCATTCCTCCTCGTGCATGCGATTTAGAACGCATGCACGGCCCTCTGTTTTGGACATCCCATGCAAAACACGAACACCCCGACGCCTCGGCAACTTCGTTTTGCCTCGGCCTTGTTCGAAATCTCCCAAACATTGCATGCAAGTGTATTTTTAAGCATGGATCGGTTCAGTACGTAGAGGCGATCCCAATGGACTCTTCAGCTTGATCGGAGATGGCCGGGAACTCAAAAACATCTCGCGGGTTGCTCCTGGTTCGACGGAGGCACGCGGGTGGCAGCGGCTGAGCTCAAGGTAGGAGATGGACCGGGAGCCGTTGGATCGGGCGAATAAAACACATCGGACGACCTGGATCTGAACGAACCGCGGCGGATTAGATGTGCGGCTGAGATCTGGCGCGCGATCAATCGAGCGGCTCAGATTCAGTCTGCAGCAAAAATCTTTGTCCCACATCGAAACGGGCCGCGGAATTCTCGCGCTTTATCACCCTGGCGCTGCCTCAACCCCTCGATTGAACTTCCTCCTCCACGGTGCCGCCCCGCACCGTGTTCTCCTGCGGGCGCGCTCTGCGCCCACTCACGCCTCCTGCGGGCGCGCTCTAGCACCCACCATGCACACTCGGGTGCGCGGGCTTCACCACCGCGTGCCCTCGGGGCTTATACACAGCCCCGACCCTTCTGCCTCAGGGACATGCTGCCTTGGCCTGAGGGTTCCCCATGGGCGTGGTTACCTCGAGTCCCACATGAGCCTTGGGTGATGACCCTCGACTGGCCTTCCTTGGTGGCTACTTTTTGGCTAAGTGTTGACTTAAACACTTGTTAAAAACAAAGTTCTCCATATGAAACGTGCCAAATGCCAAGCCAAGTTCCCTACTTTCTTCCTCCCATTTCTTCATTTCTTCTTCATAAGAACTCTTCCAATCTCCTCAAAATATATTCATTACTTAGGAGGGAAATTCTTGAAGGGTCTTTATCTTCAACCGAGATCCTTAATCACATAAATTCTTCAATGAACTTCGTTGATCAAATCAGACATCAAATTGGATCTTCTTCTAATTCACATGCACTAAGTGATAGTGCATGGACTTCATTAATCCACTTCATCCACTTAGGAGGTGTGGATGGATCATCTTCATCTCCTCATGCATTGTCTTAACAATGCATGGTCTTCTATCATTGTTGTGACTTTGTATCCAGTTGATACAAGTTCTTGGAACTTTAAGAACAGCTCAACAATCGTCTGATGTTCATGGAGAATGTTTCAACCACAATTTCCAATACCACTTAGTGAATCTCCTAAGTGACATGCATCTTAGTACCATGGTCATTCTCCTTCACCACCAACACCATCACAACCTTTGGCAGTCACATGTTGACAATTCTTGACATCCATTCATTCTAAGACAACAACATGTCTCGTTGAAAACAAATGCAACACAGTGCACTTCAATCTCCCCCTTTGTATTTGTTGTCAATACACCACTTCAGCACATATGAATGGGTCAATATGTGTGCCAATATTTTCTCCCCCTTATTGGCAATCAAATGCAAAGGTGTGGTGTGGTTCTCTTAAAAAAAATCTCTTCCTCCCTTTGAAAAGTATTTTCTCGAAAAACACTAAGAGAGGGATGATGTCACATGTTCTCTTTAGCAAAAAACCTTTAGTAAATCAACTCTAAGTCTACTTGGGCTAACCCGGTGTAGAAAACAAGAGTGATATGACTAAGGAATTCAAAGTTGTCCATAATTCACTGTACATGTGAGATCATGCTTCAGGGGTTTGAAATTTTTTAGATATATCAATGAATTTGCTTAATCCTGCACAACTTCACAAAACTCATTAGAAAGTTCAGTGCTAAGATAAAGCTCCCCCTTTCATCCATTTTCCTTCAATCCATACCCCCCCTTAATTGACAAGATAAACTCAATTAAGAAACAAGGGATGAAAGTATGATTGGAATACCTTCACTTTTCTCAAGATGATATTAAATCTTAGAATACCATCTTCTCCAGATTGGCTCCCCCTCAAGGGGTGCACTCCATTCTTTCCAAACCATCCTCCAGTTGAGAATGATCATCATCTTCAATTCCCTGAAATGTCAGCACATGTAAATACAAGTGATTAGGGAATAAGATGGAACCTCCTTGGTTCATCAATGTGAAAAACAAGGTTGAGAAGATTCTCTCAACCGAGATGTCCCATTTTCACCATTCTTCACACTTGCACATTTGATCTTCAATGATGTTTGTGCTGGTGTGGATCTCAATACATCTTCATGTGAAATATTCTTCTTCCCTTTTGCCTTAGCAATTTCCAGAACTTCATCTTCAGCTCTTTGCAGATCTTTGGAAAGTTGCAACTGATTTGGCCATATGACTAGTAAGTCACTTGGAAGTGTGGCCTCAGTTATGGATATTCCACATGGTTCCTTTGATGCTTTCAAGCTACCTTTCTTAGGCAACTTGTTTTCAATCAATACCTTCTGCTTCTTCTAGATTGATTGCCTTTTTGAGTCCAGTCTGCTTCTATTAAGTTTCATGGCTTCTTTACAAAGGTCCATGATGTGTCCTTTCTTTCCACAGTAGAAGCATGTTTTCTTGGTGGTCCTTCTGGATGCATCACCCTTCTTGGATTTAGACTCCAAGGTCTTATCTTCATTTCTAAAAAACTTCTTGGGAGCATTTTATACATTCTTCTTGCTTCCCAAGGAATCTTTCTGAAACAGGTTCTGTTATCTTTTCTTCTTTTGAGCTCTGGATACAGTTGGAGACTGACATGTATCTTTTTGACCACTTTTGCAATCATCCCAGATGTTGTCAAGTAATCCAAATCTATTTTCAGTAAACAAATGTCTCTGGACCTGTTGATGTTGCTTCTTTTCCTCTGGCTTTCTCCCCTAGGCATGGGCTTCCTCTGTGCTTTGGCATTCAGTGGATTGTACCAACAATCCTTTGCACAATGCCCATACTTGTTACAACACCAACATTGACCCACGAATCTTGACTTCTTCAGTCCTTCTGATTTTAGGGTACTTTTCTGGAGCTGCTTTGTTGTTTCAGGAGAGCTCTGCTTCTTCATTTTCTTCATCCATACTTGTTTGGAATCATTCTTCCATCCTACACTTTTAGTAGAAACACTTTTAGAAGCATGAGTACAAGATGGTATGGATGGTACCTTCTTTTTAGAAGTTGTTTCCCTTTTATTAGAGGATGTATTTCTTTTAGAATCATCCTGCTCAATGCTCACTTGAGTGGCAACATTTCTTCTTTTAGCTGACTGGGAGGATTCAGCTTTGGGTGATTGCAGATTTTTCAATATCACCTCCAGTTCTAAGCATTTCATATTGAGGGAGTTCTTCTCATCCTCAATAGTTCTTAGCCTTCCTTCCCAATTTTCTTTCAGCTGTTCTAACTGGTCTTCATGCACCATCTTCATTTCTTGTAATGAATTGTCAAGCTCCTTTACCCTGTTTACTTTGTCTTCAAGTTGAGCATCTCTGACATTCATTGAAACTTTGTGTCTCTTTTCCAGTGCATGGAAAACTTTTTTGACCATTGTCTTAAAGAATTCTTTCTCAGAAAGGCTTCTTTTCAATTCTTCAGAAGTGTCTTCATATCTTTCATTGCAAAGCGATACTGTTTCATCTTTAGCCTTCACCAGCTTTTTGTGAGTGTTGGTTATGCCAACCCTTTTTGCCAATTGGACTTCCAGAGAATTGGCTTCATCTTATAGTTGTAATTTTTCTTCTTGAAGATCAAGGAGGCCTGTAGCTATACACATTTCCACTTCCTTGGGGACTGTCTTCTGAAGATATTTGATTTCATTTAGAAGATCATTGTTCATTCCATCTTCATCACAGCTAGAGCAGGCTTCATCAGAAGAATGATAAAAGGAATTGTCATCTGATGTGACTTTTACATTTCTTTCCATAGAAGGAGTTTCTCTGATTGCAACAACCTTCTTCTTCATATTCTTTGCCTGTTTCTTCATTATGTTTTTCAGAGTCTTGGAAGATATCTCCATTTGAGGCTGTTCTTTCATTTCCTCAAATCTGCACTCCATATAGACTCTCTTGGATCTTTTAGAGGTAACCTTCCCTTTGATACCAATTGAAGTGCCCAGATCAGTGTGAATCACTGAGAGGGGGAGGGGGTAAATAAGTGATCCTTTAAAACTTTTTACTAATTGATTCTTAATCAATTAAACCTCTATGGCTTGTTAAGGACTCGATCCACTCTTCTTATGTCTCTCAACCTTTCCCGGATAATGCAGTAATGAAAAGTCACAGGACACAAGGATTTACAAGGTTCGGAACCAAAGGCCTACATCCTTTCCATGCTCTCCCAGCATGGATTCTCCCATTATAACTTGTTAGAATTACAATGGTCGATACAGCTTCCCACCGTATCTCTCCTGAGTCCCACATGAGGGTCTTTATACTGCGTCCCACAGTGTTACCAGAGTCCCACTGGCCTGCTCCAGAATCCCACTGGAGACTTCCTCCACCCTGAGTCTCACAGGGGTCTTCTCCTGGCTGCTCGAGTCACACGAGTAGATCTTCTTCTTGTTCAGCTCTTCAAGTATCTTCAGCAGTCTGGGATAAAGACTACTGGCCTTGCTCTGTACCTCTGATCACCTGTGATGATCAGGTCTTCTCGTCTTGCTCAGGCTTTATCACCTTCTTCTAAGGATGACCTGGCCTCTCTCTTCAAGAATCTTCAACAACCTCTGAAAAGGACTGTTGGTCTTGCTCATCAATCTTCTGATCACTTCACTTGATCGGGCTCTTCTCAATTACTGAATACTCAGACAACTGATGTCTTTAACTTCAATCTGGTCCAGTCTCACTCACTTCAACTTCATGCACTGAGTGCATGGCAGCTCTTCATCCTCATGCACTGATAGCATGGCCTTCTCAATTTCTTCAAGAACATCTGGTCTTGGTCAACTCAAATGCACACAAGCTGGTTTGGCTTTATTCACGTGTGCATGTGCATGCATGCAAGCATGCACTTCCCTTTCTTTTCTCTTGGTGCAATAGACCCACAAAGGGTGTAGTCACTTTAAGCACACACCTTTTCTTCTTTTCCTTCACACGTTTAATTCCTTTTGTCTACACACTTAGATTGTGTGTTCTACAATAGTGTGAGAGTCCTCTACTCTTTCTTCTTAGTGTGTACACTTTATTTTGCACACACACTAAGGTTCGACCTTTTTGTCTTTTTGCACACACTTGTTTCACTTTGCACACACTTGAGACTTGGCCTATTCTCCTCCACTTGTTTCACACACACACTTTAGTGTTCTTTTACTTTGTTCTTCAAAGTGTGCACAAACAAGGCTACGACCTTTTTTTTCTTTGCACATAAACCACCCGTAGGGTGTCTTCACTTGGCACACACACAAGATATGGCCTCAGGTTCTCCTTGCACACACAATACCGTAGGGTCTTCAATTTTCACACAAGGCATGCATGTCTCGGCCTTCACTTCTTCACTTCACACACACAACCAAGCCTCGGGTTCTTCCTCTTCAATTTGCACACACGGCATGCAAGTCTCGGCCTTCACTTCTTCACTTCACACACACAACCAAGCCTCGGGTTCTTCCTCTTCAATTTGCACACACACACTAAGTGTATTTGTCTCAATATACCCGAACTCAAACAAGGCGCTCAAGGGGGTGTGGCCCTCTTCTTGTCTTCAAATGTCGCGCTGGCTCAAGTGTGCAAGGGTGCAACACTACCGCGGGCGCTTCTGTCGCGCAAGACTCAACGAACCATGAAGGCGCGCAGGTGATGCGGCTCGGCTCCTTCCTGTCATGCAAGGGATGCGCGCAGGGTCTCCTCCAACTTCTTTTGTGCAAATATGCGCAAAAGGGACTTCACGAAGCCAAGGGTGGATTCGGGCTGCTTCGTCGTGCAAGTGGGTTGCGCGGAGCTCCAAACTTCACGAGGCACAAAAGTCTCTCACAGGACTTCAAATATTCAAAGGATCAACAAGCATTTTTGAGAGCCTCAGATGCTCCTTTTATAGGCAAGAGATGCCTCACATGATCCGCATGATTGCAACTTAAATTCCCGAAGATTTCGGTTCTTTAAAATCATTCCAAATCTTGAATTTACTCTCTGTTTCACGCGGGATCATTTATTTTTTGCTCTTTCATTCCTCCTCGTGCATGCGATTTAGAACGCATGCACGGCCCTCTGTTTTGGACATCCCATGCAAAACACGAACACCCCGAGGCCTCGGCAACTTCGTTTTTCCTCGGCCTTGTTCGAAATCTCCCAAACATTGCATGCAAGTGTATTTTTAAGCATGGATCGGTTCAGTGCGTTGAGACGATCCCAATGGACTCTTCAGCTTGATCGGAGATGGCCGGGAACTCAAAAACATCTCGCGGGTTGCTCCTGGTTCGACGGAGGCACGCGGGTGGCAGCGGCTGAGCTCGAGGTAGGAGATGGACCGGGAGCCATTGGATCGGGCGAATGAAACACATCGGACGGCCTGGATCTGAACAGACCGTGGCAGATTAGATGTGCGGCCGAGATCTGGCGCGCGATCAATCGAGTGGCTCAGATTCAATCCGCGGCAAAAATCTTTGTCCCACATCGAAACGGGCCGCGAAATTCTCGCGCTTTATCACCCTGGCGCTGCCTCAACCCCTCGATTGAACTTCCTCCTCCACGGTGCCGCCCCGCACCGTGTTCTCCTGCGGGCGCGCTCTGCGCCCACTCACGCCTCCTGCAGGCGCGCTCTAGCACCCACCATGCACACTCGGGTGCGCGGGCTTCACCACCGCGTGCCCTCGGGGCTTATACACGGCCCCGACCCTTCTGCCTCAGGGACATGCTGCCTTGGCCTGAGGGTTCCCCATGGGCTTGGTGACCTCGAGTCCCACATGAGCCTTGGGTGATGACCCTCGGCTGGCCTTCCTTGGTGGCTACTTTTTGGCTATGTTTTGACTTAAACACTTGTTAAAAACAAAGTTCTCCATATGAAACATGCCAAATGCCAAGCCATGTTACCTTCTTTCTTCCTCCCATTTCTTCATTTCTTCTTCATAAGAACTCTTCCAATCTCCTCAACATATATTCATTACTTAGGAGGGAAATTCTTGAAGGGTCTTTATCTTCAACCGAGCTCCTTAATCACATAAATTCTTCAATGAACTTCATTGATCAAATCAGACATCAAATTGGAACTTCTTCTAATTCACATGCACTAAGTGATAGTGCATGGACTTCATTAATCCACTTCATCCACTTAGGAGGTGTGGATGGATCATCTTCATCTCCTCATGCATTGTCTTAACAATGCATGGTCTTCTATAATTGTTGTGACTTTGTATCCAGTTGATACAAGTTCTTGGAACTTTAAGAACAGCTCAACAATCGTCTGATGTTCATGGAGAATGTTTCAACCACAATTTCCAATACCACTTAGTGAATCTACTAAGTGACATGCATCTTAGTACCATGGTCATTCTCCTTCACCACCAACACCATCACAACCATTGGCATTCACATCTTGACAATTATTGACATCCATTCATTCTAAGACAACAACATGTCTCGTTGACAACAAATGAAACACAGTGCACATCATAGTGTCTGCACAGTTCATTGCAATTCGGGAGGATTTCTCATTGGATCAGCTGGCACAAATATATATCAGGGTTGTGGTAAGGCTTTATGGAGTACCAGTATCTATTGTATTTGATTGAGATCCACGATTCACCACTATGTGTTGGAAGAGTCTTCAACATGCTCTAGATACTGAGTTGAACATAAGTACAGTTCATCATCCTCAAACTGATGACCAATCTGAGAAGACTATCCAAAAACATGTGGACATGTTGAGATCATGTTATATGGACTTCAAAGAAGGGTGGGAATAACATTTTCCACTGGTTGAATTCCCCTACAATAACAATTTCCACTCGAGCATCTGAATTATAAGGACCCAGCCTTTATCATTACATAATTTTAATTAAATGAATAATTCACATTGAGGAACTTTTCAGGTTTAGAGATTTAGATAATTAGGCCATAAATATTACATAACATCTCAAAAATTACAAGGTAGACACTTCTACCTAGTTTCAATTTTTTTAATAAAATAAAAACTCTTTAAAAAAAGAGTCGTGCCTAGTTCTTTATTTTAGAAAACATGAATTTTACTTGATCCCATCCTTGACCCTATTCCACTTTATATCCCATGAAAAAAATTCAAAAACATGGGATAAGAATAAAATGCTCAGTAAGGGATACACAAAGAATGAAAACTGTTAGTTTTTTTAAAACAACAAGTCAACCATGAACTCTTTATCATATGTAAAACTTTTCACCATTAAGAAGTAGTAAATACTATTAATTGAATAAAAGATCAATACACACCATTTTTTAACCAAAAAAATTCCATAAAATGCATATAAAGAACAAAAAACATATAAAGGTAACTTTGGACATAAACATACTTAAATAGAATAACCATGCGGTAAACTTCCACACATATCACTAAATGGAATAGCCATATGACCGAATTCCATAACCAATGAATTGGTGGTTATAACATAACCACCCATCTTGGTTTATCACGACACCACCTGTCATTTGGTTAATCACGTAACCACCCTTCAAATGTCCAAGTACCATTCTAATATCATAACACATAAAATATTGAATATATAAACATTTCTCTAATAAAATTTAATTTGCAATCACAAGAAATAATTTGAAGATATTAAAATAATCAATCCTTTTCAAAAACCATTTTCAATACCAAAACTCAAAAAACAGAATAAGGGATTTATTTTCCTTTAAAAAACATTAATTCTTATTGATGAAGCCAAATAACGATTACTACTACAGGGATTTCATTGTCACCGTGAACGTTAAAAACATTCCTTTTATCATTTAGTAAAATGATTCATAGAAAAAAGATTCCCATTGAATGAATGTAAAAGTCAAAGTTGACTATACAGCGTATGATGTAAATTCATGTATTAAAAGAAATATGTCTCAATTAAAGGAGATTGATACGAAGTCCCTTACCTCGTGTGCGACTAGGCCCGTCCATTCATTAATAATCTGAATAATGAACTAAAGTAAATTTATAATTTATTAAGATCCTTTTTCAAGTTTATTAATCATTTTATATCAATTATTACCATGTTATAATCATTATATAATCATTTAAGTTAAAAATGGTCATTTTGTCAATATTTGGTTCCTGAGTAAAAAATGAACATCTTATATTTACAACTTGTCAATGTGGTCAATATTCCATTATATACAAAATGTTATTCATTATATAGATATCATATATATCGTATATATCTAGTATATATATATTAATAACTGTATATATCATTCGGAAGTATGAAATGAAATGCAATATTCATGGAGATGGTAAGCCGTACGTACGCATGAATGCTACATTAATTTTTATTTCTTATTTTAATGGAATTAAAACATAATGATACATAGTTATATTATAATTAAAATATAATATCATATATAATATCATTAAATCCGTCTTTTATATGTCCCAAATATAAAATTAATGAGTCATATCACTTTGAGGGGGCGGTAGTCCGCACTTCCTCAAATGAAATTATCATATTTACTCATAATGGAAACCCTGAAAGTATGATCTAAAAGAAAAATACTGAAGAATAATGAAAACATAAACATAATATATATCATATATAAATACAGTTCAATATTAATGGCAACCAAGATAGGCGGTAGAAGATAATCGAACAATCATCATTCTGTGAGGCGTTAGTTTGTCGTCCACAGAAATAGTATATTCTTCACCCATTAGATGGACGTGTGTGTAAGTGTTGTTTGAATTATTCTCATAAAAATATCCTAGTATATTAAGGATATTTTCTTTGTTATAAAATAAAGTAATAAAAAGAGTTAAGGGGTTGGATAAGTAAAATAAAATAAAAGAATTTAAGAGAAAGTGTAAACTTTAATTTCGGTCACTTCCTTTGGTATGAACCAAAAGGTTTTCTTGAAGTGACTTATGACTTAGGTATGACTTCTAGGTGAAATATAGGGATGTAGGGAGCTTACTTGGGTAGTTTTTGGATGATACAAGGGGCTTGGTATGTGTGAGGAATGGGTTATAAGTGGTGTCCTTTTATAAGGGGGAGGATGAGATCATACAGAAAGTTTGAATCAATTTTTTATTATAAACATATCTTCAGTTTCAAAACGTTCAAAAATCAATAAAGTCGAATCTAATATGACACATGGACTTCAGGAAATAATCCAATGAAAATTGGAAATGTTTTTTATATTATTTTAATATTTATAATCTTATTTATTTAAATAATTTACTAAGGAGGTAAATACTACATCATTATTGTGTCATAAACAATTTAATATAGCTGATCTTTAAATTTTTTAACAAAAATACTATGATGTAGGAATTTCTTTTTGATTTCCAATGAATATTTATAGTCTAAAAAATAACTTATATAACACCCTGTAAAAATTAATTTACTTAAAGATATTTGTTTATGTTATTTTTGTCTTTACTTTATGTTAATTAAAATAATGTGTCATTATCACTACCATGTGGCTCCATGGGGTACCAAAATTGACTCAAATATGCCCATGGTCGAAATTTAATCATCCAATTAAGTTTGGAAAAGTGTTAAGATAATTATGTATTATTATAATATTCTTTTTTGCCTCGAATTACCCTATTTACCTTTAACAGCTATAAATAAGAGTAAAAAGTTACTATTCACCAAAAATTATATTTATCTTATTGAACCACATTTTACATAATAATATAAACCATGCATGATGGATTTTTGAAATTCAATCCACAAAAGCGGTAAAATTTCATTTAAATGAAAAATTCAGTTTTTAACTATTATTTAGTTGTTTCACTATTCATCAAAAATTGTTGTTTTTCTGAAAAATACAAAAAATTCAGCCAAAGCTATATTTGATATTAAAAAATTAAAATTGATTTTTAATATAATAAATTCAAAACATAGAAGTTGGATTAATTAATTTAAAATTAATTCATGTTGTTGAAACAAAAAGTGTATTTTTTTGAAATAATAACTATCAAAAGCTTGACAGTTGATTATCTCCAACTACAAAGTGAAATTGCTTCCAATGACCAATTTTGGATTAAATGGTAAAAATATAATATAACTACATTTTGAAACCAAATTTAAAAGATAATGAAACCATATAAATAAATTAGATTAAAATGTAGTTTTGAATTAAAATACAGTATTTGTTACTATTTATTAAAAAAATGAACAATATCAAAAAAATACCAAAAATTTATCCAAACTAAATTTTGATGTCCCAATTCTAAAGAAGGATTTTATCTGATCAAATATGACATCTAAAAGCGACCAAAACTATATTTAAAGAGGCTTTTACATCAAAAGGCGGTAAATCGACCTTTTAAAGAATATAAGAATATTTAGGATTCAAAATATATTAGTTCCGATTTTAAGCCTCTAACGTATATTTGATAAATTTGAAGTCATTTAAAGACAAGTATAATCATATTGTAGTTAATTATATTCATTTTCTCTAATACAATGACAAGGCGTTAACTACCACTTAAAAATAATAATAAGATATTATTAGTGTGCAACGTAAGATTTCAAAGAAACTCATTGTTGCGTATCGGGTAAGACATCAAATATAGAATCCCATTTATGTTAAAATTAATATTTAATTAAAAAATATTAATAAATATGAAAATATCATATTTCTTTATTTATGTGTGATGTTAAATCCTTCCCCAATTTTGGGAATTGCATCCTCGTAATTTTTATTCACTTATCAAATAAGTGGGAGTATTTATCACTCAAATCATTTTCAGATTCCCATGATTCCTCTTAAACCATCTGATATTTCCACAAAACTTTTACCTAGTGAATTACCTTATTTCACAACAATTTCTCTCTACAGTCATGAATCTGGACTGGTTGTTCCTCATAAGAGAGATTCTCTTCCAACTGAACTACCTATGGACTCAAAACATGAGATGGATGTGGCATATACTTTCTAAACATTGAAAATGAAAAACATTATGTACATGGGATAGAATTAGAGGTAAATCCACTCTGTATACAACTGATCCAACTTTCTCCAGGATTTCATAGCATCCAATGAACCTCAAATTCAACTTTCACTTATAACCAAAACGCATCACACATTTCAATGGTGAAACTTTCAGAAAGACAAGATAACCTACCTCAAAAGAATGATCCTTCCTCCAGTAATCTGTATAGCATTTATTATTGCTCTAAGCTGTTCTCATGTTCTTCTAAATGAACTGTAATTTTTAAGCCATCTCTTCTACAAATTATGGTCCCATCAGCTTCCTTTCACATACTTCTTCCCAAAAAGCTATAGTTCGACACTTCTTTCCATATAATTCCTCAAACAGAGCCATCTTTATACTGGAATGAAACTTTTATTATATGAAAATTCTACCAAAGAATGATGTCGGTCCCAACTTCCATGGTAATCTAGTGAACAAGCACCTAGTATATCCTACAAGGTCAGTATTGTTCGTTCTGTCTGCCCATATGATTGCGGATGAAAAGAAGTAATAAAATTTAATTCATTACCCAATAACATCTGAAGTCCTTTTCAAAAGATAGAAGTAAACCTAGGATCACAATCAGATAAAATGGATAGGGTAACACCATCCAACCTGACTAACTCTTTAACATACAACTGAGAAAGATGGTATAGAGACAAAGTATCTCAAATATGAAGGAAATGAGTAGTTTTAGTCAATCAATAAACAATAACCTAGATTGCATTATTACATCAAGATTTATTTGGTATACCATAAAAATGTCCATGGATATATTTTCCTATTTCCACTCTAGCTTCGGTAAAGACTGAAGCATCCCTTTCAGTAACTGCTTCTCTGCCTTAGTCTACTGACAAATCAAACACTTCATTGTAAAATTATAAATACCTATTTTCATTCCATCTCACTAGTAATTCTATCCTAGATCTATGTATATCCTATGACTACCAGGATGAACTGAAAACGGGGAACTACGAGCTTCACATAACAAATCATTATTTGAATGTGAATCTCAAGGCACACATAATCTTTTAACAAAACCTAAAACACAATCATTATAAACATTAAAATCATGAAAATTACCCTTCTGAACCAACTCTACCTTTTTCGGTAACTCACTATCTTCCTTCCGTGCTTGCTTTCTGTCTGCTAGAGGTGATTTCGCTGACACCTGAAACAAAACAAAAGAATTTCCAGCACCAAAAACTTATATGCCAAATTTCTTCAAATCAAAAACTGAAGGATCTCATTCCAAATGTAGCATGGTTAATGAAGCATTACTTTTTTGAATCAAAGCATAATCAACTTTATTTTATTTTCCGATATGGTAATGGATCGATCAATCGTAATCCTAGATTAATTTCTATAATCTCCACTGTCACATGTTCTATTATTTTGGAGTGAATATAAACTTTAATATTTTCTGATCAGTATGTATTTCACACCTTACTCCATTCAAATGATGCCTCCAAATTTTAAAATCAAAGACAACTACAGCTAATTCCAAATCATGTGCAGGGTAATTTGGCTCATGATATTTCAACTGAAGTGAAGCATAAGAAACTACCTGATCAATCTGAATAAGGACACATCCCACGTACACCTACTACCATGCCGAAATTCCGTGGGGGATTTCATCTCCTCTTTTACATCCAAGTAATTATTTTGAATTATGCCTATAAATTCCATCATGCTTGATTGTCTATGTATCTATATGTCCCCATTACTGTTTATACCACGTAAATATGAGAAAAGACCCATTTTCTGTAATCAACCATTTTTATCATTTCTTGTTTCACACCATTATGCTGCTAAAATTCCAAAATGATTTTCCAAGCCAATGTCATTGTGTAGGGAATACCATTCCTATTTCTCTATCAAGGGTAGTGAACTTTATGAAAATTTACTTATTGATTATAAAGATTCATGTATTTATTCCACATCCCTTTATCATGGAATAAATGATGATAATTGATTCCATTTTGGTTGATCCAAGTGGCACACTTACGCATGAAATGAAATGTTTATGAAGGGTGCACCCTAATAGTGCTCCAATGCATTAGGTAATGTTTATTATTGTAATACGTAATGTGAAAAGGATTTTGACTCATGATAATTCAAGTGAAATGAGGTTTTACTTGTGATTCTTGTTCAATGAGGTTTTACTCATGCGCAATGGGCAATTAGCCTTGGCTCATGCTATTTACATGTTAACTATTGTTCCCACATTTTCTTTTTATGATTATCATGATTTATCATGCCTTTATGTTCATGTTTCTCTTTTGCTCCATTGATAACCCTATTGCATAAAATTTATTTTATTTCTCATGTTATTCCATGTTTATTCCCTTTCTAGGCTTCAAAACTCACCCTTTTCTTATGCATTTCATGTGGTTATCCCACGCAATGATATGTATGAGGCAATGTAGTGGTCATGTAAAGGAAGTTTTTAATAATGATGTTATGTGTTTTATGTTCTATGATGTTATGTAATCTTTCAAATCCCCAAATATAGTCTACCTATCATTCTTCTATGTTTTATCAAGTGAAGATTTAATGTAATAAATCAGGTTTAACTGTGTAATAAAAAGTGAAGGGTTGTTATAATTAGTATCAGAGGATAGGTATTATTATTTTTTGGATTAAGATTAGAAAACCCTAGTAAAGACTTAGAAACAATGATAAGTATAATTAAAACATTTGTAAGTATTGGTGAGTTTTTATTATGTGGTTTATCAAGTAAATACATCCATGGCTGGATACGAGCAGGTAGAGGAAGATCTGACAAAAATTTATCCTAGGGGTAAAACCCGAGAACACCACATTTAGTAGGACTCGAATGGGAACTGGTGGATGACAAAAGGATTTTCTGCACTATTGGTTATGACACTCACAATAGATATTATTTGGTAAATTCACAAGCTTAGTATGAACCCTTATTAAGGAAATTAAAAAACTTCCCCTTTGAATATATGTTAGAATGTAGATCATGTATAACATAGATTGAAGCCTATAGATTCATAAGTTATTGAAGTAAACGTTATTTATAAGTCATAAGTTCCTTCATTGTATTAACCATTATTTCTTACCCCTAACTTTTCTTTTATTCCATCGAATGGTCTGTAATAGGACGACTCAAGATAACAACCGATGTGAAGATCACTGTGATGACAGTGAAAATGAGATGCCCAATCTGATGGGAGTAGGGATCGCAAACTTTTTCATGCTTATCACTCATCTAGCTCAAATATTTAATAGAATAATGGGTAATGTGGAACGTTCAACCCCCCCCAGAAAGAACCAGTCACCATTGAGAGCTTCATGAGACAAAGGCCTCCTACTTTTAATGGATTATCTGATCCCTCAATCACCAAACAGTGGAACAACTAAATTGAAAAGAACTTCTCTATCCTTCAATGTTCTGAACAAAAGAAGGTTCTCCTGGCTTCTTATTTTTTGGAGGGTGAAGCTTATCAATGGTGGACATTGGTCAAAAATTCGATGCCTGAGGAGGAGATCGATGCGTTGGAATGGAAAGACATTCAAATGATATTTTTTTATACATATTTTCTCTGCACCCTCTAACATAAGATGGAAAGTGACTTTCATTCCCTCAGGAAAAAAGACGAAGAATATATTGGAGAGTTTGAGAAAAACATCACAAGGATTTCACGATACACCTCCATATTTGTCTTTAACCTTGAATGCAATGTTGATCGCTTCTTTGTTGGGCTGAAACCTAGGCTACGGAATGTGGTGGCGATTTCTAAAATCGATAGCTATGAGGAAATTTTCTGATGTTCCCTCAAGGTCGAAATGAGGATTGTATAATCTCATTGTTATCACGGGGATAAAAACCGTATGGTGGAATTTAATGCTGGTTGTTCGATGGATAATTCCAATTGTTCTATGATGATCTAGCACCACACATGCCAATGGTGAAGAAAGAAGCACCATAGAAATTTCCAGAAGGGGATAAGGAAATTAATTATGTGTGGAAGATAAGGGATCCTAGATGTTAACTGCCAATAAGAAAAAACCACAGCTGCAACCGAGGAGAGGAATGCTCCATTCGAACCTCAACACGTTGTTCATTGATATAACTGCAAAGACCCAGGGCATCTTGCAAATCATTTCTCGAAGCCAAGGGTTTTCGGAAGCAACCAACAACCTATAAGGTAGAAAGGGAGTACTTTTTCCATCACTACTACCAAAGTGAACCCCATTAATGAAGTGGTGATATTTACTCTAGTTATTCATTCTAGAATAGAGAACATAATTTTTGATTTAGGTTATATGCATTCTTTTATACCCCAAAAGTTTAGTAGAACAATCCCATCACCACCAAAAATCAAGGAGTAAAGATTTCGGTGAGTACGAAAAATTGGGCAATCATTGCATCCCATAAATATCACTCCTCTCCTTTCATAATCTATGGATTGAATTTCCTGAAGAACCTCGTCATATACCCTCTAGTGGAATTTTTTGCAATTCCTGGCATGGATTGGATTTCCTTATATAGAAAAAAACATAAATTTCTGTGAGAGGGAAATCACTCTCCATGTGGATATTAGACCCCCGATTCTATAAAAGTTCAAGGAAGAAGATTAATCTTCTATTGCTCTATCATCTCAAGCTTGGATATTACTACCCTATGTGAACGTGTATCTAGCTCAGATGATTGAGTCTAAGGAGGAAACCATCCTTGAAGACATGCCTATTGTTATGGAATTTGTTGAAGTGTTTCCTCTGGAATTGTCTATTCAACCTCCTAGAAGAGATGTCGAATTCTCAATTGATCTTATACGCGGGGAGTTTCCAATATCAAGAATCAATATAGAATAGCTTTTGTGGAGCTTGAAGAGATGAAGAAACAACTACCGAAGGGTCATGATAAGCGGTTTATATGACCAAGTGCTTCATAATGGGGTGCACCGGTTCTCTTCAACAAGAAGAAGGATGGGTAAGTGCGCCTTTGCATCAATTATCACGATCTTAACAAAATCACAATAAATAACTAGTATCCTCTCCCATGAATTGATGAATTGTTTAATCAGATTTTTGGTGCATAATACTTCTCCAAGATAGATTTTCATTTCGGATATTATCAAGTAAGGGTAAGGAAGGAAGATATCCCCAAGACTACTTTTTGTCCAAGATACAGGGACTATGAATTCCATATTAATACCTTTCGGACTCAATAAAGCTCCAGTAATATTCATGGACTTGATGAATAGAGTCTTTAGGTATTACCTCAACAAATTTTTGTTTGTAATTATAGATTATATTCTAATATACTCTAAAACCAAGGAGTATCATGAAGAGTATCTAAGAACTGTACTAGAGAGCTTCCAGAAGGAGAAGATCAATGCAAAGTACAAAAAGTGTGAGTTCGGGTTGAAGGAGGTATCATTTGTGGGCTATATCATCACAAGAAATGAGATATCTATGGATCCATCAAAAATAGATTCAATTAAGGGATGGCCAAGGAAAAAATTGGTAACATATATCCGTAGCTTCTTGGGGTTAGCTGGATATTATCGATGATTTGTGAGAAATTTCACATTATTTTCCAACCCTATTATAAGCTAACTCAGATGGGAGTAATGTTTTCTTGGAGTGATTAATGTGAAGAAAGCATCGAGGAGTTAAAAAGGAGGCCTATCACTACTCTCGTGCTCTCATTACCCACCAGTGGAGAACTATTTTTGTATTTATTTATCTTCAAAGTATGGCCTGAGCTTGTGTGTTGATGAAAAATGACAAATTCATTGCCTATTCTTCAAGGAAATTGAATGTTCATGAGAAGAATTAACCAATACATGATTTTGAGTTCATTTTGGTGATAATTTATTTAAAACTTTGTCAGAATTATCTCATTGTGGAGAAGTGAGAAATATATACGAACCACAAAATCCTCAATTATATATTCACATAGAAAGAGTTGAACATACACTAACAAAGATGGTTAGAGCTAATCAATGACTAGGATTGCTAAATCCATTACCATCCTGGGAAAGAGAACAAGGTGGCTGATGCTCTATATAGAAAGGACCAAACAATTCTATCATTGATGATAATTTAAAAAGATCCAATATTCATAAATTTGATGAACATAGAAATGGTAATCACAAAGAAGGGAACATCATCAATATTTTCACAAATGATTTCTCAACTTTCTCTTTTAGAAAGGTTAAAGGATTCTTAAAAGAATGATGTTGAAATTCAGAAGTTCTACGAAGATATCAGAAATGGGAAATCCTTAGAGTTCAATGTTAATAAAGAAGGAATTGTGAGATTTTGGAAAAGACTATGTGTGCCATCATGTTTGGAGCTGAAGAAGGACCTTTTGGATGATACAGATTGTACAAATTTCTCTATTCACCCATGAAACACAAAGAAGTATCAAGATCTCTGAGAGCATTATTGGTGGGATAATATGAAAAAGGAGATCGTTGAGTATACATCAAAGGGCCTAGTGTGCCAGAAAGTGAAGGAAAATAGGAAGAAGTCTAAGGGGATGATGCAACCATTTCCCATACTAGCATGGAAATGGGAGAACATCACCATGGTCATTATCACCAGACTTCCAAATACATCAAAAGGAAACAATGCAATCTGGGTTGTTGTGGATCATCTTATAGAGTCTACACACTTCATTGCAATTCGGGAGGATTTCTCATTGGATCGGCTGGAATAAATATGTATCAGGGTTTTGGTAAGGCTTCATGGAGTACCAGTATCTATTGTATTTGATTGAGATCCAAGATTCACCACTATGTTTTGGAAGAGTCTTCAACATACTCTAGATACTGAGTTGAACATATGTACAGTTCATCATCCTCAAACTGATGGCCAATCCGAGAAGACTATCCAAACACTTATGGACATGTTGAGAGCATGTTATATGGACTTCAAAGAAGGGTGGGACTAACATTTTCCACTAGTTGAATTCCCCTACAATAATAGTTTCCACTCGATCATCTGAATTATAAGGACCCGACCTTTATCATTACATAATTTTAATTAAATGAATAATTCACATTGAGGAACTTTTCATGGTTATAGATTTAGAGAATTATCCCATAAATATTACATTACATCTCAAAAATTACAAGGTAGACACTTCTACCCAGTTTCAATTTTTTAAATAAAATAAAAACTCTTTGAAAAAAAAGAGTCATGTCTAGTTCCTTGTTTTAGAAAACATGAATTTTACTTGATCCCATCTTTGACCCTATTCCACTTTATATCCTATGAAAAAATTTCAAAAACATGGGATAAGAATAAAATGCTCTGTAAGGGAACACAAAGAACGAAAACTGTTAGTTTTTTTAAAACAACAAGTCAACCATGAACTCTTTATCTTGTGTAAAAAATTTCACCTTTAATAAGTATTAAATACTATTAATTGAATAAAAGATCAATAATTACCATTTTTTAACCAAAATATTACCATAAAACCCATATAAAGAACACAAAACATATAAAGGTAACTTTGGACATAAAAATACAAAAATAGAATTACCATGCAGTCAACATCCACACATATCACTAAATGGAATAGCCATATGTCCGACCTCCATAACCAATGCATTGGAGGTTATAACATAACCACCCATCTTGGTTTATCACGACACCACCTGTCATTTGGTTAATCACGTAACCACCCTTCAAATTTCCAAGTACCATTATAAAATCATAACACATAAAATATTGAAAATATAAACATTTCTATAATAAAATTTAATTTGAAATCACAAGAAATAATTTGAAGATATAAAAATAATAAATCCTTTTCAAAAACCATTTTCAAAACCAAAACTCAAAAAAATAGAATAAGGGATTTATTTTCCTTAAAAAAAAGTAAGTCTTATTGATAAAGCCGAATAACGATTACTGCTCTAGGGATGTCATGGTCATCGCAAACATTAAAAACATTCCTTTTTTCATTTAGTAAAATGATTCATAGAAAACAGATTCCCATTGAATTAATGTAAAATTCAAAGGTGTTTATACAACGTATGAAGGAAATTTGTGTATTAAAAAAATATGTCTCAATGAAAGGAGATTGATATGAAGTCCCATACCTCGTGTCCGTCTAGACCCGTCCGTTCATTGATATTCTGAATAATATACTAAAGTTAATTTATAATTTATTAAGAACCTATTTCAAGTGTATTAATCCTTTTATATAAATTATTACCATGTTATAAACCTTATATAATCATATAAGTTAAAAATGGTCGTTTTGTCGATATTTGGTACCTGAGTAAAAAATGAACATCTTATATTTACAAGTTGTCCATGTGGTCAATATTCCATTATATACAAAATGATATTCATTATATAGATATAATACATATCGTATATATCTAGTATATATATATATATATATATTTATAACTGTATATATCATTTGGCGGTAAGAAATGAAATGCAACGTTCATGGAGATGGTAAGTCGTACGTACGCATGAACGCTACATTCATTTTTATTTTCTTATTTTAATGGAATTAAATCATAATGATACATAGTTATATTATAATTCCAATATAATATCATTTATAATATCACTAACTCCATCCTTTATACGTCCCACATATGGAATTAATGATTCATATCACATTGAGGGGGCGGTAGTCCACACTTCCTCAAATGAAATTATCACATTTACTCATAATGAAAACCCTAAAAGTATGATATAAAAGAAAAATACTGAAGAATAAAGAAAACATAAACATAATATATATCATATATAAATACAGTTCAATATTAATGGCCACCACGATAGGTGGTAGAAGATAATCGAAAAATCATCATTTTGTGAGACGTTAGTTTGTCGTCCACAGAAACAGTATGTTCGTCACCCATTAGATAGAGGTGTGTGTAAGTGTAGTTTGAATTATTCTCATAAAAATATCCTAGTATATTAAGGATATTTTTTTGTTATAAAAATTAATAAAAAGTGTTTAGGTGTTGGATAATTAAAATAAAATAAAATAATTTAAGAGAAAGTGTAAACTTTAATTTCGGTCACTTCCTTTGGTAGGAACCAAAATGTTTTCTTGAAGTGCCTTATGACTTAGGTAAGACATCTAGGTGAAGGATAGGGATGTAGGGAGATTACTTGGGTAGAGTTTGGATGATCCAAGGGGCTTGGGATGTGTGAGGAATGGGTTATAAGTGGTGTCGTTTTATAAGGGGGAGGATGGGATCTTATGGAATGTTTGAAACAATTATTTTATTATAAACTTATCATCGGTTTCAAAACATTCAAAAATCAATAAAGTCGATGATAATATGAAACATGGTCTTCATAAAATAATCTAATAAGAATTGGAAATGTTTTTTATATTATTTTAATATTTATAATCTTATTTATTTAAATAAGTTATTAATGAGGTAAATACTACATCATTATTGTGTCATAAACAATTTAATTTAGTTGATGTTTATAAATTTTAAAAAAAATACTATGATGTAGGAAGTATTTTTAGATTTACAATGAATATTTATAGTCTAAAAAATAACATATATAACACCCTGTAAAAATTAATTTACTTAATGTTATTTGTTTATGTTATTTTTGTCTTTACTTTAAGTTAATTAAAATAAAGTGTCATTATCACTACCAAGTGGCTCCATGGGGTCCAAAAATTGACTCATATATGACCATGGTCGAAATTTAATCATCCAATATAGTTAGGAAAAGTGTTATGGTAATTCCGTATTATTATAATATTCTTTTTTGCCTCGAATTACCCTATTTACCTTTAACAGTGGTAAATAGGTGTCAAAAGTTACTATTCACCAAAAAAAATTATATTATTGAACCACATTTTACATAATAATAAAAACCATGCATGTTGTATTTTTTGAAATTCTATCCACAAAAGCGGTAAAATTTCATTTAAATGAAAAATTCAGTTTTTATCAATTATTTAGTGGTTTCACTATTCATCAAAAATTTATGTTTTTCTGAAAAATACAAAAAATTCAGCCTAAACTATATTTGATATTCCAAATTTAAAATTGATTTTAAATTTAATAAATTCGAAACAAAGAAGTTGGATTAATTAATTTAAAATTAAATCTCGTTGTTGAAACAAAAAGATTGTTTTTTTAGAAATAATAACTATTAAAAGATTGATAGCTTATTATCTCCAACTTCAAAGTGAAATTGCTTCCAATGACCAATATTGGATTAAATAGTAAAAATATAATCTAACTACATTTTGAAACCAAATTTAAAAGATAATAAAACCATATAAGTAAATTAGATTAAAATGTATTTTTGAATTAAAATACAGAATTTGTTACTATTCATTAAAAAATGAACAAAATCAGAAAAATACAAAAAATTTATCCAATCTAAATTTTGATGTCCCAATTCTAAAGAAGGATTTTATTTGATCAAATATGACATCTAAAAGTGACCAAAACTATATTTAAATATTCTTTTCCATCAAAAGGCGGTAAATCGACCTTTTAAAAAATATTAGAGTATTTAGGCTTCAAATTATATTAGTTCACATTTTAAGACTCTAACATTTATTTGATAAATTTAAAGTCATTTAAAAACAATTATAATCATATTGTAGTTAGTTCTATTCATTTTCGCTAATACAACGACAAGGCATTAACTACCACTTAAAAATAATAATATGATATTATTAGTGTGCAATGTAAGATTTCAAAGAAACTCATTGTTGCGTATCGGGTAAAACATCAAATATAGAATCCTCTTTATATTAAAATTAATATTTAATTCACAAATATTAATAAATATGAAAATATCATATTTCTTTATTTATGTGGGATGTTACGTCCTTCCCCTATTTTGGGAATTGCATCCTCGCAATTTTTATTGACTTATCAAATAAGTGGGGGTATTTATCCCTCAAATCATTTTCAGATTCCCATGTTTCCTCTTAAACCATATGATATTTCCACAAAACTTTTACCTAGTGAATTACCTTATTTCGCAACACTTTCTCTCTACAATCATGAATCTGGACTGGTTATTCCTCATATGAGAGATTCTCTTCCAACTGAACTACCTATGGACTCAAAACATGAGATGGATGTGGCATATACTTTATCAACATTGAAAATGAAAAACATTATGTACATGGGATAGACTTAGAGGTAAATCAACACTGTATGCAACTGATCCAACATTCTCCAGGATTTCATAGCATCCAATGAACCTCAAATTCAACATTCACTTATAACCATAACGCATCACACATTTCAATGGTGAAACTTTGAGAAAGACATGATAACCTACCTCAAAAGAATGATCCTTCCTCCAGTAATCTGCATAGCATTTCTTCTGGCTCTAAGTTGTTCTCATGTTCTTCTAAATCAACTGCAATTTTTCTTCCATCTCTTCTACAAATTATGGTCCCATAAGCTTCCTTTCACATACTTCTTCCCATAAAGCTAGAGTTCGACACTTCTTTCCATATAATGCCTCAAACAGAGCCATCTGTATACTGGAATGAAACTTATATTATATGAAAATTCAACTAAAGAATGATTTCGGTCCCAACTTCCCTGTTAATCTATTGAACAAGCACCTAGAATATCCTCCAAGGTCAGTATTGTTCGTTCTGTCTGCCCATATGATAGCGAATGAAAAACAGTACTAAAATTTAATTCATTACCCAACAACATATGAAGTCCTTTTCAAAAGTTAGAAGTAAACCTAGGATCACAATCAGATAAAATGGAGAGGGGAACACCATACAACCTGACTAACACTTTAACATACAACTGAGAAAGTCGGTATAGAGAAAAAGTATCTCAAATATGAAGGAAATGAGCAGTTTTAGTCAATCAATCAACAATAAATCAGATTTCATTATTACATCAAGATGTATTTGGTATCCCATAACAAAGTCCGTGGATATATTTTCCTATTTCCACTCTAGCTTCGGTAATGACTGAAGCATCCCTTTCAGTAAGTGCTGCTCTGCCTTAATCTACTGACAAGTCAAACACTTCATTGTAAAATTATCAATACCTATTTTCATTCAATCTCAGAAGTAATGCTATCATAGATCTATGTATATCTTATGACTACCAGGATGAACTGAAAACGGGGAACTACGAGCTTCACATAACAAATAATTTTTTGAATGTGAATCTCAAGGCACACATAATCTTTTACCAGAAGCTAAAACACAATCATTATCAACATTAAAATCAGGTAACTTACCCTTCTGAACCAACTATACCTTTTTCGGTAACTCACTATCTTCCTTCAGTGCTTGCTTTCTGTCTGATAGAGGTGATTTCGCTGACACATGAAACAAAACAAAAGACTTTCCTGCACAAAAATCATATATTCCAAATTTCATCAAATAAAAAACTGAAGGATCTCATTACAAATGTAGCATGATTAATGAAGCATTACTTTTTTACTCCATGCATCGTCAACATTATTTTGTTTTCCCCGATGGTAATGGATCGTGCAATCATAATCCTAGATTAATTTCTATAATCTCCTCTGTCACATGTTTTATTATTTTGGAGTGAATAAAAACTTTAATATTTTCTGATCAGTATGTTTTTCACACCTTACTCCATTGAAATGATGCCTCCAAATTTTAAAAGAAAAGACAACTACAGCTAATTCCAAATCATGTGCAGGGTAATTTAACTCGTGATATTTCAAATAAAGTGAAGCATAAGCAACTAACTGATCAATCTGAATAAGGAAACAACCATGTACTTTCATATAAGCATCACTATAAATAAAAAAACTCACCATCTCGGGAAGGCAGTGATAAAACTGGATCATTCACCAATATTCTATTCAATTCCTAAAAACAATCATCACATTTTTTGTCCAAATGGACTTAACACATTTTTTATTTAACATATTCATTGGTCCAGATAACCTTGAAAAACTCTCAACAAACCCCCAGTAATAACCTTCCAAACCAAGAAAACTACATATCTCGATTATATTTGTGGGTCTTTTCCATTCTTCAATAACTTTTGTCTTAGCGGGATCAATAGTTATGCCATCCTTAAAAACAATGTAACCCCAAAAAGAAATTTTTTGTAACCAAAACTCACAATTTCTAAATTTACTAATAGTTTCTTTTCTTTTATGTTTTTCGAGACAACCCTTCAATGGATTTCATGTTCCTCTTTACTTTTTGAATAAACCAAAATATCATCAATGAAGACAACCAAAATCATATCCAGGAACTCATGGAAAATTCTATTCATATGATCCATGAATACAGCAGGTGAATTAGTTAAACCCAAAGGCATAACTACAAATTCATAATGGCCATAACTTGTATGAAACACGGTCTTCGTAATTTCTAATTCCTTTACATTCAACTGATGGTAACCCGACCTCATGTCAATCTTAGAAAAATAATAATCTCCATGGAGCTGATCATGAAAATCATAGATATGAGGAAAAGGATACTTGTTCTTAATAGTGATGTTATTCAATGCTCTATAATCAATTCGAAGCCTCATTGGACCATCTTTCTTTTAAACAAACAAGATGGTGGAACTCCATGGTGATGTGCTAGGTCGAATGAAACCTTTATCTAATAACTCCTGCAATTGATTCGTTAACTCTAAAAGTTCAATTTTAGAAATTCGATAAGGGGGTTTTAAAATTTTATTAGCAACATGAACAAAGTCAACAGTACATTCAACTTCCTGATCAGGTATAATACCAGAAAATTCATTAGGAAACACATCAAGGTAATCATTTACCACAGGCACATCATTAATCTGAATAGTTCCATGGTAATCATAAATATGTTCAAAGTAACATTAATTTCCATATTTTACTAGTTTCTCAGCTTCCTGATATGTTTTAAAAAATAAGGGTTCATTCTTGTATACCAACATAAAATCTTTCTGAAAAGAAACCACATTATCTCTGCAGTCAATCTTACCATGATAAGCATACAACCAATCCATGCCGAAAATAACATCATACTCTACTAGAGTAAAAATGACAATGTTTGCATGTATATTCTTTCCGCACACAAGGATATGAAGGTTCTTAAATTTTCTCATTGTCTCAATGTTTCCTCCATATGTTTTTAGCATAAGTTCAGTATTCATATCATGAGATGGAATTCCCAGTTTACTAGAAAACTTCTCAGAAATGAATGAATGTGTTGACGCTGAATCAAACAACATATTTTCATAATCTGAACAAACAAATAATGTACCTGATACTACTTTATCGGATGACCCAACGTCTTCTGATGTATTCACAAAGGATTTCACCACCTCTTTCTACTTGTAGTCCGACAGAATTCCCTCAGATGAGTTCTTCGTTAGATAATCATTTGACTGATAACCCATTTCATTACACTTAAAAACATATTACAGATGGATTTTCATTTCCTACATAATCATCTTCCTTACAGTTACGAGCAATATAACCAGACATGCCACACTAGAAGCACATTCCAGAAAATGATAAACATTCTCTAGGATTTTTTTTACCACACTTATCATAATATGGATATTTAGTTTTCTTACCTCTAGTATTCTCTGATGAATTATTTCCATTTGTCTTCAAACTAGACCTCTTATTCCGTTGATTGTCAAATAACACCAGATCATCGGAAAACTTCATTTCCACCATCTTCGCACATCGAACAAGTTTTTCATAACTTTTGACCTCATGAGTGGATAATGCTCTTCAATCTCGCGGATTCAGTAACTAGTAAAATCCATTTATATTACTATCAATATCTGTTATGAAATTTGGATCATACCTTTCCAGTCGAGTGAACATTCCTTCATAAACAACCACTGAGTCATCCTCCTTCCTCAATTCCAAGAATTGTTTTTCCATCCTAAGTCAAACCACTTTAGGAAAATATTTCTCTAGGAACATATCTTTGAATTCATCCCCAAAAATAGTATCAATATCCTCACTATCCCTAATATTTTTCATCATCCACCACCACTGATTAGCTTCACCTTCAAAATCATAAATAGCTAGACTATCCTTTGGATGTTCTAAATAACACATGGCATCGAAAATTTTCTCCAGTGTTTTAATACACCCTTCTGCTAGCACAGGGTCCAATGATCCTCTGAATGATGAGGGATGATTCATCATGAATTTATCCACCACAGACATGTTCCTCTATGGTTTATTTGGCTGATCTTGTGCATGGATAGCACCACCATTTATATCCTGAGTCAATTGTTCCATCACTGCAACAAACTATTCCGTTCCGATACTGACCATCTTAGATGGCTGATTTGGAAGGTTGTCTTCCTCTTGATGTCTTCCCGACATTTCTTCCATGTTTCCTCTATAGAAAAAAATTCTGAACAATGAAATACATTATACAAAGCAACATGGTAATCTGTAAATGCTATATCATATCAATCATACCATAAATTTATTTAGGGACATTAATTAACAATATTCTAACTCTTAAAGTTATCTAAACCGACCTATGATACCAACTATACGGGCATGACCTTAAAAATTACCTAATATTTTATTAAAGGAATAATTCACCTTGAGGATATTTCTACTTATATAGTTTTACATAATTAGTCCATAAATATTAAATTACATCTCAAAAATTACAAGGTAGACACTTCTACCTAGTTTCAATTTTCATCATAGAATAAAAACACTTAAAAAACAGTCATGACTTGTTCCAAGATTTAGATATCATGAGTTTTCCTTGATCCCATCTTTGAAACTGTTCCACTTTATATCTTGTAAGAAACATTTCAAAAACATGGGATGAGCATAAAATTTTCATTAAGGGATACACAAAGAAGGAAGACTGTTTTTTTTTTCAAAACAACAAGTAAACCATGAATACTTTATCATAAGTAATACTTTCACCTTTAAGAAGTAGTAAATAATATTTATTGAATAAAATATCAATACTTACTATTTTTTAACCAAAATATTACCATAAAACCCATATAAATAACACATAACATATAATGGTAACTTGGGACATAAAAATACTTATATAGAATAACTATGTGGTCGACTTTTACACATATCACTAAATGAAATAGCCATACGGCCGATATCCATACCCAATGCACAAGAGGTTATAACATAACCACCCATACATGTTTATCATTGAACCACCTGTCAGTTGGTTTATCATGTAACCACCCATCAACTGTCCATGTACCATTATAAAATCATAACACATAAAATATTGCAAATATAAACATTTCACTAATAAAATTTAATTTTCAATGACAAGAAATAATTTCAAGATATTGAAATAATAAATCCTTTTCAAAAACCATTTTCAACACCAAAACATAGAAAAATAGAATAAGGGATTTCTTTTCCTTAAAAAACATTAAGGCTTATAGATGAAGCCAAATAACGACTACGGTAGCAGAGAGGTCTCTATCGCCACAAGTATTAAAAACAATCCTTTTATTATTTAGTAAAAATATTCATTGGAAAAGTATTCCATTTGAATGAATTTAAAAGTCAAAGGTTTTTATGTAGTGAATAAAGAAAGTTCATGTATAAAAATAATATGTCTCAACGAAAGGATATTGAGAAGAAGTCCCTTACCTCGTGTCCTACTTGACTCGTTCATTCTTTAATCTCTTGAATAATAAACTAAAGTTAATTTCTAATTTCCCTAGAACCTCTTTATATATTATTAATCCTTGTATATAAATTATTACCATGTTATAAACATTATGCAATAATTTAAGTTAATAATGGTCGTTTTGTCGATATTTGGTACTTGAGTAAAAAATGAACAACTTATTTTTACAAGTTGTCCATGTGGTCAATAGTCAATTATATCCAGAATGATATTCATTTTATAGATATCATATATATCATATATATCCAGTATATATATATATATTTATAATATTACATGTCATTGGAGGTAAGAAATGAAATGCATCGTTCATGGAGACGGTAAGTCGTACGTTTGCATGAACGTTACATTCATTTCTATTAATTATTTTAATGGAATTAAAACATAATGATAAATATGTATATTATAATTCCAGTATAATATCATATATAACATCATTAAAAACATCCATTATCTGTCCCACATATGGCATTAACGAGTCATATCACTTTGAGGGGGCGGTAGTCCGCAATTCCTCAAATGAAATTATTGCATTTATTCATAATGGAAACCATAAAGGTATGTTATAAAAAAATTCAGAAGCATAAAAAACATAAACATAAAATATATCATATATAAATACAGTTCCATCTTAATGGCTTCCATGATATGTAGTAGGATATAATCGAACAATCATTGTTTCGTGAGGCGTTAGTTTGCCATCCATAGAAACTGTATGTTTTTCACCCATTAGATAGAGGTGTGTGTAAGTGTTGTTATAAAACATCTCATAACAACATCCTAGAATATTTAGGATACTGGTGTTGTTATAAAATAATGTTAAAAGAAGAGTTTAGGGTTTGGAGTAGTAAAATAAAAGAAAAGAAGATAAGAGAAATCGTTACCTTTAATTTGGTTAACTCCCTTTGGTATGAACCAAAGGGGTTTCCTAAAGTCCCTTATACATAAAATAAGTTTTCTAGGGGGAGGATAGGGATGTCAGAAAAATAATTGGGCCGATTTCAGATGATCCAAGGGGCTTGAGAGGTGTGAGGAATGGGTTAGAAGTGGTGTCCTTTTATGTGGGGGAGGAGGGGCTCTTTGTGAATGTTTGAAACAATTATTTTTTTATAAACATATCTTTCGTTTAGAAATGACCAAAAAACATTAAAGTAGAATATTATATGACCCACGGTTGAAATAAAATCTTCTAATAATAATTGGATAGGTTTTGGATAGTATTTTAATATTTATAATCTTATTTATTTAAATCATTTATTAATGTGGTAAATACTACATCATTATTGAGTCATAAATAATTTCATTTATTTGATGTCTAAAAAATATAAAACAAATACTGTAATGTATGAAATATTTTCAGATTTACAATTAATATTTATAGTCAAAAAGATAACTTATATAACCCCTTATAAAAGTTAATTTACTAAAAGACATTTGTTTATGTCATTTTTTCCTTTACATTAAGTAAATTAAAATAAATTGTCATTATCACTACCAAGTAGCTCAATGGGGTCAAAATATTGACCCAAATATTCCCATGGTCGAAATTGACTCAAAAAATAAGGTTATGACAAGTGTTAAGGTAATTTTATATTATTATAGTATTCTTTTTTCCCTTAAATTACCCTATTTACCTTTAACCGCTGTAAATAAATGTCAAAAGTTACTATTCACCAAAAATTAATTTTATCTTATTGAACCACATTTTACTTAATAATAGAAACCATGTATTTAGGATTTTCAAAATCTAATCCACATAAGTGGTAAATTTTCATTTAAATGAAAATGTCGGTTTTTAACTATTACTTAGTGGTTTCACTATTCATAAAAAATTGATGTTTTCCAGAAAAATAGAAAAAATATACCGTAAGATATATTTGATATTATAGATTCAAAAAGGATATCTATTTTAAAAAACTCAAAACATATAATTTCGTTTAATTAATTTAAAATTAATTCATGTTGTTAAAACAAAAAACTTGTTTTTAAGAAATAATAACTATCAAAAGATTAACAGTTGATTATATCCAATATCAAAGTGAAATTGCTTCCAATGATCAACATTGGATTAAATGGTAATAATAAAAACTAATTAAATATTGAAACAAATTGAAAATATAATCAAACCATATAAATAAATTATATTAAAATGCAGTTTTGAATTAAAATACAGTATTTTTTAATATTAATTAAAAAAATTAACAATATCAGAAAAATACCAAAAATTTACACAAAGTAAATTTTAACATCCTGATTCTAAAGAAGGATTTTTTATGGTCAAGTATAACATATAAAAGTTACCAATACTATAGTTAAAGAGGCTTCTCCATCAAAAGGATGTAAATCAACCTTTTAATGAATATAAAAATATTTATGCTTAAAATTAGATTAATTCACATTTTAAGCCTCTAACTTTTATTGTATAAATTTAATAACATTTGAAAAACATGTATAATGATATTTTAGTTAGTTATATTCATTGCCTCCAATAAAATGGCTAGGTGTTAACTACTACTCAAAAATAATAATATTATATCATTAGTGTGCAAAGTTAGATTTTAAATAAACCTGTTGTTGCGTATCAGGTAAGCCATCGAATATAGAATCCCCTTTAAATTAAAATTATAATTTATTTTAATAATATTAATAAATATGAAACTATCATATTTATTTAATTATGTGGTATGTTACATGAAATAAACCTTATGAAGCCCTGTATGGGAAGAGGTGAAGAACACCGACTTGTTGGGATGAAGTCAGTCAGGTTAAGCTGCTAGGACCAGAAATGGTCGAAGAAATGGGGGAGAAGGTGAAAACTATTCAGCAATATATCAAGGTAGCCTAGAGTTCATAGAAGATTAATCCAGATAACCATTGACAAGACCTTGAGTTTAAATTTGGAGACATGGTATTTCTACGCATATCTCCATGGAATAAGTTCGTGAGGTTTTGAAAGAAAGGGAAGTTAAGTCCTCGGTACATTGTCCCCGTTGATATTCTTGATCATGTTGGGGTTGTGGGCTATCAACTAGCACATCCACCTAACATGGACAAAGTAACTGATTCCTTTTAGATATTCCTCTAAAGGAAGTACATACCCAACCCTTCATATATAATCTCTTTATAGGTAGTGCATCTAGAGGTTGATCTTATTTATGAGGAGAAACCAGTGAAGATTATAGATCGTAGAGAAAAAGTACTAGGAAATAAGACAATGCCCCTCATTAAGGAGTTGTGGAGAATCAACATGTTTGATGAAGCGACATGGGAATCAGAGGAAGTGACGAAGCAGAGATAACCACATTTGTTTTAGAGTGGGAAAATTAAATTTTGAGAGAAATATTTCTTAAGTTGGGATGATTATAACGATCCAAATTCTAATTAATGAAAATTCCTTTTGATCTAATTAAATGTTTTGTTATGGTTATATAAAATGTGAACTTTATTGGTTTTATGTTTTTGGATTTTAAAATACCATTATGAATTGTTACCATTGCTAGTATAGTTGTTGAACAGTGATCACTTGATTAGTATAAATACAGGCCTTTAACAAATCCAATTTACTCGGATAAAGGAAACAATGGCCTCATTCCATAGACTTTCCTCATACGAGGCCCCCTTTTGTCAGAGCTCAGAAAGGATGTGGAGTTATTGGGATTTTCTCATGACCATGCCCAAGCCGGGCTTCAACACATTATGCCTGAGCAGAGCTGACTACGGGAGAGGTGGACGTTAATAGAGATGACCACATGAGCGATGTTATCGGAGCCACCCCAAGAGTCTGTCACAATAGCACACCTTAACATTCGGTCTTATGTGGGTGTTATGAGGGATTATGTAACAAGAACCTATCACAATGACTATGCACATTATTTTTGTATTAATAATTTTCATTCATTTTATTATTTTTACATTATAAATAGTATTTAAAGCACAAATAGTATTTTTAGTTAATATTCAACTATGAAATATATTTTTATGAATTAATGGATTTTTGAAATAAATAATATATTAATAAAATATTATTATTATTAAATTACTTTTTATTAAATATAAATTATCATATAATGTTATGAATGCAATTGTAATTTTTATTAAGGTTTGAAAGCTATTTTTGTCAAAACCCATGAATTTTCTTTAAATGTCAGTTTTTATTTTAAAAGAAAAAATTCACATATTTAGAAAATTATTTTTATAAAATGAATATTATTTTTGAAATCAGGATGAAGAAATTATCCATTGTTGACTTTTTCATAATTTTCTGAGTCAATCGAATTTTAGGGTAAAAATTAAATACAATTTAAATATATACTGTGTTTTGTGACCTCATAATGACAAAATACTGATGTAATAAAAACCTATAAACATTAAGATCAGACAATATATGTTTTAGCATTAAAATAATGTGATTTTATATTTTTCTGATTTGTTTTACAAAGCTTTAGTTGACCCTTCATGGATAATAAAACATTTTTTCTTTTTAAATTCTTTTCCTTGAGAGTGTGACTCTTCTCTACATAAGAAACCCTATTATTTTAGGATGTTCTCCCATTGGACATATAAAATATTGTTTTCCAATCCCATTTTCTAGAAACAATGGTCAATAAACTTCGGCCAATTTGTGGTATTGATTAGTTTAACATGAGGTGTCCCAAACCTAAATAATAAAGAAATCCATCTCATTCCCTATATACACCCACTCAAGCTCCAACTTCCTCTTCACTCAATGCTTTTTTAGTTCAACCAACCCCTTCCCTAATCTTTATAGAATCATCCAAAGGTTCCCCAAGAACCTAATATTCCCCTCTCAAGCCTCTTCCATGCCTTTTGGATCACACTTCCATGTAAGGGATTTTTTCTTTTCTCATTTTCGTCCAATTTTGATTAAGTTGTTAGGCCCATTTCTTTTCAATTTAAAATGGTGGGGTATGATTTTGAACCATCCCCATACATCCCTATTTATGATATGATGATGTTATAAACCTTTATCTCTCATTAATTCCTTCTATATACACCTGTTACCATGCTGAAATTCTGTGAGTTATTTCTCTCTCCTCTTTTACATCCAAGTAATTATTTTGAATTATGCATCTAAATTCCATCACCATTGTTGGGAAATGTATCTATATGACCTCATTACAGTCCATTTAATGCAAATATTATGATTAACCCCATTTTATCTCATCAAAAGTTTTTATGAGTTCTTATTTCATGTCGTTATGCTGCTTAAAATGAACAATGATTTTCCAAGCTAATGTAATTTTATAGTGAATACCATGCCCATTTCTCTATCAATTATATTCACCATTATGAACATTCACTAATTTATTATAAAGTTTTATGTATGTATTCAAAATCCCTTTATCATAGAATCATTGATGATGATTTATTCCATTTTGTATGATCCATGTGGCACACTAATGCATGAAATGAAATGCTTTAGAAGGGTGCGCCCCGATAGCTCTCCAATGCACTGGGTAAAGTATAGTATCATGATATGTCATGTGCAATGGGTGTTGACTCATTCTAATTAAATTGAAATGAGGTTTTACTCATGATTTATGGTCAATGAGGGATTACTCATGCTCCATGTGCAATCAGCCTTGGCTCATGCTAATTCCATGTTAAGTGTGGTTGCCACATTTTCATATATTATTATCATGATTTATTATGCCTTTATGATCATGTTTATCTTGAGCTCCATTGATATTCCTATTTTATAACATGTATTATATTTCTCATGTTATTCCATGTTTATTCCCTTACTGAAATTTATAGCTCATCCTTTTCTTATGCATTCCCTAAGTTTACCCCATGCAACGCAATGTATGAGGAATTGTAGTGGTCATGTAAATGATGTTTTTAATACAGATGCAGTGTGTTTTATGTTATAAGAAGTTACGTAATGTTCCAAATACACAAATACACTAGACCACTCAATCTTCTATATTGTATCAAATTAAAATTTTATGTAATAAATCAGGTTTAAGTGTGTAATAAAAAGAGCAGGGTTATTATAGGAAAGATAACCCTAAAAACGTGCCTAATGTTGAGTGAATTATATTTATATGGGATAAATAGATGATTGAAAATTATGATGAAAATATAATAGTATAGATGATATTTTAACTAATTAGTGGTTTTATAACAATGTGTATTTTATTAATATTGTTATAGTTTACTATGTTATGTATATAAATAATATATAAACTAGTTCTTCATTTTATTTAATAATTTAAGAAGGAGTTAATTTTTGGAAGGAATCGTATTTTCATTAAGGAATTTTGGAAATTGAATATATTAATATGTTTTAAGAGAATATATAATATATTTTTTCACATATTCGGTTTGTTACATAAAGAGATAGTTTATGTTATATGGGGATAAATGGTGAATCAAATATTTAATATAATAGAATTTAAATTTTGGAAGACATATTTTGGGGAAGTTATATGGTTAACTATTTATGGAATGAATTTTTTATAAATTTTGGTGTACTATTGATCTTTTAGTGGTTAATGTATTATATTTGATGAGTAGGGATATCCAATATGTTTTTATTACATATTTAGAGAAATATGGAAGTTGATGTCTCTAATTTATTGATCTTATCGTATATTAGAAGTTTATTTTTTGATTCAAGAATAAAGAATTCAAATTTTATATTGAATTATTGGCATAATAAATGAATTGTAAGATTATATATTCTGATGTAGAGGATGAAGTTATGATTATAAAACTAAAACAATCAAATACATATATTTATTCATGTTATATGTCCCGATAGTGAAATAATCTCACCACATTTGGAAATTGATGTTAAAATGAAATTTAAACCCTATTAGATTTATTTATAACTTAGATTAATGGTTTTTTGGTTTTTAACATTATCATGACCATGTTTTTTATAAATTTTAAATTATCATCGGTTGTTATTTTTCTACTATGTAACCATATTTCTACTTCCCATAAATTTTCATCAACGTGGAAACAATGTTATGAGTTATTCCAGTTTCCCATAATTTTCACATTCTCTTATCTCAAGAGAAATTATTATTATCCCTTATTATGATGGAAGAGTTCATACAAAGTTAATGTTTAAATTTTTAAGAGGAAATTCAGTGATGGTGGGGGGAATTTTAAACATAAATTATTTAAATGAGGAGCATTTTCTTCAATTGTTTCTACTATGTACAACACTGAGGTTAAATGACCCATGAAATATTTTAATAAATTTTGAACATTATAACATAGTTGTTAATTATGTGATTATTAATAGGAATAACTAATTTATTAAAATTATGTTTTATATATTTTTATAATGTAAATCAATTTTTATGAGTTTATTATAAATGATAAAATATATCTTTTGAAACTGAAAGATGTATTCTTCTACAAAAACGTATTTATTTTTTCAAATTATTTCATATTAAGAAATTAAAAAAACATTATTTGTGAATTCATTTAATTATATATATATTTAATATATTTAATAAAATATTTCCATAATTTAATTTTAATATATAAATAATATATTAATAAATCATGCTTTATGCTTAAAAAAATAATCTTCTTAACATAAATTTCATAATGTTTCTAAAAGGTATTTGAAAATAATTTTTTTCCACTTTTAGAAACATTATATGAAAATAAGAAAATGATTTTTTAAGTTATCATATAAAATTTATCATATAATAATTTTTTAAAAAATTTATGAAAAGAATATTTTCTAAGATAAATAGATAACAAATAATTAATTTTATTGAAAATTGATTTTTTAATAAATTTACACATTCAATTTTGTTAAAATATAGATTTAAAAGGAAAATTATTTCCATTATAATAGAAATTATAATTCTTATGTCATTTGTATAAATTTCATTTATTATTTTGATATAAAAAAATTTCCACACAAACAAATATTTCATTACAAAACAATTTTTTTACTTTCTCGTCAATTTAATATATAATTAAATTCTACCACATCAATAATTTTAATTTGAGAAGAATGATACCATATTTATAATGATTTTAATTTATATTAGTTCATATTGTCTACATAATTTTTGGTCATTATAAATAGTAAAAAATTTAAAATTAGTTTTTTATGTTTATGGTTAAGACGTGTTTATTGGTGGATAAAATAAGAAGATAAGGGTTATAATGACCTAAATACGTTTCTATATACTAATTTATAGCAATATATTTACCTTATATAGTATAGGTTTTGAAAATGTGCCATTTTAGAGTAATTGGGATAGTGAAAATGATTGAAAATATTTCTTCCATTCAAAAATTCATATTAGTCCTCTAACCCACTTATAAAAGGGTTCACCTTATCCTCAAAAATTAAGATATCCAATGCCCATTAGTTCTATATAAGGCCACTGGATTCCATTAATTATATTTATATCAAATACATATAGTTAGTATATTCATTAGAAAACTATTCTATAATAGTTTATGTATAAACTTAATGGCATTCTCGAATGAATTTGTATATTTCATGAACATTTATCTTCATTTTATTTATTAATATACCTCCTAATAATATTCTCCAAATATGAAAAAATTAAAAACCTGATATATGAAATGTTATTACATATTATTATGTTAATTGAAACATATTCCATAAAAATTGATATTAACCTATTGATCGTGTGTATGAGGGACTACCACCTCATGAACCATTAATATTCATTTTCCATCATGACCTAAAATATATATATTTAAGGATTTATTTGATATATATTTTTATCTAATATTAATAACACAATTAAACTTCTAAAACTATATGATTACATCAAGATTTATACCATCCAATCCTTTGGAAAATGATAAGATCGCTTGTATGTACAAGTACTGTCTCACCTCCATGAAGCGATGCCAAATGTTTTTAAATTTATTTAAAATATGTGGTAAAAACTGAATTATTGATTAAATATTCAAAAAATGACATTTTTATGATTTTGTAGTAGAAAATTATAATTTACTTTTCATTTGATCCATACATCAACAAATGTAATCAACATTCAATCATATGTATGACATACCATCTCCCTGAATGATGCCACTCATGTTTCAATCTCTATCGTTAACAGATAAATATATGAACATATATAATGATTATTTATTATATTTATACCATGGTTAGCATTTTTTATATGAAAAAACATTTATTAATGTACAAGGACCGAAATTACTAAAACGAAAAATACATGAATAAAAATGATGTAATCTCCCAAAATAGTGATTTAACAAAGAATTGGTAATGAATGGGCGATAAATTGTTATTAGTAAATCATATATTTTATTATATGTATGGCTATGGATATTTATTTTTTTATAACAAAACAATATTTATTATAAAATATATTCAAACATGTGTGAAGCATGTTAGATATATGATGTAGGTTTTATATCCAAATTTTTCATCCTTGAGACATATTTCATATTCACTGATTTTAATGATTTGTTTGTCCCCATTGGTTTTCTTGAATTATATTTTTCAATAAATTAAGTTTCATTGGTATCCTGACTGATATTAAAAACCATGTTTAGCATGAATGACATGCGATAATGAATTTCAAAAAACTATGATATATTATTATATAAACCCAACAGTTATAAACTTGTCATTAAAAAGTATTATACGATTAGTAATAAATAAAAAATATTTTTTATATAAAATAGTTTTGTATAAACAAAACATGATAGTAAAAAAAATTTATAATTCATAGATGTTTTTTTAGGTTTCAAAAATATTTTTTTCTCAAAAAGAAATTACGGTGTGAAAAAATAATAAAATTATTCTTTTTACAATTGTAGAGATTTTAAATGGAAAAATAAACTTCATTTTTTACATCTATATGTAATAATATTATTAGATTCATTTTTTTTGAAAATTTTAAAAAAAAATTAAATCTTTTTCAGTGAGTAGTGAACATTACTAGTTTTTATGTTGAGTTTTTTATTAGAACGTATGAAAACCTAAAAAAATTAATATAGATTAAAATGTAAAATTTACTTTAAATATGCATTTATTAAAGCTATTTAGGTTATTTTAAGAAATTTCATATTTAATTCTTACATAAAAACATTGTAATCATATTAAAATTTTATCCTTCAAAACTCACTTTCTCATCCGATCTATGAAATAAATTTTATATTTTACCAATTATGTGAGTTGACTTTTCAAAAATGGATTAAAAATGACAGAATAAACATTTGGATGAAATAATTCAAAATTATAACATATTATATTCCATAAATATCTATTTTAAAAAATTTCTTAATAAAAAAAATGTTTTTAAGCTTTATTATTTAAACAAATACAATATTTGTCCTCTCCCCAATGTATTAATGGGAACCATCTATGTTTTCCTCTTTACACATCAAATCCCATTTCAATCTACCAATTCCTACCTAAATCCATTACATAATTCCCTAATATATTCCTATAATTTTTATTTTAATAATAAATCAATCATAAGAAGGATTATAGTGAAAAAATATAAAGGTTACATGAAGAAGAGGTAATATTATTCAACAAGCTTTTTTATTTTAATTCTTCCACCACCTCATTAAAATTTTATTAAAAGAAGATAATATAATGAACTATTTAATTTAAATATAATGATACATTAGTTTTTTATTATAATTACCTACACATATGTCCTCTTCCATGAATTGTTAATTAATATCATCATTCGTGTGTTTGGAGGATTATCGCCCCATAAACTAATGTTGCGTGTTTTAATAAAAAACACTCACTATTTGGTATGACTATAAGTATAAGGTATATGTTATATATTTGTATAATTAATATACATGTAGAAAAATATTATAAGTTATATTTTTTTTATTTTTTAATCTTTTGGTGGATACAATAATGTCAATCATGTGTACAGAGGACTGCTGCCTCGTGAATTGATGCGATTCATTATTCCAATTAATTTTAAATAGAAGGTAATTTGTGATAAATTTAAGTAATAAATTTCAAATAAAATAAATATAATGAATTATGTGAATGTATTATATTATTTTCTATTCTTTCAACTCTAATTTTGAGAAAATGGAAACACTATTCATGTGTATATACAACATACCATCAACATGAAATGTGTATTTTATATTCCACCTCAAACATTTATAGATTACTATAATTATTTATTTTATGAATATATTGGACATCTATATATTTTTTATCATTCCTAATATTATTTAACTATGTTCAATGTATTGTGAAAAAATAGAAAATCCAATCATACCCAAAAAATAAAGAAGTTATTTCCCAAAGCATGATATTAATATTGAGCTATTGATAAAAATTTATTTATTGATCATAAGTAAATAATATGACATATAATATATATAATTGTGGTTTTATAATATATATATCAATATATAATAATACATAATTACTATAATAGAGGTTTTGACCTGTATTAATGATTTTGACACTTAAGGAAATGTATTTTTTTCTCAATATTTATTCCTTGAGACAAATGTTATGTTTTGAACGTATATTATTTTATGAGTATTATATAAATAAATTAACATGTATTATCCTAAATTTTTTTATTATCATGATTTTTTTTGTTCCATTTAATTTTATTATTTCACGGGGCTTAGTATTCAATGTTACTAATGTGGTAATTTTAATATCATAAAATATCATATTTTATCTGGATTATTTATATTTATTATTATGAAGATTAAAGATTAAAATAAATATTTATAGAAACAGATTAATTTTAATACCCTCTTGATATGTCATTAGAATATTTATTTTACCTCATATTTTGCTCGTTAAGTACTCATCAGTTTAAATGATTATTTTTACCAAAAAATGTCAATAATTCTATCTTTGGAAGATTTTTTTTCATTGTACCATGTTTTCAATAGCAGATTTACAATATATTATTTACATTCTAAAAATAAAATAATAAATGTGTTTTTAAACATGTGTTAATATTTTACAGAATTTTTTGAATGGAATATTCCTGTCATTTTTTGAATAATGAAAATTTTCATTTGACTAAAAATGTTAATATAATCATTGGAGTAACATGTATGGCATTGAAGTAATTTACCAAAACAATGACACAACAATGTTTTAAATATTTATTTATATTTTTTCATGATTATATTCAAATAAATGTATTTACAATATATAATATTGATTATTATACATAAAAGGTGATATTCCTAAAAATTTATCTTTTTCAATAAATTTTCTATGTTTTTATTAAAATTCATTTTCTATATAATATGACGACATTGATGTCACTTATACTTTACTAGGGATATGATAAAAATAAACAATTTATATTCTTCATATGGATTTATTATGATTATGATTAAAATATTTCTATGAAACCCATTTACTTATCAAATGTCAACTGATTATATAAGTCTAATGAAACCTGATTCATTTTTGTTATGATATTTATTTATTAAATGATTAAATGATTATTAAGACTATTTATTTTCCACATGATATGTTATAAAGGAAAGATTATCAAACACATTTTTCTTATGTTATCTGATATGATTAATTTTTTATTGACTTCTTGAACATGTGTGCATCATTTTCACCATGTTATAGCTGGGACTAATATATAATTATAATTAATATGGATAATATTAATAACTCATGAAATCAAAGAGATTATAATAGGGGAGTGAACATAGTTCAATAAGGGAATCTTCCCACTATGATAGTATTGGTTGTGAATATCTTCTACGATCATGTAATGGGGAGTGAACCCATTATAGAAGTATTTTATTAGAAATATACATGAAATACGGGAGAAATCATTTTACATATCAACGTGTATGCAAAAAAACCTATAACTTATGCCTAATTCATGTTACCATGGGTTAGGTTCTTTTATTAAATTATGATTCGTGTAATATGAATCAAAATGATTTATTAAATGAATCATGTTTATGATCAATAATATTCATATTGTGGTTTTCAATTTTTATTTTTATTTTTCAATCATTATGTTCATTATATGTTGAAATCCACCATGTTTACCCCTACTACGCATCTTTGATCGCCATTTCTTATTTTCCATTCCATAATTTAATATGAAAGTTGTTTTTTTATATGTATAAGAAGGGAAACTGCTATAATGAACAAATAATATGTTGATGTATCTCACTTGTGGACCAGTTATTTATGAATCTATGTTTCCAATAGAACAATACCTAAAAAATTCGAGCATTTATTGTTATGTTATGTAATAAATATTCATATATTAAGGTTTAATAATTATAAATGATAATATTATGCCTTTTTATGTTGTGTATATAAATACCCTATTATATCTTATTTCATTAATATATTTATCATTATGGAAGTTAATTTTTCCATTGGTGTTATTAATTTCATGGGGAACTTTTTTATTAGTAACCAATGTGGTAAGGGCCTATTTAATTATCTCAATAGTATTTTTTTTATATTCAATAATATATTATTGGGTAATAATTTTATATTGCTATGTAAAACCCAAAATATTTTATTCTTCTCTTTTTATTTTTGAAAATTACAAACCATTCATTCATTTTTTAATCATTTTGTATGGAATTTTTTAGAAGAATGTAATTAATGAAAAAGAAGAATTATATTCCCATCAATCGAAAACCTTTCATTTAGATAATAAAATTTTTAAAATATTTTTACTAATCATTAATGAATGTTTAGTGTCATTTTTATCCATGATTTAATTTTTAATAATGGTTTAAAATGAATCTTATTTTAATTATATGAATAATTTTCTTTTAATTTTTTTGTAAAAATGTGTACGGAATAATTATTTTATCATACATGACATGAATGGAATTTTATGTCATCATTACCACTCAATTATTTAAGGATCCATTTCAAGTTTCCATGATTCATTTCAATGAAAATGTGTTTCCTTATATTTTATAAATTTTTAACTAATTTATCAATCTGAGTATGGTATTTTCCTCCAGAATGTTCTAAATGAATGTTTTATATTATTTAAATTAATCAAAATCAATAACCCATATTTTAATTAGGATTCACTAGGAATATTTTTTAATTATTTCAACATGATTATGTTAATAGATGTTTTATGATCAGATTGGTTGGGGATGTACTATGTTGATACTATTTACCATATTATACTAGATGGTAAAAAATATGTTTAACAATGTAATGAAATAACATTTGAATTCATGTTTTCCAACATGAATTCTTATTTTGAATAATTTTATTGAATGTGAAACTTATTATTATTTGTTTTCTAGTTTTACAATATAAATGTTTATTTTGAATATATTTATTTATTAGTGAAATTATTAATATTTAATATTATATATTTATATATTATTGTTTATGTTGATTATGTTTCTCCCCATTCATATAATGAATTAATTGGACATAGGAAGTATGAGGTGGGGCATGTTATATACCCTCTATGCATCAGATGGTCTCATGATAAAAACTATCCTAGATATTTATCTATCTCATTAAATATTTATATAAGATTTTGTGGTGTGAAAGATTGATGGAATTTTTATGATGTATATCATTATGAATTCCCCTATTATAAGAGAAGTTATTCGTGTCCATTTTATTATTGTATTAGTTATAATATCTACATATAAGTTTCCATCTTATGTGATTATTTATATTTCATAATTATATCATAATTGACTCAATCCTTGTTATTCTTTTTGATCTTGATAATTATTAAATTTAATTTGTTTTCAATTATTTACATTTATATATTTATTATTTTATATTTATTCAGGAAGGATTTCATTTTTTGCATACCCTTAATTAGAGTCCTCTCTTACTCCTTTATTATGAATCCTTTCCCTTTTAATATTTGATTTTTATTATGAATGATGTGTCAGGTGTTCATAACGGAAAGTGTTTTCCATAAATATATATATCATTGTATATTTTGTATTTAAAAGTAAAGATGAATTAAATAAATTCTAACAATAAAAAAAATATTTCCATTGGAATGAAATCACAAGTACATGGGACCAATTTAAAATCATAACCACCTCCCCTATGATTATAGGACCATGGTTTCATTGACATTATTACTTATAATTTTATTAAATAAAATATGAATGGTAGGAAAATGTAAATTATCTATTGTTAAAGGATATAGTGGAATGTTGATTACAATTTTCCCTTTTTTATAACTCATAGATAGTATGAAATAAATTTTAGATTGTACTTATTAAATTACATGGATTTGACTACCTCAATATTAACTAAAATAAAGGAAACAACCAATTTTATTACTTATGTATAATTAATGGACATAAAATTTCAAATATATTATTCCAAATAAAATACATGATATTTCTTATTTATTAACTATAATTAATGGATTTTAAATTCCTAACTGATTTTTTTAAATAAAGTTTATGTTGTTTCTTATTTCTTATCTCTAATTAATTGATCTGACATTCCTTCTTGGGAAACGTAATTGAACCAAATAATGTTCCTTATTATTGAATTGGAAATAATGAACCTAAATTTATTCATTGAAGACATTGTATAGATTAGAAAGAAATTCACTATGGTTTAGGTTAAATATATTTAAATACTAATATTTTCTATTTAATAATAATAATAATTTTTTAGAGACATCCAAGATTAGTCCAATTTTTTTTAGCAATAACGGTGTCCTTTGTGGAACAAAATACAATGTGTGTTTTATTCAGATCATTTTGTTTCATTTTTCTATCACACACACAATTACTCATATATACGCACTGAATGGATTATATATATATATATATATATATATATTCCCTTAGTGGGGGCCTACATAGTTTTATGCACAACCTGTTTGGGTCGTAAATTTGTACCTATAAAGACTTCGTTGATATAGGTTCCGAAAGAGTAATACATCCCTCTATAGAAGCATGATTTTTGATACTAGGATTGATCATGGAATTCGAGGGACAATATCGTTCTCTTGATGATATTTGGGATACCTTTCGTTCTTTTATATGTTTTTTATTGCATGTATCTTTTTGTATTCATACTCCAATTTTTTCATCGTAAAAACATTATTTTGTATACGAAATTACATATTAGTTTTTCCAATTTATTCTAATCTAGATGTTTACATCATCTTCAACATGATTTTCTATGTTAGTTAATTTTTTTTAATGGATTATATATTATTATCACTAATGTGATCCTCTATTAGAGAGGTTATAGTTTCCAAATCATATCATCATAGATCATCAAATCTAGTTAGAATCCTTTTGTGTATGGGGAGGAACACATAAGGACATGTAGCTAATTGGATTTGGTTCCTCATGGGTGAACTAAGTCAAGGACATCACAAAGTGGTATAATAGATTTAATTTTCCATTCCTTTATATTTTTTGTTGGTAAGAAATGAGATAATGAAATATTATAATTTGTTAATGAGGATGTTTCTTGAAGTTACATAAACATATTCAATAAAAAATACATGTTTATTAAGATGTGAATTTATATTGATGTTTTTATTATTAGATATTTATAAATGTTCCTATTTTGTGGCACAAATGGATTCTATAATTATTTTACGTTATTATTTCCATATATTTATGGGATGGTATGAAAAATAATAATTGTTCGTGAATCATTATATGTACTATAATATTATATGACATGCATATATGATGCCACATTTACAGCATTGTGTGTATTTCCTATAGCGTATAGATTGTTCTTTAATTGATATACAAGTGACTTTACTAATAGATCATATAGGAAAATTTTAACTATTTGGTTACATAAGGATTATTAATCAACCAAAATTTTCATTCCTACATAGCGTGATGGGGGAACCTCAAATACCCAATTATATAATGTTTGGGAAATGAACCATTTGTTTCATGTGTTTAATTAATAGTAGCTGAAATTAAATGGATTAAAATTTCAATTTATAAATTATGTGGACATATATAAATTCTAAATTATTATTTACAAAATTAAACCATCCTATATTGTTGGATACTGTTACATGAACTACCAATTACGAAAAATTATTTATCTAACCTTATAACATTGGAATAGAAGATTCATCTAGTTGAACCATGATATATTTACACACTTGAAACTACTAAATTTTAATTCATGATTGTCATAATTTTTGATTAATATGTATATAATTTTAATCACAAAAGGGTGTTTTACTATGTATCATGCATTTATAATTCTAAATACCAAAAACTATTGTAAATGATATTAGTCCATGACATATACCTAAATTTAGTAGTGGTTGTTGGGAGTATCTGTTGTTATACAAAAAAATAATTTTAAATACTTAGAACAGTATATAGGAGTATGTAGATGGTTATTGATTCTTATATAGGTAATATTTTAATATATAATATTCTATAATCTATTAGGTTTATATTGATGAAACTCAATTTGAAGGAATCTACTTAGAATTATAGATATATATGCCTCAATTAATGATTTGAGTTGAACACCCAAAAGATGTAGATTCCCATACTCTATATGTAACATCCCAAGTAAGTAATGAATAATAGATATTTTTATATATGTCTACTAATGAATTAGATAGTGTTTTAGAGGCTTAAAATGAGAATAAATCCAATATTAAGCATGGAATACACTAATATTTTTAAAAGATTTTTTTACTGCCTTCTAATGGAAAACCATTTTGAAATCAAATGATTGACAATTTTATAAACTCCATTTGTCAAAATAAACTTATTATTTAGGATTGTAACATTGAAATTTACATTGGATAATTTTTTGGTATTTTTCCGACAATGTTCATTTTTTAATGAATAGTGAAAAATACTGCATTTTACAACAAAACTGCTTTTTCATCTAATTTAATAATATGGTTAGATTACCTTTTGAAATTATTTTAAAGTTTAATTAGAATATATTTTTACCATTTAATCCAATATTGGTCGTTGGAATTAATTTCAATTTGAAATTGGACTTAAACTAGTGTCAATCTTTTGATACTTATTGTTTCATAAAAACACGCTATTTTCTCTGAGAGCAGGAATTAATTATTAAATTAATTAATGTAAGTTATATGTTTTGACTTTGTTAAAATAGTCATCATTTTTGAACTCGGAATATCAAATATACCTTAGCGTGAAGTTTTGGTATTTTTCGGAAAAACATCAATTTTTGATGAATAGTGAAACCACTAAGTGGTACTTAAAAAACTGATTTTTCATTTAAATGAAACTTTACCACTTCTGTGTTTTGAATTTAAAAATTCCTACATTCATGGTTGTCATAAACCATTAAAATGTGGTTCAATGGGATTAAAATAATTTTTTGGTGAATAGTAACTTTTAAGTTTTTAATCACTATTAGAGGTAATTGTTGTAATTTAATGTAACAATAATATTTTAATAATTTGAAATGAACTTGAAACATGTCCTAACGTTATTGGATGTGTCATGGCCGACCAAGAAAATCCATGGGTAAACTTGGGGACCCCATGGAGCCACTTTGGAAGGAAAATGACATTAATATCTTTTTATTTAATGTTAAAGTAAAAATGACACAAACATGAGTTTTTTTACTAAAACAATGTTTAAATGGGTTTATACAAGTCATATTTTTGACTATAAATAGTTACTGGAAAGCTACAAAGATTTTCTACATCGTAGTATTTTTTTTAGTATTTCTAGAAATTAAATATATTAAATTATTTATGACACCATGATGATGCAGCGATTACATCATTATTTAACCATTTAAATAAAATGAAAATATAATGTAAAATATAAGACCTACACAAGTCAAAAACCTATTGGATGGGAGGATTTAGAAAAAATATCACCTTATCCTCTAAATTTATAATTTTGGGACCTTTTTTTATACAAAAATCATTTTATAACAAAGTATCTTTTCTTAACTTTCCAAGAGTGCCCCTCCTCTCCTCTTATAAAAGGCCCCCACCTCTACCAACTTACCCACACTTCCAAAGCCTTTGTATCATCCAACCCCTGCCCATTTTGTCTCTCCACATACCTCTATAACTCCTAGAAGCCTCACTTTGGTATGAAGTCTTCCCAAGGAATCCTTTGAGCTCAAATAAAAAAGAGTTACCCGATTTAAAGGTAGTGTCTTCTATTGTGTTCTGATGTTTTATTTTGCTTCTCCAACACCCTAAACTCTTTTTATTAATTTATTTTGTAACAAAACCAGTATCTTACATATACTTGGATGTCTTTATAAGAAGGATTCAAGCTACACTTACACATACCTACATCTAATGGTTAAATAACATACTCTTTCCGTGGATTGCGAATTTCTGCCTCACGAAACGATGATTGTTCAATATTATTTTAACACCTTCAAAGGTGTCCATTAAGATGACAATATATTTTCATATGATATATAATATGTTTATTTTTTACATATGATTCTTTATTTTTCATTTATTTCATACCTTTAGGGTTTCCATTATGGGTAAACGCAATATCTTCATTTTTGGAAGTACGGACTACCGCCCCCTCAAAGTGATTTGATTCGTTAATGCCATATGTGAGATATATAAAGGATAGAGTTAATGATATTATATATGATATTATACTGTAATTATAATATAACTTTATATCATTATGATTCCATTCCATAAAATACAAAATAGAAATGAAAGTATCATCCATGCGTACGTACGGCTTACCGTCTCCATGAACGATGCATTTCATTTCTTACCTCTGAACATTATGTAATATTATAAATGCATGTATATACTGGATATATATGATATATAAATATACATCGTGAGTATAACCCTGGATATAATGGATACATGTAAAACTTGTAATTATAAAAGAGTTTATTTTTGACTCAAGTACCAATGATCGTTAAAACTACCGTTATTAACCTAAATAACTACATAGTGTTCATGACATGGTAATAAGTTATATAAAAGGAATAATGAACTTGAAAAATGTTCTTAAGAAAGTAGAAATTAACTCATGTTTATTATTCAAAAGTTTAAAAGAACGATCAAGTCAAGTCGGACCTGAGGTAAGGGAACTTCTTAACTCAATTTCTATTCTTTGGGTTAATCTCCAACATTCAATTTATATCATGATATTATTTAGTCCTATATTGTATTTGTACTTTCTTTATGTGTAATTATAGTGAATAAACATAAAAAATTTATTTTATTTAAAAAAATGATCCTTGTATGGGACTTTGTCTCAATCTCCATTCATTGAGGAATATTTTTTTTATACACAACTTTCTTTTATACGGTGTATAAACCCCTTTGACATTTACGTGTATTCAAAAAGAATATTTTGTATAAGAAGCGTTTACTAAATGAAAAAATGGAATGTTTTTGTCGTACTTATGCGGCGACAATGACTTCTCTGCCACCATAACCATTATTTGAGTTTCGGCTTCCTCTACTAGCCATACCGTTTTTTAATAGGAAAATGAATACCATGTTTTACTTTTCTTTTATTTTGGTATTGGAAATGGTTTTCATAATGTTTTATATATCAATGTGTTGTATTGATATCTTGTGATTGAAATGTGGAAATGTTATGTTTCCTTTATGCATGTATTATGTGGTACGATTATGTTATGGTTCTTGGGCATTGTTATGAAGACAGGTGGTTTTGTGGTAAACTAATGGCGGGTGAGCCCGATATAGCTCTCCAATGCATTGTGTAATGTGAAGGAGTTAAAAGTTAATGTTTCTCCAAAGAGATTTAGGGAATATTCTGTGATGGGTATTCCAAACGTAATTAAGAGGGTTACTCCCTACGTAAGAATGTTATGAATGCATAAAGTTAACTTTATGTCTTATGATTTCTATGATTTATTCATGATTTTATGAGGTATGTTAAAGTGGTTATGTTTTATCAGTAGAGTATGATTTCATTGATTCTTATGTATACAAGTACTCACGATTCCTTTCCATATTTTTATATCCCTTACTGAGCTTTTTATGCTCATCCCAAGTTTTTGAAATGTTTTTCACAGGTCAAGGGAATGGTACATGATATGATGATAGTGTCAAGGAAGTGTCAAGAAAGAATCCAAGTTTTATTTTAAATATGTTTCCGTTGATGGGAAAAAATGAATACTATCTTTTATTGTAACCACTTTGTTTAAATGTGGTATGTAATTAATGTTTTATGATATAAATTTCTAAAACTCTAAACCTGAAAATATCTTTAAGGAGTATTTTTGAAATATCTCAATATTAATTAATGTTTAAGACTGGGGCCTTATAGTTGGTATCAGAGGTTGGTTTAGATAAATTTAAGAGTTAGAATTTTATTAAATGATTATCCGAAAATATTTTTTTATGGTCAAATTGAAATGATATAGCATTTGATGATTACCATGTTGCTTCACCTAAGACATGTTTGTTCATAATGGTTTTGCACAGTGGAAATAGGGAAGCAGTGCTAGGAAGGCATACAGAAAGAAATAACCTTCCGAATCAGCATCCTGAGATGGTCGGAATTGGAACTGAACAGTTTGTTGCAGTAATGGTGCAGTTGACTCAAGTGATAAATGGTGGCGGTATCCATGCACGAGATCAGCTAGATCAACCACAGAGGAATATGTTAGTGGTGGAACATTTCATGAGGAAACATCCCCCATCATTCAGAGGATCATCTGAACCTGTTCTAGCTAAAGTGTGGAATAAAGAACTGGAGAAGATTTTCGATGTCATGGGGTGTTTAGACAACCAAAAGGATAGTCTTTCTATTTATCGTTTGGAGGGTGAAGCAGATCAGTGGTGGACGATGGTTAAAAATATCAGGGACGCTGATGAGATTGATGCTCTCCACTAGGATGAATTCAAAGGTATGTTTCTTGAGATGTATTTTCCTAAGGCTGTTCGACATAGGATGGAAAAACAATTCTTGGAATTGAGGCAAGAGGAAGACTCAGTGGCTGCTTATGAAGAGAGGTTCACTCGATTGGCAAGGTATGCTCTAAATTTTATCTGAGACCCTGATAGTAAAATAAATCGTTTGTACTAAGGATTAGAGCCAAAATATTGAAGGGCATTGGCTTCTCGTGAGTTTAAAAGTTATGAAAATCTTGTTCGATGTGCTGATAAGGTAGAAATGGAGATTTCTGATGATCAAGTGTTCTATAACAACTAGTAGAAGAAGAGACTGAGTTGGCAGGATAAAGGGAATAATTCTTCAAAACGTTTTTATGGTAAGAAAACTAAGTTTCAAGTTTGTGATAAATGTGGAAAAGGCATGCTGGGGAATGTCTTCTGAATTCTCGAAAGTGCTACCGATGTGGTAAGATGGGACATAAGGCTCGTAATGGCACTAGAAAAGATCAAGGTGATGGTAACACCAAATTTGATTTACAGTTAGTGAAATGTTTTTAGTGCAATGAGATGGGTCACTATGAAAATGAGTGTCTGAAAAAGAGCTCGAGTGATGGGAAGCAGTTAGACTACAAGCAGAAAGGGGTGGTGAAATCCTTTGAAACTAGTTCAGCAGATGTTGGGCCATCAAATGAAGTTGTATTGGGTACTTTGGTTTTTCATATTATTCCAGTGTGTTGTTTGATTCTGGGACTACACATTCTTTCATCTATGAAAAATTTTCTAGTAAAATGGGAATACCATCTCAAGAAATGACTCCTGAACTTGTGGTAAAAACACCTGGGGGAAATAATGATGCAAAAAGATTTTCTAAGAATCTTCCTATCCTTATCCGTGGAAATAACCTACACGAAAACCTTATTGTTTTACTTCTATTAGAATTTTATGTTATCCTAGGTATGGATTGGCTCTCTATTTACCATGCTACGATTGACTGTAGAGATAAAGAAGTTTATTTTCAGAATGACTTTCAGATTGTGTACAAGAATTAACCCTTACTATTGATAACATATCAAGAGTCCAAGAAACTTTTAAAAGATGGAAATGAATGTTACCTTGCACACATTGTTGAAAACAAGGGAACTGTTCAAATTAATGATGTGCTAGTGGTAAATGAGTATCCTGATGTTTTTCCTGATGAGTTGCCTGGAATAATACTAGATCGGAAAGTTGAGTTTAATTTTTTACTTAGTTCCTGATGCTATGCCAATTTCAAAACCCCCTTATCGAATGGCTCAAAATGGACTTTTAGAGTTGAAGGAGCAATTGCAAGATTTATTAGAGAAATGTTTCATTCGAACTAGCACATCACAATGGGGCGCTCCTATTTTATTTGTTTAAAAGAAATATGGTTTAATGAGACTTTTCATTGATTATAGAGCCTTGAATAACATCACTGTTATGAAAAAATATCATTTTCCTCATATCGATGATTTTTTTGATCAGCTCGATAGAGATTAGTATTTTTCAATGATTGACCTGAGATCGGGGTACCATCAGCTGAAGGTAAAGGAAGCAGTTGTTCCGATGATTGCATTTCATACAAGATATGGCCATTATGAATTTGTAGTAATGCCTTTTGGGCTAACCAATGCACCTTCTGTATTCACGGACACAATGAATAGAATATTCCATGAGTTCTTGGATAAGTTTGTGGTGGTTTTAATTGATGATATTTTGGTGTTTTCTAAAAGTAAAGAGGAGCATGAAAGACATTTAAGGGTTATTTTTTCAAACCATAAAAGAAAAGAAATTGTATGGGAAATTCAGAAAGTGTGAGTTTTGGTTGCAACAAATTTCATTCCATGGTCACATTGTTTCTAATGATGGGATAACCATTGATCCTGCAAAAAAAAAGGTTGTTAAAGAATTTCCAAGACCCACAAATGTAACAGAGATTTGTAGTTTCCTTGGTTTGGTAGTCTATTACCGAAGGTTTGTTAGAAATATTTCACAGTTATCTAGTCCAATGACTAAGCTAAATTGGAAGGGTGTTAAGTTTATCTGGAAAATAGAATGTGATGATTGTTTTCAGGAATTGAATAGAATATTGTTGAATTCTCCAGTATTGGAACTAACTTCAAGGAATGGTGAGTTTGTTATCTACAATGATTCTTCATTGAAAGGAATTGGTTGTGTCCTAATGCAGAATGATACAGTAATTGCTTATTCTTCATGATAGCTGGAAACTCATGAGGTAAATTACCCTACACATGATTTGGAATTAGCTGGTGTTGTTTTTGCTTTAAAAATTTGGAGGCATCATTTGTATGGAGTAAAGTGTGAAATATATACTTATCACAAAAGTTTAAAGTATATGTTCACTCAGAAAGAATTGAACATGAGACAGAGGAGATGGCTAGAATTAATCAAGGATTATGATTGTATAATTCTTTAACATCCGGGAAAATGAAATAAAGTGGCTGATGCGTTGAGTCGAAAAAGTAATGATTCATTAAAAATTTTTAGTTTGGAATGTGATCCTTTGGTTATGGATTTTATGAACTTTGGCATAGATGTTTTTGGTGCTAGATGTTCTTCTGTTTTATTTTAGGTTTCATTGAAATATTCTCTAGCAGACAGAATCAAGAAAGCACAGAAGAAAGACAGTGAGTTGGAGAAAAAGGTAGAGCTGGTTCAGAAGGGTAAGTTTCCTGAATTCAACATTGATAATGATTGTGTTCTGAGATTTGGGAAGAGATTGTGTGTGACATGTGATTAACAGTTGAATAGATAGTTGTTATGTGAAGCTCATAGTTCTCCGTTTTTAGTTCATCCTGGAAGTACTAAAATGTACAGAGATCTGCGAGAGTATTAATTGTGGGATGGAATGAAAAGAGATATTGCTAATTTTACAGTGAAGTGTTTGACTTGTCAACAGGTTAAAGCAGAGCGGCTGTTACCGAAAGGGATGCTTCAGCCTTTACCAGTACCAGAGAGGAAATGGGAAAATATATCCATGGACTTCGTTGTGGGATGCCGAAGACACATCGAGGTAATAATGCAATCTGGGTTTTTGTTGATCGCTTGACTAAATATGATCATTTCCTTGCTATATGAGATACTTTTTCCCTAGATCAACTTTCCCGTTTGTATCTTAAAGAGATAGTCAGGTTACATGGAGTTCTTCTCTCCATTGTATCTGACCTTGATCCCAGGTTTACATCTATCTTTTAGAAAGGCCTTCAGATGTCATTGGGTAGTGAATTAAATTTTAGAATAGATTTTCATCCTCAATCAGATGGGCGGTCAGAACGAAAAATTCAGACATTGGAGGATATGTTGGGTGCTTGTTCGATGAATTATCAGGGAAGTTGGGACCAACATCTTTCTTTGGTTGATTTTTCATATAATAATAGTTTTCATTCCAGAATACAGATGACACCATTTGAGGCGTTATATGGGAAGAGGTGTCGAACTCCATCTTTCTGGGATAAAGTGGGTGGAAGGAAGCTAATGGGACCAGAATTGGTAGAAGAGTAGGCAGAAAAAATTTAGCTGATACAGAAACACATGAGAACAGCTCAGAGTAGGCAGAAGAGTTATGCGGACAATAGGAGGAAGGATCTCTCTTTTGAGGCAGGTGATCCTGTTTTTCTCAAAGTATCACCATGGAAAAGTGTCATAAAATTTGGTAAGAAAGGAAAGCTGGGTCCAAGATTCATTGGACCATATGAAATTACGCATAGAGTTGGATCATTTGCATACCGAGTGGCATTAACTCTGAGTTTATCTCAGGTACACAATGTTTTTCATGTTTCAATGTTAAGGATGTACATGTCAGATCCATCTCATGTTTTGAGTCCAGAGGTAGTTCAGCTGGAAGAGAACCTGTCTTATGAAGAACAACCGGTCCAGATTCATGACCACATGGAGCAAGTGTTATGGAAAATGGTGATTCATCAGGTAAAGGTTTTGTGAAAAAACCACTTGATTGAACAGGCAACATGGGAATCTGAAATGTAATGAGGGATAAATACCCCCACTTATTCGATAAGTAAATAAATTACGGGGACATAATTTTCTAAAGGGGAAGTATGTAACATCTCATGAAAGTAATGAATAATAGATATTTTTATCCATGTCTAATAATGAATTATATAGTGTTTTAGAGGCTCAAAACGAGAATAAATCCAATCTTAAACATGGAATACACTAATATTTTTAAAAGATTGTTTTACTGCCTTTTGATGGCAAACCAGTTTTAAATAAAACTTTTGAGAATTTTATAAGCTCTATTGGTAAAAATAAACTTAATATTTATGATTGGGACATTGAAATTTACATTGGATAATTTTTTTGGTATTTTTCTGACAATGTTCATTTTTTAATGAATAGTTAAAAATACCACATTTTACATCAAAACTGCTCTTTCATCTAATTTTATTATATGGATATATTATCTTATGAATTGGTTTTAAAGTTCAATTACAATATTTTTTTACCAATTAATCCAATATTGGTCGTTGGAATTAATTTCACTTTGAAATTTGACATAAACTAGTGTCAATCTTTTGATACTTATTGTTTCATAAAAACACACTATTTCCTCTGACAGCGGAAAATAATTATTAAATTAATTAATTTAACTTATATGTTTTGAATTTTTTAAAATAGTCATCATTTTTGAATTCATAATATCAAATATATCTTAGGGTGATGTTTTGGTATTTTTCTGAAAAACTTCAATTTTTGATGAATAGTGAAACCACTATGGGGTACATAAAAAACAGATTTTTCATTTAAATGAAACTTTACCACTTCTATGTTTTGAATTTAAAAAATCTGACATACATGGTTGTCATTAAAAATTAAAATGTGGTTCAATGGGATTAAAATAATTTTTTGGTGATTAGTAACTTTTATGTTTTTAATCGCGATTAGAGGTAATTGGTGTAGTTTAATGTAAGAATAATGTTTTAATAATATGAAATGAACTTGACACATGTCCTACCCTTATTGGATGTGTCATGGCCGACCAATACAATTCATTGGTCATCTTTGGGACCCCATGGAGTGTCTTTGGAAGGAAAATGACATTAATATCTTTTTATTTAATGTTAAAGTAAAAATGACACAAACATGAGATGTTTTACTAAAATAATTGTTAAATGGGGTTATACAAGTAATATAATTGACTATAAATAGTCATTAGAAAGATAAAAATATTTCCTACATCATATTAATTTTTTATAATTCTTATACATTAAATAAATAAAATTATTTATGACACAATGGTGATGCAGTGATTACCTCATTATTTAACGATTTAAATAAAATGAAAATATAATGTAAAATCTAAGACCTACACATGTCAAAAACCTATTGGATGGGAGTATTTCGAACCCTTATCACCTTATCCTTGAAATTCATAATTTTGGGACCTTTTGTATCCGAAAAACATTTTATAACAAAGTATCTTTTTTTAACATTCCAAGAGTGCACTTCCTATCCTCTTATAAAAGGCCCCCACCTCTACCACCGTACCCACACTTCCAAAGCCTTTGTATCGGCCAACCACTACCCATTTTGTCTCTCAAAATCCCTCTATAACTCATAGAATCCTCACTTTGGGCAGAATCTTTCCCAAGGAAGCCTTTGAGCACAAATCAAAAAGAGTTACCCGATTTAAAGGTAGTGTCTTCTATTGTGCTATTATGTTTTATTTTGCTTCTCCAACCCACTAAACACTTTTTATTTATTTATTTTGTAACAACAATAGTATCATCCATAAACTAGTATCTTGTTATAAGAATTATTCGAGCTACAGTTACACACACCTATATCTAATGGTAAATGAACATACTGTTTCTGTGGATGTCTAATTTCTGCCTCACGAAACGATGATTGTTCAATATTCTTTTAACACATTCAAAGGTGAAAATTAAGATGAAAATATATTTATATATGATATAGAATATGTTTATGTTTTACTTAAGCTTCTTAATTTTTCATTTATGGAATACCTTTATGGTTTCCATTATGGGTAAACGGGATATCTTCATTTTAGGAAATGCGGACTACCGCCCCTAAAAGTTATTTGATTCGTTAATGCCATACGTGGGACCTATAAAGGATTTATTTAATGATATTATATATTATATTATACATTAATTATAATATACCTATATATCATTATCATTCCATTACAGAAAATACAAAATAGAATTGAAAGTAGCGTTCATGCGTACGTACGTCTTACCGTCTCCATGAACAGTGCATTTCATTTCTTACCTCTAAAAGTTATTTAATAATATAAATTCATGTATATACAGGATATATATGATATATATATATATATATACATCATGAGTATAACTCTAGATATAATAGATACATGAACAACTTGTAATTATAAAAGAGTTTATTTTTGACTCAAGTACCAATGATCGTTAAAACGACCGTTATTAACCTAAATAATTACATAGTGTTCATGACATGGTAATAAGTGATATAAAAGAATAATGAACATGAAAATGGTTATTAAGCAAGTATAAATTAACTCATGTTTATTATTCATGAGGTTAAAAGAATGATCAAGTCATGTCGGACCTGAGGTAAGGGAACTTCTTAACCTAATTTCTATTCTTTGGGTTAATCTCCTACATTCAAAATATGTCATGATATTATTTATTCCTATATTGTATTTGTAGTTTCTTTACGTTTACTTATAGTGAATACACATAATAGAATTAATTTATTTAAAAAATGATCTTTTTAATGGACATTGTCTCAATCTCCATTCATTGAGGCATATTTGTTTATACACAACATTCTTTTATACGATGTATAAACCCCTTTGAATTTTACGTTTAGTCAAAAGGAATATTTTTTATATGAAACATTTACTAAACGACAAAAGGGAATGTTTTTTTCGTACATATGCGGCGACAACGATTTCTCTGCCACCATGACCATTATTTGAGTTTTGGCTTCCTCTACAAGCCATACCATTTTTTTAAAAGAAAAATAAATACCATGTTTTACTTTTCTTTTATTTTTGTATTGAAAATGGTTTTCATAATGTTTTTTATATAAATGTGTTGTATTAATATTTTTTAATTGAAATGTGGGAATTTTATGTTTCCTTTATGCATGTATTATGTGGTATGATTATGTTATGGTTCTTGGGCATTGTTATGAAGATGGGTGGTTCCGTGATAAACTAAGGGCGTGTTAGCCCGATATAGATCTCCAATGCATTGGGTAACGTGAAGGGGTTAAATGTTAAGGTTCCTCCAAAGAGATTTAGGGAATATACTATTATGGGTATTCCAAACAGAACCAAGAGGGTTACTCCCTACGTAAGAATGTTATAAATGCCTCAAGTTACCTTTATGTCTTATGATTTCTATGATTTATTCATGATTTGATGAGGTATGTTAAAGTGCTTATGTTTTATGAGTAGAGTATGATTTCATTGATTCTTATGTATACATGTACTCATGTTTCCTTTCCATATTTTTATATACCTTACTGAGCTTTTTATCTCATCCCAAGTTTTTGAAATGATTTTCACAGGTCAAGGGAAGGGTACATGATATGATGATAGTGTCAAGGAAGTGTTAAGAATGAATCCATGTTTTATTTTAAATATGTTTCCGTTGATGGGAAAAAATGAATACTATCATTTATTGAAACCACTTTGTTTAAATGTAGGATGTAATGCAAGTTTTATGATCTAATTCTCTAAAACACTAAACTTGAAAAGATCCTAAAGGTGTATTCTTGAAATATCTCAAGACTAAGTAATGTTTAAGGCTGGGGCCTTATACTATATGTGGTGGTACCTACACCAACAGTATTTACTCATATAGTTCCACCTAGGATACCTCCTGTTATATCTAATATGGGATATTAAACTATGTTTTGAGTGGGTTTCGTAAGATTCACCAAGACTTTATAGTGTGTCCTATGTCATGCCCCAAATATGGTATTTTCCAGACCCAACCCCTAGAGCCCTCCAATACAGTTGTGAAATGACACAAAACATCCCCAGGACTATCTTTATATCCAAGAATAAGGTGATTATTAATAAAATCAGAAACTTATCTTTGGGGACATTTCCTAAAATTCTTATACACAAGCACCCACAAATATACATGACAAAGTGAAGAGGAATAAAAATAAATCACAACAGCATTAGGAGTAAAAAACATACATGTAACAATATCTAGTCAATAAAATATTACAAAAAAATAATCTAAAATGTACATGGAAAAAATACACTCGCAATTAGAAATATGATTCATCCATATAATAACTAGAGGAATAAATGATAAGAGAGGATATCTCAATATCCCTAATCTCTACCCACCGTACATAGTCGAATGAACCATGGTATCCCTTTTATTCTTTTTAATACCATATGAAATATATTTTTATTGTTCATTTTACATGACATGTGTAGGAAAATCCCATGTTGGTGTATGTACATACACATCTAGTAGGACTCACTCAGTGTTGAAGGGGGGGAGGGGTTGCAGGATACCTAATATAAGTAAACATGTAAACCCATATAATGAGAGTTATTGAATCAAATAAACAAGAATATGTTCCCATTAAAGAAACCTTAGAAATAGATAATGGGGATACCCATATGAAATCCCATCATAGAAAAAGAGTCCACCCATTGTTCCAAGAGGTCCATCAAATATTCCCATCATCTCACATGCCTTCCCCAAAAAGTAACCATGTGAATCAAAATATTGCCTATATTCCATATTGTAAAGTGGTATAATCTCTATGTAGAGGTCTCATGACTTTACACTACTATAGGGTTACACTTCAATGGATTGTGAATACAATACTATGCTTTATTGGACAATTACACTCTGTAAGTAGAGAGAATACCCATGCCATTTCCCTAAAGGTGGAATGCCACTCTGATGGTAGAGGACCCTTTCCCAGACATTACTTGAGGGTTCCACTCAAATGGTAGATAAACCATTTTGTTAAACTGTTGGATGGTTCCCTACTTTTGGTATATTTACCCATTCAATGACCCCATAAGAGGGTTCCACATAGTAGGTAGAGGACATATGAAATGTCCCAATAGGTGTTCCACTCTAATGCATGAGGACCCATTCCCTAAATATATAAAATGATTTCACTCTAAATATTGATAGATGAACCATTCCATATCATATCATTAGGGTTCCACTCCAATCATATAAGACACGTGCCTTGACATAGCATGAGGGCTTCACGCTGTCTGTAGATAGAGGATTCATGCCCTATCCCTATATGAGGGTATCACTCTGATTTCTCTGATGATCATGCATGATCACTATATCTATCGAGTGCCACTAATAGAAACATCACATTATAATATTCTCATATAATATCAAATAAATCCACTATAAATGATTCCATTGGGTTTAGAATTGGAAAAAACATAGGATATGCTACTCCCAGTATAAAACCTTGTTCAAAACAAAGGATATATGAGAGGTAGATTTTTTCCCATGTGGAGGTACATAGCATGTAGGGGACGTTCCAAGAATAGGGTAACACCCTACTTCCTATAATCATCCTCTATATCACATTGATCATTATATATTCAATGCTACATGGTGTGTGAGGGAACAATATGTTGTGTCTAATCCATCGAGTGTTGTGGTATACTCTCCTTAACATGATCATAACCGTCAGGCTATGTCTGCATCAACTGGTTAAGCCCTCTTCTTTCACCCATTATATTTTCACTATTTTGATGTTCCAATGCATGCCATGTTTCCACACACGATATTGTGTTTATGGATACATGGGCTAAAGGTTGTATACTCCCTGTAATAACTATGTTGGATAACTAGGGGTTACATTGTGAGTGTCCCTCCAAACGATCTATGATATTTGTATCAATTATAAAGACCTATACATTGTAGAAAATTCACAATATGGAATGTGTTCATCCAATTAAATTTTATGTAGTTGGTATTTTATTAGAATCATAGATTCCCTATGTGCATCTCAGATAAGGATTCTCCAAAGAAAATCCATCTTTCTGGTCGTCTATATTATGAATTAATCTGCACGATCCATCATTTCCAGCCCTTGAGTCTCTTAAAATAAATGTTTTGATTATAATATTGATAACCACAAAAAACATTACATATAAAACTATATCCCATTCATGGACCAGATTCTCGATCCATGGAAGAATCACCACATCCAACAATTTATTTGAATCTATCACTGATAAATCAATATATCCATCAGATATAAAGAATTCATGAATCTAGATGTATGTTCATGTTGAAACACACTAGTATTGCCGAACATTATCCCTATAGACCAATAGTGGGGAATTTAAAAAAATATTAGGGAAAAGAAAAACAAAAAGTTGAAAAGGTTTTTTCTCAATCATTCATGGAAAATTAATTATATTAGGGATATCTAGGGTGATTTATATTAGACAACAGGAATAAAAAAATTCAATAATAAAATTAATCTGATCCACAAAATTTTGAATAGATGAAATTTGAATGAAAATCAATGAATTATAGTATGATCATCCCCAATAATTTAATAATTAAGGAGGATACAAAAAATGGTTAGTTATACATTCCAATTTTATCCATCATTTATAAGGAACATTCTCTCCAATGATGTGGGAAGATCTATTTCATTCATTGTTCCTTGATTCAAATTGATTCAGAATATCACCTTCATCTGATGACAATTATCTTATGATTTTTAGTAGAGCCACCTCCCCATAATACTGTGGTTATATGGAAAACCGTTGATATTTTTTCTAATATTTTATTTATATATGGATTTTGTTTTTAAATGAATTAATTAAAATAATCAATTAGCTCACTTCTCTTATGAGCCATCAATTTCTTTAAAAATCATCCCACACTTAAAACATTTAGGTCACACCTATGGTAAACCCCACACATCATCTTCAACCATGGTCTTTTATTTTACATTCAAGAGTAAATTTAGGTGATATATGATATGTTTTGAATAACACTGCATGAATGATATAAAATATATTTAATATAATTTTAAGAGTAATTTTGGTCCCACCATGTGTTAGAATCTTGTTTTTTCTCATTGGATAAATCCAAATATAATCAATTTTATATTAGAAAGTATTATAAGAAAAAATGTTTCTAAATTATTCCCATCATCAATAGTTTAGTATTTTAATGAAAAAACTATGAAAAACTATGGGATATTTAGCCCTAATCACGATATCCCTTTCCTCTATGCTCTCCTATATACACCCATGCCACCATAGAAAACAACCATAGTTAATGGTCCATCAATTGATTATCCCCTCATTCTGATACTCAATCTCCATATACTACTCTGTAAAATTTTCTCCATTCATGATTTACATCTCGCCCCAGTCAATGACATGTGTCAGATCACTCACAGGTCTTATCAACTATGACACGTGGAAGACTAAATTCACCCTCTCTAATAATGGGTGTAGGGTGTGGTAGTGGGGAACCACTCCAACCCTACACATGATATAGAATGACATAATGAACTGAAAATATTCCTTTCATATATGGATGAATCTATAAAATTCTCATCATGGGTATATATTCAATAAAAAAATGTCTCTCCAATAAAACTACACGGGCCTAATTTATTGATATTTAAAATATTTATCTCAGCTATATGCTATCCTTATCAACTCATGGTTCACCTAGATGTTCTCCATTATCATTGACACCATCTCCATCCTGAAAATAGATACCTCACTGACTCTTTCCATCATAAGTGTGACCTGGAGTGTATCCTTTATAGGGCCTCTAAATAGACCACGCTGATAGTAGAGTTATAACTATTGTTATAAGAAAACAATACCGAGGTTAATTGATCCTCCAAGCTCTTTAAATAGTCTTGCCTTAATTTCATCTAAATATATTCCAACACCTAGATAGTTACCTAGATGAGACATTAATTTTGGGGTTGAATGGTTGTAATCATCCTCATATGGTTCTTGAATTCCTCATGAAATAATTTCCACAACTGTGATGAGGTCCACATATCATATATTGAAGAAATCATCACGGTCATACCATGATGGAGGAATATCTAATACATGTTTGAATTCCACAAAACACTTCCCCAAAAACTACTTTCTAGTATTAAAGATGTGCTCCATCTTTGTAACATGTTCAACTATAACCTATATGGAATTATAGACTCTTGTTATATGATTTATTCCTTTTACAGTGACTATGTATATTCTATCTCATTTCCCCTTGGAGATCTACAGAGGCTACCAAAAACTATCCCGAACCTATTTTTCCAACTCCAATTTTTGACATGTGAGGAACAAAGACACAAACTTATCCCTGATCTACTTTATTGAGGCCCACAAAAACTAAATGTGAAGGACTAGGTACATTTTAACTATACTTGGTTGTACATTCAATGGATATTCTGGAAAATACCTCATCACATCTTTTTACATTATCACTATGAACACCATCTATCCCTAGAAAAATGATGTGAATCCCTCCTTCAGAAAATACCTATGGATAATCTCATAAGGATATCTGGTCACATAGGAAATCATAGTTAATGCCTCTTAACTAGGAAATAGAAACATGGTAAAGAAGTGGATGAGTCATCAAAATTAACTAGAGAAAATTCACCCTCCCCTCCTTAACAAGGATCATCTATAAAAGAACTAAATACTCCGATATATTAGACCCCAAATATGCTTGGAAATTCCTTCTAATGGAATATTATACCACATTATTTTCCATGATGATAGAATATCTCAAAGTCATAGTCCTTTAAAAATTCAAACCAGTGCCTCTATCTCATGTTAAAATATCATAGCATGATCACATACATGAGACTCCTATGGTCTGATTAAACTTCAATAATCCCTCACAGTAGATAGTTCCTCCAAATCCGTAGAGAGAAGTCTTCCACTTCTTCCTCCATGTCATGAGCTAGGTATTTATTTCAATGGGGCCTGAACTCAGTTGTCAAATATGTGATCAATTAATTCATCTACATCCAAAAACATCACGTAACACCTTTAGTGGCTGCACAATTACCTAATTACTATGTTCCCTACTCTTGTAGTCTCAATACAAGATCACTCATAAGACTCATCCTCAACTACTCAAAGGATATCTAGAACATCTCAATCTAGGTAAATGTATACCCTTCCCACATCAATGATTTTAAAAAAACTTATGTCCTATCTAATTATTCCCCAAACCACATTTAGTGCCATACAAATACATAAATTTTCCACACCTTCAAAATGATCATGGGTGGATACGAAGGATGCACTACATCATTATTTTTTTTGTCCATATCTAATCAACGTTCATAATAAATATTCTGTAGAATGAGAAACTCATGGATCTTGAACTATCACTTTGAGATCATGCCATAATTCATGTACAATCGAAGTGGGTATAACACCATCCTAATGTTCTATTTTGGATCATCCTTTGCCACATAGTATATAAATTTTGATTCAAGGAAGAAAATAAAAAAATCCAATTATGGGAGGAAGACATGATTCATAAAACCCAAAAATATAGTGGGGGAATTCATTACATCGAAGGGAATCACTATTAACTCATTGTATTTATAGTGATATTTAAATGGAAGCTTCGGAATATCTACCGCTAAAACAATGAACAAGTGGATTAAAAACATGTGATTATCCTTTTAGAATCATCTCATTCCTCATAACTAATCATAGTGGTCATTAATACTCTTCAATGTGTAAATCTTATTTATAGTGTCCTAGTTTATGGGGTGATAATCCACACAAATTATAAATTTCCAATACAATTTTTTGAAAGATAGTACCATCGTTGTCATGGGGGACAAACTGGGTCTCATAAATTCCTTCTCTCAACGGTACTCCAAATTCAAATTTATCTCTCAGATCTTGTTAAAGGACATTTAATTTTCTACAGATGATGTTAGAGTGGTCCATGCATCATTTTAATGAAATAATTCATATCCCAACTATGAGGTAGTCTCATCCCATCATCGAAAAGGAATTACATAAAATCATCAATGAAAAAATGAATATAAATTCTTGAAGAGCCTTCTATTACAATATAACACACATTTACTGAATGTAGATAGGTTGTTGCTTTTTTCATGAATGTCTCACTCACACCACAATGATATATCTCTATCTCATAAAAGAGAATCTTGTTCTATCATTGAGAGAGAGTTTGAACCATCTAGAGTGATAATCAAACTACTGTCAGACCAATGACTACCAATCCTTACCAATGATGATATCATAAGGTCTCATCATGATTACCAAAGTCCCTATGAGAAACTCCATCAATAGAGAAATAACATTCACTACATTTAGATAAATGATAATGATGAAGTGTTCCCCATAGGAACCTCGAGGAAAATATTTTAGGATAAATTCTCCAATGGGAGGTTTATAACTCACAAAATACTAAATTGATGATAAAATTCCTTCAAATATGTATACTAGTGTAAAATAAATGTTATAATAAACATATATTATACCACTAATCATCTCATTAGTTTCCTGGTCAAATGCCTATATAAGACTTGGTGGCCAATGACCTTGAATGACGGCTCCCTGGGCTATTCAGGGACCACATGGAGGTGGTGGAGAACGGAAATCATGACCTCATACAACACTAATAGATCATAATCTAGGACATTAAGATGTCTCTCAACCATCATATCATTCATAGGGTTATCCATGGACTTGTGTGAGATATCAATGTCCAGAGTATGCCCTCTAATGCGGTGGTCAATCAATTTTCATTCTTCCCTACTCATCTTGTTGGATCATGGAATAATGTACCATTAAAAGTATAACACATCCCATATAAATGATATCATGTTTCTCTACATGGTAATTGTTACACAAGAATACATTCCTAGGTCTATTTAAGAGGATCACTCTTATGGTGATATCATCTCATATGGTGCCTTCTAGCTACAATAGAAGACTCGGTACTATAATACCAACTATTCACTCTTGTTACATGGAGTCCCTCTAAATGAGGATATCCATCACTAGAACATGGTCCAAAAATATGAATTAACTGGAAATGAATCAAGGAACCACACTGTCACAAATATATATTTGAAAACCCATCTCAAACATGGTTCATTGAAGTATCAATCGCAAATCATGTTAATACCCTATCACATAAGTTTAGGGAAACTCATGGTATAATAATAATATGTCATATATATCTATTGAATCTATATAATCTAATGAATCTATATTTATTCAAGGAATGACTGTATATTAATCCTCATTAAAAATATTATGTTATTTGGTCCATAAGTTTATCGACTCATCATATATGAATGTGACAAGTCACCCCCTATAGATAGCTACTCTATAGAAAATACTGGATACTGGAGAAACCACCATGTTAGTCAATGTATGAATATTTATAAAATATATTATTGCTAACTCTTGGAAATCATCCAATATCTATGGATTTTTCTCACAAGAAAAACTCTTCTAGTTTTTAGTCATGGAACACTTAGTGTTCGATTATACTTCACACATATTTATCATGAATGATTATACTATCTATTACTCCAAAGTCAGGTGGATAATATATTTCCTATTAGAGAAATGATCTCCAGAGATGTACCATAAACTATGTCAACATCACTAATTAGAACATCATCATGATTTTTAATCTTAACATGTCTATTTTTCTTCACAACGTAATCACGAAAATATTAAATAGATATACCACTGTCAGATGTGAACATATATATGTGGATTTAGAAGAAAACAAATAGTCAATGACATGAAAATATATGATGGATGTATCAATTTTACTATAACTAATGTATTAGTATGACATGGATACAAGTAAGTAGCCAGAGTCATGATGTATGGATACATAGTCTTCCACACCAACACTATGTTCCCTTGCAAGAAATACACTCTCAAGCCACTTCAAAACTATTTCCTAACGTCGTAAAAAAATCCTCACAACTAGAGAACTCAAAAACCATCCCACGGAATGAAACAACTTTAATATAAATCATCCATGACCTACCCACTGAAGTTATCATGGATGGTGGATGGAAATGTTTTAACAACCACAAACCCACCACCATAGGTTGGGGGTTGCTGACCAGTGTTGAGAGGCATAACAGATATGAGAGTCCTTTTCTTAATTTACCAATATCTAGGAATCCAACATGCATCACACATATGTATAAATGAATAAAAATAAATGATAGTAACATATAGAGTAACAACTAAGAAAGTCAAAATCACTAGGGAATATAAGAGTAATGAAATATAATCTAAAAATTAACTGTATAAAATACATTCCCATCTATAATAATGTCTTGGACTTACATTAATTTTAAATGGAAATGGTGATTCAGTGAAACTCCAAATCACCCTTATCCAACTATAGTACAATGTCAAATGAACATGGTTTACACAACTATCCTATATATTCATAATTTACCTAACCATTGTCTATATAAGATAAAAATGTAGTAAAATGATAGGGAGTGGTGAGTACATTGATACCATGTAGGACACTTTGAAAGATGAAGGTGTAGTAATAAGAGACAATATAAATGTAAACAGATCAAACCATACAACTAGAGATTGAAATATTAATCAATATGGATATATTCTCATTAAAGAAACCCATATGAGAAAGAAATGGGATCTTCATATTACAATCTGTATTTGTAAAATAGTATATCACCTCTTCTATAATGTCCATCAATGATGCCCAACATATATAATGTCTTACTGAAAACATAACAGTCGAATGCCACACCACACCACTGTACCAAAAAAATAAAGAGGAATAATTTATGCATAGAGGGCCTATAACCTGGTAAAATATTAGTGATCCACTATGATTAATAAAAAACAAGCACTGACTCAATTTTAGGTTTCCATTAGGGGGTAAATATAGGAGCAATTCCATGACTCTATAGGAGGGTGCAACTACAAGGGAAGAGGACCCCTTCCATGACTCCTCAAGAGTGTCCCACTAATATAGTAGAGATACCATGCCATAAAAACACAGGAGGGTGCCACTATTGTGGAATATGACCCATTCCATGACACTATAGGTGGGTGCCAGAAAATAGGTAGACAACTCATGCCCTGTTCAAGCAGGAGGATCCCACTCATATAGTAGGGGACCAATTCCCTGAATAATAATGAGGGTTACACTTAGTAGTTACAAAGTGTAATGATTCCAAATTCCATTAGGAGGGATCCACTCTAAGGTTAGATGACCCATTCCCTAACCCCACATAAGGGATCCACTATAATGATAGATAGAGGAACCATGATTTCTCCCATCATGAGGGTGACAGTCTAATTTCACAAATTATCATGCTTTACTACATATGTCATTGAGGACCACCAAATGTATCATCAAAGTAATAACATATTGTATCATTTCTCTGTATCCACTACTATGTCCATAATTATATTATATTTATAAAAAATATCAGTTTGGAAATGCATGAGACAATATCCACGTCCAAATGTAGGAGATATGAGAGGATGATTTTTCCTAAAAAAGAGGTATAAGGAATGTCATCATCCCAAAAAATTTGTACATACACTATAATTCATGGTCATGTCCTCTTCAGTGCATGACTCATCGATCATTTGGTAGTGCACAATAATTTATGGTACTACACGACATATATAGTCAACCTTTGGATGATCTGTGTTCTCTTGTATATGCCCATGACCTTCAGGTTGTGTCTGTATACACTGACCTCAATTATTTCCTTCATGGCATGTACTTATAATCATTACATATTCTTGTACAATAAATTTTACCCTGTAAACTTTCCTTTTAGGGCCACATGGGATTCGTGACATGTAAACTATTTACATTCAAAGATTTATTACTAGGGAACAAAGGGTGAGTGGGCCCTCCACATGGAATGTGATATTTATCTCCAACGGAAAGCACATGCCGCCAATGAAACCATACTACATAGCATGTGTTAACCCCAATAAACACTATGTGGGTTATATTAATATATAAAAATAGATCATTTCTGTGTATTTTTTATTTGGAATCTCTACCACCAATCATGTCGTTTGACCGCTCGTATTCAGTTTTAATATTCTCATAAGTCTTTTCATGCCCTCTATTCGTCTGAGATATGAGTTTTGATTATAGTTATGATAACCACATTCACCATAATATCTTCGAATACCTCTAGTTTCCTCAAAATATTCCTAGTCCATGGTAAAATTACCAATATCTGACTATCTATCAAAATCCATCCCTTATTTTTCAACCTTTTTTCACACATGAATCCACCAAAAATCAGTGGGTTTCATTATGATTAAACCCACCCAAAAATTTCAAACCATGGACCTTTTAACTGATAATAATGAGTGCCAAAAAATATTTGGTAAAAGCAAAGAAACAATATATGAAATAATAATTGGAAAATAATTCATGTCTAGGAGTTTATATTGGGGAATGGTGTTGTGAGGAATACATCATAATGAGAATAAAAGGTTTGAGAATTGTTTTATCAAATGTGGGGGATCATGGATATGAAAAATTTGAACAAAGATTAAAGAAAAATATTATTATCATGCACAATAATTTAAATAAATTTGTTGAAGGCACAAATGAGTTGTTATACATTGAGCTTTGATCGACCATTGGTAAATAATTTTCTCTAAATGATGGGTGAATATATGTTGTGTTTTCTAAGACTTTATTCACCAGTATATGGATTACCATATTAATCTATCCACAATTCCATGATGATGGGAGGTAGAATTGTTTCCCAACGATCCCTTGGTTATGTGCATAACCATGGAATGTATATGTAATTGGCTATTTATAGATAGGATTAGGTTTTAATTTAATTAATTAAAATAATTATTTAATTCAATTAATGTACCCACTGATGGTCTCCTAATCCGAAAATCTTAGACCAATAAATTTTATGTCCTACATAGGTTAACCCCAATGCCAATTACTGAAAAAAGATATCATATTTTTTATTCCAGTATATCTTTATTGGATATTCTATTATTTTTGAAAAAAACAATCCATGATTTAAAATATATAAAATATTTTTTAAAAATATATATCAGGGAACACCGAGCCATAGAATCTAGAGTCATCTCAATGCCTGGCACCAAAAAAATTCCTTGATATACATCAAAATTTTTGAAGAAAAATTAATGTTTTACAGGTAAAATTAATGTGATTATGTCAACATAATTGTCCACCTACATTCTTAGGGGATTGTGTCCCCTTTGGAACTTTGTGATAGATTATGGAATAATTTTTTATCTTTTAGAATCTACAATCATATATTTCTAGAGTAGTCAAACTTGTGGTTTATAATCTCCATAGATCTTCCATGAGATGGTTTCATGTTTTAAACCAGTCATATTAATAATGTGGCATGGTTTTAAAGTATTTAATATCATCCTTCTATAATTACATCTTTCTATAACATTGACAGAATAATGAGATAAAATGTTTATGATCCTATTGTAGGGTCTTATGTCCATAAAGGGTTATTTAGCCTTCACTTAAAATAAACAATGATTTTCACCTTCCATTTCTAGTGATGATAAGGATGGTAAAATTTGGCTTTATGATGTTGTTAGGTAGCAATAAATTAACAAGTTATTAATTTTTTAGGATCAATAATTTCAGAAATAGTCAATAAGGACCATATCTATGATGATTACATGAGAAAAGTTTAATTATTATTTCATTAAGTGTAATTACATAGGAGGGGTGAAAGTTTGATGAGTTGAAGAAATAACAACATTTATATTTCTCATCGTGGATGACTAAGTCATTCTTTGAAACTTGGTTGCAATGTGATATGTCCAAAATATGGGGAAACAAACACATGAATCCCCATTGTATAAAGGACCACGTTGATTCACGTTATTTCCAAATGATAGTTCATTATAAAATATTTTTCAAAAAAAATTCTCTTGTAGTTAGTGAGATCATTTATGAATTGAATCCATATTCAATTGATGGATTAGACACTCCATGTTAGTAAAAGAGGTGGATTAATACAGGTTGATTAATTTAAGGAGGTGGTTATGTTCAAGGAATCTAGAACAATGATATATAGTTCTAAAAGGGTGGACCAACTCAGTTTGTTCATATTTTGAATAAGGTTTGTGGATTGGGCTAGATATATTTGGTATTTAATTTATATGAGTAGTAGATTGTAAACCTATATATAGTTGGAGATACAATTAAATTTCCCTCATCTTTGGAATTTGTAATATCTTATTCAAGGGATTTTCATTCATACAAATTGGTGGATATCATAAAATTAACAATATATAGAAAAAATATTATTGATTAATAATGAATTGTGATACTCTATTGGTAGTTTAATTAGGACGTGTAAAAAAATTCATACAGTTCCCCCTTGAGATTGGGAGAAACATATTCTTATTGAAGTTATTTACCCTTGAGATGGTAGTCTTTGACATCATTGTTTGAATAGAAAATTATTATTCTTATTGATCCCATATCTACTTTTATCATAATATTGATTCCTTATCAACCACCAGGTTTGGTAAATAAATATAAAATGATGAATATGATGTCCAATGATGATGAGCTGGACCTAAGACGGGTAGGATGGGTGTAATGACATCATAGGTTGCTGGAATTTTTCTATGTGCTCATGGAATATGGAATCTGTTTATCCTCAGGTTGGGGATCATTTGTTGGATAATTTACAATTGGAATATTTTGGGTAACCTCCAAAGAGAGTGGTTTTGGTTACTATAGATCTATATCTATGAGTAGTACCTCTATTTATTACTCATTATAGGATGGCTCCCACTATGCTACGGGAACTAAAGTGATAGTTAGAGGACCTGTAACCTAAGGTGTTTGTAGGGCTATATACATCATCATAGGGTTCACCCTGGATCTTACCCATTATTTATGTTGGTAGTATAAGGATTTTTATGGTTCACTAGAAATTTAATGACCTTGTGATTATGAACTATTAGCCTTTACCATATATAAAAGACCTCTTTCTATGTCACTATGTTAAGTGGGTATTCTTTATTTTTTTTTGAGATCATTCTATAAATAGGAATGGGTCATGCCTATGGATAAACCTAAAAAATTTCTATAGTATCTATGGATATTATGAGTTTTTGGTAAATCCATTTGTTCTAAAAAAATGTGCCAAGGACTATTGTGTCCTTGATGTATTTGTATTTACAATGATACATGGATATTTAATGATTTAAATAGGAAATATCTTGGATTACATTCCACCATGTAACAATCATTCCAAACATCTTTACATATTTATGAATACATTATGAGAGATTTAGAAATATCTTATTCTATCAAAATAGCATTTCTAGATTTATCATTTTCACTTCCTGGGTTACATCTCCTATGAAGAAGGAGTGTCTCTGGTCGAAATCATGGTGAGAGTTGTATTTTTATGAGACTATATCAATTTTTTTAATATTTGATGATTTTAGTGGATAATTGGTTAGTATAGAAATTTGATCCATTATTTTCAATTCATACAACACGTCTTACGGAGTTTATAAATAAGTGAGTCAAAATATCATGGTATGATGATTGTTAAAAATCTATTTAAAAATTTAATGTTTGACTTATCATATATATGATCTTAATTATAATTGAGAGGTGAAGATGATATATGGTTTATTATGCTACACTATATATGAAACTGGATTTTCACTGAGGTATTAATCCTCTAATATTTGTTCTATTTCTTTATTTCAGACCTATTATGGATTCATAATGAGTTTATGAAGCTTTCAACTATGATTGTAGTTTTTTCAATGTTCAAAACCCAATCTATTATGAATAATAGACTATCCACACATCTAGTAGAAAGCATGGGAGTCAGACTGATAGTCCTTGCTATCTATGCATGGCATGATAGTGGGGTGACGTGGGGTACACAGCTTTCCCTAACCCTACTCAATGGACAATATGTAATTTAAAAAACCATAATGTATATTATCAAAAGTGTTTTCATGATTAGTGAACTATTTACCAAATTATGTGGCCTAATCGTGTTAAGTGTGCCTCCTCAAAGAAGTTGGTGCACCGTCGGACCATGCTTTGTCCAATCATTCATCTAAAGCTTGTGACCCCTCTATTTGGGTGATATTACAAGATTTCACATAACATCATATAACTTTTACCCCCCTTTCATTCCTCATATTCCCCAGTTTGAAATTATTTTCCCCTTGTTGAGCTCCGTTGAAGGGCTAACATATTGTTTTATGGAACTTCTCTCTCTATATTCTAAAAGAATCATTTTTCATATCATTGGATTCCTCTCAGTATTTACATAATTCATTTTATATTGTTCATAATTATTATTTCTACGTATGACACAATGTATATACATGCTCATATTCCATATATTTAGTGGTATCATTCATTTCTCATAAATCTTATAATCGATGAAAAAATAATGGCTGATTCTAGATTGTGAGAATAATTCAACCCTACATTTGGTGGTATATAATTCCTCCCATAAGTTTCTTCATTTTATATATTTTAGTGTGTGAGAATTAAAATTTCATCAGGTGTAAGCTATTTAATTCATGTACCTTTTTATAGTAATTATAATCATATTCAAAGACCCTTGATAAAATATGTTATCAATAAATATAGGGTACTCCATCAATGATGACCACACCAAGGAGAGTGTCTTCCATATTTATGCATTTAATTTCCTGGAAAGTCTTATATGCACTAACATTCAGAAGTTCATAAAAATAACATTTATAAAGGTACATATTTAACTGATATTATGAATTTTTAATGGGAATTACATGTGATTATATCACTTATCCCTTTAAATGAATGTTATATAATTAATTAATGATGGTAAAATGGTTTATTTAGAATGTATATTATGTATAGACATATCCTAATTAAATTTAAATGAAATTAATGGTTTCATATCAGTATAACACAACTCCATTTTTAAAAGATTACATGAGAGTGAATGAAATGAATTGATTATGAATTAAATGTATTAAATGTTTCCATTTCCTATTAGCATTGTTAAAATGATGAAACAAAAAAATTGAGACAAACAACTTATTTAAATTAAATGATAATTACGAGACCTTATTTAGAAATTTAATAAAGAATAAGGTGCATATTTATTTTAAGAATATTCAATATTATAGAGTCTTCATACTCAATCTCTCTATAGATTACTGAGGTAATTCTGTGAGCACTCATGGATGCCATTCTAATTCAGGGATGTCAGTTTCCATGGTACATACCCACCTTGGATCTGGAGCCTTGTATACTTGTCAATGGTTGGTATGAAACTGTAGTATTCCCCCACTATTATTATAGGATTTATTGGATACAATCCTTTTTTATTTGGAGATATATACACACATGAAGTTCCCTTGATGCACCATTGGGCCTAGTCATTTATTATCCAATTTTACGTTGGATGAATTTGTTAAACTCAGAGAGAATTATATTATTATGGAATTTCTTGGGAGATACCCCTTTATTCCGGCTATAAGTTATTATTGAGATGACTTAGCCCCTGAGGACAAATATTCCTTGGTTTTTACCTTGTATCCTCTTCATTGATAAAATCATTTCAAGATGCCTTGTTAAATCCTAGACCCTTCACTATTTTTATCATTTCATAATGTTAGTGCTAGTTATAAATAACATGACTTATCATCTGAATTGGACTATAATTTATTAATAAATGTGTTACATGTTCATGCATTAGCTGAGGATGAAGTGGTAAAATGGGTATTAATGTTATTGTACTATTTTACTTTTATATATTCTTAGTTTCACAATGATTCAGTTTATATTATGTAGAATGGAAATTAAATATACCAATGGTAGTGGCATAGTGGGATTTAGCTAACATCATATTTGGGCTACCAACGGAACCATGGATGATTGAATATATGAATGTTTCATAAAAGTAAAGCTTCCCACATTAGACACTTTATTTATTACATTCATTATGACAGGGCATGGGGGTAGATGAATGTGCATAAGAGATACTGAGGATATTTTTTTCATTATTTTTTCTTCATTTGTATATAATTTATTCAGTGATGCCTTGTATCCATGTTTTTTTATTTTATAATTACATAATATGAGTCATTAGTTTGAATATTATTCATATACAAACTGTTTAATATTAATTCATTTTGTTCTATAATTCATTATACATGTATTCTTCTATTTTTCCTTATGTTAACCGATTATGATTCTTTTATTTACATATTATCATGTTTATATATTATGATACACTCTCGTAATGAGGTAATATAATCCTCACTAACACATCCAAGGCTCTCAGTTATAGTTCGAAGGCTCTACCATTTAGGGAGACATGATTGAGGCCTAGTGACCCACATAGATCGAGGAACCTCTGAGTGGTATATAGGTCCTCGATGTCACAATGTTGTTTTAGAGAAATTAGATTATTCATTTAATATATGGAGGAAATATAATAGAGACTCATAAATCTTATAACATGGTTATATGTCATCATTGGGCGTTGCTAACCCATGTTCAAGGTAAATAATGATTTTCTTCAATAATAAATATTAGTCTATTTTTCCTATTGCAGTTGGTTTCATTTCACTATTGGGTGACACACATTCTATGTGATGGTTATTATTATTATACAGGTTGAAAAAATTATTTTATCCATGCACTAATGAGATGAGGTAATTTAGAATCAATCATTCATCATCATTGACACCTGGAATGTACATTCTACTATTATGTCATGCCATATAGGTTAATTTCACTACATTAATTTCATTTATATTCATATGATTTTTGAGTGAGAATAGATAAATATATTTTTTGGTACTTCTCTTCAAAATGATTCAGTTATTTTCAATATCAATTTATGAGGTTTATGGGCCCTCATGGGTTATGATTGGTAGTACACCAATTCATGAAATCATACATGACCTATTTCATTATAATTATTGACATAGACTAGGTTAGATTTTGATTAAATGAGTGTCTATTTTAAAGATATGCTGTATGGGAAAAGATACAATTGAGGTGAAAATCCATTTTAAATTTGACATTGTTATATGTTTATAAGAAAATATTACTCAAAAAAAGTAAAACATGATTAATAAAATGACTCGATTTTAGTAAATGTTGAGGCACGATTCTATTGAACCATCATATACTAGAACCACTATAATTAAAAATTTACCACAAAAAAATATAGATATATCTATGAAAGTAGTGGCTCAAAAGAGACACATCATCCTAAGGGTTCCAACAAAATATACGCTACATCAAATAGTTGTTTGGTTTGAAATATAATCCCCTTTATGGGTAACTAGGCTAAAACGGTCTAGGTCCAGGCCGACACGTTTAGACTGACTAGTCCTGGTCCACTAGTCCAATCCCGAATAGGTTGGGCTCCGCTCGGTGGCCCAACCCACCCAGGCTAGTGTGGCCTGACAGGCCACAGAACTCTCCTGGATCACTGGCTGGGCGTGACCCGCCTCCCCAAACGGACTAAGTCTTTTTGGGCTACCAATTAGAAGTACCAGGGTGGAACCGCTCCACTTGCCATGTCCACATGGACTTCTCAACTATGGGACCTGAGGACATGCTACCTCCATCCCCCATGGTGCACTGTCCTCTATCAACGCTGCTGGAAAAGGATGACTACCCCTATCCTCCACGACACCTTGAGGTACCACCATCCCCTCACGATTAGTGAGAGTCGGCCATCGCCTCCTCTGGTCATCAACGTCGATGTACCAGTAGAGATTACACGGGACACCGGTGAAGCTCTGGAGGTTCGATTTCATTCCATTTTTCACCTACGGGGCACCCGGGATGCAGTCTACACTGTAGGGCCATGGGTTTTTCCTTGTCACCACGTTCCTTAGTTGGCCACAAAGAACACAACCAAAATTAATTTTTTGGAGTGTCTGGGACATGTTCGGTTCGTCCCGTGCCTTCATCGTTAGCATTATAGGAAGTAGAGAGTTCAACATCATCTTGAAAAGATTAATTCATAAAACTATTAGAATTGAAACAAACCTCTACCATGAACATGTTTGAAAACACTACAGATGAGGAAGAGGGGTCCGTGTTTAAAGGTGTAAATCAGTATTCATCAATCTCTAGGTCGAATTCCAAATGACATCATTGAATATCTTTTCTTCATTGGAGGATGGAATCTCTGTGTTACTTCATATGTTCCTCTCATGGGTATCCAAAACCCACGCAAAAGGGGTAAGGAACCTCCTTCATTATGTTTCATTAATGTGGTTCTTTAATGAACCGAATTGAATGTTCCATTAAAACCTACAAGTGTCATTGTTACACAACCAAAGGATATTTCATTAAATGAATCCCATTCAAGCATGACATTATAATACGACCCCACCACAAACACTCAACAGTTAAAGGAAAATAAAATAACTAATGGGTTTTTTATAATGTCCAAAAATTAACACTTTTTGTCTGACCCTTTGAACTCTGAGTTAAGCATCACATAAGTGAATCCCAGTGCTGAAAATTTGATGGTGCCTTGTTATTTTTAATCCTAGACCCAATTCAAACGATAGAAATCATTGCTCGTACCTTTATTGAACGTGCATTAAAAATGTTAAAAATTCTGTTCTGGGATCTCTGGTCCTTGGAATCACGTGCCGTCAATTTTTCCAGACTTGTAAAAATACCAAATAATTTAAGAAAAATTAATATGGAAATCTTGGGTCTTTACATCATCCCCACCTAGTGGCTTTATGTCCTCAAAATCCAAAACAATGATATGGAAACAAATGGGGGTATTGAGAATGTATCTAAGGCTCCCTCTACCTTATGATCTCATGGAGGTTACCGTGCTGCCACTAAAATCGCACACAAGGAATTGAATGCCCCCAAAGGACCCACTCTCGTCGATCCTATATCTCCAACAGGAGCTCCACAAACAGCACCCCATCATCAATTTCTAGCTCTCCCCAATAGATAACATGTGATGGTTCATGAACCTACCTCCTTAGCTGTGACACATGGAAGAAATTATATAGCCAGTTCATCTGGGGGGAGCTACGTGGTACTCCACCTCACCTACTCTGTTGAGGAACTTGAATGGTCGGATGATCCTCATAGATAGCTATCAACCTCGGCCAAATCACTACAACCATCGTTAGGGTGAGACTAGTTGGAAGACGTGGTCTCCCTCCTCAAACCCCAAAGGCCTCTGTCTCCTATCAGCATAAGACTAATGTCAGGTATGTGCAGTCTTCATCTGCTCTTGGATGATATGCACCTTTTCAGTGGTCGAATGTACCATCTCTAGACCCATATGTACTACCTCCCCTCGGTCTTTTTATCAAATAGGTGCTCTTCATGGCCACCTATAAAAGGGATCAAAGAGTTCCATTCTTATGGTGGAGTGATGACTATTATTGTATGTGAACTCCACCAGGGGCAGGTGGTCCTGCCAACTGCATCAAAAATCAAGGATGCAAGCACAAAGCCAGTCCTGAAGCTTCTGTATGGTCCACTCTGTTTGACCATCTGTCTGAGGATAAAAGGCGGTGCTCAAGTGTAGTTGAGTATCGAACACCTCCTGTAATCTTTTTCATAATTTGGATGTAGAACGAGTGTCCTGATTTTAAACGATCCTTGATGGAACCCTGTGACGACGTATTATCTCCTGTAATTAGAGGTGTCCCATTCCCTCTACTAATCCTTACTCTCAGATGGGTAGGAAGATGGAAGAGTTGGTGAGTTAGTCAATGATCACATAGATGGCATCATGGTCCCTGGACGTACTTTATAGACATTCCATGAAGTCCATGGAGATTATATCCCAGTTCCACTCCGGCACCACAAGTGGTGGATTCATTCCTGTTGGAACCCAGTGATCAGCCTTCATTGCTGAAATGTGAGGCATATTGAAGTAAACTATGAAACTTATTTCTTTATCCTTGGCCACTTGTAATGACATTTTTTATCCTAGTACATATTCACCACACCATGATGTACCTAAAAAAGGAATGTGTGGAACTCCCTCAACACCTCCTCTTGTAGCATCACTGGTACCAATGTTTGTCCTTTGAAAATGGTGATGTCATCCCCACATTCAAAAAATCATTCAGGAGCCTGACCTGAGGATATATAAGCATGTTAGGGCTCATAGTCAATATCCCCAAGTTGTGCCTCATGTACTCGCTAAAGGAGTAGGGGACTGACAATCATGAACTTGAGTTATTCTTCTCCATCACTATGCGTGAAGAATAACCGCAATGTGGAAAGCTTCTCTATCGCCTCACTCAGCAACTATAACCTAGACCTCAAACTGATTGCATCTGCCACCATGTTCCCCTTCCCAGGAGTGTATACTATAACATAGTCATAGTCCAGGAGGAACTCCAGCCAACACCACTAACTCATGATTAGTTTTTTATGTGAGATGATGTACCTAAGACTCTTGTGATTAGAGTAGACAGTAAACCGTTCCCCCATAAAGTTGTTATGCCACATCTTCAATGTGAAAACCTACTACTGCTTACTCTAGGTTGTGGGTAGTGTAGATCTGATCATGTTTCCTCAGCTACCATAAGCCTTAGGTGATCACCTCTTTCTACTGCATCATGAAACATCCCAGTCCTATCCCAGATGCGTCTCCATGGACTACAGACCCAATGCACTCTTCTTATAGCCTCAAAATGCGGGCACTCGTCAGTCTCATCCAGAGTTATCACAGACTCTAATGGCCTATCTCTTTCCACAAGAAAAGTTTTCCCTTAATTTCCAAAACTGAAAAGGGTGATGATTCTCTGTGAAAGTCAGGTACAAATCTCTGGTAGTACCTAGCCAATCCTAGGAAACTCCTTAATTAGGTCACACTCCTGTGTGGATCCCAAGAAATTACGGCCTCTATCTTTTCCTGATCCACCATAACTCCAGTCTTCGAGATAATGTTCCCTAAAATGTGGACCACCCATATCCAAAACTGGAACATTGATATCTAATGATAAAACTGGTGCTATCAAAGTGTATCTAGAACACTTTGAAGATGAGTGGCATGTTCTTTCTCTTACGCTGAGTACACCAAGATTTTGTCAATGAATACCACCAAAAAAAGATTGAGATATGGTTAGAGGATCCTGTTCATGGGTTCTATGAAAACTTTTGGGGTTCTGGTCATGCTGAAAGGAATCAACTTGAACTCATAGTGTCCACAATGAAATCAGAAGGACATCTTTGGTATGCCCTCATTTTTTACCCTAAGCTAATGATAGCTGAATCCAAGGTCTATCTTCGAAAACCACCATGATCCCTTCAGCTGATTGAAGAGATCATCACTCATCAAGAGTGGATACTTGTTCTTTATGTCCACCGGATTTAGGCTCTGATAGTCCACAAAAGGGCTCAAGCTCCCCTCTCCCTTCTTAGAGAAAAAAATCGAAGCATCCCATGGAGAAACCCTGGGCCCTATGAACCCATTCCACTACAAGTCCTCCAGCTATACCCTCAACTCACAATGCTCTTGGGAGGCATACGATATGCAAGTATAGATATTGAAGATTTCCCAGGGTATAGGTCGATGAATAATTCTATATATCTATAAGGAGGTATCCCCATAACATCATCAGGGATGACATCAGTATACTGGTCCACCACAATTGGATATCCCAGACTCCCCACATCCCCTACACATTGGGTGAGACTATCCAACTAATGAGTGATCAGCTACACCCTCTTTCGAGAAAGTCCATCCTTAGCTACAAAGTTTCCCTTAACTGCAGTGAATGAAAACATGGTCCCATCCCTGCGATCACTCTACACTTTAGTCCAAAAACAGTCAATATAATCATGGATTGTGGATAGCCATTCCATACCCAAGATGAAATCTTAAGTCCTCAAAGCTACTACTCGTAGATTATATCCAAACCTTTTGCCTCATAAAGTATGCTCACACTGCCAAAACATGGGGTTAATTGATGAATCCTCTCTCGTAGGAGCCTCTAATTATAAATATTGATCCAATGTATCTACCAAAATCTCCGAGCTCAAAACAGGGAACATTGGAATAAAACAGTTACTCGAACCTATGTCTATAAGAACTACAACTCGGTAGGATTTGACATAGATCATTCCTCAAATCATGTATGGAGCACTGTGGTTGTATGCCTTAGCTTCCTAAAGTTGAGCTCATCCTTTTCCACCTACTTCCTGAGGCCAGGGTGACCACCCAGAGGTGGTGGTGGTATAACCTCGAACTATCACCCACCAAATGCTACACCACCTTCTCTCCAGCCATGTATTCCACCCTACAAACCTCCCCACTCAAATCTTGGTCTCTACCTCAGAGGTCCCTCGACCCTCTACTGATCATCGGTATGAAAATTCGGCTAGTCGTGAACCATGTGACCATGATCGCCGCATGAGTAGCACAATCTGAACCTCTGCTAATCTTCTCTATCTCGTAAGCTTCGAACATTCGACCCTACATCCCGAGGTTTCCCACCAAAACATACGGCCCGCTTGGTCCCCTACAACATCCACCTTCTACTTGCTGAATATTTCTTGGCCACATTTCGTCTTTTGGTGGCTCATGCTATCAGAGCCTACTCACAAGGAATCTCCCCACTAGAAGTGCTTACTCTAGCAGTCAACCCTACGTTGATATGTTGAGTGATATAATTGATGTTAAGATATTCCATCAGAGACCCTGATCAATGGTTTGGTACCTAAAGAAAGGTTCTAGTGCCATGTCGTTGGATTAGTGGGAGAGGTTAGAGAATATTTCCATGTATTGGGCAATAGTCATGCAGCCCTGCTATAAGTGCAGGTGCTCCTGAATATTCAAAAAGCATAGAGTATCTTGAAAGAACTCCACCCAAAAGAGGATCTCAAAGTAAAACTAGGTGTGGGTCACCTCGTCGTGCATTTGGTTATTTAGGTTCTACCATCACCCTATTTTGTCTTCAAAGAGACTAGTAGCTAGGATCATTGTATGGTCTTCTGGTGTCCCAACTAGGCAAAAAACTCTATCCACAGCCTCCAGCCAGTCATCAGCCACATGTGGATCTGTCACACCTCCAACCCTTAGAGACATGTACCACATGAACTCATACAATGCTCTAAGATGGAATGCACCATCTGTTGGTGGGGCTAGTGGCAACTTCTTTCCTACGGGTAGTGGTTCTCTTGCTATATCTCCTGTAGCTACCATCACTATATGTGGGCTCGGCACCGAAGACTCATCGCTTGGTGGGTCATCATTAAGAACACACTCTGGAATATTGGTTGGATTTCTACGAGATGACATACTATGAAGTGATATATGTGCCTTGTTCAATAAGATTACAACTGGTGAGATGACTGAAAAGAGACCAAAAAGATAAAAAAATTCAAAGACACTTGCAATTATTGTTATCATTTATAGAGTTGTAAATCAGAACTTAGGGTCCTAGTGTATGGATACGTCAGTCGCTGCACCAACACTAGACTCCCCAAAATAAAAATCGTACTCAAAACTCATAACACTATTTCCACATTTAAAAGATCATAGTATTATTTCTTCAGTAGAAATGACTTCTCTGAAAACACATTGTCATGACCCATCCCTCAGGGCCCGTGTTGTGACTACTACAAGACCACCTTCCAAAGGCCAGGGGTTGAAGACTATCACCAGAATGAAATATTCAACAAATGGGTGGGAATTTCCATTAAAATTGCAAACAAATAGACATAGTACAAAACAAGAACAAACCACATTGTATAATTTCTGAGAGTAAAAGTGTGAAATGAAGCAGAATGGTCCCAAATAAAAACCAATATAAATGAAAATACAACCAAAAAAGGAAAACAACTCCTGAAGTCATCATCCAATGATCCTACCTAATGGGTAGGTATTGTTCGAAAATGCATCTCTCCACGTCAACTGGTCACCTATGTGCATCATCTTATCCTGGCTACCTAACCTCGTTCAAAGATTTCTATCATCTGCACAAGACACAACATGGTGCAGGCGAATCCAATGAAAGGTGGAGTTTTGCAAAATCCAGTAAGAACCCTGAGACCCCTCAAAGGTCTCCCAGAACTCCACAATGGAAAAAAACAAATATTAACCCCAATCATAAATCACAAGTAAAAGACACAGTTTGAAACAGGTAAATAACATAAAGAACAAGAAAAATGATGATTAGTCATAAATATAATTCATCTTATTCCATTGATATGTTCCACTGCTAAACCATAATGAATTCAATTTGTCAATGATATACCCAGGGTTGTATGTCACTAATCTACATAGGGTCGTAATTCGTCGATCCACACAGGTTCATAAGTCACTAATCCATGATGTCCCCCTATAAGTCTGGTCCTTGTTAGGTCACGCTACTTTTGATCCTCAAAAAGTCGTATGTCGTCGATCCACATAGGGTTGTAAGGCGTCGATCAAGATAGGGTCATAAATCATCGATCCACACAAGGCCATAAGTCACTGATCTACACAGGTTCATATGTCACTGATCCGTGATGGAAAAATATATGGTTGTTCTACATCATTTTATGCTACTGTAGATCTATACAGGTTTGTTCTATTGTCGACCCACAAAGGGTCATTCTGATTCTTGACAGCAAGCCCCAAGATTCTCCCACTTAGTGTGCTTGAGTTTCAAAGAAACTAATTTTCCAAATATCGGTCATACCTCAAAATCCATGAAGTACCACAAAAAAAAGAATCTCGAAGTACCTCCATGTCATTAGTGTTCCTACGCAATAGACGGCGCATCAATCGTACACCCGATCTAAAAGTTAAATGCATTTTAGGGACAACAGCTTGGTTAGAATCAAGTCTGATCCAACCCGGCCTTACTCCAACATTCTCCAAAACCCAATTTAAGTGTCTCCAATGGACTGTGTCATCCTAAAGGTTACAGTTCCTTAGACAGTTCTTCAAATGGATGTCTGGTTTAATAGATAATCTCCTTTAAGAGAAATAGGGCTAAAAAGGGTCTGGGTCCAGTCCGACATGGTCGGACCGAACCGACCCGGTCTGCTTGGCCCAACCCGAACTGGCTGGGCTTGGCCTGGTCTGGCAAAGCCGTGGGCTCAGATCGTCCCACCTGGCTATGCACAACCCACTAGCTATGTGTGGTATTTCTCCCTGAATGGACTAAGATTATTCGAGCTCCCCAATTAGCAGTGCCAAGGTGGAACCCCACCACCTAACTGGTCCACATGGACCAGTCAATACAGGGACAGGCAAGCACATATCTGCCCAATGCCATGGCTCATAGCCAAGAAACTGCTCCGCGGTGAACTGCCCTCCTTCAAAGTGGATGAAAAATTCCGGTCGCCCCAATGTGCCACTGTGCCTTCGGGCACAAGCATCCCCTCACGACCAGTGAGAGCCGGCTGCTGCCTCCTCCGGTTGCCGGTGCTGTCGCACCGGTGGAGGTTTCGCAGGCCACCAGTGGTACTCCAGAGGTCTGATTTCTTTCTCATTTATACCAACAAGACTCCATGGATTCTGCCTACATGACAAGTCCCTCGTTTTTAACTTGCCTCCATGTTGCTCAGTCACCGATGAAGAACACATCCAAATACAAAATAGAGGTGGGTCTGGGCCTTGTTTGGTTCGGACCATGCCCTCCATTTTAGCATTATAATAAGGGTATATTTCAAACAACATCAATAGGATTTTCATTCATAGAAAATTTATAATAGAAACAAAACCCTACATTGAACTCGTTGGAAGATGATGAAAATTAGGAAGAAGTCTCCGAGATTGAAGGTGTTCATCGACGTTCATCGATCTCCAAGTCAAACTCGCAATGGCATCGTCGAATCTCTATTCTTCATTGGGGGAGTACCTCGCCATTTTTTCTTTAGAGGTTCCTCTCATGGGTATCCAAAACCCACACAAAATCTGTGTTTAAATAAGGTGTAAGGAACATTCCTCATTGCATTTCATTAATGTCGTTCTTTAATGAACTGCATTGAATGTTCCACTATATCCAACGAGCATCACGGTTATGCAACCAAAGGCTGTGTAAATAAATGACTATCATTAATGTATGGTGTTACACTATGGCCCCACCACCATCGCAAAATGGTTGAAATAAAATAAAAAAACTCATGGATTTAATTTATTATTTATTTGTAAAGTCCCAAAATTAACGTATTTGTCCAACCCTTTCCAGTTAGTGTTAAGATTCACGTAAGCGAATCCTGGCACCACGAATTCCATGGTTCCCTCAGATTTTTTATCTGAGAACCATTTCATAAAACAGAGATCACTACTTCTACATTTACTGAACGTACTGTAAAAAAAGATCAAAATTTCATTCCGAGAACATCTATCCATGGAATCACCTGCTGTCAATTTTTGCAGACTCATAAAAAAATTAAATAATTAAAATGATAATATGGAAATTCCTAGTATTTACAATATATGAGGATGAGATCATATATGTGAACAATCAACTTCTTTTATGTACAAGAATATGAGATGACATCATGTGAGAATTTCATGCTCAATAAATGTATTATATCATGGTGTGACAAAAATGTAGTGTAGCCTATGAAATTTTTTTTGATGGAAATGAATTAATAAGGAAATAGTCAATTTTGTGACATGATTATACACTTTTTAGTAGGTGAATTCAAAGCATCAATGACTTGAAGGTTTACGATAGTCATTGGCTAAACCCGAATATAAGTGGGATGATGATACAATGGATTTTTTGGTTGGTCATCCAAATAACCTTTTGATGAATAAAGCTATTTGGGTCCTTGTCAATCAACTGATAATGATAGTGAATTTATTACCTATAAGGAAAACCACTAAAGTAGTGGAGTTGGGAGAAATGTATGTTTGGGAGATAGTTTGTACGCTTGGAGTTCTATAGACTATAGATTCATATCCTGATTCCTAATTTTCTTAAAGATTATATAAGGTCTTGTATAAAGTGATTTTATATAGATTTTATTCATCATGACATTCCACCCAAAGGTAGATGAGAATTTGGAGTGTACTATATAGGTTCTTGAAGATATGTTATGGGCTTGTGTTGTTGACTTCAGTGGGTCTTGGGAGTATAATTTGTATTTAGTGTAGTTTTCCTTTAACAATAGTTTTCATGAAACTATATAGACGGGACCAAATGAGGATCTTTATGGTAGGCCATTTAGATCACTGCTATTTTGGAAGGATGTAGATGAGTCAGAGTTATTAGGAATGATTCTAGAATATGAAACATTTGAGAAGGTGTGGTAGATTGAAAAATTTATGGATATAGCTTAGAGAATGTAGAAGTCGTATGATGATAGAAACATTAGACCACAAGAGTTTACAAAGGGTGATAGTGTGTTCCTTCTAGTGTCACCCAGGTTGGGTCACCATTTCATAGAGAGGTAGGTAAAGTTGGTTCCCTGCTTTGTTAGACGATTTGAGGAAGTAGATAGAATATTTCCATGGGAATAATGATTGTATTTTATATATAAATGTTGTTCTAGGCATGATTTCATCCATATTTATCAGCTACGGTGGTATCACCCCGAATGTTCTCTTTTGATCGATGTAGTTGAGGTTTACGAGAGATAGATGTGTACGTTAAGGAGCATATGATACTTATGGGGGATTGTAATGAGAATGTGTACAAGGGTATAACTGTAATGATAGTTCATGTGTTATGAAAACATGAATGTGTGAAATAGGAAACAAAGGAAAAGGAAGCCTATATGAGGTCACAATGGCCTGATCTATTATACTTGAAATCTAATAAAATCATTGATGTAAAGCTAGAGGATGAGTTTTTTTTAGTCATAGAGATTGTATGATACCAACCTTTCTAGAGTTATCTCGAGTGCAATTTTAGATGCTTTTTGTTTTTAAAAAATTACATTTGATTGGAGTTTGGACCAAAGGTGCGTTTGTGTGGAGTTTTTAGAAAAAATTTATAAAAAGTGTTTTTCACAGTCGGTACATGATTTGTGAAAACTATGCACCAAATCCCTAGTAACCCTACAACTCTAGATAGAGAGGGTTATACGTTGTTTGTAGAGTTTACCCTAACAGTGCACCCCTTCCCAAAAAACCATGCACCCATACCCATAAAACCATGCGCATGGTTTCATTTCTATAGAAATCATCTTTTGAAATATGTTGATCCCCAAAAAACCTCATATTCAAGATTGACATAGGATTAAATTTTTTTGGATGATTTCAAAGCTATCCTGAGGGGTTCCAAGGTCATCCGACCTCCGTTATTCAATATTTAATGTCTGAATTGAAATCTTCTCTTTTCCTGGTATGTGGATCTTATCCTGATTCCTGTCTCATTCATTGTTCTCTCTTTCCTTTATCTTTTGGTTGAATTTAAACATTGTTTTCATTGTATATAAACCTAATTGAAGATATGTAGATCAAAGATTATAGATATGTATCTAGATTGGTATGATTTTATATCCATGATCTTGATTTAGGGATATAGATATGAAACTCATATCTATGTCGTTGTGCTTCTCAGATTTTTGGGATTTCCATCAAACAAAAATCCATAAACAAATTGAGGTAGGTGGTCTAAAATATGATTCCCATAGTCATGGATTTGATGAATGAATAAAATATTGGATAATTTCTATGACTCAATAGCAATTGTAATGTAAAATTGCGATAATTAGGTTGACCAATTTATTTATTGAATCATTATTGAATTTATTTATTGATTGATGAATCGATCATGGGATTAAGGGGAATTATTATTAGAGACATAATTTGGTGAAATTTTTTATAAGAATTAGGTTTTAAAACCTAGGTAATTAATTAAGGGTTTAATTACGTGATATTGAATTGGACAGATTAAGATAATTAATCATGAATTAATTATTTCCCTCTATATTAGGGTCTACATAATTAATTTTGGAAATAATTATTGAGATTTTAGATTTAGAATGAGCTAATTCATTCTAAAAAATTAATTATGGGATATTAATTAGGCGATTGATTAATTTGAGTTTTAATTTATTAATGGGATCAACATAATTAACTAATTTGGGACTTAATTAAAAAATATTTATATATTTAACAATATTTTTTTAATTAGTAATTGAATTGAGGTGGACAATTAATTATGAATTAATTTTTTGTGAACAAATGGGAACATGTTCATTATATATTGAGATGTATAAATGGTAACTTGTTCATTGTACTTGTGAGTAAAGGAATAAGAACTTTGTTATTCAAATGATAAGTATAAATAGTAACAACGTCTATGTGCTTATGAGTACAAGAATGGGAACGTGGTCATTATATTGAGTATTTATAGTAGTAACATGTTCATCAATACATTTTAAAATTTTATTCGTAATAATTGAAATAACGATTGAATATAATGTATGATACTAAAGGAATTCTAATATACGACATCACAAGATAATAAATCCAAATCCATAATGATTCGAATCAGGTACCGAGATATCATATCACATTTGAATATGTCGATATATGACATGAGTTGAAGAAGGTATTATGATATGATAATACCTAGTAAATACATTGGGCTATGGTAGAAGCCGAAGCTAGTATAGAGGTATGAGTATCCACATGAACCATGGATTTAATATGAATACATATATATTAAATCATAATGTGTTAAATTTTTATTTATGAATTGCCTTAATTTTTTTATACCACATTATACACAATATTTTTTCTAGAATTGTTATAGACACCTTTTGTGGTAGTCGACAAAGTTTTACTCATACCCTACTCGGGTTTCCTTATTGGTACCCAAATAGACTTCACTGTTGCTGGACAGGTAAAGTATAAGTGCCCTATGTTAGATTTCTTATTGGGGTTGAAATCTAGATGAGTAAACCAGACGTGTTTCTGGACCCACATGGGAGATGATAGTGTCTTTATTTTTCTGTTTCATTTTTAAGAACATTGAAATATATATTTTCATAGAAATATTTTCCCTTTCAATTGAATATTTTATTTTTTGTTTGGTTAACATATAACATAGTGATTGTTCTGGTTTTGTACACTTTCCCAATTTCTTATGAACTACCACTAGTGTAGTTCTATTATAAAAATTGGTATAGACTCCCAATTACTCACTTACCATACCCTCACTACTATTCTATAACCCTTGGCATAGGATGAGGTGCATTTGAGTTCATCTCACCAACTGGCTCGGGGCACCGTCGTGTGGGTCCCAAGTCGGGATGTTACACAAAGGGTGGTTTCCTTCCTAAAAATAATAGATAGATACTTTTGGGAGGTTTTCTGGGAAGATATTTTTGAATATATTTTCACAAACAAAAAGGTTTTGTAGTGTATTGAAAATAGACGAACTGAAACACATTTATAGGATTGGCGGTAATCTCGGAATTCATAAAATTATTTAATTAATAAAATTAATTTCTTATATAAAATGTATCCAATGTGGTTAATTTTAAAGCTAGGATGTGTATGGTTCAAAATAAATTATTCCAATAAAATTTATTCATATTTTAATTTTTTAATCCATATATTTTAGTATTAACTGTTAATTAACCCTTTGTGATTTTACAGTGATATCATGTAATTTACATATTCATTGTTAATATATATTAAATAAATGAAAAACCTAATAACTGAGTCTTTTTGGAAATTTATAGAATTATCCCTATCATTTGGTTGGGATTGATCTTTCTCAAAAAAATATCATTTAATGAAATAATATATATTATAAATTATTAATAATGTAAATTTTGACATTATTCGTTAGTTGACATATTAAAAATATCATAACAACTTGATATCATGAAAAAAAACTCTCTACGCTCTTCTATAAAATATCACATTCATCCATAATATTCATGGATGAAATCAATAATATGAAATTATATTTTTCTTAATATTTATAATATAATTTATTTGATTCATTAATTAATTTATCATTCGATTCATCGTCATTATTTCACTAATTAATTTAATAATATATTTCCTAAAGACTATAATTAAATTAACCCTGTTTATGTTAAAATTCTATACATCTAAATACTATTTATATATGAATATATATCTTATATATACCCATAATTAAACTATTTTTTTGAATATAAGATTGAAAACATACACATTTATTTGAATATAACAATATAAATGTCATTCAATCACTCCAGTTCCTTGAAAACGTTATAACATGTACAAGGTATGATTTTTGTTGATAAAAATATTCCAATTAGTTTAGAAAAAGTTTCAGGATGATTTTATATTAGTTATAATATTTTTTTGAACATTAATTACTCGAAGTATGCTTAAACATGGTAAGACAAATTTTTACTAAATTTATTATCCATAATGTACAAAACAAAAATGTACTAATTTAATAATTGTGGATATTAAGATTCCAAATAGGAATACAATATTTTATAATTCAAATAAAAAATTGATGAAATTGATTAAAACTTAATCCCATTAATGGATCGAGATTCAATGTTTTTAAATGTAAAAACATTCAAATGGTCATGATGTATTTATGTCTAATTTCAATTTTAAATTGATAAAAATGAAAAATATTGTATTAAATAATAAAATAGTTATTTATTAGTTCTATAAAACCATTCAATAAATTAATTTCACATTATATATAATTTTTTTGGAAAAGAGTTTATAATGAAATTGTAGTATTTTTTCGGTAATCATCAAATGATGAATCATATCATAAAAATATGATCAATTAAAACAAATTTATTTTTTATAATATGATTATAAATAATAATTTTATTCATTTTTTATAGTTAATAATTGTGTCAAAATATAGATTTGAAACAAGTGTTCCATTAAAAGGTGTAAAATATCCCTTTTAAGAAATTTACTACTTTTGTCTATGAAATTTGATTTGTTCATATATCATGCATTTAATACACATATGATGAATATAAAACAATAGGATAATATATATATATGTATATAATAAATATAATCCAACAAGAGTGATTATTCTTATTTATTAGTTTAAAAGTCACTTTTTTACATTTAAATATTTTTTCAGAAATACATTTAATATTATATAAAAAAGGGATTATATTCATTTATAATTAATTTTTCATCAATGAATCAATAATATTTATATGTGTAAATCATAGATTCATAATCTTTTTTCTCATTTTCATTCCCACAATTCAAATTACTATTAAATAACTACCGTATTCAAATAATGATATTTAGTTATTTGTCTAAATAACTATCATATTCAACATTTTCATAAGAATGTCTCCAATCAAAGAACCAAAAAATATATGATGTGTTAAATGGTCATTGATTTCATTGAAATAATATTATACAAATATCGTTTTGAGGTGTAATATATTTTTCCTACATCTTAGAAATTCATTTACCTTATATGTACATAATGAATAATACCTACTTGACTTATTATTATTTTATAAGATCGATTTTATCCTAATTAAATTAGAAATATTATGATCTGTATCCCAAAAAATAACCATAATAAAACAAGATCACATAGTCCCTTATGGTTATCAATACCTTAAGACTCATGTCCAAATGAAAAGGCATACTTCTTAGTAAACAAAATCCATACATAATCAAAAACACAAAAAACAACCCCTAGAATGTCCCTTAATAAATTATGATCACATCTTATAAATCCTCAGATTGAGATTCAAAAACTATAAGAATTAGTCAATCCATTGAAAAATTACGATCTCCCGGGCATTTTCATCATGTGAAGATATGTCTCAATAACATCTCTATAAGCAGGATAATATTTTACCACACCTTTTTATTTTTATCATGATTATTTCCACCCTTAATAATTATCCTATGAAACACATTTGAATAATGTACTAACTCATTTCAATTAAAATGTCTTTCTTCTTGCATTATATTTCCTCCCTGATCATCTACCTTGCATTCATAATCTATATGACTAAACCTACCACATGGAAATAACATCCCCATCATAGTAAGAAATTCTCCCAGAATCATTTTTCATCACTTCTCATAGGGATGGTAATTTGTTTTTCATACCATCAATATTATATGATGAATCCCTTCCCATTTCCTTCATTCATGGCCTCTTATGCTTCTTTTGTACATTAGACACATGATCATTAGAAAACTCCATTTATTACTTCTTAGAAAATAAAATAAGTTTCTCACTAATTTTGAACTCACAAGAAGATAATTTCATTTTATATCCCTAATTGAATACTAAGTAAAATTTATTTTTCATACTATCATGATCCCATATAAAATTTGGGACATACCATACCAAATGGGTGTAATTTTCATCATATGAAACCATTAAATCTTCCATGATTTGTCTCAATTGCTCAAATTGTTTTTTTCCATCCATAGTTGAATAACCTGAGAAAAATATTTATCAGGAAATTTATTTTTAAAATAATTCCATTCACAAAATAAAATATCTTCACTTTATATAATTTTCTATGTAAGTTAACACCACTGTTCAACTTCACCATCAAAAAAATAAATTTAAAGAATTTTATTTTGGTCATATGAATAACCCATGATATAAAATATATTTTCTAGGGATTTAATCCATCCTTCAACTAGAATAGGGTCAGATGATCCAATGAATTTTGGGGGATATTTTATCTTGAATATTTATATAATGGATCTATTCCTTTATGGTACACTAGGTTTCACTCTAACATGGATTCCGCCACCTTATATAGATTGTTTCAATTGATACATCAGTACTACCAAATGTTCGGTTCCAACTCAATCCATCGTAGGATACTAATTTGAATGTGTTTTCCCTCTAGATGTCTTCCAACATCATCGTTCATGTTTTTTATGTGGAAAACCATTCAGAAAAAACATATCTTCAATGAACCAAAAATTTAATGTTAAAAATCCATATCATTTAAAATAAAATATAATGTAAAATATTATAATGGAATGATATTATAAACTTCCTAAACTATATTGTTTTTGAAAACCATCCTTTGATGCGAGACATAATGGCCCAGCCTTAAAATATTATATAATCTTAACTTAATTCAATAATTTTACATTCATTCACATTGAGGAACATTTAATGTTTGTAGAATTAGATAATTAGTCCACAAATCATACATAACAAAAACATAAAAAATGAAAAGTGGACACTTTCGAACTGTATACATTTTTCTATAAACTAAAACACATTTAAAAATTTTGATTTAATTTCTAAAAACTATTCATAAGATTAAACTTGACATAAAAAAATCAGTACTCATAACTATTTACTATTAAAATCATTAAATACATAGGATGAGAATAAAAATATCAGTATGGAATATAAAAATAAGTGATCCATTAGCCCATTGATAGATATTAAAACCCATGAAAGCATTATCATAATGAAATAATTTTCTCCCATAATTTGTATTAAATAATATAATTTTAAAATAATAACATTTCAAATTTTTTAAATCACTATATTACCATAAAAACAATCGAAATCATAGAAAATGGAATATGGTAACATGGGACAGAAATACACTTTCAACTATTAAAAATGCAATAAACATGTGGTCGAATTCCATACATGTTTCTATTACAAATGGAATAGTCATATGGACAACTTCTATACCAAATGTATTGGATGTTATAATGTATCCACCCATCCTTGGATTATCATGAAACTACCCATCTGTGGTTTATTACCTAACCAACTAACAAATTTTGATATACCATTATATCATCATAACACATTAATGATATAAATATTCATCATTTCAATCCTAAAACATCATTTTCCATCATAATAAATCATTCATGATATTGAATGAATCAATACATTTTAATAACCATTATCAAACAAAATTACATAGAAAATTGAATAAGTAATGTGTTTTTATTATAAAAACATTAAGGCTTATATCTGAATCTAGATATCAAATAATTTTCATGACTACGGAGAAGTTTTTGTCTTTATAAACATTAAAAAAATTAATTTTTTTAATTTTCCTTATTAAAACATTTAGAAAGTTAATTTTGAAACCCATTGAATTATTTTCAATATATAGATAAAATTTCATTATAATACTTGTATATCCATATACTAATTATTTAAAATTATACCACAAATATTGACACGTAGAAAATGATATGAAAATTAAATATTTATTCATTCAATGCATCTCATAAAACATTGAAACCATAAATCCTAAAACACATGAAAGAGATTTTTCTAAAATAATAAATAATAAAAGAATAAATAAAACATGTATATTAAAAGTCAAAGGTGCTTTTTATATGCATTGTAAATAAACAAATGTGCATATCATCATGAAATGACACAATCAAATGAGATTTATAGAAAATCCATTAACATGAGTGTGATTCGTCAGGTATGTTATTTATATTTTTAAATAATAAAACTATGTTAATTATTTATATTAATTATAAAATTGGACATTTTTAATATTACATTTATATAACTTCTTATCATTTTAAAAAAGATACTTATTATTTAAGTTTATGTTGGTCATTTTTTCGATATTCGGTACATGATTCCAAACTATGTTTGGTAAGATATTGATAGTAAAAGTGGTCATTAAATTATAATATAAATAATTATATTCATGAAATATGTATCATTTTTATATGTTAATTATAATTTTAAATCAATCCATTTTTTATGGTTATTAAAAGTGAACAACATTAAAATCATGGAGACATTTTGTCATACCCACACTTGATTAACTTTTAAATTTTCATTGATCAATTTTGCAAAAAAGGTAGGTATTATTTGATATTTAAAAGATGATAATGAAATAATTACTATAGTATTGAAAATTTGAATATAGTTCAATATTTCATCCACGTGACGTGGTGATGAAAAACAAATCACATCACTTCGTATATGTCATAGTTTACCGTTACACACGAAGAACATTATCATTCTTGTGTACATGGAATGTTAAGAACATAAATGATATAAAATAATTTCATAATAAAAAATATTTAATTAATATTTATATAAATTTAATTACATCATTTTTACCTGCCTTTTGATATAGTGAAGGAAATTGAATTATATGGGTTCATGAGGTCGTAGTCCACCATACAAAAGAATGAATAATTTATTTCCCATTTGATTAAAATAGAGATGGATTTAAGTGTTGATGTTAACATAATTATATATCATTTTGTTGATCATACCAAATTTAGTATTTTATCATTGTTGAATAATATTTTTTGAATGTTGAATAAGAAATAAAAGATAAACACATAATTAAAACTATACATCTTCTATAGAAGATCACTTTTTCATAACACCTGATGATCTCTTATGGTGGAGATTATCCTAATCAATGAGATCAATAATGTGGGGGACAGGATTAAAATAATGTATTTTGATTGATATTTTATGAACAAATGGGGTTTTATGTGTATTTAATATATTAGAATGGGTGCACATTTATAGGAGAGAGAATGGGAACTCTTGTAATTCATCGAATTATTAAATTAAAATATATTAGTTTTCACTCCCAAATTGGTATAAATTGGATTATTTAGAATATACTATTTTTATGGGTCTAAATCAAATCATCTAATTAAAAGTAGACCTATTTTCATTATTATCTTTAATCCTAACCTATTTTTTAACACTTAGTTATCCCAAATAACTTTTACTCTGATATCATGTAATATACACTTTGAGGTTAAACAAATTACTTTAATATTCTAATACACCATTAAATGGGTCATTGTTGAAATTTTGGGACTTATAAAAATATTTTTTCCATGATTTTCTTTTTTGGAAATTTTATATCATTTCATAAAATATTATATCTTTCAAAATATCAATAATATCAATATTTACACTATTCATCACTTGACTTTTTTAAAATATAATAAAAAATAAAGTATTTAAAAAATATATATTAAGAGACCCTCAATGTTAAATTATTTCATAAGAATATCTTATGACATAAATTTTATGAAATTACATTTATTTTCATTTTATAATTTCATTTATTTGACTCTTTCATTAATTTGATAATTTATACATCATCATTATGCCATCTTTTATTTTAATTAATTATTTCCTAAAATATATAAATAAACATCCATGATGTAGGTAAAAATATTATATTATAAAATAATATTTATATTCAATTATTTTTATATAAACCCAAATTAAAAATATTTTTCTTGATAATAAAAGAATATAAATATTTGATTATTCTTTGAGTATAATAATATAAATGTCATGCTCACACCCATATGGAATCCAAAGGATATAATATTATCCCATGTATTACATTGGCCAAAAAAAGATCATCCAATTTAACTGGTACAATTATTAGGGAGATGTTATATTAGTTATAGTATTATTTTTACCTTTAATAACCAGATTTACCCATAGCCTTGTTAATAAAAAATGTTATTTAAGTTACTATTCATAATATCAAAAAGTAAAAGGGGTCTATTTAATCTTTATTAAATTTCTTATTCCAAATTTGGTATCAATTTAGAAAAAATATAATTGTTACAAATTAGTAAAAAATTAATCCCATTGAATGATAGAGAAAACATGATATTCATGTAAAAATGTTAAACAATTCATAATGTTTTTATATCCAATTTTAATATGAAATTGATTCCAATTACCTAAATTGTTTTAAATGAAAAAATTTTATTTTATTCTTCCTCAAAACAATTAATTTATATACATTTACATTATAAATAAATTTGATAAAAAATATGTTTTCAATTAAAATGCATTATTTTTCATTATTCATCAAAAAATGTATTTTTTCAGAAAAATATAAAAAAAGAAAAAAATTAAATATTCATAATCCAAATTAAATGAATTTTATTATGTAAAATAGAATTGATAATAGTGTCAAAAATTAAATTTAATAAAATTTCTCCCTTAAATGGGTGAAAATATTCCATTTAAAAAAACAATTCTTTTATCTGTAAAATAAGATATGTTCTTATATTATGTATAAAAAAATAAGATTATTATTAAAAATTAGAATAAATATATGTAATATACATTAAATTAATATAATCCAACAATATTTATTTTTCTTTTTAATTGGTATAAAACACAATTGTACACATTTAAATTTCTTTTCAGAAAAACATTTCATTTAATTTTGAAAGGTGTTTATTTTCCTTTATAATTAATTAGTCAATAAATAATTAATTGTATATTGACGTGTAAACAATATTTTCAAAATTTAGTTAGTCACTATTATTTTATCCATTCTTATGGCTATGCGATAACTACCTTATTTAAATAATAACATTGACATGACCATTTAACCTTGATGGGGAGTATCATGTATCAAATAAAAAATATTTTTTTATTTAAAAAATCAATATGATATAATAAAGAATGATACTTATATGTGGAATGATTTGGCCAAGTACTATTGGGTTGTGAATACCTAGGTTGGTCACCATCATGTATTTGAATGCACTGATTTCTAGTCTAACCTCAATGAGTACGTATTTCCTTTGATGTCGAGTGATGATAAAAACGTACAATTCATGAATTTATATTTGGGAATTATATTATTCAGTGATAATTTAATATGTTTCATTCAGTTACAAATATTTTAACTACTTCATGCTGATTATTAGATTTATTCTTATAGGTTCTTTGAAGATGTGTTCATGTATTATATCCACACATAGGTGAATGTATTTCTCCTAATTACATTCCCTAAGTTCCTCAAAATGGAAATTATCACTAACAACATCCTGAGGTAAATTGGTAGTATCTAGTATATTTGATATGTGCCTCGGTAGAGCAGTATTTGTTCATGTAGTAGGAAACATTCCCTCATGGTTTCAGGTCAGAGAAGTTGTCATTAGATTACTACACTATAAACTCTATTTTATACCATCTGTATCGATGGTATGGGAATCTAAATACTCTGTGTGATGGATATCCTTTGTTGGGTTGGGATTTAAGTCATATAATTAATCATTATATAGCTTTTTTTCCATTCCACTATCTTCTTGTGGAACTGGATCTGCATAATACCTACAATCTAGGATGGGATATTTTACATTGTGTCTATAAACATGATAGATTTTCACCTGCAGGACTGGTCATTGGGGAGATCATTGTCATGGTATCCAGACTCCTGAACAAATTTAGCTCTGGCAGATTTTTCATACCTAGGTTAGTCCATATGTAGCACATGGACATGGATCTAGATAGTTGAATGATTTACAGTAGATATATAATTATTATAGCGAAATAACATATAAATTGTTATGAACTTCTCCAGTACCATATACTATAGTATCTATTTTATTTCATACATGTTTTTCACACTCGTTCACCTATGTATCTATCATAGAATGTCCCATGTTGGAAATATTGTAATAATATTGTGTAATGACTCTGTGAAGTTCCCAGATCAGTGTGACCACTGAGAGGGGGAGGGGGTGAATCAGTGATCCTTTAAAACATTTTACTAATTGATTCTTTATCAATTAAACCTCTAAGACTTGTTAAGGCCTCGATCCACTCTTCTTGTATCTCTCAGCCTTTCCTCGAATGATGCAGTAAATGTAAAGGCACTGGACACAAGTATTTACAAGGTTCAGCACCAAAGGCCTACGTCCTTGCCATGTTGGTTATACACCCCATCATGGTTTCTCCATTATAATCAGTTAGTATTACAATGGTCAATATAGAGTCCCACTATATCTCTCCTGAGTCCCACAGGAGGTTCTTTATACTGCGTCCCAGAGTGTTACCAGAGTCCCACTGGCCTGCTCCAGAATCCCACTGAAGACTTCTTCTCCCTGAGTCCCACATGGTCTTCTCTTGGCTCCTCGAGTCGCACGAGTAGCTCTTCATCAATTTAAGCTTCTTCAAGTATCTTCTGCAGTCTGGGATAAAGACTTCTGGCCTTGCTCTGTACCTCTGATCACTTGTGATGATCAGGTCTTCTCGTCTTGCTCAGGCTTTATCTCCTTCTTCTCAGGATGACCTGGCTTCTCTCTCCAATTACTGAATACTCAGACAACTGATGTCTTTAACTTCAGTCTGGCTCCAGTCTCACTTCACATCAACTTCATGCACTGAGTGCATGGCATCTCTGCATCCTCATGCACTGATTTCATGGCTTCTCAAAACTCTTCAAGAACTCCTGGTCTTGGACTCCTCAAATGCACACAACCAGATTTGGAATTGTTCACGTGTGCATGTGCATGCATGCATTCATGCACTCCCCTTCTTCTTCTCAGTGCAATAAACCCACAAAGGGTGTAATCACTTCAAGCACACACCTTCCTTGAACTTCACACACTTTGTTCAATTTGTTCACACACTTAATAGTGTGTTATACTTTAGTGTGGAAGTCTTCCACTTCTTCTAAGTGTATAGACTTCACTTAGTGCACCCACGAGGTTCGGCCAACTTGTTTCTTGTTTGCACACACACACTCAAGGTGTGTTCTTCAATTTGCATACACAAGGTTCTCCACTTTTCACACAGCTAGGTGTGGTCTTTGGCCTTATTCACTTACACACACTTGGCTACGGCCTATTCCACTTTCACACACTTCCTCTCGGCCTTTTTCACTTAACACACAATGTGTGGTCTTCTTAGCACTTGGAACACACTTAAATGGCCATAGGGTGTTCTTGTTCTTCAAAATGTGCACCCACATAAGGCAAAAGCCTTCACTTGTTATTTTGCACAACCACCAAAGGCTACGACCTTCACTATTTTTGCACACACCCAAGCTATCCTCGGCCTTCTTTTCAAATGCACACACACACAAAGTGTGGTGGTCTTCACTCTTCAAGAATGCACACACAAATGCACTAAGGCCTCGGGTCTTCTTTGGTGCACACCCACTGCCGCGTAGGGTTCTTTCACTTGACACACAAGCACAAACACTGCCACGACCCTTTTCTTCTTTTGTTAAGCACACACGGCCTCAGGACATCACTTCCTCTTCAAGGCGCACAAGGTGTGAGTTCACCTCAGGTGTAGCTGGCCGCACAAAGGTTCTGTCGCACAAGCTCATCAAAGGTGCAAGGCACCTCTGCCGCGCAAGCCTCAACAAACCACGAGAGCGCTCAAGTGATGCGGCTGCCTCGGGTCTTCCTGCCGCGCAAAGGGAAGGCGCACAGGGGACTCAGCCTTCTTGTCGCACAAAAGAGTTTCACGCAAGGAACACCTTCAAAGCCTCTAGTGGCTTCGGGACAACAGCCGCGCAAGTGTGCGCGGGGATTTTACTTCGCGAGGCAGACGAGCTCTCGCGGGTCTTCCAAGTTTTTCAGCAAGACAGCCTCAAGGGCTTGGCCTCATTTTTATAGGCAAATGAGAGGCGGTTCAATCCGCGTGATATAACTTCAAACTCCCGAGATTTTCAGTTCTTCAAGATTCTGTAAAATCTTGTTTTTCTCCTCGGTTCACTGCGGGTTCTCCTTCTTTATTTTTTTTTCTCCTCCACGTGCATGTGACTTAGAACGCATGCACGACCTTTGTCTCTTCTATCCCATGAAAAACACGAACTCACCGAAGCCTCGGCAACTTCATTTTGCCTTGGCCTTGTTCGAAATCTCCCAAACATTGCATGCATGCCTATTTTCTTGCATGATCGTGTTCGGTAGGTCTAGACGAGCTCAATGGAGACTTCGGCTTCGGCAATGGTGGCCGGGATCACAAAATCCATGCTCGAATGGCGCCTGGTTCATCGGAGGCTCGCGGGGAGGCTTCGGCATGGCTCGAGGAAGGAGACGCCTTGCAGGCCGTTGGATCAGATCTTTGGCCGGCCGCGATCAGAAGATCTCGCGTGGGATCGATCATGTGGTCGAGATCTGGCGCGCGATCGATCGAGCGGCCAGGATTCGCTCCCGGTGAATTTTGCGCGTCCCACATCGAAACGGCGAGCGGATCTTCTATGGTTTATCACCCAGCCACTCCCAGAGACGGCCAGTTGAATCTCCTCCCCTCTCGGTGCCGCCCCGCACCGAGTTCTCTCTGCGGGCGCGCTCTTGCGCCCACCCCTGCCACTCGGGCGCGCCACTGGCGCCCACTAAGCTTGTCACAGGCGCGCTCCTCGCGCTCAGGCTGCGCGGACTTGATCACCACGTGGCCTCGGGGCTTATACACGTCCCCGATCTCCTGCCTCGGGGATATGCTGCCTTGGCCTGAGGGTTCCCCATGGGCGTGGTGACCTCGAGTCCTACATGAGCCTTGGGTGATGACCCTCGGCTGGCCTTCCTTGGTGGCTATTTTTTGCTACTTAAAAACACAAGTGCTTTGTTAAAAAACAAAGTGACAAGTGTAAATGCCAATTTCCATTCAAGCCATCTTCTAAGACATTCTTTCCATTTCTTCTTCATTCTTCTTCCACAAACTTCCTCAACTCCTTTCAATCATGTATTCTAGAATTATGAGACATTTGTAGACGGTTCTTCATCAACCGAAGCTCCTGAATTAAATAATTCATCACCATTCTTCAATGATCTTCATTGTTCAAATCAAAGATCAATTGGATCTTCTTCACATTCACGTGCACTAAGTGTTAGTGCATGGACTTCATTAATCCACTTCATCCACTTAGAAGTAGTGGATGGATCCCATTCACTTCCTCATGCATTGTCTTAACAATTCATGGCCTTCTAGAGCTTGTTGTGACATTGTATCCAGTTGATACAAGTTCTTGGAACTTAAAGATCAGTTCAACAATCGTCTGTTGTGGTATGAAAATGTTTCAACCACAACATCCTATGTCACTTAGTGAATATCCTAAGTGACATGCATCTTAGTACCATGGCCATTCTCCATTCCTCACTAACACCATCACATCCTTTGTCATTCACATCTTGACATTCCTTGACATCCATCCATTCATTCCTTGACAACAACATACCTCATTGACAACAAATGCAACACAATGCACTTCAATCTCCCCCTTTGTATTTGTTGGCAATATACTAGAGCACATATGAATGGGTCAATATGTGTGCCAATATTTTCTCCCCCTTATTGGAAATCAAATGCAAAGGTGTGGTGTGGTTCTCTTTCAAAAATCTCTTCCTCCCTTTGAATAGCATCTTCTTGAAAATCACTAAGAGAGGGATGATGTCACATGTTCTCTTTAGCAAAGAACCTTTAGTAAATAATCTCTAAGTCTACTTGGGCTAACCTAGTGTATAAAACAAGAGTGATGTAACCAAGGTACTCAATGCTGTCCAACATTCACTATACATGTGAGATCACGCTTCAAGGGGCTTGAAATTTTTCAGATATAACAATGAATTTGCTAAATCCTGCACAACTTCACAAAACTCATTAGAAAGTTCAGGTGCAATGATAAAGATTCCCCTTTCATCCATTTGACTTCAATCAATACTCCCCCTTAATTGTCATGATGAATACAATTAAGAAACAAGGGATGAAAGTATGATTGTAATACCTTCATCTTTACTCAAGATGATATTAAATCTTAGAATACCATCTTCTCCAGATTGGCTCCCCCTCAAGGGGTGCACTCCATTCTGTCCAAACCACTCTCTAGATGAGAATGATCATCATCTTCAATTACCTCCAATGTTAGCACATGTAAATACCAGAAGTATAAGGGAATAAGATGGAACCTCCTTGGTTCATCAATGTGAACAACAAGGTTGAGAAGATTCTCTCAACCGAGATGTCCCATCTTCACCATTCTTCACACTTGCACATTTTATCTTCAATGATGTTTGTGCTGGTGTGGATCTCAATACATCTTCATGTGAAATCTTCTTCTTCCCTTTTGCCTTAGCAATTGCCATAACTTCATCTTCAGCTCTTTGTAGATCTTTGGCAATTTGCAACTGATTTGGCCATATGACTAACAAATCATTTGGAAGTGTGGCCTCACTTCTGGAAGTTCAACATGGTTCTTTTGATGCTGTCAAGCTACGTTTCTTAGGCAACTTGTTTTCAATCAATCCCTTCTGCTTCTTCTGGATTGATTGTCTGTTTGAGTCCAATCTGCCTCTATTGAATTTCATGGCTTTTTTTACAAAGATCCATGATATGTCCTTTCCTTCCACAGTAGAAGCATGTTTTCTTGGTGGTCCTTCTGGATGCATCACCCTTCTTGGATTTAGACTCCAAGGTCTTCTTTTCCCTTTTCAAAACCTTCTTGGGAGAATCTTCAACATTCTTCTGCTTGCTTCCCAAGGAATCTCTCTTAGCCAGGTTCTGTGATCTTCTCTTATTTTGAGCTTTGGATACAGTTGGAGATTTACATGCATCATTTTGACCACTTTCGCAAACATCCCAGATGTTATCAAGCAATCCAAATCTGTTAGCAGTAAACAGATGTTTCTGGACCTGTGGATGTTGCTTCTTTTCTTCTGGCTTCCTCCCCCTTGGCAAGGGCTTACTTTGTGCTTTTTCATTCAGAGGATTGTACCAACAATCCTTTGCACAATGCCCATACATGTTACAACACCAACATTGACCCACAAATCTTGACTTTTTGATTCCTTCTGATTGTAGGGTACTTGTCTTGAATTGTTGTGCTGCTTCAGGAGAGCTTTCTTTCTTCATTGTCTTCATCCATACTTGTTTGGAATTATTCTTCCATCCTGCACTTTTTGTGGAAACACAATTAGAAGCATTAGTACAAGATGGGATGGATGGTACCTTCCTTTTAGAAGTTGTTTCCCTTTTATTAGAGGATGTCATTCTTTTAGAATCATCCTGCTCAATGCATACTTGAGTAGCAACATTTCTCCTTTCAGCTGACTGGGAGGCTTCAGCTTTGGGTGATTGCAGATTTTTCAATATCACCTCCAGTTCAAAGCATTTCATGTTGAGGGAGTTCTTCTCATCCTCAACCAATCTTAGCCTACCTTCCCAATTCTGTTTCAGCTGTTCCATCTGGTCATCATGCACCTTCTTCATTTCTTGTTATGAATTGTCAAGCTCCTTTACCCTGTTTACTTTGTCTTCAAGTTGAGCATCTCTGACATTCATTGAAACTTTGTGCCTCTTTTCCAGTGCATGGAAGACATCTTTGACCACAGTCTTAAATAATTCTTTCTCAAAAAGTATTCTTTGCAATTCTTCAGTAGTGTCTTCATATCTTTCATTGCAAAGAGATACAGTTTCATCTTTAGCCTTCACCAGCTTTCTGAGTGTGTTGGTTATGCCAACCCTTTTTTCCAATTGCTCTTCCATTGCATTGCCTTCTTCTTCTAACTGTGATTTTTCTTCTTGGAGATCAAGGATGCCTGTATCTATACACATTGCCACTTCCTTGGGGACTGTCTTCTAAAGATATTCGATTTCATTTTAAAGATCATTCATTATTCCAACTTCATCACAGCTAGGACATGCTTTATTCATCTTCTTGGCCTGTTTCTTCTTTCTATTTTTCTGAGTCTTGGCAGATATCTCCATTTGAGGCTGGTCACTCATTTCCTCAAATCTGCACTTCATAAAGACTCCCTTGGATCTTTTAGAGGCAACCTTCACTCTGATACCAATTGAAGTGCCCATATTAGTGTGATCACTGAGAGGGGGAGGGGGTGAATCAGTGATCCTTTAAAACTTTTTACTAATTGATTCTTTATCAATTAAACCTCTAAGGCTTGTTAAGGCCTCGATCCACTCTTCTTGTATCTCTCAGCCTTTCCTCGAATGATGCAATAAATGTAAAGGCACTGGACACAAGGATTTACAAGGTTCGGCACCAAAGGCCTAGTCCTTGCCATGTTGGTTATACACCCCAACATGATTTCTCCATTATAATCAGTTAGTATTATAATGGTCGATACATAGTCCCACTGTATCTCTCCTGAGTCCCATAGGAGGTTCTTTATAATTCGTCCCACATTGTTACCAGAGTCCCACCGGCCTGCTCCAGAATCCCACTGAAGACTTCTTCTCCCTGAGTCCCACATGGTCTTCTCTTGGCTCCTCGAGTCGCACGAGTAGCTCTTATTCACTTTAAGCTTCTTCAAGTATCTTCAGCAGTCTGGGATAAAGACTGCTGACCTGGCTCTGTACCTCTGATCACTTGTGATGATCAGGTCTTCTCGTCTTGCTCAGGCTTTATCTCCTTCTTCTCAGGATGACCTAGCTTCTCTCTCCAATTACTGAATACTCAGACAACTGATGTATTTAACTTCAGTCTGGCTCCAGTCTCACTTCACATCAACTTCATGCACTGAGTGCATATCATCTCTGCATCCTCATGCACTGATTGCATGACTTCTCAAAACTCTTCAAGAACTCCTAGTCTTGGACTCCTCAAATGCACACAACCAGATTTGGCTTTGTTCACGTGTGCATGTGCATGCATGCATGCATGAATGCACTCCCCTTCTTCTTCTCAGTGCAATAAACCCACAAAGGGTGTAATCACTTCAAGCACACACCTTCCTTGAACTTCACACACTTTGTTCAATTTGTTCACACACTTAAAATTGTGTTATACTTTAGTGTGGAAGTCTTCCACTTCTTCTAAGTGTATACACTTCACTTAGTGAACCCACTAGGTTCGGCCAACTTGTTTCTTGTTTTCACACACACACTCCAGGTGTGTTCTTCAATTTTCATACACAAGGTTCTCCACTTTTCACACAACTAGGTGTGGTCTTTGGCCTTATTCACTTACACACACTTGGCTACGGCCTATTCCACTTGCACACACTTCCTCTCTGCCTTTTTCACATCACACACAATGTGTGGTCTTCTTAGAACTTGGCACACACTTAAATGGCCATAGGGTGTTCTTCTTCTTAAAAATGTGCACCCACATAAGGCAACGACCTTCACTTGTTATTTTGCACAACCACCAAAGGCTACGGCCTTCAATATTTTTGCACACACCCAAGCTATCCTCGGCCTTCTTTTCAAATTCACACACACACAAGGTGTGGTGGTCTTCACTCTTCAAGAATGCACACACAAATGCACTAAGGCCTCGGGTCTTCTTTGGTGCACACCCACTGCCGTGAAGGGTTCCTTCACTTGACACACAAGCACAAACACTTCCACAGCCCTTTTCTTCTTTTGTTAAGCACACACGGACTCGGGAATTCACTTCCTCTTCAAGGCGCGCAAGGTGTGAGTTCACCTCGGGTGTAGCTGGCCACGCAAAGGTTCTGTCGCGCAAGCTCCTCAAAGGTGCAAGGCACCTCGGCCGCGCAAGCCTCAACAAACCACGAGAGTGCGCAAGTGATGTGGCTGCCTCGGGTCTTCCTACCACGCAAAGGGAAGGCGCACAGTGGACTCAGCCTTCTTGTCGCACAAAAGAGTTTCACGGAAGGAACACCTTCAAAGCCTCGGGTGGCTTCGGGACAACAGCCGCACAAGTGTGCGCGGGGCTTTTACTTTGTGAGGCAGACGAGCTCTCGTGGGTCTTCCATGTTTTTCAGCAAGCCAGCCTCAAGGGCTAGGCCTCATTTTTATAGGCAAAGGAGAGGCGGTTCAATCAGCGTGATATAACTTCAAACTCCCGAGATTTTTGGTTCTTCATGATTCTGTAAAATCTTGTTTTTCTCCTCGGTTCCCCGTGGATTCTCCTTCTTTATTTTTTTTTCTCCTCCACGTGCATGCTACTTAGAACGCATGCACGGCCTTCGTCTCTTCTATCCCATGGAAAACACGAACTCACCGAAGCCTCGGAAACTTCGTTTTGCCTCGTCCTTGTTCGAAATCTCCCAAACATTGCATGCATGCCTATTTTCTTGCATGATCGTGTTCGGTAGGTCTAGACGAGCTCAATGGAGCCTTCAGCTTCGGCAATGGTGGACGGGATCTCAAAATCCATGCTCGAATGGCGCCTGGTTCGTCGGAGGCTCACGGGGAGGCTTTGACATGGCTCGAGGAAGGAGACGCCTCGCAGGCCGTTGGATCAGATCTTTGGACGGCCGCGATCAGAAGATCTCGCGCGGGATCGATCGTGCGGTCGTGATCTGGCGCGTGATCGATCAAGCGTCCATGATTCGCTCCCGGTTAATTTTGCGCGTACCACATCGAAACGGCGAGGGATTTTCCGCGGTTTATCACCCAGCCGCTCCCAGAGACGGCCATTTGAATCTCCTCCCCTCTCGGTGCCGCCCCGCACCGAGTTCTCTCTGCGGGCGCGCTCTTGCGCCCACCCCTGCCATGGGGGCGCTCCACTGGCGCCCACTATGCTTTTCACGGGCGTGCTCCTCATGCTCAGGCTGTGCGGACTTGATCACCGCGTGGCCTCGGGGCTTATACACGGCCCCGATCTCCTACCTCAGGGATATGCTGCCTTGGCCTGAGGGTTCCCCATGGGCGTGGTGACCTCGAGTCCCACATGAGCCTTGGGTGATGACCCTCGGCTGGCCTTCCTTGGTGGCTATTTTTTGCTACATAAAAACACAAGTGCTTTGTTAAAAAACAAAGTGACAAGTGTAAATGCCAATTGACATTAAAGCCATCTTCTAAGACATTCTTTCCTTTTCTTCTTCATTCTTCTTCCACAAACTTCCTCAACTCCTTTCAATAATGCATTCTAGACTTATGAGACATTTGTAGACGGTTCTTCATCAACCGAAGCTCCTGAATTAAATAATTCATCACCATTCTTCAATGATCTTCATTGATCAAATCAGAGATCAATTGGATCTTCTTCACATTCACATGCACTATGTGTTAGTGCTTGGACTTCATTAATCCACTTCATCCACTTAGAAGTTGTGCATGGATCCCATTCACTTCCTCATGCATTGTCTTAACAATGAATGGCCTTCTAGAGCTTGTTGTGACATTGTATCCAGTTGATACAAGTTCTTGGAACATAAAGATCAGTTCAACAATCGTCTGTTGTGGTATGAGAATGTTTCAACCACAACATCCTATGTCACTTAGTGAATCTCCTAAGTGACATGCATCTTAGTACCATGGCCATTCTCCATTCCTCACCAACACCATCACATCCTTTGTCATTCACATCATGACATTCCATGACATCCATCCATTCATTCTTTGACAACAACATACCTCATTGAAAACAAATGCAACACAGTGCACTTCACTCTGGATACCCAATAGAGTGGACAGTCAGAGGGAAGAATACAATGTAGGGATTGTACCCTTGAGGTAGGTGGTTACCCTCTCATATGGATCATAATAATATTTGAGAAGATTGTAATCAATTTCATTCTCAGGATGTATTGGTTGTTTTTGTATCATGCCTTTATAGACAAAACATTATGTAGGATGTTTTTCCATCACTATAAGGATTCAGTTATCTACATAAGGGTGAGTTGGATGTCTATTGTAGAATAGTTGGAACAGGGAATAACGAGATAGGTGGAGTGCCCACCTATATTTCTAATATCATTATAGAGGATCAAGATATTCAAAATGATGATTTCCCTCTAGTTGTAGTAGGATTCAAGGATTTTATTCGAGATGATTTTTTTCTTACCAATTATGTGAGAGGCAGAGTGTAAAATTGATCTCAATCTAAGAGTACCTCCAATTTTTATTTATCCATACATGATGAAACTTATTTATATCAAGGATCTTAAGTATTAATTGGAGGATATAGAGGCTAATGGTTTTATATGGCTTTAAACTTCCTATTTTGGTTCACCAATTCTTTTATCCATGAAATCAAAAAAGAAGTTTAATCTATACCTAGATTAGAGATGGTTGGACAATCTTATGGATAATAACATTTATCGACAAGCCAAAATTTATTCTATCATTGGACAATTTTATGTGAAATTTTATTTTCTAAGACCGACATTAGATAAAGAAATCATTAAGTGCAATTTAGACCTTTAGTCATACCTCGTATAAGGGTCTGAAGAGGGTATTGTTGGTATGAGTACCTTTTTATATTATTAAGTATTACAAACATACCATCCATTTTTGTGGATCTTATGAATATGTTTTCTCACCCATATCTTGATTCCTTTGTCCTTTAATTTTTTGGAAAACAACTTGATGTATTATCACACTAGTAGAGACGATGCTATGAATCATGAGATCATTTTAATTACACTGAGAGATATTCAAAATTTTTCCAATATTTCTTATTTGAAATTATAGATCTGTGATGTTCTCTTATTATGTCATATTATAATATAATCACGAGTATTTGATGAACTTGATATGGTGACTCTTGTGATTTCTTGGGAGAATCCCTAAAAAGTTCTAAATATACAGTGTTTCTTGGTCTTGTATGGATATTAATGTAAGTTCATATAAGAATTATCATTATATTATACCCCTATTATAGGTCACACAATGAAGGGTTTTATATTTCTATTGTCAAAAGTGCATGAGAAATCCATTCAAGTGACTTATGTAAGGGTAGCCTCAACACCGGTTCTGATACTTCCAATGCAAAGACGATGGCATTTTTTGTTCTAGGAGAAATAATTAATCAAAAATGGGATAGTGATAATTTAATAGAACATATCCTTCACATAAATATTTTAGAAATTTATTCCCAATTATAGACACTACCTCCTAAAATAGCGTGAGCATGCTGCCGTTTTCTATGACATGCATTTTTTGAGACACTATCTGACGGGTTAGAGTTTTTTGGTTTATACAGACAAAAAGACCCTCAAATATATCTTTAAATACATTGACTCGAACTTTTTATTATATATATGGGTCATTTATCTTCATTGATTCAATTTTTATCTTACTTATATGGCTAGAAATAGAAATGTGATATCAGCTGTGTTGAGATAGAAAATTTAGTCAAAGGATATATGGGAATCCAGTGATGAATTTTAAAATTATGAACCTTTTTTGATGTTAAATCTAGAGTTTCATGACAGTCACAAGAATTAATTCCTTGTAAACATGATAGTAAACTCTTACCTCTATTATAAGGTAAAGGGAAAGTAGTTTTCATATCCTGAAGGCTTGGTTCTACATGATATTATTTAGGGGATGACCCGCCTTCAGATTGGTCTTTGGAAATAGATTAAATCATATGTATACAAGGGTGTATCTTGATAAATATAGAAATAAGAGAATAGTTTGTGTGTGATTCCCATGCTTCTCAGGGGTAGTACATGAAATTACGTCAATTTTGTAATGTGTTGTGTGATTCTTTTATTTGTGCAATGGGTGGAAACATCCGATAACATTCTTTATTACTAGGTGTCCAACCCCTCTATAGGTGAAGGTTGAGAAAAATATAGCTACATGATTGTTATATATGTTTTTCCTCCTGAAATGGAAATGGGAACATGTTTCCATTTATTTTTTAGTCATCTTACTGATGTCTAATTGAGGTATTAACATCATATTCCTAGTCATTGTAAAACTGGAAAACATATCCCACTCCATTCCAATACAAGTGAAATTATTTGTTGATGAGGTGAGATGGATAAATGTATATGAGATCATATGACTACTTGGGGTCCATCATATAATCATTTATGATATGGATTCTTTTTTTACATCATAATTTTGGCAGGGGTTGCAGAAGTTTTTTGGTCCACAAGTGCGTCATATAACATCTTTTCACCATAGGACCGATGACTAGTAATAATGGATCATATAGGTCTTATATGAAATTCTCTGAACAAGCATCCATTAATAGGGTGATTATTGGGTGAAGAATATCTACCTCATAAATTTATCATTGTACAATAGTTTTCATGTGATCATTTAGATATCCCATTTATAGGCTATGTGTGGTAGGGAATTTTATTCTACCCTATATTGGATACTAGATTTGGAGTCAACCCTACAATGTCTGAATTTTATATTAGAGACTTTTTAGATTGTTCGATAGTTCAAAAAACATTTTTATACTTCTTAGTATAGACTAAAATCATATGTCGATCACCAAAAATGAAATATGGAGTTTTAGGTAGTGGATCATGTATTCATATAGGTATCTCACATCCTCAGGCATAAAAGGTTACAGAGGCAAGGGTAGGTATCATGGTTCTTTTTCGGGACATTTGATGTTCTGAATATATTGATCCCAATATAGATTTTGTTTTTGTGACTTCAGAGGAATTATTACTTGACTTACATATTCTATGTTTCAAAACATTCTCAATATCATACAAAATGATATCAAAATTTTTATCCCAATTAATATTTTATATAAAATGATGTTTCTTTTGAAGAGTGTAACACCCCGACACAGAATTCAGTGATGGTGCATTATTTAATTACATTGTACTGACTATAAAGAATCAATTCCAGAAGTAATGATTAGTTTATTATCCTTAAAAATCCAAATTACATTCATGGTACCCAAAAATACACTTGGAAATATGAAATACCAATATGGTAAACAATAAAAAGAATTGAACTACCTCCTTTAATTATTATTCAATTATTTCTCTTTCATAACCAGGGGAAAGGAAACATGATAAGGGTGATCTAAATTGAAAAGTAAGGGAATGTAAAGTGGAATCTCTAATTAATCATTGGAAAAAATTAACATGGTAAGGTAAAAAATATGATAACACATTCCATTAAAATAACATTATTATTAAATATTAATATGAAATGGTAATAAACCAAAAACACATTCCATTAAATCATTTAACATTAATAGAAATGAATCCATAAATATGTACACAAAACATAACATGGATAAGTAATTAATAAATTATAAATAATGTAAATATTTAATTATGAGATTTCATGTTTCCGAGGAACACGATAACATTACCATTAATAGATAATTTAACTATTCTAATTTAGGCAAATAATTCGTCTCTTGATACTACCTCTACATTGAGGGGCATGAATTAACTGATACCCGACCCAAAGGGATTGCCTTTAATGGTTCCCAACACAAGTATTTCATTTCCAAATCATTCCACATATATTGAATAAGAATTATTCATTATCAATATGTATCCTTATTGAATAAATGATATGGATTTATCAATAATCCCCAAGTAATTCAAATTACTTTCAAAGTGAAGACCATTTATAAAATGAAATAAGTTTTAAGAAATAATTATATTAATTGTGTGAGAATATTGATAATCAAGTTAATTTCGAATGAAAAATGATCACAAAAAATTTATTATTTCAAGGGAATGTTAACAATAAAAAATCATGTGAGATTTCAAATAAGATCATTATGAACATTTTTGAGAAAACTATTCTCTAAACATCCCAAAGTGTCCCAAACTACATTTAACATTTACATAATAATTCCAATGATTGAATTGTTTCGATATCATTAAGAAAAATTATTCACAAAATAATTTTTCATATATCGTAGTAGATAAATTACACAAATTATGTAAGTGGTGTATATGGCATATTCTTCATGGAAAGAATAGTATAACAAAAATATCATACATAGTGTATCATTTTTGTGCCAACATTCTTTAAATTTCAATATAATAATCTTATATTGATTAAATAATTTCATGATAACATTTATTAATTTTTAAAATTAATTTTATTTCATGTATTAAAAAGTGATATTAAACTATGTAATCAGTTAATTGGACATAAGTTGTTTGTAGAAAATTTAGTTTATGTGTCAAAAATAACATTAGAAGGCCAACTATGTTAAAATTAGTCATTATATAACACCTCCATAATAAAAATCATGTCATAATTATTACTTTTATACATAAATTATACATTTCAAACCAATAATTAATTATTTTTATGAATAATGTTTCATCGTTACAATTATAGAGACATAATTCCTTATGTAAGCCTCGACAACATTCTAATTTTTTCATTGTTCATTATGTAAAGAATGTAAGATGGATAATATATTTATAGAATTATAATTTTATCCTAAATACAATATTATATAATTATATATGCTTATATATATAATTTTTATGATATAAAAGGAATCAAATCATGTCGAGGAGTTGGTAGCCCACATGCCCATGAATGATGTTATAACTTTCTGAGAGTATATGAAAATTTTAATAGTGAAAATGATATACATATATTTATAAATGATAATTAATTATTTCATTTATATTATATTTCTGTTTATATACCCCTAATTTATTAATTAAAACAATCTTTTATATGTTCCATTTATAGTGTGAATGAATTGAATCACATTTAGGAGGCCACACTTCACACTTCCACAAATGATGTTATCATATTTATAAGAAATGAGAAATATAAGGTTATGTGTCATATAAGAAATTAAGAAGAATAAATACATAATTAATAAAATAAAATAAATATATAAAAATATTATCTGTGATAATGGCCTCCATGATAGGAGGTAAAGTAAAAATTATCAATCATCATTTTGTGAGGTAGTAGTTCACCATACAAAAAAATAGTAAGTTTTTTTCCAATTATATGGATGTGTGTGTATGTATAGGTAGAACTCTTTTAATAAAAAATCCTATTATATTTAGTATACTATTTTTCTTATTCAATAATATAATAATAATATTTTAGGGGTTGGATAATTGAATTAAAACAAAATATCTTAATTTAATAAGAAACAAATTAATTGGGTACCTTAATTTGGTTTGTACTAAAAGGCATCCTTATTTGGCTTCATGGAAAAGGGGAGGATTCAAGGATGAGGGAAGGGATTTTGGGGATCAATTTAGGTAGACCTCAGTAGCTAAAAAGTGTCTTAATAAGTGTGTGTAATAGGTTAAGTGCTTTCTTTTTTATAGTGGAGGGTTAGTGGCACTCTTGTAAATTCCTAAAGGTATTCATTAATCGGATGACTAACATACCTATGGTGCCTCCAAAATTTAAACAATATTGGTTATTAGGGAATACTGGTGAATGAAAACCTCCAACCCATACAAATATTTTCATTTTTATAATTTGGATTCCTACCATCTTTGTTTCTCCAATTATATCATTTTGGATTTTATTAAAAATATATATGTTTTCAAACTATGTAATTTCACCATTAAGACTAAAATAAACATTAATATATTTTACAACACAATGAAACTAAATTATTAATATGATATCAAATTTATAAAATAAAAATCCCATATGTTTTGGAAATTAACTTCAATAAAATTGCATGTTATCAATGCTAAAATACTACATAAACTCGGACCACGTTAACAAAAATTTTACAATATATAGAGAAATATGATACTTATAAGATATCTATGGATCCAGAAATATACTATATTAAATATTTATTTATACATCAAAATAAATTTTCATAATATAGGTTTTCTATTAATTTTAAATGGTCTAATAAAATATCATTTATTGTAAAATAATAGCAATGTTAATGCGAACATTATATATTTAATTTTAATTTTAAAAATTCAAAAAAAATATTGGAATTGTAATATATTATGTTTATAGGTTTTTAACAAGTTATTTTCATCAATGGTAATAATTTGAAATAATAATTCAATCAATATAATTCACTTCTAATATTTATAGTATAATTTATTTTTTAAATCATTAACTATATAATCACTAAATTAGTGTTTCATAAGCATTTTAACAAATGAATTCATGACCAAAAGTTAATGAATAATTATTATGATAAAAATACAAATTTCTACTTCTTAATAAAATCTATAATTTAAAATATGATGCATTTACATATCTCAATATTTTTAATATGATAATGGTAAAGAATGTTCTTTTTTTATTATTCATTACTTAACATTGAATGTAACGAAATCCCAATTAATAAAATCTAAATAACCCATAATATTAGAACCAACTATTGATATGGTATAAGTATTGGCATAAAAGAGATTTTGGAAAAGTTTCCATGTAATGTTGGCCCACAATATTAAGGCTCAATGCCTTATTATGTTTTATATCACATAAATCATTGTAATTACTTTAGTCACATTCACTAATATTTTTGGTCAAAAAATAAGTTTATCATATTATAAAAATATTATTATACTAATTACTATCATTTATGTCTATGTTTTTAAAAATAAAATCACCAATGTGGGATAATTAAGATTAATGTTAATGCCACACATGTTGAAAGATTGCAATTTTTTGAATGTAGAAACATTAAAAATTTCCAAATGTTTTTACATATAATTTCAATATAAAAATGATTCCAATGATATAAATTGGTTTAATATATGAATAAATTATAAAATGTGACATTAGAAACTATATTATATATAATTTTATGTTAAAAAATATTTTAATGAAAATGAATTCATTTAATTAATTTTTTTTTTCACAATTAATCTAACTTGAATTTTTTTATTTTATTAAAAAGAGTGTTCCACTACCAAGTAATGGACAAAAAAATATGTTAATCTAAAGATTCATAAAAGAATGATGAATGAGAGAATCCATTTTAATAATTTTCTTTCATTGAATCTAGAGAGATCCCAAACTTCTGTAGATGTTGATAGAGTCACCTTCTCATTCTCCACTATCTATGTCATCTCTTGTAAAATACCCTTCCCTCGATATATACTTTATAGGAAAACTAGGTGCCATTTTTTTCATCCATAAAAAATATATACATGATCACAAGAAGAATCTAAATTTCATTGAAAATTTTTCACCAACACCCTCATGTCATATTTCACTTCATTGACCTACAGAAGAAAAATTATGTGTAAGATTATACCAGAATGTAAGGATCTCCCCTCTACCACAAGGAATTTCTAAGACTATAAAAATTAATAAATTCTAATACAATATATTTGAAATGATATTTGATCAATCCACCTCCTTTCTTCTTCCCATTATTATAGGAACCAACCATGTTATGTTTTAGTCCATTAATTGGGGGGAAGTAATTTCACCCATTGACCTTGAGAAGTCTTCCAAGAAACCATTCTATTGAGAAAACTACTGAGAGCCTAGGAATATTTCCCACCTCTTATCAATGAGATCAAATCCATCTCCATGGTTCTCCATCTAAATAATTAATAACATGTCGAATGTCAAACACCCAATCTATATTTTTTCTTCGCATATTGTAGCGTCCAACAAACCAAATAGAATATGATACTAATGATCTTCCCCAACAAACCCTCACTATCAACCCCTTGAATCTAGTTAGTGATCACATAATAAAAGGACTCCCCTTCTTTAATGGGGAACATACTTCAGTTCATAACACCCCAATGGATCATAGCCCATTTACTATTGGAAAAAAACACATGACATATTCATGGTTCAGATACTCATAACACTGTCCCTCAACCCCAAATAAATACCCTTCTTATGAATATCTCTATCTATGAAGATTTCTTTATTCCACGAACTCCAAATGAGAAAATACATTTTTAAAGGAATTTCATTGAACCATAACTTAACATCCCAATACTTACGATCATTATCTTTAGGAACCATAACTACCACGTCCCACCCATTGAAACTAATAGAACTCAATCATGTGAAACAACATTTATAATGTTCATTAGTGATGATATTATTATTAAAAACATTATTTCGATCTCTTATCAATATTTAATCCATCAATTTGGGATACCTACTGGCATCCCTGATGTTCATATATGAAACCGAGAATCCAAGAATATAAGACTTCTCCCCATCCCAGTTATCTCTCCAAATATTGATTTTTCCTCAAACCACAATCGATATAGTGGAGTAATCAAGGTCTCTAAAAAGATTAATAATACAAATTATGAGGAATGAAATCATGTGGCTTCTACTTCCCCAATATTCCCAATGAACACTGTATCTATCTCTAATAAATGATGCACAGAATGACACCCCTTCCAAAATATCCCATGTAAGTCATACATTCATAGAACTCATGGTTTCCAAAAATCCCAAATTCCCACCCCACCGTCCTCTATCAGTTCGTCCAAATGCTTTGAGGATGCCCAGTGGATGTATCATGATTGAATGGATTTACATAGGAAACCTATTTGGAAACTCTCCATAATTCAAATTATCCCCTTGGGATGGATGATGATATAGAGACCGTGCACTAGAAAAAATGACAAAACACTATTGAGAAGCGTGAGTCTTCCACTATATGAAATGAACTTAGTCCTCTAGTTAGAAATCCTCCATTTTATGTTGTAGATAATTACATTGAAGGTATAATTCTTGATCCTTTCATTGTACACACATTCAAAAATATATATTATAGTATATTGATTCCATTGAATACCTAGAATCTATTGGATTTCCTAGCAGCACCGACATGAAAATATGTTTCATTTGAAGATATTGATTTTCCTTTTGTTGATGTTCTAACCACTCAGCTTCTCATAGGTGTACATAATCTTAATGTAATTACTAATAAATCTATGTATTATATTAATAAATATGAACAGCTAATCCACATATATAAGATCATAAATTATATCATTCCCCAACTAGTTGTAATATGGTAAGATCCTTCCATTCCCCATATTGTTGTGAATATTTTCTGAGGGAGCTTCTTACAACAGAATGAAAATAAAAGTGGAAAAATGATCTCGTTGTCTAACTCCATGGGTACTTTTTATAAATCCAAATATCTTCCCCCAAATATAAATTTCATCCACGGGGAGGATTAGAATCTAAAGTATAGGACACAAAAATATTCGTGGAAGCCGAGATTTCTCATAGCATGAATTATACATATCCATTTAATTTTATAAAAAGTCTTTTCAATGAAAATTTGTATAAAATCAGTGGAATTGATGTTTTTATTATTGATATCTTCATACCATTTATTATAAACACTAATCACATCTTGAATGTGGCGGCCTTTAAACACTCATGATGAATTTTTGATATCATACACGGAATAATTCCATTATGTCTCCTGGTAAAAAGATAAAATAGAATTTTTTAGGAGAAATTTCACAAGAAGATAGGCCTATATTGGTTAGTGTTTATTGGTTAATAAATTAAAGGAATATAAATAACTCTAGACGCTCAAACAATTCTATTTAGGTAGGCACCTCTGATGAAATATTGAATGGCTTCAACAACCTGGTCCTTAACAATGTCCCATGTAGTGACATGAATGACCCATGGGACACCATCTGGGAACGATTCTATGTCCCAATTCATCCAAAATTTGGTTTCTTTGACAACTTCCTCCATTGGAATCTCTAAAAGGGAATTATTATATGAAATCTCCACCCTACTCGGTAAGGAGTCCATGGTGTTATTCTCTTCTTCTATTATTCTAGCGCCACCATTTATGCTAACTCCACTACCTACCAAGAATGTCAAAAAATGGTCAAGAACCATTTTTCTTACCACATTAACATACAAGGTGTAATAAAAATTGTTCTTCTGAATATTTATTCTTATTTTATTCATATTAACATTCAAATAGGCATTGAATAATTTAGTGTTCTTGTCTTCTTCCTTAATAAACTATTTCCTGGACATGATTCTGTATGCCATATCAATTTCCAAATGTTTTTCATCCAGAAAGGATTGATTATCAGAGAGGGGAAAATTTTAAAATATTCCCAATTATCCAATATTTCATCTCAAATCCTATCAATACCTTCTTGTAAAATTTTAGGACCATTATTCTCATCATAATTAGATTCTACCAAAACTTGATTTTCATTCTTAAGCCATCAGAGGTTCCTAGAAAGACCATCCCAATATCAATCCACCTCATCATCTTCCCATGAGGTTATTAAAATATGCTTGAAACCTTGTACCCTATTCCAATTTATAGAATAACAGATTTAATGCCTTTCCGAATATCATCTTATTAGCTCCAGTATCAACAGATCATGATCCAATGGAGAATGGGTGAGGGTCATAACCACTGTGTGAAGGAAGGATTCCATGCCCTGGAGGCTAGATAAACATATGTCAAAATGAATCCAATGTGGTAGGATCCCCTATGATTGATACAAAAATAAAATTAATTACCAGAAAACCCCTTATCAATAACACCTGATGTTGACAGAATGTCATTGAAGTCATACATGCCACTATTGAAGCTTCTCATTCCTCTTTCCTTCTCTAAAATGTATAATATTATGTTAAAATATCCTCTGACATATTATGGACTGCAACTTGGCTGAATACATCCATGATGTAGTAATAACTACCACCTCAAAATATTTCCATGACTACCCTAAAAAACGAGATAAAAACACCCTCTCTACCATTCCTTATCCTCGTAGTGATACATTGAGACATTTCACTAACTGATTTGGTCATAACATACATCCTCCAATGGATCCGAATATTCCTATTATCAATATTTGCAGGAAACAAATTCCCAAATCCAATTATATTTTCATAGGCAGTGATCTATTTAGGGTCATGTTTATATTATGAGAAGTTAACACCGAAATCTTTATGTTTTCTGGACTTATAATTAATAAAATGGAACACGGCATGCACTACGAGTCCACTAGAATTAATTATAAATGTAGAAAACATTAAAATCATTGAGATTAGAACATCGAGTGAGAAATACTGAACAAAAATTTAGCAATTCCTTAGATTTAGATTTAGTCACTAGCCCAGTAGACCCAGATGACGAACCCATCTTAATTGGCATATTTATAGTATTCTAAAATACTCCCACTTTTTTATCAAACAATGATAACCTTTTGAAACATTTAATAGGAGGATAGATAAAATCTTTTTCTTCTTAAATGAGAGAGACAAGGATAATTCACTAATTAAAAGCTCATAAATAAAAAATTTCCTTCAATACATCCTCTAAGAAATCCATCCCCTATGACTTCTTCATGACATCTGTCTAGACATCACAAGTGTAAAATGGTGACATCTGTATATGGTCTGGAGAAGCAGTGATGAAATTCATAATATTGAATAAGTATAGAGATCCCATGGTAGTATTGGAGTGTTACTAATAGATAACTTGCACAAATTCTAGATGACAGAATATAGTGGAAAAGAAATAAAAACATGTGACACTCCCTATAGATTGTGGATTATTGAAAAAATCAAAACAACAACATTTTGTAATAGTTGGGTTTCAGAAAAATCTAAAACCATACCTCCAACAAGAACATTGTTTTCGCATGAGATACCAAATTTTAATTTGAATCCCCCTCCTATATATCTTCTTTAACCTCCGTCTCTAGAACTGAAACCCTTATATACCTAATCGACACATCAATAGATTACAAATCCTTCTAGTTGAGGATTGTAAGAGGAAGGAATATCAGAAGAAACATTCGGAGACTGCATTTGAATGGACCTATTAGAATCCATTCATCTGTAAAAATTTTCCAAGTGGCTTAAGAGGCCAAAAATAATAGAAAACCTAGGTGAGACGAGAAAACAAAAATCTTTTCCAACAATTGAATCCATCATCAGACTTGATCACGGTATTAGGTCAAAAACATCTTGTCCTAATTCATCCAAACAGAAATCCACAGATTATCCAGTTTTGTGTGTAATGAATATATTTTAATGACTTCGGGTATTATAGTCTCCCTACCTTATTAAAATTTTATCATTACAATTTAAACATGATATTATAAATCATGAAAATGATAATTTAAAATACTATTTTGAAAAAATGACATTGTGAATAGGGAAAATAACACTTTTTCATAATAAAAGGTAATGTGAAAAGAAAAGGTCAAAAAAACTTGGATTTAAAATTTGATATCATTAGTGAAAATTTGGAAATAGAAGAGAAATATAATTATCATGTTCTGATGGAGACTGATTGAGAAAATATTCTACTAAATGTTATTGACAACAAAACCATAAACCCGAGGTGTGAATAAAGGTTAATGATAAAATCAAATAATTATTACAGTAGGTAAACATTTCTATTTTATGATAATTTTTGGATTTTTTATTAATTATTTCACCCTATAATAACATAACAAAATATATATTTCTATTTCATTAACATGGGCTTATCCTTTGGTTATTTCTTTAACTATTTCTACTTCATCTCTTCGATCATGATGCATTTTATAGTGATGTAATATATTAAACTCTAAAATCTCGTCCAATTATCAAAAATTTAATAAATTGTTAAAACTTCAAAAAGATTTTGATCCAACACTTGGGAAGTAAGGTAACTGCATTTCCAAAATAAAAAAACCTTTAGACATCAATCATCATGATGTATATCTTTAATTATTACATACTGAATATGTGGACACCCTTATCAAGTATTTTATTGAAATATTATGATTAATTAAGTAACCATAATAAAATATTTCTATCTTTGATTCAACCTTATTCTTAGGTAAAACACTTTCTATTGGATATATTCTATAAATCCAAAACTGCATTTAACTCTATTAAAGGTAGCATGAAAAAAATTAGGAATAAATCATTAAACAGTTACAAGGTCGTTAAAATACATCTGAATAAAATTTACATTATAGAAACATCATTTTCATAATATTGAGATCATATTAATTGTCATACGTCACTTAGAAATGTTTTTTCCATGAAAATTTACATTCTACTAAATAAATTTTATTTTTACCATTCAGCATATGATCACATATCCATATTGAAAAAGGTACTATAGTGTAATGTGAATATCTACAAAAATAGGTATAACCATTAAATCAATGAAAAAATATTCAAATAGATTAATTTTTTAATAGGAATATTTATCATTCCAATTTATCTGTGATAGTATCATAACATTCCCATTATCTAATAAAATATTTTTCTATATATATTATGTTGATGCCTAACACAATTATTTTCTTAGTGTCCCATTAACTTGTAATTGAGGAATTGTACATTTTAATCACTTTTCATACCCCTTCAATAACATGTGTGGTGATATTTATCTCCACAAATATAAAATTATCAAAATCCATTTATGAATGTACTAAGGTGTTTCTTTACACAATTATCACATATGGGAAATTACTTATTTCCCATCTTCTCGTCATCCATCTTTTTCTCTTCCATACTCTTCTCCTATTACATCAATCAAAATAATAAGAACTGGATAATTATTTACCAATATCATTATCCAATTGTAAAACCCCAATATTTCATAATACATTATCTCTTTAAGTCAATTCAATAGCTTGCCCTACACGCATTACTGAGTTCTAGCATACCACGACATACCAAAATAACCTTTCAAAAAGTGGTTATTAATAGTATTAATTGCATTTTGAATTTTATATAATCCACAAAATTAGAGTTATTATTATATGTTTCATAGATATAATAAAATAAAAAATTTACTTTTTTAGATAAAAGAAGTATTTCTCAAAAAATAAAATTTTACCGCTTTTTAAAGGAGAACCCTTTTTAAATCAGATATTTTACACTTTTATATATTAAATTTGGAAAAAAATAAAATTCTTTTTTTGAAGTAGTACACAAAAATTTAGTTTGGATAATTTTTTTGTGTTTTTTCTGAAAACTTTTATATTTTGATGAATAGTGAAATATAGTAAATTTGAATTTAAAACAACTTTTTTATTCAAAATAATTTATATTTATAATTTATACTTTTTTATTGTTTGGATGTATAATTATAGTATATTTTTATGATTTAATCTAATGTAGGTCATTAGAAGTAATTTTACATTTCAATTAGACATAAACTCATATCAATTTTTTTATAGTTTTTACTTTTCAAAACCTGCTTTCTCGTATTAAAAACAGGGATTTATTTTAAATTAATTAATGAAAATTATATTTTTTTAATTTTTTAAAATATATATCATTATTTGAATTTGGAATGCCAAAATTATCTTAGGATAAATTGTTGGTATTTTTAAAAAATCTTTCATTTTTTGGTTACTAGTGAAAAACACTATGTTATTGTATAAAACCAAATTTTTATTTAAATAATAATATTTAATTATAAATTATATTGATGTAAAAATAGAATCATAATATCTATATTAGTCCAATATAATTCATTTTATCCATTTTATAATAAGATTAGATATATAAAATTTTATTTAACTTTTAATCATCTTTTACCTACCTTCTAAGCACGTTTTTAAATTTGTGTAAAACATAATTTTACCTCATCTGTGAATTTAATTTCAAAAATATTATGGGCATGAATGAAGTAATTAATTAAAATTTGGATCAATTGGATGAAAATAATTTTTGGTGAATAGTATCTTTCGATTTTTATTTACCACAGTTAAATGTAAGTAGGGTAATTAAAGGTAAAAATGAAATAATTATTACCCTAAAACATATCCTTATTTTATTTCATAAGTATATTTCGTCCAAAATAATCCGTAGGAATAAAATATGTTTGTTTCTGATCCACTTAGATTATTTTAGGACAAATATTATTATTTTATTTAAAGAAGAGTTAAAAGTAATAAATTCAAATGTTAATAACTAATATATTTTTAACATAGTGTTATATATAAGATAATTTAGAATAAATATTCATTAGAAATAAAAAAAAATTCTACATCATGGTATTTTATTTATAATTTTTAGAAATTAAAAAATTAATTTCATTTATGAAACAATGATGTCGGAGTAGTTACATTATTAATAAATGATTAAAATAATTGATAGTATAAATATCAGTATAAATGTAAATTGAAACTTTTTATGCCATCCACTAATTTTATAGGTTAATATAATTTGATAAGTTTAATTACACATATTTGTTTTGAAGTAATCATGTTTTTTGACTTTCACAAAAACCAAATACTATATAGTGTCCAAATTGACAGAAATGAGTTTTTAAAACAAATACATTATTAATAAGTGATATAATAGTCCTAAAAATATAAAATCTGGCCAATGGACTTATATAATTATAGGTATGTCATTAATGAACCACATTATATTCTCATGACATTTTATAGGACGTTTATTAACCATTAAATATAAAAAAACAAGACACGGAAAAAGTTGAGCTATTAAACTAAGAGTTAATTCTAAAATATACAGTTAATATAGTGACCAAAAAATGTCTAAAACTAATTTCTTGAGAGTATTTCAACCCATACCCATCATATTATATAAATAAATCAATTTATAGCCATTAGAAATAGAAAATGGTTATATAATAAAATAATATTACAGACTTTTCCCAAAGTGACCATCACCTCTCTTATAAAAGGGTACATCCTCTTCTATCAAATTCACATATCAAATAACTTTTGTCTCGGCCAACTCCTTCTCAAATCTCCTCCCAACTACCCTCACTTCATATTAGATGCCTTAATTTGATCAGGAATCCAGACTAAATAACCCTTTTTTTAAAATAAAATGGAAGAACCCAAAGAAGAGGTAATTATTTCATCACCTCCTTCAATGTTATTTTCTTCTTCCACATCCTTTTTCTTTGATTTTTCTTTACCAAAATAATAACTCCAATACCTAATAGATACTGTGATTTTATTATCAATATTTTATTACCATATTCATTATTTTATCCATCCTATGAATGACCATGTCACAATACGTGTGTTCGTACGACTTACAGTCTCCACATCTGGTGTAGTTTGTTATTCGACACATCATTATTTGGATTGGTATAATAATGAGTATAATTGATTTAAATAATAAATATAACATGTGAACTATTCTATATATATATTATAACATCTAATTACATATGATTTATCAATCAATAGAATGACATCATCACTCATGCTTATGTATAGCTTACCGTCTCCAGGACGCAATGAGATTCATTTCCACGTTCACGATTCAACGATGATTATAATATATATTATTAATAAGTATGTAATATCTGAAATAATAATTACATTGGATATATATATATGTATGTATTTACATATATCTCATTCATTTACTTCGATTCAATACGATTTGAAAATGAAAACGACATTAATGCGTATATACGACATACCGTCTCCATAAACGGTGTTTTCAATTTCATATATCTATATATTATAAATACTTATATTCTGAATATATATGTTGAATTAATAATTTAATATATCGTGGAATCAATTAATTCATGATATATGTTATACGATCAAGAATTACCAGTTAAAACACATATGATAAAGAAAGTGATTATTAACTGAAATGTTATTTTAGCATTGATATTATTAGTAAATGGGTAGTATAATTCCATAAATGAATAAAATATGATATAATAAATATAAATTTGTTAATTTTATAATTTAATAACATTCTATGGTCATTATAGAGGAGGTTAAACGTACCATCGACCAAAGAAAAGTACAAGGTAAGGGTTTATTCCCCAATATCATTATTATTTGATATTTATTATGTGTACATATTTATGGGGAAATTTTTATCATATATATACATGTTTCATGAAAATGTTTTCAAAATTAATATTTGAATTCTTTTTATAAGACTCTTTATCAAAATATTCATTTTAAATTTTTTAATGATTCAATTTTCTATATCTTTTTAATTAATGTCCATGTTTTAAAAATGATTTTAAGGATTTATTTATAAGAACATGATTGTTTTAAAATATTAATTACATTCAAAAGTTTTAAAGTGGTATGGGACTATTTAATTAAAAAATATATTTTAAATGGCCTCCTTTAAAAATTCATTACTTTTAAATGATTTCACAAAATGGGACATTCCTCTCAATTAGTTTTACAGATCATTTTCAACTATGTCAACATTATTTTCTAGATATTAATCATGATTCATGTAGAATTATTATAATATAATATTCCATATTGTATTGAATGAGTTAGGATTTTTTTGACTATGAATGTGATATTTTTACACCATTCATGGTTTATAGTTAAAGTGCTGACCTTTCGTATGCTAGTTTTAATACAAATATTTAAGTTATGTTTCAAAATTTTCATATAAGGAATGCATTGGACTTTGTAAGAAATGGGTGGAGACTACTATTGTTCCTTGATGCATTGGTAGGTCTTTTGAGAAAAATTAGTGTCTTGGTGCAAGGCCTTGACAAAAGTTTTATTTTTAGTCTTGGCACAAGTCCTTGACTATGTTGTTAAGATGAACAACATTATGCATTCAATCATTATTAAATGAACTATTGGTATTACATGTAACACCCCAAGCTTCTACGGTACGCTTCTCTTTGAATAATGTGATAGCGTGTGTTGTACGCAACACCGAGTTCTAACACACCATAACTAATCAAACTAGCCGTTATGAATAGTAATACCTACTTTTTGAAATTATATATATTTTATATTTGAAAATGGACTTCATTTTTGGATTCGGAATATCGAATTTAGCCTAATGTGAAATTTTGGTACATTTCGGATAACTTTCATATTTTGATGAATAGTGAAAATTACTAAGTTTTAATTAAAAACAACTTTTTTAATCAAAATAATTAATAGTGATAAATTATAAATTTGAGTGGTTTTAAAGTATATTTATAATATATTTTTACCATTTAATATAATGTTGGTCATTGGACATAATTTTACAATTAAACCGAACATAAACGAGTGTCAATCTTTTGATAGTTATTATCTCTTAAAAACACGCTTTTTGTTTTGACAGCGGGAATTAATTTTAAATTAATTTCTGCCACTTCTGTGTTTTGAATTTAGGAAAATGGATTCCATATTTGGAATCAGGATGTTCAAATTGTGTAAATAGGTAACTTTTATTTTTAGACATTTTGAATAATTACTGCGGTAAATATTTTATTTACCACGGTTAAGGGTAAATCCGGTAAATAAGGGTTAAAAAAATAATATTATAATAATACTAAATTACCCTAAAACGTGTCTTAACCCTATTGGTTGATACATGGTCGACCATGGGAATCTTTGGGTCTATTTTGGGACCCCATGGATCCACTTGTAAGTGATAATGACACTTTATTTTAATTAAGTTAAAATGAATACAAAAATGACACAAGCATATATCTTTTAGAAAAACAATTGTTACATAGGGTTATATATATTGGATTTTAGATTATAAATATTCATTAGAAAGATAAAAAGATTTCCTACATAATGATATTTTATTTATAATTTTTAGACATTAAATAATTTATTTTATTTATGACACAATGATGATGCAATAATTTCTATAATAGTGAAAAATCAAAATAATTGATATTAAAAATACCCAAATAAATATAATATGAAACTTTTAATGAATTAAACTAATTTTCTAGGATAATATGATATATTAGGATTTATTTAATTCACTTTTTCCGAAGTAATAAATCTGTTATGAGTTTCACAAAAATCATCTATTGAATAGTGTCAAAATTGACATAAAAGAGTTCTTAAAACAAATATTATATTATTAATTGATATTAAATTCCTAAAAATCTACGGTTCGGCCAAAATACTTATATCATGATAGGTTCATCATTAAAGTACCACTTGGGGGTCTCTTGGATGTATATAGTAAGTTTATTAACCATATTATATAAAAATACAAAGAGACATTGTAAAAGTGAAACTAATTAACTTAGAGTTAATACTTAAAGATAAGGTTAATATAAGTACCCAAACCTGTCTAAATTCTATTGGTTGAGTAGTGTTCGACCTATCCCCACCTTAACCTTTGAATAATAAGCTTTGGAGCCATTAGAAACCGAATATTAATTTATTATAAATTAATATTTCTAGCTTTTCCAAAGGTGCCCCTCACCCCTCTTATAAAAGGGCACTCCTCCTTCTCATTTCTTCACACCTTCAAAGCCTTTTGGTTCGGACAAACTCTGCCCAAATACTCTCCCAACATCCCTCACTACAACCTAGAGGCCTTAGTTTGATCAGAAATCCAACCTAAGGAGCCCTTTTGATCAAATCAAAAGGAAGAACCCGAAGAAGAGGTAATGATTTCACCACCCTTCTCCAAGTTCATTTCTTCTTCCACTTCTTCTTCCTTTGTTCTTACCATTCTAAAATAATAACTCCAGTATCTCACATATACTGTGATGTTATTATAAATATGGTACAGCCATATTCAGTATTCTATCCACCCTTTGAATAACATGTCACCATACGTGCGTACGTACGGACTACCGTGTCCACGTCGTGGTGTAATTGTTATTCAATATAATATTATTTGGATGGGTATAATAATGATGTGTAACTCATGTAAATAATAAATATAACATGTTAATGATTCTGTATATATGATATACCATCCATTTATATATTATTTTAATATCAAAAGAATGATATTGTCGCTCGTGCGTACGTACGAACTACCGTCTCCACGAACGCGATGAGATTCATTCTCCATCGTATCCATTCAAGTATAATTATCATTTGATGATTTAAAAATGATGTTTAAGGACTAGATATCATTCTGGATATGAATAAGATACAACAACCATGGCTTATGTAACAAAACATATAAAAGAAAATGAGTAAGTTAACTCCCGAAACGACGATAATTCTAAGATATTATTAACAAATCAATGTTAAAAGATCATATATGATATCATATTATTATATATGATTCTTGTATAATTTAATAACAACTATTTCACCATTATACAGGAGGTTAACCTACCCCAACCAAGGAAAAGTACAAGGTAAGGGTTTACTTTACAACCTCTTCATTATCCAAGGTTGTTTATACGTAATAATCTACTGGGATCTCTTTATCATCCACATCCATGTTTCTTAAAAATGCATTTCAAAACATTTTTACTATTTACTAGAATATGAGTTAAAGTCATTTAAACCCTTTTTGACTTTTATAAGTGGTTTATAATGGAATCTTTTGGTCGTTTTCAAAACAAGGTCCTTTTTAACCTTTTCGACAAAATTAAGGTAAGAATGTTTTTTTTAACTTATACGGCGGGTGCGGCTATTTTCCGCCGTTATAAAATCTTCAAAGCTTCCCCTACAAGCTTATAAGAATATTTTCAAAGAAAATGTTTTATTTTATATGGATATTAAATTATTTCAAAATAAAAGGAGATATTTCTTTAAAAAGAATTTTGATTTAATCTATGTCAACATCCCTTGATGGATTTTAAGATTATTTGAAGTTGATTTATTATGATACAAAACTTCTATATTGTATTGAAGGTTTTGTGATATGTTTGACTGTGGATGTGCTATTTTTTATACCATTCATAGTTTATGGTGAAAGTATTGACATTTCATATGCTAGTTTTAATATGAATGTTTATGTTATGTTTAAACCTTTTCATATGGGAATGCATTGGACTTAATATGTGACGGGTGGAGCCCACTATAGCTCCTAGATGCATCGGTAGGTCTCATGAGACAAACTAGTGTCTTGGCGCAAGGCCTTGACAAAATCTTATTTGTAGTCTTGGCACGAGGCCTTGGCTATGTGGTTATGATAGTCTGGCATTATGCATTCCAACATTATGAAAGTGGTTATTGATTTTTGCATGTGATTATTCGATTAGTAGAATATCCATGTGAATAAGTAAATGGCATTATTTCATTTTATTTATGCCATACCATGTTGAAAGTTCATATTTAAAAGGCTTTTGTTTTAGTTATACATTGCCTTAAATGTTTATTCTTATTTATGAAAGTTTCCGCTATATTGTTATCCTTACTGGACATTTGAGCTCACCCCTTTTCTATGTTTTATTTTTCCCAGGATGTGAAGAAGTAAGTTATGAATGACCTGCAGGGATTTTATGAGGGGTTAATAGTGTGGATTGTGGAAACATTATGTTGTTGTAGTAGTTTTTCATTTTATGATGTAATGTAAAAATTATGAATATATCTAGTGTTTCCAAGGCTACTAAACCAATCGGTATTTCGAGATTTGATCTTTCTTGTGATCATGCCAATGTTATGTAATAATGCACCGACTCTGGGTAACTGGGGTCGGGGCGTTACAGTTGGTATCAGAGGAAGTTTAGTACAAACCTTGGAAGCTAGATTTAGATAAACTCTGATTAGAGCACGTAGACCTAAGATGAACCTTGGGGATTAGTATAGAAGAACTTCCTAGAATTTTGGTATTGTAGAGATTTTGTGAGTTTTCCAAGCAATACATCCCTGTCTGGATACGAGCAGGTAGAGGCGGCTCTGGCACAGATGTACCTATGGGTAAAACCCGAAAACACCGCTTTGAGCTAGACTCGAACGGGAACTGCTGCACGATAATGGGCCTTTCTGCACTCTTGGTTACGACACTCCCGGGGGATATGCTTAGGATAACTCTCATTTTCTTTACAAATCATTTTGAAGGGATTATGAGTATATACTTCCTCAAAGAAAAAATTCTTATGATTATGGATTATATCCATAAATAGTTCAATTTATGTTAAGTGTTTTATAAGTATGGGATTATGTATTTTGATTCATAAACTGATCTAGTTTATGCCATTGTTTAGAAATGGCGCCTAGTGGAAGAAATGGAAACCGTATCAATGCACGCACTCCATGTAGGGATTTCCCTCCTGCTCGCGATAATTATAGTGGGGCTGGTGATGCAACTGGTGCTGATCAGCTAATCACCATACTGGGACAACTTACTCAGGTTATGAATAATAACCTTACCCGTATGGAGCACCCTGATCCGCATCGTGGAGGATCAATGTTAGATAGATTCATGAGGAAACAACCACCAACGTTCAATGGGAATACAAATCCCTTAGTAGCTGAGCAATGGATATTTTCCCTAGAGAAAATATTTCAGGCTTTGGGGAGCAGTGAAAGAGAAAAAGTTATCATGGCAGTTTACCGCCTCACTGGAGATGCTGATCAATGGTGGTCATTGATTCAAAATACGAAGGAAGATGATGAAGTATCAAATATGGAATGGAGGGAGTTCAAAGAGCTGTTTTTAGAAAAATACTTCCCTCGCGACCATCGAGCAGATATGGAAAGGCAATTTCTGAGTCTGAGACAAAAGGAGGATGAGAATGTCACAAAGTATGAGGCTAACTTTACAAGGTTAGCGAGGTACGCTGGTGATTATATTCGTAACCCAAGAAGTAAGATTGATCGTTTCTTTGATGGGTTCGTTATTTATAGTGATGCATCGAAGAAAGGACTTGGCTGTGTCCTTATGCATAATGATAGAGTTATTGCCTACGCATCACGACAGTTGAAAATTCATGAACAAAACTATCCTACTCATGATCTCGAGTTAGCAGCAGTGATCTTTGCTTTGAAGATATGGAGGCACTACCTCTATGGTGAAAAATGTAAGATTTATACTGATCACAAGAGTTTGAAGTATATTTTCTCACAAAAAGAACTCAACATGAGGCAAAGGATATGGCTTGAATTACTCAAGGATTATGATTGTACATTACACTACCACCCAGGGAAGGAAAACAAGGTGGCAGATGCTTTGAGTAGAAAAGACCATGGAGTTTTGAACAATATGAGAATTGAAAGGGATCCAATTTTCATGGATCTAGTGAAGATGGACATGTGAATAACCAGGGAAGGTGAAACATCAATGCTTTTTCAAATGGTTGCCAAACCATCTTTACTAGAAAGGATTAAGAGTTCTCAGACCGATGATGAATAATTCCAAAAGAAGATTAAAGCTGTGAATGATGGGAGATTGAGAGACTTTGTGTATGAAGATGGAATTTTGAAATTCGGGAAGAGACTTTGTGTTCCCAATATACCTGATCTAAAAAGGGAATTGCTGGATGATGCTCATAGTTCCAATTTCTCTATACACCCTGGGAGCACCAAAATGTATAGAGATTTGAAGGAACATTTTTTGTGGGACAACATGAAGAGGGAGATTGCTGATTTTGTGTCAAGATGTATGGTTTGTCAACAAGTGAAAGCTGGAAGGAAACAACATGGAGGAGTCATGCAACCTCTTCCCATACCGGAGTGGAAATGGGACAATGTTACGATGGACTTTGTCATGGGGCTACCAACGACTCCTAGAAGGAACGATGCAATATGGGTTATTGTTGATCGTCTTACCAAGACAACACATTTTCTTGCTATAAGAGAAGATCTACCCCTGGAACGTCTAGCAAGACTATATATTAATGAAGTTGTGAGACTTCATGGAGTACCCCTATCGATTGTTTCTGATCGTGATCCCTGTTTTGCTTCAAGATTCTGGAAAAGTCTTCAGAAATCCCTGGATACTGAACTTCATTTGAGCACTGCTTACCACCCTCAGACAGACGGACAATCAGAACGGACTATTCAAACCTTAGAAGACATGTTGAGATCTTGCTCACTTGACTTTCAGGGTATGTGGGATCAATATTTACCTTTGGTAGAATTTTTCTATAACAATAGCTTCCATTCGAGTATTCAGATGGCACCATATGAAGCGTTATACGGAAAGAGATGTCGTACATCAACCTGTTGGGATGACGTTGGTGAAAGAAAACTTGTAGGCCTAGAACTGGTGGAGGAAACGGTGGAAAAGGTGAAAGTAATCCAAAATCACATCAAAGCAGCTCAAAGTAGGCAGAAGAGCTATGCCGATAATCGAAGGAAGGATTTGGAATTTCAAGTCGGTGATCATGTTTTTCTGAACGTATCTCCGTGGAAGGGAGTCATACGTTTTGGTAAGAAAGGTAAATTGAGTCCCAGGTACATCAGACCTTTCGAAATTCTAGAACGAATTGGGGTTGTAGCTTACCGATTGGCAATGCCGCCAAGTCTCTCCAAAGTTCACGATGTGTTCCACGTATCTCTATTGAGGAAATACATGCCTGATCCGACGCATGTACTCACCTATGAGGAATTAGAACTGGAACCCGATCTGTCTTATTGCGAAGAGCCCGTCAAGATTCTTGATACGAGAGAACAAGTGCTGAGAAACCGGACGACGCGTCTGGTAAAAGTTTTGTGGAGAAACCATAAGATGGAAGAGGCAACGTGGGAACCCGAGGAACTTATGATGAAGAACCACCTGAGTCTTTTTATGCAGTAATACCCTAGAAATTGCGAGGACGCAATTATTTGATGGAGGGGAGAATGTAACACCCCAAGCTTCTACGGTACGCTTCTCTTTGAATAATGTGATAGCGTGTGTTGTACGCAACACCGAGTTCTAACACACCATAACTAATCAAACTAGCCGTTATGAATAGTAATACCTACTTTTTGAAATTATATATATTTTATATTTTAAAATGGACTTCATTTTTGGATTCGGAATATCGAATTTAGCCTAAGGTGAAATTTTGGTACATTTCGGATAACTTTCATATTTTGATGAATAGTGAAAATTACTAAGTTTTAATTAAAAACAACTTTTTAATCAAAATAATTAATAGTGATAAATTATGAATTTGAGTGGTTTTAAAGTATATTTTGAATATATTTTTACCATTTAATATAATGTTGGTCATTGGACATAATTTTACAATTAAACCGAACATAAACGAGTGTCAATCTTTTGATAGTTATTATCTCTTAAAAACACGCTTTTTGTTTTGACAGCGGGAATTAATTTTAAATTCATTTCTGCCACTTCTGTGTTTTGAATTTAGGAAAATGGATTCCATATTTGGAATCAGGATGTTCAAATTGTGTAAATAGGTAACTTTTATTTTTAGACATTTTGAATAATTACTGCGGTAAATATTTTATTTACCACGGTTAAGGGTAAATCCGGTAAATAAGGGTTAAAAAAATAATATTATAATAATACTAAATTACCCTAAAACGTGTCTTAACCCTATTGGTTGATACATGGTCGACCATGGGAATCTTTGGGTCTATTTTGGGACCCCATGGATCCACTTGTAAGTGATAATGACACTTTATTTTAATTAAGTTAAAATGAATACAAAAATGACACAAGCATATATCTTTTAGAAAAACAATTGTTACATAGGGTTATATATATTGGATTTTAGATTATAAATATTCATTAGAAAGATAAAAAGATTTCCTACATAATGATAATTTATTTATAATTTTTAGACATTAAATAATTTATTTTATTTATGACACAATGATGATGCAATAATTACTATAATAGAGAAAAATCAAAATAATTGATATTAAAAATACCCAAATAAATATAATATGAAACTTTTAATGAATTAAACTAATTTTATAGGATAATATGATATATTAGGATTGATTTAATTGACTTTTTCCGAAGTAATAAATCTGTTATGAGTTTCACAAAAATCATCTATTGAATAGTGTCAAAATTGACATAAAAGAGTTCTTAAAACAAATATTATATTATTAATTGATATTAAATTCCTAAAAATCTACGGTTAGGCAAAAAGACTTATATCATGATAGGTTCATCATTAATGTACCACTTGGGGGTCTCTTGGATGTATATAGTAAGTTTATTAACCATATTATATAAAAATACAAAGAGACATTGTAAAAGTGAAACTAATTAACTTAGAGTTAATACTTAAAGATAAGGTTAATATAAGTACCCAAACCTGTCTAAATTCTATTGGTTGAGTGGTGTTCGACCTATCCCCACCTTAACCTTTGAATAATAAGCTTTGGAGCCATTAGAAACCGAATATGAATTTATTATAAATTAATATTTCTAGCTTTTCCAAAGGTGCCCCTCACCCCTCTTATAAAAGGGCACTCCTCCTTCTCATTTATTCACACCTTCAAAGCCTTTTGGTTCGGACAAACTCTGCCCAAATACTCTCCCAACATCCCTCACTACAACCTAGAGGCCTTAGTTTGATTATAAATCCAACCTAAGGATCCCTTTTGATCAAATCAAAAGAAAGAACCCGAAGAAGAGGTAATGATTTCACCACCCTTCTCCAAGTTCATTTCTTCTTCCACTTCTTCTTCCTTTGTTCTTACCATTCTAAAATAATAACTCCAGTATCTCACATATACTGTGATGTTATTATAAATATGGTACAACCATATTCAGTATTCTATCCACCCTTTGAATAACATGTCACCATACATGCGTACGTACGGACTACCGTCTCCACGTCGTGGTGTAATTGTTATTCAATATAATATTATTTGGATGGGTATAATAATGATGTGTAACTCATGTAAATAATAAATATAACATGTTAATGATTCTGTATATATGATATACCATCCATTTATATATTATTTTAATATCAAAAGAATGATATTGTCGCTCGTGCGTACGTACGGACTACCGTCTCCACGAACGCGATGAGATTCATTCTCCATCGTATCCATTCAAGTATAATTATCATTTGATGATTTAAAAATGATTTTTAAGGACTAGATATCATTCTGGATATGAATAAGATACAACAACCATGGCTTATGTAACAAAACATATAAAAGAAAATGAGTAAGTTAACTCCCGAAACGACGATAATTCTAAGATATTATTAACAAATCAATGTTAAAAGATCATATATGATATCATATTATTATATATGATTCTTGTATAATTTAATAACAACTATTTCACCAATATACAGGAGGTTAACCTACCCCAACCAAGGAAATGTACAAGGTAAGGGTTTACTTTACAACCTATTCATTATCCAAGGTTGTTTATACGTAATAATCTACTGGGATCTCTTTATCATCCACATCCATGTTTCTTAAAAATGCATTTCAAAACATTTTTACTATTTACTAGAATATGAGTTAAAGTCATTTAAACCCTTTTTGACTTTTATAAGTGGTTTATAAAGGAATCTTTCGGTCGTTTTCAAAACAAGGTCCTTTTTAAACTTTTCGACAGAATTAAGGTAAGAATGTTTTTTTTAACTTATACGGCGGGTGCGGATATTTTCCGCCGTTATAAAATCTTCAAAGCTTCCCCTACAAGATTATAAGAATATTTTCAAAGAAAATGTTTTATTTTATATGGATCTTAAATTATTTCAAAATAAAAGGAGATATTTCTTTAAAAATAATTTTAATTTCATCTATGTCAACATCCTTTGATGGATTTTAAGATTATTTAATGTGGATTTATTATGATACAAAACTTCTATATTGTATTGAAGGTTTTGTGATATGTTTGACTGTGGATGTGCTATTTTTTATACCATTCATAGTTTATGGTGAAAGTATTGACATTTCATATACTAGTTTTAATATGAATGTTTATGTTATGTTTAAACCTTTTCATATGGGAATGCATTGGACTTAATATGTGACGGGTGGAGCCCGCTATAGCTCCTCGATGCATAGGTAGGTCTCATGAGACAAACTAGTGTCTTGGCACAAGGACTTGACAAAATCTTATTTGTAGTCTTGGCACGAGGCCTTGGCTATGTGGTTATGATAGTCTGGCATTATGCATTCCAACATTATGAAAGTGGTTATTGATTTTTGCATGTGATTATTCGATTAGTAGAATATCCATGTGAATAATTAAATGGCATTATTTCATTTTATTTATGCCATACCATGTTGAAAGTTCATATTTAAAAGGCTTTTGTTTTAGTTATACATTTCCTTAAATGTTTATTCTTATTTATGAAAGTTTCCGCTATATTGTTATCCTTACTGGGCATTTGAGCTCACCCCTTTTCTATGTTTTATTTTTCCCAGGATGTGAAGAAGTAAGTTATGAATGACCTGCAGGGATTTTATGAGGGGTTAATAGTGTGGATTGTGGAAACATTATGTTGTTGTAGTAGTTTTTCATTTTATGATGTAATGTAAAACTTATGAATATATCTAGTGTTTCCAAGGCTACTAAACCAATCGGTCTTTCGAGATTTGATCTTTCTTGTGATCATGCCAATGTTATGTAATAATGCACCGACTCTGGGTAACTGGGGTCGGGGCGTTACATTACATGTGATTTTTTTTACAAGTAGAATACCCATGTTAATATGTAAATGGAATTATTTGATTAATCTTTTCCATATTATGGTATTGTTTATGTTTAAATGTATTGTGTTTCAATTTTATATCTTACCATAAATGTTTATAATTATTTATGATAGCTTCCGCTATATTATTATTCCTTACTGATCATCTGATCTCACCCGTTTCTTATTTTTTATTTTCCCAGTATTCCTAGAAGTATATTATGATTTATATGTAGGTTTAAGATATGGGAATTATGGAATTATTATTGGATTATTTATGATTTGTATTATGTTATATATTGTAACGTAAAGTTCAGGAATGTAATTTATTTTCCAAGACTACTAAACTAACTGGTATTTCGAGACTTTATTTCTTGTAATCATTCTAATGTATTAATATAATGCACTGACTTTGTGTTACTGGGGTCGGGCATTATAGTTGGTATCAGAAGAAGTTTAGAATGTTCCATAGAAAGGGATTTAGATAAATCTTATTTTGAAACATTACCCTAAGATAGTCATTGGGGTTTAGTATAGATGATCTTATTAGAATTTTGGTAATTGAGAGATTTTGTGAATATTCCATGAAATACATCCCTCTCTAGATACAAGAAAGGAATAGACAGATCTAGAAGTTATGTATCTTGGATTAAAACCCAAAAAAACATCTTTGATCTAGACCTGGACATGATCTGTTGTACGACAATGATCCTTGCTGCACTATTGGTGACAACACTCTGGGGGGATATACTTAAGATAATTCACATTTTCTTTACAGAACATTATGAAAGTTTTTTAAGTAAATATGTCAACAAAAAATCCATTTTTATGATTATTATACTAGGTGTGTACAATATTCAAATAATGTTTAGAATTTTTGTTGTTTTTGGATTATATATTATTATATGATCTAACCTAGTGTATGTCACTATTTAGAAATGGTGCACAGTAGAAGGAATGAGAACTCTAGAAATATGCATTATCCAAAGAGTAATAATGAGCATATCATTCATGGTTTTAAGCCAACATTTATAAGGGAAATAGTTTCCAACGTTTTGTCATCATAGGAAAACATTTATCATTTGTTAATAAGATAAGTAAAGAATTCGATCAGTTTTATGTCTTTGAATGGAATCCCAAGTAAAAGAGTATGGTAAAGATGAATATGGATAAAGGGAATATTTGAAAGACAGATTTTCTCATATGTGATAACTAAGGAAAGAATATCCCTAGGAGGTGCTTGAAAGTAATGGAATTTTTTTATATGTGTGTTGAATAAGGACCCCATGTTCGTGATTGCATGGGTAAGAAAAAGGTTTCAAATGTACAATGCTTCATCTACAAGGAGTTGGGACACAACACAAATCTATGTCTCAATCATCAGAGTATACCTAAAATGATATAATTGTATAATAATCAAGTTATTATACTACCATAGATGAAGATGGATTTTTTGTGATCTTATGAATTTATTAAATACTTATGTCATTTGAGTATTGTACCTATGATGTACATGTTATAATAATTATACTTTATATAATGATTGTACTGTCGTACTATTTCTTCAAGGATTTTAGATTTTATGGTACTATGTAAAGAGAAATAGTTTCAAGTTAAACATTTTGGAAAATATATGGTTGGGAGAAATAAAAATATGAATATATTTATGAAATTGAGATAATTATTTCGTAATAAGATATGATTGATTTGGATAAATTAAATTCGATATTTTTGACTAACATGAAACAATTTAATTGTTTTATGTTCCATAATTGTTGGATTTTACAACATTTTTAGATATAAATAGTATATATAGTATTCTATAAAGAATAAGGTACAATGAATTTAATCAATAAGGTTTTATGGAAATTCAGGGTGTTACCATGTTTTAAGAGAATACATGACGAAGGTATTCAAATGTTATTATGTGGAAAAAGAGATCTTCATTATGTTTACCTTTCTTATAATTTTTGGACTTTGAGTTTGGAAGGAATTATTTTTGATATGTTTAACGGATGTAATGAATTAAGTTTAACATTAGATACTATTCATTAAGGTTAAAACATTTCTTATGATTATGTTTGGATTGTTATAAAAAGGAAAACCTGGAGGACGGGTGACAACCCTTCTTGTATGGAAAGGACACAAGACTTGAACCTGCAACCGAAGGGTGACAATGTTGCATCACCTACCACTAGCCTATATGAAGTCCTAGATAGTATAATGTAGTTTTTTAAAAAGGTCTCACATATGAATTATAAATTATTTTTTTGGAACCTATACAATTAGGATAAATAGACTATTTTTGAGTTTTATTATCTTTTGGTGTGAAATATGAGTTTGTGGTAGAAATCAATTAAAGGATTTAAATATTCTTACCAATTATGTTTTTTTCTTAATCTATTAAGAAAAATATTATTAATCATTGTGGGAGGAATCTCAAAACCCAAAATCTGTTATCATAATACCTTTTTTTGTTGAACCAATGATATTTTAACTCATCATAAATTTTATAATTAAATCCCTCAATATTCCATTTATTCTTCACTTGTTTGTGATTGATGACCTCAATATTTTCTAATAAATATTTATCCTTTTCTTCTAATTTTGTGTCTATAATTTTCCCCAATGTTCTTCTATTAAAAACCTTAATTTGGTGGTGACTTTTTCATTGCTGGTTCCCTCTTATTAAGAATAAATTATATTAATCCAATTTCTGATGTTAGTTTTCCACAAAGGTATTTTTTTTTTTTTTTTTAGAAAAACAATTCCAAATTGAGAGGAATCATTTTATTGAAAGAGGTGAGAATGTAACACCCTAATATTTCATAGTATGTTATCTCATAATCGTAGTTCAATAGCATGCGCTTCATGCAACACCGAGTTCGAGCACACCACGACTTAACAAACCAACCATTCAAACAGTGGTTATGAATAGAATTAACTGATTTTTTTTTCATATACTCAATATAATTTTAGAATCAATATTTTGTGTTTCTTAGAAATAATATAAGAACAAATTAAATTTTTCAGTTAAAAGAAGTATTTTTTTTAAAAACATTTCCCCCATCTAAAATCAAACCCTTTTGAAATCATATATTTTAAACCTTTATATATAAAATTTGACAAAATAAACTTCTTCTTTATGAGAGGGACATAAAAATTTAGTCTGGATAATTTTTCGGTGTTTTCTTGATTATTTGATATTTTGACGAATAGTAAAAAGTACTAAATTATAATTAAAAACAAATTTGTAATAAAAATATTTTATATTGTTAAATTATAAATTTTAATGGTTTAGAAGTATAATTAAATTTTATTTTAATGAAATTAATCAAATTTTGGTAATTGGAAGTAAATTTTTATTTATATTTGACATAATCACATATCAATCTTTTCATAGTTTTTATTTCTCAAAACACTCTTTCTAGTATTGATAACGGGAAATAATTTTAAATTAATTAATTCAACATCAATGATTTGAATTATTAAAATAGAGATAATATTTGAATTTAGATTTTTAAAATTATCATAGGGTGAATTTTTGGTAATTTTCGGAAAACTTTCAATTTTTTATGAAGAGTGCAAAACTATGCATTATTGTTTAAAATGGAATTTTTATTTAAATAGTTATTTTTAATTAAAATTTATTTTAATTTAAAAATAGATCTATAATACCTATATTAGTACAATTATATTCATTAGAGTCATTTTATAATAATATTAGACATATGAAATTTTATTGATCTTTTTAAAGTCCTTTACCTATAATCTAGGAACATTTTCAAATTTGCATAAAACATAATTTTACCACATCTTTGAAATGAATTTAAAAACTCCAAGAGACACGATTGACATCAGTAAGTAAAATCTGATTAAATAGGATGAAAATAATTTTTTATAAATAGTATCTATTGAATTTTTTTCACCACGGTTAAAAGTAAATTGTGTAATTAAAGGTAAAAATAATATTATAATTACCCTAACACATGTCCTAATCTTATTGGATAAGTGTATTTTGACCAAAATAAACCTTCTGAATAAAATATGTTCCTTTTTTATCCACTTGGATTAGATTAGGAAGTTTATTATTATATCATTTAAAGAAGAGTTAAAGGTATTAATGTCATATGTAAATAACTAAAACATTTTTAATATAGGGTTACATATAAGATTATTTCTACTAAAAAAATTCATTATAAATCTTAAAATATATCCTACATCATGGTATTTTATTTATAATTTGTATACATTAAATAATTAAATTTATTTATGACACAATGATGATGTAATAATTACCTTATTAATAAATGATTAAAATATTTTATATTATAAATATACAAATAAAAGTAAATTGAGACTTTTGATGCAATTTATGATTTTTATAGGTGAATATTACATGTTATGTTTGAAATAATGTATTTTTTTGAATTAATAATGTTCTTTTTTACTTTCACAAAAACCAACATTAAATAGTGTTAAAATTGATAGAAATGAGTTATCATAACAAATACTCTATTATTAAATGATATAATAATCCTAAAAATATAAGATTCGTCCAAATGACTTATATAATGATAGGTAAGATGTTAATTAACCACATGAGTTTCTCTCGGAATTTTATATTAGGTTTATTATCCACGTAATATAATAATACAAGAAGACATGGTAAAATTTAAACAATTTAACTAAGAGTTAAATCTAAAAGATAATGTTACTATGAGGACCTAATATTGTATGAAACCTATTGGTAGAGATAATTTCAACCTATCTCAACCATATCCTCTAAATAAATCCATTTTTAGACATTATAAATTGAAAATTATTTTATAATAAAATAATATTTCATGCTTTTCTTAAAGTGACCCTCACATCTCTAATAAAAGTGTACATCAACTTATCTCAAAATCAAACATAAAAATCATTTTGGCTCTACCGAACCCTACTAAAATCCCATTACAACTACCCTCACATCATCCTAAGGGCCTTAGTTTTATCATACAGCCAGCCTAAAGATCCCTTTTGTTTATATCAAAAGGATGAACATGAAGAAAAGGTAATTATTTCATCACTTCTTAGAATGTTCTTTTATTTTTCCACTTCCTCTTTCATTATTTTTTCCATACCAAAATAATAACTCTAGTACCTTCTACATATTTTAATTTCATTATAAATATTTTAGATAAATATTCATTATTCTATCCATCATATTAATGAGAATGTCACAATGTGTGCTTACGTACGACTTACAGACTCCACATCGTGGTGTAGTTTGTTATTCCACACTTAATTATTTGGATTAGTATAAAGATGAGAATAATTGATGTAAATAATAAATTTTAGATGTTATTTATTATATATATAATATAATATCCAATTATAAATTAGTTCACTATTAATTTAATCATATCATAGATCGTGTATGCGTGTGGCTTACCGTCTCCACAACACGATGATATTCATTTCCACGTTCACCAATACACAATGATTTTAAATATATATAATATTTATATGTATATAATATATGAAATAATAATTCTATAGTAGTAGTATATGTGTGTGTGTTTGTGTATTTACATATATCTCATTCACTTACTTCCATTCAATATGATATGAATACTGAAATGAAATATATGCATATGCAAAGTCTACTGTGTCCATAAACAGTGTTTTCCATTTCATATATATATGTACAATACATTCATATATTCTGAATATATATGGTAAATAAATATATTTTTATATTTTTGAATCATTTAAATCATTATATAATTTATACGATCAAGAATAACAAGTTAAAAAACCTATAATAAGAAAAGATATTATTTCCTGAAATGTTATTTTAGCATAAGAATTATTATTAAATGGATTGTATAAATCCATAAATGAATCAATTATGATATCGTAAATATTAGTTTGGTTATGTTATAATTTAGTAACATACTATGGTCATTATACAAGAGGTTAAACATGCCCTCGACCAAAGGAGAGTACAAGGTAAGTGTTAATTACTCAATATCATTATTATATGAGATTGCATCTGTTTAAGTATTTACTGGGAAAGTTTTTATCATGCATGTCCATGTTTCATGAAAATGTTTTCTATATTAAAATTTAATGGTTTTTTGGAAGGGATTATTTATCAATATCATCATTTTTAATGTTTTAATGATTTAAGTTCCTAAATCTTTTTCAATAATGTTTAAGTTTTAAAAATAAGATCACATATTTATTTATATGGACATGATGGTTTTTAGATGTTAACTACTTTAAAATGCTTCAAATTGGTATGGGAAACGTTCATTCAAAAATCTCTTTTAAATGAATTACTTTATAAATGCATGAATTTTAAATGATTTCACAAAAGGGGAATTTCCCTCAATGAGTTTTACTGATCATTTTAAACTATGTCAACATCCTTTACTGGATATTATTCTTGATTGAGTTTGATTTATTATATTAAAATATTCCATATTATATTGAATGAGTTATGAAATGTTAGGTTGTTGATGTTCTATTTTTATACCATTTATTGTTTATGGATAAAGTGTTCACATTTTGTATGCTAGTTTTAATACAAATGTTTATGAGAAGTTTCAACATTTTCATATGAGGAAAGAATTGGACATAGTAAGTGACAGGTGGAGCCCACTATAGCTCCAAGATGCACCAGTATGTCTCATGAGACAAATTAGTGTCTTGGAATAAGGGCTTGAAAAACGTTTTATGTGTAGTCTTGGCATGAGGCCTTGACTATGTGGTTATGATGTCCAACATTTTGTATTCCATCATAATGAAATTCACTATTGATATTATATGTGATTATTAAACTAGTGGAATATTAGTGTGAATAAGTAAATGGAATTATTTGATATATCTTTTACATATAATGTTGTTTTTATGTTTACAGGGAATTTGTTTCAATTTTATACCTTTCCATAAATGTTTATGATTATTTATGATCGTTTCCACTATATTTTTTATCCTTACTTAGCATCTGAGATCACCCATTTATTAAGATACATTTTCTCAGGATTCCATGAAGTATATTGTGATTTATATGCAGGATTATGCTATTTGATTAATTTCATTCTAAAATGTTTTTTATGCTGTGTTTTAGGTTAGAAATATTAATTTAAAGTTCATGTATGTAATCTATTTTCCAATACTGCTAAACTGATCGGTCTTTCTGGACATGAATCTTTCAAATCATGCTAATGTATTAAAATAAGGCATCGACTCATTTTAACTAGGATAGGGGTATTACACACATGATTATATTTCATCATATGATGACAATACATGGGATACTAAATCCATTAAATTTTTTTTCTCAAGACTATAAGGGATATTCTACTTCTTAATATTTATATATTTTGATTTAGAGGGGATTGCATTCCATATACTAGGAAACATTTCAAAAAAAAAATTAATATTCTAGATTAAATGATAGAATAATATATAACACCAAATATGGTATATCAAATTACATAAATTTATACATAGTGAGTCCAATAATCATAAAAATTTATTACTTTATAGAAAATGTAACATTAAAATACTTCATAATGGTAGAATAAAAAACGTGAACTATCCTAAGAATATCCCCCACATGTGTTAAATCTAGTGTTTTGTAAGCCCCATTTTCTTTACCAGGTTACCAAGAATTTGGCTCGAGACACCTTGTCAGAGTTATTACCCCTAGTTATGTTTATCTCAAAACTACATCCCCATGTAGTATCCAAACACGGATGTATTTATTGCAATACAAAAATAATCATTAACTTTACCAAATTATATGATGATATTGTATACTTATCCTCAATGTATATCTTTGTGTTATTATCCTTCATCATGGTCCTCTAAATATAATATCTAAGGATGCTAATAACCATCTGTCAATATCAACTATAATACACTGACCAATAATCCTAGAGCTGCTTCATTATTTTATTACCTTAGCTTGATGGAAATGATTAAAATCCTAAAAGAGTGATCATTTTAACAGTCTTGTAAATTCTTATTACAAGCATGATACACATAATACATTAGTAAATATAAAATATTAAGCCAATACATAATATAATGAAATAAATTTCACCCTTGAATGCTTATTCGAGGATTTCTTTTTCATAACATGAATGATGGAATAATAATAAGGGTGAGCTCAAATGGTCAATAAGGGTAAAAAATGTGGAATAAATAACAAATAAATGGATATAAATTATCATATAAATGTTATAATTTGACAGCCTACACCATCTAAATAACTAGATAAGGCAATATTTATATATCAAGGTATTAAACCGAAAATAGATGCCATTAAATAAATGAAGTGAAAATTAAATGAATCCATAAACAATGAGATGAAAAATATCACAGATACATAATAACTATATTATCAATAAATTAAATTCATAATTATTAGATATAATGTTTCATATTCACTTGATTCCGTCAAGAGACGGTTTAACAATTCTGGTTTGGAAAACTAATTTATCTGATGAGACAACTGATGTTTCAAGGAGATTTCATTAACCTACAACAAACTGGCAGGGTGTTCTATAAAATTTTCCAATTCTATTTATTTAAAGAACAAATCATTACCCATATATTTAATAAATATTATAAATTATGAAATTTAATTTTCATTGCATATAAGATACATATTTTTCAATAATTATTAATATAATCAAATAATTTTCAATGTTAATAATATTTGTAATATGATATATGGTTTAGGAAATAATAACTTTAATTGTGAGAGAATATGGATATTCAAAGTATTCTACTATGAAAAATGACTACAATAAAGTGATTGTTTCATGATAATGTTATCAATCACAAAATAAAGTGACATTTCAATGAAAATCATGAAGAACATTTATAGAAAAATAATCTTTAACCATACCAATGTAACCCATACAACATGAATGATATAAATAATTATTCGCATGATGGATATTTTTTAGTACCATGATGAAAATGTATTCATGGTATAATGTATAAAATGGGACAATAGATACACTACACAAAATAAGTAATTTATGTATATGGATTAAGCCACACAAAAATAAAATGTAAGATTGCAATCACTTACCTTTCATTTCATTTTCGGATGAACATCCTTCATCATCATGTATAATAATCTAATTATTATTATATAATTTCTTAAGAACACTTTTTCATGATAATAATTATTTTTATTTCATTTATGTCCATGTTATATACAACTATATAATCAAATATGTCTATGTGAGGTGTTTGGTCCAAATTCAGTTTAGCTGTAAAAAACCACATTAGTAGGTCAACTGTGGTTAATGTGTTAATTATATAAAAACATTCAAATAATAATCATGAAATAATTATGAAATTTTTACATAAATTATACATTAGAAATAAATAATTATATATATTTATTAAAAATTAATCAAAGTTACAACCAGGGAGATGGTAGACGGTTAGTATGCACGAGTAATATTCTTTTTTTTCAATGATCATTGTACATAGAAGGATAGAAAAATAATATATTTACATAATGATAATTATATCATATATAAAATATTATTTAATCTAATATACTTATATATATATTTTTTATATATATAATCAATCACATCATATCGGGGAGGAGGTAGACCACACATCTAGGAATGATGATGTCACTTTTTATCTATGTGTGAAAAAGTAATAAAGAAAATAATATATATATATATATATGTATATATATATATATATATTATATTTCAAGAAATTATATTATTTCATCAATATAAAATATTTTTTATGTAACAAATTATTAATTAAAACTATCCAATATACATTCAGTGTATCGTGTGAACGAATCACATCACTCTGAGGAAGGGGTGGTCTATACATCCAAAAACAATGTAATCATATTTATACAAAATGGGAAGTATAAAGGATTGTGTTATAAAGTAATTGGAGATTCATAAATACATAAAAATATCATATATAACATATATAAATAGTGTTTCATTCATAATGTCCACCATGTGAGGAGACAGACAATAAATGGACAATCATTATTTATGGAGGCAGTAGTTCGCCCTACCTAGAAATAGTATGTTCATTACCCATTAAATTAAAGTTTGTTTTAGAGTAGGTATAGACCATGGATTAACATAATACTATTAAATTTTTGATATTGTTTTTTCAATAAAATAACATAATAAGATGAGTTTAGGTGTAAGAGAATGGAAATAAAACTAAATAGATTAACGAAAGATGTTACCCATTAATCAAATAATATCTATCGGTTTCAACCAAAATGGTTACATATATCGATTTATTCCCTAGTGGGGGATTCTACGATGAGTTAGGAATTTTGGGGAGCTATTTCAGAAGACCATGGTCAATCAAATTTTGCGAGAGTGATGTGAGTAAGGGGTAGAGTGCATGCTTTTTTATAGTGGAGGGGGAGTGGAACTCTTGTACATACCAAAATGAATTCATTAATTTGAGGTATAACATACCTAAATGGACTCCAAAATGGAAAATTAATGAATTAAATGAGAATTTTGGTCGATTAAAACCCCACCACACATTAATATTACATTTTAATAACTTTTTCCACTAACATCAATGTTTTCCTAATTTTATGATCTCGATTTTTGTTAATGAATCTAGTTTTCCAATATAATTAATTTACCTATTAATACTATAATAAAGTGAGATTTATTAATATAAATAAATTTAATAGATTATTAGTATGATAATTAATTTATCACATAAAAATTACATTTTTTTTGGTAAATAAGTTTTCAAAAAGTTTATGTGATGAGCTAAAACACGGCTTAAACTCGAACAATGTTAACAAAATTTTTACAATATATGGGTCAATATGTTATTTATAAATTAGAGATTAGTCCAATAATAGAAAATATTTAACATTTATTAAAACATATAAATTACTTGGAATTATATTTTATTGTATTTATTTTAAACCATTTAATAAAATAACTTTATTTCAATATAATTATAATATATGTTAGGAAGATATTTTTATAATTTTTATTTTAAAAAATAAAATTAATATTAGAAATAAAATATATTATGTTTATTTCTATGTAACATGATATAGTCATCTAGAAAATAATAAATAAAAACAATTCAATCAATGTTTTACATTTTAATATTTATAGTATCATTTATTTTACTTATTTATTAAATAAATAATCACTAGGTTGGCATTTATTATGAATTTTAAGAAAATAAATTATCTATAGAAATTAATGTTCCATTATTATGATAAAAATAAACCATTTATCATTCAAAAGTATTTTTAGAACCGAAATTATGATGTTATGATCATATAACCATGTTTTAGAACTGTTAAAGGTAAGGAATGTTCACTGTTTTATGTTTTCATTACTAAACATTTTATATATTGAAATTTCATTTAATAATATCCCAATAAACCATAAAATTCCGTCCAAGTGTTTATAGGGTAAAATTAGTGGAATCTCATTGATTTTAGATATGTTTCCAAGACATTTTGGTCTTTATGATTTAGGTTTAGTCGGTAATTATGATTAGTCACTCCTTAATAACCTTATTTAATTTTAATCACTGTCACTAATCTTTTTTGAATAAAATAATTAGATTTTATTATACCATAGATAATATACTAATTAAACTATGTATATACATTTTTCAAAATTAAAATAATTTAAATGGGAAAATTATGATTAATGCTAATCTCTTACAAATGGTGAGAAAGCTGGTTTTTGAAGTAGAAAAGTTCAAAAGTGCAACATTTTTGAATATATAATTTATATATAGAAACAATTTCAAAGACAAAAATTGGATTAATATATGAATTATATTTCTATTTTGAATTTTAAAACTACTTATTATTTATTTTAACATTAATAATTATTTAAATTAAAATGATGTTTTTATTGGAATGCAGTATTTGTCACTATTCATAAAAAACGAATCTTCATAGAAAAATATAAAAAATTCACACTAAGATAATTTTTACATTCTAAATTAAAAAATTATGACTATTTTGGAAAATACATTTTTACTATTTCCAAAATTTATTTCTCAAATAGGTGCACAATTAAAAGGTTATAAAGCCCAATCTTGTGTGTAACACAATACGACTTAGTGTGGTGTCTAGTATAATCATAAATTTTTTTTGTGTATAAATAGATAAAAAATAATATGTATTATAAAATGAAAAATTCAGAATGTTTTGGGGTGTTAAAATTATTATCCCATATGCATCATCTATAGAGAATAATGTATCTTCGAGGTAGTTTTGTCTCTTTAGTATAGGTGGAATTGCAGATTTACCATGAATAAGTTAAGAAATGGGAGAGGGAAACCAAAATATGTTTCCCATGGCTAAATTTGTTCATAGATGATGTTCTTTTACCCTTGGAAGGTGAACTCTGGGACAAGATCACTTAAGGGTGGGGTCTTCATGAACTATATTTTTTTACTTATATATGGATCCTTTAAAATATCATCTAATTATTTATTTTATCCATAATATAGATGCCTAATGTGGTTATGAAGGTTTAAGGGATGTTTAGGTCTTGGTCATTGCTCATAACCCTAGGTGGTATGAAAAATAGATTGGTCATATTGTTAGTAGAAACCTACAAGATATACAATATGGTATCTCAAATCCTTGTTCCTCTAGATAATGGAGTGATATAGGGTGCCCAGCTTCCAATAACCATGCTCTAGGAGCTGCATAATTCTTAAAAAACTATTAAAATTTTATTTAAATGTGTTTTGGAATGTTTGGATCATAGTTTCAAAAACTTTTTGGCATAACTATTTTAATTTTGACCCTTTATGGATGTTGGTGCATGGATAGCACACAAGCTGGAAAACCGTGCGGAAAAACAATGTGATCAGTGTTTTGGTCGAAATTAAAAACCACCCTTAATGGGATATAATGTTTTATGATCACATTATTTCCTATTATTATATATCATGTATTTTTTTCATCATTGTTGAGCTAAATTGAAGGCTTAGAATAGGAATTGAAGGAACTTCTCGATCTAGAGTCAAATCAAAGCAATGTTCCCTAGTTAGATTCCACCCCCAACATACACAATTACGTTTTATCTATTTTTTATTATTAATTCTATCAGCGATGCTATTTTGATGCAGGATCATATGGCATATTTTTATAGAAATGATCTGTTATTCATAAATTCCATCCATTTAGTCCAAATTAATGGTTGATACTTTATGAAAAATGTTTTATGAGCCTAAGGTAGGAGGTTTATAAATTATCTATCATGCTTCATAATTTCATTTACCTTAGTGTGTGTGAATTTATATTTCATCAGGTGTTTATTATTTTACTCATGTGCATTTTATATAGTAATTAAAATCATGTTAAAAATAACAGTTAAATATTTTATTAGTCACTGGAGGTTACACCCTCAATTATGACCACCATATATAGGGTGTTTTCTATATTTATACTTGTAATATATTGATTAGTCTATCTTCAACACTATATGGGTGTTCGTAGAATTGAAATTTTCAAAGGTAAGGGTTTAAATAAATATATGAATTGATAATGAATATTACATGTAAATATATTACCTTCCAAATCTAAGGTATGAGTTCTAATAAATTAAAGATGGTTAAATAGTTAATTGGACAGTATACTGTGAATATGACATTCACTAATTAAATGTGAAGGGAAGACAAAATTAAACTTCTATAGAACAGCTTTTCATGATTAATGGATGATAGTAGAGGGATCCCAATGAATTTATTAGGACTTACATGAATTAAATGGTTACATGCATTCTTAACCTTGTCACACTAATGAAATGTAATGAATTGAACAAGTTGAATTATTAAAATTTTAAAATTATCATAAGGATGTAATTAATTAACAAGTCATGTAAATAGTTTATATTGAATATGGTCCTGTAAATTGATTTAGGAGTGATCAGAGGCGAGGTTGACTTGGATTCCCGATCGAATGAAATGAGCACTCATAGACACCATTCCAATTCGAGGATTCCAGTTTCAATAGTTGATAAGAACCTTCAATCCCAATCATTGTCTACTTATGGATTCCTGGTATGAAACTATATGATCCATAAATTTTTTTGATATGATTCCTTATAAACAATAATTATATTTATATGGACATCTATATACATGAGATTTCATGTTTACACCCTTGTTCCTAGTCATTACTTATACTATTTTTCGTTAGATGAAATCATTGGACTATGTTATAATTAAATTATTGTCAAATACATTTGGAGATTCCCCCTAGATTACACAGTTACCACTTTTTCTAGGCTACATGTATTTTTTGAGTTTTGTTGACCCATAAAGTCAACGATTCATTTGTAATTACCTTTGATCCTCTTCATTATTACCATAATTACATGACGCATTATATTATCCGGGATCCATCAGTATTAATAACATGAAATAACGTAAGTGATGGTTATAACTCATGAACCTTATTTTATAAACAAAAATAATTAATAATTTATGTATTTTCATGTTCAGACTCAGGAGGAAGCTAAACCGAGTACATGGGTATTTATGTTAATAAAGTTTTTTACTTTTATATATGCATGACTTCACATTGATTAATTTTATATTAAATGTACCTAATGTTGTAGATGTCATTGGTGGTGTCCTACAGAGATTTATCCCAATCACTAACCAAGACAATATTGGTACCTTAGAATATTGCTTGTATGTAGGTGTTGGAAAAGGTAATCATCCCACTTTTGAAACTTGTTTTATTTATTTCATTTGGATGGATCTGAGAAGATGATTCCTAATCTAGAGATAATTATGATGGGGTTTGTTTTATTGCTTCTTTTGGATTATTTTGTATAATATTTATTCCCTGATGCCTTGTATCCATGTTTTCCAGTTTAATAGAGAAAGGACATGAAAAACCCGTTTTTTATGTTTTAGCTTCTATCTCTTGAATATTTATTACTAGTTGTTCTGTTATTCATTATCCTTTTCTACTTATATAATTCCATCTCTTTACATATATTGCATCTATTATTTTCCTGTTATTAAATTTAACGACTATGATATATACATGTAATGAGGGCATAGTCTACCCATATACACACCATTATCCCTCACTAATAGTCGGTAACCTATGACGTTTATGGTGATGTGTATGTGTCATAACAACCCACCAGACATAGGAATCCTATGAGTGGAATATAGGTCTAAAAAATCACATATCATGCATTAGGACAAGAGAACTATTGACTCAAATAGATTGATATTTTTTGTACAGGTCATAACAGTTTATTTCTCATAAATATAATTAACTAATTCATGATCTTGAGTTAGAAGAAGTTTTTTATGCCATATGTTTCAAGAGACATTAATTGTTTGTATAATAATTATTTGTATATATAGATCATAAAATTCTAAAATACATTTCTTCCAAGGGTGACTTGAATATCAAACAATGATAATTGGATGAATTCCTACATTTATGTTATTTTGAACCTTCATATATTTTTTGGGATGTCAATGATGTTGGGAATGATCAATGTAATAACACTTATATATAATATGTTCTCTATGAAAATATAGGACCACATTAGATGATTCATTTTTAAGAGATGAATTATGGGATGCATTGAATCTATGAGAATCATATTCAAAAATAATTAGTAGTGACCTCATATATTCTTGATGGTTTAACGATGAAATAGATTTATGATTCATAATTATAATCCCTAATGGAAAAAAATAAGTTGAAGACATGCCACCTGGTTAGGTTGTTAATGGGTAAGGAATCATTTATAATCAGAGGCATGTCTGGGTTCATGCCAACATGCATGTGGAGAATATTTGAGAATATCAACCTATAAATGGGTAATATATCATATAAATACCATGTTTTATCATAAATTATGCCACCAATATTGGTTTATGGGGATGAAGTGGAAAATGATGTGGGTTTTATAGACTATTATACAAGAAAACATGTGATGTTAAACCACCCGTGTCCAGATGGTCTTTTAAAACTGTTCCTATTTCGGAATGGATATGAGTTGAAATAAATACACATTTTTTATGGTATTACGAAAATAACATTATGTATGTGACATTTTATGGGATATAGATGAAAGGATGATTATGGTAAACAATTTCATGCCAATTAGAGAGGAATTCTACACAGGTGAGAAATTTTTAATTTATAGCTAAGAATTTATACACATTCACATGGTCCCACATACTATCATATCATACATGGTTTCTTAGTTTGAATTTAAATTCTCTCAGAGAATAAATAGGTTATTAGGGTCATATGTACTTTTTAATAAAACATATCACCCTAAAAAACTGACCATTCGATGAATATTTCATAGTTGTTGGAGGATAAACATTGTGGACACTTCCATGATTTTCGAGGATTGTAGGAAAAACATTTATTAATTTTCAAATTTATATATAACAATAGGTTCATGTGACTATTCATATAAATCAATATTTTTACATATGAGATTCGTTTTGATGACTACTTTTTGGGTCTGATGTATTGGAGGAAGAACTACATAGACATCATCTCGTTCAGGATCTATTAGAGTAAGAACAATATATCAAAAAGTGAATAGAAATAACTATGTATATGAATAATTATAAGATTTATTTTAATTGAAGACCTATGGTGTTTGAGGATGAGTATTTTGTCTTATTTTGTGTTTATCCATGATTTTATCATTAATGGTTTAAGATAAAGGGTATGTAATCACCTAGATTCAGTGGTTATTTTGAGATAATGGAGTTAGTAAGGTTGTTATCCTACTATATTTTTCAACATCAATGGTACTGTACCATACATGATGTCATTGGTGTTTCTATGCTCAATTTTTATAATTAAGATAGGTCTAATATTATTCACAATTATGAGGTTGAATGTGGGTCTAAGGATTATTTTTAAGACTGCCTTATTCTTATTTTTGATCAAACAAATAAAGATCTATGAGATAGAAAATTTCATTTAATAACCATTATTTTCTAGAACATGAATGTATATGATGAGATAAGAGAGAGAGATTATGATGTACATTCTCAATATAGGGAATTATTATGCTATGATTCTCGACCATTATTAGGGAAACCAATGAATGTGTTATTTTGTGGATGGTAGGTTATAAGATTTTTATTCTTCAAATAATATACAATTATATTAAATTTTAGTCTTATAATTTTTTAATCTCAATTAGAATTCTCAAGGATCTTTTTATAAAATTAGAAGAATTTATGGATTGTTAAAATACTACAGCACTAGTTTTTGGTAGAGGTAGAGTCAAGCACATCATTATAGCTTGATTAGAGGATTAAGTGTGTCAAGGTCATAAAACCTAAATATGGTAGTGAAATATTTGATTAAACATATTTTATGGGATTTATAAACTTGTAAAAAATTAGAGAAATTTTTTTATTGTGAAAGCCATGTTGTTGTAATGGTCAATAAAATGGTGTGTATAGTCCATGTGATTGGGGGATTCCTTGGATTGTAATGGAATACTATTAGAAATATCTTTTTCCAAATATACATTTGAACCATGCAGCTATTAAAATTTGTGAAATTAAATTTTCCTCTAGTTTTATTTAAACCAAATTACTTCTTTTTACCACTTTATTTTCATAGAGTATTCATCATAGGAACACCACTTTTCTTATCAACATTGGCTATTAGATAACTCTATCAATTTATCTCTGATTTAAGTACTATCAGTATCATTGGATTAGTCGATGTATGTCTATAATTATTCTCCGTTATTTAATTACTTTCTCTTTGTTTACGTGATTTTATCAACATGTGATATAATATTCCATATTTTTTTTTATTTTTTACTATTTATTTATTTTATATAATTATATACTAAATTAATGGATTTTACAAGATTATGAGTCTTCAACTCATCTATTGTATGTGGTCAATGACAATAAATTAAATAGTTTTTCTATTATGTATCCATTCTTTAAAAAGATGTATATTCTATGCATTGGTACAAAAATCTGTACTATACTGAATCTAACTTTGGGACGTTGAATAGACATGATATTTTACTTTTGAAAATGTATGTGGTTGAAAACATCAACTCAATATTTCATATTGGATGGGTTCAATTAAATGACCAGATGAATTATCATTAACATGTGAGAAAAAAAAGAATTATTTTTTGATTATCATTACCTTTTTTAGGGAGATAATTTTCATTAAATATATGAATTGAAATGTGGTAAACACATATCCATTGGGTACATGGTTAATTTTAAATGAATAAAATAAAATTTTAATTGAATTCCAATGTCAATTATTCCTTGATAGATGATATAGTGGTATATAGATTACAGATTCTCACTACTTATTACATGAATACGGTATGAAAAAAATTACATTATATTTAATAAATTACATGGTTGTGATTACATATTGATTCATTAAATAATGGATAATACATTCCATATTGTTTATCTAAATTAATGTACATGGAGTTCTTAAATTATTATATGAAATAAAAAAATGATTATATATATTTATATGTAATTTGATATCGAATATCTATATGATTTTAAATGACATCACTTAAGGTTTAAAAACAAATAAATGGACATGTTTCTCCACCCTATTTTATCAAAATCATAAAAATTATGGGTTGTCCCATTTTAGTTGGATGTAGGTAGTGTCAGATTGGTGTCTTGTGAAGACCCCAATCCATAATGGGGGGTTTTAGATGATTGTTTTGTTATTATATGCATGATACTTTATTTTATACTGATAGACTAAATTATTCATAAACACAGTTGGTGATCACATACTATTATTTACTCACACACTATTTGGGACATTGAATGGTGACTGGACATACATTATGGATAAATCATGGGAAAAGGGGAAGCACCCCATAGTATATGAATGAAATTCTATATTATGATTTAGTATAATATGGGAGGATCGATCATGTACTCATGATAATATTTTACATAGATTTTGGTTTTATGTGTGTTTATTATTTCTTGTGTCATGTTGTATTCCTTCCAAACTTTTTTATATCATTATGAAAATATTTCATTGTATATGATACTACTGATGGATTTTTAAAATTTATTCATTTATCGATTCTTACATTATCTTCTGTATCATTTTACACTATTCAATGTATTTTTTCGATGCACATACGTTATTATAACTATTATTCTCCCATAAGTTAAAGAGGGTATAGTCACACAACCTTGCCATCATATACCCTCTTGTATGTTAGTATCCATTTTATTATGGGTTGGTATTCTTGAGGCCATTTAGCCAACAAGTTTTAGTTATATATGCATTAACTAGGATCGAGATGTCAAAATGAATCACAACATGAATTATTTTTGTTCAAACACACCCTTAAATCCAACTAAGTTGATATGAAAATGTGTGTTGGGTATAAAATTCGTAGAAAAATATATAAAATAAGGTAATCAGTTTTATTAGAGTGTCATTTTTCTTAAATTGTGTTCACCTATGTCAAAAATTATATAAGACCATATATATTTATAGGATAACCCTCAAAAATTCACTATCTCATTTCATTTGAATATAATGAATTTTACACAATGTATTAGAGAAAAATACCTAGCTCACCCCTAAAATAGGATATATATAGATCATTATTCACCAACAATAATTCTAAGATACCACATAAAAATATTAGTCTTCTTATTTTTCAACAATAAATCCTATTAAATAGATATTTAACCCTTATGTAAAGACAATTGTATTTTTTCAATAAAAGGTGAACTAACTTCTATGAAATAAAAAAACAAAATATAAAATTCAGAAATTAATTATCAATATTTGTTCAGCTAAAAATATTAGTATAATAATCTATAAGAATGATCAAATCATGTAAAATTTATATTTCTGTGAAATTTCATTCATGTCGTATATGTTATAGAAAAACATTTTATTACACTTTGGTAAAAAAAATTGACATGTTACCCCTAAACATTGTTAAATATTTTCTTTTTTAAAAAATTATAAATAATGTAAAATTTGTTCAAAATTTCCTCTAAAAAACATGCAAACATAAATATGAATTTTGATAAAACATTAAAATAACATGGACATGGATCAAAATGAGTTGGAAGGATAAAATTAGAAAAGGATTTTTAGGTGAATGCCCATTATGGCGTGAAAAATTTAAATCCAAAGAAACAAGGAAGGTAAGAATATTTATTGAATTGGATAAAATAATAAATTTTAAGGAATAATTATAATATATATCTATATTATATTTTATATACCACACTAGAGAAAACATGTTGTGAAAATTGGTTTATTCACAATATAAGTAAATTGTTACAGGAAATTAAATACCTAAATTACCAAAAATAGTCATATATTTGTGAATTCATGAATAATAAAATTATATTATTCATTTAATTTAATATGAACAATTCCTATTTTCCATGACTCAAATTCATATATTTATGTCTTTTATGAAGATGTTTTATTTACTTACTCATTAAATTTAGTTTACATCACATGTATTGATAAATTGAAGTTCAAAATAACAAACCATATTTTGTATAATTACCATGGTCAAAGGGTAAAAAATAATCTAAATTATATATTTAAAATCATGAAATAAAAATATATTATATACATTAATTTTTTTCCATTATGAAAATATGTATATGTGAAATAAATCACATCAAATGTTAGAGGTGCTAATCCAAACACATGCATGAATAAAACATTCATTTTCCAAAAGATTAAAGGGTAATATATTAGATGTTATGTTTTATAAAATAATGAATATAATGTATCTAGTATTATATATATATATTAAATTCATCATTATAATCATCTATGAGCACTTGTGATGGAAACTGAAACATATTGAAATTATGTTATTAATTTATATAAAATTAAAAGTGATATAAAAAAGAGACATGCAATAATTATAATAATATTTAATTATATATATAAGAATTATTTTATAATTTCATATTTTTAAAATAATAGTCCAGAAACATGGAATAACAAAAAATATTGAAATTGTTTTGTTGTGTCATATACCTCATCCCCTAATAAGCTCATTTTATTTTACCGAATGCATTCATGGTTTGGTATTTTGGTATTACCATTGGCTTTAGGATTGAGAATGAAATTTGGGGAAATATTTGGTTAGGGAATTGATGATCTCATGTGATCAAAGGTGTGAAGAATATTAAATACATTGTTCCATTTATTATGGGTTGGGAGCATCATTCATTGAATTAGTTAATTTATTAAATAAATATAAATTAACATTCAAAGAAATGTGGAACTAAAAAGATATATATAAAATTTATGATGAGTATGGATCTTATACAATATTTTATTAATCCCTTTTAAAAATTATTTCATGTATCAACCATTATCACGTTGTTTTAACCCACAATATCCCTTTTGATAATTTGTCAAATATCAATTGTTTACCCTATTGGGTTTATGAATGATATTATAAAAGAAAAATGGACTCCTTAGTGGACCATGTGTAATAATATATACAATATTTAATTAATTGTTAAAATTAAATGAATAATAAATTACTATTTTACACAATATAATATTATCGTAACATTCAATACTATTATCATTGTTTGATAATAATTACAAAATTTTATTAACGTATTTATAATACAATCATATAACATATCCCTAATATGTTATTTTTATACCAAAAAGTTTGGGGATGCAATAGCACACCCAAATAAGTTACTTATATAATTTTGAAAAACATTTAATGATTTTTATACTAAATGATAAATCACTATGTCGTTGTTTCATAATAAAATAAGGTGATTATTCAAACACCGAAATTATAAATAAATTATAGTGATAAAAAAATCATTTATCTATCAATGGGAATTGTTAATAAATATTAAAATATTATAAAATAATATGGGATGGTAAGTAATGAAAATTTTTAATTAAATATTTAAATGTGTTTGGGATATTTTTAGGTTTTATAAATAAAATTTACCCCAATAATCTAATTTATTCCTACTATGGTGAAAAACATATTTTACAAATAAAATTAAAATTTACCAAAAAAATAAAACATATTTTCAATTTAAATTTCATGATTCCAAATATGATATATATTCTTCAAGATGGAATTTATATAACCTAGAGAAATAACATTCTTATTAAAATAAATGGAAGTTTTTTTAAAATGAAATTCTTTTTTAATCCTAATAATGAGGGGATATGTCTTATATTGTGGGATAACACACACAAAGATATATATATATTAATATGATAATAAATAAAACCTCATTTACTTGGAGGTATATATGTTTAAAAATTATTATTTTATAATGAAGGATTTGAATTTAAAGTTTTTAGTTATGTAATAATTTTTGTAGAAAAAAATACTCAATTTTAATATTTTGATGTTACATCCTCACTTCTTGAAATAATTTTATCCTAGAAATATAATATCATTTCTAATAAAAATTTCATTATGATGATAAAAAACATTTTATATTTATTAGAATCCATTTCAATGGAAAAAAGAGGACATCAAAAACAATAAAAATATTTATAGTTTAGAATAAAAGAACCATGAATGGAAAAAAATGTGGAGTTGATGATAAAACTAAATATATTTGAGTAGTATGTGTCGCATTTTCATATTTTAAAATTTTTCAATAGACACTCATATTTTAAAAAATTCTCATGACATAGGTAATTAAAATCAACACAATAACAATGGTCATTATGGAAACTAAATGCCCATAAAATAAATTGGTATATAATAAAAGCACCGGTTAGGATAAATGAGTCTTATAAAACTATATTCAATGAATATAGTAAATTAATATAGTAATGGTAGGTGATTCATCATGGTGAGTAAGGTATAAATATATTTGAGGGGAGAAGAGTCCATTAATTCACCATTATTTAATGTAACATTTTTATTGATAAGAAAATGAAAATAAATCCAACCTTGATTATATATATATATTAGATTTACTATAATCTATTTATATCCATATTATATTTTATTATGTATTCAATCTCTCTATAAAATATGTAATTACATTCATAATGGTATTTCCTTTTACAAATGAGATGGACGATTTGGGATTTTGATTTTAAAAAAAGAGATACAACGATGAATATAAACATTTGATAATTAAAAATTTGGTGGATATATTAAATATTTTTCTGTATGTGATTTCAATATTAAAAAATCATTAAAATTTATTTAAATATTATTTTTATATGATATTGATGATTAAATCATCTTGATTTGGAAAAAAGATATTTTCAGATCCTTTTTCTTACTACATGGAAAACAAATAATTAATATCATGAAAAGAATATCAAAAAAACATTAAATGAATTATTACATGTTTAAAATGAAACATTTCCATCATAGAATGTATAATATTCAATGGAATATTGTAAAAATATAACATTAATTTGTTTATACCAATCTATATTATCCTTTTATATCAATTATATAAATATAATTCCTTTCTCTTTAACATACTTACTCATAATGGTATATGATACTAATATCTTATAATTCAAAATAATTATATTAACCCCTTAAATGTTATAAATCCATTAATTATAAACTTCTAACAACATCGAAACCGAAAATTATATACAATCCTTAGCTACTATACCAATCATAAGGACCCAACGATAAAATATTTCACAATGCAGATTATTTAGAATTGAATTAAATTCCTTTAATTACCTTCGACATTTCATGTTTGTAATTTTATATAATTAGATTATAAATCTTATGTTAAAAACAAATAAATTCAAAAGATTATACTCCAACATATTATGGATTATTTCGAAAACATTAAAAGTTTTAGATGAAAGGTTTCTTATGACATTCAATTTAAATTCTTCTTAATTCTTACTCATCTTTAAATCATGTGAAAAACATTAGAAATTATGGGATGAATACAAAAAATATAACTAGGAGATATAAAATAATGAAATAAATTATTCTATATAAACATATTAAAACTCATATTACATTAACCACCACCATGATACACATTGAGCATATAAAATAAATCATATTCACATGGAAATCTAACTTTTCACTCAAATAATACATTTAATGATCAATGAAGGCAAATTAAAATTATTATAAGAAACTTAAGAAATTATATTAATAAGATATTCTCACTCATGTAAAAAAATAACATAAACATAGTTAAATAAATAGGATAATCCACATTAGTTTACTCCCCCATTCATTCCGTAAAGACTGGAAAGTTTTCACAATGAATTAAAGAAATATATTTGGCTTTTCCATTATATAAGTTTTGTTATCCATACAATACATATACGTTTTATTTGGATTAATCATCATAATATATAACATCTCTGTACCATATCATAAATATTCATTAAAATGTATTTATAATTCTATCAAAAATCAATTAGAGACTCAATTGAAACCATATGCAAAGGAATTATGTCATTCCATAAAAATTGGGAAAAATTTACTTTTATTTTAAAAATAATTTTACATGAATAATTTACAAAGTATTTTAATATTTAGTTCTTTTCAAAATTATAATGTAATATTTACGTTTAATATAAAATTAAATGAAATTATATGATGGTAAAAACTCCATTCATGTCTTAAATTTTAATGGAAAACATTATTTTACTATTTTTTAAATAGAGTAAAATGTTTTCCATAAGGAAACTGAAAAAACACATTTATGAACCATTTTAAATAATTTTATATATTTTAGAAAATTTAAGTTTTCAACCATTGAAAAATAAATAATAATTTACTTAAATCTATAAAAATAAAAATTTAATTTTTTTAGTATTTTTCATGGAAATAGTCAATGTGGAATTTTAAAATAACATCTCTTACTATATGATAAACACTAAAAATGGATCATTAATGAAATGAATCTTTAATGGGGTTTTAGATAATTTAGTTTAACCATAACAATAAAACAAATCCATAAGGTAATTTATACCCTAAATAAATTTAATAATGTAATGAAAATAGATTTTTTCTCATGAAAAGAATTTCAGAAAAAAATCCATTATAAAAAAATAATTCATTGAATCTATAAATAAATTACTCATAAATAACAATACATTATTATCTATTTACATAAATATGATGATTTTTATTTTTCGTTATATACTCCTTATCTGATAATTATATTTATGATGATGGTTTATTTAGTTATATTCAAGGTTATGTTTATGTGATATGTTTTGAGGAGGTACTCTTAATAATTACAAAACAAAAAATATGGGATGGATGTTATCAAAATACTAATTTATCCACAATATATATAATTATAATTAGGAAATAATTTTCTACTTAATATATCAACATTTTTTTGGAACCATCCATGAATGGGGAACATGATAAATGAATCACATCATTTATTAGAGGTGGAATTCACATATACTCATGATCGATGTTATCATTTTATAACACCTATGAAGGGTAATGAAATAAAAGATATATTATCATTAAAAAATTTAAATAATTTCATGAATTATTTATATATAAGTTATTCCAATCATTATATGAAACTATTTTTGGAGTTGAGGCCAACCAAACCGCATTACTTTGGGGAGATTGTATTCTACTTGTACAGATGAAAATGGTATCATTTTTTAGGTGATGTAAAATGAGGTGAAGATGAGTTTTACATTAATAAAAAAGTATTTTTAAGATACTGATGTTATAATTTCACCATTTTAAACAATATATTAATGATGTTTATGATGAAATAAATAAGACAATGGTCATTTTTTACATATAAAATATAACACCCTGATTTTTTTGGGAAATTGTTTTTCCAAATTCATTTAATCTTTTTTATATTTTTATGTTCAAAGAACAATGAATATAGCTTTATTTATATGAAAGTACTATGATTGGTTTGTGTAATACACAAAACCATGTTAATTATGCACTAAACACAACAAATATATTCTCTTTCAATCGAAGAAATGATGTTTTTTTATTTTTCTACACACAATACCAAGTTCCCTTGATAACCTTTGATACACACAAGACCAATTTTTCCCAAACAATATTATATTAATATTAGTATTATTATATTATTATTATTATAATTTTTACCTCTGCGTTATTATTGTTGATATTAATGATAATAACTAAATCATTATACTATGGATTTCACATGTATATAAAATGAACCATTTGGTTATCAATTAGTTATTAATGAAATTAGTAACTATTTGAGAATGATGAAATTATGTTCCTAAGGAAACTATTTTATCTATTTACAAACACCATATTATCTCAATAAATTATATTTAATAATTTAATTAATAAAATTTATCAATTATATATTAAATAATTTTTTACACTAATCCAATAGATTTTATAGGTTTAAAATTAGAATAATTCGAATTCTAAGAATAAAAAGATTTATTTATTAGAAATGAAATTTACTCACCTTTTATTTCTGAACCCATTGTAAATATATTTTTGGAAAATTTTAATATTATTATTGGAATGTAAAACATAATATTCAAAATTTTTGTATAAAAATTTACATTGGATGATTTTTTATAAAATTTTCTATGAATTTTTATTTTACGATGAATAGAAAAAAAATAGAGATATTTAAATGAAAAATTATTTTTCTATTTAATTTGTTTATATTTTTTAATTATATTTTAAATTGTCTTCCATTTTTGACTATGTAAATTTAAATTTATTATTTTAATTTATGCTAAGGGAAACAGTTTGAAATTAAAATAGGATATAAAAACGTTTCAAACATTTCATCATTTTACATTAAAACCCTACATTCTCGACACATCATTGAGCTTATTTTTAAATTAATTTCTACCACATCAATGTATATAATTTGTCATAATTTAATTAATATTTTTAATAATATTATTATTTTTCTATTATGGTTATCATAGTATGTTACAACCATTATTATTAAATGTAATTTATTTTAACTACACTAATTGTGGTAAAAAATGAGCTTAATTGATGACTAAAGTCAAAATATATGGTGTTAAAAAGTACCAAAAGATATATGAATATTATTCTATGAAATTATTTCTACCATAACACCTCTATATATATAAAATATTTAGTTTTTAACCCTTGGTGGACACTTAAAATGTGGGGAGCACGAAATTTGTTTCAAATATAATGAGTGTGTCCTTTTCCCCTCTTATAAAATGCCACAACAACATATCCTTTATTCACACCTATAATTTCCATTATCTCCAGAAGAACTTCCCAACATATCCTTCAGAATTTCCTCCAGTAATTTAAGATGACTCTCTTTCAGAATAAAACAATCCATGAAATCCCTTTAGTGAAATAGAAAATGAGTTTCCCAAAGAAGAGGTAACATCACTCAAAAAGAACATCAATTTTATTTCATTCTACATAGCCTAAATTCTTATTATTACATGACTATATAATAACATTATTATAAAAAAATATAATAATATTTTTTCATGATAATGGTATCAACTACAATCACACACACGTCCCTCATCTGAGAAACACACTCATTGTTTGTGTTACGACATACTCGTACCTCGAGAATAAATGTCATTCTTTTTTTATGATTCTACCTTTTGTGGTTGGGAATAAAGATATAATTTATGTTTTTATCTTATATATATGATAATTAAGATTCACTTATTATAATGAAATTAATATAGAAAGACTATCATCATGCTTTAAATTTTATGTGAATATGATAACTTCATTTTTGGATGTGTGGTCTATCGCATCGTCAAAGCGATGTGACTCTTTGACACATAAAATTAAATTTATAAAGGTAACGTTTATTATAATTAAATTATATATATGGAAAAATAATTATACTAGAATGATAATATATATAATTATATATCAGTTTCTTTCATTCCTCTAATAAGACTAGATAACGGAAACATCGTTCATGCTTACTTATGGACAACCATATAATTGTATGGTATAATCCATATCATATTTCAATATTATATGGACAATTATAAATATATATACAATTAACATATATAAAATTTTAATCGTTTTATTCATTTTTTAAATAATTAAATTAGGATCTAATTAATATGATTAATAATTACATGTCAGAACATGTACAAATAAACAAAGCAGTTATTACCCCACATGAAAACCTAACATGGCGTTGTTAATAAACAGATAAAATATTGTCATAACAAAATATTATATTGTAAATGAATAGAGTGATTTGGTATATTTATAATAATATTTTACTTATTACAATGGAGTTTTGGATTTGTACAAATAAATTCAATACTTGATGTAATTATTTTCTCATCAGAATTTTATTTCTGTAATATATATTATATATTCACAAAATTCTAATTTTATGTGGTGTATATAATTCCATATGAAATATTATAAAAAAAATTTAATTTATTTAATGATTTTAAAAGATTAAATTTATGTTATTCTTTTATGGGGATCATAATTTAAATGTAACTCAAGTAGTAATGGGATTTCAAGTCTCACTTCTATTTATATGATAATTATACCTTATTCACCACTAAATACTTTTCGGTGGTGAATATACTGACCAAAAATTTTATAAATTTTTAGTATTCATAATATTATGGTTATTTACAAATCCATTTGATGATATACTTTTCATGGAAATTAATGATTAAATGTTACCAAATCAATAAAGTATTTTTTTCTAAATTTTCCCTTTTTGTGACACATACCATGCCATAATACTATATTATTATATTAGTAGTATATACTTGCCATTTACATGTTTTATTATGAATGAAAATCATTTCATGATAATTTATAATTAATGTATTATTATTACAATCTCATCATTCATCGAGACAGTTTGGGATTATGCTTCCATTGATTAAATATTATAATCCAAATCTCAAGAAATATCATGAATATTATTATCCTATTACTATTCATTATATATTCTGGTAATGAACCTTTTTCACATTCTTTTATATTTAAGATAATTAAGAAAGTGTTTTTTTTAAAATCCAACATTATCTATCACCTTGATTAGATATCTATGTTTTTTTAAAACCATGTTTTATATATAAATGTATTAAAAAGTGAAAAAATATTGTATTAAAATCATTAAAATAAATAATTACACATTTTTAATATTTTTAACAAAAAAATTAAAAATAAACTATCTTGTCATTTTTTGATCAAGTCAATTTTTTAAATATTTTATACTAAAGTTAGAATTTTAGGAATGCATGGATTTATTTTCCATTATGATCATCATTTATTTAAAACAAAATATATAAGTTATAAAGGTTATTTTCTAATAAAAATGCTTTCAATTTTTTTATGTTAAGATTGTGTTTTTAATGATTTTTAGAGCTTAATTTATGTGCTTTAAAATGTCAATATTTAAATAGATGGATTGTGTTGAATTCAATGTAGCCATTATATTTTTTCAACATTGTTTCAAATGAATCTAGGTTTATTTTTTTTAATGTTATTCTAATTGGAAATGATATTTTACACATGAACTTTTTTAAATGAATTTGTTAAATATTATTTTATTAGTTGAAAAATTGGTTTTCAATGAAAAAAATTCAGAAACATTTTAGGCCTAAAAATTGAATTTAAAATAAATTTAATTTTGAATAAGAAACACACCGTTTAATATTCACAAATTCTTCTCTATCTAATATAACATACCAACCTAGAAGACACTAGATCGGTGCTCCATGATGGGTAAACACCTGACCTCATGCACATCTCTTTGTATTTCAGATGCTAGTGACTTGCAGTGATTGTAAAATTAATCATGTTGAAAGAATATTCCCAATTTATTATATTAAGACACAACATATATCATATTAAATGAAGGAAAAATTAATAAAAAACCAGAACATTATTTAGAAATAATTTCCCAAAAATAGGTAAAACCCACAACTAAATAAAATATGACAAATCAAGTTAACATTTCCAAAAGTGAATGAAATGCATAATAAAGACTAATAGAAGAATACGCCAACTGGGTCCCAACTGCATGTTCGAATCCCTCGATCGTGAATATCCCATGAACAGATAAACTCTCAATCATAAGGATTTTTCACTTGTAATGTACTAGAACCATAAGATATAATCATGTAACCAATAGTGGCGCCCACAGAGTGTGAGTACAACTCAGTAGGACCCTACCACCATTATCATACAAATATCCAATCTAAATAGATAGTGCATGAAAGTATTAAATTAATTATTAGATAAAAAAGTAAATATAGGTTCCATTTGTTAAAAATATTCACTTTAACCATTTTCATCATTTTTTCTATGCGTTAGACATTTACAATAATCACACTTGGTCCCAAGCTAGTCAATTATCAAACATATTGTAACATGTAAAGTCACTTATTTGACTACAAATAAGAATTTCATAAAATAAATACATCACAGATACCTCTGATCCTTTGTCCAGGATCTCTCATCAAATTAAAAATTTAGGGGAATAGGGCCTTAGTACCCTTCCCAAACAAGTGTTTTATGGGGAGCATTTTAGTGACTTAATATAAATTGATCAATGGGAGTGGATCCCCAAGTCCAACACCACATAGATACCATGACATGTTCACCTTCTTGTTTATATCTTAAAAAAATATTTAATAAACCATACCATACATAAAATAAATACACCTAACATTCACATGTCATAATTATTCTAAATGTCAATTAAAATTAAGCCTTAACCGAATAGAACATTTTCCAATTACATTTCATAATTCATTTAACCCATTTCCAGTTCTCATACCATAGACATTAATATAATTAATAATTCTCATTACATGTCCTATTTATCATATTCATAAATTCCAAAACATCAATATATTTGAACAAATTCACATATTTAAAAGAATTTACCCATTTACCATTTTATTCATTTCTCATGCATCAATCCACTTATGCATTTCATTTAAAAATAATAAGCCATATAGTGTAATCAATTTATATAAGAAAGAAAAGTCATATGAAGTCATATAATCACCTATGGAATTATGAATTCTATAAATAACCTTAAATATTCCCATTTTTAATTGATCTAATATATCAAGGTTTTTATCAAGGGATTTACATTATCACAAGTCAATTGATGGAATAATATTAATATTTTCCATTGTTGGGAATGTTGGCACACCCTATTAGTGTCCCTAAATTGTTATAGTCAACATAAATGAATCACATGGGTATCATGGGGGTTCAATTAATTATATTCCAAACCATAATACCAAATATCACTAAAGGAATTAATTTAAAAACAAGAGAGAAACAATAACACAACCACACATGAAAAAATTGGATTCATGACTATAAGATATAACATGTGCATAAAAACCCACAAATATGATGATGAATTACTCTAAACGTTATCCTTTGACTCAGATTAGATAACCCTTTGAATCCTCACCCTATTCTATATTATAAATATAGGGTTTTATGGATTTGGAAGAAGAAGAACTAAATAATTATTCCTAACCCAATAATGTGAGAAAATGGGTGTTTAATAATTTCAATTAGATTTGATTTGCACCCAATGAAATTCAAACAAAAAACTTGAAACATTATAGATTCATCCATGGGATGACTTTTTCAATTTGTTTCGTCAATAGGGTAGATCTTGAAGAATTGGGGGGAAGAAATTAGATAGAACACCTAAAATCCTGATGGGGAAAATGGTTAAACTGGCTATTAATGGGGTGAGTTTTTTGTTCACAAAGTTTGACAACCCATCAACTAATAGTGTACCTTCCTCATTCAATGAGTGGTACAATTAGAACTCATACCTAGGGATCTGATACAGTTTAAAGAACCTTTTACCAACCACGCCATATTTCTTTATCCAATCCCTTACATTTTGTATTACCCCCATGAACGTATTACCAAATTATACACCACTCAGCATGTCATTCATGGTTTAGGCGTGTAGTTTACACTAACAACGTGATAACCGTACCATATGCATATAATGGCCATATTTTCCCTTTCATTTTCATCCCGAACAGCCAGAACACCATTAGGAGTTCTCATACACTCATTAAAATTTAATTTGTCAGCATTAAGGGATTAGACACCAAATTTAAACAAGATTGTACCTCCACAAAAGCTAGGATCTTACATCAAATATTACATCCATTGACATAGTTTTTATTTATTATGGATATAATCTATGTACAATATTCTCATTCATTTTTTATATGGATTGTGTTTATGATGTCACATTGTTTAAGAATCCAAATTCTCATCCATGGTGTACACAATGGAAAAATTACATAAGAAAACCATTTCTATTCACATGTAAATCAATAATGAAATGTTTATGAAACATGTATCTTTTCCCCAATCTATGTTATAATAAAATATTTATGATACCCATTTAACTTCATGGGTTATGATATGAATTTTATGAAACGAATCTCAATTTTTGTGTCATGATATGGATAGTGTTTTATTATCATCTAGAACATGTACCTATGATTTCATTATGTTATGGGTGGGACCTATATCTACCTCTAATAAAATGAGTAGGTATTTATGTCTCTTTATAAAATGATGGGAAACAAGTCAGTGGGATTGATGAACTATGGAATGAATGGGATACCCCATCATCTATTGGATGATGTGGAAACACAATCCACCATTGGAGAAGGGAAGTTATACCCACTTTTGGAAGAAGGGGAATTATGGACCACAAAAATAAATATGTGTGTTCTAATCCACTAGGATTTAAGTATTGGTAGTAAACAATTACAATCATGATGTTCTGCATTACCAGATTATATGATAACAAAGTTATGTTTGGATCTAGTTGAATGTCCATTTGTTTTTGTGGGGTTATTGTTTAAATTACATAACATATAGAGTGAATATTTTTCTATTTATACATGTTCAAAATTTTAAAATGGTTTGTTTACTCAATGAATCCATTTATTATGTATATGTTGTTTTCTCACAGTTCATGTTCTTAGTAATCTTATGATTCATATCTTATGAACTGCCAACCCTTAATCAATTCCTCATGTTTATCATCTATGCAATGATCGGTATTAACCCTATAACATATTTTCTTTATCAAATACCCTTATTCTTATCTTAAGAATTTATATTAACCTTGATTGGTATATCATATTTTTACCCTTATCGAGAATCTAAACTAACCGATCCTTACATTTTGTTTCCCTGGGATATGAAGAATAATTTTAGGTGTGAATAATAATTGGGAAGATATTTACATAATATTCTAATGATTATTAACGTAATGATAATAATATTTACCATGCTTATAATGAAACTAAACTATTACAGTCTTTAGTCATGTAATTTTGTGATATGCTGAATATTTATCTAAAATGATGTAATATCCAGGTATGTTAATCCTAGGTTAATATAGTTTGTATCAAATTAATGGTTTAGTAATCCTTTTGAAATTAGAATGATAAGAATAAGTGAGATATTTCTCCATATTTCTAAGGATATCAATATTTATGTCTCTAAGGATAATCCTTGGTTGCCAATTATTTAAAATACGGAGTCATGATTTTGAAATTGTATAATTAATTTATTCATGATAATAAGGTTTTTCTATGAAAAGTCATAATAACAAAAGTATTTATTGTTTTAGTCAATGATGCGAACTATAATGAACTAGAATAATGTTTAATGTGATGAAAAATTTAATTATGTGAAATAAAATGATATGATACTAGAACAAAGTATGTTGTGATCACGCCTCATCAGTTTTCAATCAACATGATTGAAAACATATACCTTAATCTTCTCTCAGACTCAAAAAAGAAGATATGTAATTATTTCTCTATGAATTAAGATAATGGATACCTTAGAGGAATGAATATATGGTTTCCTACACATTGAGAATGTGGAATGAATCACCAAAGATAATGTATTATAGAAACATGAAGACGTTTTGAATATAGAAAATAGGGGGAAAATAAATTATTTGCAATGGAAAAATTATGATTTTTGTAAAAACACTGGATGTGAATAATTTCCCCTATTATATATCATACAAAATTTAATGATTCAAATATTGAATGAATCAGAATAATTCAAATATATTTCAAAAGTGAAAATATCCAAAATAGAATAATAACGGTTGTACGAGTAATGGTTATATTGTAAATGATGTTGAGACAACAAGTGGGATGTGAATGGAAACAAGTATTAAGAAATTGGATGACGCATCCTTGTTTTCTAATAAGGATAAATTAATATAATTGTTTATGTAATTTTATTCATGAATTATGAATTGATAAATATATAAGGATTGTTCCATTTATGTTTTCTGCTAATGATTTACAAGAATATAATGAATAGTTTAAATGTTCTAGAGAATTGATTTAATAGTGAAGTTATATCCATGTAAAACACATATGTAATAGAAATATAATCCTTTATATATTCCTGAGGATTATAAAATAATATCTTGATAATGATATGTTGGATAAGAATTAGTATATTGGATAAGAACTGATTACCATGGAATTGATTAATTATTTTTTAAAAATATTATCTATGTTATCATGGTTTAAATTTACATCTATTTATATTTAAGGATTATATCTAATAATAATTGTAATAATAAATAAATCATGTTTTCTATAAATTTTAGTGGTAATTTATCTTATTAACACATTTCAATAGATCACATTATAATGGTATTCACATGTTTGGAATGTGACAACCATGTCCTACCTAATGATATATGTGGGATCAATGCTATGGTAATTTAATGACCTTATATCTAAAGTCTTTGATTTTTACCATTCATATATGTTACAAGGTTCACCGTTTTAGGAATGGTTTTTGTTAATCACTTTATGTGGTTTTATAGATTAAACAATTATCTTACTATATGAGTATTTATGCATATTAGATAACATATGATAAGATTTTTGTTTTGATAACAACTAATTATAAATGAAATGACTTATCATTCTACATATGAATATTTTGATATATTAGTGATTAAAGAATATCAAATTTAAAATCATATTTTGAGTAAGAGATAATGTGGAAAATTTTCAAGACACAACCAACAAGAAATATTATAAGGAAATCAAGTATTTATATCTTCTCATGAAAATTATGCATCTTTAGGAAAATGGGATTTAAATGAAATTAGGTCATGCTATGATAATTTTTAATCACATCAAGGACCCTTTTCTATATTCATTGAGTTATTATTTGTGATCTTTAACTTTCTCCTAATTGAGTTCTTTATCCGTATCCATAAGAACATTATAGTAAAGTTTATCTTCCTTGTTAATGCTTTCACATTCCACTTATGTTCCCCTATCTATAAACATTGTTATGAGTTACTTTGGGAACCCATTATGTTTTTAAATATCCATTTTTAAAGGATGTTTTAGTATTTTTTAAGATATTGGTTTCCATGAAAGTAACTATCAATTGTTAAACTTTTTTAAACTTATATGTTTTTTGAGGAGAACAATAATTTTAAGTGGGGAAAATGTTACACCTTGAGATTTTGTGACTTTTTTCGAATTAATATTATCTTTTTGAATTTTTTTCATTTCACATAACATGAAATGTATATTTTGTTATATAGATGAAATATGTTTTCCATGATTCATATGAAATACTAATCCAATCACGCACTACACTCAACACATAGAATGTATTGTAGTACATGAAACACAATTTTTTGATTTTATTACACATAATAATGACTCCCTTCGATAACATGTTCAACACACTAGAACATTCATTAAAAAAATATAACAAACTGTTATTATTATTATTAAAATATTTTTATAATTAAAACATATCGATGATAATGGAATATATGTATGAGATACAATAAATTATTAATCTACAGTTTATAAAAGTATATCAAAATTAATCTATTGGTAATAAATTAGTAAGAAATGATTGTATGCACAATTTGAGAATGATAAAATTCATTTTCTATTAAAATTATTTTTATATGTACAAATTACATTTTGTCTTAATAAATTACAAACATATTGACTAATTTTTAAAATGAAATTGACATAGTATATATTCATTAATTTTATAGGATACTCATACAATATATTTGACAGGTATAATATAATAATAATACAATTTTATAAATGAAAATATTTATTGTTTAGAAAAGAAATTTTATGGTATTTTCAGGGAGAACCAATTTTTAAACTATTTTTTGGAAACATTCATAATTTTTATTTGAAAAAATAATTTTAATTTTAATGTTTATTATAAAAATGTACATTGGGTGATTTTTTTTAATTTTTTTGAGATATTCCCCTTTAACATGTTTTTTAAAAATCATTGAATTTTAATTGAAAACTACATTTTCATATATATTTTTTTTGTAGTTAAAATTCATTTTAAATTTATTTTAATTATTAATTATAAAAATTTTACATAAATTAATAAAAAAATTCATTGAAACAAAATTTAATAAGTAAATGGAAATAAAATATTTCAAACTTTTAAACCATTTACTATACAACTCTCTTTTTTCAATACGTCTATGGGATTAAATTTGAATTAATTTATGCTCATCTATGTTTTTAAATAATAAATGTAGGATGAATATTTTTAATAAGGATAATTTATAATTTATATACTATTAAAATTTGTTTTTGAACTGTAATATTAGTGAAACAATTAAAATTATTTAATGTAATTAATGAAAAAAGCAGCTCAATTAATGAGTAAAAATAAAATATAAGGTGTAAAAATGACACTAAATTTGTATTAATATTATTTAATGATCATATTTATACCATTACACATCTATGATTATATAATTTACAATTTTTTACCCTTTGGATTCAAGTAAATATTTGGAATCACACACTTATTTTCAAAATCATGTTGTTTTCCCTTTTCACAACTTATAAAATTCCACCATGTCATCCCCTATCATCACACCTCTCAAGATATTTTTCTGGGCCAATCCCTACACAAATATCCTACCAAATTTTCATCATTAATCCTAGAGGCCAAAATATTTGATGACATTCAACCAAGGGAATCCATTAGTGAAAACCAAAAGGAGTAACCTCAATAAGAGGTAACATCATTAAATAAACACATTTCTTTTATTACATTCTCCATAACCTAAATAAATTTTTTTACATGATTATATATGAAAATTAGTATACAAAATATAATTAGTTGTTTTTATGATATGTTTATGAATATATCTCACAAAAACTTCTATCAAATGGGATACACAAACATCGTTCGTGTCTATCACAGACTACTGACTTGTGACCCAATGTCATTCATTAGTCCAATTCCACCATTCATGGTTGAGAATAATAATATAAATAAATTTTTCATACAATATATGTAATATTTATGAATCATTTATTCTTATATAAATATTATATTAAAATGAATTCATGTTTTCTATTTTGTGGGAATTTTGATAACTTCGTTTGTGGACCGGTGGACTACCTCCTCCTCAAAGAGATGTGATTCGTTCAAACATTATATAGAATATATTAATGATGGGTTCAGTAATATTATATGACATATAGTACAAAATAATTCTAATTTAATTAATGTATATATATACATGTATGCAATTTAATTTCCATCTTTCCATTCTATAAGAAAATGAAAACAATGATCATGCATAAATAAGGCCTACCATCTCCATGAATGAAGAATTATATTTCATATTTATATCTATTATGGATTTTTACAAATATTTATATACTAGATATATATGATATTCATAACATGTTTTTCATTTTATTTACATATAAAAATAAGTGATTATTATATGAAACGTAAATTTATCATGAATGTTATAATTAATATTTAATATAAATACATAATAAAATCATATATGTAATGAAATATAACAATATGGTTTTTTTAGATTATAATAGTCTTATACTTATTATACCCTGGGTTTGAACATGTATGGATAATGTTAAGGAATAATGTACCGGTTTTCCCCTTTCACATTTATTATTGTGAGATATATGGTACATTCACCAACTAATAATGTGTTGAGGTGTATATAATTCCATATTAAATGTTATGTCATGAATTTATATTATTTTATTATATTTAAAGATTAAATTTATTTTATTATTTCACCGGGATGGTAATTAAAATTATTCTCAAGAAGGGGATTTCTGGTCTCACTTTTAGTCTCGTGACACTTATGCAGTATTCACCCCTCATTCCTCTATTATGTTGTAAATACATTCTAGAAATTTCTTAAATGATTATTATCCTTAATTATATGTTTATTTACAAATTCATTTTAATATCTCTCTTTCATGGGATTTATGGTAATAAGGATACTAAATATGTAATGTAATTTCGTCTCAATTTTCCATATTTGAGTTATATTCTATGGTATGCACATATATTCATATATAAGGTGTATATATTGTGTATTGATATGTTATGTCATTAACCCTTTTATTTTAACAATAAATTAAGCTTCATGGGATTCCATTCATTTTTGATGATTATGATTCAATGATCACAAAGCGGTAAAACATCATTGTTATAATCACATTGTTTATTTTAATCATATACGAGTATTCTTCCTTTGATGAAATATTATTATCCATCTCTTGAAAAGTATAATGAATTTTTTTCTCCTCTAGCTATTCATTATATCTTTATGTAATGTTGTCATTTTCCCACTCTATTGCAGTTAAGATAATTAATATTGTGTTTTTATGTAAATCTTCTTATATTACTCTATTTGGTTTTTAATCTATGTTATTCGGAAAATATTTTTTATAATGAATTGTTTTAGAAAATGTTCTAATTTTCTACCGTTATATTTACAAGAATTATTTATCAAATTTTCACCATTTCAAATAATTTTTTATAAAAATGAATCTTCATTTCGTTTTTGGATCATGGAATATTTCTAAACGGTTTATAGAGTAGAATTATTTTTTGTTATCTATATATTAATACTCTATAATGATCACCATTTCATTGAATTTTCATGTATAGAATTTCAATTGTATTTTTTATAAAAAAATTTATATAAAATTTTTGTCTAAAAACTATTATAAATTATTTTAAAAGATCCCTTTATATGTTACCAAAAAGGTAATTCCAAGGAAAATGATTTCAATGAGTTTAAATATCCAATTTTATGTTTTAAATGTTTTAAAAAAATCTATGTTCATAAAAATATGGTTAAGAAAAATAAAATCGTATTTTACACAAAATATGTTTTAAATTATTCTCTTAATGTTTTTTTATAATTATTCATCAAAATTTTCAATGAAATGGTTTTTTAAAATTATTATTCTAAAAAGTAATTATAAAATAATGGGTTTTCCTTCAATGAATATCAATGTTATCTTTAAATATTAATCTCCTTCTAAGATGAATTCCTATAATATAGTTTATGGTTGTTTTGGTATAGGTTCAACAAACAATATTCTCATTCGTTCTATAAATGGATTATTTTTAAATTCCATGTTGTTTTTGAAACACATTTATCATACTTGGGGTATAACATGGTAAAAATATTATGAAACCCATTTAATATCATAGGTTATTCTATGATGAACTGATTATGAAACCTATATCTTTTCCATAGGTTATGCTATAATAAACTATTTATGATACCCTTTTAATTGTATAGGTTATGATATAATGTTTATGAAACCCAACTCTTTTTATCTGTCATGATATGATAAATTTTTTATTATATTATGTAACCCATATGTAGGTATAGATTATGTGATGGTGGATACCTATATCACAATCAAATTAATTCGGTAAATATTTATATATCGTGACCTAATGATGTGAGAAAAGTTGTTGGGATTGATCCTATACGGGAAGAAGGGGAAACACAATCCCAAGTGGGTAAAAATTGTGTCTTGATCCAATATAATTATTTTCATGGGATTGAACCTGGACGAAATTGATGTTATGAGTAAACATGATTATATATTGACAATATTATGCTCGGACCAAGTAATATATTAATAAGTTAATGCAATGACCTGATTATATTTCCATAATTTAAGGAGTGGTCCAATTTCAAATTATACGTTTTCATAATGTTATAAGATATTGTGTATAAAAAGATTATATGTTATATACCTATGATATTCATTCATGGGACATGTTTATAATTATCTTATGATTCAAGTCTTGTGAATAGAAAATATTTATTCTATGACTTCTATTTTTCATCAATGAAGGGTTGGGTATGAATATTGTAAGATATTTTCATGATCCCATACCATTATTATAATAGTTCACTTTAATATGATCATGATTTTTATCTCTTATTTTTATCCATAATGAGAAACTGAGCTCACCCTTTTCTTCTTATTTATTTCCCCTATCTATGGATAAATGTTTTAAGTATTAATATTAAAGTAGAGTACCATTATTGGAGATGATTATGATATTTTCCAAAAATTATATGAATGTGTTCCAATTTTACAAATATAGTAAACTATTACACACCTTGATCATTTAATTTTGTGATGTGACAAATATTCATCTAAAATGATGTAATATCAAATTTTATTAATCATATTTTATTTTATACCATATCCTAGGATAACCAAATAATATTTCACAATAACCCATCTATGGATTTTCTTAGGCAGCAACCAGGTCCTCTAGAATAAGATATGGAATTTTTTGGGTAGATTACAATTCATGTAATATATGAACTGTGTTATAAAAACTTGTGTAATAAAGAGAAGGGGAAGTAAACATTAATAAGTGTTGGGGGGAACTATTTAAATTACATAATGAACTAATTTAATATAAGTAAATTATAATGGAAATGTGAAAAGAATATTATAATTTAAAAATAGGAATATAATGTATTTAAATCCTTAATAAAATTTTTATCATGTTTTGGTGATTTTTCATTCTTACAACATGGGTTTTACCCTAGATAACTCTTTCTTATGATTACAGTTATATAAATGGGTTTTAATCATTAAAGAAAATTAATGTCACTATTAATAACCAAGTGACACATAAGTGGACCAATGATGATTTCATAAACCAAATACCATTATGTTTTATAGTGTTAATGTTTTTATGAACACTAATTTAATAAATAAAATATTATTTAACATAATATAATATTATATTCATTTTCTGAATAATAAATCTGGTTTGAAGTTAATGACATCAATAAATTTTTTCAATTTTAATATAATCTTTTTAAAAAATAGAATAATATTATATATATCAAAATAATTATTTGGGAACTATAAATAACCCAAAAAATATTACTGATAATTTTTTAAAAAGATTTACAAGATTTTTCTACTGCTTCCACATGAAACGTATTAGAGTTTCTAATGAATTTAATATAATTATTCCATCAAATAATAAAAATAAATGATAAATAATATTCTTATTTAAAAAATCAATTGACAAAAAACATAACCTATTTTAATCTATATTAAATTTTATATTTATTTTAAAATAATAATAGTAATGTTCTTTTCTTATTATATTTATAAAATAATATGAACATAATTATTATTATAACGTGGAATGAAATTTATGTATTTTCTAAACCATTATTTTCATGGATTAAGAAAACATAAACAATAAATTTAACCTAAATTTTATCGATTTTTTAGTACTTATCACATTATTTTGAAGCTCAATTAATTCATTTTCTCTTTTTTAGGTGGAAAGTGATTCCAACTATTAGTATTTGTAATAAAGACTAATGTTAACAATTTGTATAATATTAGAGTCATTTTTTCAAATATTATATCATTTATTTATGATTCGATTTAATATAGAGGATGGAATTAGTTGTAGGATAAACATAAAATAATATGATTTTTTACAAATATGTTTTAAAAAATAACATATATAAAAATTTGGTATAATGGTAATTGATATACAATGAAATATATTATTTATAATAAAATGATGACTATGTTAATTTAATATAATATTTGAACTTTTAAATAATTTAACTAATGAAAATAAACTATATGACTATAAAAATACAAATTTATAACTATTTAATGAAATCATATTTTTTTAGAAGAATTCAAAAAACAAATTTTCGGACACTTATAATATGTTGATTTCATATATTATGTTTATTATATTGTATTAAAATTCAAAAATTCTGAGATTAATCATTTATATACAATCAGATAATACATTGAAAAATAGTTTATTTAAAATAAAATATATTTAAATTTTGAATTTAAAACCATACTCTATTTTTAAAACATGATTAAATTAATTATCAATATTTATAAAAGAAATTATATCCATATATGTAAAATTGATTTACCCTTGTAAAAGTTAAATTGATTTTATAATTCCTCATATAGATTAAAAAAATCATCCCATATAAATCTATTTAACCTTTAAAAGAACAATACTCAATACATGATATAAATATAAAAATTTCATATGAAACATTATTAGATATAATTTGGTTCTAAGATATAAATTATGAAATAAAAAAGGTATATAAAACAAGGACGTATAATATAATAATGGTTTCACGTAGGCTATTAGTAGAAACCATACACTTATCACACATCAATCATGTTCTTGATCATCATTGCCTTAAAAGACATGATAGGTTTTTGTGAAATTAATATGGAGTCCAAATATATATATATATATGAAAAATATTTACAAAATAAAATAAAATATATTTATTTTCGTTTTTAAAAATGATGAAAATAAAACTTCTTACATGATAAATATGTACATAAAATCATAGTTTATAAATAAAGAGATTATTATGGAATTTAATTTTATATAAAATATTATTTCTAAAAAAATACATTCAATGCCATTTTTTATTATAATCAATGTTTTCAATGTCTCAATGTTTCTACTAAAAAACCAATTAGGTTATATATTATTTTATTTTTCACATACCTCAACTGTAACAATATCATTGGGAATGATGTATTTAGTAATAAGGATTGGGGGACCACTCCTTGCCCAAATTTTCCTTTCACTACATTTATTGAAAAATGAATTACATTTTGGCTTCGTTCCTATTCACAAAATGATTCTTAATCTAACAATTGTTTAACATGTGACATTTATTGTAATATAAACAAATTTTAATTTCTATAGACCACCTAAATAAATTATATAGTTAAGCACTTTAGCTATGTTTTGATTATGGTTATACGATCCATTATTTACTAACTTTATGAAAAATTATCCCCTACCAAAATCCACATATTTTTTATATATAATAGAAAATATTTAATTAATTGAATAAAATAATTCTATATTTTTCCATTAGGATTACTATTGGAAAAATCACAAGGTTACAAATTATAATTTCATCCTCATGAAAAGAAGTATAATACAATATTAATTTGATTCCCATAGTACAATTTTATTATATAAAAAAATCCCTATCTAAAATAATACAATAAAATATCAAATTTTCAAAATATTTATATTAAAAAATTGTACTACATTAACTATTATAAAATAGTTTAAAACCTTATATGATTATCTTTAATGGGTATCCCTTGCACTCTTTCAACCAATTATCAAAAAAATCAAACTAATTCTAATATTAATTATAAATATTTTTATAAAATCCATAAGTTTGAGGGTTTATAATTAGACATTTAAAGGGGAGGATATTAGAATAAAAAAAATACAATCGATCATTATGGTCAAATGAAATATCACAAATTTCAGATATCGAGGATATTTATAATGAAAATACATTGACATTATAGGGTTTCAATCCTTTTCATAAAATTTTTGTAGTAATGTGAATCAATATAGATATTAATAAAAAATTAATCAAAAAATAACAAATATTCCCAAACAAATGTGGTTTTAGGTTTCCAAATGTAAACTACAGAGGTTTACATCATATATTCAATGAAGTATCTAGGCTCAACTGAGTAAAAACATATCATATAGTGATGAGGAATGTGGAAACATTATTTTGAAAGTAAAATATTATGTTCTCAATCATTGATATTGTCCGATGTTATAGTTGTAACATAATTCAATTATGTTTACTCAATGATTTAAAATAAATTTTTGGCACACTCTAATATAAATTTTTTTGAAATATCATCTCAAAAAAATTTTAATACATTTAAATAACATCAAATTACATATGATATTACAGAAAAATTTATTCAGTGTTTTAATTCTTCCTTATAAATAGATATTATGGTCCTTGAAAACACATACCAGTGTGGGAGATTTCATTTTATTTGTCTTCTAAAAAAATTACGAATGATATACGGTTCGATTAATTTCAACAAATGTTTTGGAGGAATCATAAATGGTATAATCATTATTTTTAATAATAATATAAATTATTATTTAATGAATGAGTATTATATAATAATACTATTTTTCTATTATTCATATAATAATTAAGGTCATATGTTCCATAAAACCATACCTCAAATTTCATGTAAAATTTAATTTTTTATTTTTAACATTATAATTTTAATTATAATTTTTTTAGATGTAAGGAAAATTAACACAGAATAGGCTAACAAATATTATTCTAATACAAAAAATTAAATTTAATTCATCTTTATATGAGAATCTATGGTGGTGTGAAAGTCCAAAAAAAATATTAGAATATAGGTAGTTAAAAAATCACATCTATTTAACTAATATTATATATTAATTTAATAAAATATTAAATAAATTAAACAATTTAATGAATTCAATCCATATGATAATGGATTTAATTAATAGAGTTAAAAATTAATTAAATAATATATATATATAATATAAAGAAAAAGAATTTTTTCCCATTTTCTATCAATGATGGTTTATAATCTCAAAACTTTTTGATATTTTTTCTATTAAAATAATTATAATTTTTTTTCGTTGTAATATACATTATTGATATATATTTGATTTATTATGGATATAATTCATTGTTATTGAATGTGATGATGAAATAAAAGATATTTTACAATTTAAAATGAACAATTATAACTATTCTCTAAATATAAAAGTTTCTATTATTGTTTCATAACATGGGTTATCATTAAAGGACACTAAATTAAGTTAAAACGAATCTTACATTAATGAAACTTCATTCATAATATCACATAATCATACGTCAATGAGGATAAAATTATACAAGTATATTTATTAAGAGAGAGTAATAGATATATTATTATTTTTTGTAAAATATACTTTTATAATGGTTTGTAGGATATTTTATCCAATAATAAATCTATGAAGGTTCTAATAGACAAATTATTTATATAGTGTTTTCCTAGATAATGGTCCATCATAAAGGGTGAGGTATAATTATCATCTAAATTACTACATATCAATATCTCATAGATAATGTTTTCCATTATTATAGATATTCAATAATTTGAAATATATAAAATTGATATAATAGTTAGTTTGTGGATATCGGGATATGTACTAATAATTTTTATGTTAATTTGATCTTTTTGATCATTTTTTATTTTAAAAAATTATTATGAAAAACATTATTTTTAAAAATCAATAATCAATAAATATTTTTATATTATAATAAGATTCATGGATATATTATCCAATGTATCTCTTTATATATGACAATGAATCCACTCATATTAATTTTGATCTCCATTTTAGTGTCTGTTGTAGAAATCATATTAAAATCTCATTCATAATGTTATTTTTTATAAACTATATTATTACTTGTACTATAATTCCATTTATATTCATTTGAGTTATTTTTATTGGGATAGATAATTATAATATGTTTACGGGTGATTAATAATATATTATTATTAATATTATGAAATAATTATAAAAGAATGAAATATTAAATGAATATTTATTTTATAGAATACATAATTACAACTGTTAGAGTAAATCAATTTATCACTCAACCCCACATATTATTATATAATGAAAACTAATAACAACTATCAAATCACATTTATATTATTCTACGTTCCTCATTGATAGTGAAAGAAACCTCATTTTGATGATTTTAACAATATGTCTATTCATTTTAGAAATTTTATAATGCTAAATAATCAACCAATAAAATTCATTTGATAAGTTTTTGTAAGATGAATCATATATCAACGTATTGATGTTTTACCTTCAATAATGAAAAATATCATCTAATCATGAAAATATATGAAATATATAATCAGGTGATAAGATTGGTGACTATGTTTAAATTAGAATACTGATGAAAATAATGTATTGTTTTTCCACAAATGTCAATGAGAAAATAATTTTATCTTTGTAAGTGTTCTTTCTTAGAAATACTTGCTTTGTGAAGTTAATGTAAAAAAATAAAATTATCATATTACCTATAATTTTACTATCTATGATGATAACCAAGTAGGTTTTAAATATTGTAAACATAAAAAATGTGTATATTTTATAAATTTTTTTGAAATGACACAGTAGGATGATATATGTATAAATTTGGGCTATCAAAAAAGGTTTTGAAATATTTTTCATTCATTTATATTTTAAAATTCTTTATAAATTTTTAATTGGTCAAAATTCAATGGTGTACTTCGAAAATAATTTTTGAGGTTGCTAAAGTTAAATTTAGTCCCTTAAGTTATAATATGTTTTGAGATAGATTAATTTCATATATATTCATGATTTCTGCTATATTAAAATTTATTAAATGAAAATAATGGATTCTATAAATTTAAAGGATTTCATTATGATCATTAATTTTTTTTAGTTATTTATTTTTTCACAAGTAACATTAAAAATACACATCATGATATGTTATATAATTTGGATATTTACATAATTTGATAATTTTTTGGTTATTAGAAAATTTAAATGTATTTTCGAATTAGGTGTGCATAATGTTACGAATCCTATTACTTTCTTTAGGTAATTCCCCTCACTATTCGGTTTTTGATTATTAATTAGAGTCTTCTTGGGCCTACCAATTATATAAGAACATTTTCTGTGGAGAACTATAAAATATTTATTGATATATGTTTATTTTAATTAATGAAATCTGATTCTAAACATTTAATAGATTATTGGGTTTTTCCCCAAGTTCAGAGAACAACTAATATTTTGTGGGTTTTTATGCAAGAGTCAGTTGTTTTAAATACAAAAATGGAATATAAATATTGTGTAAGGAATCTATTAAATACAATGGTCACCAAGAAAATGTATCAATTTGATTACATATAATGAATGATTACACACTATGTAGAAATTTAATGTCGTGAAATGGTAATAAATGATTTTTTAATAAAAAGTTGACTTGTCTTCAATGTATACGGGCCATAAGGATTAAAAAACATGTTAAAGGATTTCACCAAATCTATGATTTTTGGAAAGGGATTTTAGGAATCCATAGGAGGTATATGTTTATCCATTTAACATTATGTATTATTACTTTTTACCTAGATCCATTCTTACATGATTTTAGTGACATCAAACCCTTCGAAATCATTTCATTCAGTAAATGAACATTGGTATAATTTTTGAATGTTTCTTCAAAATAAAAACATTCTACTTCTTCATTTCCTTTGATCATAGATGCCCAATATATTTTATTTTCTAATATACTGATATGTAGTGGGGATTAATTTGAATCCATTTTAAGTCTATATTCTAAAATTTTTTAGGCCGATTCCATATCTGTTGTGATGAAACAATTTTTTCCCTTGATTTATGTTTGATCATTACTCTTAAACAACCATTTTGTGAATAAAAATGAATTTTTAATTTATTAGATCAATTATAGGGCCCATGTTTTTCTTTTTGTGTTAATCTTATAGGTGGATTTCATTTTGGTTGTGCGCAAAATAGGTTTTGAGGAAGGTGTTTCAATCTATAGCCTATGTTGGTGTACTCCACTACCCATATTTTTGTAAAATTTTATTATGAAATGTAATTTAATGATTTTATAATTTTACTGGTGAGTTTGAAATTTGGATTTTAATTAATGGTGTTTCCCTTGTTTTTTTATATTAAAATGGTTTTCAAAGAATTGTCAATTGGTTTTAAGAAATGGGTTTCAATGATTGATATGGTAAATTTGTTGATGTAATGGTTTTAGAAAAGATATAACATGGGAAGACATGCGTACATAGGTTGAAGGTGTCATAATATTCCTCATCCACTATTAGAGGTTTTATAGTGGGTAGTTTCTCTTCTAAAAATTCCTATTATTCTAGGGACTTGTTAGACCTATTCAGAGGTATACATTCTATCATGTTTATAGTATCTCCTGAATCGATGCATATTCCTATAGTTTGATACATGTGTTATTGACTATATTAGTTATGAGTGTCGTAGCTATCATGACCATGTGTGATCATTGTATTTATGTTATTAGTTCTACTAGATGATTTACGAACTTTTGGTTCGTAATTGTAACATCCCAGGTAAATAAATAATAATACATTTTCATATTTATTATCATTTACAAATTAAAAATTAATTTTACTTTAAAGGGCTTTCTTTGTTCGATAGCGTACTCGATACGCAACAAATAGTTTCTTTGAAATCATACGTTGCACACTAGTAATAAAATAATATTATTTTAAATGGTATTTAACACATATCTGTTGTATTGGCGGGAATGAATAGAAACAACTAAAATATGATTATATATGTTTTTTTAAATGTTTCTACATTTATCCAATAAAATATAAAGGCTTAAAATACGAAAAGAATTCAATTTTAGGCATATATACTCTAACATTCACAAAAGGTCGACTTATCGCCTTTTGATGGAGAACCATATATAAATATAGTTTTGGTCACTATTATACTTCTTATTTGACCAAATAAAATTAATCTTTAGAATCGGGACATCAAAATTTACTTTGTGTAAATTTTTGGTAGTTTTCCGATAAAGTTCGATTTTTAGTGAATAGTGAAAAATGTTGTATTTTAATTCAAAACCTCTTTTTATTTTAATTTATTTATATTATTAGAATATATTTTTAATTGGTTTTAAGGATCAACTAGAATATATTTTTACCATTTAATCCAATTGTTGTCGTTGGAATTAATTTCACTTTGAAATCAGACTTAAACTAGTGTCAATCTTTTGATACTTTTTGTTTCATAAAAACACGCTCTTTGTTTTGACAGAAGGAATTAATAATTAAATTAATTATTGAAAATTTTATGTTTTTAATTTTGTAAAATAGACATAACTTTTGAATTCTTAATATCAAATATATCTTTGGATGATGTTTTGGTATTTTTCTGAAAAACATCAATTTTTGATGAATAGTTAAACCACTAAGTGGTACTTAAAAACTGATTTTTTGTTTAAATGAAACATTACCACTTCTATGTTTTGAATTTAAGAAATCCTAAATACATGGTTTTAATTATGATTTAAAATTTGGTTCAATGGGAATATTCTAATATTTTGGTGAATAGTAACTTTTAAGTTTTTAATCGCGATTAGAGGTAATCAGTGTAATTTATGGTAAAAAAGTGTTTTAATAATATTAAATGACCTAGACACATTTCATACACTTATTTGATGTGTCATGGCCGACCAAGAAAACCAATAGGTCTATTTTGGGGACCCCATGGAGCCACTTGGGTAAGATAATGACATTAATGACTTTTATTTAAAGTTAAAATTAAAATGTCACAAACATGAAATGTTTTAGTAAAACAATTATTAAATGGGGTTATACATGTCATATTTTTTACTATAAATATTCGTTATAAAGATAAAAATATTTCCTATATCATGATTTTTTTTATAATTTTTAGACATTAAATAAATTAAATTATTTATGACAACATGATGATGCTCTTATTACCTCATTATTTAATGATTTAAATAAAATAAAAAGATAATGTAAAATCTAAGACCTAAACTTGTCAAAGACCAATTGGATGAGTATATTTCTAACCCTTATATCATTATACTCTAATTATATAAATTTGGGACCTTTAAAATCCGAAAATCATTTTATATTAAAGTAAACTCTTATAACTTTCCAAGAGTGCCCCTCCTCTCCTCTTATAAGAGGCCCCCACCTCTACCACCTAACCCACACTTCCAAAGATTTGGACTCAGAGAAACCCTATCCATTTTGTCTCTCCATATCCCTCTCTTACTCTTAGAAGCCTCACTTTGGGCAGAAGTCTTCCCAAGGAAGCCTTTGAGCTCAAATTTAAGAGAGTTACCCAATTTTAAGGTAATGTCTTCACTTGTGTTCTTTTGTTTTATTTTGCTTCTCCAACCCCCTAAACTCTTTTTATTCATTTATTTTGTAACAAATCCAGTATATTAAATATACTATGATGTTTTTATAAGAATAATTAGAGCTAAAAATACACACACCAACATCTAATGGTTAAATAACATACTGTTTCCCTGGATGGGGAATTTCTATCTCACGAAACGATGATTGTTCAATATTCATCCAACACCTTAAAAGGTGGCAATTAAGATGTCAGTATATTTATATATGATATATAATATGATTATTTCATCCTTAAGCTTCTGTATTTTTCATTTATGGAACACCATTATGGCTTCCATTATGGGTATAAGCAATATCTTCATTTTAGGAAGTGCGGACTACCGCCCCCTCAAAATGATTTGATTCGTTAATGCCTTATGTGGGACGTATAAAAGATGGATTTAAAGTTATTATATATGATGATATAATGGAATTATAAAATACCTTTATATAATTATTATTTCATTCCATTAAAGTGTGTTATAGAAATTAAAGTAGCATTCATGCGTACGTACGACTTACCGTCTCCATGAACGGTGAATTTCATTTCTTATCCCCAAATGTAATGTACTATTATAAGTAAATATATATAATGGATATATATGATGTATGTTACATATAAATGATTAATATAATTCTTTTATTAAAATATACATATCTCTCATTTAGTTTTAATTCCAATAATATGACATAGAAATGAAAGTAGCGTTCATGCGTATGTATGTCTTACCGTCTCCATGAACGATGAATTTCATTTATTACCTCTAAATTATTATGTAATATTATAAATAAAAGTATATTATATATATATATGATATATATGATATCCAAATCATGAATATCATCTTGGATATAATCAACCTTTGACCACAAGAACAACATGTAATTGTAAGAAGTCCACTTTCGACTTAAGGACCAAATATCGACAAAACAAACATTATTAACATAAATGATAAAATAATCTTAATAACATGGAAATACGTGATATAAAAGCAATAATGAACTTGAAATAAGTTCTTAATCAAGTAAAAATTAACTCAATTTTATTATTCAGGACGTTAAATAACGATCGAGTCATGTCGGACCCGAGGTAAGGGACTTCATATCAAATCCTCATTCTTTGAGGCATATTTATTTTTATACACAACTTTATTTTATATGGTGTATAAACAACTTTGAATTTTACTTTTATACAAAAGGAATCTTTTTCTACGAAGCGTTTTATAAACCAACAAAAAAGAATGTTTCTTTAAACGTACGCGGTTACAATGACCTTTCCCGCCGCCGCGAGTATTATTTGGTCTTTGGCTTCCTCAACAAGCCGTAATGTCTTTAAAATGAAATAAATACCATATACTCTATTATGTATTTTGTTTATTGAAAATGTTTTTTTATAATGGATTTGTTTTGTCAATATATTTGTGTGATATATTGTGATCAAAGTGTGGAAATGTTTTCTTTCCATTATATTTGTTTTATGTGTTTTGATTTTATAATGGTTCTTGGACATTTGACAGGTGGTTACGTGATAAACCAAATGATGGGTGGGGCCGTGAATACCAGGATGGGTGGTTACGTTATAAACTCCAATGCATTGGGTATGGAAGTCGCCCGTATGGCTATTCCATTAAGTGATATGTGTGGAAGTCGACTGTATGGTTATTCCATTTTAGTATGTTTTTGTCCCAAGTTACCTTTATATGATATGTGATCTTTATATGGGTTTTATGGTAATATTTTGGTTTCAAAAGGGGAAGTAATGATATTTTATTCATTGAAGAGTTTTTACTACTTCATAAAGGTGAAAAGTATTTCTTTGATAAAGTATACATGGTTCACATGTTGTTTTGAAAAACTAACAGTTTTCATTCATTGTGCATCCCTTACTGAGCTATGTTCGATAGCGTACCCGCTACGCATCAAAGAGTTTCTTTGAAATCTTACGTTGCACACTAGTAATAAAATAATATTTTTTAAATGGTAGTTAACACGTAGTCGTTTTATTGGTGGGAATGAATAGAAATAACTAAAATACGATTATATATGTTTTTTTAAAATGTTTCTACATTTATCCAATAAAATATAAACGTTTAAAATATTAAAAGAATTCAATTTTAGGTATATATATTCTAACATTCACAAAAGATTGACTTATTGCCTTTTGATGAAGAACTGTCTATAAATATAGTTTTGGTCACTATAATACATTCTATTGGACCAAAAAAATTCTTCTTTGGAATCAGGACATCAAAATTTACTTTGTGTAAATTTTTGGTATTTTATCGATAAAGTTCATTTTTTTAATGAATAATGAAAACTGTTGTATTTTAATTCAAAACCTCTATTAAATCTAATTTATTTATATAACTAGATTACATTTTGAATTGGTTATAAAGTGAAATTAGAATATATTTTTACCATTTAATCCAATTGTGGTCGTTGGAATTAATTTCACTTTGAAATCGGACTTAAACTAGTGTCAATCTTTAGATACTTTTTGTTTCATAAAAACACGCGATTTGTTTTGACAGCAGGAATTAATTATTAAATTAATTAATGAAACTTTTATGTTTTGAATTTTGTAAAATAAACATCATTTTTTGAATTCAGAATATCAAATATATCTTAGGGTGAAGTTTTGGTATTTTTCTGAAAACTTCAATTTTTGATGAATAGTGAAACCACTAAGTGGTACTTAAAAACTGATTTTTTATATAAATGAAACTTTACCACATCTGTGTTTTGAATTTCATAATTCTGACATACATGGTAATCATTAAGAAGTAAAATGTGGTTCAATGGGATTAAAATAATTTTTTGGTGAATAGTAACTTTTATGTTTTTAATCGTGATTAGAGGTAATTAGTGTAATTTATGGTAAAAATAATGTTTTAATAATATGAAATGACCTAAATACATGTCCTACCCTTATTGGATGTGTCATTTCCAACCACGAAAACCAATGGGTAGATTTTGGGGACCCCATGTAGCTACTTTGGTAAGATAATGACATTAATGACTTGTATTTAAAGTTAAAATTAAAATGTCACAAACATGAAATGTTTTACTAAACCAATTATTAAATGGGGTTATACAATTAATATTTTTGACTATAAATATTCATTAGAAATATAAAAAGATTTCTACATCATGATATTTTTTTATAATTTTTAGACATTAAATAAATTATATTATTTATGACAACATGATGATGCAGCGATTACCTTATTATTTAACGATTTAAATAAAATAAAAATATAATGTAAAATATAAGACCTACACCTGTCAAAGACCAATTGGATGAATATATTTCGAACCCTTATCACCTTATCCTTAAATTATATCAATTTTTCACATTTAAAATCCGAATATCATTTTATAATAAAGTAAACTCTTATAACTTTCCAAGAGTGCCCCTCCTCTCCCCTTATAAAAGGCCCCCACCTCTACCACCATACCCACACTTCCAAATCCTTTGTCTCGGCCAACCCCTATCCATGTTGTCTCTCAAAATCCCTCTCCTACTCCTAGAAGGATCACATTGGGCAGAAGTCTTCCCAATGATGCCTTTGAGCTCAAATCTAAGAGAGTTACCCGATTTTAAGGTAATGTATTCACTTGTGTTCTTTTGATTTATTTTTCTTCTCCAACCCCCTATACTCTTTTTATTCATTTAATTTGTAACAAATCCAGTATCTTAAAAATACTAGGATGTTTTTATAAGATTCATTAGAGCTACACTTACACACAACTACATCTAATGGTTAAAGAATATACTGTTTCCGTGGATGGCGAATTTCTGCCTCACGAAATGATGATTCTTCAATATTCTTCCAACACCTTCAAAGGTGGCCATTAAGATGTGAATATATTTATATATGATATATATTATTTTTATGTATTCCTTAAGCTTCTGTAATTTTCATTTATGGAACACCTTTATGTCTTCCATTATGGGTATGCGCGATATCTTCATTTTAGGAAGTTTGGACTACCTCCCCCTCAAAGTGATTTGATTCGTTAATGCCATATGTGAGACTTATAAAGGACATATTTAAAGTTATTATATATGATTTTATACTGGAATTGTAATATACCTTTATATCATTATTATTTAATTCCATTAAAGTGTGTGATAGAAATGAAAGTAGCGTTCATGCGTACGTATGGCGTACCGTCTCCATGAACGGTGCATTTCATTTCTTATCCCCAAATGTAATGTACTATTATAAGTACATATATATAATGGATATATATGATATATGTTACATCTAAATGATTAATATAATTCTTGAATTAAAATATACATATCTCTCATTTAGTTTTAATTCCATTAATATTGTATAGAAATGAAATAAGCGTTCATGCGTACGTATGGCTTACCGTCTCCATGAACGGTTCATTTCATTTCTTACCTCTAAATGATTATTTAATATTATAAATACATATATATGATGGATATATATGATATATATGATATCCAAATCATTAATATAATTTTGGATATAATGAACCTTTGACCACACGAACAACATGTAATTGTAAGAAGTCCACTTTCAACTTAAGGACCAAATATCGAAAAAACAAACATTATTATCATAAATGATTACATAATGTATATAACATGAAATTAAGTGATATAAATGGAATAACTAACTTTAAAAAGGTTCTTAATCAAGTATAATTTAACTCATGTTTATTATTCAGGACGTTAAAGAACAATCGAGTCATGTAGGACCGGAGGTAAGGGACTTCGTCTCAGTCTCCTTTCATTGAGGCATATTTTGTTTTATACACAACTTTCTTTTATACGGTGTATAAACCCCTTTGAATTTTACTTTTAAACAAAATGAATCTTTTACTATGAATCGTTTTACAAAACTACAAAAAAGAATGTATCTTTTAACATATGTGGTGACAATGACCTTTTCCTCCACCGCGAGTATTATTTGGTCTTTGGCTTCCTCAACAAGCTGTAAAGTTTTTAAAATGAAATAAATACCATATACTCTTTTATGTATTTTGGTATTGAAAATGGTTTTTTATAATGGATTTTTTATGTCAATAAATTTTAGTGATATATTGTGATCAAAATGTGGAAACGTTTTCTTTTCATTATATTTGTTTTATGTCTTATGATTTTATAATGGTACTTGGACATTTGACGGGTGGTGTCGTGAATACTAGGACAGGTGGTTATGTTATAACCTCCAAATCATTGGGTATGGATGTCGGCCTTATGGCTATTCCATTAAGTGATATGTGTTGAAGTCGACCGTATGGTTATTACATTTAAGTATGTTTATGTCCCAAGTTACATTTATATGTTATGTGATCTTTATATGGGTTTTATGGTAATATTTTCGTTACAAAAGGATAAGTAATGATATTTTATTCATTGAAGAGTTTTTACTACTTCATAAATGTGAAAAGTATTACTTTGATAAAGTATACTTGGTTTACTTATTGTTTTGAAAAACTAACAATTTTCATTCATTGTATATACCTTATTGAGCTCTTTATGCTCACCCCATGTTTTTTTGAAATGTTTTTCACAGGGCTTAATGTGGAATAGGTTCAAGGATGGGATCAAGGGAAAGTCATGCTATCTAAAACATGGAACTAGACATGTTTCCTTTTAAGAGTTATTATTTTATGGAATCTTAGTAGAAGTTTGTACTTTGTAATATTTTCAGATGTAAAAGTTATGTCCTAATTCTATAAAACTCTAAACTGTGAAAGGGTCCTCAATGTGAATTATTCATTTAATTCAATATTAAGTAAGGTTTATGTTTGGGGCCTTATTGTTGGTATCAGAGGTCGGTTTACACAACTTTAGGAGTTAGAAATGTGTTAAATTATATATTAATTTATGGTATGACTGAAATGATATAGCCTTTAAATATTACCATGTTGCTTTGCCTAAGATATTTCTGTGGGCATAATGGTTTCCGCAGAGGAAACAAAGCAGCTATGATGGGAAGACATCAAGAGGAAGAAAACCTTCCAAATCATCAACCTGAGATGGTAAGAATTGGAACTAAACAGTTTGTTGTAGTGATGGAATAGTTGACTCTGGCTATAAATGGTGGTGGTATCCATGAACGAGATCAGCCAGATCAACCACATAGGAACATATAAGTGGTGGAACATTTCCTGAGGCAACATCCCCCATCATTCAAGGGATTATCTAACCACGTGCTAGCTGAAGGGTGGATTAAAGCACTGGAGAAGATTTTTGATGTCATGGGGTGTTCAGAACCTCAAAAGGTTAGTCTTGCTATTTACCGTTTTGAAGGAGAAGCTGATTAGTGGTGGTCGATGGTGAAAAATATCAAGGATAATGATGAGATTGATAATCTTCACTGGGACAAATTCAATGGTATTTTTCATGGTAAATATTTTCCTAAGGTAGTTCGTCTTAGGATGGAAAAACAGTTCCTAGAATTGAGGTAGGAGGAAGACTCAGTGGCTGCTTATGCAACAAAGTTCACCCGACTGGCAAAGTATGCTCCAAACATCATACGAGATCTTGATAGTAAAATCAACCATTTTACTCAGGGTTAAAGCCAAGGTATCGAAGGGATTTACCTTATCGTTAGATCAAATGTTATGAAAAGCTTGTTCGATGTGCGAAGAAGGTGGAAATGGAGTTTGTCAATGATCATGTGTTCTTTGACAAACAACAGAATAAGAGGTCCAGTTGGCAGGCAATGGGGAAGAATTCATCAATGAAGAAAGGAGGTAAGAAACCCAAATATCTATCCTGTGAGAAGTGTGGTAAAATGCATCATAGAGGATGTTTATCCACATTTGGAAAGTGCTTTCGGTGTGGTAAGTCTTGTCATATTGCTCGTAACTGTAAGGAAGATGATCAAGAAGGCAATGAAAAGTCAGTGGTAAGATGTTTTAAGTGTAATGAAATGGGTCATTATGAAAATGAGTGTCTAACAAAGAACTCAACCGGCAGAAAGAAGCTAGACTACATGCAGAAAGGGGTGGCACAATCTTTTGCAACTACTTCAGCAGATGTTGGGCCATCAATGAAGTAGTATCAGGTACACTATTTGTTTGTTCAGATTATACCAATGTGTTGTTTGATTCAGGGTCTACACATTCTTTCATTTATGAGAAGTTTTCTAGTAAATTGTAAATTTAATCTCAATATATGAATCCTAAACATATGGTAAAAACACCTTGAGGAAACGTTGAAACAGAAAGAAATTATAAGAACCTTCCTATCCTTGTGTGCGGAAAGAATCTACCAGAAAACCTTATTGTTTTGCCTCTAGTAGAGTTTGATGTTATTTTGGGCATGGATTGGATTTCTGTTTATAATGCTAAGATTGATTGCAGAGCATAAATGGTTTCTTTTCAGAATGATTTTCAGTTTGTGTACAAGAATGAACCCTTGATTTTGATAAAATATCAGGAAGTTGAGAAACTAGTAAAAGATTGAAGTGAATGTTACCTTGAACATATTGTTGAAAATAAAGGAACTGTTTAGATTAATGATGTGCCAATGGTAAATGAGTATTTTGATTTTTTTCCTAATGAGTTGCCTGGTATTTTTCATAATCGGGATGTTGGATTTATTGTTGATTTACTTCCGGATTCTAAGACAATTTCATAACCCCATTATCGAATGGCTCATGTTGTACTTGTAGAGTTAAAGAAACAATTGTAGGAGTTATTAGATAAAGGTTTCATTCAACCTAGCACATCACCATGGGGTTCTCCTATCTTGTTTGTTAAAAAGAAAGATGGGTCAATGAGACTTTGCATTGATTATAGAGCCTTGAATAATATCACTATTAAGAAGAAGTATCTTTTGCCTCATATCGATGATTTTTTTGATCAGCTCCAGGGAGCTCAGTATTTTTTGAAGATTGACTTGAGGTCGGGGTACCATCATTTGAAAGTAAAAGAAGCAGACATTCCGAAGACTGCGTTCCATACTAGATATGGCCATTATGAATTTGTAGTTATGCCTTTTGGGTTAACCAATGCACCTGCTGTATTCATGGAACTTATGAATAGAATTTTCCATGAGTTCTTGAATAAGTTTGTGGTTGTTTTCATTGATGATATTTTAGTGTTTTATAAAAGTAAATAGGACCATGAAAGTCCTTTAAGGGTTATCATGAAAACCTTAAATGAAAAGAAACTGTATGAAAAATTTAGCAAGTGTGAGTTTTGGTTACAGGAAATTTCTTTCATTGGTCTCATTATTTCAAAAGATGGCATAACTGTTGATCCTGCTAAATAAAATGTTTTTGAAGAATGGCCAAGACCCAGAAATGTAACCGAGAGCCGTAGTTTCATTGGTTTGGCAGGTTACTACCAAAGGTTTGTTGAAATAATTTCAGGGTTATCTAGTCAAATGACTAAGCTATCTTGGAAGGGTGTTAAGTTTATCTGGACAAAAGAATGTGATTATTGTTTCAGGAGTTGAAAAGAAGATTGGTGAATGCTCCAGTTTTGGAACTACCTTCCAGGAATGGGGGGTTTGTTATCTATAGTGATGATTCACTGAAAGGACTTGGTTTTTTGCTAATGCAGAATGATTAGGTAATTGCTTATGCTTCATGACAGTTGAAAACTGATGAGGTAAATTACCCTACACATGATTTGGAATTACCTGTTGTAGTTTTTTCCTTAAAAATTTGGAGGCATCATTTGTATAGAGTAATGTGTGAAATATATACCAATCAAAAAAGTTTAAAGTATATATTCACTCAGAAAGAATTTAACATGAGACAGAGGATATGGCTAGAATTAATCAATGATTATGATTTTACAATTCATTACCATCCAAGAAAAGAAAATAAAATGGCTAATGCTTTGAGTCGAAAAAGTAATGGTTCATTAACAATGTTGCGTTTGGAACGTGATCCTTTGGTTAAGGATTTGATGAACTTTGGAATGGATGTTGTTTGTGTAGGATTTCCTCATGTTTTGTTTCAGGTATCAGTGAAATCGTCACTATCATACAGAATTAAGCAAGCACAGAAGCAAGATAACAAGTTGCAGAAAAAGGTAGAGCTTGTTCAGATGGTAAGTTTCATGAATTCAACATTGATAATTATTGTGTTTTGAAATTTGGGAAGATATTATGTGTGCCTAGTGATTCATAGCTGAAGAATGAGTTGTTATGTTTGGCTCATAGTTCCCCATTTTTAGTTCATCCTGACAGTACTATGATGTACAGAGATCCGCAGGAGTATTACTGGTGGGATGGAAAGAAAAGAGATATTTCTGATTTTACTGTGAAGTTTTTGACTTGTCAGCAGGTTAAAGCAGAGTAGCAGTTACAGAAAGGGATGCTTCAAACATTACCAGTGCCAGAGTGGAAATGGGAAAATATATCCTTGAACTTTGTTGTGGGATTACCAAGGACATCTCGAAGTAATAATGCAATCTGTTTTATTGTTGATCAATTGAATAAATCTGATCATTTCCTTCTTATTCGAGATACATTCTCTCTAGATCAACTTTTTAGATTGTATCTTAAAGAGATAGTCAGGATGCATGGAGTTCCCATCTCAATTGTATCTAATAATGATCCCAGGTTTACTTCTAACTTTTGTAAAGGCCTTCAGAAGTCATTGGGTACTAAATTAAATTTTAGTACAGCTTTTCATCCGCAATCAGATGGGAAGTCAGAACAAACAATTCAGACCTTGGAAGATATGCTATAATCTTGCTCTATAGATTATCAGGGAAGTTGTGACCAACATCTTTCTTTGGTTGAGTTTTCTTATAATAACAGTTTTCATTCCAGTATACAAATGGCACCATTTGAGGCATTATATGGGAAGCAGTGTCGAACTCCAGCTTTTTGGGATGAAGAGGGTGAAAGGAAGCTGATGGGACCACAATTGGTTGCAGAGATGGCAGAAAAAGTTCAGTTGATTCAAAAACACATGAGAACAACTCATAGAAAATAGAAAAGTTATGTGGATAACCGGAGGAAGGATCTATCTTTTGAGGTAGGTGATCATGTTTTTCTCAAGGTTTCTCCATGGAAAAGTGTGATGCGATTTGGTAAGAAAGGAAATATGAGTCCAAGTTTCATTAGACTATATGAAATTATGTAGAAATATGGATCAGTTGCTTATCAAGTGGATTTACCTCTAATTTTATCTTAGGTACACAATGTTTTTCATCTTTCGATGGTGAGAAAGTATATTCCAGATCCATCTCATGTTTTGAGCCCAGAGGTAGTTCAGTTGGAAGAGAATACCTCTTATGAAGAAAACCAGTCCATATTCTTGACTGAAGAGAGCAAGTGTTGAGAAATAAGGTAATTAACATTGTAATGGTTTTTTGGAAAAACCATATGGTTGAAGAAGCAACGTGGGAATCTGAATATGCTATGAGAGATAAATACCCCCACTTATTTTGATAAGTGAATAAAATTGCGAGGATGCAATTACCAAAAGGGGGGAATGATGTAACATCCCAGGTAAATAAAGAATAATACATTTTCATATTTATTATCATTTATGAATTAAAAATTAATTTTACTTTAAAGGGGTTTCTATGTTCGATAGCGTACCCGATACGCAACAAAGAGTTTCATTGAAATCTTACGTTGCACAGTTGTAATAAAATAATATTATTTTAAATGTTAGTTAACACGTAGCTGTTGTATTAGAAGGAATGAATAGTAATAACTAAAATATGATTATATATGTTTTTTTAAATGTTTCTACATTTATCCAATAAAAGATAAAGGCTTAAAATATGAAAAGAATTCAATTTTAGACATATATACTCTAACATTCACAAAAGGTCGACTTATCTCCTTTTGATGGAGAATCGTCTATAAATATAGTATTGGTCACTCTTATACATTCTATTGGACAAAATAAAATTCTTCTTTCGAATCGGGACATCAAAATTTACTTTGTGTAAATTTTTGGTATTTTTCCGATAAAGATCATTTTTTTAATGAATAGTGAAAAATGTTGTATATTAATTCAAAAACTATTTTTAATCTAATTTATTTATATGATTAGATTATCTTTTTAATTGGTTTTAAAGTAAAATTAGAATATATTTTTACCATTTAATCTAATTGTGGTCGTTGGAATTAATTTCACTTTGAAATCGGACTTAAACTAGTTTCAATCTTTTGATACTTTTTGTTTCATAAAAACATGCTATTTGTTTTGACAGCAGGAATTAATTATTAAATTAATTAATTAAACTTTTATGTTTTGATTATTTTAAAATAGAAATCATTTTTGAATTCATAATATCAAATATAGGTTAGGGTGAAGTTTTTGTATTTTTCTGAAAAACATAAATTTTTGATGAATAGTGAAACTTGTAAGTGGTACTTAAAAACTGATTTTTCGTTTAAATGAAACATTACCACTTCTGTATTTTGAATTTCAAAAATCTGACATACATGGGTGTCATTAAGAAGTAAAATGTTGTTCAATGGGATTAAAATAATTTTTTGTGAATAGTAACTTCTAAGTTTTTAATCGCAATTAGAGGTAATTATGTAATTTAAGGTAAAAATAATGTTTCAATAATATGAAATGACCTAGAAAAATTTCCTACCCTTATTGGATGTGTCATGTCCGACCAAGACATCCCATCGGTCAATTTTGGGGACCCCATGGAGCCACATGGGTAAGATAATGACATTAATGACTTTTATTTAAAGTTAAAATTAAAATGTCACAAACATGAGATGTTTTACAAAAACAATTATTAAATGGGGATATACAAGTCATATTATTTACTATAAATATTCATTAGAAATCTAAAAATATTTCCTACATCATTATAATTTTTTTTTAATTTTTAGACATTATAAAAATTAAATTATTTATAACAACATGATGATGCAGCGATTACCTCATTATTTAACGATTTAAATAAAATAAAAATATAATGTAAATTTTAAGACCTACACTTTTAAAATACCTATTGGATGAGTATATTTCGAACCCTTATCACCTTATCCTCTAATTATATCAATTTGTTACCTTTAAAATCCGAAAATCATTTCATAATAACGTAAACTCTTATAACATTCCAAGAGTGCCCCTCCTCTCCTCTTATAAAAGGCCCACACCTCTACCACCGTACCCACACTTCCAAAGCCTTTTTCTCAGACAACCCCTGTCCATTTTGTCTATACTCATCCCACTATTATTTTTATAAACTTCACTTTGGGCAGAAGTCTTCCCAAGGAATCTTTTGAGCTCAAATCTAAGAGAGTTACCTGTTTTTAAGGTAATGTCTTCACTTGTGTTCTTTTGTTTTATTTTGCTTCTCCAACCCCCTAAAATCTGTTTATTCATTTAATTTTTAACAACTACAGTATCTTCAATATACTAGGATGTTTTTATAAGATGAATTCGAGCTACACATACACAGACCTACATCTAATGGTTAAAGAACATGCTGCTTCCATGGATGGCGAATTTCTGCCTCACGAAACGATGGTTGTTCAATATTCTTCCAACACCTTCAAAGGTGGCCATCAAGATGTCAGTATATTTATATATGATATATAATATGTTTATTTCTTCCTTAATATTCTTTATTTTTCATTTATGGCACACCTTTATGGCTTTCATTATCGGTATACACGATATCTTCATTTTAGGAAGTGCAGACTACCGCCCCCTCAAAGTGATTTGATTCGTTAATGCCATATGTGGGACGTACAAAGGATGGATTTAAAGTTATTATATATGATGTTATACTAGAATTATAATATACCTTTATATCATTATTATTTCATTCAATTAAAGTGTGTGATAGAAATGAAAGTAGTGTTCATGCATACGTACGGCTTACCGTCTGCATTAATGGTGCATTTCATTTCTTATCCCCAAATGTAATGTACTATTATAAGTACATATATATAATGGGTATAAATGATTTATGTTACATATAAATGATTAATATAAATCTGAAATTAAAATATTCATATCTCTCATTTAGTTTTAATTCCATTAATATGACATAGAAATGAATGTAGCGTTCATGCGTACGTACGACTTACAGTCTCCGTGAACGGTGCATTTCATTTCTTAACTCTAAATGATTATGTAATATTATAAATACATCTATATGCTGGATATATATGATATATATTGTATCCAAATCATGAATATCATTCTGGATATAATGAACCTTTGACCACACGATCAACATGTAATTGAAAGAAGTCCACATTTGACTTAAGGACCAAATATTGACAAAACAAACATTATTAACTTAAATTATTAAATAATGTTTATAACATGGAAATAAGTGATATAAATAAAATAATGAACTTGAAAAAGGTTCTCAATCAAGTAGAAATTAACTCAAGTTTATTATTCAGGACGTTAAAGAACGATCGAGTCAAGTCGGACCCGAGGTAAGGGACTTCGTCTCAATCTCCTTTCATTGAGGCATATTTCGTTTTATACAGAACTTTCTTTTATATGGTGTATAAACCCCTTTGATGTTTACTTTTATAAAAAAGGAATCTTTTTCTACGAAGCATTTTACAAAACGACAAAAAATAATTTTTCTTTTAATGTATGCGGTGACAACGACCTTTTCCGCCACCTCGAGTGTTATTTGGTCTTTGGCTTCCTCAACATGCCGTAATGTTTTTTAAATGAAAAAAATACCATATAATATTTTATGTATTTTGGTATTGAAAATGGTTTTTTATAATGGATTTGTTTTGTTAATATATTTTAATGATATATTGTGATCAAAGTGTGGAAATGTTTTCTTTCCATTATATTTGTTTTATGTCTTATGATTTTATAATGGTACTTGGACATTTGACGGGTGGTTACATGATAAACCATATGACGGGTGGTGTCATGAAAACCAGGAAGGGTGGTTACGTTATAACCACAAATGCATTGGGTATGGAAGTCGGCCGTATGGCTATTCTATTAAGTGATATATGTGGAAGTCGACCGTATGGTTATTCCATTTAAGAATGTTAATGTCCCAAGTTACCTTTATATGTTATGTGATCTTTATATGGGTTTTAAGGTAATTTTTTGGTTACAAAAGGGTAGGTAATGAACTTTTATTCATTGAAGAGTTTTTACTACTTCAGAAAGGTGGAAAGTATTACTTTGATAAAGTATACATGATTTACTTGTTGTTTTGAAAAACTAACAATTTTCAATCATTGTGAATCACTTACTGAGCTCTTTTTTCTCACCGCATGTTTTTTTGAAATGTTTTTCACAGGACTTAATGTGGAATAGGGTCAAGGATGGGATCAAGGGAAAGCCATTCTATCTAAAACATGGAACTAGACATGTTTCCTTTTAAGAGTTTTTATTTTATGGAATATTAGTAGAAGTTTCTACTTTGTAATCACTTGAGATGTAATAGTTATGTCCTAATTCTCTAAAACTCTAAACCGTGAAAAGATCCTCAATGTGAATTATTCATTTAATTCAATATTAAGTAAGGTTTATGGATGGGGCCTTATAGTAATGTTTTCATTATACTTCCACAGATTGGATTTTTTTTATATTTCTGATTTTATTTAAATTTATAAATCTATTTTTATATATTTATATGAAATTTATTAAACTATTTTACCTATTATATTTTAAAATATAAATAAACAGTGAAATTAAATAGTTTTTTATTTTTATATAAAAAAATTCTAAACACCTTATCAAAAAATATTTTCATTAAATTTGAGTATGAATGGATTATTATTTAAAGACATTATTTAGAACACCTGGGTATGGCCCTAGTGATCCTTTTTTCTAACACAATTTATAGTTTTTTAGTGATCCATTGATATAGTTATTTTATTTGATGCAGGGAATGCATGATTTCCATAGTGAGGTGGTGAGGTTTTTTTGATAATATGTTTTGGTAGATGGATAATGATATGGAAGGAGTATTCCCACATTATCACATGGAGACTATTTGAGTAGCATTTTATCATTTTAATTCATTCTAGTTATACATTCCTATTTCATATTATTTGGGATAAAATTTACGTTATTATACTTATTTGTTTTTCTTATTTAATGAAATACAAGTACTCATGTGTTCTTTCGCTGCTTCCTTATGTATATGTATATGCATGTCATGTTTTCTACATTAGGTCATGGAGAAATCATTCCATATATTTTTTTGTTTCCCATGTCCTTGATTCCATCCCATTTGGATAGGAAATTACCTTTTGGTTTGTGGAACATTGTCTCAGGTAATTGTTTGAGTGGTTTTCTTGATGAGTCTCTCATATATTGAATTCTAAGGAGGGTTTTCCTAAAGATAATTTTCCTGGATATAGTTAGTATGCTGAAGGTATGATTTTAGGACATAAATGGTATTATTTGTGGAGTTTATATAAAATACCTTCCACGATAGGACTTTAGTAATAATATGATGTTAGGAGTTGTGTATCAATTCATCAGTTCATGATTTTTACAACAGTTTTTATGATATTCCAAGATTCAATTATGATTTATCATTGAGATCATTTATTTTGTTTGACTATTCAACAATATTCCTCTGATATGTTTTTTGTTGTTTCCTTAGGAGGATATATCTTATTCTCTTCAATGGAATATTTTGATGGATCAGATATTTGTCAAGGATATCTAGGGGGAGTTTTTATTGCGGAGAAAAATATAAATCATGATCATAATGTTTCCATTGATGTAAATTTGTGATATTTTGTAAATATTTAATGATCACATGAGTTCTAACATGAGATTACATAGTCTGTTAATCATAATAATGAACCCCAATATGTGGAGGAATCGGTTAAAAATAATTATATGATCATTGAATTCCTAGATGATCATGAGTGTATCTAGATGATGTGTGTAAATTTCAGACTTCAGGGCCCTAGGAATTGATTTTAGGATGACATTTTATAGCTGGATATGAACATGGTTTTATAAGGTAAGGGTTTTGAGAATCCATTATTCTAGTAGTGTTGTCCAATTTTTCTAATGGTGGAGAAGCCGATGTAGTTCCACATATTCTAGTATGGGGATCATTTTGTGTCATTGTTGACCAATTAGTATTCAGAATATTTCTTTTACTAGATGATGTAAATAATGACAAGCTAAAATATCAAATTAACGTTTATGTTCTATGACCAGATATCAAATCACATGTACATATTCTATATCATTTAACTTATTTATATAATATTCATAGGGCTATGATGTAAGAAATGAATATGGTAGGATTGGTCGAATATTATACCTATATTCTTTATCCCATTAGTAGAATAAATGGAATTAAATAAAAAAAAGATGATGTTGAAGGATCATTGTAAGAGTGTCATATGTGTTACATAATATCATGAATCTTTGAAACAACCAGATAGATCTATTGTTGTGACTCTATGGTGATATTTGTGTAGAAATTTTGGAGTCAAACAAAATTATCGTCCTTCACCAACAATGATGTGTAACTATTATTGATATTATGGTCATTTGATGAATTTTATTTAGGTTATGTATACACCAGAATATGCTCAGGGAACATTAGATACAAAGGCTAATATAGTTGAGGTAGATTCTTCTATCACTACATGTCTTTATAAATAGTCACCAACAATGAATTTCTTTAATGTAATATATTATTTCATGGAATAGGTAGATACATCCCCAGAAACAGTGAGAGGTACTATCCTAATTTCCTATAATATAGTGATTCTTTAATAGATATAGTTATTTCAACTAATTTATATCTCACCATTTTGTTGATATAAATAAACATCCAATGACGTTAATTCCATTTGGTACGGAGTAAGTGAATCCTCATGTGAAGAGGAAGGAGTTGTTTTTTCAGTGTCATTCACAAATATATTTAGGGGGTTTCAATTATAGTTGATCCTAATTAAATATATTTTTTTCCAGCTACATTTCAGTATTCCCCTAACATTTTCTAGAATTATATTTTTGGGCTTCCTCCATAGTGGGCGGCAGGGTATATAAAGGTCTTGATTCCATGAAAAACCCTATTTCAATAAATTCCTAAAATATGGCACCATATGTGATGATGGATCTCAAGATTCATTTTCAAAACCTTGTTAAAATTTTTTTTGATCACCCAAGTGCTTCATTTTCGGTGGCCTCAATACTCCTTCCTATGTATGAGGATGGTTATATCCGATTGTGAATAAAATATAATATTATGAAATAGGAAGTAATTAAAAATATGTGTTGTCTTCCTCTGTGGATTTCATGTTTGATTAATTAATAGTGAGAAAAGTGGGTTAGGTTGAATTACCATCGGTTGGCTCATCATCCACTCCGAAGTTATAATTCTGATATATTAAAGATGGATTTATGTAATATTAGTGTGAATTGTGAATATCTTATGTGACCATTTGATTATATAATACTATTGATGTTTTTATGGGTTTGATGAGTAAAATAATAATTTTTTTTGTTTAAACATCTCTGGTAGTTTTTAGTACTATATTTTTGTTTACTCATTATCTAAGTGTGAGAATTAGGAACAATTGTGTTTGGTTACAAAAATAATGAGGATTCAGTATTTGTATAAAAATATATTAAAATTCAATTTATTAATTAGTTAAATGGTTTTTATATGTATTTTGATTTCATATAATATCTTACCAATTAATCCTTAGAAGGTAAATGATGTCTTTGGATGTGAATATCCCTGAAAGGTATTTTAGATTCAATGCTTCCACGGTCTTTTTTATTGATACCGATGGTATTTATGGATTTATCAATGTTGGGGTATCCACTGAATACTCTTCCTAGAAAAGGGGTAAAATTGATATTATATTTAATGATTCTATCTTATTTTTATGAGTTGAAATTACTTCTGATAGAGTCTAATATTCTAATTTTACCTGAGGCTAGTAAGGGATATTATATTTTGTGGTGTTTATGAAACTTGATATGGTTGCCTGATTGTGAAAGACAATCATATTATATAATTAGAATATCATTATCATTTACCACATGAGAATAACTTCCAACTATTTATTTAAATATTTCCACTATTATGAAGGCGATCACCTGTTGACAACACAATATTTTTTAGAAGATGAATATTTTTGTTTGAACATAATTCGTTTAGATTTGTGTTTTATCATAAATAATTGAATCTATGACATGGATGATGGGCTGAATACCTTCAGATATTAGTCATTGTTATCATATACACCTCACGGAAGTGGATTGTTGTTTCATATGATCTAATAAAGAAATTACTATCACTGGATATTCCAAAATTAATGAAAGAGTAGAAATTATTTGGGATATTCACATGGTTTTACATAGTTGTTCCTAAGGACGTTTCATTTATGGTTCTATCAAATGTTTTGTTATCAACATCTCTCTTTAAATATATTGAACATATTTGGCATTATAATGATTATTATGAGGAATTCTGAGGAACCCTTTATCATTGCGAGATTGTTAATGGATGGTGTCACTCTTCAAATGGTTTTCTAATATTTTGGGATCATTTTTTCATCCAAACATTAGTGTGGAGATTTGTTCTATTTTATTGTAATATTTAATTATGGGTATATAATATATTCACTAAGAATAAGTATTATGACATGAGACGTCTAGTATAGTTGTCTGGTATGAAAGCATGTCATTTCTGAATTTTTATCCCACTATTATATATGCCAAAAAACAATGGAAGAGCATCTAAAACCTTCTGGTCTTCTATAGACACTTAGGGTCCCTTTTAAAAAATAGGATTAGGTATCCCATTATTTGTTTTATATCTATTTACTACATGATGATGAAATTAAATATATCTAGTTATTGATTGGTTGAAAAAATTGGATCTTTAAATTCTGACCACAGCCACCACTAAAGTAGAAGATCTGGGTAAGTTTAATATGTAGGATATGGTGATGTTACATGGGGTTACATCCACTTTTGTTTTAGATAGTGATCCTAGGATTACCTTGAGGTTCTGTAGGTCTCTCTTGGAGGATATGATGTCTTAGTGTAGATTAATTACATCATATCATCCATAGATAGATGCTCAAATGAAGAGGGTAATTCAAATCTAAGAGGATATACTATATTCATGTGTATTGGTTTTTTTGTATTTTACTATAGCCATGATGAACTAGTTTAGTTTTCTTGTAACAAAAATTTTCAGATTAAGAAAAAAATGGATCCCATAAAGGCTTTGTATGGTCTCCCATTAAGGTCACCTATTTGTTGTGAAATTTTTAGTGAATAATATATAGTGTGACCTAGTTGGGTATAGGAGATATCCATGAGGATTTAAGATATACATCATTTTCTTGTTATAGTGAAGAGTTTATAAAAATCTTAGGATGATAGAAATCATCACACGTGGGAGTTTTCATGTAGGATAATATGTCTTCATTATTTTTTATCCTTAGTTGGGGAAATGTATTCTTAGAAAAGTGAAAATATTCTTTGAGATATGTTGGACCATTTTTTATCCCGTAGTGTCTTGGGAATGTTGTGTATTGGTTAGAATTACTGGTTTAATTGAAATGAATTCATGATGTGTTCAACATATCAAAACTCAAGAAATACCATCATGATATTTCTCATGTAATGAAATAGAAAGAGTTTGAGTTAGAGATGGATGTTTTTATTAGTGAGAAGACGAAAGATATTATTTACTCTTAATTGATAGTCTTTCAGGGGAATCCAATTACATTGGTAAACATTTTTTTATCAATGGATAATGTTTTCATGAAATAATGTAGCACGAGTTATTTATGAGGGAGAAGTGGACTCATCTATTTATATAAATTGATTCTTCAAAATGAAGTCTTCGGTATATAATTTATTATGGTGTGGATTTTTTAATATCCTTCAAAAATAATTAACGTAATTACTCCCTCTTTAATTATTTTGAATTTTAATTGGGAGTAACTTTAGAATAATTAGGGTGTAGAAAATTTTCTAAGTAAAATGAAATAATTTTCAGGGATGTATGATTATTATAATTAATATTGTCCAAGTGTAAACATGTAATGTCTTAATAGTGTTATCCCGATGTTTAGATACTATCCATGGTGGTTTAGGATTTGGAATAAGAATCTATTATTGTATATTTCTATTGGTAATTTACATGTCAGTTTAAGAGTACATGAAAAGTACTGGTTTCCATTATCATATAATTAAATTATTACACAATATGAATGATTAATCACTATGATGAGATTTCATATAATGTAATGTTACAACCTTATTTTTTAATAAAAATGCAATGTGTTTTTGATATTTAAGGTCCCCATGGATTTCAAAAAATTAAAGTGATTAGAGGCTAGTTAGATTTCATAGAAAGGGAAATTAGGTCACCATAAAATTAGAGTGATTATTCATTCTACATAAATCCTCATTTATATCAAAAAAAATACCTTCTCCGATGATTTTTGAGACCTCCTACCATTTTGGATAATTTCATTCGATGATTGATAATTGTTGTGGTCGCGGTAAATTTATCCAAGAGAGTTATCCTTTCTGATTTTTAATTAATATTGATGGAGGTAGAAATATTATATTTCAATATCATGTACTATGATCAGGGGTGGTGATTCATTTTTTCCACTCTATATATAGTGTGAAATCTTGTTCTAGGGGCCAATTCATTGTTGGTTGTGGTGTGGTGAGTTTTCATTATTATGTTATGTTCGATAATTTCTATTTGATGATCACTTTTTATTGAATCAATTATTATATGTTTAGATTCATTGGAGTTCTTATATCATTGTTGTGTTTATCATGTATTTTGTTTAACTTGTAGTCATGTTCAAACTGAGGTTTGAGCAAGGTGGTTATTTCACTAGCCTGTTTTAGTGAGCTACATTGCTCTATTTTTAATGTATTTTTTAATGGAATGATATATTTTTTTTTATTTTTTTTGTGTTCTGAAGTCCATTTTTAATAATAGAATACATTATCATAGTTTTTGTAAATGGAAAAGGCCATCCAAGAATTATGAAATTATTTTTTGAAATGGTTGAAAAAGACTGATATGATGATATTATTTGATGAAATGTTTTTGAAAAAGGATAAAATTTTAATTTATGGATACATATTTTTAATTTTATTTAATAAGTATGGTCCCCTATTCTTGGGAATTATCATGGGGATTTCTTCTTCCCCCTAGGCATGTTGTTCTAGAAACATGATCGACTTGTTGGGGGCTTCCCATTCAAGGGTGTTCTTATTCTTTATAGACATTATTTATATGTATGTAGGATGGTTGAACACATGATTTTCTATATTAGGTATTATATTCCTAGATATCAAAACCAATTATTATCCTTAGTATGATGTTACCTATGATTTTAGATTATATAGGTTGTTTTGGATTAAACTATTTTGATTATACTAAAATGGATTTTATTTTATATGTGATACGTTATTTTCATTGACATCAGATATCTATTTTGATATATATATATATAAGAATTAATTTGAATCTAACATACCTTCATTATTTAGAAATCTAGATAAATGGGAAATTGAATCATTTTATAATTATTTTTATATAGAGACATATTAAATTTATATAGTTCCTAGTTTTCATAAAAAGTGATGATTATTGGGTTATTTTTTAGAGACATGAAATGGAACACATATATGGGACACTATTAAGCATCGTAACCCACACCCTGAATACCACTTCAATAGTGCATAGACATTATTTTTTCTTTTAATATATGAAAATGAAAGGCATGTGAGTGAGGCAATGAGGTTTTCTGTTAGATTGGTTTGGGAAGATGGATGGTGGGATGGTGGGATTTCTGTCAGTAGATCACATGGAGATGGTTGTAGTAAATCATTATGTTTTTCTTCGGTTATAGGAGGACTTGTTTTGGGATATTTTTTGAACACTCCTTATATTGTTTGACTTCCAATATTATATATATATTATGAAATATATTTATTAATGTTTTATATTGTTGTTTCCTTCTACACATGTAACTAAATGTCATGTCTCCTTATTTTGGTTTTGATAAATTCTTCCCTAATTATATTATGTTTCATGTGTGCTAAATTCTATCCTTTGGGGATCAATAAGTCCATTAAATTATGTGGAAATTATAGCTGGGTTCTAGTTTGATTGGGTGTTTGGATCAGTTTCATCACAAATTATAAATTAATCTTTGTTTATTGGGTAAAGTATTTTTTAAATCAATTTTAAATTCCAACGTGTAATATACATCAAGCATAGACCTGAAATAATTTTCCACTTTAATCTCATGGGCCATTATGATATGCTTATGGCCAAAACTCAGACCCACGAATGGTATGGCCTAAAAAATATATATTTATCATATAAATAACTATCATTAATGGATGAATACATACACGGGGATATGTTTTTTTATTTCATTCAAATCAATTAATATTGGGGTTTTCCATATTTAATATTTAAATAAGATATATTATGAAAAATAGTATTATAAAATTATTTAGAAATGAGGTGTTTTTGTACTATTTTAACATTATATAACCCATTGAAATTATGAAATATTCACATCCTGTCTCTAAATATGTCTATCCGTGATGATTAGCTGAATCATCTAGTTGTTATACTCTTACACATAGATCCAAAATGGTCATTTTTTTAATATAAATTCAATTGGAGATATATATTTAATATGTAATGATATATACTAATTAATTGTATTCTGGTTTATTCATACGAGGAAATATAATATGTTTTATAATGACATTAATTCCCGAAATCACATTTTGAATAATACTAATTGTTTTATAGAGTAAATTTTCAAAGGTACGTGGGGAATATCTAATTTCATCATCATCTACATCTATTTTGAAGGACAAGTAATATTTTACAACATCATTAGATATCCCATGAATGTATTCATAGTAATCGAGGTTATTATAAAAATAATTTATTTTAAAATACCATAGACCAACTGATATTTTTTTTTTGTAATATTGGTTCTCAATCAATGATTCTTCATTAATTGATTCACCATTATGTAATTAAAATTTATATGATTTAGTTAATTTTGTTCACTCAAACAAATGTAATAATCAATATTCATTAAAAACTAAAAATGTGAAAGTTTAAGATAATAAATATCTAGCTTGTATATAATGGTGGTCTAATTGATATATTTTTGTGTCCGCCATATAGAAATTATAGAACCAGGGGTCTCTACATTAGTTAGGTTTATATTGTTCAATATGAAAACTAGGTGTATTAAACTTCTATAATCTATTTGTAGAGGAATAATCGAATCATATTTTATAATGATCTAATAAGAGTGGCCTCCAATACATTTAGGATATCAACTAGATCTGCATCTTGTTACCATAGATACTTATATTAAATTTTCATATATCTATAACCAATGTACAAAGATTAAATGTAGATAAATATGGTATAATTAACCACAATTAATATAATTCTCATAAAAGTAGATTTTTTCAGAAATTAGAGGTACCCAGAAGGAATTATTGTATGAAGATCATGTAGATCCTAGATAAGTGTGATATCCTAGAGAGGGTGGCATGATTCACTGATATGGTTTCATGTTAAAAAAAATCATATATTTCAACTATTATTGTTATTTAATGTCCCATTAAAAAATTCTTGTGTCTTATAGCCTTATATAAATGATTATTTAAATTAAATACACAAAAAAAATTTATTTTAGTGCTCTATAAATATACTAACTTTTTTCTATGATGGTCATACCCAACCAAGATATATTCATCATTCCAATTTTATTATTACTTACAGTGGTAAATAGACTCCCAATGTATCATAAATCAATGAATCAACAAAGTTGTATCATTAGACATCATTACACAGTGGTACCAAAATCTATTATGTACTTCTACTCTAAATTCTATAAAATATGGTCTTTAGACTACCTCACAATGTGTAAATAGAATCCACAATATCCTTTTCCTCTTGAATCATCAACGATTGGTCATTATACTGTATCCCAAATTTTCTATCATCTTTAATCCCATATCCACTATATTATGACCTCAAAATCCTCTTCCATGAACATGATTGATCTTTTATTATTTTGTATACAACTTGAAAATTTTATAGAAGATGATCATGTCTATTGGTCATGCTCAATAATTTAGATCACCTACTTCTGATCAGTATTATTTGTGAAAAAATTCATAGAAAACTATTTTTTATGATTTTCCACTCCAAAAGTCAAATAAGTGAATTAATGTTATGAAAAATCTACATGGAAAATTTAATTATTTCCCATTTTTCAATCTCCATGTTTTTTAAATGCAATACCTAATATTCTCATATTTGTAAACCCCATCACATTTATTTCATCTAGTATTTTAAATTCTTTTTGGTTCATTGTCTTATTATTCCCATTTATATCCTCACATTCATAATACCATGTCCGTTTATTTATCAAAAATATATTTTTTTATCTCACTATACATAATATCGTTTATGTATTTGGGTCACGCAATTTACCACCTTCGCACATGAATATGTCGATCTCAGTAAAATCCACACAATTAGGTGAGGCTTCTATGTGAATTTCACCTTATTCATCATATGGTTTCAAACAAATGTCAATGATTATTTATTAAGGATATAATGATCGGATGAATATAACATAGTCTTTCTTGTAATAGAGTATGTACAAAAGATCTTGGTCTCTTCAGGGAATATGTATAAGGCTTGCTGATCACTTCATTGTGAAAAAAGGATTCAAAATTCTTTTATTTTTATAGAATAAATAATATATATTTGAGAAAAATTAATATATATATATATATATATTCATTGGATACTCAATATTTATATTAAGGGATACACCAACTTATACCACCTTACCCAAAAATAAAATGGTTATGTCCAGTTTTTCTATAATGCCCCATAATATTTGTTATTTCATGGATTTTATATCACCCAAATTGTTATCTGTTTTATAAATAGTCATAATTTTAAAAAAAATGTATTTCTAATAATTAAAAATTCATTTATTAATGAATCATTTTTATGTTCCTAGTTTCAATAAAAAAGATATTCATTTACAATGGATGTTAAAACAACCTTTTCATAGGGTAATTTCATCTTTATCAAATAACTACACGCATGAACGATGAAAATTAAATGCATGTAGAATCATATTCTACTTGTTGATATCTCCATATTATAGAAAAAATGAGACGAATAAAAATATTTTAAGATCTCATAATGAAAAAGTCTAGCGATGTTGAAACCCTTGGTTTTTGGGAGTTTGACAACCACAACCCATAACAGATGGAAGGAGAAGATATGGTTGATCAAATGAAAATAATTATATGTGTAACATTTCAAACCCGTGAATTGTTCCTATATGAATCCTATAAAATATCATCATTAATTATGGATTTAAATTTCAATATATTACTCTTCTTTCTATTCACATGTCATTTTATAATCAAGGGCTACATCTAGACACAAATGAAAATAGCACATGGGGAAAGCCACACCTGTTTGTAATCCCATTAGAATGGAAAACAGAAAATTAATAACTATTGATTTGGTAAATATTTGAGATTATTAGTAGTGTTTGACTATAATGGACCATACTGAACACATAGATATTACATCAACATTAAAAAAATTTAGTACATTTCCTAAAAAAATGCCAAGACTATATAGGATTAGTGTCTTTAGAAACTAGGAAACATAGACAACTGGTTCGAAAAACATCCACATTTTCTCCAAATTATTTAATAAAAACTTGACTCATATTTGATATATCCTAATTAATACACATCTTTATGACCAGGTGAAAATAAACATATAAAAGGGTGATCTCAAATTCTTTGTAAGTGTAATCATGGGGAATATCAATCATATCATAACCTTTAGGATGTAACATTTAAAAATCACATCCTGCATAAAAAAGAACAGAATGCCATATCATAGTATAAATCATAAATGTGAAATGTAATCACAATAGAAATAATATAAGAAATTAAATTTAGATTAACACACATAATAGTATAAAATCATATCATTTTAATCAAGGCTCATTTCCAAGACCATCATAGCGGACAAATTCCATTACATAACTGACTTCACTCCTCATTCTAGTCCTATAATACTAAATCATATTTAATTTCTATTCTAGTCAGGTCTATATCATAAGATATAAAGCTATACCCAATGAATTGGAGGGATATATCGGTCCCACCCATATCATAATTAAATTATTCTTATATATTTTACAAAACATAAATCATTCACCATAGAGAAACAGAAGCAACAAAAAACGGGTTTCTTAAACATCATTCCATCATAACAAAATCAATATAAGATAAATTTATTTTATATAAATAATTACATCATAAAAAATTAAAATCAATTTAATAATATGGATTTTAAAATAAACCTATTTTATCATAGAAAGAAAATAATTTTGATAAAACACTTGAGCTTAAATCTTGTGGATAATATACAATCTTATTAAAAAAACATTTACTTCATCAAAATTCCACACAATTTAAGAAGAAATAATTTTATGTTAAAATAATATTATAATCATTGAGAGAATTATTAATTTTAATAAATAAATATTAAAGCGTAAAAATACATTCATTCCATACATGATAAAAAAATAGTCTTCTCGTACTTTTATCAGAAAGTCCAAAATTACCTCATATCGAAAATAACATATGATTCCATTCATAACATTTTGTAAAAATTCACTTATTGGTAAAATTGATTTTCAGGAATTATTAGAAGAATATAAAGAAAATTTTAGGATACATATTTCGGAAATATGGACACGAATGATAAATATACCACAAAAATAGTTAGGAATAAACAATCTCAGATGAAAATGAGATTTGCAATGTTATCCCTTACCTTAGGTCTGAAATCCTTCATATCTATCCAAAAAACCTTTATAATGACATAAATAATGTTATTGACTTATTATAGAGTCATAATCAGGTTTATGATTTCATATATGATTATATTATCATCTGTTTGTTACTAACATTTTGTTGTCACTCGTTATTCGGAAATTAACTGCTTTATGTTCTTATGCAAGATTTATCAGATAAGATCATGTTCTTATTATTAGGTAAGAGTTAAATAATTTAAAAAATGATATTAGAATAATATATATTATATTTATTAATAAATTTCATTTATATAATCACGGATTAATGAAGATCATGTAGATTGAATCACATCACATCATAGAGACGGCAGGTTGTATGCACGCACAAGTCATTAAATTATTCCCAAAATTGTTGAATGGTATTAATGTGGATGGTTTATAATATTTCATTATTAGTAAAATTTTATAATAATAATATATATGTATAATTTCCATCAATATACCCATCCATTTTAGGTGGTGATGAAAAATACATCACATCACAGCGTGGAGACGGTAAACCGTACGTACATACAAGTGTTGATTTCGTTTTTCATAAGATTTACAGAATCTGAAATATGGTTGTCTCTAATTTATAATAAAACATAATTATATGATTGATAATTATGTTATTACACTATAATTAATCTACTAATGAGTATAAGTATAAGAAGAATGATTTTTGGAATAATTAATAGAAGTGATTACCTCTTCCTCGACGTGCTTCCTCTAAATCCCTTCTTAGACAAATAGAGTTGTTCTTTGAAGTTGAACAGAACTTATATAATGAAAATATGGATGTTGAGATGGTAATAATTCAGGTTATGTATGATCATGAAGTCTTAAAATGAATTGAAGAGCTGAGAGAGGAGGTGGACTTTTATAATTGAGGTGAGGGGTATTTTTGGAAACTCCATAAATAATAATCTATAATAATATCAAACCCTACCAGAAATCCTTAAAAATGTCAAAATTACAAAGATGATATGATATATGGTTTAATATAATAAACCAATAAATTTAGATAAAGCTTTTTTTTCAATTTAAATCATATATTTTTAATTGATATTTAGTTATTGTTTTTATTTTTTATTAGAGTAATAACATTCTATATATTCAATGGATATAAAACTGAACATATATGGTGTTAAATGACCAAAATGGATATTTTATAAAATTTTAGACCATATATTAATCACTTTTTTATTTTTAAATATTTTTATGATTTTTAAATTATTTAATAAAATGTTATTTTCATAAAATATCAATAGTGTCACTTTTGACACTATACATTACATTGAAATAAATTAAAATTCAAACAGAATATAAATTAAAACAAATATATTTAATACATTACCAATATGTCATTGTAAATAGGAAAACTCGTGGAGCATGTTAATTAGTGAAAATTGTATTTATTTTAATATTTATAAAACCCTTTTTTGATATTTCTATTAATAAAACATTTTTTACATCAATATTGTTTTATCATTATTAGTAATAATTTAAACTTTAAAAATTATAAATATATTTGAATGATTTTGTTAATTAATTAAACATTACAAATACTATATATAGTATATATTATATCCTAGTTATACATATTTTAAAATTAATATAATTATATAAAATCAGAATGTGACATTTTGTAACATTCATTATTTATTATTATATCCGTGTCATATTCATAGGTAAGTGTCCATTAAGTGATTAAATTTTGAAAATAGATTATAAAGGTAAAATTTAGTCATCCAATTGCATTTTGACTATTTTTAATGTAATTTTATATTATTATTATTTTTTTGTAATTACCTGATTTAACTTTAACCATGGTAATAAAAATAATTCTCAAATCATCTATTCAAAATGGGCAAAAATTAAATTAACTACTAACATCATTTTTGACCTACTGATTCAAAATATGGAGTCCATTTTTTAAAATTAAAAACATATAAGTCACATTAAATAATTTAAATTCCATATAGTTGTCATAATGAGAGAACGAGTTCTTTAAAAGCTAAACCACAACAAATGATTGAAATTTTTTTACATAAGAATTCAATGTAAAATTAATTCTATTTAAATACATTATATTGAATCATAAAAATATATTATATTTATAATTTTAATCCACTCAATATTAAAATTGATTCAAATTAATTTTCTTGATGAAAAATGTTGTTTTCACTTATAATATAGTGTGTTTTTTTTATTCATCAATTCTTGAATGGTATCGAAAAATTCCATAAATTCAAAAAAAGTAATTTTTTTATCCCATGTTAAAATAAAATGTTTATGATGTCATATAAAAATTACTAATCAGTCAGAAGTTTAATTTAAATAGTGTTCTCCATTCACTATCTTAAGATTTCCCTTTTTAAAATAAAAATGATTTCAAACAACACAGAGGTTTTATTCACACCGTTTGATTAATACACCTAATATATTAATAAAAGAAAATATTTTATTAAGTATATAACATATATATCTCATAATTTCATTATTGATTTTAATTTAATCCAAAATACTATTATCTAATTTATATTTTTCGTAAATAATTGTTTTCCAAAGAATATTGGTAACACACCAATCTTCCACAGTATATTTCCCTTTGAATAACGTAGTATCATGCATTGTACACAACTTAGAGTTTAACACACCACCACCAATGAAAATATCTGTTATGAATGGTAATAACCACTTTTTAAAATTTCATAATTTTTTTTTCAAAATGGACATCATTTTTGGATTCGGAATATCAAAATTATCTTATGGTGATTTTTTTGGTATTTTTCTAAAACATTCAATTTTTGATGAATTGTGAAAAACATTGCGTTATTGTTCAAAACAAAATATTTACTTAAATAATTATTTATTTAATTTTATTTTTTTTAGATAAAAATAGATACATAATACTTATATATGTTCAATTTAATTCATTGGAGTCAATTTATAATAAGTTTAGATATATAAAACATTATTGAACATTTTACCGTCTTTTACCCACCTTCTAGGAGCATTTACAAATTTTTCTAAAACATAATTTTACCGCTTCTATGAATTGAATTTCAAAAATCCAAGAGAAACAGTTGACATCAGTATGTAAAATGTAGTTCAATAAGATTAAAATAATTTTTTGGTAAATAATAACTTTAGACTTTTATTTACCATGGTTAAAAGTAAATTGGGTAATTAAAGATTAAAATGAAATTATAATTATACTAAAACATGTCCTAATTCTATTGTGTAAGTGTAATTAGACAAAAAAAACCTTATGAATAAACCTTTTGGTCCACTTTGATTAGATTATGAAATTTATTATTATTTTATATAATCAAGAGTTAAAAGAGTTAAATTAAATTCTTAATAAATAAAACATTTTTAATATAGAGTTACACACAATAAAAATTAGGAAATGAATATTTATTAGAAATATAAAAAGTTTTCCTACATTATTTAATTTTATTTATAATTTTTAGACGTTAAATAATTTAATTTTTTATGACACAATGATGATACAGTAATTATCGTATTAATGAAAGACTAATATAATTGATATTATAAATATCCAAAATAATAATAATTTTATACCTTTGATGAATTCTAATAATTTTTTAGTTTAATATTACATGTTAGGTTTGATTTAATAATTTTTTTTAAGTAACAATACTGTTATGATTTTCTCAAAAACCAAATACAAAATAATGTAAAAATTGACATAATTGAGTTTGTAAAAAAATACAATATTATTAATTGATATAATATTCTAAATAATCTAAATTTTGACCAAAGGAATTATCGAAGTTTATATATATTAATAATGAACCACTTGGTGTTATTTTGTCTTGTTATAGTACGTTCATTAACCATATAATTAAAAACTTAAAAGAGACATGGTAAATGTCAAACTATTTAACATACAGTTAAATGTAAATGATATGGTTAGTATGGAGACCTAAAAATAATTAAAACCTTTTGGTTCAGAGGTTATCACCCCATCCCCACCTATTCATAGAAATAAATCATTTTATATCCATTAGAAACCGAAAATGATTTTATTATAAAATAATATTTCAGGCATTTCCAAAAGTGATCCTCAACTCTCTTATAAAAGGGTACTTCACCTTCTCTTAATTTCACACCTCCAAAGCCATTTGCCTCAGTAAAAACCTACCCAAAGATCCTCCAAACATTCCTCCCTTCATCCTAGAGCACTTATTTGGTTCATAAATCCAATCTACGAAGCCATTTTAATCAAATCAAAAGAAAGAACTCGAAGAAGAGGTAAATATTTCCTCACCACTTTCAAGTTCTTTTCTTGTTACACTTTTTATTTCTTTTTGTTTTTTTATAAAATAATTAATCCAGTATCTTATATATACTATGATGTTATGATAAAAATGGGACAACCAAATTCATTATTCAATCCATCATATGGATGACAAAGTCATCATACGTGCGTACGTACGGCTTACATTCTCCACTCCGTGGTGTAGTTTGTTATTCAAACACATCATTTTTTGTATGGGTAGAATAATATGTATAAATTATGTAAATAATAAATTTAACATGTTAATTATTCTGTATATATGATATACAATCCAATTACATATGATTTCACCATCATTATAATGATATTTTTGCTCGTCAGTACATACAGATTACCGTCTCCACGAAAGCGATGAGATTTATTACCCATCGTAATCATTAAAGAGTAATTTTCATTTTCTGATTAAAAAAATTATTAATAATATAATATCATTATGAATATTAATCAAATACATCATATACATAACAAACTTGGATTATGTAACCAAGCATATAAATGAAAATGAATAAGTTAACACCCGAAATGATGATACTACTAAAATATTATAAATAATGCAATATTGGAAGATCATATATGATATCATATTTATGTATATGATTCTTGTATAATTTTATAAAAATGATTTAACTATAATACATGTGGTTAACGTACCCTCGAACAAGGAAAAGTACAAGGTAAGGGTAAAATTTTCAATCTCATTACTTATCTGAGGTTGTTAAAACATAAGTATCTTCTAGCACCTCTTTATCATCCCCATCTATGTTTTCATGAAAATATAATTCAAAATATTCTTAATATTTACTAGACTATGGGTTAAAGTCATTTATACCTTCATTTTACCATATATGTTTGGAAAGGAATCTTTACTTCATTTTCCAAATAAGGTACTTTATGACCTTTTCGACAAAATTAAGGTGAAAATGTCTTTTTTTAACTTATACTGAGGGTGAGGCTATTTTATGCCATTATTACATCATCAAAGCACCCCTTGCAAGCTTAAAAAATTGAAAATAAATTTTTTTTTATAATTTTATGACTTTTAAATAATTTCTAAATAAAAAGGTATATTTCTCTTAAATGTTTTTTATTTCATCTCTGTCAACATCCTTCGATGGATTTTAAAATTTATGGAAGTAGATTTATTATGATACAGAACTTCCATATTGTAATGAATGTTTTGTGATATATTTGAATTTGTATATGTTATTTTTACAGCATTCATGGTTTATGGATAAATTATTGGCATTTCATATGCTTGTTTTAAATACGGATGTTTATGTTATGTTTAATCGTTTTTATATGTGGAATTAATTGGACTTAATAAGTGACAGGCGGAGCCGGCTATAGCTCCTCGATGCATCGATAGGCCTCATGAGACAAATTAGTTTCTTGGATCAAGGTCTTTAAAAGTATTATTAGTAGTCGTGGTATAAGTCCATGACCATGTTGTTATAAATATTAGAGAGATCGTATAAAGACTTTTGTGATTAATACTGTAGTAGACAACTTTTTTATACTCACTGGAGATTACAAGATCCCTAGTAAGGAAGTCAAAATATTTACTAAACAAGAGGACTCAGAATATCAACTAATCTATAACGTATGCAATACTTTGTTGTGTTCTTTGAGATGGACTATATATAGCATGATTTCTTCTTGTGAAGCTGCAAATTGTATTTGGAAGAATCTTGATGTTACTCATTTTGGTACTTCCAATGTTATTGAAACTATAACAGCTATACTTAGAGATGAGTTCCATGGTTTATTCATTCCTTATGGAGAACCTATATGTAAGGTAGAACATAGATTTATGACTATTTTCAACAGCATACAATCATTTGGTGAAAAAGGTTTGGATGATAAGCCACTTGTAGATAAGATTATAGATATCATGCCTAATGAGTGGGAATCTAAGAGGATATATATTGATGAGAATAGGAAAGTCTCACAGATTACTCTTGATGAGGTTTTTAGAACTCTTCTTCAACAAGATATTAGAATGAAGAGAGACACTAACAATGTTATGAAAAAGAATTGGAATGTATGTGTTGCTTTTATAACTACATCAAATCATATGAAATCCAAGACTCTTGAGAGAGTTACAAGATCTAAATTTTAAAAAGTCACTGTTTTATCTAAATCAAGTGAAAGTGACCATTCTATGAATGAACTAGATAATCTTTCTCGAATAATGAACAAGATATTTGGGAATAATGACTTTAAGTATTGATATAAGAAGAAAGAAAGAAAGGATAAGAAATACTTCGAAGTCACTTGTTATGAATGATAAAGAGCTGGACATATAAGGCCAGATTTTTCCAAGCCTAAAAGAAAAGATAAAAAGAAAAGAATTAAGAGAAGAATAGAAAGAAGTACTAAAAAGCTAAAGATAAGAATGTTTTCAAAGCGAATGACACTTGGAGTTCCAGTGGTGGAGTCTCTTCTGATGATTCATCATATTACAAATCTTCTAGACAAAAGAATCTTGGTTTTCTTGCCAAGTTACCTATTTAAAATCATTTTTTAATGGCTATGGTAGACAGTGTTGAATCCATAACCAATGTATACTTAAATGATAATAGTAGTGATAGTTGATATTATGAAGCCTCGGATGAATAATCCTCTTCTAATGAATATAATACTTTACCAACAAATGAAAAAGTGTATAGGATTGTTATGCTCCTTGGAAATGAGAATTATAAAGTCAAGAAAAAGCATTATAAGACATATTCTAGGATTTCTATTCTTACTAAGTAAATATCAAATCTTTATAATGATCTTTATAATAAAACCCTTGATTTTGAATGTATTTCCAAAAATCATGAGGAAATAAATTCTGATAAGGATAAACGTTCTAAGGATCTAGAAAAAGTATTTTCTAAGAAAAATGTTTTTGAGACTAACTCTAGTACTAAAAATGTTGTTTTTAAGGACAATAACATAGTGATTAGACTAATGTCATAAATATTCTCTTGAGGAAGTGTTTTTTAAACTATACCTTAGGGATGGAAAACATTGATAAGGTGAATTCTCAAATTCAACATCAGATGAATGATTATGGTTTTGGTTATACAAGTTCAAAATTTATTTTTAGTAACAATTATTTTGTTCCTCAATGTGATCCTTTCTGCACTAAATGTCAGTGTTGTGGGCATGGGGAATTTTTTTCCTTAATCAAAACTCAGTCATTAGTTTTTCATAAAGATAATTTTTCATAGAAAACGTGGATTCCTAAAAATATTCTTTCTGATGTTTCCGAATCCATGAAAATTTGGGATCAGAATGTCTAACACTTTTATTTTCAGGAAAATAATGAATGTACCAACAGAAATACTTAGTACAAGGATAGTGGATGTTCCTCGCATATGAGTGGTAATAAAAACATCTTTTAAAATAAAATCAAGATGAAAGGAGGAAAATTAACATTCAGAGATAATGCTAAGGGAGAAATTATTGGTATAGGTAACATAATTCTTCTTGGAAAAACATTGATTTCAAATATTTTATATGTTAAGGGTGTTAAGAACAACCTCATTATCATATTTCAATTATGTGATGAAGGATACCTTGAGAATTTAAGTAATGAAAAGTGCTTATTAATCAATTCCAAAGATGAGTTTATTCTTTCTACTAATAGGAAAAGGAATTTTTACACATTAGACATAAAAGACCATAAGAGACAAGACCTACCTTGCCTTAGTGAAATGTAATATCATTCTTGGTTGTGGAATAGAATGTTAGGACATTGTAACCTTAGGAAAATATGAAAACTCTCTAAGATAAGACTAGTTAAGGATCTTTAAGAGATTATATTAGATTCTTTAAATGTTTGTGTTCCTTGTTAATATAGAAAGTAACATAAATCAAATTTTAAATCATTCTGGGATTTCTCAACCACTGATGCATTAATGTTAGTGTATATGGAACTTTTTGATCAAATAAAAACTGAAATAATTGGAGGTAAAAATTATGTATTTGTCTTAGTTGATGATTACAATGGATTTGTGTGGGAATATTTTATAGCAAATTAATTTGGAGATTTTTCTTATTTCAAAAGTTTTATAGGCCATGATAAAAATCATAAAAACCTTTTTTTGATATATATTCATAGTGAACATGGAGGTGAATTTAAAAATTCTGATTTTGAAACTTTTTGTAATAGAAAATTCATTACTCGTAACATCTCATCACCCCGAACGCCTCAATAAAATGGTGTTTTTGAAAGAAGAAATACAATTCTTCAAGAGATAACAAGAACCATGTTGATTGAAAATTCGATAGACAAACATTTTTGTGCTGAAGCTGTAAGTATTGATTTCTATAGTATAAAAAGTGTTTTGATTAGTGGTTTTCTTAATAAAAATCCTTATGAGTTATGTAATGGTAGATTACCTCGACATTCCTACATCATGGTTTTTGGTTTCATGTTATTCATTCTGAATACTAAAGATAATCTACAAAAATTCTCACCAAAATCTGATGAAAGAATTTTCTTAGGCTACTCCACAACTTCTAAGGCTTATAGAGTTGTCAATAAAAACACACTTACGCTTGAAGAAACAATACATGTAAAATTTATTGAAACAGATCCTTATGTTTTTAAACAACCTAAACCTACATCCTCATATGTGTTTTCAAAAAATGATTATCAACCCTTGATAAAAGATTATTCTGATAGGGAAAATGTTTGAGTAGATATTTCTGAAACATTTACCCTAGATTATTTTCTACCCTATGTTGATGAATAGGTTTTACAAAACACAAATAAGTTGTATCATAATAATCATCCAAGTGACAGTATCATTGGTGATGTAAATCAACCTGTAAGGACTAGAAGATCCTTATGAAATAAATTAGAACATCTTGCATTCCTTTACCAAATAGAACAAAAAATCATTGTTGAGGCTTTAAATGATGATGATTGGATAAATGTTAAGAAATATGAGATAAATGAATTTTAAAATGATTAAGTCTGGACCTTGGTTGAAAGAACAAAGGAAACTTCTGTTATTGGAGTAAAATGGGTCTTTAGAAGATTAATGTGATGAAAATGGGATCACTATAATAAATAAATCTATATTGGTTTCTAAAGGCTGTAATCAACATGAGGGGATAGAATATGAATAAACCTATGATCTAATAGTTAAATTTGAATCTATTAATATAATACTTTTCTTTTCAACATTTTTCAATTTGAATCTTTTTCAAATGGATATTAAATGTGTTTTCTTTAATGGTTTTGTTCAACATGATGTTTTTCTAGAACAACCTCCTAGTTTTGAAGATTCAAATATTCCTAAACATGTGTACAAACTTACCAATTGTTTTTATGGATTTATGAAAGACCCTTGAGCTTTGTATGATAGACATATAGGAATTTTTATTCAAAATAATTAGATTACAGGAAATGTTGATCCAACGCTTTTTATAAAGAATTATGTGAAAAATGTTTTCATTGTTCAAATTTATGTTGATGACATTATCTTTTGTTCAACATAGCACTCTTCAACTGATTCCTTGGAAGATCTAATGAAATCTATGTTCGAAATGTGTACGATGGGTGATTTAACATTTTTCCTAGGTTTTCAATTTTCTCAAAAACCAGATGGAATATATATATCCCAACATATGTTTATTAAATATCTTCTTAAAAAGTATGGATATGACAATACTAAGAGTATAAGTACTCCCATTGGTACCTCAAATTCACTTGATTTTGATGATGTTGGGAATCCAGAAGATCAATCATCTTTTAGAGGTATGAAAGGAACTCTACATTACATGATAGCAAGATGTCCAGACATAATGTTTTCAGTATGCTTACCTGCAAGATATCAATCCAATTGTAAGGAATGTCATATAAAGGAAGTGAAAAGAATTTTTGTTACTTAAAGGGAACCATGGATCTTGGACTCTTTTACACATCTGGAAATGATTTTAAAAAAAAATTCATATGTGACCTTGGACGATGTTGAATGGATAAGAAAAGTACATTTGAAACGTGTTATTTATTATGAGATTCGATAGATTCCTGGTCATGTAAAAAAGAAACACTCAGTATCACTTTCAAGTATTGAAGATGAATATGTTGCAGCTGTATGTTTTTGTCCTAAAGTGTTGTGAATGCGACATAAACTCACTGAATATGGTATGAGTTTTACGAAAACAAAAATTTTGTGTGATAATACTAGTGCCATTGACTTGAGTAAAATCCATGCACATCACTCTCGTCCAAAACACATAGATATTAATCATTACGTTCTTAATGATCACACACAAAAAAGAGATATCATTCCTCAATTTATCGGATCACATGATCCACTTGCTGATATATTCACAAAATCTTTATCATCCGATAGATATGAATAAATTAAAAAGAAGTTTGGAATAATAATTGTAATGTAATCTTCCTTATTAACTTCGTTCTGAATCCTACCTCCTTATTGTAAGAATTTCATTTTCATATAGGGGTACATGTGTTTGTTAGATTTCTAAAAGTTTTTGTAGTTTAAATTTTTTCATAGTCAAAAATTTATCATAGTCTAAATTTTTTTCGTAGTCTAAAATTTTATCGTTCTCTAAAATTTTTCATAGTCTAAACTTTTTTCATAGTCTAATTTTTTTCAAAGTCTAAAATTTTTCGCAGTCAAAACAATTTCGTAGTCTAAATTGTTTTTCTTAGTCAATGTTATTTTGTATTTAAATTTCTTAATTAAGATTATCATACATAAAATTTTCGTAATGAAGATTTTCGTGCTTAAAACTTTCATAATGAGGATTTTCGTACATAAAATATTCGTAATGAAGATTTTCGTACTTAAAATTTTTGTAATGAATTTTTTGTACATAAAAGTTTCATAATGGAGATTTTTGTATTGAAAATTTTCATAATCCAAATTTTCGGAATCTAAATTTCATCTAGAATCATTTTCCTCATTATGAATAATCTTCCTAGAATTCTAAAAGGTATTCTTCCATTCATAAATTGTTGTAATAATATTTTAATTGTTGGTATTTTCATCTATTTCTAAAATTTACTTATTCTCTTTTCCTTTAATCCTATTGTTTTTATTAAAAACATCAAAAGATCAGAATCTATAAAAATTCTTCCTCGGTCATATTTTTAGTAGTTAGATCAGGACAGATGGTTTTTCTACTGTTGGATTGAGTATAGAAGCTAAACTGTCACCTAAAATGACTATATAAAGGAACCCTTATGGTTTTCCCACATCGAAACTCAATCCTTCACATGATGAAGATTTGATCCTCCTACATATGCTTGTTACAGATCTTTAAGATTTCCTCATCTCCGAATATATGTTGAAGCCTAATATCAAAAAGAAATGTCATCCATAAATGAAATATATGAATGGAAGGTTTACAAATAAAGGATGGTTCATCTGGATTTCTTCACTAACTATGATTCCATTATCTCTATAAATATAAAGCTGAATGGGTGGGAGAGTGTTTTCATTTCGAAACCGAATGTACGGGATCAAGTGTATCTAGAGTTGTTGCTTGAATTCTACGAGATAGTAACCTTCTTCATGGAAGAATGTAGGACCAAGTATTATTTCAAGTGTTATAGGAAAACATATACTCTCTCATAAACTGAGGCTGCTAGTTTTATTGGAATCCCTAATAAAGGAGAAGTAGAGTAATGTTCACATAAGCTGCCTACTATTAAAGGAAGTTTTGTTAAAGAAAAAGCCATGCCCTGTCTAGGTATTTCAGAGGTAAAGACTCTGGTGATTCTTCACCTGTCTACAAAATTTTATATTCATGAATTGTGGGTTTAAGGATTCATCATTCTAATATAAGGAGATAAGGATACATTAAATAAGAGTGACATCTACGTTCTGGATTTCTTGGTATGCTTAAGAAAGATAATCTATGTTATACATATCTTGGTTACGATTGATATCATAAGGAATGGAAATATAAAGGCTCAAATTATTATATATCCAACCATTATATCAAATATTATTATTTGGTTTTCATAATCCTTAAAAATTCCTTGTGAATCTATATCATGAAATTGCAAAGTCATGTTTCTATGTCATGACACCTTGAGAAGGATGAATGTTGGTTTTTCCAAAGAATCCGAAGTATTCTGTGATTTACTTGAAGAGGAAGTTGAAGATCTTTCAATGAAATAGGAGGTGGATAAAACCTCTAAAAAGGGTGGAAGGAAGAGGAAAGCAAAGGAAGTAGAAGAGAAGGAAAAAACCCCAATAACAAAGGAAACTAAATCCTCAACACCGAATCCTAGGAAACAAGAATAATATCCATATGAGGTAGAGGATAAGTCAAAGGAAGACAAGAAAAATCAGAAATAAGGGGAGCCTATGTTTATCCTGGACCCTGCTGAGGTAAAATCTTTGAGGGAAAAAGCAACTGAAGATATTGGGAAGAAATAGGAAGATAAGAAGCTGGAGAAAAATTTGTTGGAGGCAGAGATAGTAAAATCACTTTTGAAGGCTACTGAGAAAGCATTTGAGAATATTTCGGTAATAGCATAATTTATAATAGAACATTTAACAGAGACTCTAGGAAAGAAGTTTGTGACTCCAGAAAAACCACAATAAAATGAAGTAGAAGAAAAAGAAGATGAAGGTAGTGGTTATACTATAAATTTGATAAATAAAGTAGAATATTTCCATGAGAAGGAAAGACCTTCTGAAAAATTATCATTTTGAACCTCTGATGCCGAGTCTTCAAAACATGGTACTCTAGGGAATGATGATAAAAGTGGAGAGGAAGTGAAGAATGTGTCTGATGAAAAAAGAGACATCCATGATTTGATTCAGCCATAGGATGATGTGGCAGGAGCTAAGAAGGATGTGGTTGATGAAGTTAAAATTGTACAACTATCTGATAGTGGACACAAATCACCCAATAAAGAAGAAGTAATTATGAAAGCTGATAAAGGAAAATAGTTGGTTGATTATACACCTAGAAAAGTAGTACTGATGAAGAAAGAAGTGGGTGCTTCATCATAGAGGAAAGCTACTGATATTGAAAATGAATCCTCATCAAGAAGAATATCTGATTCAAAATCATCCTCTGTTGGACATGATTTTGTTGTCCAATCATTGAAAAAAATGTTGGAACTATAACTATATTTGCAAGAATAGAATCCAAATGCCGAATTATTCATCACACCTTAAATCTAAAATCAGATTTATTATCCATGATTATGGATAAGTGCATCAAAATTGAGGTTGATTTCAAAACCATTAACATAAACTACGAATCCCACAAGATATATTGCAAGAAGATGACTAGCTAGTGAATGAAAACTATAGAATCTATGAGAATTCTTGATGAGTTCCAATAATGTTTCATGGATTAATTTGACACCAAAGATGCGAAGATCAAGAATCTCACAAATAGTTTTGAGGAAAAGATAACGATGGAATAGAATTCTCGGATGCAAGAAGTGAAAGACATGAAAGGGAAGTTATATTCAATTTCATAGAGTTGTAAGAGGGAAAGATGCTTAGAATCGAACTTGAGGAAAAATTTACTAATAAAGAAGAAGTTCTAAAGGGTCAGGAAGAATCTCTTAAGGCACTGGAAGATAAAATCAAAGCCTTATTGAATAAAACAGAAGATCAAGATTAACTTCTCAAACATACAGAGGAGGATCACAAGGAACTCAAGAATCTAAAAACCATAGTGAAGAAGTTGATTCCAAAGGAAAACCACAGATATCCTTGTTCAATTTCTATCTTTTGTTGTATTCCTTGTATAAATTTTTCCAATCAGAATGAAATTTTTGGTTTCTCTTTATACTTTTGGTTGTTTAGTACTAATATTTAATGTACAATATTTTCTTTTCCATTACCATGAATCCTTTTTGAAAATTACCAAGGGGGGGAAAGTAATGCTTAAAAAGAATACAAATTAAAAGAAGAAATTTCCCTATGTAATGGGGAGTTCATCTAAGGGGGAGTTCTTATCCAAGAAGATATCTGTATGAAATAAAATGCTATGTCTCAATCCAGAAATCAAGAATACGATCCTTAGTGTTTCCAAAGCCTAAGGGGGAGTTATTCGTATTCATATTTTCTTATGTTTTAAGAGAAATAAGTTTTATATTCAATATCTAGAAAAATACTTCATAAGTCTTTATACTCATTTTCAAAAGGATGTTTATGCTTTCCAATAGGGGGAGATTATTGAGTCAAAAAGGTTTGCTTATGACTTTTCCAATCCATCATGTTTGGAAAATCCAAAACAATCAATCTTATGAAAAATTTCGTTTCCCCTATGTTTTATATTAATAATGAAAATTTTAATTTCCCAAGGAAAATTTATCCTTACCATGTTTTCATTGTTCATATCATATTTTCTATAAAATGATATAATTTTATTTCTATGTATACAATTCATTTTCATATCTAAAACCTCAAAATCTTATAAATACATAGATATAGGCATTCTATTTTCAGGATCCTGATTCAGGTTATAAATTCTTTGAATTCAGACTCCGTACTTTCTGAGTTAAGGTTCGGAATTCTCTGAATTTAGACTCCAATCATTTTGTGTTCAGGTTCCGTATTCTCTGAATTCAGACACTGAACATTCTATGTCAGACTCCAAATTATATGAATTCAGAGTCCAAACTTTCTTAGTTTAGTATCCAAAATCTCTGAATTTAGATTCAAAACTTTCTAAGTTCAGGTTCTGAATTCTCAGAATTCAGACTCCGAACATTCTTTGTTCAGATTCTGAATTCTCTGAATTCAGACTCTGAACATTCTGAGTTCAGGTTATAAATTCATTGTATTCAGACTCTGAACACACTGAGTTCAGATTCCAAATTCTCGTAATTCAAACACTGAACATTCTGAGTTCAAGTTACAAATTCTCTGAATTCCGACTCCGAAATTTTTGAGTTCAGGTTCCGAATTCTCTGAATAAATACTCTGAACATTCTAAGTTCAGACTCCGAATTATTATGAATTCAGACTCCGTGTTTTATGAATTCAGACTCCAAATTTCCTTGAAATTTATACTATATAATTCAATATAATTCAGGTTCTGAATTCATTTGAAGAAAAAAAATCATAATATTCTTCTATTATAGACACCGAATGGGTTTTTGGTTAGACTCTGAACTTTTATTCATACACTGTGCAAAATTGGTTTGGTTGAGAAACCATATTTTTCTTACTCATGATTTGGTTATAAAACGATGTTGTGCATTCTTTTTCTAACCAAATTTTGTTTGAGTGACATGTGTACATGTCCCACAAGAATTTAATAAAAAAATATAACCATTGTAAGAGGGTGCTGACCATTGAAGATGTGCCTATAAATAGGATCTCTTTTGAACGATCTCACAAAAACATTGATGACTATTCAAGAAATCTAGAGATTATATGATGAAGTTGTTTATAGAGATAGAATCTCATGCTTTGAGCGCACTGGACATCTTTTTTATGATTTCTTCGTGAGACTCTGAATGTTGATTAGTACATTCGAGGGATTCTGGGGATATGAAGATAGTGGTTCTAACTACCATGAATTTTGAGGGCTTGCGGGGATAGCAAGACAGACTCCGATATTCGTATCAAGGGCTTACCCTGGTGTGGGTAAGATAGACTTTATTGAACATATAAATCAAGGTACCTTTATCCATGTTTTTTTGGATATCCTTCTCTTTGGGTTAAAATATTTAATACATGTTACTTTTATTGTTTCAAGTCTTCCACATCTTTTTGATTATTAAGGATGGTATAACTATCTTATACATTCTTTTACTTGTATACTATGATTAATAATATTTTATATGATTTAGGGTAGAATCTTTATCTTTGTAAACTTTTCAGAAGTTTTATTTTTGGAACCACATTTCTAGAATCAAGCAAGTTGGTATTACTAAGAGGTCCTGTTGATTTTTCTTATTTGAATTTGTTAAACATTACCACCTTTAAATGTTACAAAGAAATTTATTAAATTATACAATTCACCCACCCTATTTTATATTGAGAATTTATATTCATTATTTTGATCCTACAATTGGTATTAGAGGAGGTCTCTAATATACTTATATTCACATATAAGATTTCTTACTCATTATTTTCATTGTTCTATATTTTCCATTCTTATGATATTTTTATCCTTGTTTACAAAATTTTATTACTATCATGTTTTTGGAAAAAAATATGACCGTTGGAGGATGGTTCCAATCATTGAAGATGTGCCTATACATAGGATCTCGTTAGAATGAGCTCAAAAAAACTATGATGTCTATTCGAGAACTATAGAGATTACATGTTGAAGTGATTTATAGAGAGAGACTATCATGCTATGTTCATACTGAACATCTTGTTAAAGATTGTTTTGTGAGACTGTGAATGTTTCTAAGTACATTCGACGGCTTCCGAGTACAGGAAGAAAGAGGTGTCGACTACCATTATGTTCAAGGTCTTTTTGGGATATCAAGATAGACTTTGATAATCATATTGAGGGCTTACCCTGGTGTGGGTAAGATAGACCTTCTTGATAGTATAATCAAGAGACCTTTATCCATGGATGTTGGATATCCTTCTCTTTGGGTTAAAATATTTACTACATGTTACATGTATTGTTGCAAGTTTTCTGCTGCATTTTGATTGTTAAGAAACTATAAATATCTTACACTTTATTTTACTTATGTTCTCTGATTAGTAAGAATCATTACGTTTTAAGGTTGATTCTTTATATTTTTAAACTTTTCATAAGATTTATATCAGGAACCATATTTCTAAAATCAAGAAAGATTGTTGAATTAAGAGGTCTTATGAATTTAGATTGTTTATCATTGTTAAACATTACCACATTTAAATGTTCCAAAGGAATTTTTTAAGTATACAATTCTACCCCCTCTTTTATATTGAGCATATAAATTCATCATTTTGATCCTACAAGCATTATAGTTGGTGTCAAAGGATTTTTAGTAAAATCCTTGGAATCTAGATTTAGAAAAATGATGATTAGAGAACACTACCCTAAGATAGACATTGAGGAATAATATAGAAGAGCTTCCAAGAATTTTGGTTCTGTAGAGATTTTGTATGTTTTCCATGAAATACATTCTGGTCTGGATATGAGCAGGTAGAGGCAACTCTAGAACAGATGTACCTAAGGGTTAAACCCGAAAACACCGCTTTGAGGGAGACACGAATGGGAACTGGTGCATGACAACCACCCTTGAAGCACTCATGGTTACGAAACTCCTAGGGGATATGCTTAAGATAATTCTCATTTTCCTTACAAAACACTATGAACAGTTTATGAGTGTATACCTCTTTAAAGAAAACATTTTTATTATTATGGATTATATCCATAAACTATTCAATTTATGTTAAGTTTTTTACATGTATGGAATTATGAATTGTGATTCATAAACTAATATACTTTATGTCATTGTTTAGAAATGGCTTCTAATGGAAATAATGTAAACCAAATCAACACATGTAATCCATGTAAGGATTTACCTCCTACTCAAGATAATTATAGTGGAGCTAGTGATGCAATTGGTACTGATTAATTTATCACTATTCTAAGATAACTCGCTAAGGTTATGAATAATAACCTTACATGTATAGAGCACCCTAATACACAACATGGAGGATCAATGTTAGACTGCTTCATGAGGAAAAAACCACCAACATTCAAGGGAAGTACAAATCCATCAGTAGATGAGAAATGTGTAAATTACTTAGAGAAAATATTTCATACATTGTGGAGTAGCGAAAGGTAAAAAGTTGTCATGGTAGTTTATCTCCTGACAATAGATGTTGATCAATGGTATTCATTAATCCAAAACACAATGCAAGATGAAAAATTATCGAACATGGAATGGAGGGAGTTTAAAAAATCATAGAAAAATACTTTCTTCATGACCATCAAGCAGATATGGAAAGACAATTTCTCAGTCATAGGCAAGAGGAGGATGAGAATGTCACAAAATATGAGGCTAACTTTACACAGTTAGCAAGGCTTGCAGTAGATTATTTACATATCCCAAGGAGTAATATTTATCTACTCTTGGATGGGTTAAAACCATTTATCAATTTAGTATGTGTCTCACAATACTTCTCATCGTATAAAGATATAGTCTCATGCGCTATCAAGACAGAAAAGAAATTCTCTAAGTCTTATAAATTTAAAGAAAAGCAAGAGAAAAAGAGATCTGTTAAACACTGTATAAATGGAAATAAGGGGAAGGAGGTAAAATTTTAATATCTATCCTATGGTAAATGTGGGATGAAACACCCTGGCACTTGCCTGAAGGGAATGAGAGTCTATTACAAGTGTGGTGGAAAAGGCCACCATTCTCGTGATTGAAAATGGAAGAAAGAGGCTATCAATGTTGAATGCTACAATTGTAGAGAATAGGGGAATTATTAAAATTAATGTCCTATGCACCAAGGGAATTTACCTTAGAAAATGACAAGGGGGCAAGGCCAAGATTATGAGATCAGTACTACTAAGGTTCAAGCTCCAAAGGAGGTGGTGGAAGGTAATTTAATGGTTTCCTCATGTTGAGCCAATGCTTTATTTGATTCTGGATTATCGCATTGTTTCATATCTTCCCGTTTTTAAAGGAAAATTAGATATTTTGTATTTGACATTACAAGGGAGTTGTCAGTCATAACTCATAAGAGAAGTATCGTCTCCACAAAGTTTTATAAATCCATTTACTTTAGGGAATATAAAGGTTATTTATCGTCTTATCTCATCATAACACCTATGAATAAATTTGATATAATCATCAGAATGGATTGTCTTGCAGACCATGATGCGAAAATTTATTATAAGAGGAAGGAGGTTACAACTTTTTATGATGAAAAGGAGTACCTAATCTTTAGAGGAGGAACGTCGCACCTAGATTATTTTCTAGATCCTCCCCTAGTATCTCTACTAAATTCAATTATTGTGGAAGAATATAATGAAATTACTATGGGTAAGGAAAATAATGTTCGAATAGAGGATGCAACTATTGTGCAAGAATATGTCGATGTGTTTTCAGACGATTTTCCTAGACATCCTCCAAAATGAGAAATTGAGTTTTCCATTGATTTAATTCCTGGTTCAAGGCCCTTATCAATGACCCCTTATAGAATGGCCACTGTGGAATTAGTGGAACTAAAGAAACAACTAGAGGAACAGAGTAATAAAGGGATTTATTCTCCCTAGAGTTTCTCCATGGGGATCCTCTATCCATTTTTGAAGAAGAACGACAGATCTATGAGGTTGTGTATTGACTAAAGGGAGATCAATTCTATTACAATAAAGAACATGTATCCCCAACCTCAAACTGATGATTTCATCGACCAACTTCATGGATCTCTATATTTTTCAAAGATTTCCCTTTGATCAAAATATCATAAGTTGTGTGGGAAGAGGGAAGACATTCTGAAAATAGCATTTTGAACAAGGTTTAAGCATTACAAGTTTACAGTAATGCCTTTTGGAATGACTAATGCTTCATATGACTTCATGGATCTAATTAATAGTCTTTTCAAGGAATATCTTGATGAATTTTTTGTGGTAATTATTGATGATATCTAGGTATACTGAAAAATCTATGATGACCTTGAATATCACTTGTTCACTATTATAAAAACCATTAGAATAAATGAATTATATGGAAATATTAGCAAGTGTGAAATCTAGCTTCTAGAGATTTCTATTTCTTGGCCATATTCTCTCTATGGATGGAATCTCTATTGAACCATCACAGTCCAAGGAAATCCAAGAATGGCCAGAACCAATGATTATAACTGAGGTACACAGTTTTATTGGTTTTGAAGGTTATTATCGATGTTTCTTATGGAATTTTTCCCTGTTGGTTAACCCATTAACCAAGCCCATACATAAATATGTTAAATGTTTTTTGATAATAGAGTGTGAATAATGTTTTGATGAACTAATGATAAGATTAGTCAATGCTCTTATCATGACTCTACCATCGGGGAGTGATGAGTTTGTTATTTATAGTGATGCTTCAAAGAAAGGACTTGGTTGTGTCGTTATGCAAAATGGAAAAGTTAATTCTTATGCATCATGTCAGCTAAAAATTCATGAACAAAACTATCCCACTCATGATCTTCAGTTAGAAGCTGTAATATTTTCTATAAAAACCCGGAGACACTATCTCTATGGTGAAGAATGTGAGATTTATACAGATCAAAAGGGTTTGAAGTATATTTTCCAACAAAAAGAACTCAACTTGAGGGAAAGGTGATGGATTGAAATACTCAATGATTATGATTGAACTATACACTACCACATGGGGAAGGAAACTAAGGTATTAGATTCTTTGAGCAGAAAGGATCATGGAGTCATAAACAAGATGACGTTTGAAAAGGACTATATATACATTGATCTAGTAAAGATGGATATGGGATTAACCATGGAAGGAGAAACATCAAATTTTTTTCAAATGTCTACCAAACCATCTTTACTAGAAATGATAAAAATTTCTTAGACTGATGATGAGAATTTAAAAATAAAATTATTGTTGTGAATGATGGGAGATTGATCGAGTTTGTTTATGAATATAAATTTTTTAAATTTGGGAAGAGACGTTGGGTTTCCAATAAACCAGATCAGAAATGGAATTTTTGGATGATGCTCCTAGCTTTAATTTATCTATACACCCTGGCAGCAGAAAGATATATATATATTTGGAAGAACATTTTTTTGTAAGAAAACATGAAGAGAGAGATTTTTGTTTTTGTGTCAATATGTATGGATTGTCAACATGTACAAGCTGGAAGGAAACTTCCAGGAGGAGCCATGAAACATATTCCAATACATGAGTGGAAATTGGATGATATTGTGATGGACATTGTCATGGTACAACCAAGGAATCCTAGAAGGAAAATGCAATATGGGTCATTGTTGATCGTCTTACCAAGTTAGTATATTTTCATTCTATAAGAGAAGATTTAGCACTTGAACATCTAGGAAGACTATATATTAATGATGTTGTAATTCTTCATCGAGTACCCCTATTGATTGTTTCTGATCGTGATACCCATTTTACATCGATATTATGGAAAATTCTTCAGAAGGCCTTGGATACTGAACATTGTTTGAGCACTAACTACCACCCTCACACTAATGGACAATTAGAACGGAATATTCAAACAATAGAAGACATGTTGATATTATTCTCACATGAATTTCATGGTTTGTGGGATCAATATTTACCTCTAGATGAATTTTGATATAATAATAGCTTCCATTCTTGTATTCATATGGAACCATATGAAACGTTATATGGAAAGAGATGTCACACACGAACTTTTTGGGATGATGTTGGTGAAAGAAAACTCATAGGCCCAGAACATGTTGAGGAATCAATGGAAATGTGAAGGTTATAAAAACCCACATCAAAGCACCCCAAAGTAGAAAAAAGATCTATTCCAATAACTGAAGTAAGGATTTGGAATTTTAGGTAGGAGACCATGTTTTTATAAAGGTGTCTCTGTGGAAGCGAGTTATATGTTTCAGTAAGAAGGGTAAATCGAGTCCCATGTACATCAGACCTTTAGAAAATCTAAAACAAATTGGAGTTGTAGCTTATCGTTTGGCAATCCCTCCAAGTTTCTCCAAAATTCATGATCTGTTCCACATATCACTGTTTAGAAAATAAATTCCTAACCCAACACATGTACTCACCGATGAAGCATTAGAATTGGAACCTGATATGTCTTATTATGAATATTATATCCGAATTCTTCTTACCAGAGAACAAGTACAGAGAAACTGAATGTCTTGTCTTGTAAATGTTCTAGGGTGAAACCATAATATAGAAGAGGCTGCGTGGGAACTTGAGAAACATATCATAAATAATCACTCGAATGTTTTAGGAAATAATATTCTAGAAATTTTGAGGACCAAATTATTTTAATGAGGATAGAATGTAACACCCCAATCTTCCATGATACATTTCCTTTTGAATAATACAGTAGCGTACGTTGTAGGCAACTTGGAGTTTTAACCCACCACGTTCAATCAAACTAGCCATTATGAACAATACTACCAAAATTTTGAAATTTATTATTTTATCTTTCTAAATGGACTTCATTTTTGGATTTGAAATATCAAAATTAGCTTAGGGTGAATTTTTTTTATTTTTCAGAAAACATTCAATTTTTGATGAATGGTGAAAAACAATGCGTTATTGTTTAAAATAGACTATTTATTTAAATAATAGTTTAAATTATTTTAATTTATTTTTTTGTCAAAATAGATAAATAATATGTAAATATGTTCAATGTAATTCATTGGAGTCAATTTTTAATATGTATAGATATATAAAATTTTATTGAACATTTTACAGTCTATAACCCACATTCTACGAGCGTTTAAAAATTTTTATAAAACATAATTTTACCTCTTCTATAAGTTGAATTTCAAAAACCCGAGTGATGTGGTTGATACCAGTATGAAAAATTTGGTTCAATAAGATGATAATAATTTTTTTGAATAGTAACATTTGACTTTTATTTACCAGAGTTAAAAGTAAATAGGGTCATTAAGGGTAAAACTGATATTATAATTACCATAACACATGTCCTAATTCTATTGGATAAGTTTTATTCAACCCAAAACAACATTTAGAATAAAATATGATCCTTTTATTCCACTTTTATTATACTAGGACATTTATTATTATTTTATTTAAAGAAGAGTTAAAAGAGTAAAATTAAATGTTTAATAACTAAACCATTTTTAATATTGTGTTACACACGATATAAATTCAATTATTAAAATTCAATAGAACAATAAAAATATTTCCTACATAAATTTATTTTATATATAATTTTTAGGCATCATATAATTTAATTTATTTATGACACAATGATGATCTTGTAATTACCTTATTAATGAATGATTAAAATATTTGTTATTATAAATATCCTAATAAATGTAATTTGAGACTTTTAATGAATTACACTAATATTATAGGTTACTATAAAATGTAAGGGTTGATAAGTAATCACACACTTATTATTTTGACAGAAAACAAATACTAAATACTGTCAAAATTGACATAATTGAGTTTTTAAGTCAAATACTATATTATTAATTGATATAATATTCATAAAAATATAAGGGTATCTGAAAGGACTTATATAAAGTTATATATATATATATATAATTAACCATATGGGGTTCACTGGGCTTGTTATAGTAAGTCTATTAACTATATAACATAAAAATACAAAGAAACATGGTAAATGTAAAACTATTTAACTAAGAGTTAAATATAAAAGATAAGGTTAATATGGTGACTTAACGTATCTAAAACCTATTGATATAAAGGTTTTAGACCCATCTGCACCTTAGACTCGAAATAAATCATTTTGGATCCATTAGAAACCAAAAAATAATTTGCCAAAAAATAATATTTCAAACATTTTCTAATGTGACCCTCACCTCTCTTATAAAAGGGTACTTCCCCTTTTCTTAATTTTACACCACCAAAGGAATTTTTCTCGGCCAAACCCTACCCAGATATGATAAAAACATTCGTCCCTTCATCCTAGTGGACTTATTTTGGTCAGAAATCTAACCAATGGAGCCCTTTAGATCAAATCAAAAGGAATAATCTGAAGAAGAGGTTAATATTTCATCACCTCTTTCATGTTCTTTTCTTCTTCAACTTCCTCTTACTTTTTTGTTTCCATTATTAAATAATAACTCTAGTATATTTTATATAATTTGATGTTATTATAAAAATTTTACAACCATATTAATATTTCAATCCATCATATGAATGATAGAGTCACCATATGTGCGTACGTACGACATACTGTCTCCACATTGTGGTGTAGTTTGTTATTCAAACACTTAATTATTTGGATGGGTATAATAATTAGTAAAATTGATTTAAATAATACATATAACATGTTAATGATTATTTATATTTGATATACCATCCAATTACATATGATTTCCCCATCAATATAATGATATTGTCACTCGTGCGTACGTACAAATTTCCGTCTCCATTAACGCGATGAGATTCATTCCCCATCGTAATAATTCGAGAATAATTATCATTTAACAATTAAAAATAATTTTTAAGATCTTAATATAATCCAGGATATGAAATAAAGCCATATTTTTCATATCAATCATGGATTATGTAACCAATCATATAGTGGAAAATGAATTAGTTAACACCCGAAAAGATGATACTACTAAAATATTAACAAAGCAATATTGGAAGATCATGTATGAGGTCATATTTATATATATGATTGTTGAATAATTTAATAACAGTGATTTATCTATTATAAAGGAGGTTAACATAATGTCTAAAATTGAAAAAGTACAATTTAAGGGTTAATTGTACAATCTCTTTACTTATCTGAGGTTGTTAATACGTAAGTATCTACTGGGACCTTTTTATCATCCACACCTGTGTTTTAATAAAAATGTAATTCAAAACAATCTTATTATTTACTATACTATAGGTTAAAGTCATTTTATACCCTTATTTGACAATATATGTTTTTAAAGAAATCTTTATGTCATTCTCCAAATAAGGTACTTTATGACCTTTTCAACAAAATTAAGGTAAGAATGACTTTTTTTAACTTATATGGTGGATGCGGCTATTTTACGCCATTTTAACATCGTCTAAGCTTCCCATACAAGCTTATAAGAATATTTTCAAAATAAATATTTTATTTTATAATTATATAACTTTTAAATTTTTTCAAAATATAAATAGATATATCTACAAAAAAAATTTGATTTCATCTATATCAACATCATTTGATGGATTTTAAGCTTGATTGAAGTTGATTTATTATGATACAAAACTTCCATATTGAATTGAAGGTCTTGTGATATGATTTCTGATGAATGGGTTATTTTAACACCATTCATGGTTTATGGATAATGTATTGACATTTTGTATGAAAGTTTTAAATATGAATGTTTATGTTAGGTTTAAACCTTTTCATTTGAGGAATGCATTGGATGCAGTAAGTGACTGGTGGATCCCTCTATAGCTCCTCGATGCATCAGTTGGTCTCATGAGGCAAAGTAGTGACTTTCCATAAAGCCTTGACAATAAATTATTTGAAGTCTTGGCACAAGGCCTTGAATATATGGTTATGAATTCTAGAATTATTCAGTCCATCATTATGAATGTGGCTATTGGTATTTCATGTCATTATTTGACTAGTAGAATATCCTTGTGAATAAGTAAATGGAAATATTTGATTTTAACATTTCCATATTATTCTGAAGATTTAATTTAAAAGGATTTTATTTTAGTCTTATACATTACCTTAAATATTTATAATTATTTATGAAACTATCTACTATATTGTAATCCTTACTTAGCATCTGAGCTCACCCCTTTCTATGTTTAGTTTTCCTAGGATGTGAAGATGCCTTTTATGGTTTACATTTATGGATAGGATAAGGATATAAGTGTGTAAAAAAGGGAAAAAATGTTGTTGATATTTTTATTTCATGATGTAATGTAATACTTCTCAATGTATCTAGTACTTCTAAGGCTACTAAACTAATTGGTCATTCAGGATATGATTTCTTGTATCATGCCAATGCTAGGGGATAATGTAACGACTCTGGGTAACTCAGGTTGGGGAGTTTCGTTTCAAAATTTATTTTCAAAATTTAGTTATAATTATTCCAACTGACATACAAACTAGGCTATAATAGTAATTTTCAACTAAGGTCATCTCTTGGTACATTTAAACACACAATTTCATGCAAATAAATACACATGATGAATAAAAATTATTTTAAGAATATATTTCATAGAAATCATCTAGGTGTTACATTCTTCCACCATTAAACTGAATTTATCCCTTGAAATATGTCCAATGGAAGAAAAAAGACGAGGACACATCTCTCTAGTCATATCCTCATGTTCCCATGTTTCTTCTTCAAATTGGTTCTTCCTCCATAAGACTTTAACCAACTGCGTGGTATTGTTTCATCGAAAATTTTCTCTATGGTCTCAAAATCTTAATCAGTTTTTCTTAATTGGAAATATCTAGCACCAGGGGTAAAACTTCTGAGCTTAGTGCATGTGTAGGATCATGTATGTAGTTTCTCAAGAGAGATACATGGAATAAATCATGAACTGGAGAGAAATTCGTCGGAGGCTCCAACTAGTTACCTAACTTCCCAACATGATCTAGAATTTCCAAAGGACTTATATAACGAGGTATCACCTATCTCTTATTTACAAATATCAATACACTTTTCTAGGTAGATATTTGTTGAAACACCATTCACCCACTTCAAACTCAAGGTCTTTTCTTTGTTTTTCAGCATATCATTTTTGTCAACTCTAGGATTATTTAATTTATTATTGAATAGATCTATCCATTCCTAAAATTTCATTTACCAGACCAGGTCTTAATTGATTTCATTCCCCAACTTCATCCCATCATGTTGGAGTTCAGAATTTTTTTCAAAGGGTGATTAATATGGATCCATATGAATATTGTAGTCTAATATATTAATGTAAATAAATTCCACCAATGGAAGGTGTTTATTTTTACATTCTTTTTAATCAATAGAAATTTATCTCCACATTTCATCTATAGTTTGATTTTTCCTATTAGACTGACCACCTATATGAGGATCATAAGTAGTGTAGAAAGTTAACTATGTATCCAGAGAATGTTAAAGACTTCTCCAGAACATCGTGGAAATCCTTAGGTACTGATAATATATAATGGAATGTTGTACTACAAACCATATTACCACTTCCACTACATATATCATGACAAGGTGATTATGAGTGAAATCCTATATAATAGCAATGAAGTGGGCCTCCTTCATAAAGATGTAAACTATATCCTAGATAAAATTATTATCATTGGATGTTTTGTGATGGTTGATAATAAAGTAAATAATGAGGTTTTCCCATTTCTATTTTTGTATTGGTAATGGTTGAAATGTCCCATATGACATCTATTCCTCATCCTTAACATGATGATGAAACAAGTAACAAGAGAGATTTTAGTGACATCTCTTTTCATCCCATCCAACCAGAAGCACTCTTTCAGGTCCCTTTACATGTTTTTTCTTCCAGGGTGAATTGAGAATGAATAACATTGTGAATCATCCAATAGCTCCATCATTAATTATGTAATTGGAGGAATACAAACCTGATTCCTGAACACTATTATTTCATCACAATCTATGTTGAATTCATGAACACTTATCTCCTTCTTTTGTAGCACTAAAACATTATTCTATTCCTTCATTATCTTCAATTTTATTTATGATTGAAAATTCATTTGAGAAAAATAATATCCCCCCCTTCATATAAAATTTCATGATACATCCTTTTAAAATCCATATATATTATATCTTATGTGATCCTCATCATGGATAGGCTAGAATAGTATTGTCAACTTAATTCATCTTCCCCCTTGTTTTATTTTCTAGGGTGGTAATGTATTTACCAATCGTAATATTTAATCAATTCCAACCATTTTATTCGACACATATTTATCTCCTTTTGTGTGAAAATATAATTCAAATATTTATTATTAGTATACAAGTCACACCTTTTAGCATATAGACAATGACACCATATATTTAATGGAATCATTGCTATAGCTAACTCAAATGCATGATTTGGGTAATTTTTCTCATTAATTTTAAAATACTGCGAGGAAAAACATTTCACCATATTATTTTTTCATGATATCACATCTCAAACCCTTCTTTTATTCATCATTATAGATCACGTATATTTCTCCACTATAAGGTAGTGTGAGTACAGGTTCACTTTCTAACCATGTTTTTAGATATTTGAAATTATCTTCACATTCCTCGGTCTAAACAAACCTAAGACCTTTCCAAGTCAAATTGGTGAGTGGATTAGATAATTGTGAAAAATATTTCAAAAAAAGTCAATAATACCCATCCATTCCCAAAAATATTTAGATCTCATATACCATTATTGGTCTCAAAAATCTTTCAATAACCCCTGTTTTTTAAGGATCCACAAATATCCCTTCTCTTGAGATTATGTTCCCAAAAATGATATATTCGGAAGCCAAAATTCACACATGGTAAATTTGGAATAAATCTTTCCCTTTCTCAGGGTCCTTAATACAATTATCAAGTGATCTTCTGGTTCTTCCTTTTACATGGAATAAATAAGAATATCGTCTATAAACACTTCCATAAACTAATCAATATTTCATTTAAATACTCTACTTATTAGATCTAGTAACATAGCCGGAAAATTAGTAAGACCAAAAGGCATATCTATAAATTTATAGTTTCAATACCTTTAACAAAATTCCATCTTTGGTATATCATCCTTTTCTCCCTTAATTGATGATATCTTGAATGAAGATCAATCTTGGAAACATATTGAGCTCCATGTTGTTGTTCAAATAATTCATCATGGCAATGAAGTGGATAGTTTTTCTTCATATTGATCTTTTTATGTTCTCAATAATCATTGTAGAGTATCATTGAACCATATTTATTCTTAAAAAATAGAATAGATACTTCCCAATGTGACACACTAGGAAGAATGAATTCCTTATCAATATTCTCTTTCAGTTTCTTCTTTAATTCATGCAACTAAATTAGGTCTATTAAATATAGTTTATTTGAAATAGGTATAGTACCCCGGTTGAGTTCTATTGAAAACACAATGTCATTATTTAGAGGAAATCCTATAAATTACTATAGAAATAAATCATAAAACTCTTCTACAATGGGTGTGTTATTAATCATAAGTTTCTTTCGAACCATTTGAGATAAATACCCTTCATTTACAGGAATGAAGACCCATAAGATGGATGAAATTTCTACTATAAGGTAATATTCATCTTTGAATCAATATTCAATCATAGATTGATCTAGAAGATGAAATGTGACATCCCTTGTTTGGAAATTTATATGAGATACAAGATAAATACAATCCATTCCAATAATAACATCAAATTCCAATATATGATGGTTCATAAGATTTGTAGGAATAGCATTACCACAGAAATAAACCATAGAAGAATTATAATATTTTTATTTGACTATTGTGCCATTAGGAGTTGTCATAGCTAACTCAACCTCTAACTTTTTAGGTAACAAAACAATACCCTTAGAAAATTATTCATAAATAAAAGAATGTGTGGATCCATAATCAAATAAATCATTTGATACTTTAGAGTAGATGGTATTTTTACTTTTCACCACATCATTATTTTACTCCACGTATCTGTTAGTGATATCATTTCAATTTCGTTTTTCTATGGCCTTAAGAGTTTTTTTTATGTTGATCATGGTCAATAACCCTTGGATTAAGGCATTGATTGGCATAATGCCCCCATTTCCTTTCCCTTTTATCATTGAAGTGTATGAGTTGCATTTTATGCAACCTTTTATTTTTTCACATCATTGAAAAAAAATTCCAATAACATGGGAATACAGGTGCCCATGACCATCATTTCTTCAGTTAAAACATTTATTATTCCCTTTAAACCAATTCTCTCCATTTTTCTTTCCCCACAATGAGTATAAGGGAAAACTATTCAACTTTTTAGTGTGGTTTTAGATCTTCATTTGAGTTCCAATTTCCTCTTCTTATGAAACCAATATGACTGATATGTTAATCCAATCTACTTCTCATCCTTGAGAGTACATTAAATAACTTCTTCATAGCTATTGATGTTCCTTATGGCTAATTACATTCGGATCCATGGGTTTAACCCACTAAAGTATCAAACAATTTTACTCTTTCATTGGATAATTATTCCAGAATCATACCATGAATGTTTTATATAGTTTCTTTGTAGGTACCAACGAATTCATCATCCATTTTGTTATTTTCAAGGACCTTGTTCTCAATATTTGTTCAAAGAATACATGGAAATTACCTATTGAAAAATATTTTCTTTACCTCATCCCATTCCATGGACTCAATTTTAGATTTTTCCTTATAATAATGATAAGATTACATCATTGATCAGATTCACCTTCAAAACGATTTACCGCTAAGAGGAATTTATCATGTTTAGAATATTATAGAACTAGAAATATCTTTTCAGTGGTAATGATACACTATTAATCCACTAATGGATCAGAATACCAGTTGAATGAAGTTGGATGCTACCTCATGAAGGATTCAATAGAATTTTACTCCCTATTTTCTCATTTGAAAGTCTGGAATGATTCATAGATGGAGATATTTTTGTTATCATGGATACAATATTTTTAATTCAAGCTTCAATAACATTTGGTTTCTCAGGGGGACAATCATTGTTTTGCCCATCGCATTCAGCATTAACACAGTTACATTGGGTTATATCCATTTACTAAAACCAGGAAGTATAGTGTGAGAAACACTAATCATAGTGAGAATCCCACATAATTAAAGAGTAAAATTCTAATTTATGATACTTTATTTTATTTCATAGGTTATTCATTAACATATCTAAAACACTAGTATTTTACTTTAACTTATACTTAGACATATTCTTATGGTTCTTATTAAGGTTATCTCATCCTCGTATCCAAAGGTTAACTATACATTTTCCATGATACCAACTATAATGACCCTTAAAATATATATTGATATTAATTAAATATTTATGAATATTTATTACATTACATAACAGAAACCACTCCATGACCATAAAGGTTTAGTTTCATTAGAAAATTGGAATAAAAACAACTTGTTAAGAAAATATACACATAGTCTCCCACTTATGTCATCAAAAGTTGACTCCTTTTGATATATCTTACTTAATTCCCATTTATATGTCTTGGGGAAAAGAAACCTATACATGGGTGATCTCAAGTTCTCAGTAAAGGGTAAAAAATTAAAACATCAATCATATCATAATCATAATAACGTAACATTTCAATATCATACCCCGCATATAAAAGATCTGAATGTAATGTCATTGGATAAATCATAAAAGTTTAATGCAATCCCAATAGTCATAACATAAGAAAATAAATTTCTTTTAATACACACATATAAATATAAAATCATTTTATATTAGTCCAGTCTCATTGGAAAGACCATTATAGAAGACAATGTCCATTAATAAATCAAGTTCACTCCTCATTCTAGTCTCGTATTACTAAAATGAATTTAATTATTATTACATTAAGGTATATATCATTAGTTATAAATCATTACCCAATGAATTGAATGAAGATATAGGTCCCACCTATATCATAATATAATCATTATTACATGTGCATAAAAACATAAACCATTCACTATAGAAAAACCCACAAAACAAAAAAATGGGTTTCTTAAACATCATTCCATCATAACATAATCCATATAAGACAAATGAATTTCATGAAAATAATCCCATCATAAAATAATATAATAAATGTAATAATAGTGATAAGAAAATAAATATATCTGATCTTATATGGAAAATAATTTTTTTAAATCACTTGAGCTCAATTCCAGGGGAATGTATCCATTCTTCTTCAAAAACATTTTCCTTCCTCAAAGTGTCACACAATTTCAGAAGAAATAATTTTATGTTAAAATAAACTTATAATATTGTATGGGATGATTCATGGAAATATGTAACCAACAATTCATAAAAATCTGTTCATTCTGTAAAAGATTAAAAATCATTATTCTCGTACTTTTTCTGGAAAAGTCAAAAAGGATCTCATACGAAAAACAACAAAAGATTCGATTATTTTATTTATTTAGAATTCACCAATGGTTAAAATTGAAAAAAATAATAATTTATGGATATAAATAATTATTTTAAATACGTATTTAGGAATCATGGATGTGGATAGTAAATATAACCAAGTAAATACTTATAAATAAACTATCTCATATAAAAACAAGATTTGAAATGTTATCCATTACATTAAGTCTAATATGATTAATATGTATCTAAATCTCTTGTATAATTATTTAAATAATTTTAAAGATTTATTATACAATCTTAATCATTTATATGATATCAAATATGATTATATGATCATCTATTTGTTAGTAACATTTCATTGTCACTCGTTATTCTCATATTAACTATTTTATGTTCCTACAAGAGATTTGGTGGATATGTTCATTTTCCTCTTCTAAGATAATAATTAAATAATTTGAAGAATTATATTAGTATAATATATATCATATTTATTCATTAAATTCATGTATATAATCATTTTTTATTAATAATCATGTAGAATGTATCGAATCACTTCGTGAAGATGGTAGGCCCTATGTACGCACGACATATGATATCATTCCCAAAATTGTTGAATGGTATTTAAGTGGATGGTGTATAATAATTAATAAATAGTAAAATGTTATAATGATAATATATAGTTATTATTTAAATCATTAAAACAATACAATTAAGGTATTCGGGAAAAATATATTACACCACAGTGTGGAGATGGTAAGTCGTACGTACGCACGCGTAGTGATTTTGTTTTTACAATGATAGATAGAAAGAGAAATACGGTTGTTTCATATTTATAATAAAATATAATTATTTTAATAATACTTATGTTATTAAATTATAATTAAGAAACCAATTAAGAGGATGTAGATGTAGAAAGATGTTTGGAAGAATCGGTAGAAGAGATTACCTCTTCCACAACATGCTTCCTCAAAATCGCTTTTTAGAGAACTAGAGTTGGAAATTAATAATGAACAGAAAATATATAATTAAAATAGGGAATTTGATAAGGAAAGTTTTTTGGATATTTTCGATCTTGAAGGATAAAAATTAAGTGAAGTGGTAAGGTAGGAGGTACCTTTTTATAATTGAGGAGAGTGTCACTTTTGGAAACTCTATGAAAAATAATTTATAACAAAATCATACCATACCCAAAAACCCCCAAAATTTCCCAAATAAGAATATGAACATTGATAGGGTTGTAATATCATAAAAAATTTAGTTTTTTACAAGTAAATATGTCAATGTAGACCATATAATTTAATTTGGAACTTAGCTATTTTATTTTATTTTAATTTCAGAAATAAAATTTTTAAAATTTATTGGTTATATATTTTTACATATATGGTCTTAATTAAAAATAAGGGGATATTTAATGAATATTTTGAACTTATAATAATCACATTTTCATTTTTAAATAATTTTATGATTTCTAAAAAATGAAACAAAATGTAATTTTTATAAAATATCAATAGTGTCGCTTTTGACAATATTCATTTATATGACATTAAATATAATTCACACAGAAGATTTGTTCGATCCAAAATATTTAGTACACTGAAAACATGTCATAGACACCTAGAACATTCTTTTTGAACATTAATTAGTTCATATTATTTTTATTATATTATTTTTGAAACCATTTGATTGATATTTCTATTAATAAAATAATTTCTACAACACTATTGTGTCCTCATTAATGGTAATTATTTAATCTCTAAAAAGTTTAAATAAATTTATATTATATAGGTAATTGTTTTATAATTACATATACTATCCATAGTCTATATTATCGCCAAGTAATCCCTATAATAAATCTAATATTCATATATAAAATGAGATTGTGACATTTTTTCACATTAAGTAGTTTTTATTATATTCATGTCATATTCATTGGTATGTGGCCATTAAGTGATTCCATTTCCAAAAATAGATGATAAGGATGTAATTTAGTCATCCAATAGATTTTTACAGGTTTTTAGTCAATTCTATAATATTTTTTTACCTTTAATTACCAGATTTACCTTTTCATTGGTAATACAAATAATTACCAAAGTTACAATTCATTGTGCCCAAAAATAAAAATATCCTCTTAACATAATTTGGACCAACTGGTTCTAAATATAGAGTAAATTTTTTAAAATTAAAAACTAATAAGTTGATGTAATTAATTTAATATAAATCATGTTTTCAGAATAAGAGAACTAGTTTTTTAGAGTAAAAACATTGAAAAAGATTAAAATGTTTTAACATATGAATTCATTTTAAAATTTCTGATAAAGACATACATTACGTTGAATGAAGAAAATATATTTAATTTATACATTAATTCCCTTCAATATTATATTTTAAACATATAAATTATCCCATTCAAAAAATTTGTTTTCACTTAAAATTTAGTGTATTTTTACTATTCAATAAAACTTGAATGTTATCAAAAAATATCATAAATTATACCAAATTAAATTTTTATATCACTGTTTAAATGAACATTATTATGTTCTCATATAATTTTTTTTAATGTGTCAGAATCGTAATTTAAAATTGGTTCTCCATTTAATGGTGTAATTTTAACCTATGTTTTAAAAGAAATAGGTTTTTATAAAACAAATAGTGTTTATTAACATCCTATGAGTAAAATATCCATTTTTCAACAAAAAATATTTTATTAGGTATATAAAATATATTCATCATTAATTTACTTTCCAATAGAAACTTACCCAAAAATAAAAATATCTAATTAATATTTTTCATAAATTATTTATAGCCAATGAATTCAAAATGCATTTTATATGTTAGTTATAGTTACATTCGCTAACCTAACAGTTGGATATTTTGGTAATTTTTTACTCTGGGCATATCATGGTTCATTTGAACTCAAAATTGCATGAAACACAAGAAAATTGAGGAATAAATTTATTTAATGAAAATTTATCATAAAGACATCTAGGTGTCATATTAACATGTCATTTACTATAGTGGAGGAGAAATTCTTACTAAAAGGGATGCCAAAATAAATTTATAAATCCAATATGAAATTAATCCAATATTCTATATGAACAGATGTTTGTTTGGTCCCCTCTTTATTGAATGAGACATGATTAATTATTTCACATAATACAGGGTGATAGGTCATGCTGACTCACAAATTTTGAAGATCAAATGGTAAACATATGATTTTGATTCTAAAATATAAATGTGACTTGGATGTAGGACCCTCAGATTATGTTGATACTAGATGTGATAGAAAGCCAATTAAAATTACATATATTGAAGGTAGTCTGGCCTCCCCACCTTGAAATGGTAATGTGAATGTGATTGATAATTATTCCACCATTTACTATTTCCATGATGAGGTAGTAATTAAAGTCTCCCATGAAAAGAATCAAATTACAGATATTTTTATGTCATGTCAAGCTAATGAGGATACCAAAAAAATGAACCTGAGTACATTCCAATTATTTTTGATGGAACATCATATGGGAATGATGTGAATACATCATAGCTTCATGTAAAAATATCATATTACACTAGTTTCAAATCATATTTTCCATGAAATATGTCAGTGGAAGAGAGTAAGTAATATTTCAATGATGTTGTGAAACCCCTAAATTATCAGAATGTAGGGGTATTTTTATTCTTTTCTGGGAATTCATCCTTTGTTATGGAATTTCCCAATGTATTTTAAACCCATACTGCATAAAGTATCAGGAAGTAGATGTAAATTTATATAATAAATGGTGAAAATGGGGGGTTAGATTGTATTTATTATGTATAATTATCCATGGTTTCCAAATTTTAGTTAATACAATAAATTCTAATGAACTAGTATGATCCTACAACATGTTAATATTTTTATGTGTGGTTTTCTTATCTGATGATGTTTATCATTTTTAGCCTAATTACCTGGTTGATCATTTTCAAAATAAGGATGATAATGATGTCTCTGATGCTAATGATGAGAAGTGTAAATTTGTGACAAATGTTTTGTATAGTAAAAAAATTTATCAATCCAGAAAATAATGAATGAATAAATGTATAGTAATGAATAAGTAAATACATAAGGAAGAGTTAATTAATTATTGGACCCTTAAAGGAAAATGATCCCTTGAACAATGAGGAAACATTTCATAAATTTTCAATGAAAAGGGAACCCTTTAAAACTAAATCCCTTAGACACTATATCATTTTAAAAAAACCCATGATCATTGATATTTATGAACATAAAATATTACTCATGTGATTTAAATCATTCAATTAGTCCACTATAAAATACATATTTATTTTAAAAAATCTACATGACTCCCATGTGGATCTTTTTTGTATTATTAAGAATGGTATCATTAAAATCACCACAGCTAATAAAAATGCTATGTGTGTATTAGTCTCCTTAAACACCATAAGTGTCACAATTTATTTCTTCTTCATATATGAATCTAAATTATACATCAAAAGAATATAGTTATGGAGGTCTGTTGGTGATATCACTTAAAATTTAGATAATTATTGGTTGAAAATCGGTGATTTAAACACTGTATTGAATCCTAAAGAATTAATTGGATTAGGATCAAACAAAATTTCATCTTTTGGGTTCTCTTCATGTATTGATCTATGCGATTGTTCCAAGGTTCCCCTTACTGGAGATGATTTCACTTGGAATTGGAGTACCTTGAATGGGACACATGAGAGTAAGCTTCATAGATGGTTTATATTGATGAATTAATTGAGTGGGACTGATGGAGTTTGAGGTTTCACCCTTTCAATGTGTTTTTTAGATCATTACCATTTCTTTATGGAGATATCCAGTCACATTAAAATGTTTTTCCTTGAACCTTTTCATTTTAAGAATGGTTTTCTGGACAATTGTATATATAGGGATGTTATTCTAGTGTCTAGGAAAGATGAACGTATTGGCATCCCAATCGATGTATTTTCTACGAAATTAATGCGCACCAAAATAATATTACGGGAATATTGCAAGAAAGCCTTCTCTAAAAATGATATAAAGATCAACGATACTAAAGTAAGGCTTTCGCAATGGATGGTTGGTAATCAACATCATACATATATTTCTAAAGAAGATATTTATTGTCACTCAATATTGGATATTATCTTAACTACTATGGAATATGTTGTCTAAAATTTTATTATAGTAAAATTGATTATGTAGGGTGATTAGAAATCAACTTTCTTTCATAGGACTCATAATGAATATTGAATAATAGTATTGAATATTTCCATGATCATTGATGGGTGCATGAAAACTTTTGAGGATGGAATCTATACGGTAGATGAGGAATATTTTCAATGGTTAATCTATAATGATGAAAATTAAAACACACTAAAATTGATAAAAATAGTCATTTTCGAAAACCAAAACTATTAACTCATCTTAGTTTCTTTTGCGGAGGAAGATAAAATGTACCTTCTTTCATTAAATATTGACAATGTGGATGCTATATATGGTTTTATGAATACATGTTTTATTTTTTACTAGGATATTTTCTAATATGGAATATTTACTGTAGTGAATTTTATTCCCTAAATTACATTACACCTTATGGATTAAATTCTGATTTCATTTATTAGATTTTAATGAAATAAGGTATTATTAACATCAAGAAATTCATGAGAGATTCAATTAAGAAGAATTATCTTATGATTATTAGTAAAAATTTTATGAATTAGGTGGGTGGGATTATGAATGATCATATCACCCAAAATAAATTTTTGTTTATACCAGGTAGAATAACACAAATGATTTTATTCACCACATCATATATTTTCAATATAATGAATTATAAGAAAGAGTGGAAGTTTTCCCTCAATCGTGCTATTTTTAAATCATTTGTTACATTAAAGTGGATCTTCCTCATTGTCGTCGTTGATAAGTATGGGTTCTACTAAATTTTTTTTTTGAATTAAGAATACATATCTCACCTCTACAAGATTTCCCATCCTAATTGGTGGATTACATAAGATAATCATTCAATTAAGAAGAGGATTTCGATAGGGATCCCCCCTCTCTTGGTATATACTGTAGAATCATAGCAAGGAGAGGTTATCTTACTCCTTCAAATATTTTATTTGTATATAACATCCTTAATTATAATTTTTATTTCAAAGGTACTATTTTTATGATTAAATCCATATTCTCAGATTATATAGAGTTAGATGGACACAGTTTTAGATGGAATAAATAATTTATTGTGTTTTTCTGTGGAATAAAAGTTTGAGGGATAAAATATATCTAAAAATATTTTAGTGAAGAATAGATCCCTTCCTTTTAAATGTATTGTATTCCCATTATTTTGGGGAATAGTGTGGATTCATTATATCGGTAAAAATTTATACCAATTTATCAATCATCTTTCTATATAGAAAGAAGAATCCATGTCTCAATATGTAACGGGTTTCCTTTTAACCTTAGTGATTACTTCAAAATATGTTTTATAATTATCTCATTATAGGTAGCCATGAAGTCGTCTTAGTAAACTCAATGGGTTGATAAGGAATTTTAGTTGGACTATATATTTTTATGAAAATTGTTTGATATGTGTTTCAGGGAAATACTTCATCATGGAAAATGATTGGGAGGACAACAAATTAATAATTGATGGATTTTAAATCATGTAATTATTGTTAAATTTATGTTGAACATCATGAGTTATAATGACTTAATTAGTGACCTAATATCATGATGGTTTAAAATGAAGTTTTTGAATGGTTGCACTGATCACATTGATTTATATATTTGGAAACCAATTAGGAATTCATCAAATTTAATTATGAAAAATACACTATGTCTGGGGATTATTCAATATCATCTCAATTATTGGTGTAACTTATATCTTAGTATCCAAATAAATACTACTATAATGATTCCAGAAGAAAGAGTGAACACGTATTTTTCTAATTTCCAGTTTCATTTCAATAGTCCTAAATATGTTCTTACACTTCAAATCTGAATGGATATTCAAAATTAATCCTTTATAGATCTGGATACTCTCGTAAATATAACTAAAATGAATGAGATTTTCAATGTTAATGAATTAGACAGGATACAGTTTTAAGGATCCTCCCAACTACCAACAGGGTATTCAAATTTCAATGTAAAAGTTTTTAAACCATCATGATTTATTCTAATTAAAACAATATAGATAAATGGGTTTCCTAGACATGATCAATTTAGGTGTGTTGGAAAATATATTGTCTTGATATGTCATTTATTCTTGAGGAGTAGAGAAAATACAATGATTTTTTTCAATGTGGATTTTTATAACACATCACAAGGTATATTGGGGGTATTATGTTGTGGCAACTATGTACTTATTTGTAGATGGTGAATTTAGTGTGTTCGTTTAGATAACCGAGACATAGTAGGTTGATCTATAATTTATTTTCAGCAGAAGCTACCTCACTATTTTCTACTTTGTGGAAGTCATGACATTTTATCATGTTTTATAACCTTCCACAATCATAACAAAATGATACTAATATCGTTTATAGGGATAATTTTCTCAAATCGATGGTTAAAATTGGGTTTTGATTAATTCTTTTGAATACCTAAACATCTTAAGAAAACTAAGTCTTATGGGAAGATCAAGATATATTCTTATAATCAATTTTTTTTGCTGGATTCCACCTCTTAACATGTGTTTCGGGATAAATATTGATGGTTCCATTACTGGTATGAATGGACCCTCAGGTTGTGGAGTTGTTTTCCACACCCACTAGGGTAATTTAAAGGGAAACATTTATCAATTTATTAGTGTTGGTTTTGCTTATAAATCTATGTTGTATTATATGATAAATGCAATTAAATATTTTTCCATCATAAATGGAATTAATTATGGACAGAGTCCAATGATGAAAACATAGTGATAACATAAAATTAATGAAATAAGGATGTTCATCAATAGTTATTGTTTAATAGGATTCAATTCGTATACTATATAATGAACTTCAACATGACTATTTATCATGTCTACTAGGTAGCTAATCAGGTGGAATACACTTTTGTAGTGAGAGAAAACATTGATATGAGAGCCATGTAGTCTTTCAGAGCCCCATATTAGTAGTCATTATTGGTGGAGGCATTCATCCTAGGAGTGAATCATTTTAGTATCAGTAAAAACACTAGTAATTCCAAAAATCAATTTCATTTAATTTTATAATTTTTTGAGAAAAAATTTTCAAATTAAAGATATTCTCTAAAATGGTATTAATAAATCTATAATTTTTCATAGATGAATGAAGTGATGATCACGACCCCTATGATTGTACCCTATGATGAAAATTTATTAGAAATTCCGAGGAAGGTGGAAATAATAGTCATTCACCATGATCATATGAAAGATGGAATTGACCAACTTAATAATGAATGTAACAATTTATGGTAGATGTTCAGGCTAATCAATATTAAATCCCAAACCATGTTCATTGAAACACCATAATAATTCCCACATCATTAGAATATTTACCCTTATAGATTATACTATTATATTGTGGATTTATATAAAAATACCTTTTTAATAAATTTTAATATTATTTAAATTTTAATAATTATAATAAATTTCCGTTATAATTGAATTTTTATCAACGATTATATAATAAAATTTGTAAAAATTTTATTATGGAAATATATATTAATATTTTATTTTCCTTTTTTATATAGTCTCAATTAAGAAATTAATTTTATAATACATATATTTTGATAAATAAATAATATTTATATAACATATTCATGATATATTAAATTTATTTCAATGTGAATTATAATATAAATTTAAAAAACAATTGTTATATTTATAAGGCCCTAAATATGGTTATTAAGGTTTAAATTAGTATTTTATTATAAATATGGATTATTCATTAAATGTGTCAATACTCATATGTAGGAAATAATTACGAGAATTTAATTTCATTTGATAAAAAAGGAAATTTAATAAATCTTGTTTTTTTGTAAATTTTCATGAAAATCCACTTGTTTGGAAAACATAAATACACATAAAATAAATATTATATATTATGACATCAAAATATCAAAAAATTGATTTAATATATTATATAAATGAAATAAATGACCATATATATATATATATATATATTTATTTATCCTTTATAATAACATATTTATGAAATAAATTTTTTAATTAATTAATCTGTAATGAATCCTCTTAAATAAATATTATATTTGAAGGTATAAAATCAATTATTAATAAACATTACCCACTTCCACATCACCAAGGGTATTACATTCCCGATTTTAGTTAATAAATAAATTGAGTACTTAAATATAGTCATGTTTAGATTAATACATGTGAAAAACAAATTGGATGCTTAGTGGTTTTTATTTTTTGATATGATGGACTCCAAAAACATTTTTTTAGAAATTAATAAAAAATTACTCAACCATTTTCTATAAATACCCACCCATACCACAATTCACCATCACTAGAAACCCATTTAAAATGAATTTCAATTAAATAACATTTTTAATTTTCCCCATGATGTTACAAAGATGTTAACAACCTCCTCTAATGATTTTAGAAGCTCTCGCTTAAGGAAAGGGATCCTCCAAACATCATTTTCATGTTTAGAAATATCAATTTAATATGAAATTTGATTTCAATGGATTATGTATTAATATATTCTTAAAAGTAACTATTATTTCCTTTATATTTCTCATATAATGAGAGGACACCTTTTACTCTAATTATTATGAAACATGAACCCTTATGCACTCACATTATGGTGCGGAAATTATCCAATTATTTTTCATGCTAAACATTTTTATTGTGACAACACATCCCCATTTCCTCTAATAGTTATCCACATCGATATCATCAAAAATAAAAACATCCTTCCTTGATATGGTAAATCCATGTATGTAACCTCACTCACAAACCACAGGATTGAAATTAATTAAATATGATTGTATGTAGTATAGTTTATTTAGAACACAAATTCAAGAAAAATATAGGAATGTGATAGGAGGAAATAGAATTATATTCCCCTCAAATTTTTTGGTAATGTTTATATGTCATTGGATTAAATGTATGGTGAATGATAGGATATCTCGATCATATTATGTTATGAAGTATTGGCAGTTATACAAAACATATACTTAGGACATCATGTATTTTTTTTCCACATTCCTTACATTTCCTTGATGTTATCGTCTTATACCTTGAATGAATGTTCATAATAGTCATTATAAACTTTCAATGACATAATGGTATGCCTATTATCTCATATATAATACATTAACTTATTATATTATGTTTTATTCCCTTATATTTGGATTTAAATCAGCCAATTATTATTTATGTCCAAACATTATCCCAAGTAGTATTATAATAAAAATGGAAGAGAAGGGAATTTCATGTGTTTTTAACAGTTTGTTTTTATCCATGTTTCATATTATTATGTGAAATATCTAATTACCCATTTACACTCTTTATTTCAATCTCCCTATTTTTTATTCTGTGATTATTAATGTACTACATCATGAATTATGGTGTTTTCGGGATATGTGTTTTCATAATCAATATCAGAGTAAGGTCCAGTAATTTGTAAGGAATTAGAATTAGAAAACCCATACTAATGGAATTAAGAACACCATTATACATAGAAAACATCACTAAATTTATTAATGTATAGAATATATAGTGTCCAAGAAATAAAATACATGTATATATAATGCATGTTGATGTGGATCAGTTATAATTGTAACAATGGGTAACAACAATAAAAATTTAACATTGATATTTAAAATAATCATTAAAAAATGAATGAAATTATATACTTTCTAAAAAAACATATACAACACTATTTTGGGATATTCAGGACTACAATCAAATTCAATTGATAAATCATAATGATGGGAACAAAAATACTGATAAGATTCCAGGTTTGGAAATAGATAATGCATAACATATATTGAGGACAAAATAAACTTGATTATGGAATATATTTCATTTATGAGTTATCACATTAATTATCAGTGTTTCATATTAATATTTATAATGGCTAATAAATTCCAATTCGAAATATTTCCCATTATTTTCTTCAATTTTTTTAAAAAAGGATGGACTTAGTCAACAAAAAATTCCATGAAAAAACTAATTGATACCATAATGAGATTCCAAAACCAAATTGATAAGGATTTAATAAAATCATGCCCATAAAATCATAATTAACTCATTATTTAAATAAAAACATGAAACCATGTAAAACCCACACCACCATAAGAAATGAAATAGTGAAATTTAGACAAATAAAGAACAATGGACTCCAAATTTCAGAGTATCTTCTGATTCCTTAATCATGGTGCTATAGTTATACACTATTCAAATGATCTTCTAAATATATGAATTCAAATATGAAGATATATTAATGTTGTTTTTCTATATAGTTGGATAATTTGATCAATTCATTACATTGAAAAAGAAATATGAATCTCTATGAATATATCAATGATATTAGGAAGAAATAACTCCATTAATAATTTTTCAATATATATTTTACTCAAACACAAATAAAAATTAATATGTATTTTTATAGGCTAAAAAATAATGATTATAAATCAATTGAGGTGTTTATGGTGAAATTCAACATATTGTCACGGTGAAACTCTATATTTATCATCTCTACAATTTATAATGTTGAATGCTTATTTTGTGGGAAAAGGCAGAGTTTATAAAAATATTTAACAATTCAACACATTTACATCTATTATTAATGGGTCTATTAATCCATAGATTTCACGAAGATCCTCAAATTATACTAATTGTCTCGTGATTCTGGAGATTATAAGTGAATAATTGATTTTTATATTGGTGGTGCAATGGGAAAATATCAAGCTTAAATAATTTCTAATATCTCACATGTCATAAGTGTAGGAAGACAAATTCTGAATATTTCTAAAAGGTGAAAATGAAAACCATAAATGTGCTAAGTAATTACTCCAATATAGGAATAAATGTAAAGATAACCCCATGAATTTGAGGGAATAAGGGAATTTTAAGGTAAATATTCCACATAATATGGAATGATTCATCAAAATGAATCAAGAATAGTGTGTGCATTAATAAACTAAGAAATTGGTTGTCGATAATAAATGATAATCATATTCTCTATGGACTTATATGAATTGGAGATATTACAAAATCACAACTGATAAGGCTAATCGTGATAATAATGTGTTTATAGGTATTCGAGTCATAAACTCGTCAGTAGAAAATTTATTTTTTATTATAGTTCATAAATTCACTCATTTCACTCATGTTTAGAATAATAATTAAATCACCCCTTAAAACTATGATACGGGGCTATGTGTGAAAATAGAAATTAGAGAAATTATTTTTTCTCATGTATTGAATTTATCCCATGACCATATTTATTATCTAAATTTACTTGGGAACCTAATGAAACAATCCCTAAAAGAATTATAATTTTATTGGTGTTTTTATTGGTTATACCTCTATATTGAAAATGTAAATTTCAGAGGCATGGAAATCACTATACACACAATAAACAACCCCCTGATTATATATAAGTGAACGGATAAAAGATGAGTCTCCTTTTTTAAAATCCTCTAAAGAATGGATATTTTTTCATAATGGGAAATCATACATAGAGAAAATTATTGATTGTAAGTAAAAGGTAATCTATGATGACAATCTAGTTATATTGGAATATGATGATGTTCTTCTGGAATATTATTTTCTTCATCCACCAAATAACAAGGATGAGTTCTCAAAATAGCATAATCCTATAATACTAACTACATCCTGAACTCAATAATTTATACCAACAATTGAACAAGATTAGTTGAGGAAAAAACTAAAGAAAATTCTGGAAAAAGTGTTTATACACCCAGATGATTCACCATAGGGTTTTTAGGTCATCTTAATTCAGAAATATGTTCTGTAAATGTGCTTATTCATTGATTTTCCTAATCGTAATAATACCATGATAAAGAAATAAATTACCATATAAAATATTGATGACTTGTTTGATAAACTATGTGGATCCCAACAATTTAATATGATTGTTCCTCTATCAGTATATTATCATGTAAGACAGATTAAAAAGGATATTCCTAGGAAACAATTTCATATAAGGTGTCAGAAGAACGAATTCATTTTAATTCCATATGGTCTCACTAATGCTCTAGTTATCTTCATGTAATTAATTAATTTATTATTTCTTCATTTACTCAACAAATTTTTGGCTTTGTTGTCGATGATATTATTATAAACTCTAAAAGAAAAGGGGAACATTAGGATCATTTAAATTCACTATAAATACCTTCAAAAAGTAAAAGTTTAGGTTATGTACATTAAGTGAGTGTTTTAGTTAGATAATGTAACATTTTTATGGCATGATATCAAAACAAATTGATATTGATGGATGATTAAAACATATATCCATATTAAAGATAGACAATAATAATATATATGAGGTATATTTGTAACTTCAATGGATTATCCTTCTACAATTAGCAATTTTTGAGAACCAAATCCTAATTTTAAATCCCACTATCCAATATAAATCTGAATTGGTGGATTATTTCTATAATAAAAACGATTAGGGAATAATTATTGAGTTAATATAGTGTTAAATCACATCACCTATTATCACATTACCCAATAGTGGGGAATTATTTGTAATCTATATCAATAAAACCATAAAATCATGGATAGATTACTAATACAATATGAAAAATTGATTTTGTATACTTCCCAACAATTAATGGCCCATGAGTAGAACTACCCATATCATAATCTAAAGTTGGAAACAATAATCAATGCATTAATTATTTGGAGAAATTATCTCTACATGGGGAAGTGTGACATATAGATGAATTATAAAATCATCACGTATATATTGACCCAAAATGCAATAAATATGTCACAATGAATGTGGTTATAGATGATAATAGATTATTATTATTGAATCAATTTGAATATTTTGAAGGGGAAATTTTTTTTCGAGCTTATGACAATATCTGGTCCTACAAAACAATCCATAATTAAGATTGAAAGGGAACCAATTTTCATTGAAATGAAATGATATACATGGTAATAATAAATATATCTAAAGAATTAATTTCTCAATTAACTGATAAACCATATAATCTTTATATGATTAAGGAAACCCACAAATATGATATAGAGGTAATGAAATTGGTAGAAAATACTACAGATGTGAAATTTTATAAAGATATACATATATGGTTTGGAGAATGGATATGTTTCTAAACAAAACAATAATAGAATAAGGAACTTATAATTGATTAAGTTATCTCATTTTCTCTAGTAATGTAGGATGAAATGTGACGTATAGTGATATGAATGAAAATATATTGTTGGAAAATATTAAGAGGGATATTTAAGAATTTTTATCTCTATGCATGATATGACAACATGTAAAGGCTGCAAAAAAAATTATAGTTGTATGATGAACCCATTTACGATACCTATATGTTAATGGTACAACATAACCATGGATTTCATTATATGGATCACAAGTAAATGGAATAGAAATAATTACATTTTGGTAGTTGTTGATCAATATAAAAGGTCAGTATATTTCATTGATATCGAGGATTATTTCTCTCTTTTATAAATAATTGAATTATTACTCCAATTTTTATCTACCCATTTGAGATCCATGATCACATCAGAGTGGTGGCTTATTGAATATAAGTCCCACATACCATATCACAAGTACATTAAAAATTATCTACACCCATATTGAGATGGTATATATCAAACTAATAAAATTTATTGAATTTATATGTTCATAGTTTTGAAATAAATTAACATTACACCACTTTTGTGGAATAATTAAACCATGATACAAATGGATTCCCAACAACTATACTAGTCTACTACCTTATTAAACGTGGAAACATAAGAACATGTACATGTGTGAGTCAAATTATCATCCAATAGGTTCTAAATGACTATATCACTTCTTAGACACGTCAAACAAAATACATATCATCATAAGCGGGGTAAGGAAACATAAAAAAGGGTGAGCTCAGATGCTCAGTATGGGTAAATAAGGGAGATGTGTAATCATACACATGATCATATGGGTATGAAAATGTGATCAAAACATTTTATGATCAAACCTTACATATAAAAGATTATAATCATGTGTCATGGAATAAGTTTTATTAGTTCATAATGCATAAATGATAATGAAATAATGATCATAATCCATGAATTAAAAACATAGGAATAAAACATCAAATTTTTTAAAACACATAAAAATATAATATCATTTACATAGATTAAAATCCATCACCGATATTACCATTTTAGGAGTACGAGTTTACTCCCTATAACTTTTCAGATGTCTTGATTCACTCCCATCGCCATCATAGTAGCATCAGTTCACTCTTCATATCATCTTGGTAGTCCTATTTCACTCCCATGGCCATGTTAATAGTCAAGGTTCACTCCCAAGACTATATTATTTTATCTCGAGATAAATTAATCTATACCTAATGCATTGGATGGAGATATAGGTCCCACCCATCTCATAATGAAATCATACATACATGTGAAAAAATTAATAAAAATTAATATCTTAACCCAGTAAATTAAATTGGTATCAAAACATGTAATCATATCAACACCTATAAAAAACATACAAGTTTCACAATCATTTCATAAAAAACAAAACCCATCAATGAAAAATGAATTTCATTGACATATAACCAGTTAAAAAGAATCGAGATTCATAAATAATGTTATATCCAGAAGAAATCATTTAGGGAAATAATATGAATGAAACCATTAGAAAATTTGAATGAATGTTATGAGTAACATAATTTGTTGTCATCTTAGATTAAAAATAATTTTTAAATATCATTCATAAACAATCCTTGGGGAAAATATCATTTTTTATCTAAGAAAGATTTCATTTAATCATAAAACAATTTGAAAACCATTTTCATGGGGATAAAGCAAATAAAAATATCTTCAAAATAGTTTGACAACCATTTTACATAAATTTTTATAATATGAGAATAATAATATCTTGAAAGCCTTTTTCATTGAATATTTATACAATAGGCTGTAAATATTTTTAAAACATTTTTCATTGAAAATAATATGAAATAATGAATGTAATTAATAATAGGAAAATATTTACTTTTATAAATGAAAATTAAATTTTAATCATGTAATGTATGCTTTATGGGTATGTCGGTCTTGATAGAGTATAATCTCGAATATGATGATCATTCCTTTTATAAAAGTTTTTTTAGTAAGATACCTCAACTAGAAAATGAAAAGAATATTCATGATTAAAATTCATTTTTTAAAAAATTCAAAACATGCATATAAATTTTGTTTAGTTATCCATGGAGAATAATTGAATATTTTTTAAAACAAAAATAGAAGATAAGTTTTTTAATTGACTCGGATTTTCTGACCAAAGAGAGTGTTAAATTTTGACATTATTAAAAATAAATCCATAACTATATAATATAGATTTGAGTGGGAAAGTGATACCAATACATTAATATATAATGAATAAATATAGGGTAATAAAATTAATGGGTATTCTTCGTTAATGTAGAATAATAATTTCTCAAAGAAATCATAATCATAAACAATCTTGAAAAGTGATGAGAATATTTAAATAAATTATTTTAACGTTGTAACATTGAAACATACTCCCCATGTAAGAAAATGATATTACATGAAGTTTAAAATATCATTAAAGGATTTATATTCATGATATAATATTTCAAAATAAATATATACTCCTCATATAATGAGATAGGTGCATAATATAGAATGTGTCTCAAGAAAAGAAAAATAAAGACAAAAATTACATTACCGTTTTGGTGACATTTGAAAATTAAAGCCCGTGATAGAAATATCATAAAATGGTAATGTAAAATAAAATATATTTAATTATAATGGACATATAATTCATTAATGGGATTTAAATACACCTTACATAATAAATGAGTGGTGATTAAGGCATTTTTCTCACGGAAATAAAAGATAGACGAGATTCCCTTAACATTTTCCTAACTTTCATCTTACTCATTAAAATATATTGTATAATAAATATAAATATATTATAAATGTATCAAAGAATAATATTAATACTTAGAATTAAATAAATGGGTTGATTATGGAAATATATTACCCTCATGTTAAATATTCTATGTTAAAGTTTCAATTCGTGTAATATATGCTCGGATTTTTCGCATATGTCTTAATTGTTTATACCTAGTGTCCTTATATATGTAAAATAATTTCCCAAATATAAAAAACTATTTAAATATAATTTATATCTATTATATAGGTTTTATAAGAATCCATATATTATACAAGTATCCAATGAGGTACACTATTCATGGAGAGGGTAAATCGTACATACCCATGAACGATAATTCTATCTAATTGTCATGGGGAAGGAATAAAAGTAAAACAAACACAAACAAATATATATATATATATATATCATTTTAAAATTATAATTAATTTATAATATATATGTAAAATTTATTCAGTAAAATATCCTTAATATATTACCTATAGTTTATGTACGAATCATATCGCTTTGATTGGGCTATAGTCCACAATTCCTCAATCAAAATTTTCGTAATAACACCAAATGGAATGTATAAAGATATATGTTCTAAAAGAATAAAATAATAAAAAATAAAAAAATAATAAACACTATAGATATTGTATATAAACATAGTGTCCATAATTTTATTTACCATGAAAGAAAGTAAAGAAAAAAATTTATATTCATTATATATTGAGGTGATAGTTCAACGTACATGTAAATAGAATGATTTTTACCCATTATATGTATATTTGTGTAAGTATAGTTTGAATAGATATAATAAACACATAATTTTTTATTGAGAAAAATATTTTCACTATAAAAAAAGGTAATAAGAATATTTTCAAGAGTGGAGAATGAAAATTTAAAAAATATATTCGAGGGAGTGTGGTACTTCTTAATCAGCTAGCTCCTTTTGGTTTCAACCAAAGGGATTCCTTAGAAGGGTGTCAAACATAGGGATGATGAAAATAGTAAATAAGGGATTTTAGGGATTTAATTTCACATATATTTTCTATAGTAATGTTTCTTTAGATGTGTGAAGAAGTGGAAGGAGAAGATGCCTTTTATAATGTAGGAGGAGTTATACAGTTGTATTATTTGAAAAGAAAGGAACTCCAATAACGTTTTTTAATGTAGATAAATAATGGTCCAAAGTAGATGTGAAGGAGGATATGATCTATATATGGACATACTATGGATTTTTTTCTAGTTTATATGTACTTTTGGTCCTTAATGTTATTATCTAGTCCCTTATTCTGCTTGATTTAACCATAATTGTTGTAATTAATTATAATTACATTAGAAATAATTTTGGTAAAAAATATTTTTTACGTATTATTAATTATTAATTATTATGAATCCAAATATTCAAGAAATTTTAATAAATTTCAATGATAAAAGTGGTAAAATTAATTTAAATTTAATCTTGTAGTCGGGTCAACAATCCATTTTTTCAATGTAAAAATTATCAAACCTTTACAATGTTTGTATAACCAATTTCAATTTTTTGTTTATAAGAATGACATAAATTGGATTATTTGTTTTAAATTTTATCTAATTAAAATTTTAAACTAATTAAATATTAAATTAATCCTAATAAATAAAATATATGAAATGTCATTTTGAATTAAAATCCAGTATTTTAATTATCCATTAAAAATGAAACCTTATTCAAAAATTAAAATTAAAATATCATAACACAATATCTATTTTTAACATCAAAATATTAAGATTATATGAACATGTTAAATCTATAAAATACAAAAAATAATAATTTAAAATGGGTTCACCATTAAAGGGAATTAAAATTACATTAATAAAAATATATGATGTTATCTGAAAGATTGGGTTTATTCTTATATTAATCATATGGAATAAATTGGATGAATATAAAAATATATTATTAAATATATAATATATATTACATTTATTTTAATCACTAATGTTATGTAATTTAATTATTAGTTTAAAAAAACATTTTGAGAACAAATATTGTTTTATTTAAAAATACAACATTTATATTTAATAGGTTATTATAATCATTTGTTCATAATTTTTATTAAATTTATTTATTTATTATTTTTTGAAAACCATTTTTTCATGAAAGTTAGATAAAATTGTTCATAATATCTTATTTAATTGGTGTTTTATATATTATTATAATATTTTTAAATAAAATCTTATTGTTCGGTAACACATAGCCTTTCTTAATAAGAATGACACCTCAGTCTTGCGTGAATTGTTAGCATACATTAGTGTTACCTATAAAGGATTCAAACCATTATTTTTTATGTATTGAGGTAGTAACTTTTTAAGGCATTTTATAAAATCCAAAAAATGTGCTTTAATATATATATAAAATAAATATATTCTATTTTGAGTGAAATGTAAAATTGGAAAATGATTAAATTCATTCGAAAATAAATTTCACAAAATCATAGGAACATTTAGAATCCATATGTTGTACCCCTGTAAAATAATGTTTCATAATAGTGTTGTTAGTGAAGGTATTATATCATTGTTAAAATGTTCTAGGAAAAATAATAAAATTACATGTCCAAATATTACAGAGAACCCAATGTTTGATAAAGTAACATAGGAACCAGATGAGGAGATGAAAATGAATTGCACTTTTTATTTTGAGGATATGAAATAATATTTTGGGGTATAAATTTATGATGGGGTGAAGAATGTAAATAAATTACATTTATAAATTAAATTTAATTTCTAAATGGATAAATTAATTATTAATTAATGTACATAGAGAAAAAATATGTACAAATGTAGTTATTTTTCTAAGATAGAGGTTATTGAAATTAAAATATTCTTATGCATATTAACTATTGACAATATAACAATTATATATTTACTCATATGATTTTTATATGATATGGGTTATGATAAATTCTATTTTACACAGATAAAATAAGAGATGGACCTGACCATTAAGATCATACCATATGAATACCATTAATCAATGCTTCTGAGGGATATGGAATCTCTAGGATTTTATCTTGATGAATCCCAAGATGATATACAATAACTAATTTATTAATGACATTTTTAATAGAAGAAAATCATTCTTATCGATATTAAATCCACAACCATGTTCGTTGAGATGCTAATGATAGCCCAACTGTCTCACACCTTATCTTTATGGAGTATAATTTTGTAATAATGGTTTATATATATGGACCATTGTAAAAAAAATTATATATTATTTTTAAAAGAAAAAATTATTTTATTTAACCATTTATATTATTACATTAAAAATTATAGTATAATATATTTTGTAAAATATATATTTTCACATGAATAAATTAATATTATTTTATTAAGAATTTAATATTTTCATATATGATCATATTTTTAAATATTAAGGAATTTTTCAATTAAAAAACATTTGATAAATTACTCATATTTGATAATAATTAATTCAATATACAAGATTAGACAATTTTATGAAAACCATTATAATTTCTAATAGAATGGATGTGGTTAATATAGTAAATAATTGTATTTTCAATTAAATATGTTTTTTTAAAAGTGAAAATTTTAATATTTAGGAAATAATTTGGATGAAATATATACTATTTTAAAAATCTGATTATTGAAATTATCCAATGGATATTTTTTCTTAACTTTCTATGGAAGTAGATTTTGTAGAGAAAAATAAAATAAAATATAAATATATTAACTTTATTATGTCATTATAATGATTTCATACTTATTTAATAAATTATATAAAAGTATTGCTGGACCAAATAAATTTTATTCTTTTATAATTATTTATTTTAGAAGTTAATTTATTAATTTTATAAACCCTTAATGTATCATCCAAAACCTATACTATGTTTTAATTGTTTATAATCACGTATTTATCAACATGACTCAATTAGACATCATTGTGGGTATTATTTTAAGATGCTAGGTTATTTGCCTCAAAAAATATTGTATTACCTTCACCTTTAGAAGAAATAATGGAATAAGACTTTTAAAAATATCTCCTATGGTGTTTCCAGGATTTTAATATTCTACTCCATATCTTTTTTACCCCCTCCCTTTCAAGGTGAGTGATCCTATATAAATCATTTTTATTTCATGTATATTGTTTGTAATATTCCATTTTTTAATTTATCATGTTTTATTATATTTTTATACATCCATTTTACTATCATTATGATTCCTATCTAATGAGGTAACAACATTAAATCTCATTAGTCATATCGAAGATCCTATATGTACACTCCTTATGCTTATAAAATTACCAAATGATTTTCCATGCCAAGAATGTCTATTATGAATACCCAACCCAATTTATAGTCTTCTTTATTTTATTAGATTGTCCTTTCCTTCAATTATAGGTTGTGTCCTTTTATTTTTCAAGAATTATTTATTAATTGGATTAAAATTGATGAAATACATTCCTTTGGTGTATGATATGTGAGGAACACAAATTCATGTAAATGATGTTTATTTTATTAGTGGGACATGAATTATATATCCCAACAATACATTGTGTGTTGTTTTTACATAAGAATATTCTATGATTGGGGTAGGTGAGATAATCCTAATGAAATTATATTATGATCTCTTAATGGTTATCCTATTGTTATACAATTGTGCTCATGTTATATGACATTTCACAATTCATTATATTTCCATGATTTTATAAAAGTATACTATCTATCAATTCCATTGATTGTGATTATCTCACTTCTATGTCATCAAGTCATCACTCTTGACTCAGATATAGTACTTCACCTTTTTCTATGATTGTTTTATTCCTTTTATGGGATTTATATTTCTTCCCATTCTTATGTGCATCCTTAGGACACTACATGATGAATTATTTTATCAGTGTGATTTAAGATTATTTTAATATTTTTTTAATTAATTGTTTAATCCCTATTTAATATAATCATGTGATCTATCTAATTACTCAAATTCATTACGCCCCTCAATCTTAGGATCTTGTATTATGAGTTTATATAGTTAGTGAATAATAGATTATATTCTATTACTAATATCTATTTCATAGAGGTTACCAAAAATATTCTTTCAATGAGCGTCATCTTCAAATATTGTGTTGTTGAATTAATGTTATGGTGACGCATTGAAAATTCAATAAATATAATTTTTATTGTAGGAAATAAATTCCAATCCAAAATTCAGGAATATTTTTCAATTATTATTCATTAAAACATATATTTCTCAATGTCATGAGTACTTTCTTCATTCAGACCACATGCAATTAAATTCTTTTCATATGATCTTTAAGTGAGGTTCTAAAAAAATGACTCACATGGCCATCTTGAACTGCACTTCTATATAATTTTTTCAAATTATATGATATCATTGACATATCTCTTGGTAATTAATGAATAGTTCAACCATATTAAAATTTTTATGGAGATAATCCTTTTATTTTGCTTCTAAAATTAATATCTTCTCATAATCCCTAATTCATATTGACCATTTATTAATAAAAAATAAAATTAATTTATATCTGGTTCAGCAATCAGCCCCTTTGGATTTGTTTGAAATATCTCCTCAAATCATAAATAAAAATATAATGTTTTTTATTATCTTTACGATTAATTTAATATTATATGAAAGAGTTAATTTGGGTACTCTCTTCTAAATAAAATGAATTTAACTATATTCCATCTCAATTTAATTATTTTTTAGTCTATATAATCAATGTCTACATGGGGCATCTTAGTGTAGAAAGAAACAGTGATGCCACTAAAGGATAAAATATTTCCATGAAAATATCTAGTAATTTGACATGGTTATCAAAATAATTAACATTATTATTTTATGGGGATACACGATCATATTACTAAATAAATAGCCTGTAAAAATATAAAACCACAAAAAAACACTTTGAAGTGCATAAAATATTACCCCTAAATATCATCCTTCATGTGATCCAACACTCACCCTCAAGATGTATTTTAAAAAAATCAGGGATGTTATTCCACTATGATGATATTTCCGCAATAAAAGTGTTACTCCCCTAGAAAGGGAATCTTAAATTCATCATGATGGAAATTAATTAAATTTAGGATGAAAACTAATTTTAATTTATTTACTAGAATGTTTATTCACAAAAAAAAAATTCAATTAGGGGGGCCATATATATTTTAGATTAAATATTATGGATGATAGTTTCCTCTCAACCATTTCTTCATACTCGTCTTATATATATTATTTTTTGTCCTTCAATCCGATTTCTCTAAAAATGATTACTTTAATTTTCAACATCAATTGACATTTTTGATTTTTTAAAAATTTATATTAATGTACTATAAGTATTTATTAATTCTATAAACTATTACATTATATTCCCATCTTGGGCCTGTAAAATTTTCATACAATGGACTATGACATTCATAGTTCACTCACACCATTCACACATCATAATATTCATGTCATTATTTTTAGTTTAATTATTATCAAATTTATATTCTTCCCTAATTACCAATTTCTTTCCTTCTTCCTCAATATGATTCTGAATAATGTCAATTTATTGTACTGGGATAATACATTGGTGACTATAGAATTATTCACTTTCTGAAATCAACTTTCATGTACATTATCAAAATTCATGATTATTGAGAATCCTCTTAATTTCTCTAATTTGTGACAATATATATTGAATTTATAATAATAATAATAAAAGTTCTAATTTTTTTTATGTTTATAGGGTAGATTATGATTTATTAACATGATTATCTTTTTGATTTTATTAATATATCATTTTATAATTTTCCCAAAAAAATTCAACCTTATTTTCTAGTACTGACATGTTATAATAGTGCACAAGAACCTCATCCTAGTTAGGGAGGACTCAGAAATTTCATCCATCAGACCTATGATAAAATTCGTGTGGAGAAATATTTTTAGGGTAATATAACAATACAATATAAGATAATTTAGAATATACCATTTGGTACAATTGTGGCTTGAAGTATTCGTATGTTTGGGATTTCGGGCCACCGGTTTGGTCCTCGAGTCCTTCAATTCCTTTAGACCACCCAAGGCCTTTCGAAAAGTTTGCCCTTCGAGTCACCTCAAGGCCTTCATGAAACCAAAATGCCTTCAAGAAAAAGAAATTGTGATAAATTTCTTGGAAATATCTACATGAAAAATTTTATAGATGATGATTTAGAGGAGAAACATTCACCAGAGTAGAGAAAGAAAATTTCGAAGTTTGAGAGGGTATGTCATTTACTATAGGGACTAGGCTATGCATTTACAGGATGCCTAGCCAAATAGCTCTGTGATGGTGGGTAGCTCACATTACGATGTAGATGTTGGGGAGTATCAGTTCCAAGTAGCTATATTCTGGATGAATTCATCTAATACATATAGTTTATGTAATTTTATTAATCCTATGGGACATTTATGGTTCCCCTTCAACCTTTAAACGTGATATTATAAAAAATGAAAATAATAGAAGGCTTTTAATCCATTTGGGTGACATGTTATAAAAGTGTTAATAATAATTATAACTAAACACTCTAAAAAACTAGTAGTTTCCTCTTCAAATTAATAATCTAGTACAATTTTAGTTATTCTATGATAATTATTATAGAATAGTTTTCATATATTGCATGTGTTTCTTCATGAGAGGGTCTCTAATTATAGAATTCATCTAGTAATCATATGTTGATAAATTATTTAATGTTTTTCTATTAGTATAGAAAGATTCATTATTATTTTTTGGGGAAACACTATTAAATAGAAATATATTACATATAGATTCAATAGTTATAATTTCAATCATTTTTTATAGTCCATTTTTTTCAATAGCTTTTGAATATTCAATTTTTTGTCAACTACCATTGTTTTTATTCTTCAATATAATTCAATTCAAGTTGACATGAAAGTATTATAAATTTTTTCTTACACAATTCTTAGAATTAATCAAAATATGCATGATTTTGATAATTTATAAATATTTCTTGTTTTCCTTCCTTGAACTATTCCGGTTGTTTTAATCAATGAATTTAATATCATTCTAGTCAGTTTATTATATTATAATTTAATATTATTCATAATGTTTCCTTTTTTTCATTCTAGATAAAGTACATTCATAATATATATCATCATTTCATTATTATTTTATTCTTATTTGTTAACAAAACATTCAATATCCTTTATAATTTGTATATTATCCATCTTCAAATTCAAGTAAGATGAATAATTATATTTGAATGTATATATCAATAAAGAAAATAACATATATGTTACTCTTCACCTTCTAAAACATTAAATTTTTATCTAGGAGTTTTTGTTTTTCACATTTAATACACATACCTTTTAAAATAACGATCATCTTCTGTCCATTTTTGATGATGAATATTCATAAAAAACTCTATTAATTACAATTATAACTTTTTTTCATGGAAAATAGCCTATTTTTCTTCAAAATATCAAATTTTCTCTAATTATATGATTTTATCATTATGTAGTCATGTTTAACATCAATCTTAATGATATTATATTTGTTATTATAACATTGTTATGTAAAATATCTAATTCAATTTCTATTGAAGAATATCAATAACATATTTCATTATCCATGTGATCTTTTAATGTATATCATTTTAAATAAGAACATTCTTGGATTTAAATCATTATCAACTTCATCATCATCAAAAAAACTTATCTTTTGTTCCTCAACTTCTATATCTTTATATTTTATCATGTTATAAAAGGATATCACAACTATTTCATTCATTATAAATAATGTAATATTCAATATTTCATATGCTATGATAATATTTTGATTTTCATCCTGTTATATATATTCCCTGTATTCAAATGTAGAAACATCAAGGCCAAATAAATCTAGAATATTTCTATCTAATTCTTCGTAATGGTAAAGTCATCTATTGTTTCTCCAAAACAATGAGTGATGCATAATATTTTATTTAGAATAGTAAATTTTCAAAAAGTATACCATTAAAGAAAATTTTATCTATAAATATTAATCTCCAAATATATACTTTTTATTTCTTAATTTATTAATTTCCCTTATAATATCTCTTCAATGTGTCCAAAATCTCAATAATATTTTTAATTCCATTATTGTTACTAAATACCTTCTAACACAGTAAAATACATATGGTTTATAGTTATTTATAATCAATTTATGATATCTATTAACCTCAAAAGTCATAACAACATTTTCATTCAAAATATAAAATTCAATGGAATCTGTATCTCTCATATTTATTCCAGGTTATATATGATAATGTATCATCATATATCTCAATCTATGATATTTCTCAACATTTAATGTTAGAACACACTTATATATAATTAAATATGTACTCCTTCCATAGTTTCCTACAAGATCATTCAAAAGAGTCTTTTTATTATAATACAAATTATGTGTCCTAGAGTAGTAAAAGATCATTTAGTGGGATAGAGGTTAATTGTTGATCGCTTTTAAGTTTTTCAAGATTTTCTTCCTAAATTAATCCTAATTTGCATGTTAAAACTTTTAACCCCTCTTCTTATGTACCATAACCTCACCAAGAAATATGATATAACTGAAGGGAATGGAACAAAATGATTTACATTTTTCAATATAGGGACCTACCCCTTACTATAATGTTTATACCCAAGACATATATTCTATACTATATAATATTTATAGATTAAAATTGTCAACATAGAGTCCCTTTATATATTAAAATTTAAATCCAAATAGGTGAATCTATTGAATTATTCAAAAAGTTTTATCTAATTCCACATTTTCTTTCTTCTCATAATATCTATTACATATTGAACTTTTATTAACAACAAATACAATTTATTTCTACGGGGTTCATAAGAAAAAATAGTTCTCCCTTCATTATCATGAAATTGAATTTTTTCTAATATGGAACTATGTTAGAATTTTCTTTTGAAACAGTATCCCCAAATTATGAATTGAAAAGTATTTTGGACAAGTATTAATTTTTAAACAAATCACATATCTAAATCAATAATCAATAAAGAATGAAATTAATTTTCTGGATCTAAAACCAATAGTGATATTTTAGTACATTTTTTCTTAATTTTTATCCAATTATCCACATAGGAAAAATGATATAGATGTTATTGATATTTATAGATATATATAATGGATAATTTCGTATTCTTGTGGTAATATTTTTTATTTATATCATTAAATGCCTTGATTGAAATACATTATGTTTTACTGTATCAAAAATATATGTATAATAAGGAAACGTTTAATAAGAAAAATTAGGGGTATTGGAAAATAATTATCATTAAAAAAATTAGAGTAATCATAGAATGAAATTCATTTTATGATTAAATAGAGATACCTTAAAATTTTTCTCATTAGAGCCCTGATTCTTTTTTTTGACATGCACTTCCTTCTAAACATGGGATATAATGGTCAATGTTAACTATGACTATAAAATATTTTAGTATGAATTATATTTAATTTTCACTGTATATGGGTTATGATGAATAAGTCCCATTTTTTAGGATATAGTGATTTATGTATTTATTTAAAAATTATCCAATTATCATATGGAGTAAGGGTGGGAATTGGAGGGTCCTATGATAGAAAAATGCTCTGATTATTTTCATTTAATAATTATTCCCATTGATTATAGATAATATATTATATAATAATGGATTCCATCCCAATTAGTTCAATATTGGGAATTCATCCACAATGTATGATTCATCCTCATGAATTACTTTGGGATTATTATTTATAAAACTATTCCAGAATGGTATAGATACTAATATATAGAATAATATAAAAAAAGTTGAAAATAATTCATTATTAATTTTAGATTTCATTTAGTTTAGTGGTCCCTATCAACTCAATGATTTACATATGATGCTTGAATGTATATTTATTGGTTTGGCAATCCATGTGTACTAATTCCCCCATTCATTATTCCATAAACATTGATTTTTCTGTTCATTGGATTCACTAATGATTTCGATAGTGTATCCATAATATTATTTAGTTTTGGGATACTAATGTTTTATAAATAGATTCCATGATTATTGCACTCCAATGATTTTCCCTCTCTACTTAATGATTATATAAATCATTAATTTATTTATTTAAGGATTCTATTTTAACTATTTTCTAATATTTGTTTGTGTAGTAGCCAATTATATACCATTATATTTAATTATGCCTTCTATTCATTACTATTACAAATTTGAAAAATTTATAAACACAAAACTCTACCAACATTTTATTCCAATAACATGTAACTTAAAATTTTAATGTTAACATGTCACCCATACTATTTTTTTAATGTGTATATCATATTGAAATCATTACATAACATAATGAAATTTTTAGAAGGCCCTATATCTTCAAATATATTTATTTTACTTTATATTGTATTTGCATCAATTTCAAGGGAGATTTATTATATTTTTTTAAAATTCATAATATAAAAATATTGATATAGTGAATTAATTAAAAATCATATTCATATATTTTTAGTGATAATTGATTCTAAATTAATATTAAATAATTTATAATTTTATCTATTTTTTGATACCCGACACATAATGATAGACTAAATATTTAATTTATCTAATTAATATAATTGATGGACAATTCAATCAATGTGAATTTATAAAATAAAGAGAAATTGAATAACGAATCATTATAATGTGGACTCCAAATATAAATGAACCTATATATCCTAACATAATCATCTATAATTCAAATGGACCACAAATGATATGATATTTTTACATTATTATCAGGACTGGAAATAAATATTCAATCATAATATAAAAATAATATATCTATGAGCATAATAACATAAAAAACACTACAAATTCCTAAAATAAAACCCATTTGAAAAATGAATTAGCAGTTACCTATGAGTTTAATAAAATGTGCCCTAATTTTTACTCAATAGATTAATTATGGATGAGTTCTCAGTGTGAATCCATTTATAATTTCAAAAATGGAAGTAAATAATTATTTTTATAAAATATTAATTGAATATTGAATATAATTTTGGTTACATTCATTTGAATTGTACATAAAATGTTCAAATTCATAAGCCCATAAATTTGAGGACTAAAATGTATACCATTATCCAAATTTATCTACTGGTTTTCGATAATTCATTTGAATGATTAAATGAATAATACAAACAATGTACTCAAATTAATTATCAAAATTAACTTATTATTAAATTATTCAATAACAGGAATAATTCAATGTGAAATGTATTATTGGATAAAATAGTTGTGTTCCATTGTTGAAGTAATAAATTCGATGAACCCAAGAGTCTCTAGAATATGGTTATTCACTTTTAATAACATATTTCTATGAATTATAGAAGAGTTACTATGAATGAACAAATTCTAAATTGTATTTATAGATTGTTATGTTATTCTCTCCATCCAGACACTGTACATGGCCCATGGCATGGCCAGAAGGGAATTATCAATCCCCACAGGCTAGAAACTAGTGAATATGTATCATCATTTCCCTTTTTAATAATTATTTCACCTAAGAAAAAACCAATTAACAATTCACATAAATTAAACAATACAAAAAGATCCATGACTATATCCAAGATAAATACAACTATCAGAAGTTATTATTTTACAATTTTACAAAAATACAAAATATTAAAAAGGCAGGGTAACTAACTAGATTAAAACCCAAAATACCCCATGAAAAAATATGGGCATCACCCTCAAGCCTCCATCTCCATCTTCTTTAAGATAGGTAAACAAGAAATTAGATCCACTATTACTATCCGAAAACAATATTCCATTACCCAAATTAAGAATAACAAAGACAACATACACATAAGGGTGTGTGTAAGGGTGATACAATTCATAGTAAGATTACTCCAAAAATAGATTTAAGGCCATGACATCATAATAAAAATCAATATGTAAGTTTTAAGAAGGCAATTGTAATCACTTTTAATAAAACAATTATGTAAAATATTTTCAACTGATGCAATTTTTGATATAAAAATGAAATAATAGTCTACGAAATGGTGATGGTAAGAGAAATATCTCAAGAGAACCATGGTTAATCCTTACATGATGTAGCACTAGTGAAACCTTAAAAACCTTGTACCACATTGAATCATGGTATTGAAACTATTTCCCATTGTGTCCTCATACAGTAGCAATGTGAGAGGAAATAATCCCATGCAATAATGGTCTCAAAACACATTTATTGTTTACTTCACATGGTAATGTCAATCCTACTAAAGGTAACATAGAATCATCTTATCCAATCTAATTTGTATACAAGTCTAGTGTTCTAACCTAGATACAAATTTCTCACTTGGTTCTTAATTTCATGTTCACTTGCCAATAGATATTTGATTTCACTTTAACACACCAGTCAAGAAGATTACAAATTAAAAACCTCCATTTTTCATAATAAAATCCTTTTTTAATCAACAAACATTGAAATACAATTTTAAGACATGATTCAATCCTCTTCAACAGTATTACAACTTATTTAGGTTAAAAATAAGAAAGGAGTCATGAAACCAAACCAATTTAATTTGGAATATCACATATCAACCCATAAAAACCATAAACCCATTTGGTATCATATTTCACACCACTCATAAAATCCTTATATCACATATAAGAATCATTTAATGCATATTAAAATCATATAATAATGCTAAATCCATGATCCATCTACCTAAATATTGGAAACTATCAGAATCCTGTTGAAAAACCAAAACAATACCACAAGTGAACCTTGTAAAGGAAATATAAAACCAAAAACCAAAATGATTAAATCCAAATAAACATGTTTCAACCCATTTTATAGAACCCAACAAACAATAGAGATAATAACCCACTAAAAAGGGAATAAATAGCTAATTAGAAGGATTAAATCAGGAAAGAAGTTTCTTACATGATAATTCTTAGAGAACCAATGAAAAATACTACAAAATATTGAAGTTAATGGTGTCTAAGAGGGATGGGAAGAGGTTCCTAGATCTGGAAATCCCATGTGGGGTTTAATGGTATGGATTTGGGTTAAAACCTAGGGAGTCTAGAATGGTAAATTTCACATTTCATATGAAATCGACAAGCAAAAATATCTGGATGCGTACTTTTCCAAATTGTATGATCTCCTTTTATCCAAGAGGAAACTAGACATATGGATTTCATGGGGAGAGAGTAAACTCATGTAGTAGGCCATTTAAATAGGATCATGACCCTATCCAGGGTGAACAATCTCTTATGGGATAGTGCACCATTTATACTTACCTAGTGCAAACCAGGAACCACCTGCTATCAGGTTCAAAAAATCCATTTTCACAAAAAAAATAGGAAATGTATGGGATAAATATATGAAAAATGAAAATGAAAATGATAGTACTTGTATATAAATTATTATTGGGGAAAATTCTCCAGTCCTTGGAATCTTTCATAACCCAAAAAGTCAACTCATTGTATGATTTGAGAACCAAAGAAAGTACTTGTCCCAAACCACGGATTCCATCTCCCATATCTAATTCTCATCATTAACATACTTGAAAATAATAGGAAACAACAATAAATACTTCAATTTAATCAATCTCTCTTGGGAATCCATAATATACACTGGCTGTTCAAACATAGACAAATCATATTCCACCATCAATTCATCCAAATTTGTTACCTGATATGAGTTTGGATTGTAATTATTTAATAGAGAGATATGAAACACATCATGGATTGTTGTATATTCAGACAAAAAATATTACCATTATTCCACCATGGATACTTTCTAAGTAATCTCAAATGGCATGATAAACCTCAACATTTCCTTTCCTTTCCTACCGAGATGACGATACCCCAAACCAATGGTCACCTTCCAATAACACAATCACCAATATAGAACGTCAATGTTGGAAACCTCTAGTCATCACATGACATCTTATAGATCTTATCTATAATCAAATTAAACCTGATGAAGTGTAATTTTTCAGATGTTTCATGTATAAGGATTAGTCCCAATAAGGAATTTTGACCCACCTCAATCAAATAATGTCAAGGCCGGCATGGTTCACAATAAAGTCCCCAAAAAGGATCAATTCAAATTTTGGATTTTTAACTTTTCATATATGAATACTTGAACAACCCCAAATGGTTATCCCATGAGCCTCAAAATTGCAATACACATGCATAGAGCATGTAGTCCATGAATTGATACTCCAGCTCTTTTGGTATATCTATTTGAGGATGGTACATCATTATCAACAAATTCAGAAACCAAAAATCCTTTTGAAGGCCACTCAAAACTGATAGGTAAAATATGTTTCCCTTTCTCGTAAGATCACTATAGGTATACCATAAAGATTCAATACCTTTTGAACATACAACTGATCCAATTAATCAATATGGTTATGTAATTGATCAAAATTAAATTATCTGATTTGGTCAAACTGTCCATCAGTGCCCATATTTTATTCCTCTCTCAGGGTGCATGAGGAAACAAAATAATGAAGTCTATGGTGACCTTTTCCAAATTCGAGGTATGAATGGGTAGGTATTGAAATAAACTAGAATTCCTTTGGATATCTAGGCTAACGTTTTGGATTTTATAACACTAAGTTATATATTATACTATATCATATATCATGGTCAACCACTAGAACCATCAATGCAACCCATAAATCATCTTGGTGGTACCTTGATGGATGTCCCACTGAGACTTGTATTTATATTTTTTCATTGTCTCCCGCAAAAAAATTCAACCACCACACATCATGTGAACTAAATAAATCTATCTATTGAGATATCGCTTTCACATGACACCTCCAAACCATTCATAAACACCATATACTATTCGAATACATCATATTCATACTGCTTCTGCTAAATCAACTCTATAAGGGTGGGATTCAGTTGAAAACTATCCAATAATGGACCTCCACTATGATATGTAGTCTCCATATGAAACTGAAAATAATGATATTATAATAATGATGTTGCCTCCAATTTATATCCCTTAGAGTGAAAATGAATAATAATCTCTTATGATCTGAATATAATAAAAACTTCTCCCTGAAGAGGTAATACCCCCATGTCAACAAGGCATGTGTCACTCTTCTAATTCTATGTCATGGGTTGGATAATTATTCTCATGTGGTCTAAGTTGGGAAGATACATATGCCATCACATGGTTATACTACATCACCAGACACCCAATACTCAAACATATACAATTATTTTAGACCACATACCATTTTATGGATTCCCAAAAAATATAAATAGGGGATATGTTAATCCCCAAAATAAGCTACAAAAATGGTGGTTTATATTCTCATATTGACTAAAACATCACCACTTCTATTCCAAGGGATATCATTGGTGTAACAAGATAAGATAAATTTTAGACAAATCACTTATATTTCCTTTGCGGGACAAAAATGTCATGATTAAAAAAATTTCTTCTATTTATCCAAAGACATCACCTTGTTGATCTTATCAAGGTCCAATGATATTCCTAATTCAATGTAAAACTGACACAAAAACATTACCGACCTAATCTAGAAGGTGTACGTAGAAAGCATAACATAAAGGTGATGATCAGGAATAGTTACCAACAAAATCCTCAGGTTCCTCTTATTATCTCTTTCATTTCGTGAGTAGTTGATGATGTTTTCCATGATAACCATGATGAATTAATTGAGTTAATAATCGAACACCCTATTCATTATTTCTAATTAAAATGTTTGAGCATTCATCAAATTTAAAGGAATGATGAAATACTCAATATGGTCATAACTGCTTCAGAAGGCCATATCTAGAACGTTTGACACTCTGAATCTTACCTGGAGATACCAGGAACACAAGTATATCTTGTAGAACCACTATCCACCCTTAAGCTGTTAAAAAAGGGTTTTGATGTGGGTAAAGGAATATTTTTTCTTGACAATCACCTTATTCAACTTCTTCTAATATACACACAATCAGATTGGTCCATTGGCCATCATGGTGAAAAATAGAAGGGGCAGCAAAGGTTAGACACTTGAGTATATGAATCCATTGGATTCAAAATTGACCACCGATATTTTTAATTAGCTCAACTAAAATGTTATTTATGGTATAAGGTAAGATATTATGTTAGTTTCCCCAACAAAAAATCAATGGTGAACTCCACATCCTAATCAAAAGGAAAAAATCATCTAGAAACATCTCTAGAAATAAAAATACCACAAGAGCTAATATACCCAAAAATTCATCATTGTTTTCCTATAACTTTAGAGAAAAGTTATTGAAAACAATAATACCCTTATCTATATGTATAGGGATAACATATCATGGCCCATGATCCCATTATCCATGAGAAATTTGACTGCTTCCATTAGGTACCCCAAAAATCACTCTCTCTCGATAACAATCAATGTGCACCTAAAACATGCCATCCAATCCAAAACGAGGATCACATCAAAGTTTTATATCTCCTAATCTAGTAAATCGACTTATATCTCGAGCTTTCAAAGAGTGAGTACATAAGACGGACACCTAAAGCCTTCAACCAATTCATTCAACGTATTGTCACCAAATCCATCACATAAAGAATGGATTCAATAAAAACATTATATTAATACAATAATGATATAATTAAATGAAACATATTCACCCATATCAAACTCGTCATAAGAGATAGATTCTATAACAATATTCACACCTTGAACTGTCATAATTCCTACATCTTATTCAACTAGTACTTGATCCATGTCATGAAAAATTTAAAATTTATTCTTATGCCTCAGAGAGACTGCAGACCTACAACTCTAGATTAAGATAAATATGTCCTCAAGAAGACCCAACAATACTTACAAGACCTCCAAACAGTGATCCTAGTATCATTTTGGGCTATGAATGGGTTGGTATTCACTTGGAGGTTTTGGAACCTACACACCTTAATATGGAAATTCCTATTTGAAATACAACTGAACATTATCCAGAGATTCATAATGATGGAAGTGTCGAGGTGAATCTGAACAAGTTAACCATATATCCTCCTCCCTTACACACGGATGGAATATAATGGATCTAGAATCTAAAGAAACAAACAAAAATGGTCAGGAATGGTGGAATAATTTACCACATCCCCTATATTCTTGCTCTAATTACATCCTCATAACCTCAGACGAACTACAACTACTCTATATTATGACTAGAACAACCCAAGATAACCGGAAGATTCCCACATAATTTAGCTCCACTATCATGGAAATATTAATACCTTAAAAATACATCTTAATATTGAATTAGATTCCTTACAGTAAGATATACATCAAAAACCCCATTTCAAACTACTGGGCCTTCATATTCTCATTAGAAACTACCTCTAATACAAATTGAACCATCTCTTTGAAGTACTTGGTATATTTCATCACTATTTGATCCCACTAGTGGAGGTTTAGAAAATCCATTTTCTTATAAAAGTCCAATGTCCCAAGAAAATGATGATCATTTAAAATGACCTTGAAGACCTTCCAATACTTATGATCATGTTTCCAAGGATGAAAAAAAAATATCCAACCCCCATTAACTGAGAAATTCAAAATGAATCAAAGAACACATTACCTGGACTACCATATCAGTTTCATGAAACCCAACCATCCTCTAAATCTTCTCAATCCATTAATTTTCTTCTTGGGGATCCCTACATCAAATAAATGTAGGAGGATTGATCTTTGGGGAACCTTATGAATTTTCCTTTATGTGATCTGCTTAGTATTATATGACCTAAGTAGGATCAACATTATCTCCCAAACCCAATTCAGGTATATCCCAAACTAATAATTGTATATATAATGATAAAATTGTGATAGAGAACTATCTCTCAAATCATCGTGTGGTTTCATAGGATGTAGCTGTGAAGGCATCATGTTACAAAAATATATAGACACATGGAACCATCAATATAATAAAAAATTAATCATTTTAGAAATTTTCAACTACAAAATAATTCCTAACACTTAGATAAATAAAAGAAAAACAATAAAAAAATTAATAACAAGACAACCAACTTTCTCCAAGGCTGGTGTCCATGCAAAGACTAGAACCTATACCTATCACCTAGATGAGAATTCATAAAAATTTCCAATTTTCTACAGTGATTCATGGTCTATTAAGAAGTGTGTTGTCCAGAAACCCCACTCAAAACTAGATTCTGAATACTCGACAGTCGTTTCTCTTGTATATCCAAACTCTCTGAAATAAAATGTCCCATTTAATAGTAGAAACTGAGTGTGATAAAAAAATTAATTAACTGATATGGGGTTCCATCCATCCCAAATCCCCACCCTGCCCATAGAATGGCCCAATGGGTGTTCCAAATCACCACATGATTTAATGTTGTTCCTAGGTATCAACATTTCACTTTTTTGAACATTTTATCCTAAGTAATATAATAATAAAATATTCACATTTAATGAACATCACATAATGAACAATAAACATATCCATGATAAATAAAACTATCATATAATACTATTTATAATTTTTATGAAAACCCAAAATATCAACACTAGAGGGGAACCAACAGAACCTCAAAACAAAAACCACCATGGATCAATAGGTCCATAACCCTAAATCAACATCCACCAACACCTAAAATAGAGGAACACTAGAAACCAAATGCACCATAACTATCACTGAATATCTTTCCTTTACCTGTTTCCACAATAACAATGTCTAGATACACCCATGTGTTTATTTGTGGTGTTAGGAAATGTCCATTAGAATTCCACTCAAATTATATTCCATTCCATAATATCATATGAAAAATTAACATACTTATTTTAAGAAAAATATTTGAATAACATTGAAAAATAAAGGAAACATTTTTCAATAGAACCATCCATTAAAATAAAAATCAATGAAATGTCCATCGCATTTCGATAATATTTTTAATATTACAAGATAAATACAGATAATACCTAAAGGATCTCAAACAAATGTGACCCTATGAACCTCATATATTGGAGGAAAATCCTATAGAAACCATAACCTACAATGTCTAGCTGAATGAGCCACTAGAGGTGAATTTATCCAAAGTTCTAGTAGTTTCTACTCACTATCATGGTTTAATAAGTTTTGTAGAATTAATCATGGTAGAGGGAACTTGGCCTCATCCCCATTAATCTGACAAGAAAACTAGTCGTATTCTGACATCAAGGATTCCTAGGATTCTGTTTTCCTCAATTTTGATTTCACTTGTCCAATAGAATTACAATTACACATACATATAGAATACATATTGATTATTCCTTGAACCACTTTTCACAAAACTGAATTTCAACCTTAATATAACCTTTTAAACGATATGTATGTTGAAATTTTTTAAAAACACCTTTAACACCACCCACACAATTGATATATTACATTCAAGAAAAAAATCAATTTATAAAAAACCATTTAACAATTCATAAGAATGTAATCACTAACCTCAAGGTTAGAAACTTTCAGAGTCAAATTTGAAAACCACAACTCCACCACAAGGGGACCCTATAAAGTCATTTTCAAACTATATTGACAAAGTTTAAACCGAAATTAAAAATGGTTCAACTCATTTTAGCGAAACTAACCCATTAGAGAGATAAGAACCAATGAAATATGGATGAATAACCTAGAAAGATTGAATAAGCCTATAAATAATGGGATTATATGATGATTCATGTAGATTTAGTGCCAAATCCGCCCAAATATTGAAGTATAGGGAGGTCAATAGGGATGGTAGGAGGGGAATATGGAATGAAATCCTAACAGGGTAATAATGGGGTTATTTGGGTTATTATCTCTGGAGGTTAGAGTGGTAAATTCAATATTTTTAACAACATGGACATGTCACTTGGTTTGGCCACATAGTATTCCAATACATGAGGTGGCTATGTAGTCCCCTCATTTATGGAGGAAACATGTCACTAAATTTCCATGGGGTAGGTGCATTCTTATATAGAGGGCATTGTAGGTTTGACTGTGATACTTTCTTGGATGCAAAGTCTCCTCTGGGCTAGTGAATAGTTTATATTAACCATGCACCGACCATGACCCACATACTATCAACTCTGAAAACAAAAATTTCACAAAAAATGTTAAATAGAATTGATAAATATAGTGAAAAATAATTAACACAATACATATAAATAGAATAATGGTTTAGAAATACTCCCACTATGAAAAAGTTCTTTTCTCATAAATAAATCTAGATGTCTGTTCATGGCCCAAAAATGGGTAAAAACCTCATCCCATGATTTCACATCCAATGCCTCATGATCATAATTTTCCATATTTCAATGAAAATGGGTGAATAGTATGTAATTCCATCAAATCAACTTCTATTGGTAACCCCCAATACTCAGTAGCCACTCAGCAAAATAATAATCAGACGGCAACTCCAATTCTTCCTAATTGAAACAATGATATGTGTATGAATTTTACAAATTTAACAGCTAGACCTGGAAGACATCAGAAATTTTTGACATCATGGACAACAAAATTTTACAGGTATTCCACCATTCCAAATCTATCATCATACATAACATTCTTGAAATAAATCAGTGTTAGCTTTCATTAATTACCAAATGGACAGTGAACTAAATCAGCAAATAACTTCCAAAAAACCTAGTCACCAACGATTAATTCTAAGACTCGATACCTCTGATCAATATAATCCTTTTGGAGGAGTTATGATATAAAAAATTCTTCCTGATGAACTAGACATTATTAGGTGATTTTGGTTCAATGATTTGTCTCAATAGAGTAGTCTCTCCCACCTTAGTCCAATATAGTGGTGATCAAAACGAAGGACCATATAGTTAATAAAAAAGAGACATTCAAATTGAGGATTGGTGACTAATATGTTTTCACAAAATTGGCCAACCCCAAATCATTATCCCATGACAATCCAAAATCAATCAAAAATTAATGAATAATATATTCCATGAACTGATTTTCACCTTATGTTTGACCACCTGTTTGAAGATTGTATTCTGTTCACAACTATATTTTCAACCCCATTTCATTTTAAATGATTTTTCAAAATCGGAGGGTAATGGGGGATCCTTATTTGAGATTATCATTGATGGTACACTATAAAACCTCACTATCTCTTGAAAATTTATCTTAAAAAATTCATCCACATTGGTGGAGTCCCAGATCATAATGAAATGGGATGATTTGATCATACAGTCAATCACTACACATATGATTTCCTACCCCGGGGTGTATGAGGAAAGAAAATAATGAAGTCTATGGTGACCTCATCTCACAAAATGGTTGGAATGGATAGATTTATAAGTAAACTAACATCCTTTTGGTGCACTTATTTAAACTACTTAAATGTCTAACACCAAAATAAAAGGTCGAAAATATCATGTCTTGTTCATGACAACTAGAAATGACAATGGAAATCCTAAAATATTTTGGTGGTCTCAAGATGAAAATCCCATAGAGAATAGTGGATATCATATATCACCACCTACCACATAAAAAACAAACCTACACATTTCCAATGAAACAAATAACTCCATATGTAGAAAAAGAACATTCACTGGACCCCTACACTCTATTTAAGAAATTATAAGACTACTGGTATAGATCATTTCTAGGACGATCCTCTTAAATAAACTCTCGATGTGTAGGAATTATTTGAGAACATGCAAATAATTCCCCTCTAATATTATCCTTAGTCGTAATATGTAACTCGGAAAAAATCCCAGTCAATGTCGAGTCATTACATGACAATTTCACTACAACCACTAGAATATTTCATCCCAAGGAATCTTCAAATACATTAACATTTCTTAGAGTATAAATGATATTAAAATAGAAAAACATAAGGTTCCCAATCCAAAAAACCAGCCTCAAATTTATATGATTTTGAGATTAAATGAATTAGATTATCTTGTCATCTGAATAGTCTAAAAAATTTACCCCAAATAGGTAATAATGAAACATCATTAAGGAACACATCAATGTCCCTAATTATAGGTAATTGGTTTGATAATTCATCTTGTGTTGTCATAGATGGAATGAACCATATTCTAAAATATTGTCATCCTACATTATCACACACCCATGAAACAAACCTATGTCATAAGAGTAGAACATGAAACCCTTTCAAGATTCCATAAAATTCAGTACAAGGGTTTCCACATTCTACATAATAAGCTCCCCAATTGATTCCTAACATTTTGGGAACCATTTGAACTTAAACCCCATTTAGGTAATCACATTAATTGGTGGAAAAAATAAATATAATATATAGAAAATATCTTATAATACACTCATAGGACAAAAAATATACCTATTTAAAAGTCCTTACCCAGTTTCTACCATTACTTAACTATGTTGATCTTGACAGGGTTCACAAAAACTACAAAATATTAGATCATATGACAGAAAAAAATCACCTCCTTGATGTATAATGTGAAAATGGAAATGATATCATAAAGGATATGAACCTAAAATATCCCTACAAAATCTTCATGAACCACTCAAGCTCTTTTTTGGTCCCAAAAAAACGTGATGGCTTCCATGAATACCATTATGATGGAATCTATGTATTAATGGATAACCATATTCCTCAGTTCCAAGAAAACCTATGGATAATTATTCAAAGAAAATGGCATAACCATATATTTAAAGTGTAAATACATTCTAAAAAAGGTTTTCGTTGAAAAAATTTCCTCTGTGACTCTGACATGGTGATACCCAGAACACAACTCTATCATAGAGAACATACATCCAACTTCTGCGAATAAAAAAGTCCATTGATGTGGGGAAAGGTTTATATTTTCATGATCATCACCTTATTCAACCCATTGTAATAAATAAAAAACTATATATATCCTTCTACTATCTTTGAAAATAGGACAATAGGATGACATGGGTGGGATGCACGGGCGATTGAATCCTTTAGAATCCTAAATTTATAGTGGTATCTTTAATTACCTCAACTTGGTGTGGGACATAATGTATGACTTAAGAGATGTTAGCTCTATTTAAATTTCAAAATTGATGGTGAACACCACATATCTCTATGGGGGAAAATAAAAATAATAATCTGGAAACACCTTTGGAAATTAACCCACCACAAGAGGTAATCCACCGATAAACCATTTATCAATTTCTTCAACATGAGTGATGAGATCTGGAAAATAATACTACCTTGTTGTGGATATGGAGGTATAGAATATCCTAACTAAGGATCTCAATCACCTTGAAAACCCTATGTTCATACATCATGTACTAAAAAACTCATTCTCCGTTGATAAAAATCGAAATGAACCTAAAAACATGTCATCCAATCCATATTGAGGATCACGTCAAAGATGTCCATCTCCAAAACTAGGAAACCCCATTCGAAATTGAAAATCGAAATGTTGAGTGCATAAGGAGAACACCTAAAACCATTATACAACTTCTTTACAACTAGTGTTCCCAACTATATCACACAAAAAATGAATTTAGTTTTTTATTTTGATACAACCACAAGAAGTGTAGAAATAAATGAAATAGAAGAACCCATATAAAATAGAACAACAGATATAAATGATGAAAAATGGATCATACCTCGAATTGTGGAAGGTCCAACATCAAACTCCTCGGGATATTGATCCCTACAATTATTATTCTCAGTCATTGGATATGCTTATGAATACATACTAACTTTCATCTCTACATTAAATAGACTCACCCCTGCAAAATATATTTCATTACGACCATAACCACCAAGTCATATCTATAAATCCTAGATGATTTTGACTACGTTGTCTTTCACCTGGATGTGGAAGAACCACCACATTAAGGATATGGGTGTGAAACATTTCAAAATAACTACAAGGTACCCATAGTTCTATACTAATAGAAGGGTCTAGGCATAGATTAAAAAAATTATTGCATATTCCCCTCATTATCACTCATTGACTAGAACTGATCTAAAATATAAATCCATGGACAAGAATAGTTGGTAGTAATTGAATTAGCTTCCACCTCCCCTATTTTCCTATGAATCATGGTTCTTATTCTTCTCATAAAAACTACAACTACTGTTTACCCCTACTCGAACAACCCCAAAAAAGATGGACATACCAGCATGATGTAACTTATCCATCAATGAATGTCTAACAAAATCACCATACGTCTTCGTATATGAAAAGATGGTTTGGTATCAGATATCTGACCGAAACCCACTTTCATTCCATCGATCCTTTAGGTACTCATTAGAATCTTCCTTTTTTGAAAACCGAACTAACTCTCCAAAGCTTTTGGCATACTCATTCAAGGTCAATTCAACATAGTAGAGAACGTGTAACTCTCTGGTCAAAGAGAAGCCTATGGTATCATGAAAATAATGCTAATTTAACATGAAATAGATGTCCATCCATCCTATCTAATGGTTCCATATAGCCTAAACCATTGTGTCCCATTACCATTGGCTGGGACCTTCCAAATTGAAGGAAAGAAACATTAACCTAACTACATAGGATTGTTCTGAAAACCAAAAATCATATCGATCATCTCAATAAAGTCCTCCACATATTAGGAATCTATTAATCCCCAAAATGTATGAGGTTTTTTCATGTGGAACCTCTTATCGTTGTATTTTATGAAAACAGATTCGGTTTCCCTACCCTAGGTAGGATCAGTTATAACTGATAATCCCAAAGAATATACATCCCAAACAAGTACTTAAAATAGACTCTAATCCACCGATGAAGAAGAACACTATATGGAATTTTACCATGGTTTTATAGGATGTCTTTGGGGAGTAATGATGCTACATTAACTGATATATGAAAGGAAACTAACAATTCCAACATCAATACAAAATTCTGATATTTTAAGAAATAACCTAAAATTCCAAATACATCCATAAATCAAAAAATCCATAACATCCTCAAAATAATTACAATCCACTTCACCCCCACCTGGTGTCCATTATCAGTCTGCAATATATACATATCAGATCTAGTATAAAAAATAAAAACTCTCAACATCCCATGGAGAATATTTTTTTCCTGAGGTGTATGGGCCAAACACCCCAATAATAACCAAATCCCCATGACATGAGTGTTCTAGCTGAAGCATATCTATAATCTCCAAACTAACATGACCTAAGAGAAAGTAAAACATGCCTTGATACCATTTTTTCAGGAATTGATCTGGGATATAATCCAAAACAAAACTGAAATTAGCATATATTATGTCCCTTTGTGTATTCTCGATCCACATAGACACGTAACTAGTGACTTGGTATCAACATTACACTGTTAGGGAACAATTTCACCCAAGAAAAAAACTTTTAACTATTCATATAAATAAAATATTACATAATGAACCACAACCATATGCAGGATAAATACCTCTATAACTGGTTAACAATTGAGAATTTTACAGAAACACCAAAATGCCAAAATGGTATTGAAAACAACATGACCATAACCCAAAAACCACAAAGAAACTATAGGTCAATCACCCTCAATCCATATCCACCAACACTTTTATGTGAGGAACACTAGAAACTAGATCCACCATCACCATCATATAACATCTTCATTTAGTTCCTTCATACATAATAATGTCTACAAACAACATTGTTTTTATATAGGGTGTGAGATAATTTCTAGTAGGATTCCACCGAAAAATAGATTCCAAGATATAACATCATAAGATAAATTAAACAAGATGTTTTATGAATGGTTTTGGATGAAATTTGAGTTAAAAATGTTTTGGAAAACATTTTTAAATTACCATATTTTGAAATAAAATAAAAAAAAAGTTGACTATATGTCGAAGGTAACAGAAACATCACATGAGTTCCTTGGGTAATCCCTAAAGTCTCTATAACAAGTGGTACACTATGAACCTCACACCATTTTTAAACACGGTATAACAACCATAACCTACATAATCATAATTATTAATCTAATTATGTGGAATGCATCCAATGGTCTAGTATTCTCCAACCATCATCAATTTTTTTAGTTTCCTAGATGATATCCTTCAAGAGAGAACTAGGCCTCATCCCCAACAATCCAAATACAATAATTGTCCTAGTCCCCCACCTTTATACCTATTAATCCCTTTGTTATAAATTTTCATTTCACATGTCACATATATCAACACTTTCACATACACACACAACAAAAAAGATGATAAAACATGAAAACCAAATGTATTTCATAAGAAAAACATCTTTCAAACCAATAGTGACACCTATTCTATTTGAAATCATGATTTTCACAGATTAAATAGGTCATTTATCTCATAAAAAAGACAAATAATCAATGAACAAATTAAAATACAAGAATTTACTTTCAAAAATATTCATTTAATCTATACACTCCTTGATACCATTTGAAAACACAATTGGTAACACAAAAACAATCCATATATTACATTTATGAAGAAAAGATATAATTCTAAAGTAATCTAATAATTATAAATCATGAAATCATCTACCCCGAGATTGGAAGCTTTTAGAATTAGAGGGAAAAACCAGAACCTCACCATAAGGGGTCCCTCTAAAGGAAGGATAAAAACTTAAATTCCAGGATTAAATGCACCTAAACCCTGGATCTACCCATTTTAGGGAATCTAATCTACTAGATAGTGAAGAAACAATGAAATAGGGAATAAGAGTCTATGATGAAGGAATAAATCATGAAAGATGGGGCTTACGTGGTGATTCGGGAAGATCCAAGGCCAAATTCACCAAAATATTGAAGTCTAATGTGGACAAGAAGGATTGGAGGAGAAACCTAGGGTTGGAAATCCCAAATGGGGATGAAAGGGGTATATTTGGGATTAAATCATGGGATAACAGAAAGGTAAAATTCATATTTTTACTTAATTGGACATCCTGGTTGATTTGGCAGCATGGTTTTCAAAATCGTATGACAATCATGAAGTATCCTTTGTCCAATAAGAAAAAACCCATATAGTTTTCTTGGGGATGATTTAAACCCATCTGGCTAGGATAGTTCCTTTTTTGCATGGTTCATGATCTCTTCTCTCCTGGTGCACATTTTCTACTAACCGTGCACCACCTCTTTTCAGGTCCAAAAACCCCAAATTCAATCAAAATGCCAAAGAAAGGAAACAGATAAATATAAGACCCAAAAAATACCTATACATTATATCATATATAACAAAAATTAATATTTTAATTCCAAAGTATTTGATAAAATGATTTACTAATATTCTATACACTTGATAAAATTTCTCAGTTTTTTCCCATGGATGACTACATAATTAGGTTACAAAATAATATTATGGAATCTTTTATATTCATCATTAATGAAAATATCCATTTTATATTACTTTCAATACTAGATGTGGGAATAAACCACTAACTCAAAGATGTAGAAGTGATCACTCTTTCATAGTGGAAAATTTCAATTTCAAATTTATAAATAACCGTGTTATGATGTATTATTTAATGAAGGTTCATATTGAGAACAAAAAAATTATCTATGAAATTTGATATATTTGAAAAATGATATAGAAAGTGGTTATATATATATATATTAGAATGAAAAATTAATATAATTTTATTTATTAAAAATAAATGATTTCTTACGAATTATCTTAGTTATTCATTGGAACATTGAAAGCCTTCCTAACCTAGAAATCATTCTTATAAAAATGTGAAAACTAAATAACTAGAGATATAATTGATTTTATCTAATAAAAACAGTATTTTGGAAGGGTACTTCATCTTAATAATAAGACCAACGATGATAGAAAATAAATTGGAATTGCTTGCACAACTTGTTGTAAAAAATGAGAATTGAAATGGTTGAGACTATAATAGAGTGGATTCCGATCCAAATGTTATACATGTCAATGGATGTGGAAAACCTGATAAATTTCATGACATAGATATATAAATACATAATTAAATATATTATTATAAATAATTACTAGAATTGTATTTTTGAATATAGTGATGATATTTTGGATTTCTAAAAACATAAAAAACTAACATCCTTTATTTAATTAAAAATAAATTTCATTTTTAAAAAAATAGATGATTGGTTTTCCATAGTAATCAGATCAATGTATTTTTATTATTACATTTATAAATTTTCATGATAAAATTCCTAGGATATATAGATAATAATGAATCATTTTAAATATTAAGGATATAGAATATTAAAATTCTTATTTTATTTGAAATGAAAAATATACCAAATTTCACTACTAGTTATCAAATAACATAGAAATGTAGATCAAAATCAATAAACTATGTCTCTATAATTATATATCATATCTCACACAATGTGAAAATATATGATAAATACATGTTTTATAGTAATTAGAATCTCATCACACATGTTCAATTTGATGAATTAGACATTGAAAGTGATAAAGATCTTCTACCAATATTTGGTTAACTATTCACATCCACCACTAATTCATCAATTAATGTGCATCCTAGGAAAAAAATATCAATAGAGAGAGGAACTACCGTTAATGAAAACATTTTTGAAGTTAAACAGTACACATGATTTGTATGATTTCATTTTTGACGAACTAATTTTCCTAAAGGGGAATAATGGGATGAAAATTCATATTAACAGTTAAAATACTAATTGTAGATAATTTATTAAGTGTAATGTAAGCTCAACCATCATAATAATTATCTAAAAGTTTTAGTCATATATATTTCAATATTGGTGAAATAATTTTTTAATCATTAAAATAATAATTATAGAATACCACTATATATATTTTCAATCTTAGAGTTAAGTAAAACATAGTTATATTACATGTGGCATAATCATGTTTCGTTCCATTATATGGGGGGTTCCCAAAAACTGGAGAGCACATAGTTTCTTTAGAGAATATTAAACCATGCATTATTCATAGTATATATAAAATGATATGTTATCTCAGTATCAATTCTAATTTAAAACCTATATTGACTAACCTCATTAAATTTGTTCTATTCAATCCCTTTAAATATAATCTCAATTTTCATCTCCACATATACACTGTTTTTATTGTATAATTGACATAAAATCACTAGGTATTTTTCATCATCTTTTCCTATCAATTTTTACCTCTTATATTCTTAATTTCTTATTTCTACATTGGAGAAGGGGCCTAGTGTTATTGATATATGAATTTGATGATAATTTGTTTTTATGTTTCAATCATACAATTTCATTTTTTTTGTCTGTTATTCCATTTATCAACTATATTTAACCAGTATGGACTATTTTTTGGTAAATTAAGGTAGTTTTTTCATTTTTTCCATTTTTGGTATTTATATTTTTTTCTAGATTCATAATAATACCAGTTTAGAAAACATTAAATGTATTTTATGACTCTAAATAAGACTAATATAGTGTCATACTCATGTTAAAATCTACACCTTTTTATGTGTGAATGTAATATTATTTATCATGAAATATTTTATATATTTAAATCATGATTCATGATTCAAGATTGATAAATTTATTCTTCTATTATAAAAAGATATGAGAACTTGATTCATTATGGAAATCATGGGTTATTAGGTAATACCTTGTACATATACATTCTATTAATTGAACACGCACATCCTAGTATAGGATTATATCAATATTTATTATGATACATTGATAGAGAAGTTTGCATACACACTAATAATTTTTGTTAACCTCTTAAGAGGACTTCTTATTGCTAGATATTATTATATTTGGTACATTGTAATCATTACTGATCCATGTAGTCTATGACCATATCTTGATTATGGAATATATCATGATGTGAGTACTGAATGCTTTATTTAAATCGAATTAATTTATTTCTATCAACCTCTATACAACAAATTATTTTTACATATATATTGAATATTCAATGATTATATTCTCAAATTTATGTTAAAACTAACATGTACGGGGTTTTAATATACGGGTTCTCTAAGAATCGACATTAATATAATACTAGGATAATTATTATCACATAGTAAATGCTTCCAGTAGTCATATATAAAAAATTTTCAATAATGATTAAACATTTAGGACACAATATGGAAGAGTTCAATCTCCATATTATTATAGATTGAGTCACTGGAAATGAAAATTTTGAATTAATAGCTTTTTGAAATTGTTTTTCCCATAATTTTTTTAATTATCGTATATAGTCACGTAGAAACATGTATTTATTATCAACTATTAATAATCCGATATTGTTAAATTTTTTTAAAATTTTTTAAACTTTTCATGTATTTTTTTATTCTAATACATTAAAAATATAGTTTTTTAATAACTTTGTTAGAATTTATTTTTATTTTGAGACTTCATTACATTATATGTTTTTGATTTTTTTTTCATGTTTTTATTTATTTGGATACATCTTTGGAAACTTTATTAACAGGTTATTCAATGATCATTGTTGAATATTTTTTTGGTACATAATTTATAGTACAAACAATTTCAGAATAGTTAATCATTGATTTATATACAATAATTTAATTGTTCTGATGATTTAAAATTCCTATTAGGTTATGCTATAGAGTAGATCATGATAATGGGTCATGTGTCACCATGGAAAGATTATAAAATACCAATGTAATTAAAAATAAAAATTATCATCAAATAATTACTAATGTATTATATAACTATTAATTAATAATTCACCATTCCCATAATTAATGGCATTACATGGGAAACAAATATTAATTTCACTATGAAGGGATCAAAATTCATATAATTTTCTCAATAATATTATGTGTACTAATAAGGAGAAATTTTTAATGATGTAATTTGAATTAATAAGATTAGGATTAATTGAAAAATATTAGTATTAAATGGATAGTGTATTATAGTTTTAATGTAAACAAATTTAATTGACATCGATGAACATTTAAAGGGTGGAATGTCATTAAATGATTAAATTTAATATTAAGGAATATTTTTATAGATGATGAAATAATGTGTATTTATTTTTAGATAATTTATCCTAGTATCGATAGTTATTTATTTTATCAAAGTAATATGGTACCAAATAAGGATTACCTATTAGTGATTATACATGAATAAAAAAAGTTAAAAAAGGACTAACAAATACTATAGGGTGTATATAAACAATAGAAATATGATACTAAATATATGGAATGATCATTTTACTTTTACATATATTGATAATATTCCAGAATGTACTTTTTTAGAGTATAATGTTATCTATTTTGACGGGATTTCATGATACAATGATGTTCAAATTTATCCTCATGGATAATACAAGATTATAATAAAATATCTATATGGAATATTTTTATATAGGATACTTTCATTTGGATAATAAATAGACTAAAAATAACTATATAGGACAATATTAGAAAAGATATTAGATATGGTTAAAAGAAACATTGATTCATTTTCTGATGACATTTTATCAATCTAAATGAAATATTAAGAAATTATAAAAAATATTTCATTGAAATAAGAAAAGTGTGAGGAGATAGAATTAGTTCATAATTAGATAATTTTTTAATTCACATATATTTAATGTATTGTGTAACAAAATTAAATTTTAGGAAATTTAATTTCATTTTATAATGAATTTTTTTTATAATATCATCACTACAAATTTATTCCTTATATATGGTAGTAAATTTTTTAATTATACATATAAGTTTTAAAAAAAATTCTTATTAATATAGGTTGACAGTTGTGACCGATATTGGAAATTTATGAGTTATTTATTTTTGATAATGAATATCTATAAAATTTTAAGATTTTAAAGAATTGGTTCTATTTAATATCTATCGTCACAACCCATAATTAGATTAAAACATTTAATATATTAGAATCTCCTAGTAAGACAAAAATGGGATATTATAGTTTAGAAAAGTGAAATTATGATATTTTTTATTTATTATTGTATTAATTGATTTATTAGATCAATGATTAAGTATACACAATAGGGAAACAAATGTTTTTATTCTTTTATAAATTAGAAAAAATAATTCCATGTACCATTATATATACTCTTATTATAAATATAGATAACGTAGTATTAATGTTTTTCTATTAAGAGAATGTGTCTAGGATATGGAAAATGAAATATTAATTATTTTTTAAAATAGTTCAATCATTAGATAAAAAAAATTATACATTTTTGAACCATGTTGCAGATCCCCATTCAAAATTAGAGAACATAATTGAAGAATATAATCTTCATATCATAGTTGAATTTAATTATGATAATAATGTTCCATCAACAGCCTAGAGTTTCTTTGAAATGAATATATAAATTTTTTTGTCATTGAATTGTTTGGATGTTCTTGTAAAAAAATATTATTTTTATGAAAAGTTACTAACAGTTATATATCAAGGTGAATTGACATTTTTTCTTTAGGTAATTGGGAAACTCATTTTTATGGGGAACAATATTTTCCCCTATAATCTATTTGAATGACTTTTAAATCAAATCATCCAAATCACAAAACCTACTACATCAGTTTAGTGATACAAGCATGGGTGGTGAACATGTTCCTGAACCATGTGGCCATTTAATTCTGAGTGGAAATATTTTTAATTTATTAACCAAAAATATTTTGATTTTTTTCATTATTCATAATGTTTATGTAGGTTTTTATTAAAAATTATTTAATTAAAAAACTGATTCTTCTCTTTATAAATGTTCTATTTCATATATTATCATGCATATATGATGACCACTTTGGACCCTTAAGATTTAAATATAGATAATTTTCCTTGATAAATCCTTATAGTGGACTATAATATCATAGATATAGTATTGAGAATCATTATAAACATAGATCATGGTGTGGATATACGAATATCACAAGAATTATTGGAAGATAATGGTGTGTGTTTATATAAAGATTGATCCCATGATTTCTCACAACATAAGAATCATTACTGTAATGGAATAAAATCTAAAAGTTGGAGTGGTTAGATAATGATGGATCTATTTAAATTTCAATACATATAAAACTTAATGTCCATAATGATCAATTCTATGAGTTTATAAATTATTTTCAATAATTTATGTGGTGGGAGATTGATTTTTATGAAAGTCACCCAGATAACCAGTATGTAAATGATTAAAGAGTCTATTACATCTAATAATTCCAAAATAATACAATTTCATTATGGATTTTAAAGTGTCTTCATGTCCGGTATTTGGTAAAATTGGTAGTTATTTAATATGAAAACAATTTTTCTATGATCATTCATTTTTCTATGGTCATTGTTTTGGAGGAAATGTAAAAAAGAATGATTATTTGAAGTTGTCCTTTAACCAAATATCTAATATTAGGTCTTCTAATGGGAGGATTCCATCAATCTTGGAGTGGTAGAGAGTGACCTAATGTTGGATATAGATCATGATGTTTTGTAAATAGTGAATTATAGTATGTACATTCTACGTTAATATGAATGTTGTTTTTTTAGAAATGATGATCTGATATGATGCACATAAAATGATTTTTAGAAGTGGGTGATGGATTTTTTAATAGTAATATTCCACTATAATAAGGGGAGTAACCCCATTATTTCCTTTTAGTGTTATGGTGAAGGCTATATTAGGACAGCTTTGTCAAATGACCTCATGACATTGCCCAATGGTGGACATATTTTACCTCTCTATAGGTTCAGTATGGAAATGTTCTCCATCACAGAAAAGGAATAAATTTATTATGAATTATTTATGTTAAATTAGATTCAAGAGTACCCATATCTAACCACCCATATCCTGAGAAAACTAATAATCCAGAATGATAACATAATTATTTAATGAAATAACACAACTATAATATGGAAACATATAATCATCTCTCCAAAATCACTAGTAATTTAAAATTTTATCTCATAAAATTGATATCTTAAAGAAATAAAAGAATGCCACCAATTTTCAATCATGTTTTACATCCACCAACTATAAGATATCGTGATTTAAAAATACATTTTCCTAAAAAGAATAATTGTATCAATAGATTTTTTAACACAAAAATTTAAATAAAATGATCTATGGAATTTTAGAAAATTAACTTAATTTAAATAATAAATTAAACTAGTAAATATTTTTTCAATCCATTTTAAATTAATAAAAAATAATATTAAAAAACCCAATGTTTTAATAATTAAATTATTCAATAAAACATGTTTTCAATATATATTTTATTATAAAGGAAATGATAAAGTTATAATTATAATATATTCAAAATTTTAAAATAAATGTCATTTTTCAATTTAGAATTTCTATAGTAGAATAATATGAATATTTTCGGATTTTTAAAAAATAGTTTTTTATTTGATTTTTATTAATCATTGTTTCTATCAAAATTTTCATCTTCATTATATTTTATGTAAATTTGAATGACTTAAAATTTATAAAAAAATATTCACTAAATAATTATAACTATGTACATTGAAAAAGAAAAATGACATTAAAAATCCTATGTTCAACATTTTATATCATAAAAACTAGTAAATTTTAATTTTAAAACTATTTCCATAATTTTTATAAGTAATCATTTAAGGGTCAAATTTTTTTTATGATTTCATTATAAAGAATGTAACTATAATTTATTTAACAAAAATCTGATTATTATCATTAATATAAATGAAAATAAAATATTTATACATAAAAATAGCCATTTTCTAATAATGGTTTTTATCATGTGTACATGTGGTAATATAAAAAGGCAAATTTTTTCACTATACTAAATTTTATTAAAATAAATAGTTTATTAGTTTAGTTCAAAATTTTAATATTATTTAATAACATATTTTTCTATTTTGGTGAAAACATACATTACAAAAGAAAATATTAGTCACTATGGTGAAATAATGTTTTTTTAAAGAATGATAATGTGTTGATTTTTATTATTTTTTTAATGTAATCAATATATAATTAAAATATGTGCTATAATTTTGTAATTAAATATATAAAAACAAAATTTATTGGAGATTTAATTTGTTTTAATGATAAATAATTTTAAATACACCTAACAATTATAACATTATCTTTCTCCAAAAACATACATCCTACTAATATTATATTTTGATATAATAGTTTATTCTGAAGTATTTTGATACTTAATTGGGATAAATATATCCTAAATTCATATTTAACTAATTGAAATTTTTAATAAAATGTCATCTTATGGTTACATTAATAGAATAGTTACTATTTTTATTTTTAATCACGGAAAATAAGCGTACAAATGTTTAAATAAATTATAAAAAATTATTTCTTAAAAGGTTACAATCTGTTTATAGAAAGCCTTTAATATAAGAAAATAATACCCATATTTATCACCTATTATATGTCAAACTTACTCAAATAACTCACAAAACAAACCTAATGACCAAGTGCTTCTATTCATTCAAAATAACTGACATAAGTTTCCTTTGAAATTTCCATCATTTTCAATTATAATTAGAGGTCAGGCCAACACATTATCATGTCCAGACACACTAGGAATAAAATGAACTATTATTCCCCTTACCACTTCTTCAATAAATCTTGCTCAATGAGTTTCAATATTTTTTAAGGTACCTCTAATATATTTAATTTATATAGCAATTTATGAGTTCTCCACAACTAGTTTTTATTCTATTAATTCTTTTATAATAATAAATTCTAAAATCCATGTTAATATGATATAATGAATCCCTAAAAAATAATATATTTTCCTAAATAATTACAATTTATGATATATTATGATTTTCTAAAATAATTTTTGTCACGTAGTCCCTTTTTTATAGATTTTGTGTGTCGGAAATCGCACCATGATTCTGTCCATTGTATTTTCAATTATATCTTTTCATTCTTTTAATCCATTGAAATTCCAAGGTATTATGATTTCATAATTTCATAATCAATTCCTTACAATAAAAATAATTTATTATTTATTATTTTATAATTTATTTTATACTAATCCCATTTTTATTCTCTTTTTATAGTCTTCATGTTCCCTAATTTTCCTGTCACGAACCACCTTCACAAAAAGGAGGGAAGGGTTAGCAGATTGCCAAGACCTTCCTTCTTTAAGTTGAAGGAGAGATAATGACCCCCGAGACCCGCCTTTAATAGGTCCTAGAGTGGCGACTAGCACCAAGGGTATAGAAATTTCTCACAAATGGAAGGCATTACCCATTTTTGTTTTACAAAATTGAGAGATACGATGATGAAACTCAACAACACCAAGGTAATAGAAAAGTAAAGCCCAAAATAAACCATTCCCACATGCATGTTCCAAAAGTAAAGCCACAAAGTACAAAAGGTGACTACAAAGGTAAGTACCAAAGAGGAAAAGCAACAACTATAACTGCCCCAAAGGTCCGAGCTAGTATGGTCCTGTGTGATCCCCGAAGTCCTCCTGGAAACCTGAAAGTAGTTTTATATACGTAGGGTGAGCATAAAAGTACACTCAGTAGGGAAATCAAAAGACTATCGTGCACAAGTGGGGGAATGTGCTAAATTCCCGGGAGAAAAAAGAGTAAACCAAACACCTGTCAAGGTAAAATATCCTCCTAAGACTCACGAAGGCACACTCCCCAAATAACTGAAGTCAAGTAATATCTATATTAAGATCACATCGATGTTTGGGTACCCCGCGCCACTTTCCCACTGGTTATTGAGACATCCTACGCATCGGACCAATCCCTCCATTCTCACCGTAGTCCCACTGCCACACCCGCCTGCACACACCTGGGCCACAACCACATGCAGTACCACTGCTGAAATCCCGCCCACACACACCTGGTCCACAACTATCACACGTAACTATGCCTGCAAACACCTAGGCCATAACAACCACCACCACGCCCAAAGACACATGGGCCAGAAGATCCACTTCCACGCCCGAAGACACCTCAGCCTCATCCCGAAGACGCTTGGGAAGCCACCTTCTGCACACACCTAGACACCCCTCACACTGCCCCGCCCGAAGGTTCTTGGGCAAATAATGGACCTCAGGACATCATAGCCTACCCGAAGATACTTGAGCTATCCCGGAAAGGGAGCCGAAAAGGAGCTAATAACCAGCCACTAAGAATAGTGTTGGTAAAAACACCCTCCCCCATGGAATGGGGGTGTTCGACACTAAGTGCTCAACTTGGGTGGGGCGCGAATATGAAACAAAGATCTAAAAGTATAGATATAGGTAAATTCAAGGAGGTGTATTCTAGAGGTAAATTCATCTTCATTTTCCCTTTAGATTATTTTCTTGTTTTTTTATTATTCTATCATAACATCCTCTTTACACATGATCCTGATAACTCGAGTATCATACATATACTAGAATTATATCTTGTTAATAGAATATCCTTAATCTAACTCTTTTCTCACTCTCTTTTATTTGAAAAATAAAATCATCATATGTGAGGTGTCGATTTACAACCATTGTGGACAATAGAATTTCTTTCGTCAATTTATCCATCAATTCATCTTATGAAACCATTTTTATAGTTTAAATATAATATTATTTATTTATTAAAACCATTATTATGTTCATTAATTAGTATATTTATATATAAAAATGAGAAAAAATGAGATTGTTAAGATCAATAACAAAAATAATAATGTAAACGATGATTACTAAATGTATTATTTAATGATTCATCCATATAAAATATAATAAAATTATAAATATAACCAATCAAAAGATCTTATTTTCATTAATATCACATATATTCAATTATATATATTTATACCCATTATACATGAACATCCATATTCATATACAAGTATACTGATCATGAAAACCAAGGAGATGAATGATCCCAGGAAATAAAATTGTATCTTATAACTAAAAAAATCTATAAATGAACATAATATAATTATAATAAATAAAATACATGTATATAATGTTATTATTTAATTATTTAAATAATTTTATTCTATTATCTAGGCCATTAAGGTCATGTGAAGAAAACATTTAGTCAGAAGGTAGGAGTTTCACCCCAAACATCCATTTTTCATTCATGATTATGCTTTCTCTCTTCTTACCACAATGAAATTATTAATTTTTCTTATATACTCCTTATAAAATCTTTATATGGTTCTATATGTTTTTACCAATTAGAATTATAATTCATTGATTGGGGGTTACATGTTTTATAAGGATATTTCACAATCCATCCTGATAAGCATACCCAATTAAAGGGAATGTGTCGATTTCATATCCATTTTCAAGAACCTCAGCATAATGTCTTAAAAACGCATTATTTTAAAAAAATTAATATTCTTTTGTTAAAATATATATTTTTTAATTAATATTTTTATTCAATCAATAATGAAAAACGAAATTGATTTTTCCGAAACAACCTCTATTGCAAAGTAAATGTGTTATTTATCTTAAGAATTTATTGATGATTTTATTAGAGTATTTAAATTTATTTCCACACCAATGTTGAATTTTATTCATTATTATGATATTTATATAATTATTTTCACATTAAAGCTTTTTTGAAATGGTTTATGACTTCTTTAATAGTGTATGTGCTATCATGATATCATTCACCATGATACTATGAATTGTTAGTGATTATGATTATAGATTTGAAAAAGTTTTTTAATTTAATATATTCATATTATTTATGATTAGTCCCATTTATATGAGGAAGCTATATGACTTATAAAGTGATAGTTTGGGCCCAGTATTACCCGTTGATGTGATAATAGGTCTTATTAGACAAAATAAAATTGGATTTTGGTCGAGGACTTACCCTAGTATTCTCTGACATCTTGGTCGTGGCCTTGGTGATATTTTTCAGTGGTAATTCAATAAGAATTACATAAATATGATATTATAAATTGATAAACCAGGTGATATTTTACTATTAGAATATAAATGACTAATTTTCCATCTCATATTCAATGTTATATGGCTATATTTACTCACCATTCAATCCGTCCATTTTATATTAATGTTTATATTTAACGGAATGTGTTTTTGATATTAATTATACCTAATTTTTAAGTTTTTTTATAAATTTAGCTAAATTTAATACCATTATATAACATTTTACTTCCCCATTTCTACATTTTTATTGTTCTACAGGATGAAAATATGTTTTTTATGGATGACTTGTAGGGATAATCATGAAATTTATGTGTGATTTAATAGAAGTAGATATGTTGTATTCCATTTCTTGTTATAATGTAAAAACTGAGTATGCATTTGGTTTATCAATGAAACTTAACTATTAAATTTATTAGGATATGATTTTTTGTAATCTAACAAATTTAATAAAGTAAGCCACCAGATTTGAGATACTGGGTTCGTAGTCCATACAAATATTATGCATACAAACATTTAGACCAATAATAATTTCATGGGACTCCACCTGAAGGGAATAACCACTATAAAAGTATGTGTAGTAGGGTAGAACCACAGATCCCCTTTTATCTTAGATTCCCAAAAATCCCATCATCTGTCCCATGTAACATGACCCATCTCTATTCATTTTGAGTCTCGGATTAGGAGTGTACCACTACACCCATCTACCCAGTCTAGTGTCATAAACATTATGGGAGGATGTTCTAGAAATAAGGGTTCTCATCAAGTGTGTTGTCCCATATTTTTTTCATAGTACATATACAGCACTAAGGATTGATATGGTTTTGATAACATTCCCATTTTATGCATGTGTTTATCTAATTTCAATTCTCATTTCGTTCCAACCATTTTCCCCAACACCCTACCATAGTATTGAGATAACATTAAATTCTATCTAAACCACCATCCCCAACCCTTAAAACCACTTGTTGATGAAGATATCACTTGGGATCCACTAAGGACACCATCCTAAAAAACATCCAAATAAATTCCACACCATTATCTCCAAATTGCTAGATAAAAAGTGATTCTTGGTGTTTTCATTCCTCATCTCCCGGAAACAGTGACACTTAGAGGTGACAGTCACCCCAAATGACATAATGTTATCTTTATCCAGCAACACATTATTATACACTCTCTAAACCATTAAATTAATATTCATATAGATTTTTTAACAACATAACATCCCCCAATTCATTCATATTAGATTCAAACATTTGCGTCTCATGGGATGCCTCAGTGGAGATGGTTCCCATGGAAGAACATTTGAAAATATATATATCAAATTATGTGTTCTTAATAGTGGTTCAAAGATTTAAAAATTTTCTCTATTAATAATGGAATCGATGAAGATATGATGGTAACATTCATAAGTAGAGTAGATGTCCGACACTTGATATTATAAGATAATATCAATTCTTTGTTATATTTAAAATGTTATTATTATGTGAGAACTGAGATATAATAGTATTGTGTTGTAATTACTGTTTTTGTATAATTATTTGATACAAATAATATCTTAATTCATTTTCTCAATTGAATACTATAATCTTTTTATTATTTATTCATTTCAAATTCCATTTCCATGGATAATTCATTAAATGATATGAACCTATATTTGTTTAGGTATATATACTACTAGTTTGAGATTTTATATCATGAATATCCATATGTTAATGATATTTAGAATTTCATTTTAATTTATAGTCTATTAGGTCATAAGATTGAATAGATTATTATGGTTTAAAAGGATTTATGTCCAAATATGCATTATTTTTTGGATTATTTATATTAATTGTTTAATAGGAAGAAATAATATTCACTTATTTTATGAAAAAACATCACTTTTATTATCATATAGTTTTTTTCAAATTATAAATTATAAATTTCTATTTTATAATTTATCATTTTATGAAACATCATGAATTTTTTTTTCGGTGATAACAATCCTGTATCATATTTTAGATTGAGAATCATTTTTTTCCAAATAATTTTTTTAAATTACTAAAAAACTACTCTATTAATAAAAAATTTCTTTTCTAGAATAATTTTACATGATATATTAACTTCATTTAAATGAAATATAAAAAATAAAATTTCTAAATATTTTCTAAATGAATAACTTTCAACTGCTTGTAGTTTTTTTAGACACTATTTCATTTTAACATTATGACATGATGGGATTTTTCTTACACCGTGAACATTATTTTCAGCTAACATTCCATTATATGTTTACAAGGATTGTTTCAAATAAAACTATATTGATAGTTTGTTGGGAAATTATGGTTTTCAATAATTATTTTAAAAATTAAAAGCTTTCTTCCATCTAGAATTTTATTGTTGACCATTTAACGGTACTTCGATTCATTAATGACAATAAAAAATGTTGTTATAAAAAATCCACTTAGGATATCTATTATTAATACCATACTTATTATTATTTTATGGATTATGATATTGTAATGGAAAACACTTATTTTTCTTGGTGTAATCAATATACGAAGAATTAACGAAAACATTTAAGAAATAAAATTTACGGAATTAAAAAAATTTCACCAAATAGTAAAAATACATTATTTGAGTGGAATGGGTGAGATAGATGAAAATTATATTAATTAATAAACCCCATTATGGCTCATGTGTGATACTTATGTTGCATTTATGAAGGGTTCTCCTAGATAGTACCTAGGGAGACTGATATAGATTATACATAGGGTGCATCCAGATTGTGTCTTGTGATCCTAATATAACATATATTAGGGGTGTGCCTCAATATCACTATAATTAATTAGGTAATTTTCATTTCCATTTAATATGGGTTTCTCCCATTGATTTAACTAGGCTCTAGTAATTTCTAAAACATGATTAAAATGGTCTAAAAAGATGACATTCCACGATACTAATATGTTTTACTTATGATTTCTGTTGGTTTTAAATGTTTCCTTTATCTATGATTGTCATTACATGATTCATGACTAATCACTCTCATCACTCATTCTTTTTATAAATTTCTTGTCCCTAACATGTTTTTTGATACGTTTTGTAAGGGAAGGATTTATATTATATTATTTCATCAAATTTGGATTCTTTTTTAATACCCTTATAATTATATTATGCACCCTAAAAACATTATATTATTAATAATTATGTTTTCATTTACTAAACATTTGATCTCATGCCTCGTATGTTTTCTATTCCCCTATTTATAAATAATGGTATTAAATGAATCATATATAAATTTTTTTCATATGGACGATGATAAAGACCAAATAAAGAATATAAAAGGAGTCACAATGTTGGAAAATATTCCCTGGAAGTCATGAGATAATTTTTTGGCAATCCTGTTGTTTTAATGCTCAAAAATCAATAAAACCATGTAAATTCTGTAAACCATGAAAATCATATTTCAATCTTATAAATAATAATTACTCTTGTTCTACTATGTTTAATAATGATTATGATTAATATTAATCCCTTCTATGAGTATTAAATCTTATGATATTTGGGAGATATTTGAATATATATGAGGCAACATTTATCTACTCATAAAATCACACAATTTAGTTTTCGAATCAGTAAAGTCTATGACACAATTTTCATGGCATTTTTACCTGTGACACCATTTTTCACAATAGACTTCACAACATTGCATCACCAACCATTCCATATTATTTCCAAAGGACAATACATCATTTCTATAACACTGGTAATGTGACACCATTACAAGACATGATTTAGAATGATGACTGTAACAGCCCGAGATTTTATGAAAAATGTTCCTTTTAATTTTATTTCTGTCTGGTGTTGTGCGCTACACCAAAAGGAGCTTGCACAACACACATCCTTGACTTGCCTTGCATTACACGCAATCGCGACCTTCCTCGATAGCGTGTGTTGTACGCAACGCCAAGTTTCGCTAAACAACGATATGCTATTAAGATATTATTAAAACTAGCTGTTGTGAATAGTAATAACCTCTTTTTGAAATTTTGTAAATTTTATTTTTCAAAATGGACTTCATTAATGGATTCGGAGTATCGAATTTAGCCTAAGGTGAAATTTTGGTACTTTTCGGATAACTTTCATATTCTGATGAATAGTGAAAATTACTAAATTATAATTAAAAACAACTTTTTTAATTGAAATAATTAATAGTGATAAATTATTAATTTGAGTGGTTTTAAAGTATATTTAGAATATATTTTTACAATTTAATACAATGTTGGTCATTGGTTGTAATTTCATATTTAAACCAGACATAAACAAATGTCAATCTTTTGATAGATATTGTTTCTTAAAAACACGCTATTTGTTTTAACAGCGGGATTTAATTATAAAATTAATTAATGCAACTTTTATGTTATGAATTTGGTAAAATAGAATTCATTTTTGTATTCGGAATATGAAATATAGCTTGGGATGAAATTTTGGCATTGTTCTGAAAAACATCAATTTTTGATGAATAGTGAAACTACTAAGTGGTAGGTTAAAAACTGAATTTTGCATAAAACTTAATTTTACCGCTTCTGTGAATGGAATTTCAAAATTCCGAGAGACACGGTTAATATCAAGGACTAAAATGTGGTTCAATGAGATGAAAATAATTTTTTGGTGAATAGTAACTTTTTACTATTTTTACCGCGGTTAATAGTAAATAGGGTAACTAAGGGTAAATATGATATTAATATTACCCTAACACATGTCCTAATTCTATTGGACAAGTGTAATTCGACCAAAAACAAACTTATGAATAAAATATGACCATTTAGGCCCACTTGTATTAGATTAGGACATTTATTTTTAATTTATTTAAAGAAGGGTTAAAATAGTTAAAATCAAAGTTTAATAAGTAAATCATTTTTAATATAGGGTTATACATAAGATAAATTCGATTGTAAATATTCATTAGAAAGCTAAAAAGATTTCCTACATGATGGTATTTTATTTGTAATTTTTAAACATTAAATAATATAATTTATTTATGACACAAAGATGATGCAGTAATTATCTTATTAATGAAATATTGACATAATTGATAATATAAATACCAATATAAATGTAATTTAAGACTTTTTATGAATTCCACTAATTTTCTAGGTTACTATGATATATTAGTGTTGATTTAATCAACTTGGTTCGAACATATAATTCTGTTATGACTTTCACAAAAATCATATATCAAATAGTGTCAAAATTGACACAAAATAGTTTTTAAATCAAATATTATATTATTAATTGTTATTTTATTCCTAAAAATCTAAGGTTCGGCCAAATGACTTAGATAATGATATATGTATTAATAATATACAATTTGGGGTTCGTTTGGCATGTTATAGTAAGTTTATTAACCATATAGTGAAAGAAAACAAAAAGACACGGTAAAAGTTAAATTATTTAACTTAGAGTTAAATCTAATTGATAAGGTTAAAATAATACCCTAAACTTGTCTAAACCCTATTTGTTGATAGGATTTCGACCCATCCCCACTTTAGCTTCGAAATAAGACCCTTTGGAACCATTATAAACCGATTTTGACTTTAATATAAAATAATATTTTGAGATATTCCTAAGGTGCCCCTCTCCTCCCCTATAAAAGGACACCTCCTCCCCCTCCTCCTCACACCAATTTGAGCACTCAAGCTCGGCCAACCCCTGACAAAATCTCTTCTCCACTTCCCTAGAAACATCCTAGAGGTTCTGGTCTTCCTCAAAGACCAATTTTAGTGCCCTAAGAGGAGGTCTCAAAGAGGCGCTTCAAAGAAGAGGTAATTACCGTTACCAATTCTTTCATCTTTATTTCTTCTTCCACTTATTCTTCTTAGGTTGTTTCATTATGAAGTAATAACATCAGTATCACTCATATACTTATATGTTATTATAAGTATGAAACAACCCTATTTCACCATCTATCCATCCTACGGAAAAAGAAATCACCGCGCGTGCGTACGTACGGAATACCGTCTCCACGCCGTGGTGTAATCTATTTTCCACCACCACCTTACATGGATGGGTATAATGGTGTAAAGAATAACTATACATAGTTATTACAACATCATATTGATTCTGATATATTGTATAATACACTCCAATTCAGTTCAATATTTATGGAAATGATATAATCGCTCGTGCGTACGTACGGAATATCGTCTCCACGACGCGATGAGATTCATTCTCCATGTTAACCAATTTAAGAATGATTATAAAGTATATATAAGAAATAATAATGAAATATATGACATTATAAAGCTACTGGATTTATGTATATATATATGTATGTCATCTACTTACTTCCATTTCAAGACAATAAGGAAAGTAAAACAGCGCTCATGCGTACGTACGGACTACCGTCTCCATGAGCGGTGTTTTTCATTTCATTTATCTATCTATTATATATATATATATATACTGAATATATATGATATATAAATCATATTTTATATTCTGGAAGTAATTAAATCATGATATAAGTAATAATAATGTCAAGAACAAAAAGTCAAAACACCTACGATAAATGAAACAATTTTACCCAAAACGCTTCTTTAACATAGAATTTATAAAAGAACGGGTAATATAAAGTCATAAGTGAACCATATATGATATCATAAAAATGAATATGATTCTGTAATAAGTCAATGACATTATTTAAATCATTATACAGGAGGTTCGGACACATACGAAGCAAATCGGACCTAAGGTAAGGGAAATATCACAATCTCATTTTTATCCGAGATTGTTTATTCGTAAGTATTTACTGGGGTGTATTTTATCATCCACATCCATGTTTCATCAATATGTAATATTATTTCCATCCACATACAATTGTTTAAATCCATTTTTACCCTTCGGTGAGTTTTTAGTAAAGAATATGAAAGGAATCTTTTGTCGCTTTTTCGTACGAGGTACTTTTTGACTTTTCCGACAAAAGTACGAAGAATGTTTTTTTTAACTTATACGGCACGAACGGATTTCTACTGTTTTATAAAGCCTTATTTTCATGAAGCTTCCTCTAAAAGATTTCATGACTATTTTCAATAAAATCTCTTTCTTTTAAAATTGCATGATGTTTTGTGAAAAGAAATTGATTATGAAGAAGAAAGGATATTTTCCTCAAGAATTCAATTCAAGTGTTTTATCAAAATTATTTTCCATCTAAGATAAAAAGGGTTCTGTTTCTATCCATATTATTACATTGATTTTATCATGTTGTGATGGAATAATTTTTATTAATTCCTTTATCTTATATGAATTGTTTTATGATGTCATGTTGTTTAAGAATCCCATTTTTATTACATGGGTTACGCTATGATGTATGGTTTATGATTATGTGGCACACATAAGAAAGGATTCATTATAAGATGGGTGGGACCTATATCTCCCTCCAATGCATTGGGTAAAGATTTTATATCTCATGAGATGGACATGGATGGAACGGAAGGTTATTTCGGTTCAGTGATACAGGACTGAAACGAGGAGTGAACTCGGTTCAGAAAGGGACTTTATCCACTAAGATAGTCTTGGCAATGAGTCATGACTAACAAGAAATGATTTTCCATGATTATGTGTGCATGCCACAAAGTTTCAAGTTTTGCGTTATGATTATGGGGATCTCATTTTCACTTCTATGATTTATCCCATGTTATGATATTATGATCTCTTTTGCCGGTTAAGATTTCCAAAATCTATGTTCTTATGTATATGATGTGATTGATATTTATTTTGTTTACCCTTACTGAGCATTTGAGCTCAGCCTTTTATGTTTTCTTTTCCCCAGGATATAAAGAAAGGTTTTTAGGTAAAAAAAAGGGGAAGATCTTTATGGGAGATATTGAAGATCTTTCACCATGATTAGAAGATTACGTTCCGAGTTTCCAAAGACACTAAACTATTACGATCCTTGTGTGTGTTTTTGTTATGTACTAAGTATTCCGCAAATGTAATGTAATGTCCATGTACGTCAAGATACGGGTCTCTACAGTTGGTATCAGAGGAAAGGTTTAGTCAACCTTTGGAAACTAGGATGCGAAAACGTTAGTGAGATCCCTAGAGATATTTCTAAGGTATGTCTAGGGATGCCCCTAAGGATAAGTATACGTATAGGATATAGTTATAGAACTATGGTAACGATATTAGATTAAACCAAAGATGATAGATATTTAAGTTACTCCCCCTTTATTATGATTTTTGCATCTAACACTATTCTGTTTGGGTTTTAGAAAATGGCTGGAAACAAGATGATTCACAATAATGGAGGATATAATGGACAATGGAATGATATTCTTCATGAGAAACCAAATGAAATGGGATTTGGAAGTCCAAACATCATTATTATGCCGAATCAGCAATCTCATAATATGATCAATAAAGTAAAATTTGGTAAGTTTCCTGACTTGACTAATAAGAGAAAGATGGAGTTCCATGATGATCATAGAGGAAAGAAAGTTCAATTTACCCAATGTAAATCATGTGGGAAGAGGCATCAAGGAGAATGTTTCAAGGGAACTGGAAGATGCTTTGGGTGTGGAAAAGAAGGACACAAAGCAAGTAAGTGCAAAGGAAAAGGGTCGGTTAACACCATGGATGAGGATAATGGTAATGCTACGACATCAAAAATGGTTAAGTGTTTTAAATGTGGAATGTATGGGCATTATGCAAACAAATGCCCTAAGGGAAAGACTCATGAAGAGAATCAGTATGGTCATATGGGTAGTATTTATGTGGATGATGATGAAGAGACTACAAATGATATTTGAGATGAAAGAATTTTTGAAGCTCGGTCAATGGTTTGAGAATGTAGTGGAATGATTACATGTTTATCATGTGAAATTTTGGAATAAAGAGACATCTATGGATTGTTACACTGTTGTCTTTCCTTGTGTTTTGAAAGTGTATGATTAATGTTACCAGTATCCATGAAAGGTTATTCAGATATTTTTGGAATGTAGATGATATGCGCATAATGAAGGGATAAGGAGAAAATTAAATGTTTGATAGTATTCATGAGCTCATGATTGATATAAGGACTAAGTGATATCATGGTTTGAGTATATAGAATTTTGAGGATTTCGGTATGTGAAAAGTGTTAACTTTTAACTGCATTCAAGTTTTCACTAAGGTTCAATGGGTATTCAAGAGAGTACGAGATTAAGGCCTTTGAATGTTTGGAATGTGACCAACAAGATATATCTTATGATATATGGGGATCAACGATGGTATTAAATCTCTGGTAATCATTTTCACTATGTTATGAGAATGGACTGTAGTATTATGGATAAGCCTAAAGATTGGAATGGATTATGTTGGACATAAGTTAGTATTGTTTAAGGATAGAAGTTTATTCGATATTATTGATGGGATGTTATAGTAATATAGTTTTATAAAAAGGACAACCTGCAGGACGGGCGACAGCCCATCGCTTCAGACAAGGTTGTGGGAATAGAACCCACAACCGAAGTGCGACTGGCCTTTATCGCCTACCACTGGCCTACAGGAAGTCCCTGTTTAGTAGAAACTTGTTTTATTATATTAAGCAGTATGATATATGAAGTATAAGTCCATTTTAGGAACCATATATGATTAATCTCACTATAGAATGACTTATAACTTTTGCTAACCTTTTGTTTGAGACAGATGGAATGAACAGTCATTCTATCACATGATCTGCTAACACTTCACGAATAACAAATTCAACTTCATTTATTTAAGAGATGAAGTGGAAATTGTTCAAGGCACGAACAACAGTGAGATTGTACCAAAATAAAGTAAGTATTTATTCTAATTCAAATTTTCAACTTTAGGGAAATGATCTTGAAAACCAAAAATGTTGTCCTAGTGATCTTATACCTGATGAATCAGATGGTACCTTAGATCGTCACAAATTTATGGATTTGTGATTACTGGCTTTTCTATAGCCATGTTCTCTACCACTCTCCATCAGAACATGATGGTTAGATTTCTCTTCCATATCCATATTTTCACCTATGTGGAAACCCAGTGATTAGTTTATTTGGGTAATCGTTACATTTCATACTTTAGTTTTTAAAGCCAAGTTTTGGTATTCCTTTTTACGATGTGGGTTTCTATTAAAGAAACTTTCGAATAGTAAACCATTTATAACCCCGACGAATTTCGAGGGCGAAATTCATTTTAAGGGGGGTAGAATGTAACAGCCCGAGATTTTATGAAAAATGTTCCTTTTAATTTTATTTCTGTCTGGTGTTGTGCGCTACACCAAAAGGAGCTTGCACAACACACATCCTTGACTTGCCTTGCATTACACGCAATCGCGACCTTCCTCGATAGCGTGTGTTGTACGCAACGCCAAGTTTCGCTAAACAACGATATGCTATTAAGATATTATTAAAACTATCTGTTGTGAATAGTAATAACCACTTTTTGAAATTTTGTAAATTTTATTTTTCAAAATGGACTTCATTTATGGATTCGGAGTATCGAATTTAGCCTAAGGTGAAATTTTGGTACTTTTCGGATAACTTTCGTATTCTGATGAATAGTGAAAATTACTAAATTATAATTAAAAACAACTTTTTTAATCGAAATAATTAATAGTTATAAAATATTAATTTGAGTGGTTTTAAAGTATATTTAGAATATATTTTTACAATTTAATACAATGTTGGTCATTGGTTGTAATTTCAGATTTAAACCAGACATAAACAAATGTCAATCTTTTGATAGATATTGTTTCTTAAAAACACGCTATTTGTTTTAACAGCGGGATTTAATTATAAAATTAATTAATGAAACTTTTATGTTATGAATTTGGTAAAATAGACTTCATTTTTGAATTCGGAATATGAAATATAGCTTGGGATGAAATTTTGGCATTGTTCTGAAAAACATCAATTTTTGATGAATAGTGAAACTACTAAGTGGTAGGTTAAAACTGAATTTTGCATAAAACTTAATTTTACCGCTTCTGTGAATGGAATTTCAAAATTCCAAGAGACACGGTTAATATCAAAGACTAAAATGTGGTTCAATGAGATGAAAATAATTTTTTGGTGAATAGTAACTTTTTACTATTTTTACCGCGGTTAATAGTAAATAGGGTAACTAAGGGTAAATATGATATTAATATTACCCTAACACATGTCCTAATTCTATTGGACAAGTGTAATTCGACCAAAAACAAACTTATGAATAAAATATGACCATTTAGGCCCACTTGGATTAGATTAGGACATTTATTATTAATTTATTTAAAGAAGGGTTAAAATAGTTAAAATCAAAGTTTAATAAGTAAATCATTTTTAATATAGGGTTATACATAAGATAAATTCGATTGTAAATCTTCATTAGAAAGCTAAAAAGATTTCCTACATGATGGTATTTTATTTGTAATTTTTAGACATCAAATAATATAATTTATTTATGACACAAAGATGATGCAGTAATTATCTTATTAATGAAATATTGACATAATTGATAATATAAATACCAAAATAAATGTAATTTAAGACTTTTTATGAATTCCACTAATTTTATAGGTTACTATGATATATTAGTGTTGATTTAATCAACTTGGTTCGAACATATAATTCTGTTATGACTTTCACAAAAATCATATATCAAATAGTGTCAAAATTGACACAAAATAGTTTTTAAATCAAATATTATATTATTAATTGTTATTTTATTCCTAAAAATCTAAGGTTCGGCCAAATGACTTAGATAATGATATATGTATTAATAATATACAATTTGGGGTTCGTTTGGCATGTTATAGTAAGTTTATTAACCATATAGTGAAAGAAAACAAAAAGACACGGTAAAAGTTAAATTATTTAACTTAGAGTTAAATCTAATTGATAAGGTTAAAATAATACCCTAAACTTGTCTAAACCCTATTGGTTGATAGGATTTCGACCCATCCCCACTTTAGCTTCGAAATAAGACCCTTTGGAACCATTATAAACCGATTTTGACTTTAATATAAAATAATATTTTGAGATATTCCTAAGGTGCCCCTCTCCTCCCCTATAAAAGGACATCTCCTCCCCCTCCTCCTCACACCAATTTGAGCACTCATGCTCGGCCAACCCCTGACAAAATCTCTTCTACACTTCCCTAGAAACATCCTAGAGGTTCTGGTCTTCCTCAAAGACCAATTTTAGTGCCCTAAGAGGAGGTCTCAAAGAGGCGCTTCAAAGAAGAGGTAATTACCGTTACCAATTCTTTCATCTTTATTTCTTCTTCCACTTCTTCTTCTTAGGTTGTTTCATTATGAAGTAATAACATCAGTATCACTCATATACTGATATGTTATTATAAGTATGAAACAACCCTATTTCACCATCTATCCATCCTACGGAAAAAGAAATCACCGCGCGTGCGTACGTACGGAATACCGTCTCCACGCCGTGGTGTAATCTATTTTCCACCACCACCTTACATGGATGGGTATAATGGTGTAAAGAATAACTATACATAGTTATTACAACATCATATTGATTCTGATATATTGTATAATCCACTCCAATTCAGTTCAATATTTATGGAAATGATATAATCGCTCGTGCGTACGTACGGAATACCGTCTCCACGACGCGATGAGATTCATTCTCCATGTTAACCAATTTAAGAATGATTATAAAGTATATATAAGAAATAATAATGAAATATATGACATTATAAAGCTACTGGATTTATGTATATATATATGTATGTCATCTACTTACTTCCATTTCAAGACAATAAGGAAAGTAAAACAGCGCTCATGCGTACGTACGGACTACCGTCTCCATGAGCGGTGTATTTCATTTCATTTATCTATCTATTATATATATATATATATACTAAATATATATGATATATAAATCATATTTTATATTCTGGAAGTAAGTAAATCATGATATAAGTAATAATAATGTCAATAACAACAAGTCAAAACACCTACGATAAATGAAACAATTTTACCCAAAACGCTTCTTTAACATAGAATTTATAAAAGAACGGGTAATATAAAGTCATAAGTGAACCATATATGATATCATAAAAATGAATATGATTCTGTAATAAGTCAATGACATTATTTAAATCATTATACAGGAGGTTCGGACACATACGAAGCAAATCGGACCTAAGGTAAGGGAAATATCACAATCTCATTTTTATCCGAGATTGTTTATTCGTAAGTATTTACTGGGGTGTATTTTATCATCCACATCCATGTTTCATCAATATGTAATATTATTTCCATCCACATACAATTGTTTAAATCCATTTTTACCCTTCGGTGAGTTTTTAGTAAAGAATATGAAAGGAATCTTTTGTCGCTTTTTCGTACGAGGTACTTTTTGACTTTTCCGACAAAAGTACGAAGAATGTTTTTTTTAACTTATACGGCACGAATGGATTTCTACTGTTTTATAAAGCCTTATTTTCATGAAGCTTCCTCTAAAAGATTTCATGACTATTTTCAATAAAATCTCATTCTTTTAAAATTGCCTGATGTTTTGTGAAAAGAAATTGATTTTGAAGAAGAAAGGATATTTTCCTCAAGAATTCAATTCAAGTGTTTTATCAAAATTATTTTCCATCTAAGATAATAAAGGGTTCTGTTTCTTTCCATATTATTACATTGATTTGATCATTTTGTGATGGAATAATTTTTATTAATTCCTTTATCTTATATGAATTGTTTTATGATGTCATGTTGTTTAAGAATCCCATTTTTATTACATGGGTTACGCTATGATGTATGGTTTATGATTATGTGGCACACATAAGAAAGGATTCATTATAAGATGGGTGGGACCTATATCTCCCTCCAATTCATTGGGTAAAGATTTTATATCTCATGAGATGGACATGGCTGGAACGGAAGGTTATTTCGGTTCAGTGATACAGGACTGAAACGAGGAGTGAACTCGGTTCAGAAAGGGACTTTATCCACTAAGATAGTCTTGGCAATGAGTCATGACTAACAAGAAATGATTTTCCATGATTATGTGTGCATGCCACAAAGTTTCAAGTTTTGCGTTATGATTATGGGGATCTCATTTTCACTTCTATGATTTATCCCATGTTATGATATTATGATCTCTTTTGCAGGTTAAGATTTCCAAAAGCTATGTTCTTATGTATATGATGTGATTGATATTTATTTTGTTTACCCTTACTGAGCATTTGAGCTCAGCCTTTTATGTTTTCTTTTCCCCAGGATATAAAGAAAGGTTTTTAGGTAAAAAAAAAGGGGAAGATCTTTATGGGAGATATTGAAGATCTTTCACCACGATTAGAAGATTACGTTCCGAGTTTCCAAAGACACTAAACTATTACGATCCTTGTGTGTGTTTTTGTTATGTACTAAGTATTCCGCAAATGTAATGTAATGTCCATGTACGTCAAGATATGGGTCTCTACAATGACAATGCACTAGACCCTGTTACCTAAGTCACTATTTCCTAGACACTGTAATCGTGCTACCGTTTCCAGAAATTGCAATGTAGCAGACATCCTAACCATGATAGCAGTTCTCGAAATTGCAAAGGACCAGACACCTCAACCATGCTACTAGTTCTAGAATTAAAAAAGGGAAAGTCACTGTTTACTGTGGAACATCTTCAGACTCACCATGATAGTGTAACCACATATTTCTCCCCGCCAACTATGAAACTGTTCCTCAACAAAAAATTTTATTTTTTCATTAAAATTAATATTTGTTTCTAAAAATAATATTTGATTCATTTAATGACACTGGAATAATTAATGATCTTTTATGAACATGAAACCATACAGTATGAGGTACGAGGTGAAGGTATCGTGATCTCTTTCAGCTATACCACAAACACCAAAGATAAAATACAATGTGGTGCATGATCTGGATGTAGTGATGTTTAGAGACAAAAATATATTTTAGATTCAATATAAATGCATGAGAGAAAACTCTAAAGAAAGACTAAATAACTCTCATTCTATACTAGCTATAGTGTTGTGGATAGAAAATTCAAACATCCATGAAGAAACAACACAAAGAATATAAAAAGAACAAGTCACTGAACAGGAAACCAACACACAAAACTCATAGAACTCTGTTTCTAAGTCTTCATTATGAAGAGGATCCCAACAACAAATATGCTACATCTTAGATGTCTCTTGATGGATGGAACCAAGGTCAGAGGATTTCTAATACATTTTTATTATATTCTAATTTTTTTTATACTACATTATTTATCTTTAGAGAAGTGTGTGTGTCTGTACTAAAAACACACATTTTCTCATACAATGAGATGGTGAATGAAATATATCCTCACCCAAATATCTTCTTATAAATTATTTCTTCCATATATATCTATGGTAGAGGTATTGTGTGATCTGGATCTTATATTTCCCACGTTGATCTATGGTTGTGGTCATGTGGCCTATAATGTCTTATGTACAATTGTGTAAATCCTGATCCAAGGTGTGGATCAAGTCTTTATTCATATATACTTCATGGTTCAAGTTTATCACCATGTAGAGTGGAATAGGTCTTGTCTTGAGAATAAACCACTTATTTTAATCTAATGTGTCTTCAAATATAGATTTCATTGTTTTTAATAATATTTAAGAAAACAATGTTTCAAATTTATAGTCTTTCATGGATAGTATTTATCATGGTTTTGATTTAGTAAATTTCATTAGAAAATAATTTTTGTCTTATAGGTTGATATAACTAAGAAGTAATCAATCTCTGGAAAAATTAATTGAATAGTGAAGCTATTATAAATTTACTACTTTGATTAACTATCATTTTTTGTTTTTAAATAGAGGTAAATTAATCAAAAAAATTTAAATGAAATTTTATTATAACTCAATTCACCCCCCTCTTTGGTGTCCTACACCAACAAATATATTTTAATTAATATTTTATGATAATTCTCTTATACTCTAATCCTGAACTGTCTTTGAATATGTAAATGAGAAAATATTTCTTTTTGATGTTGTAATGTTTGGATTCCAAAAATCCGGTCACATTTATCAGTTTTAGTAATAAAAATGTAATGTTTTTTATTATAACTTAAAATATTGAAATGAATGTTTGAGGATATAATAGTTTGTATCTATTATGGGTTTGGATATCTTTAGTGATTATGATTGTTTCCTATGAGATTATATTATGGTTTTTTGAGACCATCACAATTTCTTGATTTTATGGATAATAATATACTTACAGGTATTGAGACCATTATGGATTACATGTTATTGAATTATTAAGGTTGAATTTTTTATTTTTATAATGTTTTTGAAAACATTATAAAGATTTAATTTTGTGAAAAATTTAAACCAGAAGGCTACTTAACAAACCATCACATCTAGAAATCCCATGGGAATCGAACCCACAACCGAAGGGAGATAAGGGTTTGATGCCTATTGATTCCCCTTGTAATGTAGAATTTTTTATGATCTAATTTCTCATTTACATGAACTATTTCATATATAAATATTATTTTTATTTTTAAAAAAATAAAGGTTTTATCTTATTGATATAGATGGGACTGAGGAGTGATATTTTGATTAAGTGATTAATGTTTTTCAAAAGATTGTAGCAATAATTTTGGTCTTGGAATAATAATGGTATGATATAACCTTTGAGTATAAAACACTATTTAATTTTGAGGATATTTTTTAAACAGTGTTATTAATTTATGTAATGATATATTATGAACTTCTCATATTACTACTGATGTTATAAAATTTATGTATTATTTTATCATATGATGGTGTATTTGGTTTTTGGAAATATCATTTCTTATGAAAAATATTTTGGTTCGGTTAATGTATAGGTAACATATTAATATATTTTAAAACTTCAATGTTTATGATACTAGTTAAAAATCTACTTTTGTGTGATAGGCATGAAAAATTCATCATGAATACTAATTGGTTTGAAAAAAATATGATATTTTTTGTGGGAATTTATTAAATGTTCAACTTCAACTTATCGTTTAATTATATAAAGCTATTTTCATAGTCTAGCAGTAGGTAATGCCTATATTCTATGAAAAATTATATTTAAATTACAAATTTTTTCAAATTATGCTAATTTTTAAAAAAACAATGTTCATTTTTCCCAAATCAATTTTTGAGGGTTTAATGGATGTTAATATTAGAGGGATGATTCACACACTTATGATTAATGGAATTTTTATATATTCACCATTATTTTGGAATGAAATATTTATTCAATGCCCAAATCATCACCTACCACCATTTCTCACCTATATTGGAACACAGTATGAGTTATTCTAGATGACCTTCATACTTCAAATTATGACTTGGGATGAAAATGTTTTATTAATCATCTCATGGATACAACACTTCAAAAACAGTTTTTTAAAAGTTTATTCTATTTATTACTGAAATGAGTTTATTATTTTTATGATGAAATTTATTATATGGGTATGTAAGTAACACCCACTGATTTTAAAATATATAAATTATGCTTAGTAGATTATTTGACTTGCAACACCGAGCATAAATGACTCACAGAATATATGACCATTATAACTTATAAATTAAATTTGTCCAAATAAATTGAAATATGTAATTTTTAAATATATATATATATATATATCCTACTAAATATAATTTTATTGATAAATTATTATTAAATGATCCATCAATTTTTAGTATATTCTATTCATTTTCCGAAAAAAATTATAAAAAAATGTTTTTTATATATTTTTTCATAAAATAATAAAATAATATTTCTATAGTTTTTAGGAAATGTATTTTATAAAGATGATTTTTTTTAAATCATCATATCAAAATATACTTCGTGAATGTTTTTGTAATTTTTCAGTGAATAGTAGAAAATAATGTTCTTTGTTTAATTTCCAATTATTTTCAATATATTATGATGTTAAAAATATATTTTATTATGAGAAATTTATTGAATGAAAAATAACTAATATTTATTTATTTTCAATAAAATTAATGATGTTTGAATAATAATTTTATTGGAATTGTTTATATGTTTATTTTGGGGTTCATGATGTTTTTTTTCAAATAATGTTTTAAGTGGTATACGGTTGGTCCAATTTAATTAAATTAAAAATAAACTACTGTAGAATAGTTTAAAATAATTTTTATAGAATATTTATAAACAAATATTAATTTAGTTTCATCAAATTTTTCTGACTAATCATTTAGTTAACATATATTCATCTTATGCTCAAAAAATGAAATTTATAAATCACAAGTTTTTCATCAAGTTTGCATATTTAATTTTAGAAAAAATTATGAAATTTATCAGAATTGGATTTTTTAAATTTTATTCCATTTTTAAAATCATCATTTTTAAAATTATCTAGTTTTTTAACATAGATATTTTTTGATAATTATTAATGAAAACTTTATTAATGTTTTATTGCAGTTATGTTTAAAATGGTTTTATCAAAGGGTTAAACATAATAGACAAGGATTAAAATGACATAATAGTTTTCCAATTCCAATAGTATGGACCAATTTATACCATTGTTACCTTATTCACTATTTCTATGTTATTTTAGGACAATTTTACATGATTGTGACAAAAATAATAACTTAAGAATAGAAAAAGGAAAAAAGATCACCCTCCTGCATTTAAATTTAAATTTTATGTTAATATAAGAAACAAATAATACATGAAGACTATAATATTTAATTATCAAAATAATGAAATTTATTTTATGTTGGTAAATTATTCTTAATTTCTATAAATTATATTTTTAGGTTGATTTCTAAACAAATACAAATGCTATAATTATTAATTTAATAGAAAATTATAATAAATGATACGACACGTATTAAAAAATTTAAATTGAATTATTACATTTATTAAATTTATTTTTTAGATAAACATATTATGATATACTATTGAAAGAAAATATATTTGTATTGAACATTTTTATTTATGATTTTGGTAATAATATTTAATGAAAATAGTCAAAATTTGAATTAATGTTATTATATAGTAAATTTTATTTTTTATATTTATTTCAAATTCCAAATAATCATTCCCTTTCATAAATAATATTAATATGGATAAATCTGAAAATAATTGTCTATTTATAATAAGTATGGATTGACTCCTCTTATTTTAATGCTCACAAATCATGTAAATCATGTAACTCATACAAATCATATAAATCGTGAAAATCATGAAAATAATGTAAATCATGTTTAAATATTATAAATCTAGTTTATTCTTATTCTACTAAGTTTTATAATTATTATGATCAATATTAATTCATTATTTGAGTATTACATCTTATGAAATATGGAACATATTTGATTAATTATTGGTTGTTGTTTTCCTGCTCAAATGGACTCACCATTTAGTCTGGAAATTGGAAAAGTCTACGACACCATTTCCATGACAGTGTAACTATGATACTTGTTAAGTAATTTTCAAAGGCCATGAAACTGTACCATGAAACTGTTTCTAGAATTTGCAAAGGATCTGACACCATAAGCATTCTACCGGTTCCAGAATTGAAAAAGGACAAGACGTCATTTCTATGCAACCAAAACCAGACATTGTTCAAAATACTGAAAAATGAAAAGACACCATTTCCATGACACTATAAAAATACGTCGTAACAAGAAACAATTCAATGTCACCATATTTGACTTACCTTTATTTTTTCCCCATATCTGTCTCACCACAAATATTTCACTTTTCTCTAACAATTATTCTATCATTCTCAACTAAATTTTAAACATGATTAAAATATTCATATTTGAGTCACATGATGAAACTAAAATAATTAATAATTATTTTTCAGAAATAAAAACTGACAGTATGAGGTTTTAGGTGGTGAGGATGTGCTTCATGTCAACCATAACAAAAAAAACCAAGATAAATATACAAGGTGGTGCACGAGATGAAAAAAGTGACGTGTGGAAGTGGAGACTGAAAGAGAAGTTAGAGTGAACATACATGAATTAAATAGAACACTTAAGAACAAAAATAATCTATATTTCTTATTGTGTACCAACTTTTGAACATCATTAAAGTACCATCTAAATGAAGAAGACGTGGTACAAAGTGTTACACAAAAAACTCACTGGAAACCAAAACCCAAAGCTCATGATACTCTATTTCTGAGTTTTATTTCAGAAGAGGAACGAAACATCAAATTTACCACATCCTAGAAGTCTATATATTCATAGAACAAAACTAATAGCATTTTTAATCTCCTTTTATTATATTCTCCTCATCTTTATACTCTTTTATTAATATTTCGAGTAGTGTGTATGTATGTACTAAAAAAACACATTGTATCTTATTCTAAACTATAGGATACAAGATATCCTCACAAAAATATCTTTTTACACCTTATTTAACTAACTTATAACTATGTAAGAGGTAATTGTGGGACCTTGTTGTTATATTTACAAATTAGAACTATTGTATAGGTCAATTGACCTGGACAGTCTTATTTACTATTGTCTAATCCCTGAACCATGGTTTGGATCAATGCTTTAAATATATATATAAATATATATATATATTTCTTTGTGTATCTTTATCACCATGTTGAGCGGATTGTATCTCACCTTGAGACAAGACCACTTTTTTATCCACTTTGATTTTCAATTTAGTTTTCCCCGTTTTAACTTATATTTAAAAAAACTAAATTTCACATTGATAGTTTGCATTGGATGGTATTTGTAACTATATTTTGTTTATATTAGTATAAAAAGATGTATCAATATTTCATATTGTTATAATTGAGAAATAATAAATCCTATGAGTAAATATCTGAACATTCAGACTATAATTAAGTCACTACATTGATTAACTAGCAGTATTTTTAAATTACCGGACTTTCAAATTATGTTTTTAAAAGAAATTTTTATTGGAAATAATTTCACACCCTCTTGGGTTTCCTTCTCCAAACAACATTTGGTATCATAGTTTGTTTTTAAACATCTATATTCAATGGATTCAATGCATTCTCAAATCATTTCAACAATGATTTAGTTGTTTTTAAAGATTACTAATTTTTTGTTAGTTAAAAAATTTATAGATCATTAAAATATAGCCTTTATTATTTTTTATGGTTAATATATAGGAAGGTGATTCAAACAACATACCAATATATGTTAATGGAACAAAATATTATCAGTGGAAAAATAAAATAAAAATTCATTTTGAATGTATGGGATTTTATTATTGGATAGTAATAGAAGATAAATAGAAAATACTAGAAACACCAAGAATTTAATGGATTGAAGCTAAATAATATCCATATAATAATAACTATGAAGCTATGAATTCCTTCCTTATTTCTTTAGTGGACTAATAATTTAATATAATAGATGATTGTAAACATACCTATGTAATTTGGGATACCATATCTCTCTGACATGAAAGAACTACTAATGTTTTAGAGATGAAACATAATAAATCTAATATTATGTATGGTAAAATTTAGATGAATAATTATGAACCCATTGCTGATAATTACGTCTGGTTTAACAAATTATTCAACATAATAAGATCACTTGGAATGCTAGTTGAGGCCAAAGAAAAAATAACGCAACTAATAATTTCTACTAGAACGAGAGAGAGGGACCTCAGTATCAATTGTAGATGTGACATAAGTTAGTTTCCAGTCAAGGAGATGATTCCTAAATTTATGATGTATGAGGAATATTTAAAGTTTAACCAAGAGGATTAGGATGAACCAATGATAAAGTCAGTGTCAATTAAAACAACTACTTCCAAAAGTAATGAAAATGAAAGGATACAAACTCATTCTAATAATACAAGTAATGATGATTCACTATCAGATAGTGATGAGGAAATGAAAATGAACTCAAATTAAATAATAAGCTATGAATGGAAGAGAAGGGGGCATAAAAACCTAACAATCCCATGCTAATTTATAAAAAGAAATAGGAGGTCAATGATAATGAGTAGAAAATCCAATGAAATCAACATGGAGTTATTCTGTGGATTTCTCAAGTGACTTAGAATACTCAAAAGATGAAAAGGATTTCAAAGCCAATATTTGTATCATGGAAAACATAATATAGGTATACCTTGTATATCCTATTAAAAATACATATTACTCTCTAGGAGAAAGTGATTCTAAAAATATGAATATTGATGAAATTTTTGAATACAATCAATTTCATGAAGATACATGAAATTAATTAATAGATAAATATAAATATCTAATGAGAAAACATGCTCTATCCTATATGATAATTTATGATATTACATTAGAAAATTAAAATAATCCTCAATTACATTATGGGAACAAGAACCTCAAATACCTAAAGAGGAATTAAAAAAGTACATATAAAAATTTATTATTACAAACAAAATTCTAACACAAATTTATGGTAAAAAAGTATCTCCTAGGTAATATAATGGTATAAGATACCAACATCAACAGAAGTACATAGCTAAAACTCATTTTCTAAAAAACTTGGAAATATATTTTCATACCCAAAACAAAAAAATATATTAGATTTAGACCTAGGAAGACATTCACAACATCTAATAATTCGATGAACAAATTAAGTATAATTTCCCAATACATTACAAACTGTTTATATGAAATCCAAAATGTATGTATGGGTTCCTAAATCTCTTATTACTAATGTGACAAGACTCATACAAATCTAGGTAGAAAATCATATTTTGTTATATTGTTTTGTTGGACATCTTTTTAAAGAGATCATTCAGAATTATAAGGTACTTTGAGAGTTAATGTTCCAGACACATGATAGGAGATTACTCATGCTTCAAGAATCTACTAAATATTGATTGTGGACGTGTCACTTTTATTGAGAATGAAATAGGAAAAATAATTAGCAGTGGCCCAATTAGTAACACTATCTCAATTTTAATTTCTAAATTAATTTTTTTATGGATTAAAAAATATTCTTCTTGTTATTTGAAAATTATTTATTGATGGTTTTAATATTAAATTTGTGAATTATGCTTGAAATGTTTTGAATTATAAATATGAATTAGTATTTTCTTATTTTAGTAATGAAAATTTTTATACAGTTAACTTCGATTCATTAGTTTCTCAAAATGTCTCTTGTTTGAGTTCATTTCACAAAGAGTAGTGTATTTGAAATAGAAGACTACAAAAATGTAATATTCACTCCCTTAGAATGCTTACTAGAAAAGGATTAGATAAGGATCTACCCAAAACTTAAATTCCAAATGAAAAGTTCTATAATCATTTTCAAAAGGGTAAACATCACAAAATATCATTCAAGACAAATAAAGAAGCTTCAGCTTCACAACCTCTCAATTTGGATCACATGGGATTGTTTTGACCATATAGAGTCTCATGCCATATTTGGATGAACAATGTCTATGTTATTATAGATTATTATTCTAGGTATAGTTGGACAATTTTCTAAGATCTTAAAATTTATCTTTTTTCTCATTTCCCCAAGTATGCTATATTAAAAGAAAAACTTAGTGAACATAGAATTAAGTCCTTAAAAAGTGACCATGGCCATTATTTTGAAAACCCAGATTTTTATTTTTTTCCCACTAAAGGGATATTTTCAAAACATATATACCCCTAGGACACCTCAACAAGATGGTATTGTAGAGAAAAAAATATAACCTTACAAGAAATAGCAAGAACCATGCTTAACGAATAAGACCTACCTATCTAATTTTAGGATGAATTTGTCAATACAACCTATTAAATTATAAATAATGTCTTGATCATAATAATTCTTTAGAAAAACCCCTATGAGTTGTTGAACAATAGAATACCCAATGATAATAACATCGATGTTTTTGGTTGAAAAGTTAATATTCTCAATACTCGGGACAATCTTGACAAATTCTTATCCAAAATTGATAATGGGTTTTCTTAGGTTTTTTCAATCTCTTGTAAATCTTATAGAGTATTTAATAATAGAACCAACTATGTGGAAGAATATGTACTTGTGAAATATGATGAAATAGATCCACATGAACATTTATCCTCCCTATAAAACCTTGAGGATGATGTGGAAAATGTAGATGAAAATGAAAAATCTTTTCACCCTCCTATAAAGTAATTTGGAAAATCTTCAAATTCCAGAGATTATCCAGTTTCGGACCATCATGAAACCAAAACTTTTGACGAACCTAAAATATAATTGCCTTATTTTTCAAGATATATTACAACTCTAAAGAACCACAATTAGATTCTATAGATGGAGACATAGAAAAATGAACTCATATTATATCTTCTCTACGAAATCAGGCGGAACATCAAGCTTTCTTGTAACATTTTGTACCTATGATCACCAATGAAGCAATCAATGATGAATTTTTGTAATGATTATTCAATAAGAGTTAAATTAGTTTGAATGAAATAATTTCATAAAACTATTTGATAAACCTAAAGACAACTTGACTATAGGGAAAAAATTGGTTTTTTTGGAATAATGTAGATGACACATATTGTATTGTAAGAAATAATGATATATTGGTTCAACAAGGTTATATTCAAGAATAATTGATTGACTATGAAGAAACGTTTTCACCAGTTTCTGTACTTGAAGTCATGAGAATCTTCCTTTCATATGTATCATATCGATATTTCAATCGATATCAAATCGATATAAAAATTATATTAATAAATGATTATATAGTTGAGGTTGTATTTGTTAGACAAACCCTAGTTTTACAAACCCTCATTTTCTTGATCTTGTTTTTAAATAAATATATTCTTTAATGGTTTAAAATAATCCACAAGACCATAGTATGATATAATACATAGTTTTCATATTTCTAAAGGCTTTACAAAAGGTATTTTTTATCCAACACTATTAATAAAATTAATTTATAATGATGTTTCAATCATTCAAATCCATGTTGATGATATTATTTTTGGATATAATAATAATTATTTATGTGTTAACTTTTCAAAGATGATGCAAAATTAATTTGAACTGAGTTTGATGTGTGACCTAAAATTATTTCATTGATTTCAAATCTTTCAAAATAAGGATGGTATTATTTTGAATCCAAGTAAACATAATAAATATATTCTAAAACATTTTATCATTTATTTTACTAAAAGTAGTTACACATCATGTAAATATGATCTTGATGAAAATCAGAAATAAGTTTATCAATCCAATTATAGGGGAATGATTAGGAGTCTACTATACTAAACTACTATTAGGCCTGATATTATGTTTAGTGTGTATATGTGTGGTCATTTTCAAGACAATCCTAAAGAGGCTCAACTTCATTCTATTAAAAGAATTTTCAAATGCCTAAAACATACTACAAACATAGGAATATTTTATCGTAGAGGAAAATCATTTGGCATATTTAGTTATTCAGATGCTGATTTATGTGTTTATAAGTTAGATAAAAAAAGAACATCTAGAACATGTAACTATTTGGAAAATTCACTAGTATCATGGTTTGTTAAAGAGGAGAATTTTGTTGCATTAACTACTTACAATGATGAATACCAAGCTGTTGGTTGTTGTTGTGCTCAAATTTTGTGCATGAAACACAAAATTCTTGATAATGGATATGAATATAGACATGTCCCTATAAATTGTGATAACACAAGTGCTATTAAAATATCTATGAATATTTTTTCGAATTAAAGAACAAAACATATTGATGTAGGAAATAAATTTTTGATAGATCATTACTAAATTGGTGATATTACATTATAATTCATTGGTAGTGAACATCATCTTTCTAACAATTTAACTATGAATTTAAATTATGAATGGATTAGTTACATCATAAATGAATTAGGAATGATCATATTTTAGTGACCATTTTACTATTTAAGAGTTTACTAACTCACATTCACTATTTCTCATGTTTTTTATCAAATATATATTATCTCGTAGTTACTCTATAAATGTTATTATCTCTCAGTTTGTTGTCTCATGTTTTCTATCTCATGAGTTATGGTCAGACTACTTAGAGTCACACCACAATGTTGAGATCATGAATACGTGTTTTGGTCTCACCGTTATAACTCAATTTTGTTTAAATTCATTTATCACTATAATGATTATTTTATTTCATTTATAGCATGTTTTTATAATTTGTGGTGTTTGAAATCCCTAAATGATAAAAACACTTATTTTCACTTTTCTGTTCACTCATACTCTCTTATCCCAAAGACAATAACTTTTCTCTAAAACTCATCGCCAAGCATAAACCCACATTGAATTCCTATGATGAAGAATCCATCATCATCATCTCCTAAAACAAACAGATCATCAATGAAAGGGTACACCTTTATTAGCGCTAACAAAAGCGCTGATAGAAGTCCACTTTATCAGTGCTTTGTTTAGCGCTGATAAAGGGATTATTTATCAGCGCTAAAAAAGTGCTGATAAAGGTTGTATTTATCAGTGCTTTTCATTTTAGCGCTGATAAATACACCCTTTATCAGTGCTTTTTACTAGCACTGATAAAGGCTCACGAGGATTTGTTAAAATCCCGCGGGTCCTCTTCCTACTCCCTACACCCAGTCAAGCTCTCGCGGAAGCCCTCCTCTGTGCCGCTGCCGCCGCTGCTTCCTCCTCCTCCTCCACCGCCTCGGCCGCCGCCTCCTCCTTCTCCTCCTCCTTCTCCTCCTCCTCCGGTCGTCGCCTCCTCCTCCTGTGGCCCCGCCTCCTCCTCCTCCTCCGCCTCCACCGCGGCCTCGTCCTCCTCCTCCTCCACCGGCTGTTCCCCCTCCTCCTCCTAGTCCGTGGCCTCATCCCCCTCCTCCACCGGCACCTCCTCCTCCTCTTCCTACTCCACTGCCTCCTCCTCCACTGTGGCATCCTCCTCCTCCTCCTCCTCCTCCTCCGCTGCCTCCGCTGCCTCTGCCCTGCCTCCGCCCTGCCTCTGTGCTGCATCCGCGCTGCCTCCGGTGCCTCCACTGTCGACACCTCCTTCTCCTCCGCCACCAGGTCCTCCTCCTTAAGGTGATTCAAATTGATTTTTCATGAATTAATTATGTTTTTAATGGGTAAGTGTTTGGACAACTATTCTTCGTGTTGAATCTTCTGTTTCCATGGGTGGTTTGGGATTGTGGTTATGTTTTGATCCTGACTATGGGTTGTTTTTATGATTTCCCACTACTTCATTAGATTTATTTAGTTATTATTCTATTTTGGTGTTTTCATTTGGTTCATGTATCTCTTTATCTCCCCACGAACGATTATCTTATGGCTATTAATTTTGAGATGGGTTTGAGGAAATATATCAGATTTATTCTTATTGTTATAAGTCTACCAACCTATTTTTAGGTGTTTCCCAAGGTATTGATGTGAGAGGGAATCACCGGTCACCGACAACCACCTTCTCCATCAAGGGTTGTGTGACCACACCCCACCACGAGTCCACCCTCCATGATCAAACCCATAAAGCTCACACCCCACTGCAGACACACTCATCACAAGCGGAATATTTCGTGAACCAGACCCATTACAAGACATCCCTTCCCAAACCACATCTTCCATGGACCCAATTCTTTGCAAGACTCACCCTACCTGAGAATTTTAAATTCATACAAATCCTTCGCAAACAAATCCTTCACGATCCGATACTTTCAATAGACAATTCCTTCGCGATCCAACATAATGCTGATATCCTCTGCAAAAACCACCTCGTGCGTTCGAATCCTTCACGAGAAAAACCCTTAACAAGACCACCCATTTCGCATACGAAACTCCTCAATGTGACCAACACTTTCCTGTGCAAACCAAAGTAAACTCCCTTGCCCGAACCGAGACCCCTACACCCGCATAACTCCCCACTCGCAAACAAAGATCCATTGTGCGAACTGAAACCCAGCGCAAACCTGCCCCAAAGCGAACAAACTCCACTATGCGAACCAAGACCCAGCACGAACCAGACCCTACATGAACCAGACCCTACACGAAGAAGCTCCACTGCCCGAACCAAAAACTCAGCACGAACCTGCCCCTACATGATCACATCCATAGGAAACCACTACTTTGCAATCCCGATGTGAACCACACCCTTGCCATGTAACCCATCACAGACCGGCCTCTATGCATTTACAACCACCACGCATAAGCACCTTCGTGATCCTATTCCTTCATGAACTAGTACCTTTGGTCCCTTTAATCGCGTTAACCATAAACAGACGACACTCTCACAATTTCCACCCTTCACGATCAGAAAAACACACTCCAAAATAAGATTCATGAGTAGTATCTCTATCATAAATTGAATGATCATTTGTATATGTATGAGTAGTATCTCTATAAATTAATACTTTGATTTAAATACTAATTTAAAATCTTGATTTTAAATTTAATTTTATGAATTAATTCTTTCATTTAAATAATAATTTAAAAAAATATAAAATAATATTAAATGATCATATTTATGTTAGAAAATAGAAATTATAGATTAGCCCTAATTAATCAACGATTCAATATATAAGATTATAATATGTCATAAAATGATAATTGTACACACAATAACATGAATCTTATATGTGTCTATTATTTATGCTGAATAATGACATTTCTTTACTTCAAAAGACAAATGAAGACATACTTATCTCTTTCTACCAAGTTGTTAATAATTATGTCACACACACAAAAACAACTTGATAGAGAAATGGTTTAAATAGAATTTTATAAATGAGGATATAATGACCTTTCAGTAACTAAATATTATATGATTTAATCCATTGTGTATCATTCAAATAAAATTCAATGTTTAATATTCACTAATACGTGGTATACGAAATATCAATGCATTAAACCATGAGTGCAGATTAACCCAGAAATCAATGAATTGATGTATTTAATTAATACGTCATATTAATTGTATCTTATTAAAGACATATAATTTAGATTTAACATCCCCCACTTGGGTTGCATTGATAAATTAATAGACATATTAAGAAATCCAAATAAGCACATCAATTAAAATAAAGCACATTATATACCAAAATTTGACACATTAACACCAAAAATACAATTTATGATAGAGATAATACTCATACATATACAAATGATCATATAAACAACAATGGATAATGAATCACATAACTAAAGGGATACTACTCGTGGTGGGGTGTGGTCACACAACCCTTGGTTGGGTTCAGTTACTTAATCTTAACAGGAGATTCCATGTCTTTTATGGAGATTGTGATCTATAACCATGGAGGATATGACAAGTTGCTTCTATGTTATGGTTCATATCATGTAATTTTTCCATGGTTTTCCTTGGGGTTGTTGAGAAGTGTTCTTCATGTGAAATTTCAGTGGTCATGGAAAAGTACACAAAATCATTTCTAGAGGACTTCATTGGATAACCTCCCCAATGAGTGTTTGTGTTTTCTATCTATTTGATTCACAAGAAAAATACCATTTTCCATTCCATCACATCATAAGGCTCTGGCCGATTTAGAGGAGCTAAAAGATCATCTAGAAGATCTTTAGGGAAATGGATCTGTCTATATGATCATGTCACTGTGAGATTTTCCAATTCTATTTTCAATTAAGTCATATCATAGCCTATTAATTTTAATAGTATACTGTAGTCATAGCCAGATGACAGTAATGAATAATTAAATATTTCCTATAATTGATGATTTTTTGGACCATCTTATAAGGTTCTATTGGTTTTTGAAAATTTTCTAGAGATCAGGGTACCAATAGTTGAGGGTTTGGGAAAAGGATGCTCAAAATATAGATTTTTAAAGTCGATAAGGAAATTTAAAGTATTTATGAATTCCATTTGGGATCACCAATGCTCTATCTATTTAATGGAACTGATGATCTAGATCTTTAATATCTTTCTAGACACCTCCATTTTCGTTTTTTTAGAATACATCTTGGTGTATTACAATATATAGGAGGAGCACTCCGATAATCTGGAGGTTCTTTTGGGTGTTTTTAGAGAGCTTTGTATTTATTAAAATATTATAAATTCCCTATATTTGGTTTAATAAGTATTGAATCATGGTCACATTATTTCCTTGGAAGGAGTTCTAGGTTATCCAAAAAAGGTTCGAGAAGTCATTTCTCCTCTAACCTATATACTCATCCTATGGATTTCAAATAGGATGAATATAAATAAAGAATGGATGAATGCCAATCTGTTGACAAAAGAGTATGAAGATGGCGTGAAAGAATTTATCAAGTTTGCAAAAGATCATGCATGTGACTCTTCTCAAATCCTTTGTCTGTGTTTAAACTGTTGTTATTCAAAAAAAAATTAGTCCAGTTGAGTTGGAAGTACACTTGATCTGTCATGGAATAGATCAATATTATACATGTTGTAATAAACACGGGGAAACAACGAATGTAAGTAGTTACTGGGGTGACACTGCGTTTTATGGATCATCTGATATGATTACAAACATGAAAAATAATGATGACCGTATGGAGGATGTGATTACAGATGTGAATGATGATAAAGATCATATTGAGAAAATGACAAGGACCTTCGTAGATGAACTTCATGATTGCCCAAAATTGTTTGAGAAGTTAAAAGGTTGTGCAAAGATGCCATTGTATGCTGGTTGCACTAAATATAAAGCATTGTCAGCCGTACTGAAGCTGTATAATTTGAAAGTAGATAACGGGTGGAGTGGCGAAAGTTTTACGAAACTACTTTCCCTCTTGAATGACATGCTCCCAGAAGACAATTAGCTCCCGAGCCGAACATACGATGCCAAATGAATGTTCCGCCCTATGGGTATGATCTATGAAAGAATACATGCCTACCCGAATGATTGTATACAGTTTCTCAAGGACCACAAATCACTTAATGAATGCCCAAAGTGTGGTTCTTCTTGATACAAAAAAGATGTATCTAGTCCTACTAAAGTTGTATGGTACATTCCAATTATTCCAAGGTTTAGATGCCTATATGGAAGTGAGGAGACTGCAGAACAATTAACATGGCATGCAGATACAAGAATTAAAGATGGGATACTACGTCACCCGACAGACTCTCCTCAGTGGAAGAGAATCGATCATGAGTATCCTGAATTTGGAAACGAGTCGATAAACCTTTGTCTTGCATTATCTACAGATGGAGTGAATCTTTTTGGTTTTCAAAGAAATAGTCATAGTACATGGTCGGTTATGTTGATAAATTATAACTTACCACTGTGGTTATGCATGAAACGAAAATACATCATGTTATCTATGCTTATATCAGGACCAAAACAACCGGGTAATGATATTGAGGTTTATTTAGCTCCATTGATCGACGATTTGAAATTATTGTGGGATTCAGGTGTTCCATTGTATGATGCTTATAGAAGGGAAGAATTCACTTTGAGAGACATGTTGTATGGGACGACAAATGAATTCCCTACTTATGGAAATTTTTCTGGATATACCATTAAAGGAACTCAAGGTTGTCCCGTTTGCGAAGAAGGTACACAATCAATTAGGTTGAAACATTCATCGAAAACCGTGTTTCTAGGACATCGCAGATTTCTACCACGACGACATAAGTACCGTTATTGGAAGACATCATTCGATGGAAGTTCAGAAGAATGTACAACACCGTCTCCACTAACAGGAGATCAATTTTTTGAGAAAGTTAAAAATGTGGACACTACTTTTGGTAAACCGGCTTTGAAAAACCTTACAAAAATCGGTTGGAAAAAGAGATCAAAATTTTTTGAATTATAATACTGGAATTGTTTGTATGTAAGACATTTTATTGATGTTATGCATGTAGAAAAAAATGTATTTGACAGTGTTATCGGCACGTTGCTAAATACATCTGGCAAAACAAAAGATGGAATTAAGGCTAGGTTGGACATGGTTGAGATAGGAATACAAGAAGAGTTGGCTCCAGTGAAGGGTGAAAACGAACATTTCCTCTTCCTACTGCTTACACTCTTTCCATGCAGGAGAGATATCAGTTTTGCAACTTCTAGAATGACATAAAGGTTCCAGAGGGGTATTCGTCAAATATCTGTAACCTTGTGTGAATGAGAGACTTGAAGTTAAAAGGTCTGAAATCACATGACTGTCATGTTTTGATGAAAAATCTCATTGAAATTGCTTTATGTTGCATTTTTTCCAAGAATGTTTACCATACATTAAAGAAATTGTGTTTCTTCTTCAAATATATACGCAGCAATGTTATAGACCTGGTGAAATTTCTAGCTATGGAAAAAGAAATTGCCGTCATATTATGTGAATTATAAATGTTCTTCCCGCCATCATTTTTTGATATGATGGTTCATTTGATGGTCCACTTGGTGAGAGAGATTCGACTATGTGGTCCTGTACATTGCAGATAGATATACCCCATTGAAAGTTATATGATGATTTTGAAAGGGTATGTCAAAAATAGATGTCGGTCAGAGGGTTGTATTGCAGAGCGATAAATTGTTGAGGAAGTCCTTGAATTCTGTATTGAATACTTGTCTGGTGTGGAATGCATTGGCTTACCGAAATCTCGTCACACTGGGAAGCTTGAGGGTGAAGGAATTTCTGGAAGAAAGGTTGTCACAATCAATATTACAGATCAGGAGCAGTCCCACCTTGATGTTTTGCATAACAGTTTCGACGTTTACCCATATGTTGAAATCCACAAAGAAATTATTATTAATTTGAATCCATCAAGGGCTGAAAATGGATATCAGATACACATAATCGACAGTTTATAGGATGGTTTCGAGATCATATTTGTAAGAAGTCAGATGAAAATCTAAAGTCAATTTCGGAACAACTTCGATGGCTAGCCGGAGGACCAAGTGTGTATTCATTATCTTACAATGCTTATGTAGTTAATGGTTATACATTTTATATTAATGAATATGATGAAGATAGTACCATGAAGAATAGTGGGGTTACACTTGTGGCTGAAGTGATGCATGTTTCCGGTGCTAAGGACCGAAATCCAATTTATGCGAATATGTCATACTTTGGCATCATCAAACAAATATGTGAGTTGGATTATACCGAATTTCATGTTCTGATATTTCAATGCAAGTGGGTTGATAACAGGAGTGATGTTAAAATAGATGATTTGGGATTCGTGAAAGTTGATTTCGGTAAGGAAGGGGAGATAGATGAACCATTTATAATGGCATCACAGGCAGTGCAAGTATTTTATGTTCCAGATCCCGCATACCGAAACTAGTCGATTGTTCTGTTATCGACCAAAACAGCTGAAGGGTTAGATGAAAATTCAACAGAAGATGACCCTTTCATTGGGACTTCGCAATCATTTTGCAGTGGTCCCAATGTAGACGACGTTTTGTGTGTCAGAGGAGACCACAATAAAGGGATATGGAAAGTTTATAGAGGGGTCAAATCCCTTGAGCCTTTAAAAAAAGGGAATTCAATAATCAAGTTATTGATTTTTATTTTAATATAGATTGTGTTACATTATGTTATTATAAGTTCGCTACTACTCTTATGTGATCTAAATTAAATTTTAAACCAGTTCTGCAGATAATGACTTCTTCACCTGCTGATGCACCCAATCCCGAGACACAACACATCTCTCAACTTGTTGTAGCTGGTCCCACTGTTGAGAGACAACAGGTCTCTCAACCTGTTTTTGTTGGTCCCACTACTGACGTACAACAGGTCTCTCAACCTGTTGCAGCTAGTGTCAGTGTCAATGCTAGCGCTTCGGAGAAACATAATGATGATGCAGAAACTGAGGAAATGGTAGGTGATGAAACCCCAGCGAAACAAAAAAACAGGTGCGCCGTAGTTTGAAAGTTTTAGCAAAAATCCTTAAGGCACGTGCAAAAGGAATCAAATATGAGGTGGGATGGAATAATCTAGGCCATCATGTAAACGCCAAAAAAGCCATGTTTAGTAGCTAAATTGGAATCGTCACTCAACAACGTGTGCCGATTGACGTAGAGTCGTGGCACCATGTTGTCAGTGGGTTGAAAACATTAATGTGGGAAGTGATTACGGTAACATTACGATATCATCTATTTAATTTATTAAAATAAAATAAAATATTGAAATATTGACTAACCCTTCATCATCTCTTGCCGAGTGCATTTATAGTAGATGTTTCGCACAAAGAATATGTTTTCATACTGGAAGGAAGGATTCATAGATGCTTTCGCAGCATTTTAACAAAACATCATCTGAAAGATATCAAAGGGAAAATCAAGCCTCACCCGCATCCTCTTTATTCACACTTGATTTCCCAAGGAACGTGGGATGTGTTTTCCAACCATCGTGCGGAACATAATTTTCAGGTACATTGTGTTTGGTTACACGTTGTGTAACATTTCTTGTATTCATCATGTTGATTGATAGGTTTTTATTTATGAAACAGCAACTGAGTGCTAAAAATAAAGAATGGGCAGCAAAAACAGTGTACCCCTACCGTAAAGCAAGTTTGGGGTACACTTCAATTGAAAAACAATTGGTATGTATTTTAAAAGTACTGTAATAATTTTATGTGACATAAAACAACAATGTAACCATGTTTTTCTGTTTATTGCAGATTGATGAAGCAATATCTCAAGTAACTTCCATTCCACGCCATGTGCTATGGAAGGAGGCTCGTGTTAATAAAGAGGGGAAACTGATAGATGCAAACTCACAAAAAGTGTGGGAAACATGTGTAAGTATGATATAATATAAACTTGTTTTTCTTTAAATCACTATTATATAACAATTATTACTTATTTTTTCATATTTTCTATTTGACATAGTCACAAGAATCAACAACACCTGCACCGGATGTAGACATACTTTCAACGACCTTGAAACAGCCAGAGCAGTATGGCCGCATCAGAGGTGTGGGTTTTGTGGTGTCACCCCGGACATATTTTCAGAAAAAAAAACAAGAGGATGAACAAAGTAAAGAATTTAATGTAATGAGAGATAAAGTAGCTACCCTTGAAGAACTAATCCAAACTCCGGGAATGATGCTAACGAGTTTGATGGAGGAGAGGCGAAGAGAACAAACAACTCAACAACAACCCCCGCGAGAAGATCCACCCCTCACCAGCTTTGAGGCGAGCCATTCCCATCAAAGACCTGACTTAACCGAGGTAATCAATGTTATAATATTCGTTTTTCTGATATGTGAATCACAGACACTGATACCTTTCATGTAATGATATTCTGCAGGGTGAAAATGACTGTGATTTATATCTGTCAACTCCCACCCATTGCCTTGTAGCGAGGGATACAATGTTCAATATGAAGAATGACACGCTACACTCCATACCCCTTCCAACTGGTCATGTAAAAGTGTCGATTAACGTAGCTCATGGGCCGAGTGCTGAGCTACCCATGCCAAATGAAGATGACAACATTCATACGGTGGAAAATGTTGTTGGAACATTCGTTGCATGGCCATCGAATCTTGTAAAAAAACATGCCGAGCAGGAGGTATTCATTTCCAGTTCATTTTTCATGGAGAACCTTTAACATTAAATTATCAAATGTCTGAACTGATGAATGTTATTACAGAAGGATAAAATAGAGAAGCTAAAACAAAAGAGCGGCTCCAACATTGGATCAACCAACTGATCAAAACGATCTACTGAGAGCGCGTTCACCCCGCCCGTTCTATATCCACATTTAATATCATTGCAAAATAATGTGGATAAGAAAATGAAACAAGGAATGAGTCATAAAATTGTTTGTGAAAAAGATATGTATGGAGAGGAAATAATAGATTTCGTTAGTGCAGACACTATTTCTGAGATCATCACATATGACTGGCTAGGCGCCTTAGTTATAAATGTATACATGAGTTATGTTTTCATGATTTGATTTTACAGAAGCTGATATACTTTGATAATTATGGATAAATACATCTCATATTTTTCACAGGAGTATATATGAAAAACAATTGAAGGGATTTTCCCATGAATACAAATTTGGACTCGTTAGTCCTCACACCATTTCTACACAACGAACAGAAATAGATTCTAATTTTCATGATGAATTGATGTCAAATCTTCTCAGAACGTTTCAAATAAGAATAACAACTGACATGCTTTTTTTAATACCAACGATGCAATGGTAAATCTCTACATTTTAATCATATAAATTATATTTTCATTTCTATCAGTACTTATTTCTTTTTGTGTTTTTAGGGAACATTGGATGCTCATTGCAGTCAATTTGGAGACTCCAAAGATTTATTTTCTGGATTCACTACATGGATATCCAACTAACCGACCATAGATGATGGCGATTGTCAATTTTTAATACACTAGATCCAACATTTTAGAACTAAATATCTTGTTATAGAATTTATATTATCTTTTAATGAGGATTTTGTTATGATAGGGCGGTGTATTAATATCTTCTAAAGGCTGGAATGAATCCAGGGTGTAAGGAAGAAAATGCCCACAAGATCTACAAATGGAGAAGTATCTGGGTATATATAATTATATTTCACTATCCAAATCCATATCAAAACAAATTACTTATTTTTTTTGATGTTTCTGCTGTGTCCGAAACAAACAAATGACACGGACTGCAGTTATTATGTTTATAAATTTATGAAAGAGATCGTGTTTCATGGAAAAACTAACATCCCTGAAGAAGTATTTTTGAAAATAATTACTACTTTATTTTAAAAAATTAATAATCCTTTCTGTATTTATATTTTTTCATTACTACTATGACTGTCGCAAAAACTCCTATTCAGAAGATGATATAAATGTCTTTAGAAATGAATGGGCATCGTACCTGATTGAATAATGTAAACAAATAGGAAAATGAAGATGAATTCCTAATACTTATGATATCTTTATATGGTCATTGATATCTCCCTTTACACTTATTGAGAATCTATGATCTCCTTTTCTTATGATTCATATCCTTAGATTAGTGAATTCCTACTACTTAGTTTGTAAATGACATAAACTTTCAAAAACAACACCAATGACATACGACAAACCAAGAAAACGCATTTTGAATGTTCTGATACTTTAGGACAACGATCCACGAGTCATTTGTGACGTGTACGAATCAACCACAACTCAATCCGACGCATGGTGTGACCGGTATGGCTAAAAGTGTCTGATATCAGTTTCAAATTGAGATAAACATTGGAAAACAACACCAATGACATACGCCAAACCGCGAAAACGCATTCGGATTGTTTTGATACTTTAGTAAAATGATCCACGAGTCATTTGTAACGTGTAAGAATCGACCACACCTCAATCCGATGCACAGTGTGACCGGTATGGCTAAAAGTGTCTGATATCAGTTTCAAATTGAGATAAACTTTAGAAAACGACACCAATGACATACGCCAAACTGAGAAAGCATGTTCAGATTGTTTTGATACATTAGGAAAATGATCCACAAGTCATTTGTGACGTGTATGAATTGACCACACCTCAATTCGATGCACGGCGAGAGCGGTATGGCTAAAAGTCTCTGATATCAGTTTCAAATTGAGATAAACTTTGGAAAACAACAACAATGACATTTTCCAAACCGATAAAACGCATTCGGATTGTTTTGATTCTTTAGGACAATGATCCACAAGTAATTTGTGACGTGTACGAATCGATCACACCTCAATCCGACGCACGGTGTGATAGGTATGGCTAAAAGTGTCTGATATCAGTTTCAAATTGAGATAAACATTGGAAAACAACACCAATGACATACGGAAAACTGAGAAAATGTGTTGGGATTGTTTTGATACTTTAGGAAAACGATCCACGAGTCATTTGTGACGTGTAAGAATTGACCTCACCTCAATCCGAAGCATGGTGTGACCGATATGGCTAAAAGTGTCTGATATCAGTTTTAAATTGAGATAAACTTTGGAAAACAACATCAATGACATACTCCAAACCGAGCAAACACGATCAGATTGTTTTGATACTTTAGGAAAACGATCCGCGAGTCATTTGTGACGTGTAAGAATCGACCGCACCTCAATCCGACGCACGGTGTGACCGGTATGGCTAAAACTGTCTGATATCAGTTTCAAATTGAGATAAACTTTGGAAAACAACAACAATGACATACGCCAAACTGAGAAAACGCGTTCGGATTGTTTTGATACTTTAGGAAAACGATCCACGAGTCATTTTTGACATGTACGAATCGACCCCACCTCAATCTGACACACGGTGTGACCGGTATGGCTAAAAGTGTCTGATATCAGTTTCAAATTGAGATAAACTTTGGAAAACAACACCAATGACATACGCCAAACCGAGCAAACGCATTCGGATTGTTTTGATACTTTAAGACAATGATCCACGAGTCATTTTTGATGTGTGCGAATCAACCGAACCTCAATCCGACTCACGGTGTGACCAGTATGGCTAAAAGTATATGATATCAGTTTCAAATTGAGATAAACTTTGGAAAACAACACCAATAACATACTCAAAACTGAGAAAACGAGTTCGGATTGTTTTATACTTTAGTACAACAATCTGAGAGTCATTTGTGACGTGTACGAATCAACCACACCTCAATCCGACGCATGGTGTGAAGGGTATGGCTAAAATTGTATGATATCAGTTTCAAATTGAGATAAACTTTGGAAAACAACATCAATGACATATGCCAAACCGAGCAAACACGTTAAGATTGTTTTGATACTTTAGGACAATGATCCGCGAGTCATTTTTGATGTATACGAATCAACCACACCTCAATCTGATGCACGACATGACTGGTATGGATAAAAGTGTATGATATCAGTTTCAAATTGAGATAAACTTTGGAAAACAACACCAATGACGTACGCCAAACCAAGAAAACGTGTTCGGATTGTTTTGATACTTTAGGAAAACGATCCACGAGTCATTTGTGATGTGTATGAATCAACCACACCTCAATCCGATGCACGGTGTGACTGGTATGGCTAAAAGTGTCTGATATCAGTAACAAATTGAGATAGACCTTGGAAAACAACACCAGTGACATACGGCAAACTGAGCAAATGCATTCAGATTGTTTTGATACTTTAGGACAACTATCCACGAGTCATTTTTGACGTGTAAGAATCGACCGCACCTAAATCTGACGCACGGTGTGACCAGTATGACTAAAAGTGTCTGATATCAGTTTCAAATTGAGACAAACTTTGGAAAACAACACCAATGACATACGCCAATCTGAGCAAACGCATTCGGATTGTTTTGATACTTTAGGAAAATTATCCACGAGTCATTTTTGACGTGTACGAATCGACCTCACCTCAATCCGACACACAATGTGACCAGTATGGCTAAAAGTGTCTGATATCAGTTTCAAATTGAGATAAACTTTGGAAAACAACACCAATGACATACGCCAACCTGAGCGAACGTGTTTGGATTGTTTTGATACTTTAGGACAACGATCCACAATCATTTGTGATGTGTATGAATTGACCACACATCAATCCGATGCATGGTGAGACAGGTATGGCTAAAAGTGTCTGATATCAGTTTCAAATTGAGATAAACTTTGGAAAACAACACCAATGACTTATGCCATACCGAGAAAACGCATTCAGATTATTTTGATACTTTAGGACAACGATCCAAGAGTCATTTGTGACATATAAGAATCGATCGCACCTCAATCCGACACAAGGTGTGACCGGTATGGCTAAAAGTGTCTGATATCAGTTTCAAATTGAGATAAACCTTGGAAAACAACAACAATGACATACGAAAAACTGAGAAAACGCATTGGGATTATTTTGATACTTTAGGAAAACGATCCACAAGTCATTTGTGACATGTAAGAATCAACCTCACCTTAATCCGACGCACGGTGTGACTGGTATGGCTAAAAGTGTCTGATATCAGTTTCAAATTGAGATAATATTTGGAAAACAACACCAATGACATACACCAAACTGAGCAAACATGTTCATATTGTTTTGATACTTTATGAAAACGATCCGCGAGTCATTTGTGAAATGTACGAATCGACCTCACCTCAATCCGATGCACGATGTGACCGGTACATCTAAAAGTGTCTGATATCAGTTTCAAATTGAGATAAACATTGGAAAGAAACACCAATGAAATAAGCCAAACCGAGAAAATGCATTCGGATTGTTTTGATACTTTAGGACAATGATCCACGAGTCATTTTTGATGTGTACGAATCAACCGCACCTCAATCTGATGCACGGTGTGACCAATATGGCTAAAAGTGTCTGATATCAGTTTCAAATTGAGATAAACATTGGAAAACAACACCAATGACATACGCCAAACCGATCAAACACATTCGGATTGTTTTGATACTTTATGAAAACGATCCACGAGTCATTTTTGACGTGTACGAATCGACCGCACCTCAATCCGACGCACGGTGTGACCGGTATGGCTAAAAGTGTATGATATCAGTTTCAAATTGATATAAACTTTGGAAAACATCAACAATTACATATGCCAAACCGAGAAAATGCGTTCGGATTGTTTTGATACTTTAGGAAAATGATCCGAGAGTCATTTGTGACGTGTACGAATCGACCGCACCTCAATCCAATGCATGGTGTGACCGGTATGGCTAAAAGTGTATGATATTAGTTTCAAATTGAGATAAACATTGGAAAACAACACTGATGACATAAACCAAATTGAGAAAAAACGTTCGGATTGTTTTGATACTTTAGGAAAACGATCCGCGAGTCATTTTTGGCATATACGAATCAACCACACCTTAATCCGATGCACGGCATGACCGGTATGGCTAAAAGTGTCTAATATCAGTTTCAAACTGAGATAAACTTTGGAAAACAACAACAATGACATACGCCAAACCAAGCAAATGTGTTCGGATTGTTTTTATACTTTAGGACAACGATCCACGATTCATTTGTAACGTGTACGAATCGACCGCACCTCAATCCGATGCACAGTGTGACTGGTATGGCTAAAAGTGTTTGATATCAGTTTCAAATTGAGATAGACTTTGGAAAACAACACCAATGACATACGGAAAACCGAGCAAACGCATTCGGATTGTTTTGATACTTTATGAAAACGATCCACGAGTCATTTTTGACGTGTACGAATCGAACTCACCTCAATCCGATGAACAACATGACCAGTATGACTAAAAGTTTCTGATATCAGTTTCAAATTGAGATAAACGTTGGAAAACAACACCAATGACATACACCAAACCGAGCAAACGCGATCGGATTGTTTTGATTCTTTAGGACAACAATCCCCGAGTCATTTTTGATGTGTATGAATCGACCGCACCTCAATACGACGCATGGCGTGACCGGTATGGATAAAAGTGTCTGATATTAGTTTCAAATTGAGATAAACATTCGAAAACAACACCAATGACATACGCCAAACCGAGAAAACGCATTCAGATTGTTTTGATACTTTAGGAAAACGATCTGCCAGTCATTTTTGACGTGTACGAATCGACCGCACCTCAATCCAACGCACGGTGTGACCGGTATGGCTAAAAGTGTCTGATATCAGTTTCAAATTGAGATAAACTTTGGGAAACAACACCAATGACATACGTCAAACTGAGAAAATGTCTTTGTATTGTTTTTATACTTTAGGATAATGATTCGCGAGTCATTTGTGATGTGTACGAATTGACCGCACCACAATCTGACACACGGTGTGACCGGTATGGCTAAAAGTGTCTGATATCAATTTCAAATTGAGATAAACTTTGGAAAACAACACCAATGACATACACCAAACTGAGATAATGCATTCGGATTGTTTTGATAATTTAGTACAATGATCCATGAGTCATTTGTGACGTGTAAGAATCGACCACACCTCAATCCGACGCACGGTGTGACTGGTATGGCTAAAAGTGTCTGATATCAGTTTCAAATTGAGATAAACTTTGGAAAACAACACCAATGACATACGCCAAACTGAGAAAACGCGTTCGGATTGTTTTGATACTTTAGGAAAACGATCCGCGAGTCATTTGTGACGTGTATGAATTGACCGCACCTCAATCCGACGCACGGTGTGACCGATATGGATAAAAGTGTCTGATATCAGTTTCAAATTGATATAAACTTTGGAAAACAACACTAATGACTTATGCCAAACTGAGCAAACGCGTTCGTATTGTTTTGATACTTTAGGACAACGATCCGCGAGTCATTTGTTACCTATACGAATCGACCGCACCTCAATCTGACGCACGGTGTGACTGGTATGGCTAAAAGTGTCGGATATCAGTTTCAAATTGAGATAGACTTTGGAAAACAACACCAATGACATATGCCAAACATATTGATTTTACATTATTCCCTTTCATTGTTATGAAAATGAAAACATTTGAGTTTAAAATTTCATATTTTAGTTTCACATTTCCATATTAATGTATTCTTTCATATTACTATGTTAATTTCTTTCATTATTGCATTACTAACATAATATTTGTTTTCTTATATAGGTGAATTTTTTCCGTGAGTTCGGATGCTTTGTTCGGTAACAAATACCATCGAGAGCGGATCACATATATCAAAGGATGAAACATGAATGTTTATAACTGTTGTTGAATAATTGTAAATGTAACTATGTAAAACAATGTTTGAAATGTATATAGCAATGTGTTTTTTTGTATTCATGATGTTAAGTAAATGCATATACCGTTTTCGGTCAAAATATTGGGTGCAGGTGCTATGGTGTGCAGGTGTGCATGTGCTACTTTGTGCAGGTATTTAGGTGTGTAGGTGTGCAGGTACTGTTTTTTTTTGGTGCAGGCGATGGGGCCTTTATCAGCACTTTTTTAGCATTGATAAAGGACACCTTTAACAGTGCTAGAGGAGCGCTGATAAAGGAACCCTTTATCAGCGCTCCATCAAGCGCCGATATAGGAGACCATTATCAGCGCTAAAAGAAGCGCTGAGAAAGGGGACCTTTATAAGCGCTCCGAGAAGCGCTGATATAGGGGACCTTTATCAGCGCTTCTTGGAGCGCTGATAAAGGGGACCCCCCTTTATCTACGCTGGCATTAACAGCAGTTTTCTAGTGCTGTTAATGCTGGTTTTTAGCACTGATAAAGGCCCAGGTTGTAGTAGTGTATAATAACTATTCCTACTAAATTATTTTATCCCAAATACGTTCTTACTTTAAATTCTATGGTTTAGATGAAAATCCCACTCATGTGTATAGTAAACTATCGGTCTGATAAGCAATATGATTCAATTTTTAATAACATTTTTCATGGATGGTAATTAAGAAAATTTTAGTGAATATATGTGATATATAATATATAATTGAAATATCATGGAAATATTTTTTACTCCAAAATTATAATATATCCTTTCCAATTTTCCATTCCCAACAATTGAACAACGATATTTTAATTTATGTGAATGTGTGGACTACAGCCTCTACATATCAATTCAATTATTCTATCATGAAGACAAAAAAATTTATTCATATATAATTATATTTTATCAAAGAACATTTTATTTATTATATGATTATAATTTTGGAGTGATAAAATAAAAGTTACCTTCTATCGATTATGATCATTCAAAAAATGGAGATGTTACTCATGCGTTAGTATGATGAACCATTAAAATGATTGTAACATTGTTCATTTTTCATAATCATATTTAATGACTAGTTTTATTATTACAACAAATTTATAAAATTGATTATTATTTCATTTAAATTATTTTTAATTTGATTATCGAAATACAACTTTTACCATATAAAAAACATTGAATCCATTTTAAAAAAATGAACTAAATGTCTAAAAAATACTTAATGTGGGCATAACCGAATAAGTATTTAAATACCAAAATATAATATTTAAAATAACAGTTTTATTTAAAATTTGTTAATATTGGAAATGGTTCTTATAAAATTAGATAAATGATATATTCTTATTATGTAGGAATTAAAGGTAATACCCAGAATTTATGTACTAAAGGTATGGGTTTCTTATATGGAAGTAAATTCTATGAGACTTATACCATATTTAATATTTATTTATATAAAGGGATGCATAAAATTCACCATCCACATATTATATCATGATTCATTTATTATTATTGGTATTTTATGATTCAATTTTAATTATTTAATAAAATGGTATTTGAATTAAAAGTGAAAATGTGGTTAAAGGTTTCATTGTAGAAAACTTTATCATTATAGTATATTATTTATTTGAAAAAAAATATTATTTATCATAAAATGTAAAATGGAGCATGAGAAAAGGAGATATGTGGTTCGGGAGACATTGGGGTTTGATGTAGTGAATCTAAATAGTATCCATTCACACCAAATTCACTCTCTCTGGGAGAAGAAACCTATGACCTAAGATGTATGAGATATGCACTCCTTCCATTAAAATGTGATGCCAATAGGTCAAAAAAATATTTCATTAACACAATGTATGATAAATTTCACTGTGGTTGAGTATGATCACCATACATCTCTAAATGATATACTCAATAGAACATGGGTTATAATCATGGTCACAATGGGAAATCTAAATATCCATCAAATCAGTTTTAATTGATTTCAGATGAATATTATTGTAAAAACCTAAAACTATATCAATGAAATTTCAATTATTATTTTTATTTCATAGAGTACAGATCACATAAAACAACTTGTGGAACACAATACAAATATCATAAATAGATAATGATTAATATAAGAGGTATTTTTAGAAGTAAAGGAACCTATACTGATTTAATAATAACATGACCATAGGAACAATAATATACCCCTGATGAAAATTAAATAGGAGTGATGAAAATTTACATTACCCATGAATGAATAAATAAAATTTAGGCACCTTATAAATGAATGTATCATGTAATTATATCATATTTCAAGTAAATGAATATTTTAAAAATTGTTAAATTAATTGTTTGTATTTTTATGTCATAAATATTTAATTAGAATATTATAATTATTAAAATTATTTAAAAAATATATGTTTATGTAAAATTTATTCTTAAAATAATATTTTCCTTAATATTTTAGGATACTTTAATGAGACCTTAATTAATTTTTGAAAGTGTAAATAAAGCAGTTATAGATTTAAAATATGAATTGTTTAATAAATGAAGCTTTACATTTTAAAATAAAACATCTCATACTTATAAAATTATTTTCCTAAAATGGATATCATTTTTAGATTAAACATATCAAAAAAATATTTGGTGGAAATATTGGTATTTTTCTAAAATACATTATTATGGTGAATATTAAAGTACAATAATTAATAATAAATGATATATACAAGATTTACTGAGTAATATGTGATGTTTGGAGAATATAATAACCCTTGAATCAAACTCACTAGATCTTATTGTTGTATATAGTAACAATAAAGCACACTATTGGTTATCTTGAGAAAAATAATAAAATAATGAATAAAATAAATTGAAATCCCATCTCCTACACACCAAAAATACCACCACTCAACACCGCTTTTCATCGCACCTTAAACGAATTGTTCCTTGAAAACTTGCTATCCAATATTCTTCCCAAGACGCTCCCCCACTTCCATGACCTCTTGGTAACATCCAAATACCAAAACCTATCCCCATAATAAGGTTATCAAGGAGGTGTATTCTAGAGGTACAATCATATTCCTATTATTTTTAGTATCTTTTCAAGTTCATTCTTTCATTATTCGCTCCTGATCTCCTCTATAAAAATTATCATGATTAATAATTTATCATCTATATAATATAATGATATCATTTTAATGGAACATCCTTACACAAAATCCTTTCTCACACTCTTTAATTTGAAAAATGGAATCATTATCTATGAGGTGCAGATTTACAACCATCGCGGATGACATATTTTTTTATTAATTTTATCTATCAAGGATAGTAATGTAACCATTTTTATGGTTAAATTTGAAGATAATATTTTCATTACAACATATCATGTTTTCTAGTGGTAATATATTTACATAATACTAAAAGAAAAAACTAAATGAGTTCATTATGATCAATAACTACCATATTAATGTAAACATTTATCCCTAAATGTCTTATCTAATAAATCATCCATGTACTATATAATCATATGATATATATAAAAATTTACACATGTTTATTTTATTTAATTTTATGTAAAATAAATCTATAATAATTATACCCAATCCTCAATAACATCAGTACTCTTATACAAGTATACCGATCGTGAAAACCAATCAAAGGAGTACTCCCTTGCATTAAAATTGTATCTTATAACTCATCAAAAAGGATATAACGGAGGTAAATAAAAGTATAATAAAAATAACATTGTAAAAAATGTTTTGAATTAATTAATAATTGAAATTAAATTTATTATCCATGAAGTTATGGTCATGTGAAAAACACATTTAGATATATTGTAAGGGTTTTCCCATAACCTGAATTTTTCATTCGGGGGTATGATTTCTATCTCTTTACACTATTAAATTTATTAACTATTTATATATACTACTAAAAAAATCCATTTGAATGTACTATTTATGGGTACCTATAATAATCCTTTATTCATTGATTGGGGTTAAAATTTTTATAAGGACATTTCTCAAGAACTTCTTATACGCAACCCTGATTGAAGGAAACATCTCGACATATTACCCATTTTCAAATACCATCTAAAATATATTTTTAAAAATAATTATTATTCTAAAATCTCTACTTCATTCATGTGATACTATTTTTATCATTACTATTTTTAAACAAAAAATTAATAAAAATAAAAATTAGTTTTCCAAAAGAATTATTCTTTGCAATGTAAAAGGCGTATTTCTCTGAAGAATTACTTAATGATTTTATAAGAGTATTTTCATATATTTCAACACATTTTTTGAATTTTATTCTTTATTAAGATTTATATCTTTTTATTTTCAACAAACATTTTCTATTAAATTTTATATTACTATGTTTACTATGAACATTCTATCTTGATATCATTCATTAAGCTACTTCGATTGGTTAGTGATTATGATTATAGATTTGGGAAATTTATTTAAATTTCATATTTTCTTATTGTTTATGTTTTGAACAGATAATATGGGGAAAATTATACTTATCAAGTGATCGGTGGTCCCTCTATATCCTATTGATGCATTGGATGGTCTCAAGAGAGAAAATATAGTTATTTGTTGGCGTAGTCATTACCCAAGTATTTTAAATCATTTTGGTCGAGGCCTTAATGGTATGTTACATATATATAGATTTATGAAATCCCCCATTATGATATTATAAATTGATAAACCATGTTATATTTTTAATTATAATATCCATGACTATGGTTTATTATTTTATGATCTGTTTTATGGATTAATTAACAGAAATTTCATTCCTTCCATGTTATTATAAGCGTTATTTTTAAAGGAATTATTGTTCTTCAAAATGCATAATGATTATGTTTATTATATCAATTTGTCAATTAAATACCCTTACTAATCATCTTGTATGCCCCCTTATGATTTATTTCTCCTCCTGATGCATGATGAGTATTATGAATGACTAGTAGAGATAATCTATGAGTTTATGCGGGATTAAAAAAATTTGATATGATGTATTTTGTTTTAATTTGTAGAGTAAAAATTATGTATTTAACTAATTTTACAATGATACTCATCATTTCAGTACTCTGGGAACCTATTACATGTAAACATAACAATGTAATAAAGTCAGTCACCTATTTTGGACTACTGGTGTAAGGGTCCTTAGAGTTGGTATTCAAGGATGTTTTGCAGAAATAATGGAAAATAGATTTAAAAAACATAGATTATAGAAAAAAACCTAATATAGTATTTGAGGATAAACATACATTAATCATCCTTGATTTTTTTAGGTAGTGATTACGTATATCTATATTGAAATATATCATTGTCATGATACTTCAAGTCGATGTGGTTGAGGAATAGATGAACCCGGGAGTAACAACTCGTACTAGGTGTCTCAGGCCTATCTTGGGGTAACCTAGTAAATAAAAATTGGCCTTAATACACACCTAGTTTGACACTCCTTAGGGATATTCTTAGTATAATTGAAATTTTATTTGAAAATTAAAACAAAAGATTTGAAAAAAAAATTATCCTCAAAGAAACAATGTTTATGATTATGATATTAGATATGTATAAAATTTTAATTTATATTAGGTGTTTTTATTGTTTTAGAATATTCATTATGATTAATAACCTAATCTAGTGTATGAATTTTTTTTATAAATGGTGTCTAGTGGAAGATCTAGAAACCATATCAAATCATGTTTCCCATATATGGAGTTACCTCCTATGAAAACTAATGAAGTCAGTAATTGAGTTTCAATTGGTGAAAAGAAACTTTTAACTATATTGGGAATGAAGAATCAGGTTATGAATAATAACCATAACCATATGGAGCATCATGTTCCACAACGTGGATGAGTAATGTTAGACCACACTTTGATAAGAGAACCATCATCAATAAATGGGAATACAATCACATTTTTAGATGAGATGTGGATATGTTCTTTAATAAAGATATTTCTCACTATGAATTGTAATGAAATGGATAAGGTTGTTGTGGATGTTTATCATATATCAGAAGATATAGATCAATGGTGGCCACTAATTCAAAAAAAAATGCAGTGGAATAAATTAATAATATATAATCGATGTATTTTAAGGATTTTTTCCTATAAAAATATCTTCCTCAAGAACAATAAACAAATATGGAAAAAAAATTCTTGAATCTGAGGTAAAAGGATGATGAAAATATTTATAAGTATGAAGTCGACTTTACACGGCTAGAAAATCATAACGAAGAACAAATATGTAATCCATGGAGAAAGTGTTATAGATTCATTGATGGTTTAAAACAATACCTCCAAAGGGCACTGATCTAAAAAATTCTCATCCCACAAAGATGTTATCTCATGTTCTATCAAGATAGAAAATGAATTATTTATGTCTACTTAATTTAAGACAAATAAATAGTAGAAGAGGGTGGAATAGGAAATAATGGATAAATAGAAGAATAAAAAATGTATTTTTCCAACATGTGAAACTTGTGGAAGGAATCACCATATATCCTGATTAAAAGGAAAAGGATTTTGTTATATGTATAGAGAAAAATGACATTAATACCAATATTTAAAGGGAAATAATGAAGCTACAAAAGATCAATGATACAATTTTAGGTAAAATGGACACAATCCAAATGTTTCTATGAAGTATTATAGAAAATTTACTACTAAAAGATCCCAAGGACAAGGACAAGCTAATGTGATCACAACTGCTGTGGATGAAGTTCATAAGGATGTGGTGGAATGTACTATAATCATTTCATAAACCATGGCCAATGATTTATTTGATTTTGGATTATCTCATTCCACTATATCATACCACCTTTATTTAAAGATTAGATATTTACAATTTTCCTTAACAAGGTAGTTTTCAATTAATACCCTTGAGGAAATTATCATGGAAAAAATTTCAATCATTAAGTCCCCATTATTTCATATAAATATGGTTTAACTGTATATATTTTCATCAAAAATATGTTCAATGTTGATATAATCATTTCCATCAAATGTCTTTCAAAATATGAATTGAAAATATATTATAAGAAAAAAAGAAATTATGATTTCTTAGGAAGGTATAAAATCCATTTTCTATAGAGTAGAAACATCACCATCTAATTCTTATCGAGACCTAGCCCCTGTAGCTCTACTGACGTCAATTAATGGGGAGTAAGATAAAACAATAACTATAGTTGATGAATTAAATATTCAAATTAAGGGTGTGCCTATTGGGAACGAATAATGTATTCATAGAGGATCTAACTAAACATCCTCTTAAGGGGGATGTTAATTTTTGAATTGATTATATTCCTATCAGATGAAATATATCAAATACACCATATAAAATTTTAATAGTTGATTTAGTATAAATAAAGAAGAAACTAAAAATATCTAGTGATAAAGGATTTATCATCCCTAGTTTTTCTCCATAAAGATCCCTTATTCTCTTTGTCATGATGAAATTTGGATCTATGAGGTTGTGCATTTACTATATATAAATATATGTTATTAAAATAATGATAAAATATATACTACATATTATTGATGTTTTATTTGATCATCTTCATAGATATGAATATTTTTCAAATATTTATATTCATTCTTTATATCATTAGTTTTGTGTGAGGAAGGGGGATATTCTTGTGAGATAATTTTGAACTATTTATGGGAATTATGAGTTTAAGATAATTCCATTTGTACTAACTAATGAACCCCCTGTTTTAGTGGATGTAATGTACATTGTTATCAAGGAATGTATTGATTACTTCATTTACTATTTTTTTGATGATATCCTAGTATACACCAAAATCAATGAAGACCATGATAATCACTTTCATATTTTCATAATATCTCTTAGATGAAAATAATTTTATTGGATATTTTGAAAGTGTGAATTTTGGCTTCAATAATTTTCTTATCATGGAAAAATTATATCAAAGGATGTAATCTCATTTTATTCTTTAAAGACAAAGGTTTTTCTAGAATGACCTCTGCCAATGAACATAACGATTTTATATAGTTTTTTAGTTTAATGGGTTATAATAATCATTTCATTCAAAAAATCACACGTTTAGCTAACCTATTGACCAATATGCTCTTCATGGGGTTATGATTGTATATGGAAAAAGAGTGTGATTTTTAAATAATTGATGAACATGTTATTGAATTCTCTAATATTAACTATACTATCAAGAAATGTTGGATTTTAGAATTAGAGTGATTCATCAATGAGAGAAAATGTTTGTGTCCTTATGAAAGAATGATAAATTTATTGGCAATGCATCAAGGTAGTTGAAAATACTTAACATAAGTATCCAACTAATTATATTGTCTTACAATGTTTCATCTTTCTCTAAAGGTATGGAGACAGTATCTATGTTATGAAAGATGTTAGATATATATGGACCACCAGTGTTTGAAATATATCATAACCTAGAAATAACTAAACATGATAAAAATGCTATGGCTCGATCTGCACAAGGATTATAATTGTTCAATACACTACCACCATAGAAAAGAAAATAAGTTTGTAGATGCATTGAGAAGGAGGAATCATGGAGTTTAGATCAACATGAGGATTGATAAAGACCATATTTATGTGGATCTAGAAAAAATGGTTATCCGAATTATCACGGAAGGCGAATCATTATTACATTTTCAACTAGTTTCCCAACTATCTTTGTTGGAAATATTTAAAAGTTCTTAGTGTGATGATGAGAATCGTCAAAAGAAAATTAATGGTGTGAATGATGGGAACATTCTTGACATCATCTGTGCAGATGGACTTCTGAAATTTGGGGGGATTCTATGTGTTCCCACTATACCCAAGGTAAAAAGCAAGTCAATAGATGATTCCCTTATATCAAATTAATATATACACCATGGTAGGGAAATTTTGTATAATGATATGAAGGAACATTTCTAGTGGGATAGAATGATGCGATAAATTTCTAATTATGTAATAATTTGTTTAGTCCATTATTAATTTGAGGATAAAATACAACATCCAATAGGTCTCTTTCAACCCTTGTATATTCCTACGAGGAAATGTGATGACATAAATATGTATATTTTCACTAGATTACCAAATATTCTATGAAATAATGAGGTAATATGGATATTTTTTATGGAATTACAATACATTCACATTTCCTCACTATAAGGGTGGATTTTCCATTGGAACACTATGCTTGAAATTGTATTAAAAATGTTTTAAGAAATCATGGAGAACCTATTTCTTTGATTTATTATCATGGTACATGATTTAAATCAAAAATTTGGTAAACTGTTCAGATATCATTGGAGATTGAGTATCTTTTGAGAACTTATATCACTCAAACTGATGAGTAGTCTGAATGAACCATTAAATCATTAGAAGAAATGATGAAATCATTCCCCCTCGACATTCAAGAATTGTTGGATCTTTATTATCCTTTTTAGAGTTTTCCAATGATAATAGTTTCCCTTCTAGCATTCAAATGGTATCCTATGAATCATTGTATGGAACGAGATGTCGTACACCAATATGTGGGGACGATATTGGTGAAAGAAATAATGTTGTCCTCGAGTTTACGGAGGAAACAAAAAAAGGTAAATACTATTCAATATCATATCAATGTATCTCAATGTAAGAAAATGTCTAGGATGATAATCTAAATAATGATTTATAATTTCAATTGGGAGGTCTTTTTTTCTTGAATGTATCTCAATTGAATGGTGTTATAGTATTTGGGTTGATAGAAGAAAAGATCCCTAGGTACATTTGTTGTACTAAAAGCATGGAGAGAATTTGAGATGTGGCTTATCGTTTGGAAATACCATATAGCCTTTATAAGGTACACAATGTGTTCCACATCTCACTGTTAAGGATGTACATGCCAGAACCGACACACATCTTCACTTTTAAAGGAATAAAATTAGATCATAACTTATGTTACTGTGGAAATCCAATACAGATTCTAGACAATAGTTAATAGGTGCCAAGGAATTTTATGACTCGTCTAGTAAAGGTAATTTATTATAATAGTAAAATTGAAGAGGCGATCTGGGATCAGCATGTCTTATTATTAAGAAATACCCCAATATTTTTGTGGGGTGATATACACAAAATTTCAAGGATCATATTTTTGTAGGAGGTTAAAATGCAACATCCCAAAACCGAATCTATGAAATTTCACATATTATATTAATTTAATTTAGTATATATGACATAAAATCACATATAGAACATAATAAAAACATAATAAATGAAGAATGAATGCAATAAGTGGTATTTCTCAAAGTTATGGAACCTTTACCATTGAAATAGTAACTTGACCTTAAGAATAGTATTATAAAACTAAGGGATAGAAAATATAAATACTGAATATTAACATCTCCAATGAATTTCTATATAAAATTTAGGTTCCTTTTCAATGAATCTATCATGAAATTATGTCGTAGAATAAAAAAAATATTTAAAAAATTGTAAAATTATGTGTTGGTATTTTTTTATGTCAAAAATATTTATTTAAATTTTTATAATTAATAAAAATATTTAAAATAATTTATATTATTATATTATTTATTAATAAAATTATAATTTGTTTTCTTATTTTTTTAAGATAATTTGATGAGACCGTAGTTAATTTTGTAATGATTTAAAAAACCAGTTACAGAATTTAAATATGTCTTTTCATGTAAATGGTGGTTTTAATTTTAAAAAAAATTAACGTATATAGAATATTATTTTCATAAATTGGAGTTCGTTTTTGAATTAAAAATGATAGAAAACCTCTTTCATGAATTTTTTGTATTTTTCTTAAATAGTTGAATTTTTTGTGAATAGTAAAATATGATAATTTATGATAAATGATAACTACGTGATTTATTGGTTTATAAGTGATTTTTGGATAATGAAAACACCCTTCGATCAAAACCACTTTCTATTATTATTGTACATAGTTACATGAATCAGCACTGTAGGTTTTCTTGGTCAGAATAATAATATAATGAATAATATAATGAGAAATCACCCCTATCATTTACCATAAATACCATCCCCCACCACCACTTCTCCTCAAACCTTCCAGGATTTGGGAAATGTAATATTTCATCCAAATACACTTTCAAATCCTCTTCCCCATGTTCAAGAGCTCTTGTCCTCATCATATGACCAAAATAAATCCTCATAAGGAGGTTCTCAAGGAGGTGTATTCTAGAGGTAAATTCATCTTCATTTATCTTTTCGATTATTTTCTTTTTTTATTATTCTATCATAACACCCTCTTTACACATGATCCTGATAAATCGAGTATCATACATATACTATAATTATATCTTGTTAATAGAATATCCTTAATCTAACTCTTTTCTCACTCTATATTATTTGAAAAATGAAATCATTGTATGTGAGGTGTTGATTTACAACCATTGTGGACAATGGAATTTCATTCATCAATTTATCCTTCAATTCATCTAATGAAACCATTTTTATAGTTGAAATATAATATTACTTATTTACTAAAACCATTATTAAGTTCATTAATTAATATATTTATATAAAAAAATGAGAAAAAATGAGATTGTTAAGATCAATAACCAAAATAATAATGTAAACAATAATTACTAAATGTATTATTTAATGATTCATCCATATAAAATATAATAAAATGATAAATATAACCAATTAAAAGTACTTATTTTCATTAATATCACATATATTCAATTATCTATATTTATACCCATTACACATGAACATCCATAATCATATACAAGTATACCGATCGTGAAAACCAAGGAGATGAATGATCCCAGGAAATAAAATTGTATCTTATAACTCAAAAAATCTATAAATGAACTTAATATAATTATAATAAATAAAATACATGTATATAATGTTATTATTTAATTATATAAATAATTTTATTCGATTATCTAGGTCATTATGGTCAGGTAAAGAACACATTTAGTCAGAAGGTAGGAGTTTCACCCTAAAACTCCATTTTTCATTCATGATTATGCTTTCTCTCTTCTTACCACAATGAAATTTTTAATTTTTCTTATCTAGTCATTATAAAATCTTTTTATGGTTCTATATATTTTTTCCAATTAGAATTATAATTCATTGAATAGGGGTTACATATTTTATAAAGATATTTCACAATCCATCCTGATAAGCATACCCAATTAATGGGAATGTCTCGATTTCATATCCATTTTCAAGAACATCAGCATAATGTCTTAAAAACGCATTATTTTAAAAGAATTAATATTCTTTTGTTAAAGTATATATTTTTTAATTAATATTTTTATTCAATCAATAATGACAAATGAAATTTATTTTTCCGAAACAACCTTCATTCCAAAGTAAATGTGTTATTTCTCTTAAGAATTTCTTGATGATTTTATTATAGTATTTAAATATATTTCCACACCAATGTTGAATTTTATTCATTATTATGATATTTATATAATTATTTTCACATAAAAGCTTTTATGAAATGGTTTATGACTTATTTTACAGTGTATGTTCTATCATGATATCATTCACCATGATACTATGAATTGTTAGTGAATATGATTACAAATTTGGAAAAGTTTTTTAATTTAATATATTCATATTATTTTTGATTAGTCCCATTTATATGAGGATGCTATAGTACTTATAAAGTGATAGGTTGGGCCCAGTATTTACACTTGATCTGATAATAGGTCTTATTATACGAAATAGAATTGGGTTTTGGTCGAGGACTTACCCTAGTAGTCTCTGACGTCTTGGTCGTGGCCTTGGTGATATTTTTCAGTGGTAATTCAATAATAATTACGTAATTATGATATTATAAATTGATAAACCAGGTGATATTTTACTATTATACTATAAATGACTAATTTTTATCCTCATATTCTATGTTATATGGCTATATTTACTCATCATTCAATCCGTCCATTTTATATTAATGTTTATTTTTAACGGAATGTGTTTTTGATATTCATTATACCTAATTTTTATGTTTTTTTTTTAAATTTAGCTAAATGAAATACCATTATATAACATTTTAATTCCCCATTTCTACATTTTTATAGTTCTACAGGATGAAAATATGTTTTTTATGGATGGGTTGTAGGGATAATCACGAAATTATTGTGTGATTCAATAGAAGTAGATATGTTGTATTCCATTTCTTGTTATAATGTAACAACTGAGTATGCATTTGGTTTCTCAATGAAACTTAACTATTAAATTTATTAGGATATGATTTTTTGTAATCTAACCAATGTAATAATGTAAGCCACTAGCTTTGAGCTACTGGGTTCGTGGTCCATACAAATATTATGCATACAAACATTTAGACGAATGAGAATTTCATGGGACACCACCTGAAGGGAATAACCACTATAAAAGTATGTGTAGTAGGGTAGAACCACAGATCTCCTTTTATCTTAGATTCCCAAAAATCCCATCATATGGCCCATGTTACATGACCCATCTCTATTCATTTTGAGTCCCGGATTATGAGTGTACCACTACACCCATCTACCCAGTCTAGTGTCATAAACATTATGGAAGGATGTTCTAGAAATAAGGGTTCTCATCAAGTGTGTTGTCCCATATTTTTTTCATAGTACATATACAACACTAAGGTTTGACATAGTTTTGAGAACATTCCCCTTTTTTGCATGTGTTTACCTAATTTCAAAGCTCATTTCATTCCAACCATTTTCCCCAACACCCTACCACAGTATTGAGATAACATTAAATTCTATCTAAACCACCATCCCCACCCCCTAAAACCACTTGTTGATGAAGATATAACTTGGGATACACTACGGAAACCATCCTAAAAATCATCCAAATAAATTCCACACCATTATTTCCCAATTTCTAGATAAAAAGTGATTCTTGGTGTTTTCATTCCTCATCTCCCGACAATAGTGACACTTAGAGGTGACAGTCACCCCAAATGACATAATGTTATCTTGACCCAGCAACACATTATTCTACACTCTCTAATCCATTAAATTAATATTCAAATAGGTTTTTTAACAACATAACATCCCCCAATTCATTCATATTAGATTCAACCATTTGCGTCTCATGGGAGGCCTCAGTCGAGATGGTTCCCATGGAAGAACATTTGAAAATATATCTATTAAATTATGTGTTCCTAATAGTGGTTCAAAGATTTACAAATTTTCTATATCAATAATGGGATCGATGAAGATTTGATGGTAACATTCCTAAGTCGAGTAGATGTCTGATACTTGATATTATAAGATTATATCAATTCTTTGTTATTTTTAAAATGTTATGATTATGTGAGAACTGAGATATAATAATATTATGTTGTAATTTCTGTTTTTGTATAATTATTTGACACAAATAATCTCTTTATTCATTATCTCAATTGAATAATATAATCTTTTTATTATTTATTCATTTAAAATTCCATTTCCATGGGGAATTCATTAAATGATATGAACCTATATTTGTTTAGGTATATGTACTACTAATTTGAGATTTTATATCATGAATATCCTTATGTTAATGATATTTAGAATTTCATTTTAATTTATAATCTCTCGGGTCATAATATTTAATAGATTAATATGGTTTAAAAGGATTTATGTCCAAATATGCATTATTTTGTGGATTATTTATATTAATGGTTTAATATGATGAAATAATATTCACTTATTTTATGCAAAAACATCACTTTTATTATCATATAGTTTTTTTCAAATTAGAAATTATAAATTTCTATTTTATAACTTATCATTTTATGAAACATCATGAATGCTTTTTCGGTGATAACAATTATGTATTGTATTTTAGATTGAGAATCATTCTTTTCCAAATAATTTTTTAAAATTATTAAAAAAAATACTCTATTAATAAAAAATTTCATTTCTAGAATAATTTTACATGATATATTAACTTCATTTAAATGAAATATAAAAAATAAAATTTCTTAAGATTTTCTAAATGAATAACTTTCAACTGCTTTTAGTTTTTTTAGACACTATTTCATTTTAACATTATGACATGATGGGATTTTTCTTACACCGTGAACATTATTTTCAGCTAACATTCCATTATATTTTTACAAGGATTTTTTCAAATAAAACTATATTGATAGTGTTTTGGGAAATTATAGTTTTCAATAATTATTTTAAAAATTAAAAGTTTTCTTCCATCTAGAATTTTATTGGTGACCATTTAACGGTACTTCTATTCATTAATGACAATAAGAAATGTTGTTATAAAAAATCCACTTGAGATATGTATTATTGATACCATACTTATTATTATTTTATGTATTATGATATTGTAATGGAAAACACTTCTTTTTCATAGTGTAATCAATATACGAAGGATTAACGAAAACTTTTATGAAATAAAATTTACGGAATTCAAAAAATTTCACCTAATAGTAAAAATACATTATTGGAGTGGAATGGGTGAGATAGATGCAAATTATATTAATTTATAAACCCCATTATGGCTCATGTGTGATACTTATGTTGCATTTATGAAGGGTTCTACTAGATAGTACCTGGGGATACTGATATAGATTATACATAGGGTGCATCCAGATTGTGTCTTGTGATCCTAATATAACATATATTATGGGTGTTCCTCAATATCACTATAATTAATTAGGTAATATTCATTTCCATTTAATATGGGTTTCTCCCATTGATTTAACTAGGCTCTAGTAATTTCTAAAACATGATTAAAATGGTCTAAAAAGATGACATTCCACGATACTAATATGTTTAACTTATGATTTCTTTTGCTTTTAAATGTTTCCTTTATCAATGATTGTCATTACATGATTCATGACTAATCACTCTCATCACTCATTCTTTTTATAAATTTCATGTCCCTACCACATGTTTTTTGATACATGTTTTAAGGGAATGCTTTATATTATATTATTTCATCAAATTTGGATTCTTTTTTAATACCCTTATAATTATATTATGCACTCTAAAAACATTACATTATTAATAATTATGTTTTCTTTACTAAACATTTGATCTCATGCCTCGTATGTTTTCTATTCCCATATTTATAAATAATGGTTATAAATGAATCATATATAGAATTTTTTCCTATGGACAATGATAAAGACCAAATAAAGAATATAAAAGGAGTCCCAATGTTGGAAAATATTCCTTGGAAGTCATGAGATAATTTTTTGGCAATCCTATTGTTTTAACGCTCAAAAATCAATCAAACTATGTAAATTATGTAAACCTTTAAAATCATATTTCAATCATATAAATCATAATTACTCTTGTTCTACTATGTTTAATAATGATTATGATTAATATTAATCCCTTATATGAGTATTAAATCTTTTGATATTTGGATGATATTTGAATATATATGAGACAACATTTATCTACTCAAAAAATCACACCATTTAGTTTTCAAATCAGTATAGTCTATGACACAATTTTCATGGCATTGTTACATGTGACACCATTTATCACAATAGACTTCAAAAAATTGCATCACCAACCATTCCATATTATTGCCAATGGACAATACATCATTTCTATAACACTGGTAATGTGACACCATAACAAGACACGGTTCAAAATGATGACAATGGACTAGACCCCGTTACCTAAGTCACCATTTCCTAGACATTGTAACTGTGCTACCGTTTCTAGAAATTGCAATGTAGTAGACACCCTAACCATGATACCGGTTCCTGAAATTGAAAAGGACCAGACACCTCAACCATGCTACTAGTTCTAGAATTAAAAAAGGGAAAGTCACTGTTTACTGTGGAACAACTTCAGACTCACTGTGATTGTGGAACCACTTATTTCTCCCCTCCAACTATGAAACTGTTCCTCAACAATTTTTTTTATTTTTTCATTAAAATTAATATTTGTTTTTAACAATCATATTTTATTCATTTAATGACACTATAATAATTAATGATCTTTTATAAACTTGAAACCATACAGTATGAGGTACGAGGTGAAGGGATCATGCTCTATTTTAGCTATACCACAAACACCCAAGATAAAATACAATGTGGTGCATGATCTGGATGTAGTGATGTTTAGAGACAAAAATATATTTTAGATTCAATATACATGCATGAGAGAAAACTCCAAAGAAAGACTAAATAAATCTCATTATATACTAGCTATAGTGTTGTGGATATAAAATTTGAACATCCATGAAGAAACAACACAAAGAATATAAAAAGAAAAAGTCACTGAACAGGAATCCAACACACAAAACTCATAGCACTCTATTTCTAAGTATTCATTAAGAAGAAGATCCCAACAACAAATCTTCTACATCATAGATGTCTCTTGATGGATTGAACCAAGGTCAGAGGATTTCTAATACCTTTTTATTATATTCTAATTTTTTGTATACTACTTTATTTATCTTTAGAGAAGTGTGTGTGTTTGTACTAAAAACACACATTGTCTCATATAATGAGATGGTGAATGTAATATATCCTTACCCAAAAATCTTCTTATACATTATTTCTAACGTAGATATCTATGGTAGAGGTATTGTGTGATCTGGATCTTATATTTCCCACGTAGATCTATGGTTGAGGCCGTGTGAACTATAATGTCTTATGTACAATTGTGTAAATCCTAATCCAAGGTGTGGATCAAGTATTTATTCATATATAAATCATGGTTGAAGTTTATCACCATGTAGAGTGGAATAGGTCTTGTCTGGAGAATGAACCACTTATTTTAATCTAATGGGCTTTCAAATTTCGATTTCTTTGTTTTTATTAATATTTATGAAAACAATGTTTCAAATTTATAGTCATTCATGGATAATATTTATCATGGTTTTTATTTAGTAAATTTGATTAAAAAATAATTTTTGTCTTATAGGTTGATATAACTAAGAAGTAATCAATTTTGGAAAAATTAATTGAACAGTGAAGCTATTATAAATTTACTACTTTGATTAACTATCATTTTTTGTTTTTAAATAGAGGTAAATTAAACTAAATTTTTTAAATGATATTTTATTATAACTCAATTCACCCCTCTCTTGGGTGTCCTACTCCGAACAATATATTTTAATTAATATTTTATCATAATTCTCTTATATTCTAATCCTGAACTATCTTTGAATATGTAAATGTGAAAATATTTCTTTTTGATGTTGTATTGTTTGGCTTCCAAAAATCAGGTCACATTTATCAGTTTTAGTAATAAAAATGTAATGTTTTTTTATTATAACATAAAATATAGGAATGAATGTTTGAGGATATAATAGTTTGTATCTATTATGGGTTTGGATATCTTTAGTGATTATGATTGTTTCATATGAGATTATCTTATAGTTTTTTGAGACCATCACTATTTTTAGATTTTATGGATAATAATATACTTACAGGTATTGATAACCATTATGGATTAAATGTTATTGAATTATTAAGGTGGAATTTTTTATTTTTATAGTGTTTTTGAAAACATTATAAAGATTTAATTTTCTGAAAAATGTAAACCATAAGACTACCTAACAAACCATCGCATCTAGAAATGCCATGGGGATCGAACCCACAACCGAAGGGAGATAAGTGTTTGATGACTATTGATTCCCCTTGTAATTTACCATTTTTTATGGAATTATTTTCCATTTACATGAACTATTTCAAAAATAAATATTATTTTTATTTTAAAAAAATAAAGGTTTTATCATATTGATATAGATGGGACTGAGGAGTGATATTTTGATTAAGTGATTAATGTTTTTCAAAAGATTGTAGAAATAATTTTGGTCTTGGAATAATAATGGTATGAGATAACCTTTGAGTATAAAACACTATTTAATGTTGAGGATATTTTTTAAATAGGGTTATTAATTTATGTAATGATATATTATGAACTTTTCATATTACTAATGATGTTATAAAATTTATGTATTATTTTATCATGTGATGGTGTATTTGGTTTTTGGAAATATCATTTCTTATGAAAAACATTTTGGTTCGGTTAATTTATAGGTAACATATGAATATATTTTAATACTTTCATGTTTATGATACTAGTTAAAAATTTACTTTTGTGTGATAGGCATGAAAACTTCATCATGAATACTATTTGGTTTGAACGAAATATGATATTTTTGTGGGAATTGATTAAATGTTCAACTTCAACATATCGTTTAATTATATAAAGCTATTTTCATAGTCTAGCAGTAGGTAATGCCTATACTCTATGAAAAATTATTTTTAAATTACAAATTTTATCAAATTAGGCTAATTTCTAATAAAACAATGTTCTTTTTCCCAACTCATTTGTTGAGGGTTTAATGGATGTTAATATTTGGGGGATGATTCACACACTTATGATTAATGGAATATTTAGATATTCACCATTATTTTGGAATGAAATATTTATTCAATTCCCAAATCATCACCTACCACCATTTCTCACCTATATTGAAACAAAGTATGTGTTATTCTAGATGACGTTCATACTTCAAATTATCGCTTGGGATGAAAATGTTTTATTAACCATCTCATGGATACAACACTTCAAATAAATTTTTTTTAAAAGTTTATTCTATATATTACTAAAATGAATTTATTATTTTTATGATGAAATTTATTATATGGGTATGTAAGTAACACCCACTGATTTTAAAATATATAAATTATGCTTATTAAATTATTTGACTTGCAACACTGAGCATAAATGACTCACAGAATATATGACAGTTATAACTTATAAATTAAATTTGTTCAAATAAATTGAAATATGTAATTTTTAAATATTTATATATATCCTACTAAATATAATTTTATTGATAAATTATTATTAAATGATCCATCAATTTTTTGTATATTCTATTCATTTTCCAAAAAAAATTATAAAAAAATGATTTATATATATTTTTTTAATAAAATAATAAAATAATATTTTTATAGAATTTAGGAAATGTATTTGATAAAGATGATTGTTTTTGAAATCATCATATCAAAATATACTTCGTGAAAGTTTTTGGAATTTTTCATTGAATAGTAGAAAAAAAATGTTCTTTGATTAATTTCCAATTATTTTCAATATATTATGAAGTTAAAAATACATTTTATTATGAGAAATTTAGTGAATAAAAAATAACTAAGATTTATTTATTTTCAATAAAATTAATGATTTTTGAATAATAATTTTATTGGAATTTTTTATATGTTTATTTTGGGGTTCATGATGCTTTTTTTTTTCAAATTCTATTTTAAGTGGTATACGGTTCGTCCAATTTAATTAAATTAAAAATAAACTACTATAGAATAGTTTAAAATAATTTTTATAGAATATTTATAAACAAATATTAATTTAGTTTCATAAATTTTTTTGACTAATCATTTAGTTAACATATATTCATCTTATGCTTAAAAAATGATATTTATAAATCACAGGGTTTTTATCAAGTTTTCATGTTTAATTTTAGAAAAAATTATGATATTTATCAGAATTGGATTTTTTAAATTTTATTCCATATTTAAAATCATCATTTATAAAATTATCTAGTTTTTTAACATAGATATTTTTTTTATAATTATTAATGAAAACTGTATTAATATTTTATTGCAGTTATGTTTAAAACGGTTTTATCAGAGGGTTAAACATAATAGACAATGAATAAAATGACATAAATTTTTTCCAATTCCAATACTATGTACATATTTATACCATTATTACCTTATTCACTATTTCTATGTTATTTTAGGACAATTTTACATGATTGTGAGAAGAATAATAACTTAAGAATAGAAAAAGACAAAAAGATCACCCTCATGCAATAAAATTTAAATTTTATGTTAATATAAGAAACAAATAATAAATGAAGACTATAATTTTTAATTATCAAAATAATGAAATTTATTTTATGTTGGTAATTTATTCTTAATTTCTATAAATTATATTTTTACGTTTAATTCTAAACAAATACAAATGATATAATTATTAATTTAATAGAAAATTATAATAAATGATACGAAACATATTAAAAAAATTTAAAATGAATTATTACATTTATAAAAATTATTTTTTACATAAACATATTATGATATACTATTGAAAAAATATATATTTGTATTGAACCTTTTTATTTATGATTTTGGTAATAAAATTAAATGAAAAAAGTAAAAATTTGAATTAATGTTATTTTATAGTAAATTTTATTTTTTATATTTATTTTCAATTCCAAATAATCATTCCCTTTCATAAATAATATTAATATGTATAAATATGAAAATAATTTTCTATTTATAATAAGTATGGATTGACTCCTCATATTTTAATGCTCGCAACTCATGTAAATCATGTAACTCATACAAATCATATATATCGTGAAAATCATGAAAATAATGTAAATCATGTTTAAATATTATAAATCTTGTTTATTATTATTCTACTTAGTTTTATAAGTATTATGATTAATATAAATTCATTATTTGAGTATTACATATTATGAAATATCGAACATATTTGACTAATTATTAGATGTTGTTTTCCTGCTCAAATGGACTCACCATTTAGTATGGAAATTGGAAAATTCAACGACACCATTTCCATGATAGTGTAACTATGATACTTGTTAAGTAATTTTCAAAGGACATGACACTGTAACCATGAAACTGTTTCTAGAATTTGCAAAGGATCTGACACCATAAGCATTCTACTGGTTCCAAAATTGAAAAAGGACAAGACATCGTTTCTATGCAACTAAAACCAGACATTGTTCAAAAGACTGAAAAATGAAAAGACACCATTTCCATGACACTATAAAAATCCGTCGTAACAAGAAACAATACAATGTCACCACATTTGACTTACCTTTATTTTTTCCCCATATCAATCTCACCACAAATATTTCACTTTTCATTAAGAATTATTCTATCATTCTCAACTAAATATTAAACATGATTATAATATTCATATTTGAGTCACATGATGAACCTAAAATAATTAATAATTATTTTTCAGACATGAAAATTGACAGTATGAGGTTTTAGGTGGTGAGGATGTGCTTCATTTCAACCATAACGCAAAAAAACCAAGATAAATATACAAGGTGGTGCACGAGATGAAAAAAGTGACATGTGGAAGTGGCGACTGAAAGAGAAGTTAGAGTGAACATACATGAATTAAATATAACACTAAAGAACAAAAATAATATATATTTCTTGTTGTGTACCAACTTGTGAACATCATTACAGTACCATCTAAATGAAGAAGACGTGGTACAAAGCGTTACACAAAAAACTCACTGGAAACCAAAACACAGAGCTCATGATACTCTATTTCTGAGTTTTATTTCATAAGAGGAACGCAACATCAAATTTACCACATCCTAGAAGTATATAGTTTCATTGAACAAAACGTATAGCATTTCTAATCCCCTTTTATTATATTCTTCTCAGTTTTATACTATTTTATTAATATTTCGAGCAGTGTGTATGTCTGTACTAAAAACACATATTGTCTCTTGTTCTAAACTATAGGATACAGGATATCCTCACAAAAATATCTTTTTACACCTTATTTAACTAACTTATAACTATGGAAGAGGTAATGTGGGACCTTGTTGTTATATTTACCAATTTGAACTGTGGTAGAGGTCAATTGACCTGGACAGTCTTATTTACTATTATCTAAACCCTGAACCATGGTTTGGATCAATGCTTTAAATATATATATATATATATATTTATATATATTTGTATCTTTATCACCATGTTGAGCAGATTGTATCTCACCTTGAGACAAAAAATCTTTTTTATCCACTTTGATTTTCAATTTAGTTATCCCCATTTTAACTTGTATTTCAAACAACTAAATTCCACATTGACGGATTGCATTGGATAGTATTTATAACTATATTTTTTTGTTATATTAGTATAAAAAGTTGTATCAATATTTGATATGGTTATAATTGAAAATAATAAATCCTATGAGAAAATATCTGAAGAGTCAGACTATAATTAAGTCACTACTTTGATTAACTAGCAGTATTTTTAAATTACCAGAGTTTCAAATTAAGTTTTTAAAAGAAATTTTTATTGGAACTAATTTCACACCCTCTTTGGTTTCCTTCTCCAAACAACATTTGGAATCATAGTTTGTTTTTAAAATTCTATATTCAATGGATTCAATGCATTCTCAAATCATTTTAACAATTATTTAGTTGTTTTTAAAGATTACTAAATTTTTGTTAGTTAAAAAATTTCTAGATCATTAAAATCTATCCTTTATTATTTTTTATGGTTAATATATAGGAAGGTGATTCAAACAACATACCAACATACGTTAATGGAATAAAATATTATTAGTGGAAAAATAAAATAAAAATTCATTTTGAATGTATGGGATTTTATTATTGGATAGTAAAAGAAGATAAATAAAAAATACTAGAAACACCAAGAATTTAGTGGATTGAAGCTAAAAAATATACATACAATAATAAATGTGAAGATATGAATACCTTCTTTATTTCTTTAGTGGACTAATAATGTAATATAATAGATGATTGTAAACATACCTATGTAATTTGGGATACCATAGCTCTCTAACATGAATGAAATACTAATGTTTTAGAGATGAAACATAATACATCTACTATTATGTATGGTAAAATTTAGATGAAGACTTATGAACCCATTTTAGATAAGTACGTCGGGTTTAAAAAATTATTCAATACAATAAGATCACATGGAATGCTAGTTGAGGCCAAAGAAAAAATAATGCAACTATTAATTTCTACTAGAACGAGGGAGAGGGACCTCAGTATCAATTATAGATGTGACATAAGCTAGTTTCCAGTCAAGGAGCTAATTCCTAAATTTATGATGTATGAGGAATAGTTAATGTTTAACCACGAGGATTAGGATGAACCAATAATAAAGTCAGTGTCATTTAAAACAACTACTTCCAAAAGTAATGAAAATGAAAGGATACAAACTCATTCTAACAATACAAGTAATGATGATTCACTATCATATAGTGATGAGGAAATGAAAACTAACTCAAATTAAATAATCAACTATGAATGGAAGAGAAGGGGGCATAAAAACCTGACTATCCCATGCTAATTTATAAAAAGAAATAGGAGGTCAATGATAAAGAGTAAAAAATCCAATGAAATCATCATGGAGTGCTTCTGAGGATTTCTCAAGTGACTTAGAATACTCAAAAGATGAAAAGGATGTCAAAGCCAATATTTTTATCATGGAAAACATAATAGAGGTATCCCTTGTATCTCCTATTAAAAAAACATATTACTCTCTAAGAGAATGTGATTCTAAAAATATGAATATTGATGAAATTTTTTAATACAATAAATTTCATGAAGATACATGAAATGAATTAATAGATAAATATAAATCTCTAATGAGAAAACATGATCCATCCTATATGATAAATTATGATATTACATTAGAAAATTAAAATAATCCTCAATTACATTAAAGGAACAAGAACCTCAATTACCTAAAGAGGAATTAAAAAAGTACATATAAAAATTTATTATTACAAACAAAATTCTAACACAAATTTATGGTAACAAGTATCTCCTAGGTAATCTACTGGTATAGGATACCAACATCAACAGAAGTACATAGATAAAACTCATTTTCTAAAAAAAATTGGAAATATATTTTCATACCCAGAACTGAAAAATATATTAGTTTTAGACCTGGGAAGTCATTCACAACTTTTAATCATTCTATAAACAAATTAATTATAATTTCACAATACATTACAAACTGTTTATATGAAATCCCAAAATATATGTATGGGTTCCTAAATCTCTTATTACTAATGTTACTAGACTCAAACAAATCTAGGTATAAAATCATATTTTGTTATATTGTTTTGTTGGACATCTTTTTAAAGAGATCATTCAGAATTATATGGTACTTTGAGAGTTAATGTGCCAGACACATGATAAGAGATTACTCATGCTTCAAGAATCTACTAAATATTGATTGTGGACATGTCACTTTTGTTGAGAATGAAATAGGAAAAATAATTAGCAGTGGCCCAATTAGTAACACTATCTCAATTTTTATTTCTAAATTAATTTTTTTATGGATTAAAAAATATTCTTCTTGTTATTTGACAATTCATTATTGATGGTTTTATTATAAAATTTGGGAATTATTCTTGAAATGTTTTCAATTCTCAATATGAATTAGTATTTTCTTATTTTAGTAATGAAAATTTTTATGCAGTTAACTTCGATTCATTAGTTTCTCAAAATGTCTCTTGTTTGAGTTCATTTCACAATGAGTAGTGTATTTGGAATAGAAGACTACAACATTGTAATATTCACTCCCTTAGAAATCTTACTAGAAAAGGATTAGTTAAGGATCTACCCAAAACTTACATTCTAAATGACAAGTTCTATAATCATTTTCAAAAGGGTAAAAATCACAAAATATCATTCAAGACAAATAAAGAAGCTTCAACTTCTCAACCTCTCAAGTTGGATCACATGGGATTGTTTTGACCATATAGAGTCTCATGTCATATTTGGATGAACAATGTCAATGTTCTTATAGATTATTATTCTATGAATAGTTGGAAAATTTTCTAAGATCACAAAATTTATCTTTTTTTCATTTCCCCAAGTATGCTATAATAAAAGAAAAACTTAGTGAACATAGAATTAAGTCCTTAAAAAGTGACCATGGTAATTAGTTTGAAAACCCAGATTTTTAATTTTTTTCTCAATAAAGGGATATTTTCAAAACATCTATACCCCTAAGACACCTCAACAAGATGATATTGTAGAGAAGAAAATATAACCTTACAAGAAATAGAAAGAACCATGCTTAACGAATAAGACCTACCTATCTACTTATGGGCTGAATTTGTCAATACAACCTATTAAATTATAAATAAGGTCTTGATCATAATAATTCTTTAGAAAAACCCATATGAGTTATAGAACAATAGAATACCCAATGATAATAACTTCAATATTTTTGGTTGAAAAGTTAATATTCTCAATACTCGGGACAATCATGACAAATTCTCATCCAAAAGTGATGATGGAATTTCCTAGGTTATTCAATCATTAGTAAATATTATAGAGTATTTAATAATAGATACAACTATGTGGAAGAATATGTACTTGTGAAATATTATGAAATAGATCCACATGAACATTTATCCTCCCTATAAAACCTTGAGGATGATGTGGAAAATCTAGACAAAAATGAAAAATCTTTTGACCCTCCTATTAAGTAATTTGGAAAATCTCCAAATTCCAGAGATTATCCAGATTCGGATCATAATTAAACCAATCCTTTTGATGAACCTAAAATATAGTTTCCTTATTTTTCAAGATATATTACAACTCTTAAGAACCATAATATAGATTCTATAGATAGAGACATAGAAAAATGAATGAACTCATATTATATCTTCTCTATGAAATCAGGTGGAACATCAAGCTTTCTTGTAACATTTTACACCAATGATCACCAATGAAGCAATCAATAATGAATTTTTGTAATGGTTATTCAATAAGAGTTAAATTAGTTTGAATGAAATAATTTCATAAAACTATTTGATAAACCTAAATACACCTTGACTATAGGGAAAAAATTGTTTTTTTGGAATAATGTAGATGACACATATTATATTGTAAGAAATAATGATAGATTGGTTCAACAAGGTTATATTCAAGAATAATTGATTGACTATGAAGAAACATTTTCACCAATTTCTGTACTTGAAGTCATGAGAATATTCTTTGTATATGTATTATATATATATTTCAATCAATATCAAATCGATATAAATATTACATTAATAAATGATTATATACTTGAGGTTGTTTTTGATAGAAAACCCCTAGTTTTACAAACCATAATTTTCTTGATCTTGTTTTTAAATAAATATATTCTTTAATGGTTTAAAATAAGCCACAAGACCATAGTATGATATAATACATAGTTTTCATATTTCTAAAGGCTTTACAAAAGGTATTTTTGATCCAACTCTATTAATAAAATGAATTTATAATGATGTTTCAGTCATTCAAATCCATGTTGATGATATTATTTTTGGATATAATAATAATTATTTATGTGATCAATTTTCAAAGATGATGAAAAATGAATTTGAACTGATTTTGATGGGTGACCTAAAATTATTTCATTGATTTTAAATCATTCAAAATATGGATGGTATTATTTTTAATCCAAGTAAACATAATAAATATATTCTAAAATTTTTTATCATTTATTGTACTAAAAGTAGTTACACATCATGTAAATATGATCTTGATGAAAATCAGAAATCAGTTTATCAATCCACTTATAGAGGAATGATTAGGAGTTTATTGTACTAAACTAATATTAGGCCTGATATTATGTTTAGTGTGTATATGTGTGGTCATTTTCAAGACAATCCTAAAGAGGCACAACTTCATTCTATTAAAAGAATTTTCAAATGCCTAAAACATACTACAAAAATAGGAATATTTTATCGTAGAGGAAAATCATTTGGAATATTTAGTTATTCAGATTCTGATTTTTGTTTTTATAAGTTAGATAGAAAAAGAACATCTAGGACATGTAACTATTTGGGAAATTAACTAGTATCATGGTGTGTTAAAGAGGAGAATTTTGTTGCATTAACTACTTACAATGATGAATACCAAGATTTTGGTTGTTGTTGTTCTCAAATTTTGTGCATGAAACACAAGATTCTTGATAATGAATATCAATATATACATGTCCTTATAAATTGTGATAACACAAGTGCTATTAAAATATCTATAAAGATTTTTTCGAATTAAAGAGCAAAACATGTTGATGTAGGAAATAAAGTTTTGATAGATCATTACTAAATTGGTGATATTACATTATAATTCATTGGTATTTAACATCATCTTTCTAACAATTTAACTATGAATTTAAATTATGAATGGATCAGTTACATCATAAATTAATTAGGAATGATCATATTCTAGTGACCATTTTACTATTTAACAGTTTACTAACTCACATTCACTATTTCTCATGTTTTTTAACAAATATTTATTATCTCATAGTTACTCTCTAAATGTTATTATCTCTCAGTTTGTTGTCTCATGTTTTCTATCTCATGAGTTATTTTCAGACTGCATAGAGTCACACCACAATGTTGAGACCATTAATACGTGTTTTGGTCTCACCGTTATAACTCAATTTTTTTAAATTAATTTATCACTATAATGATTATTTTATTTCATTTATGACATGTTTTTATTTTTTGTGATGTTTCAAATCCCTAAATGATAAAAACCCTTATTTTCACTTTTCTGTTCACTCATACTCTCTTATCCCAAAGACAATCTCTTTTCTATAAAACTCATCTTCAAGCATAAACCCACGTTTAATTTCTATGATGAAGAATCCATCATCATCATCTCCTAAAAATAAAGGATCCTCAATGAAACAGGAAAAGACTCGCATTACCATTCCTAATAAAAGGCTAAACATAAGTCTTGAGGGTAGAACAGTTGTGACATATAAAGAAATTTATATGAAGTCGTTCCAATCAAGTATGTAATTTTTTCTAAAATTATTGGAATAACATGGATTTTTAGAGTGTTTTATATTAGAGAAAATACTATTCTATTCAAATATTTTTTTGTAATTTTATCAGTATTTCAGTTATCTTTCAACTTTGAAGATTATTATTTCGTTAGAAGCTGGGTGAATAATTTGATATGTACCTTTTCATCGAGGATTCGGGTTTCCTGCGTAGAAATAAGAAATGGAATAGTTTTTAAGACTATCAAAGTGGTCCTCCTCCTCAAAGTGATAGATTTATATTAGAAGAGGCCTTAGGTGAGTTTATGGGAAACAAAATGAAAATTTTGAATAATGTTTCTGAACTGGATTGAGATATTATGTTGTTTTTTGAAGTTTATTCAACACCTAATATGTCCAAGGAATAGATATTTTTCAACTATTAAGTATCAAAATTTGTTTCGATACATATTCGGATGAATGGTCACAGGATTAATCTGTGGAAGTATATTATCCTTCGCATTTGTGGATGACCAGGATTATATAAATTCAACCTCCATATTCTATTAAAGGATTGTATCTTATGTGATAATACCCAAAGGTGTGGTTGGTAATAATTACTATGTGGATGAATACTATCTGATTTTTATATATAAAGATACATGAAGACGGATAAAGATCAGTTGGAATCCATGGAAGAGATTTCATGTTGACAGTAATGATATACAATATAAGGATTTTAATCATATCGATCACCCTTCTAGGCCTAAGAATATCACTGATCCTGGTTTAGAGTCTGATGATCATGATGAATAATCAAATGAAGGAATTAATGTTGAAAACCCTAAAATAGAAATAGTTGGTGATTAATGTGAAGTAATTATGGATGAATCTCATGAACTTTGGGATTTTTCCTCTAGAGACTCTCCACTCTCTAAAGGATCTGAAGATGCTAGAAATGGATGTGAAGTTATTGATAAACGTATAGATGATATTGATGAATAAGACACTCCTATTAAAGAGGATTCTACTATAGTGGAATAGAAAGAGGTATAACCTATAGAAACAAGAGTTATTTATTCTATTAAATAATAAATGTATCAAGATTTTTGTTTATTTAGAGAAATGGTTGAATCTGATAGAGAAGGTGTGGAAACTGGTCAAGATATTGGATCTCTATGTCCTCAAATAGATGAATCTATTAAGGGGGGGAAAATTATATCTTGGAAAGGATTGAAGTTTCAAATACTTTTTAATCATGTTCTATTGATACATTTTATTGGTTTCCAAGGTATTTTTATGTGGATGAGACTCATGGAATCTAAGTTCAGGGATTGGATCTATCGACTATGTTTCAGTTTAAACCAGTCTCTCAAGGTATGTCTACTAAATAACCGGAACCCGTTTTCATTCTTACTCCTAAACATTCTCAATAATATCAATGTTTTTAATGTTTAGAAGATGTGAATGTTTTTGGATATACTTTTTTTCCATTTTTGAGAAGCACATTATGTCACAACCAACCCTTATGAGAAATCTATGTGAATGAGATGCTGCATTGCTTCTGTAAAAAGTCCCATGGTAGATCAATCCCAATATTAATCATCTAATTTAGGAATATCAGATTTAGAACAAGAATTTGAGTGATGAGGTGAATTATTAAAAATATGTTTTTGAGTAAATGGGGAAATAATTGCATGTCAATCAAGCCCCTATTGTTTTTCTTAGTGAGGATGATGTTGATGAGATCCAGGTGAAGGTTGTATATCTTATTCAACATAACGTTATAACAGTGTATAAAAAGGTGGTTCAGAACAACACCAAAATAGAAAATGATATGTGTTGGCTTTTCTATAGAATCAATACTCTAAACAATGAGTATAAAGTATGTTTACAGACTATTATTAGCCAGCACAAAACACTCTCATCACCTATTTCTATTCTATATACTTCTTCTCAACCATCAAATCCATTAGATAGTGAAATGATAATATCCCTATTTAAAGAAGACATTCAGCCTATATTTAGTGGTACTATATAGTAATGCCTCTCTACAACCAATAAGAATAGTTACTTTTTCATTGACAGGGTAAGATTTCACTCAAAATATTTCACTGATGTTCAAGAATAAATCTCTAATAATGGTGATTTCTAGTTAAATATGATCTATTATATGAATGAGTTGAACAACCATTTAAAGTATCATGAGGAGAATTTAATGTTGCTTCCTATAACTCAATATTTCAAAGATCATTTTTACAATATAATAGACTTCACACCTACTCTGGATAAATTCATAGAAAATGAAGATGAATTTGAAAATACCATGCAGCGTGGTGGTGAAATCATCAAATATTTTATCATGATGTTGAAGCCTTATCAACATGTTGAAACAAAATCCACAATGGCCCCTATTGTGGCTGATTTGAGGACTATTCAACCTCATTTTACCTATCCTTCTATCTCAACCTCATTTTCCACTACTACCATGTCTGTTGGTCTGGCTCTGAATCAGATCAGACCTATTATTATTGAACATCCTTTACCTCGGTCTTCCCCAAACCATCCCTTACCCATTAATTAATTGAAGGAGTGACATTACCTTCCCTTAATAGCACTTTTACCACATCCACTTTTTCATGTCGTTCTTCGATCCGCGTTATCTCTGAAAAGTATCAAGTGAAGGCTGCAGAATATAAAGTGAATTAAAGACTAGTTTTTATAGGGATGTGATGTATTTATGTTTTTGTGATTACAACTACAATTTGTTTTTTCAATGAGAATTTTATTCCCTTTTATTGCCTTTTTTATTTCATTTATTATTTGTTTTTACTTTCTTTTATTGTATTATTGATAATCCTAATGTGGATCAGAGCGGGAATTTGGGATAAAGGGGGACCGATAAGTACTAGATTTTAGGTATTTATAAGTGAATAACCATTATGGGAGAAGAAAAACAATGATGATATTTGTTACATATATGCTATAATACCTAGATATGATATTAAACGTTATTTCTTATAAATTCCATGATTTGTGATCATGAAAAAAGGGGAGATTTTTGGATTCGTTTTTTTTTAATGATCATAAATAACATAAATCATGTAATTAATGTTACTTAGACAAATAATGTAAATCATGAAAATGATGAAAATCATGTAAATCAGGTTTAAATATTATAAATAATGTGTCCTCTTCTACTAATATGTTCAATTATGATTATGATTATTCATAATTCATGTGGTGAGTATTACTTCTTAAGACAGATTCCATATATTTAACTATGTATGAGTTGCTATTTTCTGCCCAAATAGCCTCATCATTTATTCTGGAAATTATCAATGTATTTGACACTATTTCCCAAACACTATAACTATGTTACGGGTTCCAAAAAATTCAAAGGACCTGACACCATAACCATGCTACAAGTTCTATAATTTTCCCTCACACTGTTTCCATGCAACTGGTTCCAGAATTGAAAAATGAAAAGACACTGTTTTTGTGACACTGTAACAAGACACCATTCAGAATATTGAAAAAGTACAAGAAACAATTTTTATGACATTGTAACAAGACTCTATAATAATTCATAATTCTAATTCACCACATCTGACTTACCATGACTCTAGAACCACTTTCGTATCACTAAAACTGTGACACCATTACTTAACAATTTTTATTTCATTCCCAATTAAATTTAAATGTTGAATCTAAATGTCATATTTTAGTCTTTTAATGACACTGAAATAATTAATGATTTTTCTATAGAGATAACACATGACCGAATGTGGTATGAATTGTAGTGATTTTTCTTCTTTTTCTCCATAATGAAAACACCTAAGATAAATATACAAGGCAACGCCTGAGCTGAAAAACGTTAGGTGTGGTATTGGCGACTGAAATTGATGTTAGAGTGAACATAAAATAATAAAATATCACATAAAATAACAACAATAATCTAAATTTCTAGTTTTTGACCATCTTGAGAACGTCCTTGCAAGAGAAACTCATAGAAGAAGAAGTGATACAAAGAGATACATAAAAACATATAGGAAACTAGAAAATAGAGCTCTTGATACTCTATTTCTGAGTCTTCTTTCAAATGTGGAATGAACATCAAATATGATACATCCAAGAAGTCCAAATATTCATAGAAAAACACTTAGATCATTTCAAATCCAAGCCTGTTATATTATTCTCTTTTTTGTACTATTTTAATAATCTTTCTTGTAGTGAATGTATGAGTACATAAACACAAACTATCTCATGTCCTAAATTGGAGGGTACATGATATCCTCCTGGAAATATATTTCTACACTTTTTCATCCACATATAACTGTGGAAGACGTCATGTATAACCTGGTTGTTATATTACCCATGTAGAACTCTGGTAGAGGTCAAGTGAACTAGAGAGTCCAGAGTACTGTTGTGTAAACCCCGATCTTGGGTGTGGATCAATGAATTATATATATATATATATACATATACATATATTTCATGGTGGGAGGAGATCACCATGTGGACTATATTATGTCTCATCTTGAGATTAAACCACTTGTTTTATCAACTGTCTTATTCAATTTAGTTTTCTCAATTTTAACAAATACTTTTGAAAACTAAATTTCACTTTGATATTATGTATTTGATAGTATTTATAACTATTTTCATTTTTAGATTAGTTTCAAAAGTTATATCAATATTTTATATTGTTATAATTGAAAAATATTATATCTTCTAGAAAAAACTATTTGAATAATCGGACTATTATAAATTCTCTTCATGAATTTGTTGGCCTGATTTATTTTTTAAGTTGATGTATTTTAAAAAAATTTAACATAAATTTTTATAGGAACTCAATTAACCCCCCCCCCCCATTGAGTGTCCTACTCTGACCAACAATTATATTTACCCTTGAATTGTAAAAAACTTTTTTACAAAGGTAAACGGTAAAATGGGGTTTCATGTTTAACGCGCAGATGATAAATAAAATATTCCCCACTCATAGGAAGTATTTTTTATTTTTTTATATTTGAGAAATTTTAATGGTTTATCTAATATGGATTATTTTGGTTCTATTATGACATGATAAATTTGTAAGATAAAAATTGTGAGATACCTTTTCAAAATATAAAATGGTAAATGTAGAGAAACATACTAGTTAATGAGAGACATTTTTGTAACATTTTTTAATCTATAGGAGGTTTATATTAGACATGTATTCCCTAAAACACTTTACTTATCAAATTTTTTGGAACATGGGGTGATAGTGACTTCCCAATATTTATTTTTTTGGGTGTCTAAAAAAATTAATCTCCTACTCCCATATTAATGGAAACCTATTCCACTTACTACATCAAACCACCTAATATTTTTTCCTCATCCAAAAACAAAAAATATATATTCTTCAAATATATATATCAATTTTATATTTTTTTATTATCCAAATATAAACACCATAGTCCTCTATAAGATATCCAAATTTGGAATTTCTATGAAAAGATAATTTTTTTAGAAAGATATTATCATTTTATACTTGTTACCACATTAATTAATGTATTAGTAATTCAAATATAATAAAAAACTGTCTAAAATATACATATATGTTATTTTTTAAATATAATAACCCAAATCTACCACCACATCAACCAAATGGCGATAGAAACCATTAGTAGTGTCTATGGTGGACAGATCTAATTCAGTTTCTATCATCTCCTTTCACATATTTTTATAGTGTTAGAATTCAATAATATATATTATATTTTTAACATTATAATTTCTTATAATTATTTTATCAAATATTAATTCTCAATTTCCTTTTTATAGTGGACATGATAGTGCCACTCGTGCATATGGAATATTACCACCTCACGAAGTGATGTGATTCATTTTCAATAATTATTATAATGGAAGGTAAAACAGAAAAGGATAAATAATATAAGTTTTATTGATTATATAAGAATAATAAAAATCATGAAATATTTATATTTATTAAAATAAAAAATGCCATTTTTATTATTTCTTTTTCAATCATTGAGAAAATTAACATTGTTCTTGTGTATGTGTGGGATACCTCCCCTACGATGCGATGTGAATGTTTTTTCATCTCCACATCACATGTATAATAAATATAAGTAAATAAAATAAAATAATGTGGTTTTTATAATATTATTTTATTTATATAAATCTAACATAATACTTACTTCCCCTCTTTTTTGATTTCTGAAAAATGTAATATTCACACATGTGTACATGCAGCCTACCATCTCCATGATGATAAAGTAGTTTATTTTTAATAATCATAATTCATGATTAGTTTTAAATGTATAAATGATATATAATTTTTTTAAATAATTTATAATTATTAGTATATATATGATGTAAAAGCTACCTCTTTAACAATGGACGTTATATTGATTTCATTTTCAAACAATTTATTATACATCTACAAAACATCGAACAATTACATAGAAGATTAAGTATTTATATATTTCATTAAAATAATAGATAATAATGATTGATTTTTAAAGTATTAAACTAGAAACATGTTCTTATGGAATAAAATAATTTCTAACTATTTATTATGAAGGATTTAAAGTACATAAATTGAATTTTTGGACTCTAGGTAATGGTTTCCCATATCACTTTTAATTATATAAGTAATTTTACATATTAACCACAAATATATGTTATGATTTATATATATAATGACACTATTATATGTTATATAATGATTCCTTTATGCTTCATGTAATTTAATGGTTCAATTAGAATTATTTTATGTATGAGGATTTGACTTAAATTTTACCATGTTTTAAAAGTAATCATAATTCATTTTATTATTATTGGGTTATAGTACTTCATAATTGTTGAAGATATTCGATGATTATGTATAAAATTTCATAAACATTCTTATAATATATTTCCACTTTTTTGGATTTACATTTGTTACACTAAATATATCAATATATTAACTATTATTTCAAATATATGATCCTTTTAATGGTTTTTCTTATAAATTTCAAATTTTTGGGAATAACATTTAATGATATAAACCTACATTATCTTTGGGTTTATGTACTTCCCATTTGATATGTTCTATCATATATAAAATTATTTTCATGATATGTAATGTTTCATATGATGTTATTATTTCATGTGGATTATGATTTAGAAGATTCCAAAAGTGTCCATGGATTAATGATACAATAAAATTTATTTTTTAGGATTGTTTATGTTCAAGGATCCCTTAGATAAAATCAAATGATAATAATTTCATAGAAAAAATTTAATTCCCTATATATTGTTTTTGGATGTATTTTATTTGTTTAGTATATATTTACAGACTTATTAATTAAGGTAATGTGAAGAATTTTTTAATCAATATCGATCATTTGTATTATTTTAGATTGATAATCATACATTTCTTTATCTGTTAAAAAGAAAATTTTACAAAAAATAATCCCTCAAAAAATTAATTACCTAAATCTTTTATAAATGAATTGTTTCATTTTTTTAAATGGATTTAATTATTTAAAATATAATAAGTTTTTCTCAATGTGTTACTTTTAATCCATTTTCAAATTGTTGAACAAAAATTTCAAATTTTAACATTAATGACATGAATTAATTTTTCTAACATCATAATCATTATTTTCAATGAAAATTTATTTATAATCTTCCAATATAGATTTCATAGAAATGTATTTTCACAATATATACATAATTTTTAATTTTTTTGAAGTGATTTTCAAAATTAAATGATTATCTCACTCAAGAACATTTTTCACAAACCAAACCTAGATACCATATCAAATTGGTACTCAACCTATATTCACACATGCTCATTGTGTGTAAGATCCTAGTTTTTATTATAAGTAAAAAGTTTTGTGTTTAAATTCATTTTAATATAGTAATTTCGGTACCCAATGAGGCCATAATAGTATCAGGGGTGTTTGGGCCTTGTACGGAGCCAGGTGTTTAGTTTTTTGGAAATTCCAAAAAGGTCGAACGGTTAGATATAACTATGTTGGTGAAGTCAACATAGTTATATATAAATGCAAGAGATATTCTAATCCTCTATATAGAGTTGTTCAATTTAATTAAAATATTCCAAATGGGGTGCACAATTGTGTGGTGGGATCTTCATTTATTTATAGTGGCATATACACGGTTTGAGCATAGTTTTCAAAAATATGAGCATGAATTGTAAAAGGTTCTCATTAACATAGTGAAGAGTGAACTATTGGTAATATTGTTTGGGAAATTATATCAACAAATTATTTAGCATCACATTTCATGGGGAAATAACTATTTAAACCCTAAAACATATTTAGACTCATAACTATTTTCTATTTTTTCTCATGGATAAAACCTTCAAGATTGGGATCTCATTGATGGAAAACTAATTGTATTCTCTCAAATTTCATGATATGATCATGGATTCAAAGGTCTTCGTATTCATGGTAATTTCACTATTGTTTTCATAATTCATCTTGTTCTTTTATTTTATGGAATTCATATTGATAGATTTATTTATGTTAATGATAAGATTCCATATTTCGAAGTTCTTCATTTATTAATTATTTTTATTTAGATATGGATAAAATCAAAATTTTATATTGGATGAGTTATATACCATAGAACTATGATAAGTTTTCTATACATTTACATTAGAGAGTATTCTCTTATAAGAATATTTCGTGTTGTTTCATCTGCTGAAATTTTTTGCAGTGCCCAAAAAATGAATTGAGTACAAAAATATTAATTTAATTTATATAAGAGAGCGTCCCAGGTGAAGAACCTCATCCATGTTAGACTATGGGGGATGATGTAATTATGTGTATTCTTGGTAACTTTTGGGTTCATTTGGATATTCATTGGGAGATTATGTGTAAATTTCAAGCCTATATTTGGGAGAAACCTCTCATCCTTACTGAGTTCTACCATTATTTACATCCCAAGTATTGGTGGAAGAGGATGAAATGTGAGGTAGATGGTTGTTTCATTCAGTGCTCTGCGTATTAGAATAATAATAAGGGATATCATTTTCCAGATGTAATTTTATAGTAGTAACCAATTCATCAGTTGGACTTTTTTATCTTACAATGGATATGATGAACAGTTCTCTCAGGATTCCTTCAACTAGTCATACTATTTGAGTTGTTGTGAACAGGACGAAAATGGTTTCTCATTTAATTTCGATAAGGGAGACCTAATTATTTGATGAGATATAATGGTTTCTTAACAATAATATAATATGAATTCATAGGGTTCCTTCTAATATGGATTTAGATAGGGATTCGCAGTTTATGTCCCGCTTCTATAAGATTTTGTAGTTGGAATTGAGTACACACATGATTTTGAGCATGACATACTACCCTAACATTTATGGTTAGTTATATAATATGATTAAGGTTTTGAATGACATAATGAGATCATTTTCCCATGATTTTGGGTGAAATTTGGAGAGGAATGTATACCTTGATGTGTATGGCTTCAATAAAATATATCATGAGACAATATAGATTGGATCAAATGAGGCTTTGTATAATACGCCATGATAATCAACCCTGAGCTGGTTTGTGGTAGGTGAGGAATCATTTAAGGGGCCATGAATTCTATATAAGACTTATAAAATGGTCTAGTGGATCATAATGTATATTGTTATCACATAGTTTATAAATAAATCTTACGCTGATCATCATCAATAGGATATATAGTTCATGGTTGGGGATCATGACTATTTATCTATCTTATAAATGCTAGTATATATATGGATTATGATATATGGAAATATTTCATTGAAATATGTCATTTCATTTGAGATTTCACAGATAGTCGGGCCAATAACCAATTTGTTATTATTACCTATGATGCACCAATATATTAATGATTCCTTCTAGGTATCCGAGTTGTTCGATTATCACTAAGTACCATCTCACACTATACATATAGATTTGTTTGAGTTACCCGTATATTCATCCATTGAGGAGAATTATATATGTGTGGTTTAAAGGATTAAATAAATTCTATATAGTGGTTATTTAATACCGTATCGGTTTTATAGAATCATAACCATTAATAAAAAATACATGAGAGTGATATATTGACATAGATTCTCAGTTAACGGAGTTATTCATAGGATATTCTTGAGCACCCTAGATATTGAAAATTGGTAACAAATTGCCTTAATAGGGGAATATTTTAAGATATCTGGTTTTACTTGGAAGTATTATTCCTTTATATTTTTGGTTAATTTATTTTTATGGCATAATGTAGTAAAAAATGTGATCATGGGGGTATTTATTTTTTTATGAATTTATGAAGAATTGATTCTGATATTTTGAAAAAGAATGGATGGTGGATTGGTCAGATGAAACCCTGTAGGTTAGGCTCATGGTTAATTAAAACCATGAGAACATGTCCAAACCTATGTTATTAGGTACATGGTTTAATGAAACAATGTGGATAGGGGTGAGTTACTTTGTGTGGGGATCTAATTTTTTTTATGATTCATGATTCGTAGTTTTCCTATAGTTTTTCAAACTATGGGCATGAATCAGGATTAGTTCCCCTTAACATATTGAAGGGTACATGGTTGGCATCTAGTTTTTTCATCAATTTTACCAGTCATTGTGTCAAAATAATTCATGAGGAAATTCATATTACTCAATTAAAACGAATTAAAACTCAATATCATTCCCTTGTTTCCCTAATGGATATGACCTTCTTGTTTTGGTGGACCTTTTGATTCCAATTTATATGAATTTATCCAAATTCATTATTTGATCATGGATTCAAATTCCCTCATTCCCATTGGATTCATGCATGTGATTTATTCATTCATCTTGTTTTGTTATTCATTTCACTTCATATGGATATATTCATTTAGGCACTATCAAATATTCCATATTTTTGGGTTCATCGTCCATTCCTCATTTTTCATCAGATTTGGATCGACTCAGAAGCAGCTATCAGTCAGGTTCTCTACTTCAAACCTACTCTAGGTGTTCTATACCATTCCCTTAGGGGTTTTTATTTTATAAAAATATTTTTTTATTTTTCTAAATGTTATACCTTCTAACAGTTCCCCTAATATAAATATAATACCATGATTAACTGATTTATAACCTAATGAGTTTTCCTATGAATACCATTGAGATAGTTGGAGGTTATTTCCCAAACCTAGGACACCCATTTTGTATGCCTTTGTATCATCCATTTTTATACCACTTATGATGTGCGTGTTAGAATTCCTTATTAGGGTAAACCATTACAAATTAATGAGAACTAAATTGAGTTATTCTGAAAAGTTTTTCCTCCCTTTCCATGTGTATATATAAAATAAATTATTATATTTTTTGAAAGGAATTTGTTATTTGAGATTTGAGAACTCCTGAAATAGAATTGATAGTGAAATGATAAATGAATGAAATGTTTACTTGATTATTGAATTGAGTTTCTCCATTGTTATTCCTTGGATTCGAATTCCATTGGACGTCACGGATGTTTCTCCCATTGGTATTTATTATTGTAGTGGATGCCATGGACATGTTTTCTCCTTGGGTATTAATTTTGATTGATTTCTTGGGTCTTCATACCCCTTGGATCTGGCTGGTAGTGACTCAGATGGCACATGTTCAATTGTCAAGCTCCATGGACTCTACTAATTTTCACTAAGATTATATCTATATTCTATTTAGACTCGATAATGATTTTTTGGTATTCTATACCATATAACCTTCCCTTCATGTGCTAGAAAATTCAATTAAATGAAAAGGTAATTGATGATGATCTTATTATATGGAATGGTTTTGATAAATCTCAAATAGTATTATATGGAATGGCTATGGTATTGGTTTATACTTTTTTGTATGGATTCTAAATGGAGGATCTTTTGTAATTTCTGTATTTACATAACTTGGATGTTTATCTTGTGCATTGTTATTTATCTACATCATCTATTGATCTGTATGATTACTGTTGATGTGATTCAGTGGGACATGAGGGAATAGTCTCCCCAAATAAAAAACATTTCCCCTCAATACTTGTCTGTAACCTATCGAATTTTGGAAGATTCTTTTAATGATATGTGCCACATCTTCTCAACAAAATTTTTGGTTAAATCATGGTAAATACAATAAAATGGGCTTTATCAATCCCCTTTGTCTAGTGAATATCACCCAAGACATAGAAAACAGTAAGAGATAAGGATTTCCCCAAACATCAAGACAAAAAATCATATATATGTATATAATAGATAGAATTGGGGGAATAGATTAGTATATTCTATAACATAATGAAGACGATATAAAAGATATAACTCAATGTATTCTGTAAAAAATCCCATATAAAAATGAAAACATTAATGAACTACTAAAATATAATCTTACTACACTATGTTATAACTTTTGAAAAAAATTTCCATCTCACCACTAAGTACCTAGTCAAGATAAACGAAACCTCATCTCCACACTAAAATTCCATTCCTATCATGGAATCAAAAGATATAAATGATTCTATTCAATGAAAAGGTGGTGGGGTAGTGTGTGAGGTTATTGGTTTAGTAGGATCCCAACCATTTGTTCAACGAAAAGTCTCTATAAAATAATCTAAAGAATATATTCATTAAATAAACATTAAATAATATTATTTGAAAATTTTTATTTAAAAATATGGGAATGAAATTTAATTTTCTACTTCTTCACATTTCCAACATAATCAAGCTAAAAATGATTTAAATAATTTTATTCTAAAGAAATTAGTCATATCAAATCATAGAAAAGAATTTATCATATATAATCAAAACCATGGAAGCAGATGGCAACAAAGTACATTAAAAAATCTAAGGTAACACCACACCATGTATCACTCTATTTTAGGCCAGTAGACTACTCATGCCACAATTAATGACTATTATACAATCATGCTATTAAAACAAAGGCCTGTGAAGAAGGGAAATATCCCATGAGTGTACCAACAAAAATTTCAATATTAATTACATAATAAATCAACCAATAGAAGAGGAGAACACCTCATGAGTGAATCCCCACTTATTTATATATGATTTCCATCAGCTAAACCTTCCACATAAGAAAATAATGATTCCCATGTGCTCTACTTTTTACACGATTTCCTCAATAATATTCTTTGATATCAATTTATGTAATCAATTACAAAATACATTGAATATACAATTCTCTTTTATGAAAACATGGAAAACCAGATTTTAACCAAAAAAATTCCACTCACACAAAAACTGATCAATATATATTTCCATTTTTATTCATAAAACATTTTCCTAAAATAGATCATTGTTGTTCATCCAAAATTGGAAAGAGATGGAACCACCTATCTCATACATAGTTCAAACATGACCTCATGTGGATTTACCAATAAGTGATAACAAAAAAACGTTAATTGTGTCCCCATAATGAGTAAAGAAAACTCAAAATTGATTCAACAAGATAAATAGTCTATAGAGAAAAATAAACAACCGATACCTCAAGGAAATCGCACACTGCACCGCAAAAAATAAAAATAATTTCCTCTGGTTGAATATCTAATAGTGGATATAGATATAATAAAAAATAATCAACATTCCAGACCAAAAATCTCAATAACAAACTAAATGGAACCACTGCTATCAAATGAAACCAACAATCATAATTGATTATGAAACCATAGAGAATCATCACGATCATAGTAGAGACAAATCATTGAATGAAATGATTCAGAAGTAACAGAGATCTCCAAAATTACACTATAGATCCTCAAGGTATTGAGAGAAAAGGGGTGAAAATTAATTAAATGGTGATCATTTGTTATACTACCTAAAATTCCAAATCAAAATATTTACACTAAATTAAAACAATCTTAATCACAAGTAATACATGAAGGTTATGTACTCTAAAAATGGTTTCTCCTTTTTATAAAAAACCCAACATTTACCAATATATTATGTGAACTAGCTACATTCCATGTGATCCATTCATTTATTGTAGAAGACTCATGTATTATGCTCATAATACAATTACAAGGTGTGTAAACCCATTATAATGTTTTCGATTTCACCTACAAGAATGTAAAAAATCATTGCAAACTATAAACAACATATCCATTCACTGAACATGAGGAGAACATACAAGGACACCATAAAATTTATACATAGACTCAAATATTTCATGTAGAAATACATACCCAAACATTAGGACAATTATTCTAGCATAAGATCTATGTTATCGAGGGTCCCATAATTAAAACATATAAAAAGATCAAATACAATAATTAAGAGAAATATCTAAAAGAGGGTAACAATTTTTTAGAAACTACCCAAAATGATAAATTATTTCCTTTGAAAGTAACATGGAATAGTTATTTAAGGAAGAGAGGTTAGGACACTAATATTTCATCAATTTTCTAGGATCATTATTTCATGAGAATATATCATATGCCTTTAAATTTATTTGACATATAAAATTGGATTCCCTTGCCTAAATTTCATATAAGAGTCAACAAAACCTATTAGCTTTTCCACATTAGAAACATCTTTCTCTAACTCTATCACATCCCAAATCAATAAGTTAATGTGATGAGGGTGGTATTTATAGTACGATGATATGTTTAAAATATTATGTATTCCAAATAACTAAATCTAGAATGAAAATTTTTATGATAGCTAACTATAAAACTCATTGAACTAAAATGGTCCATTATATCTTACAACCATTATTCCCTATTTTCCACTCTAGTGGTGACCCAAAAATTGAGAGACATTCAATTATATATAGTTTGTCATAGAGAACTCCAAAATCTGGTGATAACAATCACCATAATATTTTTTTAACTCTAAATTTTATCCATAAGTAAACGTATATCCTAAATCATTTTGGACATCTCATATATAAGACATGGTCACCACCAATATTCCCCACCCACCTTTTCCGAAAATAGAGGTGACCTACGTGAGCAACAATGAAAATACTCAAAAGGTTCTAATTTAATTAACAAAAGATACCTCTTATTATATGAAAAATAAACCAGTCTAAGATGAATATCCTATGATCCACCAAAATCCATGATTTATACATAAATAATACCCACTATGATATGAATATCTTTATTCTTTTTTACTATTTTTATACGGATGATAATTTGTAATCAACTCCTTTAATGTCCTCATAACCTCCTGTAAAATACTCTAGAACCTGAAAGTAAAACTAGGAACCATATCAAAAAATCATAAAAAGAACCCCTTCTCTCATCACCATATCATACACATATATATTACAGAGTTCATCAAAATTTTTTGTGTCCCTAATTAGAATGAAATGTGATGAATTTTTCAATATACCAATAATCACACGTATAGAATTTATTCCTCAGGAAGACTGTGATAATCCTACAATAAAATCATTGTATACGTCCTCTAATTTTTAAACTAGAATAAAAAGATTCTAAATCAAACTTGAAGTTTTTATCTACTCTACCATAATATAAAGGAATGTGCAACTACCAGACACATAATAAGTAATGTAACACTTTATACATATCAACCAGAATTATTGTCTCATATTATAATAAATCATCATCATTATCGGTTGATCATATGATGAATAAATATCAAAATAAAATAAAATTGAGATCTTCAATGATTTGTTGATGAAAAAAACTGACCACACCAAAGATTTTACCATTTGAAAAGATATGCAATCAGGAAATGGTATCCCCACCATATAGGGTTTTTCAAATTCCATTCAACTCATCACCATGATGATAACTCTTACAAAAGACTCAATGAGAGATGATTGTAGTTGAACAATAGATATAACTATACTTGAATTTTCCTCCCAATCATTTATGTATAGATGAGAAAATATTCTCAAAATTTACCAATCCTTCATTGATTCCAAAACATCATATGATGGAACTTTCCTACTAAGAGTGTTTACAAGAAAATTCTCCTTCTCCATGGTGTATGTGATGTAAAAATAAAGATTCAGAAGATATTAAAGACACTGCATCTATTTGAGATTCAATTATTTATGGGAAAAGATACTAATCATGCAATTATGTTTAAAAAATAATATAAATCTATCGAATTCATGATAGTTTCACCAAAACATAAGTTCATGTATAGTTTTGGATAACTATAAATCATGAGAGGGGTAATACCTCTCCAGTAGTTGAAGTTAGTGAAAACAATACCCCACCACATGATCATCGTAAATAAGTTCAATACCCAAAACCATAGAAAAATAATCACATAAAACCACACAACCCATATCTGGTCCGGAATGATCAAAATAGCAGTCGTTGTGAAAATTTATTTCATCTCAACAAATGAAAACTAATGCATTGCATCCAATAAGATGTATACCCCTTTTATGGTAATAGTAGTCAATGTTCATTCCAACATTGATAAATACTCGAAGAACCATCAATTATGTCATTTAAGTCCAAGAAATCATTGAATCTTAAATACATTATGTGGATCCTCCAAATAAAAAACATTATTGACCTTATTATGATAAAATTTTAAGCCATGAAAAAAAATAAAATTCCCCTAGAACATAATGTCTTGAATCTAAAATTTTCATTCTAAAACATATCTATAAAAATGGGAACATTTTTGGATCTGCATAACAAAACTCAAATTGTAGTACTTCTTGTGCTCGGATCATGAATAAACAAAAATACCATCCCCAAAAACTACTCCAAAACTATTGATATACTCATAGAGTTTCCTAATTATCAAATCAATAAAAACTAAAAAACATTTATTCAGACCAAACTACATCAAAAGATATTAATAATGGCTATAAATAATCATAAAATACATCATTAATGTATCATAATCTTGAACATGGATCTTATGATAACCCAACCAATGATCAGTCTTCAAAAACGATTGTCCCCCTTAACAGATCACACTAATCATCCATATAATGAAAATTCATACATACTCTTAACCATTATGTTGTTCAAATGTTTATATTCATGATACAATCTATGTGAACCATATACATTCTTGGAAAATAGGATATTGGATTCCAAAGGTGAAACATTTTAAAAAAGAACAATTCATCATCATTTCATCCAACTGAATCTCAATCTCTTTCACCATTTCTCATTCAATGAGATAAAAATGCATCAAAATAATCTATGTTCAAGATCTGGGTAAATCCTAAACTGTAACTACAACGTTATATTAATCCCAAATAAATATTCTTAGAAAAAATATGGAAAATCAAAAACAAATTTATGAAGAAAAAAAATAAGAAACATCATCTAAATCAAATACTATAGAAGACAACAATATCCTAGTCTAAAGGAGGGTTGATATTGTGCAATAATACCTTGGATCCAACTATTCTTGAAACACTACTAATACACCAATGGCTTTGTGAAACAAGACACACAAATGATAATATTCCACCTCATCATAATAAGAAATAATTAAATCCCACTTGATGATGATATTTAATAAATCCAATTCAAGAATGAAAAAAACACCATTCTAACTCCACATCATCTATCAATAGTGATCAGTAAGGAAATTTAAACCCATGATTTGGGCACATAAAATGAGGTGTCACTAACCCCCTAAAAAGTATGTGATCTTCATTCAAATTTTAATCAATTTAGGATAGAGATAAATGAATTAGAATCAACATTATCAAATAAATAATTCGCTACTGATGTTTAAAAAAGTATTGTACCTCTCACTATCACTAGACCCATTTAAACATCTATGAGAAAATTATTCATATTTTGAAGGTTCTTCACTCTTTACATTTATGGTTGTATCCCAATAGTCTTTTAGGAAATTGATTGCATTGTAGTAGCCTTTGGAGATGATGATACGTTGATACAATGAGGTGTATACATAGTCAAAAATAAATTTTTTAGATTGACACTAAATAAAAAAATGTTACACATATTAAAAAATACAAAACTAGAATTCCATTTCTTTCTAACCTATCCACACTATTATTGTGTTACAGTAACACTAATTACTGGAATTGAATGTATAGAGGAGTTCAGTTACTAAAAACCACCTATACCACTCCTTCAATGATATTTCCACATCCTATTTTTACTTTGAGTACCTATGAATCTTCCCATTTTTTTGTTTAGAAGGGGAAGAGCTTCCTATAATTACTTTCATATTCATATATTTAATCTTTATTGCATCTATAATCTCTTTATAGGCGAAAAGCTCCATCATAGATACCATTAATATAATATCAGATTGTAAACTCTTTAGGTAATTTTGATCCTTGAACTCATCATTATTTACTATGACATGAAAAAATAAACCACAACACTAAACTTGTTATTTTAATATTACACTATATTCTATCCCTACAATAATGAATGGATAATAGAAAAATATCTATCATTAAAGACTATGTATAAAAATTAAAAAATTAGAGGGCCTTGAAACCAACTTAGTCAAACCCATTTTCCTATTTCCCTATGTAATGGTATCACACAGTCACTCACTTGGAACCTAAATTATAAAAACTGCACACTTTTCATCGATACACGTATGTGTATCTAGTAAGTCTATTACCTATTCAATCATTTCAATTAACACCCCCAATTCTTTATGTCCATTCATACCATTAAAAGATAGTGTATTTTCACTCATGAACTATTATGATTGATCTCGTTGTCCTCCACCTTCAGGTTGTATATCAGAAACTAAATTTATGAATTTCATTCCATTATGGTCGATAGCCTTAATATTTTACATGATAACAGTGATAATATTCTAATAAATATGATAATTATATTAGGTAAAATATTCTTATCCCACCTGAGGAACCCATGGAACATGTCTCAAAGGGATACTATTGACTCTGGAAAGAACAAGTGATCATACAATTGAATTTAACAGTCAAAACAAGAACACCATAAGAGAAAAATTGAGATTAAGTTTAAGAACTCAAATCAAGAAATGAAAATCCCCATATCACATGGTAACATGAGTCTCTATACATCATTATCTTTCCAAGAAATCAGAACAACCTACATCTCATGTCAATATTCCTATATTTAGTATTTTAAACACCCCATGATATGGAATTTGAGGGCATACCACCTTTGATAAAAAACAACAACAGACCCTATCAGGATACCCTCTCACATTGTAAACCAGCATAAATTTCTACATTCACATAGTGAATTCCAAATCCCCACAGGATGACCAACAGAAACTGGGTATTATTAAACAATAATAGGGAATATTTTTTCCATCCCGAAGTAACAACACATATAATATATATATAATAGATTGAATCATCGAAAGAGATAAAAATATTCCACATCTGAATGAATAAAATTTAAATGATAAAACTTAATGATGTTATAATTATATCGCAATGTACAAGTACAACATCAACGGAATAATAAAATAGAAAAAAACTATTCCATGTGATAGTGTGGGGAAACGACAACCATATCACTACCAGGTAGACAGAAAATACGATTGAAACCTCACCAGATCACATTTGTGACCTTCCATTCCCAAAATCAAAATTCATACAAAAGGACTATTCGCCACCAAAGGAGTGAATAGGGTATAGTTTTAAAGGATCAATAGGATCCCACCAATGTGTTATATTATAAATATTTATATAATAATCTGAGCCTTCTCAACCTTATAAGAAAATATTGAATTATAATGTTTTATAGTTATTTTATCCAAAACCTAGAAAAAGATATAATTTTTATTTTTCTTAATTTAGAATATAATCTATATAACATATTTTTAAATCATTGAATTTTTATTAAATAGTTCATATAAAATCAATGTAAATGATGTATCACATATCATTAAAACCCTGTAAGTTTAGTTTGACACGTCACAAGCCAGTATAAGAAGAAATGTCCTACTAAATACCAGTATAGGATAGGATAGTAGAGTAATCATTTCAAAATCAATGACTACTACTCCATAAATTTCTTATAAAATAGTTTTAAGGAGAAAAGAATCACCCCATGATTGAATGTCAAAACAATGTAAATATCAATTCCCTAGAAAAAAATCCTAGTAAAGAGAGTAAAACCCTTTTAGTGAAACCCCTAATAATACATTGATGATGTAACAATTCTAATCATTCAACATATGTAACCATGCATTTCTATTTGATCTATCTGTTGAACCATTTCATTAAAAATCATTCTTTGAAAACAATTTCAGAAATTCATTTCACATTTCATGGAAATTAATATTTTAGTTTTTCAAAACAATGGAAATTATAAAAATCATAAAAACCCCATTTCCACACCCAACAAATATAGATCAATAAATTGATACAAAATAATTATAAAATAATTAAAATGTGGTTCATCAAACATATGTCATAATTAGATCCATCATCCTCAATCTCTAGTCAAATATGCTCAAAATGGGATTCACAAAAAAAAGTAAAATAATAGAGGCCCTAAAATCAATCTAGATGCCTCATAATTGATTTTATTATTTTAATAGTCAGCAAAGAAGCAGAAACAACCCACAAATCAGGGAACTCATAGGCAAAACCAAAAATAAAAGAAACGTTATACTCTAGAGGAAGATCACAAAATTGTTCTAGTAAGAATAATATATAATCATAATCATATATTAACATACAAAATAATGAAAAAAGTGGTAATAACATTATCAAAAACAATGAAAAAGAATAAATGTTTACTAATCCAGTGAGATTCAACCCAACCAAAATAGAGATCATTCATTAAAATAAATGTCTCAGAAGAGTCTGAAGGCTCTAAAATTGCCCCAGGAGGCTTATGCTTCAAGAGAGATGAATGATGAAACTAAATCAAAGTATGGCCATGAATGCACCACCATAGAATCAATAATAATGTTATATAAATGTTTTTAAAAGAATTTTTACATTTTTAAATCCACATAACAAAACTATGTTGACAATACTATCTCTATTTTATTAAATCCAAAAAAAATTCAATACACCAATTGAACAAAATAAACTTTATTTAGTTATTTCATTCTTGGTACTAGGCCCAAAAATTCTGACTGTTCAACCAATACATTTTATTTAATCCAATTACATAAGGATTATTTCTATGGTAGATAGGAAAACATAGTTTTTACAAGAAACAACAAACCACCATGGACATTATCCAAAATCAATGAGATCATGAAATCCATCAAACAAATTTATACATTTAATTAAATAATTAAAATAACAATTAATACCCAAACTATATTCAATATCCTCAGAAAATTATCCCAATCCTCAAGATTCCAAAAATAAAAAAAATAAAAAATAATGGGAAACAACAAGAGAGAAAAAAAACTAAATGCGGGTAATGTGATTGTACAATGTTTTTAAATACCATTTCATGGTATTTACATTCATAAATGAAAAAAAAAACCATGATTTTACTAAATTTACAGTAGGTATTTGTGTTATTGATACCATATTCATCCATTATATTGAAGTAATATGATATTTTCATGGAACCAATTGCTTTTCCACTGGTGAATTGAGATATATAATAATGTTGATTATTATTATGATTGGAATGTGAAGGAATATATTTGTTTTATTCATGAAAGTTACGTTGAATATATTTATGATTAATAGGTTATCAAAATAAATCTTAAACCAATGGTTGTTCCCCATTATATCTCACGGTAGATCACGATATATCTTATATGATGAGTGCACCCAGACAGCACAGGTTCAGCCTCATATTTCTTATAGGATGGGTGTACCATATAGTTCTAGAGGATATAGCCATAGCTAATATTATTGGTATTCGCATATAGCATTTAATTCAATTTAGTAAAATTAATTATATTTAAAGACAATAATGATGATTTTAATGGGGGTTTTCTCTTTTGGATTTAATAGTGGTCCTATTATTTCTGAACAATGCTTTAAATAGTTATAGAATATGATCATCCAATATATTGATTGATTTGTGTTATTATTTATAGGGGTTTTATTTCATTCCATTGAATATTATTAACATCATCTGTATTTTTATTATTTATTCTAATGAATATTTACATTGATAAATTATTCATCCATTACACATTTTTATTGATCTAGGTTTAAGGGTTATTAGTTCTATTATGTCACACTCATACACATTGATTGAATCCCCACTATATTATTCTATTATCATTTTACTAATCAAAATCTATATTTAATTCTTATGTTTATCCATAATTTGTATCTAAGATCTCACTATTAAGTTTTCTTTCCCCAAATTATTATGAATTCTGTCAAAATAATTTTTCATTAAAGGTTTTTATATATTTAATGATGATGACCAAATATAAAATATTTAAAGTTAGGTATAACCTAGAAATTAATCTCTTTAAGCCATAACTTTTTATTATATATATGTTTATCCTAATTCAATAAAATGTGAATCCTAAAAGGTTTTTTGGAATGTTTTTAATAGAATATTTTCTTTTTATATATAATATTTTTTTTCTCATGAGCCCCTCCCACCAAAGATGCCCCTCCTGAGCTGGAAATGGTGAAATGGAGATAATGACCCGAGTCCCGCCTCTAGTAGGCCCTGGGTTGGCGACAAGAACCAAGGGTATGAGTTTTCACAAATATGGGAGGCATTGCCCTTTTATTTTTTTAAGATCGGGAAATAGGACAAGTCAACCACCAAAAACAAGAAAGAACAGGTGTATAGAAATAAACCAAAACCAATCCCACATGCATGTTTAAACAATTCTATAACTAGGTGAAAGTACAAGAAAGCTCAATGTACAATACCAAAAGAAACAAGTGTACAATAACAGCAACAACTCCAACTGTCCGACTAGTATGGTCCCGCACGGCCCTGGTAGTCCTCCTGGAAACCTGAAAGTAAATGTAGGGTGAGAATACAAGTATACTCAGTAGGGAAACCTAAAGCTCTCGTACACAAGTGGGGATACATCCTAATGTCCCGTGAGAACAACAGAAGAAACCTAGCAAGGAATTCCATCCACCCAAACTCACCATACACACTCACTAATAACACAATCACAACAGGTAGTAGTATATAAGAACAAGAGTATTGGGTACCCCGCACCATTTCCCATTAGTTAGCTGCTCTTCCTAACGACGAACGTCCTGACACTGCCACACTCTCCCCGCCCACACACACCTGGGCCTCACAAACCACACATCCCGCCCGCACACACCTGGACCTCACAACCACGTATCTCGCCCGCCCACACCTCGGCCTCAAAACCACGTATCCCACCGGCACACACATAGGCCTCACAACCACGTATCCCGCCCGCACACTCCTGGGCCTTACAACCACGTATCCCGCCCGCACACACCTGGGCCTCATCACGAAGGTTCTTGGGAAATAGTAGAACCTGCCTGAAGAGTCTTAGGCTAAAACCACCCCAATCAAAACATACCCGAAGAGTCTTAGGTGTAAGGTCGCCTCAATCCATCCCATACTAGGGGACAAGGAGCAGGAAGGATCTAGTAACTAAGGGAAAAAAACCATCTCCCATGTAATGGGAGTGTTCGGTACTAAGTGCTCAACATGGGTGGGGTGCGATAAAACACAAAATATACAGATCTATATATGTATATCAAACACATAGCCCAACCCATGGCTTTTAAATAGAGAAATTCTGCACGTGCCTCGGCACTGCTACTTTGAAGCATCCATACAACAAACAACCCCAACCACATTTAGGGTTTCACGTTTTAGCAGAATTAGATTATTTAGTTCCCTAACTACTGGGCAACTATCCACAACCAACCACATCTAGGAAAACACAAGAAACACAACCAAGTCCTTCTTTTCAACCAACCAACCCATTTATTATTAATCTCATTCCATTACCATGACCCACCATTCATTAAATCTTCCACTTTTTATTTATTATTCACAACCCATAACTCATAACTCATAACTCATTCAAGCCCATCACTGCAGCCCCGCTACCAACCACCATAACCACAATTGCACCGTATATCATTATCCCTTTAATAACATTTATCGCAGCCCTGCTGCCTGTTACCAACATAACATTCACACCAACCCACAACCAAGTCAACTGAAGCCCCACTGCTCAACCAATACATAGAAACCCACAAAACACCCCCATCACATGCCATGTATCCAAGCCAACCCCCACATGTTCATTATTCCATTTTTCTTAACCGGGGGGATCACACAAGGGTTCCAACTCTTAAACAGCCAACATTACGTGATTAACCAAATTCCACATTCAACAATGTTCCATCCACAAAAACGGTCTAAAAGATAGGGGAACATTTAATTGTGTAAGAAAAGTCCCCCAGCGACCATGATTTTCAGTAGGCATAATCTTATTAAATTCATAACATATCAATAGGATAAACAAAGATAAACATAATAACATCCCCATCCTCGTTCATTAACCAGTTATTATCTTTATTTAATGGTTCAACTGTTTCTCATGAGAAAAAGAGGATACCCACCCCGCATGATGTACAAATTAAAGAGACAAAGGGAAGATCCCCACCTCAACAGGTTCTGATCGCAATGCTCCTCCGTATCAACCTTAGAAGACGTCCGCCGAGGTCCGTCATGTCCGTCGGGTCCCGGAAAACATCCTTGGGGGGATGTCGGAAAGGAAAGGCTATAGGAAAGAAAACAGATCCAATCTCAAAAGTTCTGCCTCATCATTACGATCCCGTGGCCGCTGACGGATCGTAAATCGGAGCTCGGACGAAGAAGTTATGGAAGAAAGAGCCTTCGAGTCTCTTTGGAGAACTCTGCTCATAGGAAAGGGTAGGAGAGGGGTGAGTTGAAAAGGAGGAGGGACCCCTCCTTTTATAGGTGAGAAAAGCAAAGGAATAGGGCGTGTACATTATGGTAAACGTTGTGTACTCGTCTGTTTCACACGGTCACCACGCGGCTTCCAACATGGGCTTCAACGCGTAACACGGCCATTGATTGGTCATCACACGGCTTGAGGGTAACGCATACGCGGGGAAAGACAACACGGCATGTAGTTCTGGATACACGGCGTGTATCCATTTATTGCACATGGAAAAGACACAGCTCAAACATGGCACACGACCGTTGACTGGTAACGCATACGCGGGGAAGGATTACACGGTGGGTAGTAATGGACACACGACGTGTACCTATTAATTTCACATGGCTCCAACACGGCACACAACTGTTGACTGGTCAACACACGGTTACACGTACGTGGGGAGAGACTACACAACGTGTAGTATTGGACACAGGGTGTGTACCCATTTATCTCACATGGCAAGGACACGGCCTTCAACACAGGGTATACCCGGCAAGGGGTGCACTGTGTGTACTCAAACTACACGGCGTGTAGTTTCAAAATTCTGGAAAGTGTGGGAAAAGTCCATTTTACCCTCCAGAACACTTTGTGGCCTTCTTTTTGGCAAAGGAATGGGCAAGAGAAGTCTGGGCCATTACATCTGATACCTGTTAAAACAGTCTCGTCCTTGCAAATTAAAAAACAAACCCAGAGGAACCCAATAAGATACCTCTTAGGGTTCTCGTCATAACAAGAACCCAACCAACAAACCTAATCATATTTGCTAGGTATTCCTTCTCCTATGTCGAGATATTATCTACTTTAGGTAGCACTGACTCACCTGCACAGGTTTAATCACATCCTCATTAGTGTATCTCGATTAAATATTGGGCCTTCCCACTTACATATATTAGGATTTTCCAACATGCACTACCCCCAACACCACACAACCAACACACTTCCCGAACTTGTGTTTTTTGGAAATTCCTTCTCCTATTTTGAGATATTATCCACTTTAGGCAGCACTGACTCACTCGCATGGGTTCAATCACATCTGCATTAATGCATCTCGATTAAGGGTCATGTTTTTTCCTTTCCCCACACATCCAGACATGTTACACATTAACAGGGAACACGGAAACAAAAGGTCTCACAACCTACAATACAAGCATTCCATACATCAAAAGTATAGAGTATAACACAAAGCTCAGAAGAAAAAGGGAAAACACAAGTCAAAACAACTCCGGGTACTAAGCGTTCATTTGGGTCTCCCACTCCCAATTTCTCTCCTTGAGGCCTCCATGCTTCCACAACACACGAACCAACGGAATGGTTTATCCACAGAGTACCTTCTCATTAAGATCCTCAATTCTAACTAGTCCTTCCTAGATAGTCGCATCGTCTCCAATATATAACTCTCCCCAATAGATAACGTGAGAGTCTTTGTGTAAGTATCGACATAGCTGGGAAACGTGGAAGACGTCATGAAACTTCTCCAACTGAGGTGGCAGGGCCAGCTGATATGCCACCTCGCCGACTCGCCTCAGCAACTCAAAAGATCCGATGAACCTAGGTGAGAGCTTTCTCACTTTCCCAAACCTCTGCTGCCCCCATCGAGGGGAAACCTTCAAGAATGCATGATCTCCCACCTCGAACTCCAAGGGCCTCCTCCGACGATCAGCATAAGACTTCTGTCGGTCCTGAGCTGCATTCATCCTTTCACATACAAGCTAAACTTTCTCCGTGGTGCTCTGCACTACCTCTGGCCCAAGAGAACCTGTCTCACCAACCTCTGCCCAGCAAATTGGTGAACGAAATGGTCTTCCATACAAAGCCTCAAACGGTTCCATGCCAATAGTAGAGTGGAAGGTGTTGTTGTAGGCAATCTCTACTAAAGGCAAGTGTCGTACCCATGATCCTCTAAAATCCAGAACGCATTCTCACAGAATCTCCTCCAACGTCTAGATATTCCTCTCTGTCTGCCCATCGGTCTGGGGGTGTAAAGCAGTGCTAAGGCGTAGCTGGGGGCCAAAAACTTGTTGTAACACCCTCTAGACTCGTGAAGTATAACGAGTATCCCGATCTGAGATGATAGTCTTTGGGACTCCATGAAAACACACCACTTTGTCAACGTACCTCTGTGATAAGGTACTCACCGGGCCTAACTCTTTAATTGCTAAGAAGTGAGCTGATTTCCTCAGTTGATCCACCACTACCCATATAACACCATAACCACCCTCAACTCTGGGTAGTCCTATGACGCAGTACATTGAGATTTCATCCCACTTCCACTCGGGGACATCTAAAGGATGAAATAACCCACTGGGAACACGATGTCCAACCTTCATTTGCTGACACACTATGCATTTAGCCTCAAACTCCACCACTACCTGTTTCCCCCGGGTCACTAAAACTGTTCCCTCGGGCCTCAGTACATATTTGAAACTCATGGATGTACCGCCAAGTCTGAGCTACGGAACTCACGAAGAAACCCCTAATGCATTGCCTCCAGAACAAACAACCTTCCATGGAAAAGCATCTAATGTCTGCTGTCCTCTGACCATCCTTCTGGAGCATTCCCCAGATCGACATGATGCCGCATCACTTCCGCCTTGTAGTCCCCCCACTGAGACTCTTCCACCTGCTGTAACAAGGAGAACAGCACCGTCATCTGAAACAAACAAACCCTAACACCTTCTTCCCTTTAATCCAAGTGCAAGGTAGCTAACTCTCCCATCGCATTCCAAGCATCAGCGGATTCCCGAACCACTTCCTTATGTGACTTCCTGCTCAGGGAATCAGCCACAATGTTGCCCTTACCTTTAGTGTAAGAGATCTCAAAGTCATTGTCTTGGAGAAACTCGACCCATCTCTACTGCCGCAAGTTCAGGTCACGCTGGGAGAAGATATAATGTAGGATCTTGTGATCTTAGGAGACCACAAAGCGCTCCCCAGAGAGGTAATGTCACCACAACTTCAGTGAGAACACTACTGATGCAAGCTCTAGGTCATGGGTGGCATAGTTACGCTCGTGAGGGCATAACTTTCTAGACCCACAACAGATCACTCCATTCTTCTGCATCATCACGCACCCCATACAAAGGACAGAAGCATCACAAAACACCTCATAAAACAACCCTTCCTCTGTCAACCTGAGAACGAGAGCACTAACCAACTTCTCCTTTTGGTAGTCGAAAGCTTCCTGGCACTGCTTGCTCTATATAAAGACCTGGTTCTTCCCAGTCAAAGCTATCAATGGAGCGGAAACTCAAGAGAAGTCCAAAACAATCCTCTGATAGTAACCTGCTAACCCCAGGAAAATACAAACTTCTGCCACACTCTTGGGTGCTGCACAAGAAACGACTGCCTCCACCTTCGACGGGTCCACTGACACTCCATGCTGAGACACCACGTTCCCAAGGATGTGTACTTCTTGCATCAGGAACTTACACTTCGACAATTTCCCGTAAAACAGGTGGTGTCGAAAGACTTTCATGACTGCCCTAAGATGCTCAACGTGCTCGTCCTCTGATCTGGAGTAGATCAGGATGATATCGATAAACAAAAAGACGAACCGGTCCAGAAACTCTCGGATGAAAATGTTCATAAGTCCCATGAACACAGCCAGTGCATTAGTAACTCCAAAGGGCATCACTACAAACTCAAAGTGCCCATACCTACACCTGAAAGCCGTCGTCGAGATGTCACTGTCCTTTACCCTTACCTGATGATATCCAGATCCTAGATCAATATTAGAAATCCAACATGCTCCCCTAAGTTGGTCGAAGAGATCATATATACTTGGAAGGGGGTAACGGTTCTTGACCGTTACTTGGTTCAACCTTCTGTAGTCTATGCATAGCCTGAGACCACCATATCCCTTTTTCACGACCAAAACTGGAGCTCCCCATGGCGATACTCTAGGTCAAAAAACCCTTCTCCATCAGATCTTCAATCTGAATCATTCACTCCCACAACTCCGAAGGTTCCATCTGATAAGGGGCCATCGAAATTGGACGGGCACCAGGCTGTAAGTTTATCCCGAACTCAATGTCACATCAGGGGGGGTGGGTAGGGTCACAACCTCCTCAGGAAAAAACATCGAGGAACACCCCAATAATCTCTGGGACATCCATCATCTCTGTATCAGATGGAACCACTGATAACCCGCCTAACAAGGAAAGGAGAGTCTTCACATGCCAACTTCATACCTGATAGTTCCCCACTCCAAAAAAAAATATGTGCTGCCCATCCACGTCGGAGAACACGACTCTTCTAAGGAAGCAGTCAATAATGGAACTAATAGAAAAAAACTAGTCGATGCCTAGGATGACGTCGTAGGGCTGCATCTGTAATAGAATAAGGGCCCCACTAGATCGATGTGGTCCCAACATCAGCCCACATCCCCGACAAACACAAGATATGCTGTTCTGGCCTCCAACTGGTGTACTCAGCACCAGTGGTACAAAAATTCTCTCTACGTCTAGTCCCAAATCATGGGCTAGACTAGGTGTAACAAAGGAGTGTGAAGCTCCTGAATCAAACAAATATGAAACAAGAGCGGTGAATAATCAAATCGTACCTTGCACCACCTCTGGTCCTGCCAGAGCTGTCAACTCTGCTGCATGCAAATGTCCACGCCCAGCTCCTCTGCCTCTCTGATGTCGACAAGGTTACATAGCGGAACGGTAAACAAAGATCGACTAAGCCCATGTAGTAAGAAAAATCTCAAGGTTTTATTTTATCATTTTATTTCAATTTCTTTCCCAGAACAACCAAATCAAGTAAAACACAATCATGATGATGCATGTACCTTCCCTAGGGTCTCTAAATTGCAATCAATGTAGTCTCACATGGTTATTCAGTAGGCTCAGAGTCCTTACATCGGATCACGGGGGGAACTAAAATCCCATGTCCTAGCCGGTCTTCCCTAGACTATGTCACGCACCAAGATTAACTAACACTATTACCCAACCATCCCATGCACTCCTCACTGTGCCTAACTCCAGACTCCATCCTATCTCTCAATAATCACCTTTTATACCATTCTTTCACGACCCCCTCCAACCAAAGATGCCCCTCCTGAGCTAGAAATGGTGAAAAGGAGATAATGACCCCACGAGTCCGGCCTCTGGTAGGCCCCAGTTTGGCAACTATCACCAAGGGTATGAGTTTTCACAATATAGGAGGCATTACCCTTTTATTATTTTAAGATCGGGAAATAGGACAAGTCAACCACCAAAAAAAAGAACAAGAGTATAGAAATAAACCCAAACCAAGCCGATATGCATGTTTAAACAATTTTATAACAAGGTGCATGTTCAAGAAATCTCAAAGTACAATACCAAAAGAAACAAGTGTATAGAAACAGCAAAAAATCCAAATTTCCAACTAGTAGGGTCCTGCACGGCCCTGGTAGTCCTCCTGGAAACATGAAAGTAAACGTACGGTGAGTATACAAGTATACTCATTAGGGAAACCTAAAGCTCTCGTGCACAAGTGGGGAGCTATCCTAATGTCCCGTGAGAACAAAAAAAGAATCCTAGCCAGGAATTCTATCCCCCAACCTCACCATCCACACTCACCAAAAACACAATCACAACAGGTAGTAGTATATAAGAACAAGAGTATTGGGTACCCCACACCATTTACCATTAGTTATCACCTCTTCCTAATGGAGAACGTCCTGACGCTACCACAGTCTCCCCACCCGCACACACCTGGGCTCACAGACCACACATCCCGCCCGCACACACCTGGGCCTCACAACCATGTTTCCCACCAGTACACACCTGGGCCTCAGAACCATGTATCCCACCCACACACACCTGGGCGTCACAACCACGTATCCCGCCCGCACACACCTAGGCCTCATCTCGAAGGTTAATGGGAAACAGTATAACCTCCTAGACGAGTCTCGGGATAAAACCACCCCAATTGAAACCTACCCAAAGATTCTTGAGTGCAAAGTCACCTCAAGTCATCACTACCTAGGGTAGAAGGAACTTGAAGGAGCTAGTAACTAAGGAAAAAACACCCTCTCCCATGAAATGGGAGTGTTCGGCACTAAGTGCTCAACATGGGTGGAGTGCGATAAAACAGAAAAGATACCAATATATATATGTATATCAAACACACAGCCCAACCTATGGATTCTAAAAAATGAAATTGTGCATGTGCCTCGGCACTGCTACTACGAAGCATGCATACAACAAACAACGCCAACCCCATTTAGGTTTTCATGTTTCAGTAGAATTAGTTTATTTAGTTTCTCAACTACTGGGTAACTATCCACAACCAACCACATCGATTGTTCATAAAACATATCCCTTCCATCCACAAATCAAGTTAGGAAAACACAGGAAACACAACCAAGTCCTTCTTATCAACCAACCAACCCATTGATTATTAATCTTGTTCCATTACCAGGACCCACCATTCATTAACTCTTCAAATTTTTATTTATTATTCCCAACCCATAACTCATAACTAATAACTCATTCAAGACCATCCCTGTATCCCCATTGCCAACCACCATAACCACACCCGCAACGTACATCATTGTCCCTTTAATACCATTTATCGCAGCCTCACTGCCGTTACCAACATAACATTCACACCAACACACTACCAATTCAAACACAGCCCCGCTGCTCACCCGATCCACAACAATCCAAAAAACTCCCCCATCACATGCCAAGTATCCAAGCCAACACCCACATGTTCATTATTCCATTTTGTTTAACCGGGGTGATCACACTAGGGTTCCAGATTTTAAACACCCAACATTACGTGATTAACCAAATTCCACATTCAACAAGGTTCCATCCAATAAAACGGTCTAAAAGATAGGGAAATATTTAATTGAGCAAGCAAAGGCCCCCAACGACTGTGATTTTCAGTAGGCATAATTATATTCAATTCATAACATATCAATAGGATAAACAAAGATAAACATACCAAATCCTCCATCCCTGTTCTTTAACCAGTTATTATCTTTATTTAATGGTTCAACTATTTCTCATGAAAACAAGAGGATACCCACCCCGCATAATGCACAAATTAGAGATACGAAGGTAAGATCCCTACCTCAATAGGTTTCGTTCACAACGCTCCCCTGGATCAACCTTAGAAGATGTCCATCTGCGTCTGTCACATCCGTCAAGTCCCGAAAAAACCTCCTAGGGTGGAAGTCGAAAATGAAAGGCCATAGGAAAGACAACGGATCCAAGCTCAGAAGTTCCCCCTCATCGTTACGATCTCCTGGCCGCTGACAGATCGTAAATTAGAGCCCGGACGAAGAAGTTATGGAAGAAAGAGCCTTCGAGTCTCTTGGGAGAACTATACTCAGAGGAAAGGGGAGGAGAGGGATGAGTTGAAAAGGAGGAGTGGACGCCTCCTTTTGTAGTTGAGAAAAGAAAAAGTACATGGTGTGTACATTATGGTACACGGCATATACTGGGCCATTTCACATGGTCACCATGCGGCTTCCAACACGGCCGTCAACGCGGAACGCGACCGTTGACTGGTCAAGACACAGCTTGAAGGTAACACATATGCGGGGAAGAACTACATGGCGTGTAGTTCTGGATACACAGTGTGTAGCCATTTTTGCACACGGCATGTACACCACTCAAAACGGCACATGGTCGTTGACTGGTAACACGTACGTGGGGAAGGACTACACGGCATGTAGTACTGGACACCTGGCATGTACCTATTTATTTCACACGGCTCCAACACGGCACACGACTGTTGACTGGTCAACACACGGCTACGCGTACATGGGGAGAGACTACACGTCATGTAGTATTAGACACATGGAGTGTACCAATTTATCTCACACATAAAGGACACGGCCTTCAACACGGGGTATACCCTGCAAGGTGGTACACGACGTGTACTCAAACTACACGGCGTGTAGTTTCAAAATTCTGGAAAGTGTGGGAAAAGTCTATTTTAGCCTCCAGAACACTTTGTGGCCTTCTTTTTGTCAAAGGAATGTTCCAGAGAGGTCTAGGACATTAAATTTATGGAATAAATTATGTCACATTTTTTGTATCAATGATAGTATTCTAAATTTACTGGAATTTAGCACCAGATCCATGATTGTGGGTTTAGGTCTATTATAAAATCTCTCATCCAAATCCAACGTAATGGAGTTACTCATTATATTCCTTTACCTCACCTTATAAAAATTTATACCAAGTAGAGGCTATACATTCCCCATTATCCAGTTCCATATTTATCTGTGAAGGAGGCTTTTGCTTATCCAAGTCTGCTTGAATCCATCCTGAATAGAGACCAATTCCAGTCATTAAAGGAAATTATTTTCTCAGAGGAGGAGGACAAATTATGTTTTACGAAAGCTAAGTCAGGTCGTTTCAATGGGAGAGATTTCCACTGTTTGACATAGAAGGATAGAGAGATAGATGAGCTGGGGGCACGGCTATGGTGTAATGAGTTACCAAACTAGTTCGAGTTTCTGGTTTGGCGCGCCAAAAAATCTGTTCTTCCTACTGATGAAAATGTCCATAAGAAAGGGGTCCAGATGGCTTCGCAATGATTTTTCAGTGAAAACCCACAGGTTGAGTTTGTTTAACATTTATTCTGTCAGAGAGATTGGGTGCACAAACTGTTGTCCAGCACGGCGAGAGGGGGAGTTTTGGTGGGGGCTTGCGACTCATTACTAGAGCTCTTCTCGGTCTATTTTTTTAGGGATAGAACCAGAGCAGATGGAATCAAAAATCTGGTGCATCATTTCTACGGCGGTTATATGGTCTATTTAGGAGGCTAAGAATATGGTGAGATATGTGAACCAGCCCTTGATTTTCTTACTCAAGCTGTGGATGCGATGTCTGGTTCAGGAGCTGGGTAGTCTTCTAAAAAAAGGTATGTTTTCTCATTCTCTTTGTAACCTGCTCAACATGCCGGTGGAGTCTCTGATGTCACAAGGATGCTGGATTTGCTGGAACCCTTTGGTGGAAGGGCTGAATCTGAATGTGGGAGGGTCTCTGCTTCAGGGAGTTATACGAGGAGGAGGGCTGGTCTAGGATGGGGAAGGTTCTGTCCGGCTGTCCTTTAGCAGCTACCATGGGATTGGGTGTTCCTTGGGGGCCAATGTACATGCTCTACTCATGGGGATTAAAATGTGTAAAAGGATCTTCTTGGACTGCACGGTTCTGGAACATGATTCGGAGGTGATGGTAATAGCACTCAAGGTGAAGGGTGAGGTACCGTGGCCGCTGAATTATCTGGTTCGTAGTTGCAAATTAGAGATACCTGGAGGCTGTGTGATTCGGCATATCGCAAGGGAAGCCAATTTTGATGCGGATTCTCTTTCTCATGGGGGCAGACGAGATGATACTTTGGGGATTTATTCTAGTTTAGGTTCCTTACCTAGGGAATGTAACTTATTTTTCCAAGGGGATTCCTTAGGGCTTCACCACTTTCGACCTCCGTGACTTGTTGGTTTCTATAGGGCGTCCGCCTATTATTTTATTAAAAAAACATTTCCATCAAAGTTATTATTCATAAATATTTTCATGACCATTCCTCCAATATCCAAATTCGTTACTCAAGGTGAGAGACTACCATTGTCTAATAATATTCTCACTTCCCATACCCTTTTTCTTATATTTATTGATACGGAAATGACTTTTTGATTCTACCCATCAACTTTTCAATTCACGATCACCATTCCTGTATGTCCTTCAAATTTATTGTTATTATTATTACATTGGTTTGTAATCAATATATTAATATGAACATTATACACTATTTATGATATAATACCATTATCTAAAATTAATCCCTTATTATTCTCTATTTTATATATATTTCAAGCTTTAGAATTAGAACCTTGATTCTATCCCTCCTCATTTCAAATTCACGATCTTTATTAGTTTTAATATATTGTATTTTCATGTGAATAGTATCCCACATATAAATAATCAATTGTTTTATATTTAATTGAATTTATATTAATGATAGAATATAATTATCACTCATTAAACCCATTCAATTCACTATTTTAATACTAATCTGGATTTTAAAATTCATCCATGATATTAAATGATTATATTACTAATAAAAAACTGTAATAAAATTAAAGGGTAATTATATAAATTAATTTTATTAAATTTTTGGATAAAAATGTATTTAATTATAGGTTCTTAAGATATTATTGAATCATCGATTGAAATTCACTATGTTGGAAATCAAGGTATGGTTTTTTATCTCAATCACACTTTATTGAGGCATGTTTTGAAATTATTCATCAATCTAAATTGAAATGGTGTAAATACTTCCCCACATAACATATATTATAATTAATTTATTTGTAACATTGACCCTTTACTTCATTTCATTCTCCACAATTTTGTGGGAAATGATTTTGATCTTCCCATAAATTTAATATTTTATCATATATCAACGTACATAGTATGTTAGAAGTTATCTACATATTATTTATATTTCAATTCATATGGTATAACATATTTCAGTCTTGATAGATCAATTTTGACTAAAATCATCCTTATTAATGATTTCTATTCTTTCCTAAAAATGAAACAATTTTTTTAATATTCGAATTCATCCATATTTATTATTTCCCCTAATTGTTCGTATTTCATTATTCGTCTAATGATATCCTTAATAGAGACGTAAGAATATTTTTTTCCCATAGGAAATTTAATTTAATTAAAATTTTATATTAAAAAGGGTTTTGAAATTTCTCATAATATATTTCATCAGCTCAAAAAATAAAGTTATCTTCCATTAAACATTAGTTTGATAAGAATTATTCCCTTTAAAATATTTATTATTAAATTTCTATTATAATTTAAAAATTATCAGACTATTTTCACTTAAACATTTTTAAAATCGTTATTCATTTTTTATAAATTCCATATTAGATTAACCTATAAAAAACAAATAATTACATAAATATTCAATTCCAAATTTTAAAATATATACTTTCCATGTTACTAGAATTTATTTTTCGATAACTTTCATAATTGAATTTTTGAACCACTATTTGAAAATTTCACTAATATTTTACACTTTATCTAAAAATAACTTATTTATATGAAAAAAAAATTTCTTGAATCATCCTAAAAATTAACTTTTGAACTATTTTTCTAGGTATTTTGAGCTACTGATAAGATCCTTTTAGATGTATATGTTTATTTTTGTGATATTAACTAGAAATACTACAAAACCAAATTTTTATTTCATTTTTTTCAATATTATATGACTAATTATTATTTTTATTTTGCATACATTTTTCAGTACAAGGACATGGGTTGTCTTATATCACCCTCAAATGCATTTGTTTTGGTTCTATATTTCATGATACAATAATAGTAAATGATTATATAATTCTCAATCAACTCTTTGAATCGAGTAAGGAATGCTCACTCCATTATGGTAATATGATAGTGACATATTCTCTACAATATTAATTTTTAGTGATGTTTTTATTACTATGGGAATGAATTAGAGACGTCAGCTACACTATGGGAATTATATAGAATTTCCAACTCCATGATGATATGTGAATTGGGGGGTTAATCATGCTCAAAAAATTTTGTTTACCTATGCTCAGGTCTTTTTAAAATCAATTCTTTTAGTTGTTCTTCATTTTCATGTTATTCAATTTTTTTATGATAATATATCTTCATATGAAATTATACTCTTTTATATTTTGATTTTATATTCATATTTATTTTCATTATATTCTTATTATATGTGTTTTTATGGTATTTCTTGGCTCTTATATATATATTCCATGAAAAATAATGATACATAATGTATCAAGATTTTTTCTTATAATCCCATGATCATTCATTATAGTATTCTTACATTATTCAAGATTTTCCTTATTTTAAAGAAAGTAAATTTTTTTATACATTCTATGTCTCCCATAATGATATTTCAATATAGTCCCTATATTATTCAACCATTAACTTTGTTATAGTTGCTGATATACAATTTATGGTATCTATTGGATGATTTATAAAATATTGGAAATGTATAAATTAAAACATATTTTTGAAAAAATATTTTTATAAATTTAGCCTCTAATACCATATAATGTTTGGTTGGTAGATTATTAGACTATTTGTGAGATTTAGTCTTTGTAGCATGGAATATGTGTAATATTTTGGTATGTTTATCTAGTGTCTCTATGTGAACCATATGATAAATAATATGAAATAATTTAAATTTCATTAATACAACATTATAAATTCCATGAATTGAAAACTATATACTTAATGGATGAATCTATTAGACAAGATTAGATTCCCATCTCCCAATATTATTATTGCTGAATTATAGCCATATGGGTCTACAAAAAAATGCATAAAAACACTCATTATTATATAACCATAATTAAAATGAATATAATAATAATAACTCACCATCCATAATCTATATATTGTTTTAAACATGAAATCTATTAACCCTCCATTAATAAATATACCTCTTTCTATAAAAACAATTAAATCAATAAAATATCACGTTATTATAAAAAGAAAAAAAAATTATTTCCACATTTCATATTAGATAATAAAATCCTATATAAATCAAAAAAAATTATTAAAAAAATTATAAATGGGGATCCACATTGACTTGTCTTCCTTTCATGACAATGATCATAGTAATCCATAAAATCCAATTCCATTGGACATACCTATATGCTCTATTTTAAGGGTGATATAATCATTGAGATAAATTTTAAAGGATTTAGAACCACTAATTATCCTATAACCTAACATATCATAAAAATGTGATATTTATGTAAACAGATGAATTGATATTAAAAAATTGTACTATATCAAATGATAAACAACTCATTTTTCAAAAATAAATACTAAGAAAACCACCTGATGAGTGAATATAAAAACATTTTCATATGTCAATATAGAACAAAACATATCTAATGGATTATAGATGGGATATCATTATATTTTCAAAATAATAATATAATGTAAAAGTATTTCATAAATGTCCCATCAAATTATATATTTTCAAATGAATGTGGATTTAATTCTTCTATCATAATTAATCCTGAAAACTGTAGATTGGATTCGTTCACATAATAATTTATTAACTGAAAATAAAATAAAATCAATAATATATTAGGGAAAAGTTTAATGATACCCCGATGTCATAAACAGTATCATGTCAAAGACAGTGAATCAAATGATTCCAATAACTATTGTAAGGATAACTAAAAAATTACATCACTTTTCTAAAATAACATGTTGGGTAATTAGAAATATTATATAATTCCAAGGAAGTGTCACTATTATGGTATATAATTCATTTAATATTATAGTAATGTGGTCATGTAAGTAGGTTATCTCATTCCCCTTTCATCATAAGGTATTGTGGGAATATTATACCAGGACTTTATCTATAATATGTCCATTCGATCATATACCAATATTAATTACTATAATAATGAGAACTAAATAATGCATCCCATCTAATTGAAATTAATTTAGACTTTTGTGGATATCATTTTGTTCATCAAAACACATGAGGAGCATATGAGCATATCATATAATGAATTTAGAAATAATGATACCAAGGTGGATTATAAACCCATTTATTTGACCATATTCATGAAACATGGTCATATCATCCAATTCCATTACCCAAATCAAGGAATTGACTGAATTTCATGAAATTATTTCATAATAAAAATAATGTGAGAATATTGGAAGATTGCCTAATTATATTTAATGAATGTGGGAATAATGGTTCACAACAAAATTAAAATAATAAAAAAGGAATATCATCTGATACTATAAATGATCATAGGATAACGAAACTACATTTTCACACTGATAATTAAATAATTGTAAAATTAGAAATAATTTGTCACATTAAAATCGATTTAATAATTACCTTGAAAATATTATAGCACATTGATATTTTATTAGTGTCTGAAATTTGAAAATCTCAATTTATATCATATAAATGATATAGTTTTGTTGGAAGAAAAATTATTAAAGGTAAGAAAATCTTAAAATACATATGTTTTAACAGGATATCTAGTTTAAAATTAAGAAAAACAAATCAGTGTGATGTCTTTTTAACTTCTTATCCAATCATATAAATGCTCATTTTTTGTAATTATATAATAATGGGATGATAATAAATGTTTATGATATCTCTATATAACCAGTAACACCACAATTGGGTTCTATACAAAATAATCTATTACAGATTTCATTAGGGATGTGGTATTTGTAAATAAAAAAAAATCAACAATAACTACTGAGGGGACACTAAAATACCTAATTGTAATAACACTAATAAGAGTGGGATATTATATTTCAGGTTCATTCATTATCATACATAGAATCTATCTCATTCCCATAGAACATTTATCATATTTAATGTGATTTAAAACAATAAAAATCACTTGTTAATAACTTCATATACTATATAGTTACTGACATTATCCAAACATTTATATTGTGTTATTGATCAAGGCATTGTTGATGGTCATAATTATAGATGATCCCATACAAAAATAAAATTATTACATCAACTATTATAAAAAATAATCTCCCTAAATAACTAGTCTAATTAAATATTTTTCATCGAGGCATTATTGTGTGAAATATCACAAGCTTACCACCAATAAAAAATACCTCCTAAAAGGAATCTCAATCAACATTAAACCAGATATTTTTATTTATAATTAAATGTTCTAATGGTTTTCATATGATAATCCATCTAGAAAATTCATCATATTTTCCAAAATTTAATAATATAATTTTTTTAATATTATCAGTTACAACACTCTATCCGACCATAAATGTTCATCAAATATATGTTTCTCTTATCCTCATTCAATATAATATCAACCATATTGATCTAATTCTACAATTATTTGGATAAATTTAATGTAAATAAAATAAATTAGTTCCTAGAATAATAACTAAAAATAGTGAGAGGATAAGAGAATTTATATAGTAAACAAACATTGATAGGTGATTCAATTAAAACTAATTTCAATATTTGGAATATATTTTTTGAAATAATAATAGGAGAACTTGGAGTGGCCCTCGTTTCTCTAAATGACATTATTAATTTAAATCAAAATTGACTTATATATAATAATTAAAAAATGAACAAAAAATAAACCACATTATGTGGGATTCTATATAACCGAAATAAAATATGGTGTGATTGAACATAAATTTAGTGGAACATATGGATAACACTAAACCACCACAAAACCTATGGTTGGTCAGAATGTGGAAATTGTATTATCAAATAAAAATCCAGTTCCCCCCATTATAGAGATCATAAATTGATAATCCTACCACGTATTTACAGTATATTAACCTAATGATTGAAAACAATATATAGAACCTCTATAGAAAATATTATATAGAAAAATAATTGAATTAACCACTTAAGACACAACTATAACTCTAAACTCATTTTTAAAATCACAAATTTTATATGGTTTATTTATATTATTCCTTAAAAGTATATTAGCCAATAAAATAAAATTACATACTTTTTTTGGATGTATCATTATGTTTCTTTTATATAGAGATTCTATAAAATATATGATCCATCAAAAATCAGCTACAATTTTGGTGGTTGCATCCACATTATCAGTTTTGTTTTTAGATCTTCTAAATATTCATTTTAAATGAATTTCAAATGGAAGATAGTTTTTAAATTAATTTTTGGAGTGGAACTAATGATAATCAATTATATAAAATCCTTAAAAACAATTTACATCGTAATAAACTTTCTTAAACAAGGGAAATTTTGACTCATATATAAAATATGTATATAATTAATTAGGATTAATTATAATATAAATTTATCCATAGTATTACAAATCGTAGTTTTAGAATACCAGAGGAAATATTATGTCACCCATGTAGAAGTGTGTGTAATGGTGTTATAATCCGAAAATAATAATGGTATTTATGATGTCATCACAACATATATCATTCTAGTATCATATATTGTAAATTCATTGAATAAATTCTTGTACCTACAATCCATCAATTTATATCCACGTGATAATAGGAATAATTATTAGAATAGATGTTTATTTTAATATTAAACATTTATAATTCACACAAAGTGATGTTGTTTCCATTATACATTAATCAATATTATGGATTACCATATATATTAATGTTATTTAATTTTA